>OX359288.1:116497574-117790908 GCA_947179395.2 Pulicaria dysenterica | reverse complement strand
TTCTCTAATTCTTAAATAATAACTTATTTTTATTGTTTTTCAAAAACTATTTTAATAACTAATAAAAAGGTTGATTGGAAAAAAAAAAAGAAATAAAGAAAACCGAAAAAGGAGAAAGAAAATGAATATGTTGTGGAACATATTTCATTTTCTGACATTGCATTCCACATATATCATGCCATACATTCTTGAAATTGAATATGTTGTCAAGTACGAACTATTGTCATCACCGCTACATTGCTCAGGTACAATGCTAGTATTTGTATACATATATATACTTATTTGAGAACCGTTCTTAATGCGAGTACCGCGGATACCATTTGTAACTACCACTAGTGCTTATTAATAGTGGTATTTTGATTATTTATATGTTTACCCAACTGTGAATTGTGTCCGGGTAGATGAATTATAATTTGACTATACTTTTATTTCTTATTAATTTATATTTATTGCTATTGTTTTTTATTTTTATTTTATTATTATTACCTTTTATTATATTTACCCCTATTTCAATTTTCATTATATTTTGATTTTTAGCCTTAGGTTTTTTCCCACTAATTTGCGCAATCTCTCTATCTATAGGTAGATGTATTGTCAACATATTACCTCCCCCATACCCCTACTGTAACGGTACTAGGTACTAGGTACAGTTGTTGTGTTAATAAGATTTAGCAATGTTGTAGAACTCGCTAGGCGGGTGCCATGCGGTAGGCGGGGAGTAGCGAGTACTCGGATTACTCGGGGAGTAGTCGGGGAGTACTCGGATTGGAACTTTTTATATAAAAATTTAAAAATTATATAAACTACATGTTAATAAAAACTCAAACATAAACAAGTTAACAACAAATTTCATCAGTGTAACAGTAATCATGAATTATCTTGCATAAAATGATAATGATATAATTATAATAGAACATCAAAACTTCCACAAGCTACCAAAAACTATAAAATGTTTAGTAGTAAAAAAAATTACAAACTTGCAATATGTTTAGTAGTCAAACAATCGAGCATAGCAGCAGCCAGGAACAGATTAGAAGAAAGCTACCAAGAAAGCTTTTACAATCCAAGAAAGCAGGCAGATTACAAGGTAGAAAGCTTTCACTCGAGTTTGGTTAAGAACTCGAACAGAAACATAGCAGCCCTTCGCAAGAACAAAATCGATGGAGAAAGCATACCATCGCAGCCCTTCGTTCGTGTGAGAGCAGGGAGAACAACCCTCATTCGTGCGTAAGAGCAAGGAGAAAGAAACGGCGATAGAAAATGGTGAGAGCAGCCCTCGTTCGTGACCCAAACGGCTAAAAGAAAAGAAAAAAAAAGTTTGACTTTGACCGAGTTTTAACCGAGTTGACCGAGTCTTGACCGAGTTTGTCCGAGTTTGACCGAGCCCGAGTTTTTGGACCGAGTACACATTCCTCGCCAAGGCTGAGCACCGAGTAGCGAGTACTCACCGAGTACTCGGCCGAGTTGGCCGAGTTGGCCGAGTTTTACAACACTGAGATTTAGTATTAATTTCTGTGTTTAATTCTCGTGATATATCTTTGTTTCTTTCTCTAGGTCTGATTTTTTTTTTGCTGTTGATTAGTTTTATTTTTTTAAATCTTGTTAGACTTCTAAAAAAAGCATCTCTTTGTTCACAAGTGGACAAATACATTTGTTTGAAACATCAGTTTTAGTTTTTTAGAAGTATCTGTATTTATACATGTTCATTAATGAATGATGGATGAAAGATAAAAAACACATGAGTAAAAACTTAGTTTTATATATGTTTCCTACTCATCACATGTAAAACAAGATGTGATCACGTGAACAGAGAGTTCTTCTCCTAATATTTAAATAGTTTTGGCTAACATATACTATAAATTATGAAAAGTTATAAATGGTTCACCGTGTTCATTAGTAACATATATAAATAATGACAAACTAATAAATTAATTTGTTTTAAATTGACTTGATTCACTCATGGTTTCAACCACAAACAATCACAGTATATATATGTATATTCGTACGAATGAACACAGGAATAGGATAATATCAAATCTGATATATATCATTAAAGTGCATATACGTTACATATATATAGGCATCGATCAATAACTGTACTAACGGACATAAACACCAACTGCCTAACGGTGGCAGTTGGTGGTCAATGGTGGTTGACGGCAGACTTCTAATCTGCACACCATTTGACCCTTATTACCACTAATTTACATTAACTATCCTATTAAAAGTATGTTCACAATAACAACACTAATATTTACAACTTAGTTTATATTAGAACCATTAACAATTCCTAACAACTCCCCCCTAATGGTTCTAATGTAGACTTGCACGTTCTTCATTCGTTGATGATGACAATGTCCATGTCATCATCATCACTTCGGCCATCCATGCTTTCCTCCATTCTTTGAGTGCTGCTACAGTGTGTCGTACATGCAATCTTGGGCTTCACTGCTTCATCATTTGGTATGTTCTTCAAATCTTGTAGTACCCCTGCCTCACTCAAAACTGCACCTGCAATCACTGCATCATCATTTGGTGCTGCACTTGTGCTTTCTTCTGCCATAAGTGCCAATTCCTCTTTTGAGTGTTTCCTGGCCAAACTTGAGTATATACTAACATTCCCAAATAGCTCACGAAACATTCCTTCACATCCTCTCCACTGGTGTAAGGCAAACCCATTTCAAATGCAACCATGTACCATTTCCTCTCGAGTAACACACTTTCAAAGCCTCCAAACTCTTTAACCAATAAATACATATCAAGTGTATTCATTTCAATTCCATTTATAACAATTGGAAAGCATTTTTCTTCCTCATTTAAAAACAATCTATTGAACCATTGAATCAGTTTCTCTAAGTGTCTATTCACTATTTTCTTACACCCTTCTTTAATCTTTTGATCATTCAAAAGATTCATGAAACTGACCATGCTGTCAAAATCATGTTTTGATGGCATCTTCTTCTCTTCTGGCACACTATTTATCGAGAAATTTGTATAAAAATGATTAAAATGTGTTAATAAAAGACTTACAACCCTTTCTCTAATCTGCTTGAACATTTGTTCATCATTCATCATCATCTTTTCTTTGTTTGAATGTTCTGTGTTCACCAACACATCGAAGTCACTACTGCTATTTAAATCATATCCTTCCTCATATATGTTTCTTAAATAAGCCTTCGATCCAACCAATTCTGCCTTGTATCCTTGCGAAGCCAATTGTTCTAGACTTAGAACGTTCAAGGCACACTTAGGCACAAAATAAACTTCACTTATAGTGTAAACTTTGTTCTCTGTTGAAACTTCAATATCACCAAATCCTGCGATTTTGACTCCATCACCAGAGCCTATCCTTCCCTTCTTGAATTTCTTGAAAACATCTCTGTTCCAGTCATATGTCTCGGATATTCGGGGGTGATATACCAAATATCGTTCCACCCACGTTCATCACTCCCTACTACAGTCCAGGTTGGCTTTGGCACGATCAAACCACTGCTTGATTCGCCCTCTTCTCTGCGTCTAATACTAATGTTTTTAAGATCGAATAGTATCGACCTGTTTGGGCAGTTTTGATACGTATGCCCTCTTACATAACATACGTAACAACGGGCCTTCTTCATTCTCTTCTCATCGTCAATAATTGATGAGAAGTTCGGATTAGGAAAGTAATTGAATCGGCTACCTGTAATGTGTAATCGGTGCAAAAGACCTCCTTCCTTCTTCGATTCCAATGATCATTCCCGAAATGGTTCCAGACTTGATCAACAGCCTGTTGCATCGGTCTCCTTCTCCTGTTCGTATTCCCCACAGATCGTAAGAGCCAAAGGCTCTGATACCATGTTTTAAATTGACTTGATTCACTCATGGTTTCAACCACAAACAATCACAGTATATATATGTATATTTGTACGAATGAACACAGGAATAGGATAATATCAAATCTGATATATATCATTAAAGTGCATGTACATTACATATATATAGGCATCGATCAATAACTGTACTAACGGACATAAACACCAACTGCCTAACGGTGGCAGTTGGTGGTCAATGGTGGTTGACGGCAGACTTCTAATCTGCACACCATTTGACCCTTATTACCACTAATTTACATTAACTATCCTATTAAAAGTACGTTTACAATAACAACACTAATATTTACAACTTAGTTTATATTAGAACCGTTAACAGTTCCTAACATAATTATGTGTTTACTCGTCAATATAGAACCAATATAAAACATTTAAAAACGTGTGAATATTAAGGGGTTCACTAATGAATGTAGTGACAAGTAAAAGAAAAGCGTACTTGAGACAAAAAGGAAAAAAATTAATAGGAGAGAGAAAAAATGTGATTTGACCATTATACCCTTTTTAATTAAATAAAATTAATAATTATGATCACTATGAACCATTAGATAAAAAATCAATCAATGAATCAGTATGTTTCTCGCACAATGAGAGCTTCTCTCATGAACCCTTCTATAATTATATTCAAACCAAAGTTATCAAAGGCTCAAGGCGCACCGAGGCGCAAAGTGTCCTGGAGCCTTGAGGCGCGAGGCGCAAGAAAAGCGTGGGCTTCACGAAGGCGAGGCGCATAAAGACAAGAAGTATAGGATAGTACCTTGATCAAACTCAAATAACACTGAAATACTGAATACCTTAGGAATATGAAGTAATATTCTATTTTATATTTAATATGTCAGAGATACTCGACTGATTAAAACATCTACAACTTCTTTAATAAAAAAAAAAGAAGTCTTATATCTAAAGCACCAATTATTGTCATACAACGATCCAAAAACTAATTAGGTGGTTGAAACAAGCACCTTCCAATAGAAAAACTCCAAAAATTCAGATTTGAAATCAAGACTAGAACATAGAAATGTCGATCAAAAATCAGAATCATAGATGTATAGAAGTGTTGTTGTTGTGGCGATAAAATGCAAGAAAAAGCAAGATAGAAGAACTTCTAGGCAGAATGGAGTGTCAAACTATCAACTCGAAGTCGTTGATGTCTTTTGGAACCAAGGAAGTGCTGATCGAAAGGAAAAAAACAAGTCAACATGTGACATGTTCATGAAGCGCGCCTAAATTGTGCCTTGGAGCCTCAGCGCCTCGGTGCGCGTCATCTACGTGCCTCGCTTCGATGAGAAAAAAGCCCAGCCTGTTGAGCCTCTGCGCTTTTCCGCCTTAGGCGCGCCTCAGGCGCGCTTTTTACAACTTTGATTCAAACAAGAACTATTTTTCGTAAGAGAACCGGGAAAAGTGTTTGTAACATCATTAATGACCCATTAATAGGGGTATTTTGGTCATATATATATATATATGTAGGGAAGGTTCAAATGAGAATGAGAAATAAATTGAGAATGGGAGACTCAATCTCGGCCGTTCATTATGTACGTGGAATTAATGGATGGAGAGTGTGAGGGGATAGAGTGTGGGAGAGTGCATGTGAGGAATTCATGAGTGGGCAATGACATTGAAGGAGGGGGAATTAGACGGCTAAGATTGAGTCTCTCATTCTCAATTTATTTAAGGTTCTCATTTGAACCTTCCAATATATATATATATATATATATATATATATATATATATATATATATATATATATATATATATATATATATATACTCTGAGTAATTCGTCATTAATGAGTCTTTACAAGTATTAGTCATTGATTTATTTTGATTAAGGGTTAAGATTGGTTCTCGCAATTCGTGTTCGAAAAATAGTTATCGCAATCTTTGTTCGAACATCCGTTCTTTTTTGAACCCGGAGAAGTTCATATTTAATCATTTGAGAACCGTTTTTATTGCGAGTACCATTTGTATCCACTATTAATGCCATTGATGACTCATTAATAAGGGTATTTTGGTGTTTTATGTATTTTCTCAATCGTCAATTGCGTCCGGGTGGAACGTCATTATAGAACGAGGCTTGATTTTTCCAAAACCCCTCATAATGCGCCTTTAATTAGCTGATAATGAGACGTCATTTAATTGGCTATTGATTTATTTTAATCAAGAGCCAAGATTGGTTCTCGTGGTACTTGCAACAAGGATTCTTCTAAAATGAACCCTCCTCGGCTCCTCTCTCTCTCTCTATATATATATATATATATATATATATATCTACCTATATCTATCTACCTATATATATATATATAAAAGCTCCTCGTACCTCCTACAACCAACACATGTACACAAAATAGTATGACTAAAAATAATAAAAAAGGTTGTATAAAATGTACTACTAAAATAGCCATAGTCTCTGATGTGCAAGTTAATATTATTTTTTGTTAGGTTTGCCTTTTGCTACTTCATCAAGTTCATGATGTTTACCATTTCCTTTAGAGAATCATATACTGTGTTTAATTTATTTTATTTTCAAAAGTCTTTAGTTTATAAAATTATTATTGCAAACCATTAATATAAAAATATAAATTTACAGGTCCAACTATATATATATATATATATATATATATATATATATATATAGGGGAGGGTTCATGCGAGAACCGTTGTTAGTGCGAGAACCGCGAGAACCAATCTTAGCCGTTCCTTGGATATGGGAAGTATCATGGATGGAGAGCGTGAAGGGATAGGGTGTGGCAGGGTGCATGTGAGGAATTCATGGGTGGGCAATGACATTGAAGAAGGGGGAATTGGACGGCTTAGATTGGTTCTCGCGGTTCTCGCGCTAACAACGGTTCTCGCATGAACTTTTGTCTATATATATATATATATATATATATATATATAGGTTCTCGCATGAACCGTTGTTAGCGTGAGAACCGCGAGAACCAATCTCAGCCGTTCCTTGGATATGGGAAGTTTCATGGATGGTGAGCGTGGAGGGATAGAGTGTGGCAGGGTGCATGTGAGGAATTCATGGGTGGGCAATGACATTGAAGGGGGAATTGGACGGCTTAGATTGGTTCTCGCGGTTCTTGAGCTAACAACGTTTCTCGCATGAACTTTTGTATATATATATATGAGGGTTATTGTGAAAATGGATATTAGGTGGGAATGGAAGAACAAATCCTAGCCATAAATTAGATGTTGATCTATTAGATCTAACGGTTGCAATTTATGGCCATTGCAATTCAAATGTAGGACAAGGATTAAGTCTCTTATTCTCACATGAATATCCATTCTCATTTGAACCTCTCACGTATATATATATATATATATATATATATATATATATATATATATATATATATATATATATATATATATATATATATATATATAGTTCAAACGAGAACGGTTTTTTGTACGAGAACTGCGATAACCAATCTTAGCTCTTGTTAAAATTAATCAATGGCTAAGATTTTTTGGCGGCTCATTAATGGCTCATTAGACTCATTAATGAGGGTTATATTGGGAAAATCAAGCCTCGCAAATTAATGACGGCTCACCCGGACACAATTCACGGTTGGGTAAATATATAAATTACCAAAATACCCCTATTAATAAGTCATTAATGGCGTTAAAAACATTTCTCGCGGTTCTCGTACGAAATACAGTTCTTTTTTGAAGTTTTGTCTATATATATATATATATAAATATATATATATATATATATATTTGTAGGAAGAAGTTCATTTGAGAACCATTCTTACCGCGAGAACCAATCTGAGTCTTCCACTTCCCCCTCCTTCAATGTCATTGCCCACCCATGAATTCCTTACATGCACCCTGCCACATTCTATCCCTCCACGCTCTCCATCCATGAACTTCCCATATTCAAAGAACGGCTGAGATTGGTTCTCGCGGTTCTCGCACTAACAATAGTTCTCGAATGGACCCTCCCCTATATATGTATATGTTATTTGTCGAAAGGGGAATGTTGCTATTAATTTTAGACGTCCCAATATAGAAACTGGTTGCATGTATTTTTGGACACAGAGAGTACCATTTATCAATGAGGAAAGCTAAACTACTGGCTTGTTGAACAGTTGAAGTGTTTATAACCCTTACCTTGTGTGGCATTTTCTTTCATTCTTCATCAGGAATTCATATTTCCTACATGGACAGTCTAGGCTTATGAGTTTATATGATATGAAATACTTGTTGGGACTTCTTGTATTGCTCAGTTTATTCTACATCCTAGACTCTCTCTCTCTCTCTCTCTCTCTCTCTCTCTCTCTTCTTTGACAAATGTTGATATCTTCAGATTTGTTTGACTTGCTTCTAATTATGTAAGTGTTGACTATAAAAGTTTTTTTTATGCAGTCCTGTTAGTCCAATTACAAACGTGATCCCACTAAGTCTTGTGCTTTTTGTCTCTCTTATCAAGGAAGCATTTGAAGACTGGGTGAGAATCTTGACTTATTATGTTGAAATGTTTAATTGATCGGAGTTGGTTATATGATCCATAAACTGCTACACAAAATATGTATATATGTATGTATGTGTTTTTGCCTTCTTTTAGTGAGGTCAAAGTTTGTTACCTGACTTTTATGATTCTTATGTAACGAGACTATGATTTTAACAGAAGCGTCTTCAAAATGATATGACGATTAATAACTCTTCTATGGAGGTACTGCAAGAGCAACGGTGGGAATCTATTCCCTGGAAAAAGCTGCAGGTCGGGGACATCGTTAAAGTAAGTATGCTGCAAAAATCTTTCTTTTATGATCATCTTAAACCACTGGATTATTGTTTTCCTTTAGTAGGCACTTGAGGAGTCATCTCCATCTTATTTTTTTCATACTTGAAGACAATTGGATATTGAACCTTTAATATCAATAATCAACAGTATCAAGAAGAAAAAGACGAACTGTAAACCTAGACGAGCCACAAATGAAACATTGATTAGCAGACTTCACTCAAAAGGCAGTCTTCTTATGGCCCAAGACCAAAGTTTTAACTTTGTATATTTCATTTGCAGCTCGCCTAGGTTTACAGTTCATCTTTTTCTTGTTGATACTGTTGATTATTGATAAGTTTCAGCAACATTTACTGATAACTAGACAAAAAGAGGGGGGAAGTTTTAAGAAAGAGGAAAGGATAATTATATTGAAATTGAGACGGAACAGTTACAGAGGAGTAAACCCAGTTAAATGGTTACTCCCTGCCCAAGCTACAAGCCGTATTTCAAAGGATCCAAAACAAAAAGAAAGAACATACACACTTCACTCTTTCCCTCCATCTAAATATTACTTCCTTTCCCTCTTAGCACATGCCTAACGACCTCTCCTTCTGATGACCCTACGCATGTTCTTATATATATCTTCTTCTTTTAATGACTTACAGGCCCTCTGCCCATTGGGCTTGTTTATAACTGGGTCATGGTCATTTTCCTTATCAATTATAGAGGCGTACAAACCTTAAAGAAATTTTTATGTCAAGCCTATGCTATTAACGTGTTTTAATGCAAATGGAAACAAATTCACAAGATGAACATTTTCAATTATTTACCTTGCCTTAGCTACTAAAAGAGCAATCCACCCAATTTTAAAGTATGCCTTCTGTTGTTGGAATATGATATAGGCTTTTTTTAATCCTGTTTTGGTCCTTAGCCCCTCTCACTGAGTTTGTTACGTCAACTTTTCAATCTCAATTATCTAAATCACACCTGACTTTATATTTGATTTTTATGGTGTAATATTACTGTGGTCTATTGGTGAGAGGATTCTATAAGCTTTCTGGTGGACAAATGTAGGACATCAAGGATACAAACCATCATATTGTATACATATAGTGTACCCTTCTCTCCTCTGATAGATAAGATATTGCGAAAAGATAATAGCAAATCTAAGGTAAATCTATTAGCCATAAATCATACTTAAATGTCTTTTGTAGCTTCAAATGTGTAAATATTCATTTTATTTTAGAGCAAGAAAGGGGATGATTGTGGGGAGTTTTGCACATGGTTAGCCTGTTAGGGCAATGACTTGTTAGGTGACAATGTGCTTATGTTTTAGTAATAAAATTGAAGTAATTGTGGATACACATGGTGACTAATCGACATCACAATAATAAATATGTTTTCGCGGGGCATGTGAATATCTGTAATATTGAATAGAAAGATCCTTTTATTGGTGGAAACTGAATTCAGGTGAAATTTGTTTTTTTTAACATATATCTTCAAGTCTAGACACATAAAGAAGAAAAAATGAACTATAAGCTACTTGCTTATTTTTTTATTCCTGGTAATGTTTTAGTTCACGCCAGTTTCCTAATATGATGCAAATCCTAAGATTCATCTTGCTGCAGGTGAAGCAGGATGGGTTCTTTCCAGCTGATTTGCTATTCCTTGCAAGTACAAACCCTGATGGTGTTTGCTATACCGAGGTTTTTACTAGTTAAATGTTTAGTACTTCAAATATTTGGCATTCATGAGTTAGTTTTAAAGGGGTTTGAAACCATATATGCATAACTAACCTAATCAAATGATCAAATGAATGAGTTTTTTTCCCTTTTTTTAGAATTTTAAACATGTTGTGCATGTCTGTCTATCTTCTTTGTTACTTAAGTTCTTTTTTTCTACCTATACATTGCTCATTTATGCTGCGCATGCTCTTTCAAGTAGTAACATATTCGCATCATGTAACCACAGAAGAAGAGAAACGGGCTACACGTTACATCAAATCTAATACTTTTTATTAACGGCAAACACACCCACTCACCTAATTTACACCTTATGTCCTTAACAGGACTTGAACCCTCAACCTCTAAGAGGGAGAGACACCTTAGTCACACCTTGGTACCGCTAGGCCAAAGGCCCTTTGGTATCGAATTTTATACTATTACTGTATGGTTATATCATTGTTCTTCTTTATCAGACTGCAAATCTGGATGGTGAAACAAATCTTAAAATCAGGAAAGCTTTGGAGAAGACGTGGGATTATACGACTCCTGAGAAAGCTTCAGAATTTAAAGGTTTAAATTCTTGTGTTTCTGACGGAAAATATGTGTATGCTTTTTATCCATCTGGTTAACCTCTTAGGGAAAAATGGTATGACCTACTTGGTCTATTCTCCCCTTTTGCTTTCAACGATGATCATTTTGGATTTCATTTATTAATAGCATGTGGTTGGTTATTCGAAACACACTTTGATTTGGACAATAAATATAAACTTCAGACTTTCTGTACAAATTTTTTGCTGGTCCAACCAACTTTGTCTAGTATCCCGTCGTTCTTGCATGTGCATACCCTGTTTTGGCTGTTAATTACTTAAGTTGTATTACATGTTGCTAGGTTGTGAGTAAGCTTCTCTATTGTTATGTCTAGCTTAAAGGATTACTGTTTAGTCAAATTTGTTTAAACATTGATGTGTGTAGCTCACAGGCCTTATGATTTCATTATTCTATATTTTCATCTGTTTGGACTTAGACCCTTTACTCTCTCTCTCTCTCTCTATATATATATATATATGTATATATATATATATATATATGTGTGTGTGTGTGTGTGTAAATGCAGGATTCTCTCTTCTTAATATCAAATTTTATTTGGACCACAAATCTTTTCATCACATCAGATACATTGTAAAAGAAAATAGTGATAAGCTAGTCCCTACAATAGCTTGCATGCATGGTAAGCAAGAAAAAGTTGCTTGAACTATAATTAACATAATAATAGCCATTGACAACTTTTCATTGTTTTTTGAAGTGCAAAAGTTTTGTAGTCAATTTGATTTTCTTACTATGATGCTTGCATTTCTACTGATTGCAGGTGAAATACATTGTGAACAACCAAACAATTCACTTTATACCTTTACTGGAAATTTGATACTTCAAAAGCAAACATTACCCCTCGGTCCAAATCAAATTCTGTTGCGAGTAAGATATGCTAGTTTTGTTTCCTGTAATTTAGTTTTATTTAAAGATTTCTTTTCTTTCCTCATTGTTTCTCTAACAACAATATCTCCCTTTACCTTCCCTATTTATGTCTCAAGTTATTTGTTATTTGTTGCTATCCAAAATTTATCTCATCTTCAGCCTTTACAAACTTCCATTGCTTTGTGAAATTATATTCCAATAAATAATTGTTATCATACTCATGAAAAAATTGAAAATTTTGACTGTTATATTGTTTCATATGAATCCTAATTTTCTTTTAGAACCTATATGGCTATACGAATCACATGGTCAGGCATTGTTGTTCATGTACTCTTAAGAGGGAAGGATCTTAATTTTTTTTAACATTATGGTGCTGACCTTTGATTGTTGTATACTATCACTGAATAAGTTGATCTAATAATGCTCTACTGTGTTTCAGGGATGCAGTCTACGTAATACAGAGTACATTGTTGGGGCTGTAATATTTACCGGACATGAGACTAAGGTATATTGAATTTTTGGCCGGTTCAATTTCAGTTATAAACCCCTTTTCATGCATTGGATTGTTGTATATTATATTGGGAAATTGGCATGATTCACATTATACAATTGGGCAAACCCCTAATCTCCGATCATCTATGATAAGATAACATCTAAGAACAGAGAATTCAGGGGAAGAAGGGGTATGATTTCATTAATCGGAAGATAGCAGAAGGATTACAAATTTTGAGAGAAACCAATTGGTGGTATTCTCCTGCCCAAGCCAATGGCTGACTACTCAACTCTCAACGTGAATCCCTCACCCCCTGACATCATAACTATAAATGTTATCAGAGAGCTGAAATTAGTGTTTTATTATATTTCTGATAGTTAACACAAGAACAAACAGGAACCTATATATACAAGATACCCTAAAGCCCATTAAGGTCCACATCTCACTAAGGAATATTTACACTAATACTCCCCCTCAAGCTGGAGCATAGATATTGATCATGCCCAGCTTGTTACAAATATAATTAATTCTATTCCCTGGTAAGGCTTTGGTGAATCCATCCGCAAGTTGACCTCCCGTCCTTACATGAGAGGTAGTAATCGTTCCATCTTCTATCTTTTCTCGAGTGAAATGACAATCTACTTCAATGTGTTTCATTCTCATGAAATATTGGATTGTTGGCAATATGAATAGCAGCCTCGTTATCACACCATAGATTCATTGGTTCTGATTGAGGAAACCCGATCTCATCAAGAAGATTGCGTAACCATACAAGTTCACAAGTCGTCTGCGCCATAGCTCTATACTCGGATTCAGCACTTGAGCGAGAAACCACGTTCTGTTTCTTACTCTTCCAAGAAACAAGATTGCCTCCTACAAAGACACAATAGCCGGTTGTAGACCGTCTACTTGTAGGATCTCCACCATAGTCTGCATCTGAAAAACCTTCTATGACATGATGACCATGGTTTTGATACTTGATGCCATAACCAGGAGCTCCTTTCAAATACCTCAAAATATGACAAACGGCATCCCAATGTGAGGTTCTTGGAGATGACATGAATTGACTCACTACGCTTACTGGAAAAGCAATGTCAGGGCGAGTGATTGTCAAATAGTTGAGCTTTCCCACAACTCTTCTATACTTCTCCAGAGGATCACCATCATCAGCTTTCAACTTCACATTTGGAATCATAGGAGCCTCGCAGGGTTTCGCCTGGATCATTCCAGAATCAGTCAGGACGTCTAAACAATACTTACGTTGTGACAAACAAATCCCTTTGCAGTTTCGAGAGACTTCTATTCCCAGAAAATACTTCAGAGGACCAAGATCCTTGGTTTGGAACTGAGATGCAAGGAAGTCTTTCAATTTCTTGATTCCATCTTCATCACTCCCGGTAACAACTATATCATCATTATATACAACTAACAGAATACATCCTGAATTAGATGAAGCAAAGAACACCGAGTGGTCATATGCGCTTCTTTGTAAACCAAACTTGGTAACCGCTGTGCTAAATCGTCTAAACCAGGCACGAGGAGATTGTTTTAGGCCATACAAAGACTTTTGTAATTTGCAGACTTTACCACACTCCCCCTGAGCAACAAACCCGGGTGGTTGCTCCATATATACTTCCTCAAGTAAATCACCATGCAGAAAGGCATTTTTCACATCTAACTGATGAAGGGGCCAATTATAAGTTGTAGCCAGAGATATAAACAAACGAATAGATGATAACTTTGCAACATGAGAGAATGTCTCTGAATAATCGACCCCATAGATTTGAGCATATCCTTTTGCAACCAATCGAGCTTTTAATCTAGCTACCGACCCATCTGGATTAACCTTTACAGTGAACACCCACTTACAACCAATGGCCTTCTTGCTCGCCGGTAACGGTACTAACGTCCACGTGTTACTGTGCTCAAGAGCATTCATCTCTTCGATCATAGCATTTCGCCAACCAGGATGAGCTAACGCCTCTCCAACTGTGGTAGGGGTGGATATAGAGTCTAATGAAGCAACCAATGATCGAGACGTTGTAGACAGCTTAGCATAAGATACATAAGAATCAACTGGATACGTGCACGAACGTTTGCCCTTCCGAAGGGCAATAGGGACATCATGATCAGACTCTTGAGATGATGAATCAGATCGAGTATCCTCTACCGAATCTGAATCTAAGTTGTTATCAGAATGAGGATTCTGTGTTGTATCTGAATCACTGATAGATGATGGAGCACATGTTGGAACCTCGAGGTCTGGAGGGACAGTTGGAGCCACATAAGGTTCTGAAGTAGGTCGGCATTGTCTACTATATACATGAATCACGGGCGGTCGTGTTGGTTTTGAAGATTCTTCTGAGGTAGATGAAACTGGGGAGTCAACAGTCAGATTCGGAACTGGGATAGTATAAATCAACAAATCATCATGGTCTTCACGATTAGAAGATGTGGGTACCGGGAAGAAAGGTGTTTCCTCCACAAATGTGACATCGCGTGAAACAATGTAACGATTGAGGGTAGGAGAAAAACACCTATAACCTTTGTGAAGACGAGAATATCCAAGGAAAACACACTTGAGAGACTTTGGATCCAATTTACTAACGTGGGGCCGAGTATCTCTAACAAAACAGCTGCACCCAAATATCTTAGGTTCAATCGGGAACAAACGCTGATTAGGAAACAGAACAGACATTGGAATTTCACCACGAAGAACAGCCGATGGCATACGGTTGATTAGAAAACAAGCAGTAGAGATTGCGTCAGCCCAGAATGGTTTCGGAACAGTCATCTGAAATTGTAGTGCACGAGCCACCTCAAGAAGATGACGATTTTTGCGTTCAACAACTCCATTTTGAGCAGGAGTATCAACGCAAGAAGATTCATGAAGTATACCTTGCTGAAGCATATAAGTATGAAATGTTTCAGAAGTGTATTCTTTTGCATTATCACTACGCAACGTTTTGACATAGACATTAAATTGCGTCTTAATCTCCGCGACAAAGGACTGAAAATGAGTGAATACTTCGGAGCGGTTCTTCATCAAGTATAACCAAGGAACACGGGAATAATCATCTACAAAAGTAACAAAGTACTTGAACCCAGTTTTAGAAGTAATGGGACAAGGACCCCATACATCTGAGTGAACCAATTCAAACGGAGATGCAACTCGTTTATTAACTCTAGGGCTTAGATGAACACGATGATGTTTAGCAAATTGGCATGAGTCACAATTGAGGAAGACATGTGTGAAAGCTGAGGACACAATTTCTTTAAACTTTGAAGGGATGGATGCCCTAAACGGCAATGTAACTCAATAGGGGATAATGATGCCAACCCTGCTTGAAATTTCAAATCTTCATGTTCAAATACATAAAGTCAACCAGATTCTCGTCCTCTACCAATGATTTGCTTTGTTAAAAGATCCTGAAAGACACAGTAATCAGGATAGAAGGAGACACTGCAATTCAATCCTCGAGTTATTCTACTCACTGATATCAGATTAAAAGTAAACTTCGGTAGACTTAGTACAGAGGATAATGACATTGACCGAGAAAGTTTAACTGTTCAAGATCCAATTATTTGAGAGCTAGATCAATCAGCAACTATGACCTGCTCGGAAGATCGGTGTTTACTAAAGTCAGAAAGCAGATTATGATTACCCGTCATGTGATCCGAAGCACCAGAATCAATAACCCATTCAGAAGCAGATGACGATAAACAAATAGGATTACATCTCTCGGCCAATGTCGAGATTGATACGGATGGTTTCAGATTAGCCATAGCTAAATGTTCAAACACTGTAGTTATGTCTCTAACGCCGTAAGAAGAATTAACCAAATAAGAATATACCCGATCACACTTTGATGTTGTAAACGATAAGGAATTACCAGACAAACCAGGTTCAGATTTAGAATCCAGCACCCTTAACAATATCAGAGTCTTCAAATCCAGATTGAAAATTTCTAAAGATAACTCAAACAACTTAAAATCGAATATTTCCCAATGATAACTTAACAACAAGGTCCAAATAAATCCGAAGAAGTGTTGTCGCACAAAATAATCAGCCCAGTAAGAATAATGGACTCAGATTGCGGCAGACCAGATAAAGCCCAGCAAGGGACTATGACTAACTGCAGAAATGTACCAAAATCTCACCGGAAATGGATCCACGAGTCAAATACGACTAACCAGCAGAAGAAAGCGAAGTCGAAGCGGAGAACTTCTCACGCGCCGGCGCGTGAACTAGGGCAGCGGAGGTACGGCGGCGCGTGATCAGCGCATGGGAGGTGCTACGGTGGTCGGATTAGTTGTCAGAGGTCGCCGGAGGGTGCAGGTCATCGTAACACTGGAGGTGAGACTTAACGAACACATCACAAGGGTTGATCTAGGCTTTGAACGGGAACAGTGAACAGTACCGAGCCAGCTTTGATACCATAGCTATCAACTTGGGATGGTTGGACTGGGTAGGAAAAGTGGGCTGATTCGTATCAACTGCCACCTTGTTAAGAATAGACTTTTCTTCAAGTCGAAAATCGGGGAAATTGCTTTGGATAGAGAAAGAATCCTACCACGTTGCATCTTCAGGGGTACCATTTTGCCCCTGGATCAGCTATTGTGTATTCTTCTGCCCATTAAGGTTGAAGGAACGACTTGCTAAACTTTTGTCAGGCAAAGGGGCCGAGTTGCAATCCATCCATTTTCAGGCCTGGGGGAAGAGATACTTCACTCGTGGAGTAACCTGTAGCGAGTTTGAGTAAGGATGCATGGAATACCGGGTGAATTTTAGCAGACTTTGGAAGTTGAAGCTTATAGGCGGCTGGACCAATCCGTTTCAAGATGAGAAAAGGACCATAAAACCGAACGGATAGTTTTGGATGACGGACTAAAAATTCGATGTTCCGATGGTGCTCATCAGCAGCAGCCTTCATATGGTCTTGGGCCCGAGATAAGTGGTACTTAAGTTGGTTTAGGGCCTCATCTCGGTCAATAAGATCATGTTGAACAACGTTGCATCGAATTCCAGTAGGGGCGAAACGGAGAATGGACGGTGGTGGGCGACCTTAGACAATCTCAAAGAGAGTAGTATTGGTGGATACGTGATAAGCGGTGTTGTGCCGCTATTCAGCTCATGAAAACCAAAGGGACCAGGTCTTTCGTTGTTCAGACGTGAAAAAGCGCAGATATGTCTCAAGACTACGATTAACAACCTCATTTTGGCTGTGTATTTCGGGGTGGTAAGCAGAGCTAAACTTGAGCTTGCTGCCTTCAAGTTTGAAGATCTCTTGCTAGAATTTGCTGAGAAAAATCGGGTCCTGTCCTGATCATTGATAATGGACTTAGGAACACCGTAATCTGATTATCTCTTTAAGGAACACATCAGCAACCGATTTGGCCGTATAAGGGTGTTTGAGGGGAATAAATGACGGTATTTAGACAAACAGTCGACCACCACCAAGATGGTATCGTAGTCCTTGGACTTGGGTAGACCCGTGATGAAATCGAGAGATATCTTTCCAAAAAAAGGAGGAGGGAATATGGAGTATCTGTAGATGGCCAGCGGGGGGATGAAGTGGATGATTTCAAGCATTGGCACGTGTCACATTGTTCGATAGAAACTAGAGGTGACCATCTTAGGGACTATTATGGTATTCTTGTATCAGGGTGTGGATCCAAGGAAAGCCGATGGTAGGACCAACTTATCTTTTCGATACAGTTTGCCATTCCGGAGAGAAAAATGGGGTAGGAGTCGGGGTGCCTCAACAAGAGATGTGATGATTTGCTGTATCTTGGCATTGCTATCATAACCATCTCACAAAGTTCCCCCATCTGACCCTTGAGGAAAGATAGCATTGGTTAATTCAGCCCCTTCGTGGATACAAGATAAGGTATCAGCAGCACCATTCTCTTGGCCAGGCTTATAACAAATAGATAAGTGGTAGACCATTAATTTTGATAGCCAATTTTGTTGATCTGCGCAGGTCCAAAAGGTGTTTCAAACTTCGTTGATAAGTATGGATCGTAAAGTGTCTGCCCAAAAGATACGGTCTCGCGTGCTGAATGGATAAGGCAAGTGCTATGATCTCCCTCTCATATGCAGACTTGCTAAGGGTACGATCACCAAGGGCTTTGCTGAAATAGGAAATGGGCTTACAGTTTTGCATGAGAAGCGTCACATTCGATCTCAAAAGGTTGTGAAAAGTCGGGTAAACCTAAGACTGGTGTCTTAGTCAATGCAAGGTTGTAAAAATCGCTCCGTGGTATACAGTTGGTGGTCGACCACCTTCAAGTGATTAATCGGCTTCTCGGTGGGTACCCAAAATTATAAAGGAATTTATCAAAAAAATATTAGCAATATCTTAACAAAATAAGTCGATAACCTTTCAAAAACCGGATTGGATTTTTGGAAATATATATACCTTTCAATAACAGTATCTTATTTAGATCTTTTTATCTATAGAGAGAATTTCATTAAAGCATAAATGGACTAGGGCATATTCCGAAAGGCATCAAGCGAGTTGAGCCGGTTGAAATAATAAGTAGGGCACTTGGAACATATTTCAAAACAGCTCGGTAGTATACTATCTCCAAATCACCATCTTCATCACCGGACTTCAGTTCTTCGTATATGTCTCCTTTCCATCTTCATCTTCATCTTCATCTCCATCTAAATCCTCGGTCTCTCTCTTCTATCATGACTGAGCTGTCGATAATGGAGTTGAGCAAAAGAATTCGCCAGAGCTTTAGAGTCTCACCCTTCACCGGACATGTGGAGTCACATCCTTTGCTGGACATGCTGATTCACACCCATCACTAGAGATATGGAGTCGCACCCTTCGCCGGAGCTGTGGACCGATTTTGATCGGCTATTTTAAGTTATGTCAAACCATTTTTGCTGACCGTTGAGGACTGATTATGACCGACTTTGACCATGTCCGATATTTTTGACCGATTATATGATTTCTAGGTCGGCTTGCCACCGTTACCCTCGTAGACGTCGGCCGGCAAGGCCGATATTTACGAAATTGTTCATTGTTTAAGCATGTCAAAGGTAGCTTGTTGGGGTTGTGACCAATGGAAATTATCTTTCGTAGTGAACTTGGTTAGTGGTTGGGTTTTATTTCATATCCTTTGATAAATTTCTGTTAATAGCCGGTTATACCCAAGAATCCACGCACCCCCTTTGATTGTTTTTGGAGGTGGTCAATCGCGGAAAGATTCAACATTGGTTGGATCCATAGAAACCCTTTGACTGCCGATGATATGGCGAGATACTCTACTAATTTAAGCCCGAAATTATTATTATTATTATTTTTTTTTTGTTGATATCCAGCTGATGAAGTTGTTAAAGGTTAAGGCAGCTCCTAAGAGTTGGAGATGGTGACCTAAGGAAGGGTTGTAGATAAGGATGTCATTGAAGAATACTATGACACCTTTACAAAGGAGGGGTCAAAAAATGTGGTTCATAAGAGCCTGAAAAAGCTGCTGGTGCATTTGTTAGGCCAAATGGCATTACAAGAAATTTGGCATTACAAGAAATTTGGCATTATCCCAATTCTTGAATAAACCAGATTTTAAGTCGATCTTGGAAAAGAAAGTAGAACCATAGTTCATCAAGAAGCTCCTCAACTACAAGGATTGGGAACTTATCCAGAATGGCGACCTTATTCAAAGCCTTATAATCGATACAAAGCCTCCAAGAGGCTTCCTTTTTTTACAAGAACCACCGGCTGGAGAAAGTGCTTTGGCTGACCTAAATGATTCCGATAGATAGCATCTCTTGTACCTGTCTCTGAATTTCATCCTTGTGGGAGTGGGGGTAGCAATAAGGACGATCACAAACCGGCTTATGGTCATCGTGGAGGTTAATGACGTGTTTGATGGGGCGTTTCGGAGGAAACCCTTTAGGATTCTGAAATAATTTTCTGAAGTCGGACAATAAAGAATCCAGCTGAACCCGTTGTGTAGGAGACACAAGAGACAACCCTTGAGAGAATGTTGACTAAGCTGAGAGGAGTTGACCCCCTCTCCCCCTTCCCCTCCCCCCTTCTTAACCTAATTAAACTGCCATTGTTCCATAATCGAATTTGTTGGGTCTGCCAATTGAAAATAACATCCCAAATGACCTAGCCAAGCAATGCCTAATATGAAATCCAAGGCCCCAAATTGTAAACTAAAGCATCAACACAGCTACAAAAGTTGCCAAAGTTTAAAAGAATATCGCAACATTGATTGATAATCTGAATTTGGTGGCCATCATCCAAGCGAACTCCCATAGGGCAAATCTGTGCAATATTCAATTCCACGAGAGATAAATTTATGAGAAGCCCTGCTGTCAACTAAAATCACGGCTGGAATCCCACATAAATTACCCATTAATTTGATAGTGTTGACAATAATTCAAGGAGTTGACAATCGCTACGAGGATCGGGGTGGAAGGCTGGTGCAGAATCGACCTCGATCAAACTAGTAAATCCCCATTCTTTAATAACTCATCTCCATCGGCGAGGAGAATGCTTAGTTGACCCTTTGAGCATTTGTGTTGGGAGAATACTTTTGACCACATCTGAAACACAACCCCTTGTGGTGCCCGTTCTTCCCATTCTAGCGTAGTCAAATGTCGTGTAGAGGGAACGGAGGTAGGCGAAGGTTTCTAGAGGGGTAGGGATGGAATTTAGGCTGTGGGTGAAGACACATTGGGCTAGGAGTTGCACTTGGCAAAGGTAGTGGACTGATAAGAGGAGTAATAATTGGTCCGTGAGTTCCCCTTTCACGAACCTCACCCTCCGATGAGTGCCGAATTACTTTTAGAGGTTTATTTATCGCTGGTGGTGGCCAAGGCGAGGTGACGAGCTAGTTCCATGACTTGATCGCATTACCGTCGATTGAGTGCCCTTACCCAATTTCGAATGTCGTGTTACACACCCCGTAAAAACATTCCAATGGCTTGTTCTTCAGATTGATCTGGAATTAGCGCTAAAAGGGCCTCAAATTCTTCGATGTAAGTATCAATGTCACCGTCATTGAAGAGGAATCCCAACGCCTCATAAGGGTTAAATATTTTTTTGCCGTTGAATCTAGACATGAGCTTCAATCGGAAGTCACCACAGGCGGTGTTAGGTTGTTTGATCATCAAATTGGTAAACCAATTGAGGGCAGCCCCATCCATACACATTTGAGAGAGGTGGAGTTTATGGTTGAGAGGTATACGATAAATCTGGAAATAGAGCTCAGCTTTAGTTATCCATCCACGAGAATTGATTCCATTGAACATCAGAAGTTTAACTTTGGGCATCGAGAGGAGGGAATTATCGAAATGATTGTCACGGATGAGGTGCTGAAGATTTGGAGGGGGCTGGTCACCAAAACCGCCAAGATCATCAAGAGGTAGGAAAGAGGAACCACCTTCTTCGATGTGGGGGCTGTTTTCGAGAATCACGAGGAATCTGGAATCATCTTCTGCAGAAGGATACTCATAGAGCTTACCATCCCCGTGAGGTCATTCAATATGGTACAGATTTGATCAGTTTTCTCTTCCAGTTCGACTCTAGATTGCAATCGGGTACCGGAGGTGGAGGAGGTTCAGTTTGCACCATGGGGGGAAGGGCAATGGAACCAATTGATAAGATAATATCTAAGAACAAAGAATTCAGGGGAAGAAGGGGAATGATTTCATCAATTGGAAGGTAGCATAAGAATTACAAAATCAGAGAGAAACCAAGCAGTGGTATTCTCCTGCTCAAGCCAACGGCCGACTACTCAACTCTCACCATGAATCTCTCACCCCCTGACATCTTAACTATAAATAACATTCAAATAACAAACTTATTCATTCTCAACCGTATACATGTCTTTTGGATCACCTGGTGTGAACTATCAACTTGGGCTGGTTAGGAAAAGTGGGCTGATACGTATCAATGGCAAATGGCTTTGGTTTTGATTTGAGGTTTTTTTTTGCTGTACTGTCGTTAACTAACACGTAAAAGTCTTCTACATCTATAATTGTATTTTGCTGTTCATGGCCGTGTTCATGTTCTTCAAATTACATGTGTACCCTACTATAATTGTATGACATAAGTTAACCAATGACAGGTAATGATGAATGCCATGAATGTTCCTTCAAAAAGGAGTACACTAGAGAGAAAACTTGACAAAGTAATAGCCACACTTTTTGGTGTTCTTCTCTCCATGTGTTTGATTGGAGCCATAGGCAGGTAGGTCACCCTGTAGCATGTTTTTTTATGTATATTGCTATCACTTCTTTTGAAGCTTTCATTATACTGCAGTACTGCACTAATCTTGTTCGTAATAACTGTGCAGTGCTGTATTTGTAAATAACAAGTATCACTATTTGGAGCTCTGGATCAATGGGGACTCCCAACAGTTCAATCCAAGGAACAGATTTGTGGTATTGTTTTGCTTGCTTTGCTGATGTGAGAGGAATTTGTATCTGGTTTTGTTTTTTACTCTTTTAGTCTTTACTATTGTTGATTCTTGGTTTTCTTTTCCTTTTTTTGCTTACAGGTCTTTGTTCTGAGTATATTTACCCTTATTACTTTGTATTCGCCGATCATTCCAATTTCTCTATATGTTTCGATTGAGGTAGGTTCATGAACTTTGTAAGCTCGTTTTGCGGCCAGTGTGTGATTCTAAATGACTTAATTCTAATGATTTTCAATGTTTAGATGATCAAATTCATCCAGTCAACTAAGTTCATTAACAATGACCTGCGCATGTACCATAGTGAAACCAACACCCCTGCATTAGCGCGCACTTCAAATCTAAACGAGGAACTTGGACAGGTGATAAGTTTTTATCGTTTTTTCTTTTATATCAAGTGTTGGGTAATGAGATTGTAATGCTGGAATAATGAGCTACTTACCATTTTTTGTGACAGGTGGAGTATATATTTTCTGATAAAACTGGAACTTTGACAAGAAATTTGATGGAGTTCTTTAAATGTTCAATTGGTGGAGAGATGTATGGAACTGGTGTTACTGAAATAGAAATGGGAGCAGCAAGGAGAAACGGTGTAAATGTTAAGGAGGTAGGAGATACGACCCGCATAATTTTAAGAGATTTACAATTAAACAATAAGTATTAGTTATATTATTATTAGATAAGCCCGAAGTTACTTATTCAGTAGATAAGTTTTATTTTTAGATAAAGATTTGGTATTAGAGTTGTTCTAGGATTGTATTCTTTTTATCCATTATAAATAGATCATTAGATTTGTAATTTAACCATCTCAAAATCGTCTTGGAAAGTCTTAGAAGAGACCCGGGCTCAATCCTGCTAGTTGCAAAAATTTTGGATGGCCACGGGAAGTATAGGAAATGACCATAGAAGTTGTTGGACCGTGTACATCAGAACATAGTCTCAGGAATTCCCTTTTTAAAATAAAAAAATGCTTGTCATTACATTATCTAGAAAAATAAGTATAGATCATTGTGAGTGTTGGTTGGATTTACCTCTCGAAGGTAGATCATGGGAGAGCCGATTGACCTACCAAAAGTAGATTAGTTCATCTTTTTATCCTTTCTTTGCTGTTTTCCAATTGGATTCGAATTAGTATGATTGATAGTAATGGCATAACTTGGAAGGATGTATTAGGGATAGGGGTGTACATTCGGATGGATCGGTTTGATCCGATCTGATTGAATAAATCCAATTGGATTTCGGTTTTGAAAAGTGCGATCTGATCCATCCAAACAATCTTAAGATCCGCACCAAACCATCCAAGTTGCAATTCGGTTGGATCAGTTTTTACAATTCGGTTTTTATTGTTAGATAAATACATGTTTAAAAGAGTTGAGATATTTTAAAAACTAAATTCAATACATATACTATTAAGATTAAAATATAGTTGGCTAAGTTACAATAACTAGTGGGAGTAGTGACTTTATAAATATATAATTAAAAACAATAAGTTCTAAATAAACATAAACATGACACGTATAGATCCACTTTGTTCCACTAGTTTATATATATATATTCTTATTCAGTTTGTTCGGTTTAAATTATAGTAACCGAACCAATCCGGAATCCATAGTAACAATTTGGTTTTGAACCAATCTGATCCAAAAATCCGAAATATCTGAACCAAATAGTCCGATCCAAAATTTTCGGTTCGGAAATTCGGTTTTATCCGATCAGTGAACACCCCTAATTAGGGATCTGCCTAATATAAGTTATTTTTATCACAAACAGGTGCAGAAACCATCTCATACAGCTGCACGTGAAATGGGTTTCAATTTTGACGATCCCAGGCTCATGCTTGGTGCTTGGAGGAATGAACCTAATCCTGATATGTGCAAGGTAATTAATTTACTTCTGTAGCAAAGTACTTCATACATTTACATCTCTCTCTCTCTCTCTCTCTCTATATATATATATATATATATATATATATATATATATATATATATATACATACTAGCATGATACCCGCGCAATGCGGCGGAAACGAATAATTTATATTCGTTAGCATGTTCATTTTCAAGACGTAAGGAGTATAGTATTTATGCAATATGGTGACAGCGATAATTATCATTTGGTGACATGTTTATTTTCTTTATCTTTTTCCATTTCATTTACTTTTCTATTCTCTATAATTTTTAAAACAAGGTTATGAAAATATTTTTTAATAATTAAGTTAATTTGTATTGGCTTTGATTTTGAAAAAAAAATTATTGACTTTAATTTTCTTAAATATGTAAAGTTTAGTTTTTAAAATGGAATATAAGAATCTTATTAAATATACCTAATAGTTACTTGATTTAGTTTATATGAGGGATAATTTAGTAATTTCAAAACACTTAAAATTTAAGAGTTTAAGCAAAAGGCCTAAATGCTTTATAATATAATGTGTGTGTATATATATATATATGGGAAGGTTCATGCGAGAACCGTTGTTAGTGCGAGAACCGCGAGAACCAATCTCAGCCGTTCCTTGGATATGGGAAGTTTCATGGATGGTGAGTGTGGAGGGATAGAGTGTGGCAGGGTGCATGTGAGGAATTCATGGGTGGGCAATAACATTGAAGGAGGGGGAATTGGACGGCTCAGATTGGTTCTCGCGGTTCTCGCATGAACTTTTATATATATATATATATATATATATATATATATATATATAGAATTGGGTTCAAGTAAAAAAAGTTTAAGGTACAAAATGTAAGAAGAAAGGAGAGGATGACACATGACATTTTTAGTTAAAGGGTATTATAGGTAAAACATTAATTCTCTCTTTATTCATGCCACTTCCGTATCCCACGTTCTCAGCTTTTTCATTTATTCCTGCGCAACCCTAGAGGTGCGCCGCTTCCGTTCCATCGACGCTGCATCGCCCTCCCCAACCTAAAAACCCTAATCGCCGTTGCAGCCGGCGCTCTCGTTATCACCATGTTCGTCGTCGTCGCAGATGAGAAGCGTAACCATCGCCGCTACCATGCGGTGTTATGCTCACGGGCTACCACCGCCTGGACCACCACCGCCACCGCTGCATTCATTTTAGGGTTTTGACGTCCACTGCTTCATCTGAAGCCCGTCACCGCATATGTGACGTTGCCGACCACCACCGCCACACGAACCCATGTCTGATTGATCTTGCATTGGCTGTTTTCTGCATAGGTGACGGTTATTAAATTTTTTGTGCATCGACGACCACCACCATCGCCACCGTTCATCGGTCCATTTCGTTGTGCATCAAAATGTTAGAACCATAACCATCGCCGCTGCCATGACTCTGTTTGTCGATATCTTCTTCGCCAAAGACCGCCGCCGCGGCCGACCACCGTCGGCTGGACCACCATCTCCGCCACTAGTGCATCAGATCTCCACAATATGCGTATTTTTTATTATGTGCATCGAAATGTTGTACTTTATGCATCAAAATGTATTCTGTGAATCTGATATGTAAAGGGATGAATTATTTGTGTATCAAAAGCCATTTGTTTTTGTGCATCTGATGTTTATCGTTGAATCTGTACGTATGAATCTGGAAAAAGATGATACTGAAGCAAAGAAATCAAAAATTCCACTGTTCAAGTTTTTGTGCATTTCCTAATTTGCCCTTAACCAGCAGTTACGAAAAATTAGTTTTTATTCTTGTTTTGTTGACTTTTGATCTAAATCATGTGGCTCACATTTCTCCTTACCTTTTGTACCGTAACTAATTTTGTAGTATATCTCTACCCTATATATATATATACACATACACACACACGCTTCATTCTAGCAGCTGGTGGTACATGAAAACCAAGTACGACTGAATATAATTTGTTGCATGTGTGGATTCAACGATGAGGCAGATTGATATCATGAGTTGCAATTCATGCATGGTGAATCCTAACGAGTCAAATTTGTTGTTCCTTGTGAATTTAGGAATTCTTTAGATGCCTTGCCATATGCCATACCGTACTCCCTGAAGGTGAAGAGTCTCCAGAAAAACTTCGGTATCAAGCTGCTTCTCCAGATGAGGCTGCTTTAGTTACTGCGGCAAAGAACTTTGGCTTCTTCTTCTACAGGTGTATATGTGTGTGTGCGTGTCTGTGTGTCTGTGTGGGGCCATAGTTGTTCTGCCATCTACTTTTATTTTATTTTGCGTCATTGCCCTGATTTATAGACATCTATTTCAGGCGTACACCTACTATGATCTATGTTCGTGAATCACATGTGGAAAGAATGGGGAAAGTTCAAGATGTCACATACGAAATTTTGAACGTTCTCGAGTTTAATAGGTAAGGCCCATTTTCTGCATTTCTGTCTCAAAAAGTTTGGTATATATACTGCTTTGCTTAATATAATATTCTTGTTATAGTACAAGGAAACGCCAGTCTGTTGTGTGTCGTTATGGAGATGGAAGGCTGGTATTATACTGCAAGGTAGTTATTACTTATTAGTCCAGCAAACCTTTCTCATGACTTGAACTTGTTTATTAAGTTTTTTAAACTGACACTAATACAGAATCTGTTCTTCGCAGGGTGCTGACACTGTAATTTATGAGAGATTGGCTAGTGGAAACGATGAGTTAAAGAAAATTACACGAGAGCAGTTGGAACAATATGGAGAAGCTGGATTACGAACACTTTGCCTGGCCTACAGGGATTTAAGTCCAGACATGTATGAAACTTGGAATGAGAAGTTCATCCAGGCAAAATCTTCTCTGCGAGACCGTGAAAGAAAATTGGATGAGGTAATCCGCAGCATTGATAAATTCATTTTTATTTGTATGCTTCTCACATGTTTAATTTTAGCTGAGTTGTATACAACAGAATTTCTCCATACACAACACGTACACGTGATTAATAGCATATGGTACAAGATAATGCATCAATTTGTTGTGTATGGCCATTTTGTTGTGTACGGATCACTACCTATGTTTAATGTGTATTCATATTAATTGTCCAGTGAATGTTAAAAGTATACTAAGTATCTTTCTTTTTCACTTAAACACCTTGAAACTTCAAACAGGTGGCAGAACTGATTGAAACAGATCTTATT
This sequence comes from Pulicaria dysenterica, assembly GCA_947179395.2. Classification (NCBI taxonomy): domain Eukaryota; kingdom Viridiplantae; phylum Streptophyta; class Magnoliopsida; order Asterales; family Asteraceae; genus Pulicaria; species Pulicaria dysenterica. Next base: position 117,763,111 of record OX359288.1, on the reverse strand, counting down.
TTGATCGGATGCACCGCTATAGAAGATAAGCTTCAAGAAGGGGTACCATCTTGCATTGAAACTCTTTCCAGAGCTGGGATTAAGATTTGGGTGCTTACAGGGGACAAACTGGAAACTGCAATAAATATAGCTTATGGTGTGCTTCTCTTTTGTTTCTCCTAATATTATTTATATGTGTGTGTAAGTTACTTATCTTTATAATTGTGCCAGCTTGCAAGTTAATCAACAATGACATGAAACAGTTTGTTATCAGTTCAGAAACTGATGCGATCAGGGAGGTTGAAAGCAGAGTAAGCATATTTGTTTACAGCTAGCATATACTTGTTTTTCATTTATCAACTGGATTGTTTGTGATTCAGAGGATCAAATTTAATTTATCCAGGGCGACCAAGTGGAAATTGCTCAGTTTATCAGAGAAACAGTGAAAAATGAGCTTCGCAAGTGCCATGAAGAAGCACAAAGCATTATCCATGGGCCATCTGGACAGAAATTGTCTCTTCTGATAGATGGGAAGTGTCTGATGTATGCTTTAGACCCAAGTTTACGTTCTACATTGCTCAGCTTGAGCTTAAGTTGCAGTTCAGTAGTCTGCTGCCGTGTTTCTCCTCTGCAGAAGGCACAGGTAAGTTGTTCTGACTAATGTTGTTGGTGATATACTGCAGGTCACGAGGTTTTCTTTATGTTGATTGAGGTTTTTTTCCTACCAAAAAGTTTACTAATGTTGTTGGTGATATAATGCAGGTCACGAGGCTGGTGAGGAAAGGTGCAAATAAGATAACATTAAGTATCGGAGATGGTGCGAATGATGTTGGGATGATTCAAGCAGCTCATGTTGGTGTTGGAATAAGTGGTTTGGAAGGAATGCAGGCAGTGATGGCCAGTGATTTTGCTATTGCTCAGTTCCGATTTCTCACAGATCTACTTCTTGTGCATGGACGATGGTCGTACCTTAGATTATGCAAGGTTTACGTCTTTCTGCTGTCCTCAAACTTTGTCTACTATTCCCTTTCCATCTTTTATTTCAAGAACTTTATCTTGTGCAGGTTGTTTCATACTTCTTTTACAAGAATCTTACCTTCACTCTTACTCAATTTTGGTACACCTTCCATACTGGCTACTCTGGTCAAAGATTCTACGATGACTGGTTCCAGTCTCTCTATAATGTTATCTTCACTGCTCTGCCTGTCATCATTGCAGGACTTCTTGACAAGGTATTACTAGCATATATTTTGTTTGTAAAGTTATACCTCCTCTCTCTCTCTCTCTCTCTCTCTCCCTCCCTCCCTCTCTCTGCTGTACACATTAAAATGGCCTAGCTAGGTTTCAACTTCAAAACTGACATGGTTTCTTTGAGCTTTCTTATGATTCAGTTCGTAGATACTTTTAACTTCGTAATGATTCTGAAATTTAAATGGCTATTCTGCAGTGTTTGGTATGAGAAAATCACATAGGAATGGAATGGTCCATTCTGTCGTAATAGGGAAATATTGTTTGTAATCTTATTTGATAGTTTCTTTATATTTCAATATGCTTAAATTTTGTTATTTAAAATATTTGGCAACTTAAAGGTTGACATATTATCTTAAATTTATCATTAGCTAGAATTGAAGTTATACAGATATTTATACGTACACACTTTGCAAAACTAGTAAAAGCTAGTTACTTAATATAACAACAACATTACTCAATCCCGCTAAAGTGGTGTATGGGGGAGGTAGAAATTAGACAAGCATACCGTAGAGAGATTGCTTCCCGAAAAGGACCTCCGGCCGTGGGAAAATAAAACACTACTAAGTAATATAGGTAAAATTTAAAGAAACTAGAAATAGCGTAAGAGAAAAAAAAAAGGGAGTACGACTAAAAATAAATAGTACTAAGAAAGTAAAAAGTGAGCCAAAATAGAAATATATATGTACTATAAATTTACACTGCAAAAATCAAATGGGGAACTACTAGCATGTAAATATGAATATGGAGTAAAAATATGAATATGAAAAAGCAAAAAAAACAAAAAAAAACAAAAAAAAAATTCCATGACACCCTTGGTTACAAGCTACAACATCGGTTCTTCCTATCCCCTAAGCCCTATGCTACAAGCTACAGCCTCGGTTCTTCCTAACCTTGAATTTGATCCTCCTCCATGAGACCCTATCTGAGATCATGTCTTTACAAAGAGAAAGTTCCTGTAAGTCTGCCCTAACTCTATCTTCCCACCTCAGATATGGGCGAAGTGACTCACCCTAATCAATAAGCGGCAGCAGGTATCGAGTGTTGTCAGGGCTTTTATATGCACGTTAAGGGCAGTTTTTGTTATAGCACTAGGAATCGGTGCCGTTAGTCTAAGCTAAAACAGAGGGGCTTTGGAATCCAGCAACAAGACTTGAGCGTCAAGTTCCATACATGAGAGGGGTATGCCTAATTGGGAGGCAAGATCCGCCGGTAGGTCTTTCAACCGCCTCCTTGAAAAATAACCTCCTCGAATTGCTGGGTGCGACATATTCATGGACCGGCAATCGTTCATGGTTCGATATTCTGGTGTCCTAGTAATTGAAGTTTGCCCTTTCTCTAACAGCTTAAATAGCACCCTCCATCCACTTCCCCTACCACGCGTCTGCTTGCAGTTCGGTAAGGCACAACCCTGTTGTGCCAGCAGCCAACTCCGGCGTGTCAGCTTAACGCGCTTCCCGCAGGCTTTTTTATAGGGAGAGAGTCAGGGGGTGCATTTAGTTGTCTTACATGAGACTAATGAGAAAAAATTTGAAAGAACGAGTCGGCGCTAGAACTCCTAGTCTTAGAGCCCGATAAAGATAGGTTTACTCTTTATTCACTTGAATTCTCGTGTCGTAAGAAAAAGTAATCTGGGAAGAAGAATTTTTTTAATTAAAAGTGTTTATTCATATTTATTTTGACTACTTTCTCCTATTTTATCATATTCTATTCATTTTTATTCAACCTTCCCGGAGTTCATTCTCCGGGCAACTCCATTTAACTGGTTGATTCCTTTCTACTTACTTCTTTTATGATATCATTGGAAATCATATAAAGACAATTCCTGTTTGATATAGCTATTTGTGCAAGTATTTTACGATTAAGAAGCAACCATCTCTTGTACATATCATTTATTATTCTACTATAACTATAGCATACCTTCCTTTCACGAATTGCTGCATGAGTGGTGTCCACCCCTCCCTAATACCTAATACAGACCACGCCTTCTAGTACCTTTAACTACAATCGAATCCGTTCTTCTAACTAGAGCAGTTGGTTGTCTCCTTTTAACATAGTCAAACCACTGCAATCTACCTTCCATCAACTTGTTGATAATATACGTTACTCCTAATTCGTTTCTAAAGACATCCACCGGGATTTTATCCAACAAAGTCTTCCCACATATCCATCTAAGCATCCTCAGCCACTTCAATTTTCTCCGCTTGCGCCTTTTTCAGGGGCCTAACACTCAAACCATATAACACGGCCGGTCTAACTACTAGTCTATAAAATTTACCTTTAATTAAGCGATACTTTTTTGTTGCATAAAACTCCTATAGCCGTTCTCCACTTCTCCTACGCCGCTTGAATACGGTTTGTAACATCCTCGTCTATCCTTCTTGTTTTGTGTAATATGGAGCCCAGGTACCTAAAGGAATCTTGGGGTCTCAACACGTGGTCCCCAAGGCGGATATCTAGGCTCTCATCCTCTTCTGTCTTGCTGAGGTGGTTTAACAAAATTTATTATCATCAAGGAACAATTATACGTGTGTAACAAAATTTCCAATTCAGACGTATACTAATAGTGTCTCGTAAATGCCAGTTACTTAATGGTGTCTCGTAATTCTAATTAGAATTTATCATCATCAAAGAACAATTACTTAATAGTGTCTCGTAATTCTAATTAGAATTTATTATCATCAAAGAAAAATTATACGTGTTTAACAAAATTTCCAATTCAGACAAATATTAATGCAACCAAGAAATATACTCTTATGACCATACATTCCCAATAGGTCCATTAATTTTTTTTTCGTTCCATTCATGTGTCATCACTTTCGTGTATTAATACAAACGACACTGCTACAGCTTAATAGAATCCTGGTCATTTTAACGGCTAGATGTGACTATAAGTGTCAATTTCTGCCACCTGTTTTTCTGGGAACAAAAGTGACATTATTTGGTGTATACTAATAAATTTGTTGGCAGGACGTGAGTGCGTCACTTTCAAAGAAGTACCCACAGTTATATAAAGAGGGAATAGACAATGCCTTGTTTAATTGGAAAGTTGTGGGTACTTTAGCTTGCTTTTCAGTTTATCAATCGGTGATCGTGTATAACTTTGCTGTTGCTTCAACTACAACTGGTTTAAACTCGTCTGGAAAAATATTGGGGCTTTGGGATATTAGCACAGCAGCATTCACATGTCTTGTGGTAACTGTCAATTTGCGTCTCCTTATGATGTGCAACTCGGTTACAAGGTGGCACAGTCTAAGTGTTGGAGGCAGCATTTTAGCATGGTTCATCTTCATCTTTATATACTCCCTTGTTTTTGTAAATAAGGTACACTATCTTTTGAAATCAGCTTTTTTGTGATAATTATTGCTCTAATTGACGGTTCCTCCCCTGTTTTGAGAAAACATAAGGCATAAAATGATTTACGCGTCCCACGAAAATTTGTTGACTTTTGCAACTAGTTCGAGTTAATGGGTTATAATTATTTATCAAATATCCAATATACTGTTTAGCTGAGATGAATATAGAGGATATTCTGAACAATAATTTGATGACATTGACCAGAGTCACTATATTTGTATCTTTAAAGTTTAGTTAATAGTCAAATATTTTTCACAAGCAGTCAAATTTTGCAATTTAAATACCGCCAAGGGTTAGAACTAGTCTTAGCTTTGTTGGAAAGTGAATATTTGTTGATTTGTTTCCCAGAATCAAGTAATGTAAATGGTTTTTCATATATTTTAGTAGTTGATGATGCTTTTCTTTTTTCATGTTTAACTTCAGGGGACTTATTTCACCATTTATGTACTTATGAGCACTGCCTACTTCTACCTGATAGCCATTCTGGTTCCAATCGTTGCACTTCTGGGTGACTTTTTGTACCAAGGGTGAGCTTTTCTTGTAAATAAATTATATAGATATTATTGTAGGGACTTAACTACTTACCAACACTGATTCCATAATTTGTGATTTTAGGATTCAGAGATGGTTCTACCCGTACGATTACCAAATCATTCAGGAAATTCACAGGCATGAGCCGGAGCCAATTGGTGCGGGCTTACTGGAGATTGCAAATCAACTGACCCCAGAAGAGGAAAGGAGGTATGCCATTGCCCTACTCCCAAGGGAAAGGTCAAAGCATACGGGTTTCGCCTTTGACTCACCTGGGTATGAGTCCTTCTTCGCGACGCAGCAAGGGGTAACCGCACCACAGAAGCCTTGGGATGTCATTCGACGAGCCAGCATGAAACAAAAAACGAAATCACCTCGAACCAGACAGTCATCTTAGAACAAGTTGACACATTGAAAAACACACTTAGAAAATCATTGTTACTATCTACCTTTTTCTGGAAGGCCTTTCTTTGAAATTTTGTGTAAGTTTTAACAAGAAAAATGTATAATTTGATGCCAGTAGGACCTTAGATATAATAGTTCTGATTCTTTCATTTATCCACTTTTGTAATATACACATATAAGTTGATTGTAGGACGTAAGTGCAAGGCAAAACGAGTACCATGTAACAAGCGTTACTTAGTATTATTATTGTTATTGGTATTGTATAATTTAAGAAGCCAGTCGAATATATATATATATATATAGTAGAAGGTTCATGCGAGAACCATTGTTAGCGCGAGAACCGCGAGAACAAATTTCAGCCACTCCTTGGAAATGGGAAGATCATGGATGAAGAGCATGGAGGAATAGAGTGTGGCAGGGTGCATGTGAGGAATTCATGGGTGGACAATGACATTGAAGTAGGAGGAATTGAACGGCTCAAATTGGTTCTCGCTATTCTCGCGCTAACAACGGTTCTCGCATGAACTTTTGTATATATATATATATATATATAGGATTCATGTGAGAATTGTTTCTTTTTCTTTTTTTGTTGCGAGAAGTGCGAGAAACAGTTTTAACTATTTATTAGTTTTTAGTCCCGTGATTCATATCAATTAGAATTAGTATTTTTATTTGATTCAAAAGGGTACATTATTAAAAAACACAAATTCTAAGTTATTAGTTTTCATAGACTTGAGTGAACACATCCACGGACTATAGTTATCAAAACCATTAAAGAAGAAATTTAAACCGTATAAATCGAAGTTTACTAGTGAGTGTGTACATCAGTACATACATAACACCACTTTTTTCAAAAACCATGAATGTTCATTCGTGAGCCCATAACATACATTTGTCCTCAAATCTTAAAAGTTTTTATTTTCCTTTCTATTGTTAAGATAATAAAACATATATTATTTTTGTTCATATTTCATCGTTGAAACAATGTAAAAAAAGAGATTCAAAACATAAGCAACTTGGTGTAACGCCCCAAAATTCGTAAGTTCCTAGATATGAGTTTTTATCAATTAACGTGTTAAGTGTTATGTATGTTTAGCAAGTTGCCCTTATGTGCTATGCGTTTTATAAGTTTATCAAGTTAAGGGGTTAGTCTTGCCATTTCAGCAAGTTAAAGAAGTACAGGGACTGTTTTGTAATTCACCGAAACTTAGAGATATATATGTGTTTAGTCTTGACTTGTTGTAGTCAAACCATCAGGAGCAAAAACACACTCACGACACACACACACTACCACAATCTGATGTTGTGATTTTTGAGCAAGAATCCAGAAGTTTGATAGTTGAATTCGTTCTAAAGTGAAGTAGTAGCAAGAGGTATGTGTTTTTCTTAGTTCTTTGAGTTGTAAGTTAAAGAAAGAGGATTCAAGGGTTGAATCCATGGTTGTAGCTTGTTTTTGTGTTGTTAGATTGTATTAAATTAGTAGCATATGATAAATAAGCAGTAGAACTGATTGAATCTGAGTTTTAGTCGTTTACATATGAAAAATCTCGGTTTGCAGTTGCTGTCATCGAACAGAGCAGGTGACTCTGCTGTACTGACTGTTCCTACGGCCGCAGGGGTTATTCCCTACGGGCGTAGGGATGTGTCAAGAATTTATGTGTTTTGTTTCCTACGGCCGTAGGTAAAGGTTCCTGCGGGCGTAGGGCAGTGTTTTATGAGTTACCGTCTAAGGACGAAGGAAACAGTCCTACGGGCACAGGGATGAATCCCTACGGCCGTAGTAAAGAAAACTCCTGCCGCCGCAGAGGAAATCCTTTACGGCCGTAGGGAGGGCCGAGACCAGGTCAAGTTAATTGTTGTTTGATGTTCAGTCTAAGTTGCCACACAGCGTTTAGAAGTTAATGTAGCACTAGTTCATGACTTATAGGCAATAAGTGTTTGACGCTACCGCAAAAGGAGTATATTTGCTTAGCTGTTGTTAAGGTGAGTGTACTTACCTTTAATCAGATTAGCATACTTACGTGCATTAAGTGAACAGTATATCAATTGTATGTTTGATATGTGATTGATTAAGTGAGGTTCAGTAACACTATGTTCCAGTATTTAGTATGATCAGTATGCATATATGCACAAGGTGAACAGTATGATATCGGTGTTATGATACGTTTATGTAATAAGTTAAGATTATTGTTTAAAGGTACAGTAGTACCTAGTTATAGCATTACAGATAGAGATGGGGTATATTGAGATCCTTATATCCAAGCAAAGTGTCAGGGGTTTGATTACACCGAGGTGTGGTTCTACCCCTGGACCAGTTAACAGTTTGAACAGTTTTGCAGGTGTTCAGCTTGGATGTGAGACATCCTGAAAAGAGTTCAATTAAGCTATATATGTTCATATTCAGTTCATTTAGTATGCTCACTAAGCAAAAGCTTATGTTTCAGTATGTTGTGCATGCAGGTGAATCAGGTTTCGGCAAGGGTAAGGCCCCTGTGCTCTACACAGTTGGATAGCCCCAAGCTTTCGTAAAGAGTACTTTTAACACTACTTTTGTAAAACTGTTAGCACTGAGGCTAAGTAACTTGTTTTCCGCAAAGCTTTGATGTATTATGGTGCTAATCAGTAGTAATTGAATTTTTAAAAGCTATTTTAGAATAGTGGTGTTACACTTGGTTCACTAGTAAACGCTATAGGGAATAAGCAAACATAACATTTATGATTGTGTTCACTAGTAAACACTTAAAAAACATAGAAAACTAAAACAACTCGTCAAAATGTAAAATCTTCACATAAATACATATTTTCTTCTCTGATAAAGTTATGAACATTACTATATAATAATGCCTAAAAATGAATAAAATATTAAACCTCAAAATCTTTAAAAGAACTAAACATAACAAAAGAAAAAAAACAATTAAATGAATATAAAGCATGAAAAACTCTACTTGGTTTGTCACCTCTCCCATTTGCCAATAGAGAACCAAATAATAATAATAATAATAATAATAATAATAATAATAATAATAATAATAATAATAATAATAATAATAATAATAATAATAAGGGTTTAGTTCATAAAAGTGCATCCCACTTTACACCTTTTGCTATTGTATATACTGAACTTTCAAAACTTACCATTTGATGTATCAAACTTTCAAACTTTTACTATTTTGTATACTAAGCAACCTTTTCTTCAGGTTGCAAATAATAAACTATTTATTTTTTTTTTTTTAAATCCATGTCATTTTCATATTTGCCACATAGGTAATTCTTCAAAACATTCATACTCGTATAAAGAACATTCATACTCTTATGAAAAACATTCATAACATGAAGAACACTAACTTTCATCAAACAAAATGCAGATTTGTTCTAATCTTCTTAAAACAAAATGCAGACTTGTTCTCATCTTGAAGATACAAAAGAACAAGAACATGTTATCAAACAAAATCAAACCTTTGCAAACAAGAACTTAAATCCATATCTCCATTCCGTTTTGTGGGTTTAGGGTTTTTTAACAAAACTCTAATCATGAACTTAAATCAACAACTAAACATGAAATCGCAGATGAAACCCAAATCAAAAACCTAGATCTGAAACAAAACCCTAAAAAAATCCCTAAAATGAAGATCTTGAAGGATTTGGTTTGAGGTTTTCTAACCCAGAAATCCGTTTTGTGGGTTTAGGGTTTTCGAACCCAGATCTGCCTTAACTAAACCCAGATCTCCATTCTGATTTTGGGTTTATGATTTCGAAGAAGATGAGTCGAGAACTAAAATCAAACAAGAATTGATATCTCGCTTACAAACACCAAACAGAAATCGATTATGAAGAACAAAATCAAAACAGAAATCGATGGCCAAATCTGATGAAGCCTTAAATCGATACACCAAATCATTAAGATGATGAACTTGAAGAATATCTTAAAACCAAAATCGCATACCTTTAATCAAGAAAGAGATTATGATTCTGCATATATTGTTTTATATTGATTCTACATACCTTAAGAAGAAATCGTGATGAATTAATGTTGAAGATGGCAAAATCGATGAAAGATTCTGCATATATTGTTTTATATTGATTTTGCATTTAAGAAGAAATCATGATGGTGGAGATGGCAAAATCGATGAAAGATTCTGCATATATTGTTTTATATTATTATTATTATTATTATTATTTAGAATTATTTATTAGAATTATTTTTAAGGATGAAATAACACATCAGTTTGCCAACTCATCACCATGTCACTGTCACGTCAGTGAAACCGGTGCCAAGTCACCATATCACCTGCTATACTAGGTTAAATACACTTAATGGTAACTTTCAAAAAGTTCAATACATCAAACGGTAAGTTTGAAAGTCCAGTACATACAATAACAAAAGAAGTAAAGTCGGATACACTTTTATGAATTAAACCCTAATAATAATAATAATAATAATAATAATAATAATAATAATAATAATAATAATAATAATAATAATAATAATAATAATAGTAATAGTAATAATAATAAAGAAAGAGAACAACCCGATAATGGTTATACGAATGCCAAAAACATGCCACCTTTAGCATAACGAGAGGATAAGGGAGTGCTTAAGTTGGAATTTTTGGCTTTAGCAAAAATCGCTACCAATGGCCGAAACCTTATATCATCAATCGGCGATGCTTTATTTCCGTTCAGTGGCAGTGAGGCGGTATTAACCTCAGATCTGATTTACAACTATGGATTTAGTCGACGCAAGGGTATGTTCATTTATTTATACTTCTACTAGTTCATTTTTTTTCTTATTTTAGACACGTGCATTTTCATATAACCATTTTCATTTTGATAGTTGCATATTAGAAAATAATTCTCACATACATATCAAGGCTAGTTTTGAATTAATTAAAAAGGGTAGAAAACTAAATTATATGGTATTTGTTTTTCTTAACTAAACATATATTTCTACTATTTATATTCATGCATGGGTTGTTCAATATTGAACCAGGCCTTATGTGTATTTGTTTTTTTAAGCTGTTACGATAATTAGTTTGTTCTTGTATGGATTTAGGGTTTTTTTTCTCTCTTTTTGTTTATATTAAAGCTATATGTAATGTTTCTACACTATTTGTGTTTTTATAATAAAAAGTATGTTTGTTTTTGTTGAAGGTAATGGTGTTCAACAAATGTATTTAACTATAGGGTGTTTGTGTGTTTTGTGGGGATTTAATATTATTTTATGTTTGTTCAAAAGTGAACAAATGTGAAACTCGGTTCAAGAGGATGCCCGTTTAAAATATATTTAACACTGAACAAGTGATAAAAAGTGTGTTACGAGTTCACGAATAAACATTTGTTGTTTTAGAAAAAAATCTGATATTATACACCAAACATGCTCACTAGTTAACTTCGAGTTATACTGTTTAAAAAGTTTATTATGATAACGGTTCGGTGTGGTTGTATTCACTAATGAACATAGCACGCAAAACGAAAATTTTGTAAATCTTACCTTGTTTAGTAGTGAATACCATATTAAAAATATTAGAAATAGATCTGGCAAAAAAATTGTGAGAGAGAAAACATTAGTTAGAGGAGAGAGAAAAAAACTTGGTTATTAATGTACCATTTTGAATTAAATAAATATATTAATCAAGATTAATGTGAACCATAAGATCAAAATCAAATCAATAGCTGAAATTGCTTCTCACATTTTTCGCAAAAAAAAACACTTTTCGCATGAATCTTCCCATATATATAGGCAGATTCAAATTAGAATATGTATTTAAATGAGAATAGAAGACTTAATCATGACCCTTCATTTGATTTGATCGGATGATCTACATTACCCTTATAAGACCGTTTGCATCGGACGTCTAACCAAAGTGGTTTGGAGCCATGGATGCCCTATCACACCATCGCCCCTCAAAAGGTTCTGGCGGGATCCCTGGCTGGCGGGTTACCCCACCGTGCGGCTTCACCCCCCTTCTTTTATTTCCTCTCTCTTTTATCTCTTACTAATATATATTTTATAATTTTTATTAATATTTGATAGAGCGTAGAAGAGGGTTGGATGCTGGTGTGGCAGTAAATTTGGTAGGGTAACAAGGGGTTGGATGCTAATGGTCTAATATTCATTACCCAACCATGAATTGCAAGGGTAATGAATTTCAACGGGTGAATTGTGACCGTTAGATTAATAGATCAATATTTAGTTGATGGCTAAGTTTGTTCACCCGTTCTCACCTAAATATATATTCTCACAAAAACCCTATCTTACAGTTCTCGTTTAAACCGTCCCATATATATATATATATATATATATATATATATATATATATATATATATATATATATATATATATATATATATATATATATAGGGGAATGTTCAAATGAGAATGATAAATTAAAATGAAAATGAGAGATTCAATCTCAGCCGTTCATTTTGTAAGTAGAATTCATGGATGGGGAGCGTGGGGGGGGTAGATAGTGGCAGAATGCATGTGAGGAATTCATTGGTGGGCAATGATATTGAAGGAGATGGAATTGGACGGTTAGGATTGAGTCTCTCATTCTCATTTAATTTAAGGTTCTCATTTGAACCTTCCAATATATATATATATATTAAAATTAAAATGAAATGAAAATGAAAATGAAAATGAAAATGAGAGATTCAATCTCAGCCGTTCATTTTGTAAGTAGAATTCATGGATGGGGATCGTGGGGGGGGGTAGATAGTGGTAGAATGCATGTGAGGAATTCATTGGTGGACAATGATATTGAAGGAGATGGAATTGGACGGTTAGGATTGAGTAGATTCTCATTTAATTTAAGGTTCTCATTTGAACCTTCCAATATATATATATATAGGGTAGGGATATAGGAAGAAGTAATTTAAAATGAGAAGCCTAGGAAGCAATATAGGCCTTTGATCAAATTTAATCTAAGGTTAGGATGATTAGTGGCATTTTAGAAAATAAAATGAACTTTAAGTGGGAGGGGCACTAAAAAATGTGGCTGGAGGGGTATTTAAGTCATTACGCGCGTGAGTGGCAGCCACTCTCCTGAAAGGAGAGTGGGCTGAGTAAAAAAACCTAATACCCCTTCAAACTTTAACCAATCATAACTTTTAAATAGTAAACTTTTTTTTAAAAAAAATTGCACCATTAAAAAGATAAAATTATGCTCTTTCATTTGATACCAGTCTTGCATATATTTTTTTATTTTTTATTTTTTTTGAACTATGTTGCACAAAATTTACACTGTGTTGCACCAATTTCGTACTATAAGGCATATTACTTTGGTGCACGCATTTGGTGCTGTGTTACACAACTTTTACACTATATTACACAACGTTAATTTGTTGCACGGCTTCGGAACTGTGTTGCATGTCTTTTTACTGTGTTGCACGTTTTTTAAACTGTGTTGCATGTTTTTTTTTTGTGATTCAAAAAACTGTAGAAAGTATACATCAAGATCTATAACTTTTATTTTTTAAGTTCTTGACGAATCAAACTCGATCTTGGTCAAAATTACGGTCAAATTGTTGAAAAATAGAAAAAAACCAAAAAATTCGTATCTAGCTCATACTACATCTGTTTTAAATGATTCAAAAAACTGTAGAAAGTGTGCACTAAGCTCTACAACTTTTATGTTTTAAGTTTTTGACGAATCAAACTCGATCTTGGTCAAAACTAGGGTCAAAATAGTGAAAAAATAGAAAAACTGTGTATTTGATGTGCAACACAGTGCGAATGCTGTACAACATATTAATGTTGTGTAAAATAGTGTAAAGTTGTGTAAAAGAGCGCAAAATATGTGCAACATAGTGATATGACTTACAGTGCGAAATTGGTGCAACACAGTTTAATATTGTGCAACATAGTTCAAAAAAATTAAAATATGCAATACTGGTATCAAATGAAAGAGCATAATTTTATCTTTAAAGTGGTGCAATTTTTTTAAAAAAAAACTTTAGTATATAAAAATTATTGTATGTTAAAGTTTTAGGGGGAAAGACACAACTAGGAGGAATACCAAAAGTACCCTTGAAAGGAATGGGGACATGTGTCATCTCCTCATTGCTTCCTAGACTTCTCCTCCAAAAAAACTTATTCATTGATCCACGATCTATATATATATATATATATATATATATATATATATATATATATATATTGGAAGGTTAAAAAAAATTTCCAATTTTAGTTTTATGCAAACTCACGCCTCCCCCTCCCTACAGACAATTCAAAATTTCCAATTTTATTAAAAAAACCCATAAATCCTTCTAATGATCATAACGATGTCATCTTTTCTATTTTTAACAAAAAAAAAATATACCATTAAATTTGGTTTTTCTTCCTCTTTAATTCAAGAACATTCTTCCCATCTTTCTACAACTTTTATTTTGAACATGCAAATACGAAAATTCAGAAACCTAGAAAATCAAGAACGAAAATGCAGATACCCAGCATAACAAGAATGAAAATGCAAAAACCCATCATATCAAGACGAAAACCAATCTGAGCCGTACAATTCCATATATTCTACTTTTAATCACAACCCTTGATTAGAAATCCAAGGGTTCATATTGGTTCTTTAGGTTCTATGTCTAAGGGATGGTTCTAAGTAGATCATATTTCTCTCTCTCTCTCTCTCTCTCTCTCTCTATATATATATATATATATATATATATATATATATATATATAGGGGAGGGTTCCATTGTGAACCGATTTTAGTGCGAGAACCGCGAGAACCAATTTTAGCCGTTGATTTGATAAGTGAAATTCATGGATGGAGAGCGTGGGGGAATTAAGTGTGGCAGGGTGTATGTGAGGAATTTATGGGTAGGCAATGACATTGAAAGAGGGGGAATTGGACGGCTTAGATTGGTTCTCGCGGTTCTCGCACTAAAAATGGTTCTCAATGTAACTTTTTCCTATATATATATATATATATATATATATATATATATATATATATATATATATATATATATATATATATATATATATATATATATATATATATATATAGGGTTCATGCGAGAACCGTTGTTAGTGCGAGAACCAATCTCAGCTATTCCTTGCATATGGGAAGTTAAACGGATGGAGAGCGTGGAGGGATAGAGTGTGGCAGGGTGCATGTGAGGAATTCATGGGTAGACAATGACATTGAAGGAGGGGGAATTGGACGGCTCACATTGGTTCTCGCGGTTCTCGCACTAAGAATGGTTGTCGCACTAAGAATGGTTCTCGCACGAACTTTTTCATATATATATATATATAGGCAAAAGTTCAAACGAGAACTGTTTTTCGTACGAGAACTGCGAGAACCAATCTGAGCCGTCCAATTCCCCCTCCTTTAATGTCATCACTCACCCATGAATTCCTCACATGCACCCTGCCACACTTGATTTCCCCACGCTCTACATCTATGAATTCCACTTATTAAATCAACGGCTAAGATTGGTTCTCGCAGTTCTCGTACGAAAAACAATTCTCGTTTGAACCCTCCCATATATATATATATATATATGTGTGTGTGTGTGTGTGTGGGAGGGTTCATGCGAGAACCTTTGTTAGTGCGAGAACCAATCTCGGCCGTTCCTTGGATATGAGAAGTTTCTTGGATGGTGAGCGTGGAGGGATAGAGTGTGGCAGGGTGCATGTGAGGAATTCATAGGTGTGCAATGACATTGAAAGAGAGGGAATTGGATTGCTCAGATTGGTTCTCGCACTAAAGAATGATTCTCGCATGAACTTTTTCATATATATATATATATATATATATATATATATATATATATATATATATATATATATATATATATGGAGGGGATCATGTAAAAAAGGGTATATTAGTAAAAGTTACAAAAGCAACGTGGCAGTTACTTTTTGATCATCACAGATCCACTTTCATTAAACCCTCCCCCACCCCCTCTTCTTCTTCTCCGATCTGGTTCTCCGACCTCCTACTCCGATCAAAACCAAAAAACTAAACCTACACCTGATGTACAGTTAGAAACCAACAAAAACCCCTAAAATCTTTATGTTCAACCAAAAAAACCCTTATGTACGATACTGAGATCCTTAATACACAATTAAACCCAACAAAGTAATTCATTCCTTTTCATAATAGATTCACAAAATAAACAAAATAAACTTGATTCACAATAACTTCACAAATCTGATGTACAATCACCTCCAAAAGATGAATCATGATGAAACTTGAATCACCTCCAAAAGATGAATCATGATGAAACTTGAATCACCTCAAAAGAAAAGCAAACGGTGATGACGGCACCCTCCATTGTTGATGCACAACAACGACGAAAGGAATCGGAGATTTCAGATGTGGGTTTCCTTCGTGGAGGTCGGCGATGGCACGAAGTAAAACTAAACCATAGACGGCGGCGAAATCTGGGGGCAGCGTAGATTACCGTGGTTGTGGGTTTCGATTTCTGCAAGTTGTGTGAGAAGGAACGTCGTCGGAGCAGCGCAAATTACCGTGGTTCGATTTCGATTTCGGTTTCAATTACATTGGTTGTGGGTTTCGAAATCTATGGGCAGCGTAGATCTATGGTCACACATCGGCGGTTGGTAGCGAGTTAAGGAGAAGGAACGTCGCCGGAGCAAGGACGGCGGAGGTCAGCTGGTTAGGGTTTCTCACGTAATGGTTTTGGGGAGTGTGAAAACGTGGGGTATATTTGATATATCCATATTTATACATGTTTTACGCACCAAAAACCCTCGCATTTAATCCGTAATTAAGGTGAAATGTACGAATTATTACCCCAAATGCTTTGTTTTCACCATTGCATGTTAAAAGACTAAAAGTGAAGATTCCGAGTTAAACAAGTGCAAAACTGAAGAAAAATAAAGAACTGTTGAAAACTGCAAAGCCATGCGACCGCATGTACCTACCATGTGATCGCATGATAGGGCCGAATCTAGCTTTGACACTTGTTGATCTCTGCAACCTACGATGTCTTGTCAAATTCCACCGTAATGCCATGCGACCGCATGGCAGGGGCATGCGATCGCATGGACCCCCGAATCAGGCCTATTTAAAGAGCTCTTGGCAGAAGGTTGAGACACAGACGGAAAACACACAACACACACCAGAAACACACACATAACACACACACGTCTCTTTACTTCAAAACACTCCCGAATCCCTGTCCTGAAGGCTTTGAAGCTTAGTGAAGCTCAGAACTTCTGAGGAACGAGTATATAGCTTGAAGATTGCTTGGTATAATCTAATCATTTCTTGTTATTAATATGTATCCAAGTATTGTTCTTGTTATTATACTTGTAATGAGTCACTAAACTCTTTCACTTGGGCCAAGATGATTCTTGACCAAGTTATGGCAATATAAATCTTTCCTTGATGATTTGATATAAAAAGTATGTTTTGATCATTGATATAAATGTGTTTAATCATGTTTGTATGTTAAATATGTTCATGTTCATGTTTTGTTAATCTTTTACGTGAAAACATAAAGGTTACATTCCATGCATATTCAAAGATGATGGTTTAATCTCAAGATCTTGTGTAGTTATCACTAGAAATGGTGTAACAAGCAAGGTTGTCATTTGAAAAACATTTTTGGGACTTGTCTTTGATCATTTCAGGTCATAACAAGTTGGTCATGTTCATCATATTGTGGTTTTACACATGCTTAACATCTTAATGAAAGTTTCAAGTATTTAAGTATATTATTTGATCATAACAACTACAAAAGAATAAAAAGGATTGAAAAAGTGTTCTTGAGCATGCTAAGGTTGAAATAAACTCCTAATGTCATTAGAAATCAGAACTCTACGATTCTATGTGTATGCTTACGTGTTTCATGATTTGCATGTGTTAAGTACTAGAAATAGTACTTAACATGATGATATCTTAAGGAAATAACGTAAAGCTCGATCTTATGTCCAAAACACGTGGTTTGAGTCTTGTTGGTTTCATGAATACATAGTGCTCATTTCTATCTGCTTATAACCTTGGATGACAGTCCAGGTTGTACGTGTTCGATCCTTGGTGCATAAATGACTTTCTGCTGTAAAAAGGGGTCATGCGACCGCATGGTATGTCCATGCGATCGCATGGACCCGTGTGACCACATGTCTTTGACATGCGGCCACATGCACCTTTATTCCAGTTCAGTTTGTTGTTTCTCATGTTTAAACCATTTCCAATCACTTTGACACTTTCCTAAGTTCTGAAAGCTATAAGAAATATTATTTGATAGAATATATATCTTGTAGCTGGATTTGAACTTGGTTAAGTGGATCTGTGTTATAATTTGTGATTTTATGCTTACATGTTATGTTTGATTTTCAATCGGAGGCTCGATAACTCGAGGGATGATTCGTATGATAATATGATTTGTGAGTATTAGAGAGAACAGCATGTTGTGTGCTTTACTGCAAATTATCAAGTCATCAACAATTTAATTAAAATAAATATTGTCAAAACTAGCCAGGATGATTCTGAAGCCTAAGTGATCTTTTCCTTGATTATCTAGCCGTTTGTAATATTTCTGTTTGTAAATTATTTTCTATAATTAATTCTAATCTAAAAATCACTTGTAATCATTTAATTACCAAACAATGATGATAGTTGAATACTAGTAGCTGCCAAACTTTATACCTGTGGTTCGACATTCGGTCTTACCCGATCTATACTACTACTGACCAGGTCATACTTGCCTGAGTCGTGTGTAGTATTTATTTTGTAATTCCATTTTATAAATTTAAAACACCAGTATGAAAAAGTTTTTAATCATCTTAAAAATACCCGTACACGGGCTGCACACCAATATTTAAGGGCATGAGAGATAAATAATTATAAGATGCCTATTATGCCCTTTTTTTACTTTTTTAACTACCAGGACACGTGTCAACACCATAATTCTCCCTACACTTTTTACCATAAAACTCTTTTTATTTGATCCTGAATATATATATATATATATATATATATAGGAAAAAGTTAATGCGAGAACCATTCTTAGTGCGAGAACTGAGAGAACCAATCTGAGCCGTTCAATCCTCCCTCCTTCAATGTCATTGTCTACCAATGAATTCCTCACAAGCACCCTGCCACACTCTATCCCTCCACGCTCACCAACCGTGAAACTTCCCATATCCAATGAACAGTTGAGATTGATTCTCGCACTAACACTGGTTCTCGAATGAACCTTCCCCTATATATATATATATATATATATATATATATATATATATATATATATATATATATATATATATATATATATATATATATATATATATATATATATATACACACACACACACACACACACCTTGCTACCATCATCATCGATATATATCTTTTGCTTGGTTGAATGGAGGACTTTCACCGTGCCTTGTATACACTTGACAATATCCGACCCTTGGACCGCATATTATATACAGGAGCTACTTCTAACTTTGATCTTAGAATGTATTTTCTTGACTTGAAAATTATTACATATAAATTTCATAGAATGTCACATGTTATTCTACAAAAAGAAAAAAAATTAATTATTTCTTAAAATTCATGGTTTTTGTTTACTTTAGTGGCGTTTTGGTTCCATCCCTTTTACGGAATTACGGTATAGCTATAACTTTAGCTGGGCCCAGGTATTTCAGTACGTTATACAGCCTGCCTCCAGATCAGATCAAAACAACTTAATATATAAACAAAAAGCTTGCTTACATTGACCCCAAAAAGTATTTTATGTAGGTGCTCCAAACTCAGCCCCAAGACAAACTGAGCCTGACCCAACATCAAAGTCTCCTGATTATTTTAATAATCCACTCCCCATTTTTTTATTTTTTTTGAACAGCAAACTCACTCACCCATCTAATTTACATCTTATGTCCTTAACAGGACTTGAACCCTCAACCTCTAAGAGAGAGGGACCCTTAATCACACCTTGATACTGCTAGGCCAAAGCCCCTTAGGTGTATAATCCACTCCCCATTGGGTTAAGTTTGTGATCCAATCCTTGACTCTTGTAGATGTTTTCTTGTTTCAATGGCAACAGCATCATTTTTTGTTTGTAGCCTCCCAAATGCCCAAGCTGCTCTTGAACAAACAAAACTTGCCTTTTCAAATATTTCTCTTTTTTTTTTCTTTTTTTTCTTTTTTTTGTATATGTTCTTCAAAGAGAAAAAGGTAGAGTGGGTTATCATTCGGTGCTACAGTGATGGGAATTAAAAGAAATACAAGTATGCCAACTATGTTTCATCACTAAAAATTAAATTCCATAAAACAAAACATTTTCCTGTGGTCTAATGTTTTAGGAAACAAGAAGAATCTTCTCATAAATCCTATCATACAAACAAACTGCAGAAGGATAACAAAAATTTAAGCGATTGGTCCCTGATCAATCTGTACTGCGTAAGTACGTGTGTCATAATATGATCTAAAACCTCAAAACCTGGTGTTAGTAGGTAATCTTAGTGCTCCTGGCATGAACAAAGTTCCCTTACGTCTGAAGATTACAAACGAACTACTTACCAACAACAGCAGCATTAACGCCTGTCCAATGTTGTTCACCAAACGGGTGGTCAATTAGTTAATATGACGTCATATAACTCTGTCTATTGAGTCAATTATTATTTGAGATAGTAATTAAATATTTCAGATTTAAGTACGTAACTATATATGATGTATAAGTAAACAAAGAGTTGACAAACCTCAAAGCCAAGGACAGAGAGCTTCTCCTGATTAACAGCAGGTATACAGCTTCTGTAAGTTACATAGACTTCTGATCCGACTTCTATGCTGTTGGTGGATGAATCTTCCAAAAGATTACGTTCTCTTTCTGAAGTAGTCGTCACATCGTGCACTGACACATGTTTCTCGTCAGTGTTTTCAAGGGTTGTTCGGCCTTTCTGATTCTTGTTTTCATTTTCTTCATCTACTGGAGTTCCAGTTTTTACACACCTCATAGGAATACGATATCCAGTTTCACTGCAGCGATAAGTTTCATCTTTCTGCAACAAGACTTATGAAATGTAAAAAGAAGCGAATGGATTTATGGTCTCAGTTTTGGCTTTAAAATCAAACTTAGAACTTTTTTTTTTTAAATCAAACTTAGAACTTTCAACACCCCCTTTGGTGGATCTCTTAAATATTTGAACACTAGTATATTTCTTAATAGTGTACTACAATGAATGACCATGAATGAAATCCAAAGTTCCATTTTAGGCGCATTATTAGATGTTGTCTTGAGATGCTTTGTTGTTGCAACAAGGGTGAGAAAGTAATCACTCTCTGAACTTTATTTGGATATAAATATATGTCAGATGATCTGCAAGCTGACTTTAACTACTACCATGAACGTTTTCTTTTTGGATCTACAAAGTCCCTGCATTTATGGACCGGCGGTGGTAGTGACTGTGGAGTGGGCCGGCGGCTGTGAAGGTTGGCAGGGAGGAGAGAGAGAGAGAGAGAGAGAGAGAGAGGGGGGGGGAGGGGTGAAGGAGAGGGTGGGGGTGTTTGGTTGTTTATTTTATATTTAATAATATTTAATTATTTTATTAATTAATTATAAAATGAGTAAAAGTTAAAATAAAAGAATAAAATAGAATTAAAAGGGTATAATTGTCATTTTACCCTAACTTAACGGAGTTGACCGTTAGTCAACTAACGGATGGACCATTTTGGTGACAAAGTGGTAGTTAAAGTACCATTTTGGTCACTCCGAAAGTTAAAGGACCAAAATGGAAGAAATATCTAAGTTAAAGGACGAATTTGATAATTAACTCTTTTAATAATTAATAACTAGGTGGTAAAGTTTATGGAATAGCCACTTGGCAATTCCTAGAAATAAAGTCTTCGGTATTTTGTAAGGTTAAAAGAAGAGCTCAAGAATGTAGCCTAGAACAACTAAAAGTCATTATTGTGAGGGGCTCCTGATGCTCCTCTTATTACCAATACTATGCTCAATGTTGTAAAACTGGTTAGGCGGTACTCGAACGGCTGACTAGGGTGTAGCAAGTAATCGGCCAGGTAGGGAGTACCGGAGGAGTATTCGGATTGAAACTTTTATATATAAATTTCAAAATTATAGGTATGACATGTTTATGGGACCCTAGATATTAAAAAATTAAATACGCAAACATAAGCATAATTGTTGATATTAGAGTTGTTTCATGGCAGAGAAAATTAGGTATTTATTGATGGCTTAAATTATGGGAACCAAATATAATACATGTGGGAACCAACAAGAATGAGTATTTATTAAAAGCATTTATTGGACACTTAATTATAAATTTGGGAATTAGGAGACTAGGGTAGTTGACAATATATCATGCGCTAGTATTTATTAGTGTTTATATCAAACTTAAAAAAAATCTGGAGCGAATCATCCTGAGTTTGACTGAATTAGGGCCGAGTTTGACATTACTAGGATTCACCTTAACTCGGCAAGGTCATGCACCTTGTCACAACTCACAAGTACGCGCCGAGTACTCGGCCTTGGAATAGGAGTTTTACAACACCGACTATGCCTTTTCTATTATTATATTAGGCAATCTATAATTGGAGGCCATCTACATTAACAGGTCTCACTTCTTTAGACGAACTTTATAAGTATTAGATCACTCAAAAAAAAAGAAGAAGGAACAAACATAATGATAGTAATAGGAAATATAATAATAATAAAAATAAAATACAAATAAATTAACAAAATAAAAATAAAAATGGAAAAAAGAAATGAAATATATAATAACTATATAATGATAACTTATAATATAAACATCGTGTTAGAAGTATCCATTATCTATAGTAGTATCATAACTCACTTTGATAGAGCGAACCCGGAGGAAGCAATTCTCTACTCTAGGCTGGTAGAGGCACTACAGTCTACATCTTAACTCCCTCATACCCGGATCATGGGATTGAGTATGGTTGCTGTTGTAACCTATAAGCGGAGGAATTGCCCATACATATCATATGCAGCATTAGCTGACATGAATTAAAGCTTCTTTGACTACGAACATTCATTATTTGCAAGGAACCAAGTAAATGAATGAACCGCTCATGAGTTGTAGAGCTTGTTAGAGTTGTGAATTAATTCCTTTGTATAGTATAGGGACTAATTATGTAAATAGGTCATAGTTGTTTAGTATATATACTTTTATCCTCTGTACCCTAATCTTCTAAGGAATGAGAATTGAACTTACGATGGTTCTCTGATTTCACATGGTATCAGAGCTTGGATATTATGAACGACAGTGTACAATCGTTGAATATCATTAGTGTAACATTCAGATGCTTGGGTCCAGACATCATAACACGATTCAAACGGACGAAACAACTGAATAATAGATGAATCAATGGATTGCCATAATAAATTGCAAAGTTGAGCATCAACTTGTTCCCATTTAGGACGGTCTTTTTCGTCAATATCAATAACACGTTTGGTTAAATGATCACTACGTCCTTGACCTTTAAACCACATTTTAACGGAAGACGCCCATGACAAATAGTTGGCTGAGCCCGTGAGTTTATCGGTAGTAATAGACTGATTTCCAATCACCAATGATTGTGTAGTGGACTGATCACCCATATTTCCAAGAACAGTTGTTAAGTCTTACATAATTGAGTTCACGTTCAAACTGAGCAGAGTTAATGTGCGCAGAGAGAGATTGTTGTGCGCAGATGGTGCTATGCGCAGGAAGTGTTGTGCGCAGAAGGTACTTTGCGTAGAGAGAGTTTGCGCAGGGGATGTTGCGCAGAGGGAGCTGTGCACAGAGAAGACTTATCGCAAAGTGAAGAACGCCGCACCTCGACTGGTAACAATCAAATCGATCAACAATGAATCAATCGATTAACAATTGAATCTGTCGATTAACAATTCTGAATCAATCGATTAACAATTGAATCAATTAATTAACAATTCTGAATGAGTCGATGCCACTGATCAATCGATTATGAACTGGAACCGATTAATCCACTGATAGGCAGCCGACAGAAGAAATAGAAATCGATGAGCAACACCTCAAAACTTCGGATAGTGATACACGAAGAGTGTCGATGTGATGTAGATGAGGAAAGCAGATGGAAATAAAACGACTGTTGAGGGTATAGATAAAAACGAATCCAAGCACCTCGTTGTCGTTGGATTCTGTTTTATTTGTTCCAAAGAGCCCATTTAACTTACTTTCGGTCAGTCGTCTTACAAAATCTCATGCCTGTTCTGTGATATTCACCCCCACTTCTGTTTTCTTACAGGACCTGAGGATGGGACGGATGATTAGCGAAGGGCATGAGTCACAAGGACACTACTACTTGGGTGGTGCTCATCACTCCACTGTTGTCGGTACCATCTCACCTCAGTATCTGCATCATCTCTATGGTCATCCTTCTCTTTGTGCCGAGTCTGTCATCTTTAGAGTCCTTAGATTGTGAGTCATGTCAATTGGGAAAACATACTCGTACTGTGTTTCCTAACCGTA
Organism: Pulicaria dysenterica; assembly: GCA_947179395.2. Lineage (NCBI taxonomy): Eukaryota > Viridiplantae > Streptophyta > Magnoliopsida > Asterales > Asteraceae > Pulicaria > Pulicaria dysenterica. The sequence goes on along the minus strand of OX359288.1, from coordinate 117,739,128 downwards.
GTAATAAAAGGGTCGAGTCTAGTTTCTCTCTTGTTCACACTGATGTGTGGGGTCCTAGTCGAGTCTGTTCAAATTTGGGTTTCAAGTATTTTGTTACTTTTATTGACGATTAATCTCGTTCTACATGGTTATTTTTAATGAAAAATCGTACTGAACTGTTTGCTATATTTAAAAAATTTTGTAATGAGATACACACCCAATTTGACAAATCCATTTGTGTTCTCCGAAGTGATAATGCTTTTGAATATTTCTCTCAGCCATTTCAGAAATTTATGACCTCTAAGGGCATGCTACATGAATCCTCATATCCTCATACCCCTCAGCAAAATGGCATAGCCGAGAGGAAAAACCGTCACCTTATTGAAACCACCCGTACTTTTTTATTACACAGTAATCTACCACACACTTTCTGGGCTGATGCGGCCATGACAGCCTGTTATCTAATCAACAGAATGCCGTCATCAATTCTATTGAACAAAACTCCATTTTCTATTTTGTATCCCAACCAACCATCATATCACCTTCCTTTGCATCCCTTTGGCTCTGTCTGTTTTGTTCACCTCTTAGAACCTGGTAGAGACAAACTCTCCCCTAAGGCTGTCAAATGTGTCTTCTTAGGGTATTCTCGTCTCCAAAAGGTTACAAGTGTTATTCTCCTACCCTCCACAAATACTTTATGGTCGTAGATGTTACATTCTTTGACCATGATCTCTATTATTCTCAAGACTCTCATCCGTCTACTAAGGTCAATGAGATTCTCCCAGTTCCTGTTTATGTCATCCCTCCTGAAACCCCACCTGAGCCTACCCCGCACAACACCGATGATTCTCCTACTGACCCCACTCCTTTAAAAACATATCAGCGTCACAATCGATCGTCCCATCCACCTTCTACTGACACATTGGGTGATCTGACCACTCCTGCAGCAGTTCCCTCTGACTCATCTCCTTCCTCGACTCATTCACCTACTCATGGTTCTGTTCAAGATACTCCACCAATTGCCCATCGGAAAGGTAAACGCTCTACTGTTAACCCTTATCCTATATACAACTATGTTACCTATGATCGGTTATCATCTACTTTCTCCACATGTGTTGCAAGCCTTGATTCTGTATCTATCCCTAAAACGGTGGACGAGGCTTTATCTCATCCCAGATGGAAGACGGCAATGTTGGATGAAATGTCTGCTTTACATACCAACGGAACATGGGAACTAGTTCCTTTACCTCCGGGTAAAACTAAATTTTGGTTGTCGATGGATATTTACACCAAAGGTGGGCCCTGATGGCAAACTTGATCGGCTCAAAGCTCGACTCGTTGCTAAGGGTTATACACAGAAATTTGGCTTGAATTACACTGATACTTTCTCCCCAGTTGCTAAAATGACCACGATTCGCCTTCTCCTTTCTATTGCTGCCATGCGCTCTTGGTCCCTTCATCAGCTTGATATTAAGAATGCCTTTCTCCATGGTGATTTACAAGAGGAAGTCTATATGGAGCAACCACCTGGGTTTATTGCTCAGGGGAGTCTGGACTCATTTGTAAGTTGAGAAAGTTAATTTATGGGCTGAAACAATCTCCAAGGGCTTGGTTTGGAAGGTTCAGTGTTGTGGTGAAAAAACTTGGAATGTAGCAAAGTGAGGCTGACCACTCCATGTTCTATCGCATTACAGGGGCAAGATGTATCTATTTGGTTGTATATGTTGATGACATTGTAATCACAGGAAATGATCATGAAGGAATTCAGCAACTGAAAGACCACTTGTTCAGAAACTTCGAGACAAAAGATATGAGCCAACTTAGATATTTCTGGGTATTGAAGTTGCAAAATCGAAAGAAGGAATTTTCATATCTCAGAGAAAGTATGCACTAGACATCTTAGAGGAAGCTCATCTAACTGACTGCAAACCAGTAGAATCTCCAATGGATCCTAATGTTAAACTTCTTCCAGGTCAGGGGGAGCTATTAGTTGATCAAGGGAAGTATCGGAGACTAGTTGGTCGACTTAACTATCTTACTGTAACACGACCAGACATTTCGTTTGTCGTAAGTATAGTGGTCAATTTTTAAATGCTCCGTGTGATACCCACTAGGAAGCAGCTCTTCGGATCTTAAAGTATATCAAAGGAGCTCCGGGGAAAGGCATACTATATGAGAACAAAGGAAACACAGAGGTATGTCCATTTAGCAGACGCTCAACCTCTGGATACTGTGTTCTATTTGGTGGTAACTTAGTTTCCTGGAAGAGTAAGAAACAAACAGTAGTTGCCAAGGTCAAGTACAGAAGCAGAGTATCGCGCCATGGCCAATGCAACATGTGAACTCCTCTGGATCAAACAACTCCTTGAAGAACTTCGGTTCTGTCCAGTGCCTCAGATGAAACTTGTTTGCGATAATGAAGCTGCCCTTCATATCGCTTCCAATCCAGTATTCCATGAGAGAACTAAACACATTGAGATTGATTGTCATTTTACCAGAGACAAACTTCTTCAGGGTGTCATTGTAACGGAGTTCGTTAACTCAAATAATCAATTGGCTGATGGGTTTACAAAAGCCCTAAGAGGCCCACGGGTTGAGGATATATATGGCAAGCTTGGTGCTTATGATCTATACGCTCCAGCTTGAGGGGGAGTGTTATAGTTGTGAATTAATTCCTTTGTATAGTATAGGGACTAATTATGTAAATAGGTCATAGTTGTTTAGTATATATATTTTTATCCTCTGTACCCTAATCTTCTAAGGAATGAGAATTGAACTTACGATGGTTCTCTGATTTCACAGAGCCTGTAGCCAGTAAACTTACAACATGTAATGTAAGCTACAAGTCTTTGTAGGCCTTGCTAATTGCAACCTTCATGGCTCTGAAAGCCCTACAACTTACACTTAAGAAGCCCAATTGATACACTCTGCGTGATATGGACCTTTTGGCTTTTGCACAAGAAAAGTAAAAAATTCCCAGCCAATTTTTTAGATTCACCTTATCTGACAGAACCTGATCTCCTAGAAATAGCAAAGAAAACATAAACAAGTCCATTGTGTGCATTTACACCAAGGTTGTGAGGGGTTTAGCACCATAAAATAGCCAATTATATAGTAACATTAATAGGGAACTAGATACTATCTAGTACAAGTGTTTTCAGTCAGAGAGCAAGTTGATCAGTGAAAGTGTTGTGTAACACAACCACTGTAATTGTGTAGCTTGAGTTACTAGGCTTCTGAGCAAACATTGTTGGGTTTCACATGGTATGGAAAGCCTACTGATTTTAAGCAATATGCATATGGGTTATTTTGAACTTGCGGCATTAATAGAATATTTTCCTAGATTACAGGTCTGTCATAAATGTATATGGCAGGAAAGTTATTTTCAAATCATGGTCTTATGAATCAAATACCATGAAGAAATATTAGCAGTACCATTACCATCATAATATTCCTGAGAGTCATTAACCATAATAGATTCACACTTGTGGACAACATATAATGAATGTAGCATGAACACTATTCATGTGACTAATATATTCCTAACACGACACAAGGAGCCCCTTCCTATCTGACTATCTGTTATTCATGGGAAAACATATTTCTAAGATCACTGTTTACCTTCCTCAGTTCAACAAGAAACTACAAGAATTGCTCAAGCAAATTTAAATGGCTGTATGCTCAGTTTAAGATTCCAATAATGTAAAGAGGAGAAAGAAAAGAGATAAACTTTGACTTCAGATATTAAATGGGTTTCATGTCAAAATTCAATAAGATATTACCTTTTCCTAAGATGGAAAGCATAAAGGAAACTAGATTTATAGAAATAAACAAATATTGCGAATAGATCTGTATAGGTGCCTTCATACTTAAAAAGAAGTCCACATTTGACAGGAATGAGACGCCTTTTTAGCTTAAAAATTAACAACTATTTTGGTTGTTGTTTAACCGATTACCACATTAAGATAGCCTTTAAAGAAGAAACTTGGAGATCACTAGACCAGAATATCTATCATATCATCTATGTCAATTTGTCAATTTTGAACATAGTGAGTACGATTGCTTGAATATACATAACAACATGGACATATTTTGGACAGAGATATGAGATATCATATCTGAAAAGGGGGAGCCATGATCTTAGATCCTGCTTCCAAATCGAAATGCATCGACATACTTAGCATAAATCAACCATGCAATCACGTAAATTAACAAACACACAAGCGTAACAATAATCTATACAAAAGTTTATGCTAGGCAAACAAACCTTTTCGGAGTAAAGGCAAGGAACGCAAGGACCAGAAGGAGAGCAGTCGAAAGTTATGTTTGTGCCAGTTGCCTTTTCCTTGAAGCTCTTCAAACCTCTCTGGGCTACTCCTCTTCCTCCTTCTCTGCGCAATTTTCGAAGATTCGTAAAAACTTGTCGATAGGAAAGTTTTAGTAGAAGATTTATTATATGAATCAATAAATTTGGATCTTTTTAGAAACACTATGACAAAATGACACATAGAGAGATGGAAATTGCTTACGATACGCGTGGTACGGCTAGATCTGAAGAAGAATACACGAAGGACAAGAAGAAATTGAAAGTAATTGCAGCTACGAAAAGATGTCGTAGAAGAAGAAGAAGAAGGGGCAATTGTGAACGGAGGAATTTGGGCATCGTTCACCGTAGATCCTCCCAATTTGCGTTTAGCTTATTTTATGTGTTTTTTCATCAATTTAATTTAATAAGCGGGTACCATAAATGATTAAATACACAACTAAGAACAAAAGTTTTTGAATGTGAGGTTACTTGCGCACACTATATAATTATTAGCATTGCACCAGTGTAATGTGATGATGATAATAATAGTTTGTACTTGATAATATGTTTTTTTTAGTAAATTGCACGAAATTACGACAAACTATGTCAATATTGTCATTGTATGCAACCAACTTTATTTTCTACCTAAAAATACATACAACTTACAAAATTGGTTCATTGTATGCAAGTTACCTATGACAATAGGTAACTTACCGATTACCTCTTCAAATATAAAAGAAAGTTGGTACCTAAAAATACATATAACTTTCAAAGTCCGTTCATTGTATACAAATCAACTTTCAAATTTTGTTTTGTATACAATCAATGACCGGTAACCTGGTAATCATGTTACCCATTGTATACAATTAACCAAATTTGTAAGTTGCATGTATTTTTAGGTAGAAAATAAAGTTAGTTGCATACAATGACAATATTGGCATAATTTGGTGTATTTTTGCGCATTTTGCCCCTTTTGTGTAACTTGTGTTTTAACATGTGTGTGCTACGTGTAAGTGATAACCAAGCTTGAACCTAATGTGTTAGGTGATTCGGACGACTCGGTGTGTTCTTGGGATTTTCGGATCCATATCTGCCTCCTGTGATATCGAGGTGAGTACCGGTTTCCCATGAGACTCGGTAAGTAGGGCTATTGTGTGCCTGTGATATGTCTCATGTGTATATATATGTGAACGCGTGAGGTATGACGTGATATAGTGACGCAGTGATATAGTGATACAGTGATATAGTGTTATAAGTGATATCATGTGATATAAATTGTGATATGTGATACGCATGCGTACTGTGGACCCTTTGGGTCAAACGTGTTTATCATTCCTGTCCGGACAGACGCAGTGGTTGAGTTCAGTTTGCTAACGCGGCTGGATCCTTGAGTGATTTTCGGGATCAACGGTACTCGACGGTAAATTCCGGGTCTATGGGATTCGATGGCCAATTCCGAATTCCCGAGGGTTCTGCAGGCCGCCGTTCCTCGACATACAGTGAGGATCTTGGTGTATGATCAGATCCAAACGGAGTCCTAGTGACTCAAACGTGATGGTGGGCTGCTCTTCGCTCCCCCACCGATGTGGTTGGTTGTGACTGATTCCCCAACTTGGATCGTTGAGCCAGGCTAGCTACCTCGCAAGATATGATCCCGCTGACATGTCGGCGCACCGCTATGTGATAACTTAGCATTGTGTGCCATATTGTGACGTGATATCATGCTTATTGGTGCTTATGTGATACCTGTACTCACTAGCTAGTGTAGCTAATGTTTCGTGATATTTCCCTTTACACAGGTTAGTGATCGGATAGCCTGGCGAGGCGGGTTGCTTTTGGGTAGTGTTATTGTATATATATCTTTTGGAACATTTGTAGTTAACTCTGATACTTGTAACGATGGTCGGTGCGTAGTGGTAACACTGGCTTACTTTTTGGGACTTGGCTTGAATTGTAGTTCTTAAATCGCCAAGTCGGTAAATTATGTTTAATATATAAACACTGGTTTGTTCCGCTGCAAACCTTTTGTGTAAACAAAGTTTTAATTTACACTAATTTTAAGCTTGTGAAATCATGTGTTACAATTAGGTATCAGAGCCTAAGTTTGAGGGAATTGAGTACTTGTGAGAGTATTCGATCTCAAACTCGGGCTTGACATCGTTAAGTGTTCCTAGAGGGGTAATTGGGGCTGAGTGTGAGCGTTATGTGTTTATTGCTCAATGTGAAGTAACTTGTGTGTTAGTAAATTGTGGTTAAGTGTACTAAACGTGTTCACCCCTTGTGTATAGAAAGTGAGTGAAAAATTACTGAGCGACGTGCTACCACAGAGGAAGCGTTAAAGAAAATGGAGGACGAGGCTTCTCGTACTCACGTGGAGACCGAGGAGGAATCGTCGTGGCGTGATACTCAGAGCTCAAGACCTGATAGAGATCGTGAGGCGTATATTCAGCGTCTCGAAGAGGAGCTTCGCTCGATCAGGGAGTTGCTGAGGGAAGCGGTTAAGGGCAAGCAGCGTGAAAAATGCTCTTACAAGAAATTCATGTCTTGCGGGCCGAAGTTTTATGAGGGCAGTGATAATCCCTCAGAGACTATCCGATGGTTGCGTGAGACAGATCAAGTGTTTGAATCTTGTGATTGTGAAGCTGAGAACCGTGTCAAGTACGCGGTTCGTCTATTGAAAGGCCGAGCTCCGGATCGGTGGGATACTGTGAAGGATACCGTGAGTGAATAGGTGATCGTTGCTCTGACTTGGGAGCAGTTCTCTGAGAAGGTGAAAAGCAAGTATTGTACAGATTATGATTTTGAGAGGATGGAAAGTGAGTTCAATAGTCTCCGTAAGGGGGACAAACCGGTGGAGGACCTTATCCATGCTTTTACGGATAAGGTATGGTTTATACCACATCTTGTGACTGACGAGAAAGCGAAAATGCGGAAGTTCGTGAATATGCTACCGCTGGAGTATCGAGCTCATGTGAGAGCTGCAGCTGCAATGGATCGGGCGTTTGAGATAGCCCGACAGATTGATGGTGATCGTTGCCAGTGCAAGGGAGATCAGGCTGTGGAGGGTCAGAAACGGAAGTTTCAGCAATATTCGAAATCTGGTACTTCCAAAGGGCAATCGGCTGTTGGTGGGAAATCTGAGTCGAGCAAGAAACCGAGGTTTGATGATCCTTGGTGTTCTATGTTCCGTACCTACCATTCGGGTAACTGCTCGAAGGCTACTACCAGATGTATGAGGTGTGGTGAGAAAGGGCATGCCGCTACCGAGTGTTCTTTCAAAGAGAATGTAAGATTTAAGTGCCAGAAGCCAGGGCACAGGATTACTGAGTGCCCTATGAGACAAAGGGATGATACCAGGGCTGGAGGGTCTTCTTCCAGGCCTAAGAAAGACGGCGCTTCTCGCGCCAAGGGTCGGGCTTTTCAGATGACGTCTGAAGAAGCCAAAGCTGCAGTAGACGTTATCACGGGTACTTTTCTTGTAAATTCTGTTCCAGCTTGTGTGTTATTTGATTCTGGAGCTACCCATTCTTTTATATCTATGGCTTTCGTGATAAACTGCAATTGCCTATATCTGTGTTACCTGAGCCGATTAAAGTCGAAATTGCTAGTGGTAAGGTAGTTTCAGTTAAGGATAGTGTTCCTTATGTTAACCTCGACATGGATAGGAATAGTTTCCCTATCTCTTTTCTTCTCATGCCAATTGCGGGCTTTGATGCAGTCATTGGTATGGATTGGCTCAGTGGTCTGAACGCGGAGATTCTGTGTTCTAAAAAGATGGTAAAGATTCCTCTGCCCGATGGGTCTTGCGCTGTAGCTCGAGGGGAACGTCGAGAATCTGACATTCCTCTTATTTCGGTGATGAAAGCTAAGAAATCGATTTCTAAAGGCTGCGAGTTTTATCTGGCTCACGTGATTGATGCAAAGCTGGAAAAGCAAGTGGTTAAAGATATTCCGGTTGTGTCAGATTATCCGGAGGTGTTTCCAAATGAATTGTCGGGTTTGCCGCCGGTAAGAGATGTAGAGTACAAGATTGATCTGGTTCCAGGGGCTACTCCTGTAGCTAAAGCTCCATACCGTCTTGCTCCTTTAGAGGTGCAAGAGATGATGACCCAAATACAGGAGTTACTTGACAAGTGCTTTATTCGTCCAAGTTCGTCCCCGTGGGGTGCTTCTGTGTTATTCGTGAAGAAGAAGGATGGAACCATGCGCATGTGTATCGATTACCGGGAGCTGAATAAGCGAACGGTTAAGAATAAATACCCTCTTCCACGTATTGATGATTTTTTCGATCAATTGCAGGGAGCGACTTGCTTCTCTAAGATTGATCTTCGTTCTGGCTACCATCAGGTGCGGGTTAGCGAAGATGATGTTCCTAAAACTGCTTTCCGCATTCGATATGGCCATTATGAGTTTTTGGTTATGCCGTTCGGCTTAACCAACACGCCTGCTGTGTTTATGGATATGATGAATCGGATTTGTCGTCCTTTCTTGGATAAATCCGTAATTGTGTTTATTGATGAAATTCTTGTGTATTCTCGAAGTGAAGCCGAGCACGAGTTGCATTTGCGGCAAGTTCTTGAGACTCTCAAACGAGAGAAGCTTTATGCAAAGTTTTCAAAGTGCGAGTTCTGGCTTCGTGAAGTGCATTTTCTTGGTCATGTGATCTGCAGGGATGGTGTTAAAGTGGATCCGGCGAAAGTCGATGCAGTGATGAACTGGGGAGTTCCTCGAACTTCTTCTGATGTTCGTAGTTTTCTCGGCTTAGCTGGATATTATCGGCGGTTTATCCGTGATTTTTCTAAACTTGCAAGGTCCCTTGACTAAGCTTACTCGGAAAGACGTTGCATTCGTGTGGTCTGAGGCGCAAGAACAAGCGTTTCAGTCTCTGAAACGGCTATTGTGTGAAGCTCCGATTCTTTCTTTGCCCGACGGGTCTGATGACTTCGTCGTTTGCTGTGATGCTTTTTATTCGGGGCTTGGCTGCTTGTTAATGCAGCGTGATAGTGATAGCATATGCGTCTCGACAGTTAAAGCCACATGAAGGTAACTATCCAACCCATGATCTTGAGCTAACTGCTGTTGTGTTTGCTCTGAAGCTGTGGCGGCATTATCTGTACGGTACCAAGTGTGTGGTCTGTACGGATCATAAGAGTCTGCAATACGTGTTTACACAGAAAGAGCTCAATATGAGGCAGCGGCGTTGGCTCGAGTTGATTAAAGATTACGACTGTGAGATCCGTTATCATCCTGGTAAAGGCCAATGTGGTGGCGGATGCTCTTAGTCGCAAAAGCTCTTCGGCTGAGGCGAAATTCATGAAACTTGTGGTGGTTCTTGATATACTTGCGAGATTGAAGGAAGCACAATCTATTGCCTTGCGTGACGAGAACTTGAAAGCAGAAGTGATAAGGAAGCAGAAAGATTTGCTTGCATAGGATAGCCGTGGGCTAAAGACCTTTCAGTCTCATGTTTGGGTGCCTCTGTACGGGGGAAATCGTGAGTTGATTCTGCAAGAGGCTCACCAGTCTCGACTGTCTGTTCATCCGGGCAACACTAAAATGTATCATGATCTGAAAGCTTCGTACTTGTGGCCTACTTTAAAGCGAGACATTGCTTCCTATGTGGAAAAGTGTCAAATCTGTGCGCAAGTGAAAACAGAGCACCAGAAACCATACGGTAATCTACAGCAACTCGAAATTCCTGAGTGGAAATGTGATAATGTTACAATGGATTTTGTGACAAAGTTGCCGAAAACCCTCAGAGGGCACGATGCAGTTTGGGTCATAGTTGACCGTTTGACAAAAAGTGCTCATTTTCTGCCTATCAGTGAGTCTACTTCGTTAGATAAGCTAGCAAAGTTGTATATTGCTGAAGTGGTGACGTGTCATGGGGTACCGTGTTCTATTGTGTCAGATCGTGATCCGCGGTTTACTTCAAATTTCTGGCAGAGTTTACAGCGTGAGCTTGACACTCGTGTTCATTTGAGCACGGCGTACCATCCTCAGACAGACGGCCAGTCAGAGAGAACTATCCAGGGAGGACATGTTTCGCGCATGTGTACTTGAGTTCGGTGGAGCGTGGGATTCACATCTGCTGTTGATTGAGTTTGCTTACAACAACTCATACCATTCCAGTATTGGGATGCCTCCATTCGAGATGCTGTACGGGAGACGTTGTCGCACTCCCACGTGTTGGCTAGAACCTGGCGAGAAACAGTTCGCTGGACCCGAAATTGTGCAAATTACTTCTGATAAAGTGAGAGTGGCGCGTGAAAAGCTGAAAGCCGCTCGTGATCGACAGAAAGTGTACGCTGAGCCGAGACGTCGGCCAGTTGTGTTTAACGAGGGCGATCGGGTTTTCCTGAAAGTATCTCCGTGGAAGGGTGTTATCCGCTTTGGCCGTAAAGGCAAGTTGAGTCCGCGTTTCATAGGACCGTTCAAGATCCTGCGCAGAGTCAATGATCAAATAGTGTATTTTGAGTTACCTCCTGAACTTGCAGGAATTCATAATACCTTCAACGTGTGTTACTTACGCAAGTGTAAAGTTGACAAAAGTCAGAATCTGCCATTGCATGAGTTTAGAGTTGATGCTTCAAAGCGCCTCTTTGAGGAACCTGTTGAAATTCTCGGCTCAAAGACTAAGAAACTGCGTAAGAAAGTGATCAAGCTCGTTGTCGTGAAGTGGAAATATAACCTAGGTGCGAATATGACCTGAGAGACTGAAGATGATATGCGAGCTCGATATCCCCACCTGTTCGTGAGTGATCAGATTCCGAGGACGGAATCTTCTTAAGGGGGTAGATTTGTAACACCGTGTAAATGGGCCTAGTTGTGTAGTGTTATACCTTGTGCTTTAGAGCTTGTACAGTGACTTTAAGTGAAATTAATTAAGTGTTTTGTGTAACTAACGTGTCTCGTGTTAATTAAAGTGATTATGTGAAAAGTGTCAGACGTGTTTAAAAGTGATGTCGTGTTATACGGTTTCGCGTAATGATTCCGTAGATATCCCCGTTGGTTAAAACGGGATGGCGTGTGTCAAGTTGTAAGTTGAAAAGGGGAACAAAGTACCCCATTTGTGTAATTAAACTACCAAAGGCGGTGGAGGTCATATTTGACTCCTTTGAGTCAAACAAACACATATCTCATACGTACATGTTACAAACACACATACACACACTTTGCTCTCGAGTTTTCAAAGAAATCGAAGTGCAAATCCGTTGCAAGGAGTTTCTAAAGCTGATTCAAGTGTTAATGTTCTGTCTTTTTGCTGATTTGCAAGTGATTATTCTTCAAGAACCCTAGTTTTTGGAGTTATGAAGAAGATGACAATTTTGATGGTTCATCTTGTGATTTATGTGTTGTTTTTGTGTACATGCGTTCATAAGGTCCTAGAGATGTTATGTGAAGTGTATAAGTGATTGAAACTGAGTTTTGGTCGAAAAAGGTGTCAAAAACGTTATTTGTAGCAGCTGTGTCGAAACAGGGACGAAGGTCTGCTGTTCGTGACCTTCCTACGGGCGTAGGGGATAAGTCCTACGGCCGTAGGAGGCCTTGTGTGAATGGTACGGCTGTAGGCAGGGATTCTACGGCCGTAGGATGTATTTTTGTGTGGTTTACCGTCTACGGACGAAGGAACAAGGTCTACGGGTGTAGGAAGAGGTTCCTGCGGCCGTAGTGCATTATTCGCTGGAAAGAAACTCTGCGGGCGTAGGGACCTGACCCTACGGCCGTAGGGGGGGTTTGACAAGTGTCCTGCGGCCGTAGGATTTGTCCTCTACGGCCGTAGTAGTCTGTCCAGTGCAGACAGCTTGTGTAACTTGTGTTTTAACATGTGTGTGCTACGTATAAGTGATAACCAACCCTGAACCTAATGTGTTAGGTGATTCGGACGACTCGGTGTGTTCTTGGGATTCCCGGATCCATATCTGCCTCCTGTGATATCGAGGTGAGTACCGGTTTCCCATGAGACTCAGTAAGTAGGGCTATTGTGTGCCTGTGATATGTGTCATGTGTATATATATGTGAACGCGTGAGGTATGACGTGATATAGTGACGCAGTGATATAGTGATACAGTGATATAGTGTTATAAGTGATACCATGTGATATAAATTGTGATATGTGATACGCATGCGTACTGTGGACCCTATGGGTCAAACGTGTTTATGATTCCTGTCCGGACAGACGCAGTGGTTGAGGTCAGTTTGCTAACGCGGCTGGATCCTTGAGTGATTTTCGGGATCAACGGTACTCGATGGTAAATTCCGGGTCTATGGGATTCGATGGCAAATTCCGGATTCCCGAGGGTTCTGCAGGCCGCCGTTCCTCGACATACAGTGAGGATCTTGGTGTATGATCAGATCCAAACGGTGTCCTAGTGACTCAAACGTGATGGTGGGCTGCTCTTCGCTCCCCCACCGATGCGGTTGGTTGTGACTGATTCCCCAGCTTGGATCGTTGAGCCAGGATAACTACCTCGCAAGCCGCTATGTGATAACTTAGCATTGTGTGCCATATTGTGACGTGATAGCATGCTTATTGGTGCTTATGTGATACATGTACTCAGTACCTAGTGTAGCTAATGTTTCGTGATATTTCCCTTTTCGCAGGTTAGTGATCGGATGGCCTGGCGAGGCAGGTTGCTTTTGGGTTGTGTTGTTGTATATATATCTTTTGGAACACTTGTAGTTAACTCTGATACTTGTAACGATGGTCGGTGCGTAGTGGTAACACTGGCTTACTTTTTGGGACTTGGCTTGAATTGTAGTTCTTAAATCGCCAAGTCGGTAAATTATGTTTAATATATAAACACTGGTTTGTTCCGCTGCAAACCTTTTGTGTAAACAAAGTTTTAATTTACACTAATTTTAAGCTTGTGAAATCCGGTGTTACACAACATTAGATAAATTAAATAGTTGTTATGATGTTTAATGATTCATTAAAGTAATAGTTATCTTAAATTAGTTGAAATAATTAAGAGAATGATTGGTTAGACTATTGCTTTAACTATTTGTATATTAATCATAAAAACATGTACTATTTAAAATTAAGTAGTCTTAAATTTTTTAAGAGAGAGATAAATGTTTTATAATGTAGTATAGATATAGATATAATATATACATTTAATAAAAGATTTAATCTTAACCCCTTATTCTTTTAATTTTAAAATTTTGATTTTTAATTTTTAAAGTCAAACTAATATACTAATCTATATCTATATGAATTAAGATAAGATAATCCTTAATCAAATTAATAATAAATATCAAATCTAGCCATTGATTAAATGTCATTGGTAGTTTGATTATTTTTAACTTTAAATAAACAATTACTTATTTAAATTCAATTTTAATATAAGATAAAAAAAATATTATATAAATTCAAAAACCTCCATCGGTTTAAATTCAAGGGATAATTTCTTATATACCCTTATTAAACTTGATAATATCTTATTTACCCATCTTAAATTTAAATTATCCTATATACCCTTATTAAACTTGATAATATCTTATTTGCCCAAATCAATATTTTTATCAATTATGAATCATTTTAAATGAGTTTAAATTATAAAATATGATTAAATGACTATTATACCCCCTTTAAATCTCTTCATAAAATATCTTCTATACCCTTACTAAACTTTATAAATATCATATTTATCCAAGTTTATATTTTAATTTTTATTCACACACGTTTTTTTACTACAATTCTATACACATAATTCCATACAAATATACAATTATATTTATTTAACTAAAAGATTTTATACACACACATACCATGGACAATGTAATACAAACATACATATAGCATACACTAAATTAATACAAGCATGCGATTTCCATAGATTTGAGTTTTTTTCAAGCGTAAACATTTGATTCAACCAAATCATAAGTTAACCATACAAATATATTTACTAATGTCAAACCCCTCAAAAAGCATGATTGAAACCCTTGAGAAAAGCAACACAAACTACAAAACACCCAAAAGCCTACAAATAATTAACTACTCCCATTCCAAATCAAGAAAGGAAAATCGCAGAAAAAAACAAACCTGGAGCGTTGAGGGCAGATGCGAACGCCGACAAGTGTAGAACGTGAAGGGCAGAAGCAGAACGCCGGCAAGTGCTGCGGCGGCGAGTGTGGCGGCGGTGAGTACGGAGGCGGCGAGGGTTGCCAGACGAATGGAGCGACGTGAGGGGGAAGAAGAATCGGAAGGGAAACTGACGTACGTAGAAGTTGAAATATAGATCTATACGTGACTTTCAAGTTTCAAAGAAGGATAAAATGGTCTTTTCTTTATTAAAAAATAATTATAGAAGATTTAAATCAATTAAAAATTTATTAAAATTAATAAAAATAGTGATTTGGGCAAATAAGATATTATCGACTTTAATAAGGGTATATAGGATATTTTAAATTTAATGTGGGTAAATAAGATATTATCAAGTTTAATAAGGGTATATAAGAAATTATCCCTAAATTAAATTGAAAATCATTTTATGTGGTACCAAGTTTACTTTTTCTTTTTCTTTTTTAAATATAGAATCACACTAATTTAAATACATTTACATTACTATATATATTATAATTTTTTGTTAATTATTCATCTTTTATTTATTTTTATAGACAATCTTTTTTCTTATATAACATAAATAAAATTTATTAGAATATACTTGCCATTTATTTAAATAATTCTTAAATCTGAATAATTTATTTGGTTAAAAATTGAAATCTAATTATAATTTCTCTTTGATCAAAATTTATTAGGAAGAATTTTATATATGTCATTTTTAAACATTAAAATATCTTATTTGTTAATTCTAATTTACAAATATTATTAATACTTATAAGGGGAATGAGAATATGTGGTTGTTGGGCTTCTAACATTAGGTGTAGAACCCGTATAAACGCCGGGATAGAAAAAAACGGGGTAAGAATACTCTCATATTTAAGTCAAATATAATTCACTAGTTTAGAGACCTGTGTATTACACATGTTGGTTATAGATAACTTATAAATAATAAAAAAATACATAGAACAATTATTAGAACCTTGTCTTCGGCATTATTATTATTAATTGTAACATAAAGCTGCAATCTCAAAAGGTTTAGATAGTTGTTATGTTCGTTTATATTTAGGGATCTTAATTTAGTAAGAACTTTGTATCTCAATCTTTGAGACTTTTTTTTATAGATATATCTTTGTTGTTCATGAAATAATAAGTTAGTTTTGTCTTTTATTATTGTTTTTATATATTCTCAATTCAATTATTGACATACACAGTAGCCATATATCATGATATTTTTCTTATAAAAAAAGTTACATAGAGACCGGTTTTTATACAATAGGTCTATAAATAATACCATTGAGAGGGGATGAATACCGGTCTCCAGAGTGAAGTAAACCCGTCTTTATGTAGAATTTGATTAGAGTCACGTATAATAAAAACCGGTCTATATGTTATTGGAGATCGGTTTGTAACCGGTCTTTATGTTATAGATAAGACCACCTCTATTAAGATCAAAGGAAAATCGCTCTTTTTATCCATTAAAACCGGTCTAAAAGACCACCCCTATTAAGACGAAAGGAAAACAGATCTTTTTATCTATTAAAACCGGTTTAAAAGATCACCTCTATTAAGACCAAAGGAAAACCGTAAGACCAAAGGAAAACCGGTCTTTTTATCCAGTAAAACCGGTCTAAAAGACCACCCCTATTAAGACTAAAGGAAAACCTGTCTTTTTATTCATTAAAACCGGTCTAAAAGATCACCCCTATTAAGACTAAAGGAAAACCGGTCTTTTTATATATTAAAACCGGTTTAAAAGACAAGCCCTATTAAGACCAAAGGAAAACCGATCTTTTTATCCATTAAAACCGGTCTAAAAAAGCATGCGTGTAATAAAAATGGGACACGTGACAGATGCACAATATATTGAAAATGAGTGGAAAAATAAGAAAAATGATGCCTAAAAAATGAACATGTGACAATTAGTTAGATGTTTATTAATATTTATATATTTATATTTATAGAATAGATTATGTTCTCTTACAAAGTGGTACAAACTACAAAGGGACTCAAGGTTAAAAAAAAAAAAAAATAGGTACTCAAAACAAACAACTAGGTCCCTCCACTTCATCTGGTCATTTCTCAAATCCTCCTCGCCAGCAAATCTTCTCAATCCCCCTCACCATACAATCATCTGAATCTTCTTGTCGGACAATCATCTCCATCTTTCCTTTTGAATATCTCGAATCTCCATCCCGGTAGGTTTTCAATTTGATAGTGCTTCTCGTTCGATCAGAAATTGGTGCGATTTAGTTAACGGGTTGACTTGGAACTCGGTCAGGATTGTCCTAAAATCCTTCATCGTGTTCATCTCCTACCTCGAATGTATGTTTACAGGTATGACTATTGTGAATTCGAAATTTTAGGTTTATGCAATATATATTTGAATCGCATTTTGGTATGTTTTTTAATCCCCAATTCTAATTTGAGTTTTGTTACATAAGCTTTACTTCGATGCTCATATTTCAATTTTTCACCCACATGTATGCTTGTGGTTATCTCTTGTATCCCTGTTGTTATCACCTGAATATGGAAAATGGTATCATTTGGGTTAATTGAATTTCTCTCTGTTAAATCTTTAAAATGTTGACAGTAACCTCAAATACATGATTTGTTTTTGTTCAAGTGGGAGTTGAATTAGTTTTCAATTTCAGTCCTCACTTTATTTAAAATTTAATTTCTTTTGATATATCTTCATTTGGGTTTATTCGATTCCTTATAGATAAAATACAACCTGAATTGACCCATTTTATAAGTATATGGGTTGAAATTCACCTCCAATTAGACATGCTAGCCTGTCTGCATGTAACTAAAGGTTTTCCTCGTACTTAGCTGCAATTCGACTGATCTTAAGCACCGAGTATGTTCTTCGGACTGGAACTTTTGATCATACGCGTAAACAATATTCATCTCCAACAACTTTCTATATCTATTTTACCAACAACTTTCTATCCATCAACATTTGATCCTTAAAAAACGAACTGCTTCAACTTCTTATTAATAAGAAAGCCTCACTTTCCTAGTGGTAAACAAGCATTAGCCACTCTGCAGTTTTAAATATCTTACAAAGAAGTATAACAACAAGCATACAGGAATTGCACTATACATGCCAGAGCCTATAGACACAAAGAACTATTTGAAAATATATAGTAAACATAATAAGTTGCCAGGAAGAGTTGTATTATACAACTAAAAGAATCCCATAAACTGATAGTAAAATTGTAACTACAAGATATAACTAATAGGTTTTGTAGGATAAAATGAATTATAACACTCTTCCACCCACATTAAGAATTGAGGATGTTAGAACACACTTCAATAAAAAGAGTTAACAATAAAGGTTGACATATAAGCATCGAAGTATAAATTCTGTGACCAAAATCCAAAATAGCATTGGGGATTCAGAAAGATACCTAAATGATTTGCATAAAACTAAGAATGCAAATCCACAATAGTCATACCAGTAAGCATATGTTCGAGGGGGTTTATCTATTATAAACTCAAGCACACCAACACACTTGTTCATTGTAATAGATATATGATTTCAATAACAATTGTTGTATGTCTCTGATTACATGGCCAAGAAGAGGTAATATTACAAAACAGAGACATTCATGAATAGTTAATCAAATCAAACATCTATAAAAGAAACCATAATTGTTATTCAAATCAGAAACATACTAACAATTGTTTTAAGTTTTAATTACCTTTAAACTTGCTATCACGATAACAGTGAGTGATAAATATACATGATGATCAAATCCATGATGAAGACTTACAATAAAGCATGAAGTATTGTATTAAAATGCTATGATGGAGGTAATTGGATCGATGCTTCGAATTGATGATGAGGGTTTCCAATTGATGATGAGGGTTTCCAATTGATGACGAAGAAGATCTGAGAAGAGGGCGTCTTGGTTCAATTCCACATGAGTCGATGAGGAGGGTTCACAGAGGAGGCTACGTATATTGACGTGAATTCACGTATGCGGTTTTTTTATCCAAAACGACGACGTTTATACGGGTTCTACACCTAATATTAGAAGCCCAACAGCCACATATTTCCATTCCCCTATTTATAAATATCATGTTTAACAAATTTTTAGTTTCATCCTTTAAATAAATATAATCATCTTAAATTCTTTTGAACTATAATCAATACAGCCGTCACATTTGCTCTCCCCCGCGTGTCGACGCTTCCACCGCCGGTCTGGTTGTTGATATCTGTCGTTATTTTTTAAATACTCTTTTATTTCACGTCTTATCATTATTTAATATATTTTATTAATATTTGGTATTTATAATTTTTCTAAACTAACCCATGTATCACACGAGCATATAATCTAGTATTAATGATAGTTGTTTTATTTATATTAGAAGATTAATTTAGTTTACACCTTATTTTTTATATATCAAATCAAACTATATAACATAATATGATAATCGTAAGAAATTTTTTTAGGCGAATGTTTACTTTTATCTATAGTTATATGTGTATCTATTAAACCAGAAAATTTTAATTTGTATAAATAAATGGTCATCAAAAAATGTTTTTACTGGGCTGTGAAACTCACAAGCTTATATGATAAAAATAAGCTACAGCTCTCGAAAATTAGTACATGGTCTATCCACCATCCACACTTGCTTCCTTCGCTCCATTATTTCCATCTTTATAGAGATATCACAGTTCCTGTCTGCTTTCTTCATCTTCTTCTTTCATCAAAATTCTCCAGGAAAATTCTTATTTCAATCATCTGCTTTAGAACTGTGTTCTTCATAAATCATCTTGTTGGAGACCTGTGTTTCATAATCGATTGGCGACCTGCGCTAATTTCTTTTGTTCAATCGTTTTTGCAACATCAGTTGTGGAAACCCACACCGTCATTCCCAAGTTTTTACAACAGGTAACGTTACTACATTTAAATCTCATATGAAGAACCGATTTCACTTGATTAAAAGCGTCTACTATGGGTTTTAAAGTTTCCATTCAATTAAAAACGTACACCTATGGATTTCTCCCTCTGACAAGCATCAGTTTTTTGGGTTTTTGTTTCAAATTACTCACAAATGGCTCTTAGCCGACCCTTCGATGCTATGACCTCCATTGTCCTTGTCTTCTACGCTACTGTTTCGATCTTGAACTTCAAAGTATGCTCTCTTCTCCGATAAAAATTATAGCTTTATTCCCCTTCAATTTCCATTGTTTCTCTTCATTCTGGTAAGCTTGACATATGTTTTTATCTGTTTGATAACAAGTGTTAGATACAGTGCACACCAGGTGTTGGACACAATGCCTGAATGAGTTGTTCTTGAATTATTATACATTTTATAGAACCCAGGTGTTATGTATGATTGTATATCCCATTCACCACTCTTTGACAAATCCGGGTCAGTAGAAGGCTATTTTGTTTAGGTCATACTAAGCTTAAGTTGTTTCGAGCCAAGATGACTGGTTGTCTTTTGGCATTTATTTGTTAAGTTGGCTCGAGCCATTACTGATTTGGATGCATAGGAGCCATTTTATTCGATACAAATACAACGGACAATGTTTGTTAAAGGTATGAAAGACTAAACCACTTATGTCGATGTTTTATCTGGCTCTGTAAATTGAATTGTGTACAGAGATTATAGAAGATTTTATTTAAAGGGACAAAAAGTTATATGAATATTCCATAATCTTGCTGCCATCACTAACCATGATAGTTATTGTCATTAGTCTTTTACTTTGGTGTAGGTAAATGAAGATTTCCAACTCGTGAGTGTATATGTGAAGACTAATATATCTAATTCCAAGGTAAGAATAAGACTATGTTACTGATGTAGCTTTGTAAGAATCATGACAATTCTTGATCATAATATATTTCCTCATCCATGAAAGACCTTTAAAATAGCTTTAACCTACTTAATTTTGCTTGTGGACATCGCATATTAGAGGTGGCAATCAAGGCCCATTTGTTAATGAACGCATTAGTTTTGGTTGTGTAATGTTTGTCTTAAATAAAAACTCAGTGTTCATCTCGAACATTAAAAGATTGATTTCCTTTCCAAATTCGATCTTATAAAACCGTCGATCATATACATGACTTATAATCCTTATAACATGTATATCGAGTGCTACTGGTGTTCCATCTGCTGAACCAGATTCTGTACAATCTTTAAGCAAAAGTCTTAAGTCTGGAAGCAACCTTGCACCTACTGTGATGTTCTAATTTGCAAAAACAAGAATGCTTCCTGATCCTAAGAAAGTATCCTCTATCTTTTTACCCTTTTATCATTTTCTTTAATTTCCAATCTTATGTGGCTCAAGATTTTTTGCCTCGTACTCGAGGTGTCAATTTCGATCATTTACTCATGGATGGGTTGATTCTGGTTTTTTTTTTTTTTTTTTTTTTTTTTTTGTGGTGATCTCTAAGGGCTCAACTGACCAACTTAGAAAATAGGTAAATAAAATCAAACAAGTGAAACTGGTGGAAAGTCAACATAGTATTGTAATTCATAAACTTGTAAAACCTCCTAAATCATTGGGTCTTTCCTGTAACTCAAATCATGCATTACTTCAACAATAGTTGCTAAAATCATAAGATAAAAATTTGTATTGTTGTATATATATTTTCTATATTATTGTTTTTTTGAGAATTTCACCTGCTCATGTAGCAAAAGAAAGCTCTCTTCAGGAACTATAAAGAAGGAATGGATAAGGGAACATGCAAATCTAAGAAAAAATCATTTTGCATTATTATATGCAGGATATGTTTTTAAACAACTTCCAAATGACACATATGTATCAAACATTGGTGTATAAATAGTTTCTTTTCCAATTCCATAATATAGGGATAAGTGTGACCATCCTCTCAAAATTAACTTTCCGTCTTGCGAATGAGTAACTGAGGGGTGTTTATAAAGTTCATTTGGGTTTTGGTAATGACAATAAGCTACAATTTTATGCCTTTAGTATTGTCGGTTTATTAGACTACGATCGGCATACATCTTTGGTATTGTTTTTGCAAAATCACTTTAATCTTGCTTAAAAAGTCAACATAAAACGTCATGGGCCTTATGTAGCACAAGTGCACAACCTTGAGGTCTTATTAGTGTGTGTATATATAAAATATATGAGATGGATTATGACTTATAGATTTTGTCACTAATACACATTGGAAGGATCAAGTACAGGTTTTAAATACTTGAGGGACTCGTAATACTAATCTAGTAGAAGTATATAATCAACACATTCTTCTTGAACAGCTATAAACGGAGCTCTTTTCATCAATAATCAAAATGAGCACGGGAAATTATCTCTATTTAATGTTGTTAAACCCTCAATTTTCCTCTGGTCACCATCTACCCTCTATCCGGCAATTCTCTAGGGTTTCAGCCAACTTACAGGTAGCTATTCTTTTTAATATAAATGTATATTTATATGTATCTCTCTCAAACTATTCTTTTAATCAAACAACTAAAGGGAGGTTATAAAGGACCAAAGCCGAAGAGGGAACTGGTTGTTGATTTGGTAACGAACAATGATGATGCTGTTAGGAGCTTGCCGATCTACGTAGGAGGGGCTTCTCTGTTGGGCGTTCTGTTTAACAGAGCAGTTTCTGGCATAGCTCCGGTTGCTGATGCCAGCAGGTAGTCATATTTCACCGTTCGTGCTGATATAAATAATTTATGCTCATTATTTGCTATAGCTTTAAGTTAGTGATTAAATTTAGGTGATATCCTTATCTTTGTTAACATAAGTGATGCATAAGATTCAGTTATGCTTGGCTACTGATTTTGAAACAGTCAGATATGCTTGGGCATTTGATTTTTTGGAATAAAAACAGTATGTGCAACAATAATCAGGGACCAGTTATTTACACGAGTTCATCAGGATCCAAAAACTCCTACCTCGACCACATTCTTAATGCGATATTTCCCAAGATTTTGGATTCCGATATCTCAAAATCTATTCATTTGTTTAAAAAGTATTAGAGACTGGAAACTATAATGTATATCAATCTTTTCTGTGATAAGGGCAAGGTTTGACGTTATAATATCCAAAAACTTGGAACATATATGGTTAGAATTGTTATGCGAATACCATGTTAAGGTAGCCTTCAATCGAGAGAACATATGCATAAAGAGTAATAGTAACATACCATTGATGTAATTCATATCTGTGTTTCACATTAAAATATGGTTACCGTTTTCAGAGCGTAAAAGACATGTATATGTCAACACACAAGAAAACTAACAAGTTTTCCTTGAACCACGTATTTCACACATTGTTATACTCTTTTCGAAGTATTAGTCTGTGTTAGTTGTGAATTAATATCATTGTATAGTATAGGGACTTATTATGTAAATAGGTCATAGTTGTTTAGTATATGTTTTTGTCATGTGTACCCTAATCTTTTATGAATGAGAATGAAACATACGATTGGTCTATGATACACACCCAATCTGGCAAAACTATTCGTGTTCTCCGAAGTGACAATGCTCTTGAATATTTCTCTCAGCCATTTCAGGAATTTATGGCCTCTAAGGGCATCTTACATGAATCTTCATGTTCTCATACCCCACAGCAAAATGGCATAGCTGAGAGGAAAAACTGTTACCTCATTGAAACCACCCGTACTTTGCTATTACACAGTATTCTTCTACACACTTTCTGGGTTGATGCAGCCTTGACAGCCTGTTATCTAATCAACAGAATGCCGTCATTAGCTCTAGTTCTACAAAACAAAACCCCTTTTTCTCTTTTGTATCCCAGCCAACTGTAGGTAAAACTAAAGTTGGTTGTCGATGGATATTTACACCAAAGGTGGGCCCTAATGGCATACGTGTCGGCTCAAAGCTCTATTAGTTGCTAAGGGTTATACACAGAAGTTTGGCGATACTTTCTCCCTAGTTGCTAAAATGACCACAATTCGTCTTCTCCTTTCCATTGCTGCTATTCGCTCCTGGTCTCATCACCAGCTGATATTAAGAATGTCTTTCTCCATGGTGATTTACAAGAGGAAGTCTATATGTAGTAACCACCTGGGTTTGTTGCTCAGGGGGAGCGTGGACTCGTTTGTAAGTTGAGAAAGTCAATTTATGGGCTGAAACAATCTCCTAGGGCTTGGTTTGGAAGATTAAGTGCTGTGGTGAAAGAATTTGGAATGCAGCAAAGTGAGGCTGATCACTCCATGTTTTATCACATTACAGAGGCAAGCTGTATCTATATGGTTATATGTTGATGACATTGTAATTACAGGAAATGATCATGAAGGAATTCAATAACTGAAAGACCACTTGTTCAGAATTTCCAGATTCTGGGTATTGAAGTTTCAAAATCTAAAGAAGGAATCTTCATATCTCAAAGGAAGTATGCTCTGGACATCTTAGAGGAAGCTTATCTGATTGTAAACCGGTAGAATCTTCGATGGATCCAAATGTTAAACTTTTCTCAGGTGGAGCTATTAGTTGATCAAGGGAAGTATCGGAGACTAGTTGGTCGACTTAACTATCTTATCGTAACACGACCAGACATTTCGTTTGCCGTAAGTATAGTTAATCAATTTTTAAATGCTCCGTGTGATACCCATTAAGAAGTAGCTCTTTGGATCTTAAAGTATATCAAAGGAGCTCCAGTGAAAGGCATACTATATGAGAACAAAGGAAACACACACGTAACCTACAGAAGCAGATTATGCAGGTTGTCTATTTAGCAGACATTCAACCTCTAGATACTATGTTCTATTTGGTGGTAACCTAGTTTCCTGGAAGAGTAAGTGTTCGATAAAATTGGGGGGGGGGGGGGGGGCAGGAAACGATCGTAACCCACAGGTTTAGGCATGATTACGATTTGCAACAAAAACACACAACAACAATGATATGTAACTCGGAGATATAGAACTTGGAATTCTGGATTGCATTCATCTTGAACAAGAGTACCATATTTATAGGCAAGGGGTGGTGGTGGTTGGCCGGTAACCGCTGCCATGCTGGCGGCAGTTACACCACAGGCCACTGCTATTGTGGCAGCCCCTCTCTCCCTTCCTTTAAAATGTGTTACACACTTATTAAATTGTACCTAGGATAATAATTACATATATAATATTGTTCTTAATATACTAACAAACTTATCACTAAACTTAATTAATGAACATATTAATTAGAGGTCCAACATTCTCCCCCTTAATTAATATTTCATTAAAATGATGTGTTTCTTCAAAAGATCTTCAAACTATGATGACAAAGTCATCATCTTCTTGTCCTCGATCCCTTTGCTTGTTCCATCGTGCTCCTTGTTGCTCGATTTGCCATTGTACTCCTCTTCCTCCGCATGTTCTTCAACTTCACAAGCTTTTCCAACAAAGTCTTCATCTTGGCAGCCATTGAGGTCCTCGAGACCATCTCCACACAAGCTTGACTCTTGGTTGAGTCTCCATGAACCCAAAGGGTAGAACTTTAGAGGCAATAACAAATACCAGTTGTAGATGTCTTGCAACGCGTCTCCAAAGCCATCATGATAACCAAATCGCATAGCCATTTCATTCCATCTATCTTCCCTTGTGATAGACTCGTGTCCTCCGCAACTTGTTTTAATTTGTAATGTGAAAACAAAGAGACTTCGATTCCGTCAAGATTTGGTGGCAAAGCGAGTTCCATCCCGTTCTTCTTCTCATAAAACCATTCAATTGCTTCATGAAATTTCTAGTCAAACATCTTTCCATCGCATGCTACGATCCGATCATCACTTGCCATTCTCATAAAGTGTAACAGCCCAAACCCCGTAGCACGATATTTTTCACTTTGCCTCACGGGCTCACGGTTTTGTTTTTGGAATGGAACCCTCCACCCAAAAGGCCTCATGCTAGGAGAGGTATCTACACCCTTAATAAGGCATGTTTCGTTCCCCTCTCCAACCGATGTGGGACGGATGTTACAAATCCTCCCCCCTTCGGACATAACGTCCTTGTTGTGCACATCGGTCCGGGGCCTGGCTCTGATACCATCTGTAACAGCCTAAACCCCGTAGCACGATATTGCCCGCTTTGCCCCACTGGCTCACGGTTTTGTTTTTGGAATGGAACACTCCACCCAAAAGGCCTCGTGCTAGGAGAGGTATCCACACTCTTTATAAGGCATGTTTCCTTCCCCTCTCCAACCGATGTGGGACGGATGTTACAATCTATAACATGTCACTTTCGTGTTTCGTGATTCCCCAATCTCACTACCCAAGTTCCAATCCTTTAAAAAGTTTGCTAACTCTTGACGACCTTTCTTAACTTGCTGTGATTTTCCAATACTTTTCATCTTTTGATTCCCGAAGATAACATTTCTATTTTTTGAGAAAGTTTTAGCACTTTTCTTATTCTAATTTTTATAAAATCTGGAAATCATTTTCTGCCTTTTCCAATCTGTTTTAACATCAGAATCATGAACCATACCAGATGGGACAAAGCCCGTTTGAATTCTTGCAGTCTTGCGAGTATTGTTCGTGTTCCTGATCATTTTTCCTTTGTCAGCGATTATGTCCTTCATCCCTAGCCATCCCTTTTTCGAAATCTCCTTTGAAGAATATGACAAACCCAATTTTGAAATCCCTGAAGTCGAGGCCCTGTGCCCTGGATTTGATCGATAATGATTTTGCGTAGGGGAGGGACTTCGACAGACACCGGTTTGTGATTTTGTTTGGTATCCATCGATTTCTTCATCGGTCCTCTTTAAAAGTCGATCTCCTCCGGTGAGTAAACCAAAGTCGGGTCGAAATCAGGATCGAGCCTTGGGCTTTGATACCATGTTCGATAAAATTGGGGGGCAGGAAATGATCGTAACCCACAGGTTTAGGCATGATTACGTTTTGCAACAAAAACACACAGCAACAATGATATGTAACTCGGAGATATAGAACTTGGAATTCTGGATTGCATTCATCTTGAACAAGAGTACCATATATATAGGCAAGGGATGGTGGTGGTTGGCCGGTAACCGCCTAACATGCTGGCGGCAGCAGTTACACCACTGGCCACTGCCATTGTGGCAGCCCCTCTCTTCCATTCTTTAAAATGTGTTACACACTTATTAAATTGTACCTAGGATAATAATTACATACATAATATTGTTCATAATATACTAACAAACTTATCACTAAACTTAATTAATGAACATATTAATTAGAGGTCCAATAGTAAGAAACAAACAATAGTTGCAAGGTCAAGTGCAGAAGCAGAGTATCGCGCCATGGCTAATGCAACTTGTGAACTCCTCTGGATCAAACAACTGCTTGAAGAGCTTCGGTTCTGTCCCGTGCCTCATATGAAACTTGTTTGCGATAATCAAGCTGCCCTTCATATCGCTTCCAATCCACTGTTCCAAGAGAGAACTAAACACATTGAGATTGATTGGCATTTTATCAGAGAAAAACTTCTTCAGGGTATCATTGTGACGGAGTTCGTTAACTCAAATAATCATTTGGCAGATAGGTTTACAAAAGCCTTGAGAGGCCCACGGGTTGAGTATATATATGGCAAGCTTGGTGCTTATGATTTATACGCTCCTGCTTGAGGGTTTTGTACCTTAATCTTTAGCATATATTTTTGTCATATATTTTTGTCATTTGTACCTTAATCTTTTAATGAATGAGACTGAAACATACGATTGGTCTCTGATTTCACAGTCTGAATATGTTGGGTAATATCAATTTACAATTGCATGCCTGCTGTAAGAGTTCCCTTTTATATTTCAATCATTTGGCAGTTCTCAGTCCAGAGCTGATCTACTTACAATTGGGTTAGCAGTAACAAATATTTTAGCTGGCCTCGTGTGGCTATCAATTCGACCGAAATCCATATCTGTGGTAAGGACCCTTTTATTGCCTGAAATCACATATTACTTTCTAACTCTGTGTTTATTCTGTATAAAAGAATTTAACTCATCAACTTTGACATTGTGTGTGGGAAATATTAAAATGACAGTAAATTTTTAATTTAGGTACCACCCCGAGGCGTGGAGTGTGAAAGAATACATTCTAACATTCCAGATCTTGTAGCTTCTGAACTAAAATGGTATGGAAAACATCATCATGTCAAACAAGTATGTTTTTTTTTTGAAAAGCAAGTTTCATTTTTTATTTGGTGATAATGTATGATGGCGTTAATAGTTCTTCAAGTTTCATTTTTTATTAAAGGAAGGTATCTTGAACATATCAATTTTTTCGTCATTATGCATCACTCGTGGTTTCATCAGGGCATGGGAATCATTGTCAAGTGTGACATGCAGCAGGTCTTTGGTGATAATGTATGATGGCGTTTGTGTTGTTCAAATTGGATATGCTTCTGCATCTTCCTCTAATGAAGGTGAAGAACCCATGGTTGTAGATACTGATAAGGTGATGCAAGGATCAATGTATCAAGGTGTTCTTAAGTCAGGATCACGTAAGTCACACAAAATAATATTCGGAATATGTGCCAAATAATTCTATATTCTTCTTCACAAAGAATGTGATTTGAAAAGTTTAACAGAGAGCTACCTGGCAAACTTGTCTCTTTATCCTGGAAAATCTGAGCTACCATTTCTACCTTCAAATACACAGGTACTACCTACATACTTGGTTAATCTGGTTCAGATACTTGCACTCGCTTTTCAGTTATCTTATACCATATACAAGGTTTTGGGGCCCGCACGTTGCCGCGGGACACCCGAAAAAAGATGGTTATGCTTCTGAACGAAAAAGAAAATATATATATTTATAGAATTAAAATCATAATTATTCCACAGTAAACATATAATACTGTGTTGCATTGTCTTATGCAAACCAATGATGATTGATAGATTTTGTGATCATATTCCAGACTAATGGTTTATATACCCTAAATCTAAACACATAAGTAGTTACACACCTGCTAATTGAAGTGTTCTTAGGATTCGGTGCTGAAATTCTCATGGGTGTATGTTGTTTATCCTTTTTTTTTCACTTTTCAATCAAAGGATAAGCAATGAAAAATATGTTAACACCTTACGAGAAGTTATGCAAGCACAAAGTCTTATAAAAGATGGAAGATAAACTGTTTGGTTAAAAAAATAAAAAAACAATACCCGAAAAAAATCCATGATAAAAATTGTGATAAATTATCTCGATCAACAATTCGACCCACTTTCCTACAAACACCCCAACCATGGATACATGAACTGAATAACTTCTTTTTACAAGAGACAAAGTGATTGCTAGTTGTGAGAAGGGAACACTAACCAGTAACCACAACAATCGTCGTATCCCAAATGTCGACAGTGTAGTATCTAAGGTTCTTGTTACGATTATAAAGCAGGATATAAGCCACATCAGTTCTTGTCAAATGATTAACCAAGGACGAACAAACCTCTCTAACCCAAAGCTGCATCTGACCTATAACATCAAATCTTTTATCATCCAAACATCTAAACTTAAAAGGTCGAACCTTGTATCATCCAAACATCTAAACTCTTACTCAAAGTGAAGATCCAGTTTGCTCTGGCAATTAGCCACTTAGCCACTTAGGTTTACAAACACGGGAACACCTTAACGAAGTAACAAACCCCCTTTATACCAATCAAAATGCCACTCACATCATGATCAAAGTCACCCTGTAAAGTTCCACCAAGTTACTTTAACATACCAAACAAGGTAGAGCATAGAGGTATCAATGACCGATGATAAGAACTCCAATACAAACCCATATTCATTAGATAAAAAGAATGAACAAATGTGGCTCGTTTGTTATCATTAATCCACGTGTTATGTTGTCACAATTTTTTAAAAATCATTATTCCGGAAAATGCATGTTTCTGATCCGTCTATAACATGCTTAACTCGCTGAACTGTTTGGATTGAAAGCTTGAAACTCATGAACTCCTATTTCAATATGTCACATCTCAAATTCTCCAAATGCTAACGAAGATGAAAAACGGAATCATTACGTCATAATTCTTTTGTCTATTGTCATACTGCGAACAATATACGAAAAGCGGTTGAGATGATTTAAATATACTCAGAAACCAAGTTATTAGCAAGCATGTTTTCCCAACTTAAATGGAACAATCATTGTGTAATGAAAGAAGTACCATTAGTCAAAAGTGTTTTCTTATGGATAAAGATTGGGTTATGAACCCTTCTTCGCGAAATTTTAGTTATAGAGGAATAATTCAGCTAGGAAATTTAGTAAATACAAAAGCAAAGATGAATCTATAATGCATATAATATGGCTTGAAAGTTAAATACCATCCTTTCTTCCTGGCCCTGCTTTTCAGCATTAAGAGAGGAACTTCTTAAGTAACATACTAACATGTTGCTCAATCTTCTTTCATTAAACATCCAAACAAATCTGAAAAATGTATATTATCATTTATCAGTAGCAATCTTTAATCAATCTTTGTTTCTGCAGACAAAACAAACCAGTCTGCTATGTGTTCTATACACACATTTGTAAGCATTTAAGTTAAGGACATTCTTTCGATTTACAAACATCTATCATAATAACTACATAGAATTGACTTATTTTTGGAAACATACCACTTAAAACTTCAGGCTTCATTGCTTTGTGATAGAATATGAAACTTAGTGCACCAGATTAGATTTTTCAAAGTAAACACACAAACTACTATAAGCAAGTACAATCACCAACACTTGCAATTTAAACCAACACAATTAGTAAAAGCACATGTTATGGTTGGTTCAGAAGGTTAAATAAGTTAATATGATAACAGAAACCCCTAATAAATTCATATTTTAAGTTGTAAAAAAGTTACTTTAATATACTTGTACCAAGACGTCCCATTTAGAGTTTAAACTTTAAAGTGCTGCCTATCTGTTTAATATTTCGTTTCAGTCTATTTTTTTAAAATGTCATTTACATATTATGAAATGACGGAAAACAACCGAAAAGAAAATATTCATGAGCAATGTAAAATCATTCTGGTAATGGATTCATGAATTAAATACAGTATATGGTCTATCACAAACCACCTAGATTTGAGGAAAAAGCATTTTTAATTAGTAAATTCATGGTTTACCCATTTTGCTATTGCAAAGTCGCAGCTATCATGAGTGAAATTTCTATCTTCGATATTTTAAATACGTGTAGTTTATT
Organism: Pulicaria dysenterica; assembly: GCA_947179395.2. Classification (NCBI taxonomy): domain Eukaryota; kingdom Viridiplantae; phylum Streptophyta; class Magnoliopsida; order Asterales; family Asteraceae; genus Pulicaria; species Pulicaria dysenterica. The sequence continues at coordinate 117,708,686 of OX359288.1, read as the reverse complement.
GTTTTTTACTTTGACACCCCTACTTTATGGTTAGCAATCAATCAATTTGCTGTGGGTGGAAGAATAGGGCAATTACTGTCATCGGCTTCATTCGAATTTTGTTATCAATTAACACCCAAAGGATCTACAACTTGATTATATGTCTATTATCCCAACTACGTCATATTTATTTACGCAAGCCACGTACGTGGAACACATCATAGAAATAAGTTATGCATAACTGCAGTAGCTTGGGAAGTTAGCACACAAAGTTCATCAGAAGCTTAAAACTTTAGATTATTTGGGATCTTTTGACCTAGATGTCTATTTATGTGCTAAGAACTCTCTTAACATCTATATACTATCTGAATTACCTGATTCGACCATTTCTAGAACACTGAGGCACACACAAACACAACACCATGTAGTAGCCTCTAAATACGCATGCAAAGATAGAAAATTTGAACACTAAGTATTTTAACAAACAATTGGTAGGGTGAATATTTTAAAACATGCAATAGGGATAAGGATAAGTAGCATACCCTAGTATTGCTGCTAAATTGTAGGGAATTCAAAATTGATTAGTGACTTCAAAACATATTTGGTTTTAGCTTTAGCATTTGTCCCTTTCAACTATTGTCAACATTGTGTTAGTTCAAATATTCTTTGGTTATTGTTAGAAGTTATAACGAAAGTGGAATCTTAACAGACTTAGGGCTTTTAGTACACTCTTTTTAGTTTTCCCTTTTATGTGTGTGTGTGTGTGTGTGTGTGTGTGTATATATATATATATATATATATATATATATCTTGTTGTATCTGGGGTTATAAGATGTAAGTAAGTAATTAGATAATAGAATGATAGTTACTTCTTGTCTCTCTGGACTTCTCTGTTAACATGGTATCATAGCATGTCATGCCTCCTGCTCACTTCCCGTCAAATTGGTAATCAGCCCCTTAAATGCTATCTGATAATCTCACCGCCCCAGTAAGGTAACCATGCTCAATGACCTCCGGCGACTGCAACTGTAGAATCTGACTTCCTTTCCGCATCCCACGCGCTTCCACACTTCGTCGCTCATCGGCGTCTCTGCCTCACGCACCGGCGCATGAGGGCTACTCTCACCGCAGTTGACCTTCATATTTCAGCGGGTAGGTTGGTTTTTCCTTCTGATTCCGTTTCTGGTGAGATATTGGTCATTTTCTTTTGTTGGTAACATTTTGATTTCTCGGCTTGTTTGGGTTTCGATGTGGAGTATTTGCAAGATCAGAGTTCAATTGCTTCAGCTAGCTATGTTCTTGAATTTTGTTGGTATATCTAATTTGATTATTATATGTTGTAATCCATGTTTGGATTTCAATTTTGTTCGGTCTAATTCGACACTAGAGATCTATCTACAATCTTTAAACTTTTCCTATGGTGAACTTGAAATCATACACGTCGATGGCTACACTTGCTAATACTTGTAATCCTACTTGTTTGTTATCATCTGCTTTTGAATGGGTTATTGATTCCGGCGCTTCAGATCACATGACGGGTAATCGTAATCTGCTCCAACTCTGTTTGAATTGGTTCACTCAGATGTTATCACTTCTAAAACTAGATTCAAGTATTTTGTGACTTTTGTGGATGAGTTTTCCCGGGTTACTTGATGAAGAATAGATTTGAAGTATTCACACATTTTTGTTCCTTTGTGGCTGATATTAAAACACAATTTAACGTCTCGGTGAAAACTCTACGTAGTGACAATGCAAAGGAAGATACCTTTGAAACCTTTCAGGCATACATGCGTCAGCAAGGTATTCTTCATGAATCTTCATGTGTAAATACTCTTACCCAGAACGGGGTTGCTGAACGAAAGAACTGCCACCTTCTTGAAGTGGCTCGTGCACTACTATTTCAGATGACAGTTCCAAAGCCATTTTGGGCAGATGCAATCGCTACTGCGTGCTTTCTAATCAACCATATGCCGTCAGCAGTTCTGCATGGTGAGATTCCAATGTTGGTTCTTTTTTCTGAACAACAACGCTTGTTCCAATTGAACTAAAGATATTTGGTTGTAGTAGTTTTGTCCGAGACACTAGACCTCACGTTAGTATATTAGATCCAAAGTCTCTCAAGTGTGTTTTCCTTGGATATTCTTGTCTTCAATAAGGTAATAGGTGCTTTTCTCCTACCCTCAGTCGTTACATTGTTTCATGCGATGTCACACTTATGGAGGAAGCGCCTTTCTTCCCGGTACCTACTTCTCTTAATCGTGAAAATCATGATGATTTGCTGATTTACTCTATACCGATTTGGAATTCAACTCATGAATCCTCAATTCCATCTACCTCTGAATAGTCCTTTGAACAGCCACGGCCGCCAATGATTCATGTATATAGTAGACAACGCCGGCCTACTTCTGAACCTCCTGTGGTCCCTCTGGTCCCTCCTGTGGTTCCGGCATGTGATCCATCATCAAGTAGTGAATCAAATACAACAGATCCTCAATCCGATTCATCATTGCAAGAGTCTGATCATTATGTTCCTATTGCCCTTCGGAAGGGTAAGTGTTCGTGTACTTATTGGATTGATTCTTTTGTGTCTTAGTCATTGGTTGCTTCGTTAGATGCCATATCCATTCCTAAATTTTTTGGAGAGGCTTTAGCTCATCCTGGTTAGCGAAATGCTATGATCGAAGAAATGTTTGCTTCTGAGCACAATGACACGTGGACTTTAGTAGCGCTACCTACAAGCAAGAATGCCATTGGTTGTAAGTGGGTGTTCACTGTAAAAGTCAATCCAAATGGATTGATAGCTAGATTAAAAGCTCGGTTGGTTGCAAAAGGATACGCTTAAACCTATGGGGTCGATTATTTAGAGACATTCTCTCTTGTTGCTAAGTTATCATCGGTTTGCTTATTCATATCTCTCTCTGCTACTTACAATTGGCCTCTTCATCAATTAGATGTGAAAAATGCCTTCTTACACGGTGATTTACTTGAGGAGGTCTATATGGAGTAACCACCCGGTTTTGTTGCTCAGGGGGAGTGTGGTAAAGTCTGCAAATTGCGAAATTCTCTGTATGGTTTAAAACAATCTTCTCGTGCTTGGTTTCGTCGGTTCAGTTCTGTAGTTACCAAATTCGCGCTACAAAGGAGCTCATTTGATCATTCGTTGATTTTTGGCTCGTCTAACTCTGGATGTATTTTGCTAGTGGTATATGTTGATGATATCATTGTTAGTGGCAGTGATGGAAATGGAATTAAGAAGTTAAAGGATTTTCTTGCATCTCAATTCCAGACCAAGGATCTTGGTCCACTGAAATATTTCTTAGGAATTAAGGTGTCTCGTACACACAAAGGAATTTGTTTGTCTCAACGCAAATATTGCCTATACATCTTGAGTGATTCGGGTATGATTGAAGCGAAACCCCGTGAGGCTCCTATGATCCCAAATGTGAAGTTGAAAGCAGATGGTAGAGACCGTTTTGAGAATCCAGAGAAGTATAGAAGAGTTGTGGGAAAACTTAACTATCTGACCATTAGACGCCCTGATATTGCTTTTCCAGTAAGTGTGGTAAATCAATTCATGTCATCTCCGAGAAGCACACATTGGGATGCCGTTTGTCATATGTTGAAATATTTGAAACGAGCTCCTGGTATTGGCATCATATATCAAAATAATGGTCATCACATAATAGAAGGGTTTACTGATGCTCACTATGGTGGAGACCCTACTAGCAGACGGTCTACAACAGGCTATTGTGTTTTTGTTGGAGGAATTCTGGTGTCTTGGAGAAGTAAGAAGCAAAATGTTGTATCAAGATCAAGTGCCGAATTTGAATATCGTGCTATGAATCTACTTGATGAGATTGGGTTTCCTCGTCAAAACCAATGAATCTATGGTGTGATAACCAAGATGCTATTCATATTGCCAATAACCTAGTATTTCATTAGAGGACTAAGCAAATTGAAGTGGATTGTCATTTTACTCGAGAAAAGACATAAGATGGAACAATTATAACCTCTCATATGTGGACAAGAGATCAGTTTGCCGATGGATTCACCAAAGCCTTGTTGGGGAATAGAGTTAGGTATATATGTAACAAGTTGGGCATGATCAATATCTATGCTCCAACTTGAGGGGGAGTGTTGGTGTTAATATTCTTTGGTTCTTCTTAGAAGTTATAACGTCAGGGGGATCTTAATAGGCTTAGGGATTTTAATACAGTCTTTTAGTTTTCTCTTTTATGTGTATATATATCTTGTTGTATCTTGTTATCAGATGTAAGTAAGTAATCGGATAATAGAATGATAGTTACTTCCTGTCTCTCTGTGGGCTTCTCTATTAACACATTCTAAGTCAATAGAGATACTTAACAAGAGAAAAAAAAACGAAAACCTATCGATGGCCGACGTAAAACAAAAACGATCAGCCTTTATCTCTGTTGTTGTTGCTGAGTGATGGCTGAGTTAATAGCAAACCCATTAAAGTTCGATACTGAGTTAGGGTTTAAAGGAGCTAGGGTTTCGGATTTTGTTTTTCCGATCGCCGGCATAGAGTAGTCAAACTGATTGACCGCGTTAGAATTTTTTTTTGGCGAATTTAAATCAGGTTCAGTTCTTTTCTAGGCATTTTTCTCTCGTCTAAACTCAATTTGGGATAATGGCTGATGATGGAAAGACTAGAATCGAAAAGTTTGATGGACAAGATTTCGGGTGGTGGAAGATGCAAATTAAGGATTTGTTGTGTCAGAAGGATTTGTTGTGTCAGATCTTGACAGAAATAAAACCCGAGAAGATGGAAGACGATGAATGGGCTGCTCTTGATAAGAAAGCCCTAGCTGTTATCAGATTTACACTAGCCAAGAGTGTGGCATTAACAATTTAACATTTTGAAGGAGACTATTGCATGTGGATTCATGAAAGCTTTGTCAAACATGTATGAGAAGCCTTCTGCTTCGAACAAGGTACTTTTGATAAGATAGTAGACACAAGAATGAAATAAGGTGCGTCCATTACCTCACACATTAATGAATTAAACACTATTATTTCCTGCTTGTTATTCGTTGATATTAAGTTTGAAGATGAAGTCCGAGTTTTGCTTTTGCTATCCTCGAAAGTTGGTCCGGAACAGTCACAACTATTAGTAGTTCAGTTGGAACCTTTAAACTCACTTTTGAGGGAATTCGTGATTTCATCCTAGGAGAGGATATAATGAGGAGTTTTGGAGAATCATTTAGTGCTTTGCTAAGAACCGAAGGGAGATGTATGAAGAAAGAAAAGGGTAATGGCAGACGTAGATCAAAGTCAAGGAAGAGGAGCCAGTCAAAACCAAGAAAAGATATTCGATGCCGGAAGTGCAAAGAGGCTAGGCTTTTCAAAAATGAATGCAACAATCAATGAAAAGGAAAGGATAGGAAAGAGGCGAATGCAATAACTAACTGTTAATGTTAATATTATCTGTATTTTAGTTAGAGCCCAATAGTGAGAAGTGGGCCACCCTTTGGGCCTTAGGGTTTGACTTGTATATATATGTATCTTGTTTTCTCCTTTGTAATTTTATCTGATTATCTGAATAGAATATAGTGGAGTTTATACTCTGATAACATGGTATCAGAGCAGGTAGTGCCCCCTGCTCTCTCGTTCCCGGCAATCAGTTAAATCGACCCCTTAGAGGGTCTCGGTTATTCTCACCGCCCCCCTAAAGATACTCGGCACCCTCCGGCGACCTTGAGTGTTCTGTCCGGCCTCCGTCTGATTCTCCACGCGCCGCCAGTCGCCGCCGCTTCCTGTTCACGCGCCGGCGCGTGAGCCTCTGTCCGGCGTCCGTCGACTTCCGTATTTCAGTAGGGAGGTCGGTTTTACCTCCTAATTCTATTTCTGCTGAGACTCTGGTCATTACTTTCTGTTGGTTATATGCATTCATCTGGGTTTTGTCTGGTCTGAAGAAAGGTCTTGAATCTGATTCTGCAAGTTATATAGATACATCTGGTACTATCTGTTGTACACTTATTATCTGTGTTTTGAGAGATCTCTAACTGATTTGACCATTTGTGGTGCTCCTGTTTGATTTCTGATTCTTCTGGAAAATGGCTATTGGGGATGATTCTGATGACAAGCATTCAGGTAGTGGTTCTCGTATACCTGACTTGATTCCAACAACTAATAGATTTACCGATAACAAGCTGAACGGTACCAACTACTTTGAGTGGAGTAAAACTGTTCGTCTGTATGTTCGAAGCATGGGGTGGGTTCCCATCTGACTTCTGATCCAGCTGATGATGACCGTGGTCGTGATTTGTGGTTACAAAATGATGCAAGTCTGTTCTTACAGATTATTAACTCTGTTGAGCCTTCTGTCTCGGCTCTAGTCAGTCATTGTGAATATGTGAAGGAATTAATAGACTACCTTAACTTCTTGTATTCCGGACAAAGCAACATCTCTAGAATTTATAGTGTTTGCAAAGCTTTTCATCGTGGAGAACAACAGGAACGGTCTCTAACCTCTTATGTTATGGAGTTCAAGAAGACATATGAGGAACTGAACTATCTTCTCCCATTGAGTGCTGACGTAATGACTATGCAGATTCAAAGGGAACAAATAGCTGTGATTAGTTTCCTGACTGGCTTACGACCGGAGTTCGACTCCATCAGATCTCAGTTCTTGAATGAATCGGAAATACCCTTTCTTAAAGAAACATTTGCTCGGGTCCTTAGAAATGAGAATTTTTAGCCTACTCCACTTCTTGATCATAACACAGCTTTAGTTGGTAGAGGTGGATATCGTGGTGGATTTCGTGGAGGATCTCGTGGAGGTTATAGGGGTGGTTCGAGAGGAGGTCACCAGGATCGAACAGTTGACTCACTTGTACCCCACTTCGATTCCAGTAATGTTGAATGTTACTACTGTCATGAAATGGATCACACAAAATTCAACTGCAAGAAACGTTTAGCAAGTAATCAGAGGAGCTCATCTGCACACATTGCTAGTACACCTGATGATACAGCCACAACACCCAAGGATGAGTATACTTGTCGTCTTGGAACCGAGAATCCCTCTACTTCAACTACTACATTTGCTGAGACAGGTAAATCTAGTAAATGCTTAGTATCTTCTGCCTACAAGCGGGTCATTGATTCAGGTGCCTCAGATCATATGACACGTAACCATAACCTTCTCTCTGATTTCAATAAACACCGATCATCCAGTCAAGTCATTGTTGCTGATGGAACTATCTCCCAAGTTACTGGTTCTGGCACAATTAAACTTAACCCATCTGTTTCATTGTCATCTGTTTTGAGTTTACCGAATTTTTCATTCAACTTATTATCTGTGAGCAAAATTACTTGTAATTTGAAATGTAGCGTCTCATTTTTCCCTGATCATTGTGTCTTTCGGGATCTGTCGAGGAAGAAGATTATTGGTAGAGGACGGGAATCTGATGGCCTATATATATTTGAACATCAACAACCATACTCTTTATCGTGCTCCAGTTCCTTATCTCCACTTGAAGTTCATTGTAGACTAGGTCATCCCTCCTTACTGAGTTTGAAGAAATTGTGTCCTTCCTGAGTTTTCGTATTTATCTTCTCTTCAGTGTGAGTCATGTCAGTTTGCTAAACATCAGCGTGTTCATTTAGGTTCTAGGATAAACAAGCGGGCTGCGTCCCCATTTGAATTAGTACACTCTGATGTTTGGGGTCCATGTCCTGTAATGTCCAAAACCGTGTTTAGATATTTTGTTACCTTTGTTGATGACTTCTCTCGAACTACTTGGCTTAGAAGTATTTACTCATTTTTGTTCCTTTTGTGCTGAAATTAAAACACAGTTTAAAGTCTCTGTTAAAACCTTACGAAGTGATGATGCAAAAGAATACATGTCTCAGTCTGTTCAGTCTTACATGCTCCAAAATGGTATTCTTCATGAATCCTATTTTGTTGATACTCCAGCTCAAAATGGAGTTGCTGAGCGAAAGAATCGTCACTTTCTTGAGGTGGCTAGAGCCCTTTTATTCCAAATGACAGTTCCTAAATCCTTTTGGGCTGATGCTGTTTCCACAACTTGCTTCCTCATCAATCGACTGCCTTCTACTGTCCTCAATGGCGAAATTCCGTTCTCTGTTTTATTCCCTACGAAACCTTTGTTCCCTATAGATCCAAAGATCTTTGGTAGTACATGTTTTGTTCGTGACACTCGACCATGTTTAACTAAACTTGATCCAAAGTCGCTGAAGTGTCTTTCTTGGTTATTCCCGGATTCAAAAGGGGTTTATCGGTGTTTCTCTCCCACACTTAATAGGTACATTGTCTCTCGAGATGTTACCTTTCATGAAGATCTCCCGTTCTTTCCTATGTCTGGTCCTTGTCATGAAAGAGATACTACTGATGACGTATTGTTATACACTGTTCCTACTCCCGAGTCCCCGGTCACTTCTAAATCCCATCCAACGAGACCGCCAGTTGTTCATGTATATCATAGGCGTCAAAGATCTCCTGATCCTGTACCAGTATCCTCTTTGCCTGCAGATCCGCCTATCCATGAGTCCGAGTTGTCAGAGGATTCATCTCCTGATATATCATATCAAGATTCTGATCATGATCTTCCCATTGCGCTACGGAAAGGTAAGCGTTCATGTACTTACCCTATAGCTTCATTTGTTTCCTATGATAAGCTTACAGTGCCTTCTCGTTCCTTGGTCTCTACCATTGACTCTGTTTCCCTTCCGACAACTGTCGGTGAGGCTCTGAACCATCCTGGATGGCGGGATGCCATGATTGATGAAATGAATGCTCTTGATCATAATGGTACGTGGACTTTGGTAGAGTTACCCGCAGAGAAGAAGACTATTGGATGTAAGTGGGTATTCACTGTTAAGGTCAACCCAGATGGATCTGTAGCTAGATTAAAAGCTCGGTTGGTTGCCAAAGGATATGCCCAGACTTATGGGGTTGACTACTCAGAGACATTTTCTCCTGTTGCTAAGTTATCATCTATTCGTTTGTTTGTGTCTCTGGCTGCTACTTATAACTGGCCTCTTCATCAATTAGATGTCAAGAATGCATTCTTGCACGAGGATTTACACGAGGAGGTTTACATGGAGCAACCTCCGGGGTTTGTTGCTCAGGGGGAGTATGGGAAAGTTTGCAAATTACGAAAGGCCTTGTATGGTTTAAAGCAGTCTCCTCGTGCCTGGTTTGGCCGATTCAGTACCGTAGTGACCAAGTTTGGCTTACGAAGGAGCTCCTATGATCACTCCGTGTTCTTTGCCTCATCTGACTCCGGATGTATTCTGTTAGTAGTATATGTTGATGATATAGTTGTTACTAGCAGTGATGAAAATGGAATTAAGAAATTGAAAGAATTCCTCTCATCTCAATTCCAAACTAAGGACCTTGGTCTATTGAAATACTTTCTGGGAATTGAGGTCTCTCGTAATCGCAAAGGAATTTGTTTGTCTCAACGCAAATATTGCTTAGACATACTGAGTGATTCCGGTTTGGTCGAGGCAAAACCTTGTGAGGCTCCTATGATCCCAAATGTTAAGTTGAAAGCGAATGATGGGGAGCTTCTTGAAAATCCAGAAAAATATAGAAGAATCGTGGGAAGACTGAATTATTTGACAATTACGCGTCCAGATATTGCCTTTTCTGTTAGTGTGGTAAGCCAGTTTATGTCATCTCCAAGAACCACACATTGGGATGTTGTCTGTCACATTTTGAAATATCTTAAAGGTGCTCTTGGTTATAGAATCAAATATCAAAACAATGGTCATCATGTCATGGAGGGATTCACTGATGCTGATTATGGTGGAGATCCTACAAGCAGACGATCTACAACAGGCTATTGCGTTTTTGTAGGAGGTAATCTTGTTTCTTGGAAGAGCAAGAAACAAAATGTAGTCTCTCGCTCAAGTGCTGAATCCGAGTACAGAGCTATGGCTCAGGCGACTTGTGAACTTATATGGTTACGTAATCTTCTTGATGAAATTGGGTTTCCTCGGTCAAAACCAATGAACCTATGGTGTGATAATCAAGCTGCTATTCATATCGCCAACAATCCAGTATTTCGTGAGAGAACCAAACACATAGAAGTGGATTGTCATTTTACTCGAGAAAAGATAGATAATGGTACAATTGCAACATCTCATGTAAGAACAGGAGGCCAGCTAGCTGATGGTTTTACTAAAGCATTACCTGGAAATAGAGTTCAGCACATTTGCAACAAGCTGGGCATGATTAACATATATGCTCCAGCTTGAGGGGGAGTGTTAGTGTTAATATTATCTGTATTTTAGTTAGAGCCCAATAGTGAGAAGTGGGCCACCCTTTGGGCCTTAGGGTTTGACTTGAGAAGTGGGCCGGCCTTAGTGGAGTTTATACTCTGATAACACTAACGATTCGAAAGATGCCCTTATCTGCCGTATTGAGAATTCAATAGAGTTGTGGGTTATAAATTATGGTGCATCACTTAATGCTACTTTTAGCTCGAAGACGATGAAGAATCTACGAACTGGTAATTTTGGTAATGTCCGTTGGCTAATAACCACACTCTTGACATCACAGGGATGGGTGATTTGATACTTCACTAGCACTACTTGGATGACCTTGAAGGACGTTCGGGTCATTCCTAGCCTTAAGAAAATGTTGATTATACGACGAGGGATACGACGTTATGTTTGGTGGAGGGCAATGGAAAGTTGTTAAAGGGAAAAGCGAGAGGCTAAAGATGACTCGCGAAATAGATACTCGCGATGAGCATCACTGGAAATAAGAAAGATGACTCTTTGACACTATCCCACGAGAAATACATCGGGAAAGATTAGAGAGATTTAAGATGAATGATAAAAAGACAACCTAGAACATACATTGGAAAGTCATTTCAAGCTTACCAAAGATCAGTCTCCTAGTACAGAAGAAGAAAAAGTAGATATGGCTAATGCCATTGGTGTTATTAGTGTCTTTATGTTAGATCCGGGGAGAGAACATTGGGAAGCAGTCAAATGGTTATTCAAATGGTTACTCAGGTAACTAAAGGGTGCGTCTAAATTGGTATTATGTTTTACGGGTAAAGATGCAGTTTTGAGTGGTTAACCGATCTGATTTGGGTGATGTAAGAAGACATTTAAGACCACTTCCGGGTATATTTTACAATGGGAGGAACAACACTTAGTTGTATGTCCAGGCTTCGGAAAAGTGTGGCTTTATCAACAAGAGAAGCTGAATACATGCAGTTGCTGAAGCTAGTAAAGAGCTAGTATGGTTAAAACTTTTCTTGAAAAGCTAGACAAAAAGCAGGCTGACTACTCATTATACCGTGATAATGAGAATGCAGTGAAACTTGCAAACAATCCTGTTTATCATGGATAACAAAGCACATCGGGATGAGGAATCACTTTGTCACAGGGTTGATCAATGATGGTACTATGAACTTGACAGAACATCTGAGGTGCGAAGAATCCAGTCTGTGACGCTGGATCTTCAACTTGCCTTCGGGAATAGTGATGAGAAGGCATGGAGCAACTAGGGGGAGCTAAAGATCCATTGGCGTTCACAGAAGAACAGAGTACAGAGGAGTGCAGGTGATCGTGTTTCAAAGCCTCATAGTGGGAGATTGTTGGGATGTAGGCTTCGACCCGCTGGCCAAGTCGAGAAAAGAAGGGAGAATCACTAGGATTCGGCGAGCCTTAGCTTCATTGCTCTGATCTCGTTTCCAAAATTAGATGATGTGGTATCCATAATTTAGTTGATCTAGCATCTATAATTAAGTTGATCTAATTTTACATAATTAGATGGTTACCCTAATTATGTTTATCTATAAATTGATCTCATTTGTACCATTGTAGAACCTCAATAGAAAAAAGATAGTTGCTCCTGTGGATGTAGGTTGATAGCAATATTTACCAAACCACGTAAATTCTCTCGTGTTCTTTATTCTCTCTGCATTTTTTTTGGTTATTTGCTTTTTTGTGTGATTGATCCTAACAGATTTTGGAAACAATATAAATGAGGTGGTAGTCGGTGGTAATATCAGATGGGGCTTGCGTTGAAATGGGATACGAACAGGGATGGAGGAAATGTTAGAAAACTTCAAAAAGTACAACAAAGAAAAGTAAAATTAAAAAAATTGGAAGGAATGGAACCATGATCCTCTTGCTCCACTTGATATGTATTCATCCGCTAGACCAAATCACCCAATCTATAATCTAAAGACAGCTTAACCATTTATCAGTTTCGACAACTGTTCATCTACAGTAACATTTGTTACTATTTTAATAAATGACTTCACATCCCAGATTGGATGAAAAGGGTATCATATCAAGGCTTTGGAATAAAAGAGTGATCATTAATTTTTGTTGATATAATTGCTATTTTGTTTCTTTATGTGAAAACTTCGCTCTTAACATATTTGAAGTTGAGATTTTTCATTCCATCTGCATATCAATTACAGGCTGTCATCTTGCAGCCCCTTGGAGATAAAGGAATTGCAATAATAGGGGGTGACACCATCCGTGGCTTCACAACATCTGATCAGGTATACGAACATCCTTACTCATTTACAAACCGTGAAGTTAAATAAGATTTTTTTTTTTTTTTTGTGATTTCACAGCAACACTGTAAGTCTTTTACTTGACACAGAGTTTAATGAAAACGTATGGCTATTTGTCATTGCATTTGCAAGGGAATGGATAAATTAGGCAAGTTAAGATGTCAATTATTTTATAAAAGAAAATTTTACCTTTGCTTGTTATATAGGCATGGATCACGTTAATAGGAGAGAAGCTGGATGCAACACTTTCTAAGCATATCCCTTTGGCAACTAGGAATGCAAGATAGCCTTGTTCTTACTTGATCGAGCTGGCCCCAACCATGGCAAGTTTCTACACAAAATAACGTTCTTTTTTAAGCTACTACATACCAATTTTTTTTTTAAGTTTAGAAGATTATTTAGATAAATCAGTTGTACCATCTTACATGCACCATTCTATTGCACCTACAAAAGCATCCCCCTTTTGTTGTCCCATCGGTTATGTCTGTTAAATCGCAAAATTTTGTTTGAAGAATTTTTTAGAGGCTCATTGGTATTTTCCGATTGGGTTACAAGCCTTCTAGGCAACACACACCGTACAACTTCCTGAGCTACGGTTAATGCTCTTGTTGCAAGCATGTATTCATCATTTTTTTAAATCTGAAATGACAACCAAATCGTTTTGGGTCTGATTCCTTATCTTGTCTATGACTCATCCCTTTCACAAACACCACCACAGTGTTCCCGTGCCTTGTACGCTAAATTCTTCCGGAAGTCTTGGTCTGAGTCTGATAATGGATGACAATTTGGTTGGCAGGAGCGGACACTAGATGTCATTGCATTTGCCCGTCAATAATGCACCCTCTACCTTCTTCACAATGTCACGGAAAATTGTATCCCTACTTGTATAAACACACTCCAATATTTCTTGTACAAATCATTTATCGTTATTGTTACAATTAATGGTAGTAAGATTAAGTTTTTATTGGTTTTGATTGTAAAAAATTTAAGTTATTTAGAAAAATATTTAAAGGGTTTAGTTTCCGAAAGTGTATCAAAGTTGTCACTTTTTGATATTGTATATACCCAACTTTCAAAATTATTATTTAGTGTATTGAAGTCCCATAAATGTATGGTAACTTGTTATAGTAGGTTAATGCTTATGTGGCACCTGTTTTGATGAAGTGACATGTGACTTAAGTGATGACATGTAATTTTTGTATTTGAAAATAACTTGTTATAGAAGGCTACCAAGATCTTTTACGACGATTCATATCCAATCTTTCACCACTTCATCGATTCATATCCAATCTTAATTGATTCTAGATCTTTTCTACAATTGAGTCCAAGGGCTACCCATAACCACCGTCACCATCGCCTAGGGTTTCATCGATTGCACCGATTCCAGATCTTCATCGCCTAGGGTTTCATCGATTGCACCGATTCCAGATCTTCATCGCCTAGGGTTTCATCGATTGCACCGATTCCAGATCTTCATCGCCTAGGGTTTCATCGATTGCACCGATTCCAGCTCTTCATTGCCTAAGGTTTCATCGATTGCACCGATTCCAGATCTTCATTACCTAGGGTTTCATCGATTGCACCGATTCCAGATCTTCATTGCCTAGGATTTCATCGATTAACGTCACCATTGCCTGCGTTTCGTGAAAGGGGGCTGTTACAAAAGGGAATTCGATTGGTTACAAATCAGCGTCACCACAACCACCACGAGGCGTTCGTATGCGAGAGTTTCAAATCGACACATTCATATGAGGCGTTTAAATATTGTGTGTTTCATGTTTCGAGGGTTTCAAATCAACAGTAAGTTTGTGTTTTAATCTTTGTTCTTATGGTTTGTGCTTTCTTGCTTCATCGTTTTTCGTTTTCAATTTAGGGTTTTATGCTTTCATCAACTGTGTTGCTTCATCTTGATTGTTCATCTATTATGGTTCTTGATTTAAGTTTTAGGGTTCTTGATTGTTCATCTTTTAGGGTTCTTGATTTGAGTTATAGGGTTCTTGATTGTTCATCTTTTAGGGTTCTTGATTTGATTTTAAGGGTTCTTCATTGTTCATCATGTATCTGAGTTCTTGATTGATCTTGAATGTACATGAAGTTGTTCTTCATGTTCATCATTTGAAAAATATGGAAATAATTAATGATGTGTCAAATGAGGTGGAAATTGTTGAAATAATAAAAATGTAAAAATATAAAAAAAATTACCGGCTACCTGATGTGTAGGTATTAAATGGTAGTATTTTCTGTTGATATACTATATGATGGATTTAAAAGATGAGTATACACAATAGCAAAAAGTTACTAGTTCAGTATACTTTTGGATACTTAACCCTATTTAAAAATTATAAAAGTAACATTTTGGTTAAATATGAAATTCTTAAATGTTATAAAGGGTCAATATGGTATTTGTAAATTAAGGTGGAAAGATATGATATTTTAAGGTTCATCAAATGTATATATTGAATTCTTTCTAAAACTTTTTATTCAAATCAAAGTTAAAATTGAAATTTTAACCTTGAAAAGTCAAGACTGGATTTTAGTTTGTACCAAAATGGACACTCAAGATTGTATAATTAAATCTGATTGTTAAATATAGACTAGGATTGTATAATGAATTTGATTGTATGATGTATATATTTGTCTTTTTTTCCCAATTTATGGAACGTTTTTGAATTTTTCAACAAACTATTCGTTTTCATCCAATTAATCTAACCGGACGTGTTGCTCACATACTAAACCGGTAACATCTTCAAATGTGCAAGTAATTACTTCAATTTGCTTAACATCTTTTCAACCACTGTTTTTTTTTTCTTTTTTTTCATAAAAAAAAACAATAAAACCAACTTTCATAACTCATTCATTTATGCAAACAACTTTTTTTATATCTGATTATTTGTTACCATTGTATACAACAAATTGCATACAATGGGAGGATTGTATTGTTTTTTAAAATAAAAAGTTCAATATATACAATATTAACTAATTAAATCAAAGTTTATTGTATTCTCGTAAAATTTACCCTTTTTTAAATAAAAAAATCGGAGGGTGGATGAGATACATATATTTGGCTGAATAGATGGGCAAATGGGAGGTGATGAGTGCCCTCCTAGATCGACCTTTCAATCAGGAGCTCGGAGAAGAAATTAAAACTAAAAAGTTATAGAATAAGGTCGAATTAGAGGTCGGGTGCTTATGTGATGCCTCATGACATATATTAGAGGTCGAATTAAGAAAAAGTAGTGTAAAACCCCAAATTATAAAATTGTAATACTAAATGTTAGATAAATTGGGGAAATAGTTAAACATTATTGATTTTTAAATAGTTTAGAATAATGGTTTTAAATAGTTTAAACTTTAAATATATCCTCATTTAAGTTATTAAAAAATGTATAAATAAGTTGTAAATTAAATAGGAGAAATAGAGTATATAGCGGAGTTATGCCGGCGGTGGTTACTGGCGGCTATTGGTATTGGCGCCTCCCTGCTTTCCCACCAAAATATATACATGCATACATATGTTTATTACATATTAATACATCCTAAATAAACTATATCCTTACATAATAAATTATTACATAATTAGATAAGTAATTCCAACAATCACCTTCCTATTTATCTAATTTTTAATAGTAGCTTCCTTCCTTGCTTCAAGTGATGAAAAAATCGGTCATCTTGTCAACTTGTTTGGGGTGTAGTAGATTTCAATTTCCGGGTGTTCCTCTTCGTCATCGATTGCGGCGGGGTCTTGAGGTCCCGAATGAGTGCAAGCAACATCTTGGCTCCTACGAACATGTGAGCGGATGTTGTCCGGACCGTCGTGTTGGCCACTACCAACTATCGGTTCAATTTCACTCATCAAACGACCAATCCTTTGTTGGCCAAATTCAAAGAAAGTTTGTGGGAATGACAAGTGATGGATGTACAACCTTTGGAAGTTCTCCCCTTATTCTTCAGGATAACTGAAGCTCATGGCAATGTCGTCCCAATCTCCTTCTTTAGTTATAGTGTCGTATCACCCGAGTTGGAGAATAGTTTGTAAAGATCGAATAGGCTAATGTGCATTCTGGAAAGGTAAGGTGATAGTGCTATTTGGTTTCCGTTCTTCATTTCGAAGAACCATTCTATGGCATCATCAAATTTCTTTTCAATCAATCTTTTGTTTGAATAGCACACCCTCTCTTTGTGGACCAAGATCATGAAGGAAATGAAGTCATTAAAGTTCTTGATGGCAATTGGGTACTAATTTGCCATCAATTTGAAGAATGCTTTCCTGAGGTATCTTTTTGTTCATTTACAAATTGTTGGTGATCCATTGTAATTTGATGGTGCTTTACCATGTGTACGATGGTGCATGTGTTGTCCTCTATATTGTTGGATTATGTGCAGAGATAATTAATGGGTACATTGTATTCAATGTTATAAGAGACTAAAGGGTCACACTGCTACACACCCAATTAGAGCAGTTTGGAAATCTACTAATTTTTGTGTGAAAATAATTAATCAGTGGAATTAATTATTTAAAGGGAGAATTAAATAATTAATCAGTTAGATTAATTATTAGGAGAAAATAAATAATAAATAGTTATTTATTATTTAAAGGGAATTAAATACTAAGTTTAATATTTAACGGACCAGTTAATTAATAGTTAATTAATTAACTAGTAAAGTCCAGGGGGTCAAAGTGCTAGGAATGAAACTTCAATTATAGACATGAGCTTTAATTGAATGAGTTTGGGCTTGAATAAGGTTTAAGTATTTAAACCTAGAAAAGAGCTCATAATCCTTATGCATTCTAATTGTTGGGTGTGACTTGATTAGCGGGGTATTTGAAACTAGAATGGGGCTCGGCGTATACGACGATAAACGGTTTGAATTCCGGAAAATGGCGTGTGACGTGTATGCAAATTAATTGCATGGAATTATGCATGCGTGGGAATTAAGTTTGCATGGTTTTGAATTAAATTCTAATTAATGCGCATGCCGAGGTGATGAGGTCGTGGGATTCTCTTGAATTTGGATTAGACTTTATCTTGTATTTCAAGTTGGAATTCAAAATTATTGTTTATCATTATCTTGTACGGCCGATAATCAAATTGTGTATGTTTATCATTAGTTATTTGATTAAGAGTAGGATTCTAGTTTGTTGCCTATAAATATCAAGGTTAGGGTAAGTTACATGCGTACATCGAAATATCTCTGGAGTCATAATAAAGAAGTCCCTGTTCCTGCCTGTGGACGTAGGTCGTGTTTGGACCGAACCACGTTAAATCTCGTGTTCGTTTATTTTCTGTTTTTTCGCATTATTCTAACGCTGGTTTTAGGTGTCTCGATCCTAACACTAATTTGAATCAAGAAAAGAACCCTAGCCACCTCCCTACTCTCTCTCTGCGTCGACATCATCAAACCCCAAGGGGGTTTCGGATTTTAGCTTGCGTTGATCACATACACACGCAAGGTTTGCGTGTTGCTCGGGTATTTCCAGGAGCGGTCTAGCAGCTAGTTCATTGGTGGTGAAGTAGTGGTGGACTATCTTTAGCAATCCCAAGATCACAAGAGGTATTGTTTTTCTAAACCTTTTATTTGGATTGTTGTTGAGAAACTTATATGATCATTAGTAAGATCCTAACCCTTTTGGGGTTTAGAGGGTTGTGTTCAATCTGTTTCCTCTTTAGGATTGAACCAGTAGAATCAAACCCAGGGTCTTGACTAGTTTGTGTCTTAGGGTGGTTTGGTCAGATCAAAACCCTTCATATATTCACTTCGAAACCTTGTAGTATAAGTTGATTTATACTTAGGATGTTGATTCCTGGCGCATAACCAACATACGGAACAGTAAAGAACACATCTTTATCTTCAATCTCGACTTCCCCTAAACCATTAATTGGAATCCAGCCATACTCCTCTTCAATTACCAAGTTGCACTTCTTCATTGAGATGAAAAGATCTTTCTCTGGTAATTAAGTGTTGAGAGATCTTCGTATTAACTTACCAAATCCTATTCCACGTCCCAAGATCCGATCCTCTTAATTTGTAATCACCATAATCATAATTCGATCAATGTGTGTTTGCTTGAAAGGCCTCCTCGGTTTGTAGTGTATCTTGTTCCTTGATTTCGATGGGCACTCCCATGTGAAGTGACCAACCAAATGACAACAGTAACATTTCTCCTTGCGTATTCGGGTTTCTCCAATCTCTCCATTGATGTGTCAATCCTTAAGTAGATTTGCAAGTTCTTTACTTTTCTTGTTCTCTTTAGGTTTTTTTTATTACATCCGACTTTTTCTTCAATAGATTTTCGGATTTTGATGGTGTTTTGGTTGCAACAGGGGGTTGTGATTTTTCGATGATGAGAGGGGCAAGGGTTCGAGGGCTTCGAGGGTTGGGATCCTGATACCATGATGGGTTTTCATCGGATAGAGGCTTGGTGTGTGGCTTGGTGTGTGTGTGAGTGTTTTGAAAATTAACAAAGTATAAACACGAGTATAGGATTTGTTTATGAGAACACGAATTTGGATTACACTGAAATTTCATACAAATTCACAGCAAAAGACATGTATATATAGAGGAAGGGGGGGAGGGAGGAGGTTGGCGGTGGTTTACTGGTTACTAGCAGTTATGCTGGTGGTGGTGCCGCCCTGCTTTCGTGCCAAAATATATACATACATATGTTTATTGCATATTAATATACTAGATTTAGAGACCCGTGCACGCACGGGTGTTACAAAATTATATTTTAAGTAATAATTTTCCAAAAAAAAAAGAATAATCTAATACTTAATGAAGATATAAGTGATAATGGTGAAACTATTTTCAAACTTGATTAATATTGTGTGAATTCGATAAAAAAAAGGCATACATAGCTTAAGTAGTTACATATCAACAAAAGTTATCTGTTATACGTAATTTGTAACTTACATATACAAAACTACCAATATAAGGATCTCATAAAACCAAACAATCAACTATAGGAAAAATATTTGAACCCTAACATTTGTAAAGCGAGTATCATCCGTTTGCACAACCTTCCTCTAAAAAATCCTTCACCCCACATTCTCCCACACCACCTCTCAAAACATGACATCTTAGAGAGAAGTATAGCATAATGTATAGTTTTTTCAGGGTCTTATCTTCCAACGAATCATCCCGCAAATATAGTATATAGCATATCTGGTTGAAAGAAAAATTTATTCATAAATGAAGGAATTTAAACCCATTTATATGTAAAATGTAAATTTAGGAATTGTTTTGTCGATTATGAATGAGTAATGGTTGATACAGGTTAGAAGTATCGTAAAAAGCTTTTTAGTAACTTATTATCAAAATTATAAATAATATTAGAAAAAAATAAAAAAAATTGAAGTTTATCTTACTCCTATATAAAGCATTTACAACCTAAAAACTCTTAATTTTTAAGTAAGTTGAATATACTAAATTATCCTTCATATAAATAAATGGAAACTATTATATAAAGTAACTACTAGATGCATATAATAAGATTCTTATATTTCATTTTAATAACTAAACCTTCCATACTTAAAAAATCAAATAATAAATATTCAATTATGTTATAAATATTTTAACTTATTTATCAAAAAAATGTGTATAATTAAGTAGAGCTTATAAATGTGAATAACATATAATTAGAATTTATAAACATATATTTTAATGTTTTAAAATAGCTCATATAACTAATAATTTCAAATTAATTTATTCTATAATCTTAATCTCTTAATTTTTAATAGTTTCAAATTACTAACTTACGCTCTGTATTGTCATTTAATTTAACCTACTTTATAAGTAGAGATCGTTTTTCTTATTTAATTGTTCTCAAAATTTATTTTAAAATAATAAAAGAGTTGATTGAGAATAGAATAATAATAAAGAAAATAGAAAAAAGATAAAGAAAATAGACATGTTGCCACTTGCCAAAGGAAAATTATTTGTAATCACTATATTGATGAACACCGAAAACAAGTAGGTTACTGAGTAAAAATTAGTTGACGCCGCCGCATTGCGCGGGTAATATGCTAGTTATTATAAAATACGAGTTGTTAAAGTAAGAGTTAAGTGCAAAATACCGTAATGAAGTATCCTCATTATAATATTTTGTATGACAAATTATACTTTATTCATATTCATACTTCAAACTACCTGAAATATAGTTCCGCCATGAAAATGATTGTGATCAACAAACCCGATCATATAACAAAAACATTTTAGCATCAATTCCATCAATAAATAGATAATCAGATGTAGAAAGCATATCATATATTAAGAAGGAACTCATGTATATCAGTTTCAGTGGAAGATAGAACTAAAAACGATTCAATGGGAGATAGAATTAGGTATGAAGCTTTACAAACACAATATATAATAAAAAACACATCATAGCATCCAATCAAATGTCGATTTCATAAAAAAAAAACAGATCATCAAATTAATGGATTCATGGATTGAAGGAACTTGTAAGGAGTAACGTCAAGTGCAAAAATAGAGTTTTCAAAATGACAATGGAAGTGATGGACAATTGGCTTTTAGGGTTGGGTTATAAAAAAAAAGAGGGTTTGCGTGTTTTGCATATCCGGACCTTTCTATTATGGTAGTCGACTAAAGTCACAAATGGTTAATTGAATTCTAATTAAAAAAAACTTTCCTGAAGGTTTTACATTGTAAAAGTTGAATTCAAGAATTTGTCATAAAAATGTTCCTAAATGGTTGTTCATACACTCTTTTACCATACTGTACATAACGGTAGACCTAGCTTGAAACTTGGATGGGCTTGAGTAACAGCTACAAAAAGTAAACTTTGACAAGGGTTGAGATAGACGAGGCTTGGGTCAACTAAATTCAAGTAAAATTGTAATTCTGATGGGTAGTGTAACGGGTTAAAATGGTAAAGTTTGGCATGGATCAAAACAAATTAAGCCGGGTTGGATTGACACAAAAAACTTTTTATTCAGATATTTTTAACTTTTGAGTTAATTACTGATTTGGTCCCTGTGGTTAGCACATTTCTACTGATTTGGTCCCTAACTATGAAAAACTACATAGAAGGTCCCTACTGTAGCAAAGTTTTTGCATGGTTAGTCGCTGGTCTGGATGGACGTTAATATGCAAGTAAAAAGGTACTAAACCGTTTAGTACCTTTTTACTTGCATATTAACGTCCATCCAGACCAGGGACTAACCATGCAACAACTTTGCTACAGTAGGGACCTTCTATGTAGTTTTTCATAGTTAGGGACCAAACCAGTAGAATTGTGCTAACCACATGGACCAAATCAGTAATTAACTCTTAATTTTATAACTTCCGGTTGGACCTTGAACTGTGGACGGGCGGACTAACAGTCGCTATAGTAAGCTACAGGTTGGCTATTCAAGGCAATCGTTCCCTTATAACAAATCATTATTTACGATTAAAAAGCGTATCATGATAAATATAATCTTGCTTTTCCAACAAAAGTGATTTTATTGGTTTTATGTAATCTGATCCGTTTAATTATTAATTAAGTATGTTATTTAGTCTGTTTAATATAAAACATAACCCAAATTAGACCATTCATAAGAAAACGAAAATGTGTGCATGGGAAAGTACATGACTCTGAGGCTGTTGTACTCCCACAGACCCAAAAATACTATTTTTCGACAATGAAAAATTAAAGAAACTTGAGGATATAAATTCAAGTGAATAGCCTTCATAATATATACTATAAAACTCTGAATAATGAAAAGAAGCATTTGTAACATTTCAAGGCTTTTTTCTACTCAAGCCTTTTGTAAAAAACTTTGTGTGCAGAAAATAGTTGTTGCTGAATAAATTAAAAAGGAGAAGCAAACGTGTAAAACTATTAGGAGATGCAAGATTAAACTTACCATCAGCCTTTAATGAAAACAACTTATAAAAGGGTATATCTTGTAACTCACATTGAGTAAATGCTTAGAATGGCCCATAGACTTCAATCCATCAGATAAACTTCGTCCAAAAGCAGATATAATACAAATCTGTCCACAAGCATTCAACCTATATAAAACAGTTTAAAAGTAAAATTAAAGAACCAAAAATCAAGACATACTTACCTAAGAATAACATGTTTCAACCCAAGAAGTTGAAGGGAGTGATGGACTCGGGTTAAATGTATTGAACTTCCTTTGTGTGTTCTGCATTCTCATTCATCTGCTCGGTTTGTAACAAATCACAACCTCGCTTTTCCATAATTCTTTCAAGTTAGCTTAGATCATTGATGAAGGATGTTAAGTATGTTGGATATCAAAGAGCATAATACACTCTTAATACTCTTGAGAAAAATAGAAGAAGAAAAAAAATAAGTTGTTCTTGTTGTCTACTGCCGAGAGCAACAAGAAAAAACACAAAAAGGACTACATTTTAATAATATTTCTCTTCATTTCATTAATGCATGGTATCCCCTTTAAATAGGAAAAATACAGCCCACCCCATGAAACAAAAAACGTGGACCACATACTAAATTAACCACAATAAAAATAGTGAAAAACTGGGCACAAATTCATAGAGAACAACGTGGGTACGTGTACTACATAATAAACCATAATATGTCATGCATGTTTCCCCCTCCCTAAATTACGGTCAACCACATAACAGGTTAACCCACTTCCTTTTGCTGAATACCCGGTCATGACTATCCATCTTTGACCCGATGATCCATGATCCGATCAAGATTACCCAACATTCACCCCGTAATCTTGATGATCATGACCCGAGCTTCTTTGCACGGTTCTGTCTCGTTCTTTAACACTTGTAACATGTAACATGGCACCCCGTTGGAGACGTTCATTAACATCTCGACTCTTAACGGATCGACGACCTCTTCCCCGGCCACATCCAAAGCCACACGATTTGAACTCCAACGCCACTATGTTTACAAACGTATAGTTTCTCCATTTCTTTCTTTTCTTGACAGCTTCAACTCTTTTTCCGATCAAACCTGTCCAAGAGCTCTATACACCCGACCAATAAAACAAGATACCGCTTTTACCGTTTTCTTTAACCCGCTAAACGAACAAAATCCAAAGCCACCTACTTTGACGGATTCTTCACGTTCGTTTTTCACGCACCTTCGTCGGTTAGACCCTTATCACGAACAGGAAGATCAAGAGTAGAAGCTACTTCCGTAACTCTTCAACTTTTAATGACAACAAGATCACAGCCCCTTCAAAACGAATGGAGAAAAATAGAAGAAGAAAAAAAAAAGTTCTTGTTGTCTACTGCGGAGAGCAACAAGAAAAAACACAAAAAGGAATACATTTTAATAATATTTCTCTTCATCTCATTAATGCATGGTGTCCCCTTTAAATAGGAAAAATACAGCCCACCCCATGAAACAAAAAACGTGGACCACATACTAAATTAACCACAATAAAAATAATGAAAAACTGGGCAACAAATTCATAGAGAACAACGTGGGTACGTGTACTACATAATAAACCATAATATGCCATGCATGTTTCCCACTCCCTAAATTACGGTCAACCACATAACAAGTTAACCCACTTCCTTTTGCTGAATACTCGGTCATGACTATCCATCTTTGACCCGATGATCCATGATCCGATCAAGATTACCCAACAAAGTAGATATCCCCGTCGGGTAAATTCATTCTAAAGGATACATACACAAGCACATATGGTTAGCACGTGAATAGTGTTACTACATAGATAATTTTGATATAGCATTATTTGTTATTATACAGAAACAATAGTTTTATAACCTGTAGCCTAGAATCAAAGCAAAAAAAATAAGAAAACAACCAGCATAATCAATGAGGAAATTACTAATAATATAGATATTTATATTTACGTGTTACTACTAAAAATACATGATATGCAATAATGTGTTACAATGGTAAATCATGTAACTATAAAAAACGATTCAATAAACACTGCTTAAATTCTTATCATTTTACTTAAAATTTGAAGTAAAGTAAGTTTGCACTACAATTAAACCAAATCAACTTTAGGTTCAAGACTCAAATTCTATAAGGTATACATGATCTAAGAAACCCAAGAACATGTTGTAAGCTTGCAACTATCACAAGCATGAGGTAACATTTAGCTACACAAGTAAATTCATATACACATCCACATTAATTTAATAAATTTCATAATAGAAAATATTATACTTATGCACTGTAGCAACAATGGTAAGCATGCAAAAAACTTACAAAAATTAATATTAAAGCAGAATATCAACTATTATAGCCTTATTAAACGTAAACAATCAATTGATAAAAATATAAAAAATACTGAAGCAATAAACCATTGGTAATAAAGTAGAGATCGATTGTTACCTGAAGCAGAAATTTGTAGTTTGCTCACTCGTAGAATAATCGACAGCTGGTGCTCATAAATCTTGATTCATTTGCAGTTTGCTCACACTTTGAATATATAGATTGTTTTCCCCAAGCATAACTACCACAATTTGTTTGAAAATCATGACCCTTATTATTACTGAATCATAATTCCAAACATACCTGTAAGCAAATAGAAAAGAGTTATTGCATTGACTTGTAATAGTAAAACATTCTATTAGCACATTTTATTGGACAACCCACTAATTTGGCACCTCTGATTGCACCCAGAATAAAAAGCCTACCTAAATTGAGGTAGCAAACACAAACCAAAAGAAAATGAAGAAAGTGATTGTCAACATTGTTTCACGGCACACGAACCTATGATGAATTACTAAATCTTTCTTATATGATGAAAATTATAATCTGCAGCTCTATCATACATTTAATCAAACAGGTGGCGTGCACGGTAAATTTCTAATATAAAGAGACAACACATGAACTCTTGATCAAACGAAAAAACAAAAATGTAGAAATATGTAAACCTAGAACAACTAAAGTAAGCAATCAGAAGCAACCCTTTAGATTATACCATCAAACAGGTAGCATGGAGTGTTAATTTCAACTATCAATCTCTCTCAATATGAATATGATGGTAATTAGATATTTGAATTATATATAGAGATTAATATGACCTAAATTGGCATTAAAACAATTGACCTAAATTCATCATAACATTAGCATTAAACTAAGTAGATCTACGTACAATTCACAATGCACAATCTATCACAAAAGGATACACTTTAATGTCAATTCAACCCTGTAGCATCACAAAATAAAAAACAGAGAACATCTATAGCGTGAAAAGAGAAACCATAGTTGAATCTACTTGTAACAATGAAGTGGAAATGGATACGAAAATATGAAACCCTTGCAATCGATTGAAAGCAGAATAGCAACTATGAAACCATCGACTCATAAACAAATTGGATTGCTGAAATACAGTGCATTTTGATCATATAAGGATTGTTATTACAATAGAAGGATTGCTATTACCTCGGAGAAATTGGATGAAGATCTTGAATCGAGCCAGTAAAAATCGCCGCCTCTGGAATTGATTTTTGCTCTAGGGTTTGATTGCTATTACCTCTGCAAAGAAACTGATGAAAACCATATATATGGTCGGGTCAGTGATGACCTGCGTGTCCTTAAAAACTGGTTCTAAACACAGTTATGTTAAAAAACGGACTTCTAGTATTAGTAGTAAAAACTAAATGTTTTGGTCAAAATTGTAAAAATAAATGGATATATAAACCTACAACATGACAGAGTATCACTCCAAAGTGTCCGGTCAAGTACACATAATTATATATAGGCTACTTATATTTGTAGCAAAATTTTCCCATACTTTAGTATATGATAACCAAAGTGGTCATAAAAGCATTTTTTTATAAAGATGCAGCCAAAGTCAAGAGTCTTATTAAACTAAGTTCATAATATGTCGGCCTAACAATTGCATAGAATCAAACATATATACTTGGTTCAATCCTAGTATTAGGCCTTTTAAAGAGACCAAGCTCATGTAACCTCCTATAATAAGAAAAGACCAACAACAGTGAGTTATAGAAAAAGTGTAAAGAAGCAAATGGAATATAATTCATATGTATTTTCAGTTTTAAACATTCTTTTCTCATTTAAGCATATCATCAAACAGTTGGTTTGCATCCAAATCACATAAAAAAAAGACTAACAACAATGAGTTATAGAAAGATACAAATGAGGATTGTGGTTTACGTCTTTATGGAAAATTTACCTCCAACAACCAGTTAAGAAATATGCGTACCAAAATTTGAACAAATGATGATCTAAAATTATATTATGGCATTAAGATTACAGAATAACATATTGATCTTTTGCATTCAATAGGTCAAATCCTATGTTTTAACTGGACAAAGTGATAGATTACAACACTGTGAGTTACCTAATCGGAAAGAACCATAAAACAAATTCGTACCTATTTGAGATGAAACACGAACACGCTGAACCTTGGAGATGAATCAATTGGTAAGAAACATGTTGGACCCTAATCACAAAGAACTCTAAACACAGATTCGTACCAAATTAAATCTTGTTGGAGGAAGGTTCTAGACTGAAAAAACTTTAAGAAGAAGATGACGAATGAAAGAAAATAAAGAAGGATACCTGATAAATCTATGAGAAACGGCCGCCAACACTGAAATCGGTAAAATTAGGGTTTCGTGAATGAAGGCCGGAGAAGAGAAGGACTTATCGCTAAAGCGGAGATTTAGAAGGCGGGTCAATACGACCCGCGTGTTTATGAAAACGGGTAGAAACAACTTTAAAACATTAGCGGGTTCTTACTAATAATAGTAGTTAAAATAGGTAATTTTAGTCAAAATTAAAAAATAAAAGGATTCTATTAGTTAATTGATTTTTTATTTATAGAATTATATTAAAGATTGGTCAATACGACCCGCGTGTTTATGAAAACGGGTAGAAACAACTTTAAAACATTAGCGGGTTCTTACTAATAATAGTAGTTAAAATAGGTAATTTTAGTCAAAATAAAAAAATAAAAGGATTCTATTAGTTAATTGATTTTTTATTTATGGAATTATATTAAAGATTGGTTTTCTATATATATATATATATATATATATATATATATATATATATAGTAGGATTATTGTGATATGTGTTTTATTGTAAGATGGGAAAGATGTAATCTGAACCATCCATTTTATCAGATCTGATCAATTAATAAATGATTTCCTTTTTTCAGATTTCATTAATAAACAATACATTTAAGGGTACAAATGACTTTTAACACTTTTAAAATCCCTGATTTCTCATCCCCCACCCCTTTCCGTTAACATCTTGCATCAGAAAATATTCAACCTCCGGCGGCAACATTTTGCATCACTAAAATTCAACCTCCTTCAACGTGAAAAATGATGAATTTCAAAAACACAATTGATGAAAAAACTGATACAGAAACAGAACTGAGAAATCATAATAATATTCAACTGAAAATGATGAATCTTAATAATATTCAACTGAAATTAACAGATGAATACAATCATGTGCATCAGAACAACAACATTCATACCAAGAACATAAAATATTTGATGAAGAGAATACGAGTTGAAAACCCAGTCGATGAAAACCCAGATGAAGCTAATTTGATGAAACCGATTCAAAACCCAGTTGATGAAAAACCCAGTTGAAAAAGAAGATGAAGCCCCATTCACCGGCGAGTGATGAAAAACCCATTCGACGAATGAGCAATGGCGCCCTCTGACGGCGATGGCGATGGCGATGACGATGATGGCCATGGTCGACGACTTTATAGGTTAGGGTTACGTCATCAGCGAAGTACATCATTAGCGAGAAGATAGCGCCCTCTGACGGCGGTGGTTTTATGGGTTTGACGGCGAATACCCTCTGTGATGGTGGTGGATACTTGAGATGTTAGGGTTACATAGCGGCTGCGGTGGTGGTTTAGGGTTACTTAGCTGCGGCGGTGGTTTAGGTTTAAAGAGCGGGCGATGGCGGTGTTAGGGTTAAAGAGGGGTAGGTTCGGTCTCAAGGTTACCAATCACTGATGCTTGTGGGCGTCGGTGGTGGATCGACGGCGGACGACTTCGCTTCTCCTATTCCGGCGGTGGTGAAGATGGATTGGGTTGTGGAGTGTGTAGAGAGAGAAGGGTAGATCTGTGTATAAAGAGAGAGAAAGAAGGAGAGAGAAAGTGAAAATGGGTAACTGAGGTAAGCGTGATTTAAGGGACCAAATTTAAAAAAATAAATAAAATACCTAAAGTATCCTTGATTTAATATGGACACGTGGCAATTCCTTGTTGCATCTTTCACATCTCACTTTAATTCACATCTTTTTTTATCTCATACCTATATATATATATATATATATATATATATATATATATATATATATATATATATATATATATATATGTAACATAGGTTTCACGAGCTTAAAATTAGAGTAAATTAAAACTTTATTTACACTAAAAGGTTTACAGCGGAACAATCCACTGATTACATATTAAGTATTGTTTATCGACTTGGCGATCTAGAACAACAAATCAAACCAAGTCTCAAAATTAAGTCAGTGTTACCACTACACACCGACCATCGTCACGAGTATCAGAGTTAACTACAAGTGTTCCAAAGGACATATATACAATAACACTACCCAAAAGCAAACCGTCTCACCAGGCCATCCAACCACTAACCTGCGAAAAGGGAAATATCATGAAACATTAGCTACACTAGATAGTGAGTACAAGTATCACATAAGCACCAATAAGCATGCTATTATGTCACAATATGGCACACAATGCTAAGCTATCACATAGCGGTGTGCCGACATGTCAGCAGGATCATATCTTGCGAGGTAGCTAGCCTGGCTCAACGATCTAAGCTGGGGAATCAGTCATAACCAACCGCATCGGTGGGGGAGCGAAGAGCAGCCCACCATCACGTTTGAGTCACTAGGACTCCGTTTGGATCTGATCATAGACCAAGATCCTCACTGTATGTCGAGGAACGGTGGCCTGCAAAACCTTTACCCCAGAAAATCACTCGTGGGAACCGCTAATCCTTGAATAACACTCAAGGGACCCAGCCGCATCGGCGACTGACCTCAACCACTGCGTCTGTCCGGACAGGAATCATAAACACTTTTGACCCATAGGGTCCACAGTACGCATGCGTATCACATATCACAATTTATATCACATGGTATCACTTATAACACTGTATCAATATATCACTGTATCACTATATCACATAGCACACAACACAAGCACACAATAGCCCTACTTACTGAGTCTTATGGGAAACCGGTACTCACCTCGATATCACATAAGGCAGATATGAATCCGTGAATCCCAAGAACACACGGAGTCGTCCGAATCACCTAACACATTAGGTTCAGACTTGGTTATCACATACACATAGCACACATAGGTTAAAACACAAGTTACATAAGCTGTCAACACTGGACAGTTTACTACGGCCGCAGTGTACATGGCCTACGGCCGTAGGACACTTGACAAACCAATCCTACGACCGTAGGGGCAAAGACCTACGCTCGTAGGGTTTCTTTCCAACGAACCATGCACTACGGCCGCGGGAACCTTCTTCTACGCCCGTAGTAGCTGTTCTTTGGTGAACTACGACCGTAGGTTACGTACCTACGCCCGTAGTCCTTGTTTCATCGTCCGTAGACGGTAACCCACACAAAAACACATCCTACGGCCGCAGAAATCCTGCCTACGTCCGTAGTGTATACACAAGGCCTCCTACGGCCGTAGGACTCATCACCTACGCCCGTGGGAATGTCACAAACAGCAGACCTTCGTCCCTGTTTCTGTACAGCCCCGAAAACTCCATTTTTGACACCAAAAACTCGATTGAAACCAGATTCAATCGTTTGTATACATTACTTGACATCAATAAAAGCTTATAAACACATTGGTCACCAAAACCCACCATAAAACACCATTCACACCATCAATTTGGTGTATGTTCTTCAAGAACACCAAAACTAGGTTTTTAAACAAGAATTACTTACAAGGATAACGAAGTAGCACTAGTTTAACACTTGAATCAGTAGCCACAATCGAAATTTACAAGCTTTTGATGATTTCTTCTTCACAAAGTTGAGAGAGCTTGAGTGTGTATGTGTTTAAACGTATTTGAGTATGTGTGTGTGTGTTTTGGCATAGTCAGGGGATAAGGAAAGATAGAGAACCGCCTTTGGTTCTCAATTTAAACAACGTGGTATTTTATTCCCCTTTTTAACTTACAATTTGACACACGCCATCCCGTTTTAACCAACGGGGATATCTACGGAATCATTTCGCGAAACCGTATCACTTTACCACTTTTAGACACGTTTGACACTTCTCACATAATCACATTAATTAACACTAGACACGTTAGTCACACACAAAACAAAGTCACTGTACAAGTACCATAGCACATGGTACAACACTACACAGCTAGGCCCATTTACAGGGTGTTACAATATATATATATATATATCCTAAATAAACTATTGTCTTTAGATAATAAATTGTCACATAAATAGATAATTAATTTCCAACAAAATTTAATTGGCATAATTATTAATTAATTAATTAAGAGCATTAATAGAGAACCAATATATATAAATCACGTACGTACGTACGTAGTTAATTTTATCAACGAATAGTACAAAATGATATTGAAGAACATTAATTAATTAGCTGGAGAACCAATTAATATATATATATATATATATATATATATATATATATATATATATATATATATATATATATATATATCATGCTTTATTAATAATTAATAATAATTAACCACCCAAATTTCTACGAATCCTGGAGACATCTTGACCGTTAATCTGAAATGCTTTCTTTAAGATGTCGTCTGGAATAGTTGGTGTTGTAGTGAATGTAGCTGATGATGCAAGCTGTGCACCAGGGTTTTGGCTAGTAAGCCCTGAAATGGACAAGGCCGGAGCTTTGGAATCAAGATTATACAAAAAGTGGATTAGACCTCTCGGGAAAACAAACGAGTCACCCTCTCGTAACTGTTGCGTGAAAAGACGATTTGAGGTGTCTACGAATCCCACCAGAAGCGACCCTTTAATAAGAATGGTTACTTCAGAGGCACGAGGATGTGTGTGAGGTGGCACCAGCCCGTTTCCAGCTATATCAATCCTAGCCATGGTTAACCCAAGGGTGTTCATTCCAGGAAGATTTCTAATGTTTGTAAGCGTCACGTTAAACCCCAAAGGATTCGCTCCCGTATTACCCGCCTTAGATAATGCACTTGTAGTAAAATGAGAAGTTGCAGCATAAGCCGGGTTTATGCATGGAGCCCCATTCACGAATATTGTTTGTGGACTCTGTGTTTGCGCTACGCAATAGTCTTGAAGCGGCTCAGGGTCAGATTTTACCAGCTCAGTACCCGTTATAAACAAATATACCACCAGATACCACCATAATGTTTTCATCATATACATATATCACGTGTTGCTGGCCGAGGTTTTGATATTGATATTCAATATAGTTGCCTAGCTAGCTACCAAGGGTACTTATAACTTCATCTTTTCTTTTGAAAGTAATATATATATACTACAATTTTAAAAGTGGAGGTTGAGTAACTTGGGAGCATTGTGTGAGGAAAAATATAAGGCAAGTTATTTAAAAAAGAAGGTTTGATTTAAATTTCTGACCTTAAATTATATATATATAGAGAGAGAGAATCAATCTTGTTGTAAGATAATTTATCTTTGAAGCCAAACAAAATCTAAATGTGGTTCTTAATTAATTATATATGCAAGCCCATATATATATAGGATCCTTTGGTTATACAAATACAAATATGGACAAAAGTTAGAGAATTCCAAACAAGCCATAGCCCACATATATGCTTGTAGTGGCCTTATAATAATCTTAGAAATTAAATTTCATCTGATGGAGTAAAGGTAAAAGGATTCTGTTCAAAATATATATGGGTAGCTTAGTATTAACTAATGTTACATACTGGGTAACACCTATTAGCAACAACTAATTAAAGCATCTCTTGGGACTGAAATCTTGAAAATAGGCACGCATATATGCATCATGCATATACCCAAAACCTTCATCCTTGATTCTTGATTAGATTGTCTTATATCGTTTTTTACCAAAATAAAGTTTTAATGAACAAAAATCTCAAAGAGCCTACATCCAACTTAGATTATAATACGTGAGAAAATGTCATTTCTCACATATTATTGAAAAGATGTCAGGTCATAATGGTAGGCTGGTAGCAAGATGAGAGTGAGAGGTGTAAAGGCACGAGTGAGCACACTGCTGCGGCTCCAATCAATATTGTCTATTTGTGCCCCTCATGCTCTCCTAGCTAGATACCATATTTCACCTTACAATTCAAACTTTATTTATTTTATTATCCTAATTTAACCTATCAAATACTCCCATCTTTTTTATGCATTTTTCACATTATAAGTATAGTCTCTTCATCCTTCTCTCTACTTCACTTTTTTAAAATATATCCAACACTCTACTCACTCACAAACAAATAAATTCAAGCCGTAGCAAGGTAAAGTGATGGGAGAAGTTAAGTCAAACAATGACTGTCAAGGATATACAAAAAGTCATCGATCTACTTAATTAGAAGCTATAGTAGCTAGAAGAAGCATGAAAACACCATAGGAGGTAAAGAACGTGGCCACCATATTTTTCAAAACTTATAGGAGAAAAGATAAAATAAATATGTTAATCTATATAGAAAAGACGATGATTTAACTGAGTTTGAAAAAAAATACATTATTTTGAAGCCGAGCCACGAAATGATCGACTTCAAGATGCATGTCCAGTGAGGTGGTTAGTATTAAGTTGACGCAAATATTCGATTTATGTATAAGTTTGACGCATAATGTATTGTTTATGTTTTGAACTATTTTATGTTTGAATACAAATTTTATGTTTAATTAAAGGGTGAAATATGGTTTAACTATCAAAGTTTTGCTTGAATTTCGATTTAACAATCAAAGTTTTTTTTGAATGATTTAATCATCAAAGTTATGTTTATCGGCTACTTTAACTATTGTAACTTGTTTTTATAGGTTAATATGTCCAAACATCCTCATATCTCTAATAATACCATTTCCAAACACTATTACTTCAGACTCTTTCCCTATTTTACCCAAACACCTTCCTTCACCCATTCTCTCTCTCTCCCCCTCTTAGGGGTGTTCACTCATCGGATAAAACCGAATTACCGAGCCGAAAATATTGGATCGGACTATTTGGTTCGGATATTTCGGATTTTTGGATCGGATTGGATCAAAACCGAATAATTACTATGGATTTCGGTTTGGTTCTGGTTACTATAACTTAAACCGAATAAACCGAATAAACCGAACAAACCGAATGAGAATATATATATATACATATATATATACATATATATATATATATATATAAATATAACACTAGTGTAACAAAGTGATTCATACGTGTCATGTCTATGTCTATTTACAACTTATTATTTTTAGTTATATATTTATAAAGCCACTACTCCCACTAGTTATTGTAACTTGGACAACTATATTTTTAATCTTAATAGTATATGTATCGAATTATAGTTTTAAAATATCTCGACTCTTTAAACATGTATATTTGTGTTACAATGATAACCGAACTGTAAAAACCAATCCAACCGAATTGTAATTTGAATGGTTTGGTTCGGATCTTAAGATTGCTTGGATGGATCGGATCACACTTTTCAAAACCGAAATCCAATTGGATTTAGTCAATCGGATCGGATCAAACCGATCCATCCGAACGTACACCCCTACCCCCTCTCCCCATCTCTCTCTGTGATTTGCCCTAACCACCACCATACTCGTCGGCCGCCGCCACAACAATAGGAAGGAGATGAAACCGCCGACGAGGGTTTCTCCGCCTCAGCCATCGTACACCGCCACAGTTGAATCACCACCGCCACAGATCTATTTGTTTGAAAGAAAGGGTTTCTCCCAAACAGATCTGCACCGCCGCCGTACACCATCGCCGTTGATGTTCTCTCTCTCTGAGATGGTGAATCAGATGAAGAAGGCCGCCGCTACCTACAACCGCCGCCGCTACTCAGGTTTGTGTGTTCCAGATTTGTTTGTTCTGCCCTAGCCATCGCTACTCATGACCACTACCATCACCGATCCACGACAACCACCATTGACCGCTGCCTCTATAACCACCACCGCCGGCCACCATCGACCATTCATCACCACCGACACCAAATTTAGGGTTATTTATTGGATTTAAAGTTTGTACTTCATCTGCTTGTCCTTCATCTGTTAAATTTATTTGGGTTTTGTTCTTGCTAATTTCTATTTTGTTTTTGAACCTATGGTATTCATCTGTTCTTGAATCACTTGATCTTCATCATATGAACCGCTCCTCTCTCTCTTCCGATTTGTGTTCATCAGATTGTATGAATCCATCATCTCTCTCTTCATTCCAGATTTTAGGATTTTGTCAGATTTTAAGGTTCATCAGATTGTATAAATCTATAACTTCATCATCACGTTTTTGTTGTTTTTGCTTTTGTAATTCATTAGATTCTAGGGTTTGTCTTTGATATTATTCATCATATGATATTATTCAACATCATAGATGAAGAAGATATGAAGAACATGATTAAAAAAAAGAAAAATAAAAGAAATAAATTAATTAACCTTTTAAACAAGTTAAATGTCATCAAATGGGTAAAAGTGAAAAACAAACATAACTTAAGGATTTAAATGATTATAAAAAAAACTTTAATGGTTAAACCCTTTGAAAAAAAACTTTAAAGGCGTTTGTAACACTCTCTCAACCGACTTAGACTAATGAGGTAATTAATTAAGTTAATCTTAAGAATTAATTTGATTATGTGGATTAATTGACAATATGTATTAATTGATCATTAATTGTGATAATAATTTGTTTTATTATTATTAGATAAATAATTAAAATTAATTTAATTAAAATTGTGACTAAGTGGGTTATGAGGTGTCATCTTATGGTGACACTTAATCACCAAACAACCAACAACATTCCTCATTACATGCAAATTAAAAATTGAGTGTGTGTGTTCTTGGTTGCTTTCGGTCGAGAAAAAGGAAAAGAAAGAAGAATTGATCATCCAAACTTGCAATCGAATTTGGACATTGTGAATTCAGAATTATTGAGGATAGATTACTGAATCATAATTGTAAATTGTTGTTTAATTTCGGTTTTATAGAATGGTTATGAATTCCGATTGATTCTTGATGATTTGATGATTATAGGATGATTACATGTTAAAAAATTATATGAATTTATGTTCATTACATGTTTATATGATCTCTGAAAACATATTTCATCTTGCATGATTAAAATCAGATGAGAATTTAAGTTAGAATTGATTTTATACATGAATATATGAATTGTTCGGAATTAGAGTTTGAATCAACCGGAATTGGAGAATTCCGCATAAAATGTAATCGGAATATGTGAATTCCGGACATAATACTCGGAATGTGATGAATTCCGCATATATTGATTTATGAAATGCTAAACGCCTTAACATTTTATTCGGAATGGGAGTTATCGGAATTGATAAATGTTTGGAATTGGACAATTGCCCTTACTCAGAAATTGTATGATCGGAATTTATAATTATTCGGAATAGAACAACTACCTTTACTCGGAATTATATTTTATCGGAATGTGCCTTTGCTCGGAATTGATCTTTATTCGGAATAGGCATGTGCTCGAAATTTAACTATGATTTCATCGGAATTGATGTTATTAGGAATTGTCCATTGCTTGGAATTGGATTTATTCGGAATTGGACAATTCACTCGGAATTGGACTTATTCGGAATTTCCTTAACATTCGGAATTGTGATTTATGCGGAATTAAGAAGGTAAACACAATGTTAACCGGAATTGATGGAATATCGCATAAAATGCCCTTGCTTATTCGGAATTGAGAAGACCATTCGGAATTATGACAATTCCGTATGATATATCCTGAATTTGGAATTTTTAGAATTTCATTGATAATTCAGATATGATATACTGATTTTCTATATATCTGTGATATATGTGATATTCATGTGATGTATGAATAAATATGATATTTATTATGAATCAGTATTATGAAATTGATACTGAATTGTATTCACTTAATCTCAGAAACTGAAAAGACTCAGTGAATTAGTCAGCTGATGTGATCCATCAGTGCAGACTGTGGTGAGTGGATTTATATCCTGATTGTACAGGATATAACATTTTGATTGATTATGTGCTCATTTGGATATATATACATGTTATTTTGGAGGTCAGCTGTGACAGTTTTGTAGGCTGGGCTTGTTGCTTGGGGATTTACAGTATCTGATCTTGAGATGCATTTGTTGTACTCGAGGGTGCTGATACTGTTGTCCATGTTAGCAGGGCTATCGGTAAACCTATGCTTTGGCCGGCATTTGGTTGTAGGTGGTTGCAACACCGCCGGTCCTCTTGGATTTGAGCTTGATTACTTGTTGGGCTGTTAGCCTTGTACTTTGTTCAGATATTTGTTCCCACACTTAGCTTTGTGCTAATTCCCCACTATATTGTTTTGCAGATCCTTCGCAGTGAGTTTCTTGATGATGATGACTGGGATTTTGGACAGACCATAAACTCTGATGTCAAAATTTTGAATAGAGCCTGATTTTGTAATTAACACTGTAGTTGCATATTTTGTAAATCCGAAACAGACAAATCTTGTATTTATCTTTGATTTTGGTATTATTATATGTAATTAAGCTTCCACACGCTATTTTATGTTAATAAAAAAAGGTACAGTGTTACAGCGTTTAAATATAAATTTTAATATAATGCATCTACTTTTTTTAATAATTAAGTACGTGTATATGTACGTATTTTAATTATTTATTATTTTGAGATATACTTTTGGATGTATATGTTATTAAGAATAGGTTAATACCCATCACTAGGCGCTACTCGATCGGTCGGTCGGGGAGTAGCGAGTACCAGGCCTAGGCGGGGAGTATTTGGATTGGGATTTTTTAATGAATTTTTTTAAAAGTTATACATATATCATGTTCATAAGTCATAAATAATAAAATATAAAGATGATTGTTCATAGCATCCAATATATATGTTTAAAAACACCAATATAATTGTTTGAAAATTCAAATACTTCAATAAAAACATTCTTTTGTTAGCATTATCATTAGACTCATGCTCCTTCATCGATTTGTCGATATTATTCGATGATTTTCTGATTTTGCAATATTAATAAAAGAGTAAATAAGAGGATACTTGGCACCTTTCTAAGGCATCATTTTCTTCTTTTCCCGCTCATTCACTCATCCCTTCAAGTTGCCACGTATCCCTCAAGCTTCTAGTCTAGCCTAATACTACTATTCTTTCGCTCCTTGCAAACTAAACTACACCGCCTTTTCTCTACAGATAGGTTTTCAAATTTCAATCTATGATTTTATACTTCCATTAGAGTAAGCATTGTTCTCCCTTCATTTCTTCACCCCTATGGCCTTGCTTTGAGTGAAGTAAGGCATGGTGATTTTGGATTTATTCCCAACACTGTCTCACTCTTTCATGCTCCGATTTTCTCGCTTCTCTCTTGTCTCCTTTTTTTTCTAGCGTCTAAAAGACGATCGGATGGAGTGAAAAACGACAACAATTTCGAATAAATCCCGAACAAAAGCTGATGAAGACGAAAATTTTGAAAGAATACGAACAATCGATGGATGTTCTTGTAAGTTATTATGATTTCATCACTCTTTGTTATTTTCTCGCCTCTCATGATTTCATCTTGAAATTTTGGTTCTATATACGTCTTTTTTTGAGTTATTCTCTTCTCTATTGTATCAGTTCCTATTGTTAATGTATAAATTCTGCACAATGTATACATTGAATATATGAAATCAATTAACACACACTACTAATGTTTCACCATAAGCTTTCATCGAATATACAAGTTAGTATAACATTCTTATTTCATTGTTTATTTTCTGAATCTGTTGTTCAATCTCTAATAGTTATGAAAGCCTATTAAAATTGTTTAAAATTATATGTTGATTATGTATACCTACCAATTGTTCGATGAAATGACTATGATGCCACATTGATTTTCAATTAATCTATGTATGTTTCTTTTGGTTTACTTTAATGTTTAGAAATATTGATGGATATTTGACATCTTTCTTAACATTTTCTCAATCAAAGCAAACAAACCTTCCTAATAGAGGTGGTAGTGAAGTACAAATAGATTCAACTCATGATTGTAACTGGTTATTTTTTGGTTAATTTAAAATGACAACTTTTTCCAAAGCAATTTATATAGATGTAGCAAGGAATCTCTAGCAAGGATCTCAAGCAATTTGTTGTCAACCTAGAGGATGGTGATGATGAACAACTGTATAAGATGGAATTGAGGGAGGATGAGAAGGGATTTGTGTGCACTATTTATATAAGTATGTGGGTTTGTGTTTGTTTTTGTAAATTTGTAGTTGACCACATGAGGCGATTGCTGATGGTTCACAATAAGTATGATGTTGGAAAATGCACATTTTAATCTCAGATGGGCTGATAAGGCTTGATTGAATGGTTAATAAAATTTCACGATAAAAGAAAGGTTGAATATTTTTCCATTATGATCAATTTTTAACCACATCTTTTGCTTTATTATATTTAACTATTATGTGTGACTGTGTGTAATAAGGCTTAATAAAATTGTTGTTTAAGGCTGCTTATGTAGCTCGAGTCATCTTTCCTTATGTCATGTTTATGATTTTTTAATAGAGAATATTTGTGCCTAGAATAGGATTAATCTAATCATTAGTTATTAATGTTATGGTGTAACTTATAAGCACATACTAGCCTTTGCCTGTAATGAACATCTAATAAACAACATTCATGACTATAAGTAGTCAAAAGTGGTGAATGAGCTCCTTAACAAAAATGCTTCCATAGTATGTTATATGTATTAATGTCTATTACTATAAGTTTGACAATATTTTTATTCTTCTTTTGCTATTGTGACATGAACCATATTAAACCACTGTTGGAAGAATTTTTAAATAGAAACTGGTATAATGCTTGAGGAAATGGAAGCCACATAGATAATGGTAACTTGATTTGCGGCTTGTGTAATACACATGTTTAGGGCTGGCAAATCCTGACACGACCCGAAACCCAACCCGAACCTAACACGATCTGGGTCGACACGAACACGACACGAAACTGAACTGGGTCAGAAATGGGTCGACCCGAAAATGACACGAAACTTTTCGACACGAACACGACACGAACACGGTAACCCGAATGTAACCCGTTTAACACGATCTTTTTATAATAATAATAAAAAAAACCCAAAAAATATTTAACTTTAAAATATTTAGAAATTTTAAATTTTAAATATGAACTAAGTCATTAACTAAGTAACTAGTATAGTTAGGAAATATCAAGATGGCGGGACTCATTTTCAGTATTTTCATTTTACCTTCAAAATTGTGAGTCAAATCAAATACCGCCAATCTTAATTTTGATAAAATTAATAAATATTCATAAGAAAATAAGAATTGAAATAAGAATTAAGGAAGAAGAAAAGGGGGAAAGGGGAAAGAACGTGTGTGCCCTAGCCTCCCTGCGTTGCGACTCGCGACTTGCATCTCGCGACTGGCGAGTTTAAAAGTTAGAACTGTTATAATGGTTTTATATTTGATTTTTGATACTTGCGAAGTTGAAAAAATAAAGAATTAAAATGCGTAATAAAAGCTTAGTAAAGTTGATATAAGAAAGTTATACATGCAACATTTTTCTAAAAAATAATTCGATATGAAAACCCGACATGAAAGTCAAGTTATTTGACCGGAAACATAACTTGATTTTTTTCTCCTAAAAATGGGTCGACACGAAAACACGACCCGAACCGAACACGAATTAAGTGACACGAACCGAACACGACACGAAACTAAACAGGGTCAAGAATGGGTCGACACGAAAGTGACACGAAAATGGTTGACACGAACACGACCCGAACCATTTAACACGAACACGACCCGAATTGCCAGCCCTACACATGTTAGATAAATATCGAGTTTAACAAAACATCCAATGTTATATATAAAAATATTCATTAAATTTGTGAATTATATTTACCTATTATTTTATTTAGTTATTATAATTGTTTTAATTTTATTATAGTTTTATACTATTTTTAAGTTACTTGTAATCGACCCGTGTAATATACGGGTTTCTAACCTAGTTCAATTAATATATACTAATATTAGCAAACGAAGGTTGGAAACCTATTTAAAAAAAACAGTTCAAAAACTACACTGTGCCATTGTCGAAGCTCAATGAAAAACAAAATCGAAATGGAAATGGAATCCCATAATATAGACCATATATAACTACATAAGTGAGTACGGGCTACAAAAATCATCTACCAATGTGTTGTCCCTATTCCCGTTGAGAAAATCGAAGATAAATGATCGGTTTTACTTGGTGATGAATAAATCGAGCTCCAATGGAAGAAGGATTCACGATTTGGTTTTCAATCGAGCATCAATTATAGTGGATGTTCTTCAATCGAAGCAAAGAGGAAGTAGGTGGCAGTTTGTGTGCGTGAAAATGGAAGAGAAAAGAGTCTTGGCTTCATTAAGACCTAACTTTATCAATGGCCGAGTTTGACCGAGTACCGACTAATGGACCGAGTTACCTTAACTCGCCTCAGTTAGTGTCCGAGTACTCGGCCGAGTTGCCCGAATTTTGCAACATTAATATGTAACAAAATTAAGTCTGACAATTTGGGTCGGTTTAAGTTATCAGGTTTGTGTCGTTTCGAGTCCTCATTTTTGACTCATTTAATTTCATACTAGGTTCGGGTCGTGTCCCTTTTTCCCATGTTGAGTTCGGGTCGTGCTTCGTGTTGACCCATTCCGCTAATATGTATTAGGGAATTTTTTCAATTTTCGTATACGATTTTTATTTTTAATTATTCTAATTTGTTGTTTGCCGCTATGAATTCCGAATATGATTTTAATTTAGATTTTAACTACAATATTTGTTTCAATTGTATTTGAACTTTGGAAATTTACTTCGAATTTCGACTTTATTTTTTTTTTGTTCAACTTATATAAATTAATATACTAAACACTATAATCTACTACACTTCTATCAAGTACAAATAAATAATGTTATTAAATCAAAATAAAATTAAAATAATACACCATTAAATACAGTTATGATGTCAATCCAAATTATTAAAGTACTTCATATCAAGTACCAATGTCAAAGTACCAAAACCGTATAGTCAAAATAGCCTATAACAAAATGGTGTATTAATGTTTTAGCCGTAAATCTTTTATTGTTTATTTAAGTTTTTAACTTTTAAAGTTTTGTATTTTTGTTGATGAGTTTTTGTTGCCTATAATGTCATTCTCTCATTTGTATTCACAATTTATTTTTTGAATTTTAAAATTTTAATAGTAATGAAAATTTTATAGTTTTATCTTTATACGGATCAGCTCCGGATTATCGTGTTAACTCCAATCCAACCTATTTATTTTCATATTTACCTGCTTTTAACTTAATATCAGTTTTTTATATTGAAGTCGGATCGTGTTTTATATCGAGTAAAAAATTACTATCCTTAAATAAAATTGGTTCATCTGATAAGCCATTTGGACAACATCAGTCACATGTCCCCCAGGCCCACATACCCGCTAAGTTTATGGCTGATCTGATCTGCATTAAATGAATCTTTTTTGTGGGTCCAAAAAAAATAAAAAAAATTAAATCTTTTGAGTTTGTGAAAATGCCTTTGATCAGTTGGTTGCTTTTTGTTATTTGAAAGAGGTTTTCATTAGTAAAAAGATGAAACATGCATGTTTTGTGATGATGTGGATATAATTTGTACTTATATATGTTTTACCTTTTGATGGGTTTCTTTTTTGGATCATGATTAGGAGGTCAAGTCCAGAAAAAGGACAACCATTTTTCTATAACATGAGGAGGATAAATATGAAATTTATTTATTTATTAATAGAACACTCCACATGCATTTTTCTTGTTTGATTCAAGCCTTCTTCTTGTGATAATTTGTTGAGGGTGTTTTTAGTCTTATTCACATTGGTCTCCTCCATCTGATTAACAACACTCCATGCTTCTATCTGAAAGAAAGAAGGGTCCTGCTTTTCCAAAGTTTCTTGGAGGTCTTGTCAGATCTTCTCTTTCTTTCTTTCTTTCTTTGTGCTTAATTAATTATCTCAAAGGATTGATTCTTCTTCTAATGGGTGATTCTATGGTGGAAACACAAAACATTGAAAACAAGGTACAATCTTTACTCATCTCACTTGCAATTTTTCAGCTTTTACTATTAGGGCTTTATTCTCTTTCACATACTTCCTATCCTTTTGAGTTGACCTCAGATTTGTTTAGGCGAAATAACAGTCGGCTGATTCTTGCATGCTTCTTTAACTTATCCAAATTGCCATATATATATATATATATATATGTATCTTTCTGCTGCTTGCTACATTTGTCTCGATCTATTTCAAGTTATTATATCTTAGTGGTTGGTTGTGAATGATAAATACAGATGGCTGAAGAATCAGTTGGTTCTCGTGGGACTTTTGGCGTGTCGGTTTCTTTTGGTAAGTTTGAGAATGATGCACTTTCTTGGGAGAAATGGTCCACTTTTTCACCCAATAAGTACTTGGAGGAAGTTGGCAAGTGCTCTACACCAGGATCTGTAGCTCAAAAGAAGGCCTTTTTTGAAGCTCATTACAAGAAAATTGCAGCCATGAAAGCTGAGGCTGAGTTGCTTGATCAAGAAAAAGCCACTCCTTTAAGCTCACATGATCATTCTCAAGTTAAGAAGGAAGGACGCATAGATGTCATCGAAAGTATGGTGTGTCTTGATGATGAGGAAGAAGTGAAAGCTGAGATTTCAAAAATTGATGGATCTGGGAAACCTCAAGAGGATAGTTATCAATCTCTATGTAAAGCAGAAGCTAGTTTGGTGAAGGATGACATGTTTCAAGATGAATCTTTACAATCAGCTGGTAACGCGTTGGAACCTCAGAATCTGCTACAATCTCAATCTCCAATAACAACATTAAACAGCAATGCTGATAAGCTAGAAGAAGAAGCTGCTGTGGTCAATGAGAAACAGCATTTCCAAGTGGATTTAGAGACTAGAGGCCCTAAGCAAGAGATTCCAAAACCGAAAGCTCAAAACGTGTCACGAAAGGTGAGTTTTGATCGACTTCACTTTCACTCGCTAAGGAAATGAAAAGAAAATTAATATAAGAGCTAGAACTCGGGGTTAAGATTGTCTTGTTTTCTTAACCTTTTCCCCCTCCCCTAATTTGGTTTTAGGTAACAAAAGTGGAAAAGAATTCCATAGGACTGAAGATTAAACCAGCATCACTTGTACCTGAAACATCAGCCACTAGATTATCAAAACCAAAAGCAACTCCCGCATCCTCATTGAAGAAGGCAAATGCATCATCATCATCATCATCAAAGAGCAAGAATCATTTAATATCAGAAAGCAAACGCGTTGCTCCAACCTCGCTACATTTATCCATGAGCATGAGTATGAATTCTGTAAATTCTGATACTGCTTCTTCTGTTACTACTTCATCAAGAAGACGATCTTTGTTCATGGAGCAAATGGGAGACAAAGACATTGTGAAACGAGCATTTAAGACGTTTCAGAACAGAGTTAACCAATTACCATCATTTGATAGTGGAACCAAACAGGTAGTTCTAATTATAATATAAAGAAGACCGCACTTGCTATTGCTTCTACACATTATTTATTTATGCACTCACTCTTTTGGCAGCTACCAGCAAAGGGATCAGAAACAAAAGCTTCAACTTCAAGGGCTTATCAGAAAGAAAATGAACGGTAATCTATGCTCTCATTGTTTCCATATGCAAATATTATGATACTAGTTACTTCTGTATGACTTGTTCAAATACATTCCTGCTAGCCTTTACCTATTGAGGTATTATATACAGAAATTTTATCGTTCTAATAAGTTTGTAATATTACAAATGTAGATCAAGGAAGGCAGCAGAGAAAATCACTCCTGCAAGAGGTCAATTAGGACCGACATGGAAATCTGTATCTTCTGGGTAAGAAATAGAGAGATGATTGTTAAAAGACACTAAAGGTTAAGAATGATGTTTGATACCTGTTACTTAAAAACATAAGTTGGGACAGGTCACTTAAAGGAGTAGGTGTAGATGAAAGAAGGATAAAGGCGACACCACATTCAGTAGTTTTGACAAGTGACGAAAGACGGAAAGAGGTATCTCATTACCACACAAAGTAACGGCATCTTGGCCGTCTTCCAACAACACACTAACAAATTTATGTACTCTGATACAGTTCTTGAAGAACTTGGAGGAAAAATC
Source organism: Pulicaria dysenterica (assembly GCA_947179395.2). Lineage (NCBI taxonomy): Eukaryota > Viridiplantae > Streptophyta > Magnoliopsida > Asterales > Asteraceae > Pulicaria > Pulicaria dysenterica. The sequence goes on along the minus strand of OX359288.1, from coordinate 117,663,808 downwards.
AAATGCTAGAGAGGCTGAAAAAGGTCGACTTAGTTCAAAAACAAAGGTAGGATTTAAAGTAATCACCTGGAATTATTTATTATAAATCCATCTGACCCCACTGGTTACTGGATATATAGCAAGTCAAAGACACTGAGATGAAAACGCCTAGGCAAAACCTTATTTTCAAAGCAAAACCAATGCCAAGTTTTTATCGGGCACAAGGGGTATCATCGAAAAGCACTTCTGGAAAGGTAATCTCATTTAATTGGTAGATATTCAAAACCAGATAACATCTTCAAGATACTTTGTCATGTAACTTATTTTTAGCTGTTATAAAAGTATGTATGGTTGTTACAATAGTTAAACTATTCCTTCACTCATGTAGTTCAATGATTGCAATTCATGAAGCAGGAGGCCATAAAGTAGACCCGATGAACATTTCTGTGACCATCTCAATATGATAATGGTATATATCACAAATTTTCAATGGATTACATGATTGTTTTTGATACTGGATTTGTGTGATGTGTAGAATCTCTCTTGAGCGAACGCAGGCAGGCAGCCTTCAATGGCTTAAGTTTGTGTGCCCTGGGAAGATAACTAGGCAAATTGAAAGAGAAAGATAGTAAAAGAAGGAATTCACTGCTGAAGAAGTTGAGTGGAATTTGGTAGGTCAATTTGTATTCTCTTTTGATGAACTTAACAAGTTCTTCATATCAATTTATAAGGAGGATGTTTGGTAGTTGTGGGAAGGGAAAAAAAAAGGATTCACCAAGTATAGCTCGAATATCCTGTGTAACTTCACTTCTTTGTACATTGTTAGCTCAAGCTGTAGTTTGAAAAGACATAATAGAACGAGGTTTGATCATGGTATGGTTTTGTTGGTGCATTTCCTTCCTGAATGCTATTATCTTTTACCTTAGCTAGGATAGGATTTCGAGTGTAGTTTTCAAAACAGTTTCTAGAAGCTTCACGAAAATCCTGCGAGTCTTAAGCTCTCTGCAAGCCATTTCTACTAGCTGTAAGATTTCTTAACCTATGATCATAGTTTGACTTGAATAACATGATGTTGACTCGAGAGGGAACAGTTTTGAGGATATGGTAAAGGAAAGATTTGTGATGTCTACATTGAACTTCAAAACCACTACAGAGCTGCTGCATTTGACTGTGGTGGACAATGTATCAATCAATAGTTGAATTTTCTTTACTACTGTGTGACTTTTGAGATAGAAAATTTTCAACTGGTCAAACATGAGAAGTTTAAAAGATGTGCCATTTTGGGCAAGGGAAATGTGACTTTCTACTTCCATTTTGGTTGAGAAGATTTGTAGGTCCCTTCAAAGGTGGAAGCTTTTTCCAGTAACACATCATCAATTAAATTAAGTCCTTTGATCGATGTCTTGCTTGAATTCAAGTCTCAGAAACATTTCAACATCTTTTGGATCGATGCTGATTATAATGAAATCAACGCACGAACGGTTTTCTGTTTATCCACCGGTTTGGTTTCTTCCCGTATTGTTTAACCTGCCCTAATTTTTGTAATTGGTTGACACGTCAGATTCTTAGGATGCTTAATTGGGCTTGATTCAATATTTAATGATCAAATACAAGTGCCACATAGGACACAATAGTTTTTTATTTAGTATAGATATAGATAGATAGATAATATGTGAGAGGAAGGTGTTCAAATAGTAGTACTCTATTACAAATCCGAAGACTACTATTGACATTTCAACATTAATTATCATACGTGATGTTTGTTTATCGCAAAATATATAATGTTACATGAATTTTGTTAGATTATAACTCAAGTTACATAATCAACCTTCCATGTTTGTAAAATATTCACATTAATCATCTTTTAAATAACATTCAAACTTTCTATTTATAATACACGGTTACCATTTTCAAAACTTAGAATTTTATTTTTTTACTCTTATCCACAGCCCTGGGCTGTGGTTATCATTTTCCTTATTATAATTACTCCAACCTTGATTGTCTGAATAACAACGTCGTAATGAATTGATGGATATGAAGAATAATTTGATTTTCAAATTCTAGAAAATGACACGTTTAAAAATGTTTGAATATAAGAGCATATTTATAAATCATAATTAAACATCTTTCAAATCATTATCCTCAAATTAAGGTCAAATGCCCTTTTTAAAAATCAACACTCTTTAGTCTTTCTTGCCTTGGAATGATTTATCCTCACTCGCTGTTATTAATGTTAGCCCAAAGTCTTTGTGTTGTAGACCCCACAAAAACTATTACTTAAGCTCCATTATTTTAATTAATAATTTCAAAGTATTTTATATACATATTAACAAGATTGGTTTTCCAATGCCCTCTTCTATACATATTAACAAGATTGGTTTTCCAATGCCCTCTTCACCTTTTCATTTGTTAAGTGAAACCAAATTAACACCGTTGTCAACAAAATTTTCCACATCACGACGGTGTTGAGTAATGTTCCATATCGAATGGAACGTGACTTTGTGATCTGATTTATAAGTATTATGCAGTACTCCTCTCATAACCAATTGGTTTTGAGTTGAAACTCCACAAACTTAACTAAGAAATAAAGATTCTTAATTATTGGTTTGTTAATGGATAATAATAGGCGAGTGTTATAATTTCATGTCGTGAGAGATGATAGGAAATGACTACTACGGGGTTGATTGTTTACGTGATAGAGAGAAAAAACTACGATATGAAAGAAGATGACCATTACGGGTTGACTGGTTAAGTGAGAGAATTTAATGATATTACAATATGGTGCAATGGCTTATTTTGACGAAACTATTGAAGGTAGAGTTTTAATTGAAGGAGAAATATAGAAAAATTTATTAATACTAGCATAGTACCCGCCGTAATACGACGGTATCAAATAATTTCTACTCGGTAACCTGTTTGTTTTTGGTATTCACGAATACGGTGATAACAAATAGTTTTCCTTTGGAAACATGTCTATTTTCTTTATTTTTTTCCATTTTCTTTATCTTTCTGTTCTCAATCAACTCTTTTATTGTTTTTAAAATAAATTTTGAGAACAATTAAATAAGAAAAACGGCTTCTACTTATAAAGTAGGTCAAATTACATGACAATATAGAGCGTAAGTCAGTAATTTGAACTATTAAAAATTAAGAAATTAAGAAAATAGAATAAATAAATTTGAAACTATTTATTATATGAACTATTTAAAAAATATATATATGTTTATAAATTCTAATTATATGTTATTTACGTTTATGAGCTCTACTTAACTATACACATTTTTTTAATAAGTTAAAATATTTTTTACATGATTAAATATTTATTAACTGATTTTTGTAAGTATGAAATGTTTAGTTATTAAAATGAAATATAAGAATCTTATTAAATCTATCTAGTAGTTATTTTATATAACAGTTTTCATTTATTTATATGAAAGGTAATTTAGAAATTTCAAAATACTTAAAATTTAAGAGATTCAAAAGATATAAATGCTTTAAAATATAGTATAGATAAAATTATTTGATAAAGTAATAATGAATGGATATAGTATATATATATTTCAGTCCGACACCTTTTATAGTATAGATTCGATTACTGAAAGATGTGAATTTCCATGGCAATGCGGGGATTATAACCACTTTTAATTAATAAATGTAAAACAAAAATCAATTAAGCCTTGAGAGTGCCACAGGGACTGAAAGCTAAAATCAATATTCTAGTTTAGATAACAACAACAATAAGTCAATAGCTGTAACTAATTTTTCTTACGTATGTCTTATAATTTACAACTAGTGGTGGCAAAACGGCGGGTTGGGTTGGATTGGGCAGCAGGTCAAAATGGGTTCGGGTCAATACGGGTTCGGGTCAGAACTGGTTCGGGTCAAAACGGGTCGCTATTTAAAAAAAAAAACCTTATAAATCATTTTCTAAACACAGTTTTAATAAAATCCAAAGCAACTAATTGTTTGTATTCCTAGCAAGATTAAAAGATCACCTTCAAAAACCATTTTCTTCTATATACAAGTAATCAGTAGTAAGATCTTTTTTCTTGTTTGATACTCATATACAAGTTTGTACTGCATGCATCAACATTTGTACACATACATCACATAAAAACGTAATTGAGGAAAGCAAAAACCAAGAAAGTCATGAACATCAACAATACATAACTATGGATTCCCAAAAGCACATCAATCTTGTAGTACATGCATTAACAGTATGTAATTGATGGAAGCAATAACCAAGAAGGCAAGAAACCTCATATAATTAAACCAAACATAATCCAAGAAAATCCAATAATTTGTATGCAATTTGTTTATTGACTTTATACATGTTTATTTAATTAGGTTTGTAGTCTAATTTGCTCATTTCTGCACTCGCTGAAGCTTTTTAGTGGCATATTGCACAGAACACCCGTACATCTACTTTCTATGACCTGCATGACCTATAGTTTGATTTCCATAATTTTAATTTCACCCGATGTGACCCGCTTGGTTTTTTGATTCAGCCCAAACTGACCCAAAGTTTTTAATACTAAACCCAAAATGACCCGTTTTTTTTATCTTTGGGTCATTATTGCTGGTTCTATTTACAACACACACACTAGAAAGAAACTATACGTAAATTAATGCATGATTATGTTGGAATTTAAATTCTTTTCATTTGTACGTTTAAGAAATTTGAAATATTAATATCAAAGGAAAGAGATCGACCCAGAAACAAATCCCCCCATATTTTAAAAAAAGTGTCCAAACACACACACACACACACACACACACACAAACTCTCCCCCTAAATCAATCAAAAATATTCCTTCTTACCAGACAAGATTGGGACACAAAATAAAACCATATCTTCATCAAATCAATTCTCAATTATTAATTTCACTTCCCCTTTAAATCTCTTTGTTGAGTTGTATACACCCACCCACACCCATCCATCTTTAGCTTCTCTTTTTTATTTATTATTATATCAAATTATATTAATAATCACTTCCATCGCAGGCAGCAACCAAACTCGATTCAAGAAATTTTAATATTGGTTTAAAAAACGGGTTTTTTTCCTTTCCGTTTCTAGTGAAGGAAAAACGAACAAAATAATAGAGTAAATACATTGGAAAACATATCAAAATTGTAATATCCATCTGTAAATTCACTTGAACAAAAAGGTTAAACAAGTAAAAGAAAAACCAGACAAGCCATAATTAGGAAGGAAAATTATAAAAAAAGAAAAACAACTTTTAAATGTACAAGTACTTGATTTGTCTATTATATGAATTAATAAAAGATGAAATTATCAAAGTGGAAAATTTAAAAAAAAAATTATATTGATTAAATTAGGCTTGATCGGAGTTGGTCACCTTAAGTCTCATTGTTGGGGATTCTAGTTGTGAGGGTGAATATGGTGTAGGTGACATGGGAGGTGACGTCAATGACGATAAAGAAGATGGAGATCGATGTGGTGATGGGGAGGGCGACGATGTTGGCGGCGATGGGGAGGTCAAGGGAGATGGGGATGGGGATGTGGAGGGAGAAGGCGTTGGCGGTGACGGGGAGGCTGATGGGGAGGCATCACACATTTCTTCTAGTTTTCTTTTGTTAAAACTTCCCTTTTCTTCTAATTTGTTGTTATTAGCAGCAGCAAGTGTAGTCGTCCCCCTGTTTTCTCCAAACATGTAATCTTTCAATCGTTTTACATCCGCCAGTTTTACAGGCTTTACAATGAAATCCTCCGCACCTTCTTCCAAACACCTGAAAATTGAATCTTTTTCACATTAGTATTGATGAGCTCCAAAGAATGAGTACAGATCACAATTTATTTCGGAACTTGAACAATTCAGGCATCTCTTGATGAATTCGGGCAAAACTGAAGTATATTTCATTACCAAATTTTATCAAGTTCAAAACGAAACTGATGGATCACAAATCTAAAATCTTTGCAGATGGAAACAACTTGGAGGCAAATTCTTGATCGATCATCCCACAAAATGTTCTTTACTCGATTAATATTCTTGATCACATAAACATTATGAATCTCAGCTGGTTCACAAGATCAGTGTTATGATCAATAAAATCAATCAACTACTTGTATATATATGAACAGCAAGCCCATGATGAACCAAGTAATAAGACGAATTAGCTAAGAAAATGTTTGCAGGAAAATTAAGTTGATTGTGTCAGGGTAAATTATTAAGCATGAAGAAGTAATTAACCAAAGCATGAAAACAACACATAATAGCAATTGAATTGATTAAAGCTAGGAAGCTCTTTCAAATTAGGAAAATAAATAAAAAAGGTAGGTAGGTAGGTAGGTACCTGTCGATCCTTGCTACAACGTTTTCTGATGACATGATCACTACTGGCACCTCTCGGAAAGTTGCTGATCCCTGAATCAAGTGGATACGTATTTTTGATGAATATTTTTGGAATAAAAATGCATAGATGGAAATGATGATACATCAATTGAATTGAAACATGAATAGCTAGTTATACGAACCTTGATTTTTTTGAGCAATTCGTAACCAGTCATTCCAGGCATACAGTAATCAGTGATTATAAGATCCACCTTCAATCCCTAATTAAAAAAGAAAATTTTGGAGAAAACTGAACTACTGTTAGATCTAAACATTACAACAGTTAATTAACATGTGTTGTTACATTGAAATTAAAAATCTCACATTAACGAAATCCGATGAGGTTTTCTCCTGATCCAGGCCAAGGTATTGCAAAGCTCTCCAACCGCTTTCCACCGCCGTAACTGTAACAAATTCCTTCCGGCAAAAAATGAGTTCACCGATGGAACGGAAGAACACACACACACATATATATATATATATAAAGGAATTGAAAAGAATGAATATATTAAGTTAGAAATTACCTTTACAGGAGGTGATTTTAAGCAAACGTTCGATGACTTTGCGATCAACGAGGCTATCATCGACGGCGAGAACATGGACATCAGCGAACTTATCGGTCTCCGGCGACCTCCGGCGCCGGGAAAACAAAGCGTTCCTTGCCATGAGTTGAAATGAAATTGAAATTGAAATGAGTGGAATTGAAGAAAGGGGATATTTGATATATAAATGGAGACGAGAGAGAGAGAGAGAGAGATAGGAGGGGCACGTCTCCATCAAAGAGATGATGACATTGACGAAGATCATGAAAATCTGATGAAATCTACTTTAATTTTTTAAGAAAATACGCTCAGATTCTGAAATCCACTTTGGTGGTGACCCCTTTGATTTTATTTATTTATTTTTTTCACTTTTTTCCACTCGATCTACCTCCCCCCAGGCCCCAACATGTGTGTTCTTGACTTCACCAATATCATATCAAATCTTCTTCTTTTTTTTAATTCATTCTTACAAACCAAAATCAACATCCCTTTTTAACGTATTTTCATTTACCCTCTCAACAAATATTATATTTGAATTCTTCTTCAACTCCCAAGTGAATCACTTCTATGTAATATTACGCTTTTTTTTCCTTTTAATGCTCCTCGTCTATATATTTTTAAGGACCAGCAATGTATCCGAGTAATACTGTGGCTAGTAGTGAGCATAGGTCGGTTTAGATCGGTTTTGATCCCAAACTTAACCGAAACCGATAATATCGGTTAAGTTATTTTTCAAACCGTTGGGTTATCGGTTTCTAATGATAGCGGTTTGGTTTCGTTAACGGTTATTGGTTAACCGTTAAGTTAAGTTGGGCCAACTTATTTGGCTTCAATAAATCGGTTTCGCCGGAACTGCAAACGTCGAACGGAACAGGGGTACAGACTTCGATGTTCGAACGCAACAACTGAACCAGGACGCAGACGTGGAGCAAACGTCGAACTGAAGAAGGGTGGCTAGGGTTTACGGTACACCATTGCTTTAGGGAGAGGTCGAGAGCTGAAGCGGTGGTTTTTGTCTTTTTGACTTCTGGGATTTTCAAAAGGAATAAGGAATTAAGAATGGACTAAGTGAACACTTTGAAATCGTGAATGGATCACAAACAACTTGGGCTTTTGGCTAAAATCCAAATAAAAACTTTTATATTTTATTTATTTTCTAATAATTAAATATATATATAAAATAATAATTAATAAATCATTGTCGGTTCGGTTTCTTATCGGTTCGGTTATAAGTATAAAACTGAACCGACCCAGTAACTATCGGTTAATGAATTTTTAAAAACCAAACCGTCGGTTTTTATTTGGTTCGGTTTTTATGGGTTCGGTTCGATTTTTCGGTTAATACGCTCACCCCTAGTTGCAGCGGCAAATAGTTTCTATTTTGCAGCATATTATTTTCAAAATTGTATTGATATGTTATTAGCGTGATTCAATGTCACGAAAAAGATTTCAGCAACATGTCATTTTTAATTTTTCTTATATCTGTATCAATTATTTTTTTAATTTTAAAAATAAATTCGAAAAACATTAAAAAAAAGAATATATATTTATATTTATGAAATAATAAGAGAGAAATTAATAAGATTTTAGAAATTATATTGATGTGAGTGGATTGTGTTTGTGTTAAAGAGTTTGTTAGTGGAAGAGTGTATTTTAATTAAATTTAAAAACTAAAGTAAATTAGGAAAGTAAAATATTTAAAATATGAGTGGATGAGATTAATTTAGATAAAAAGAAAGATGATGATGTATTGTTAATTGAATTTAAAGAAAATTTAAAAATAAGAGAAGATAAAGTGTTTAATGATTTATATAACAATATAGAGTTATAACATTTGTGATTATACTAACTTTTTAAAAACAATTCTATGTTAGATGAAAATTTTAATAAATCGAAATTTCAATGTGAGGAAATTAAGTTGTAATGCTAAATTAGATCACTTTGCCCCCTCTTATTAAGGATATATGCTCAAAGTTTGTGCATAACGCTTAAGTGATTGATAATTATTATCAAAAGGTCTTTGTTCTAGTGGTATAAGGTGTGACTAAGGTGTCTCTTTCTCTTAGAGGTAAAGAGTTCAAGTTCTCTTAAAGACATAAGGTGTAATTAGGTGGGTGTGTGTGTTTGTCGTTCAAAAAAAGTGATTGATTTTTATTACTACGTCGTCACTCCACCAACAAATTAAGTGATCTCAAGTCGGGTATCCGTATCGGTGGCTGTTGGCAATTTCGTTAATGGAGGAAAGACTCACCAAATAAAGTGATTGAAATCCTCATGATGTTTATTGTGTAATGTACTGATATATATATTTTTAACGGTAAAAGTAAAACAAACATACCATTTAGGCTGCAACCAGGCCCGGCCCAAGCCATGTGCAGGCTGGGCTTGGGCACAGGGCAGCAAAATTTAGGGGGCAGCAAATTATATGGTCCATATATCATAGGGTAGGTTTATTTGGTCAGCCCATAATTCATATTCTCAAATATACTCGGTCCAGATTACACAGAGGCAGCAGCAATCGACTTTGACTATCGAGGGCGACTATGACTATCGAGGGCAGGGCAACTTACGAGGCGTTTATGTCAAATGTCGAGGGGAAGGGGAGGGCAACGAGGCGTCGAGTGGATTGCACAGAGAGCCGAGTCGTTTGGAGTTTTCGATGCCTTCCCTATTCTCGATTACACAGGTTAACCGATTAGGTTTTGTAGCTTTTGTTATTTCGATGTCTAACAGTCTAAGTGTCTACCCCATCTTAATCTGAATCTTGAATTCACGATTACATTCACTAGTTCATGATTACAGAGTCATAATCGATTACACTTTTACATAGTAGATTCGTCGCCTGTGCCTGCTTCATCGTTTGTGTTTTTGTTTGATATTTTGCAAATTGCAAGTGCTGAACTATTCAACTGCTGAGTGCTGAAACAGGTTTGTTTGTTGTTTCTATTTTTGTATTTCGTAATTATTTTGTTGTTTCTGTTTGTGTTTTGTGTTTCCATTTGGCATTTTGGTGTTTGCTTTTACAGTTTACTGAGATTCGATTTTGCACGTATAACAGGTTTGTTTGCTGGACTATTCAACTGCTGAGTGCTTGCTGAACTATTGAACTGCTGAGTACTGAAACAGATTTGTTTGTTGTTTGACGTTTCTGTTTTGTATTTCGTTACTGAGATTCATGTTTCGTGTTTCTATTTCGTGTTTCCATTCGCTTTTGGCCTTTTCTGTTCACAATTGCTGAACTGGTTTGAAACTACTCAACTGCTTCTTGTTTCTGTTTCTGTTTTGTGTTTCGTTACTGAGATTCGTGAATCGTTTTTCCTTTTTTGTGTTTCCATTTTGTGGGCCAAAACTAATATAAAAGACAGATTTCTTATTTGAATTTAGCATAATTTTCCTCAAGTTTATTGGATTCTAATTTCCTTTGCCATTAATTCCTTCATCTATTTACAAAATTATTTAGAGTTAAAATACATGCTTTCTTAAATTCAAGTGGTTTGACAAATAGTAGTTTCTCATTTTCTTAACTTATAACATATTCATAAGATATACATTCTTTCCCGTCCTTCTTAAAACCAAATCATATGAGTTTTAATCAATTCAAAAAGTAAGCTCTATGTTTATGTTAAAGCTGATCTCAAGTTTTTTGGAATAAAATTGCAACTCAAAGTCATTGGTAATAAGCTGGAGACATCCAAGAAGAAGGTAATGAATGTTGTTCAAAATTTAAGCAATTAATTAATACTTGCATATTCATGAAAGTATACAAAAAGCTAATGCATGAATTTGTAAGCCATTATAGCTTCAAATCTTTCAACTTGACAATAATGTCAAATGATGATCGGGCTTGATATCTAAATGAAATGAATGTATTGTGTGTATGTCGTAGGATATAAGGTCCCGTTTGTTTCATCGTAATGCACAAGAATGTAAATGATTTTAATTCCATCCATGTTAGTTACGTAATGACATCCCTCTACCTAAAGTAATATTAACACTTCGAAGAACTTAATTCCTTTAAAAATAATGTTACCAAACGCAATATACAACGGAATTTGATTTCAATTCCATTACATTCTTTCACATTACGGTGAAACAAACTGAACCTAAGAGTAGAAGATCCACAATACGAGATGATAGACAATGCAGGAGAATACATTTTTGTTCATGCGAGAACCGTTGTTAGTGCGAAAACCGCGAGAACCAATCTCGGCCGTTCCTTGGATATGGGAGGGTTCATGGATGGAGAGCGTAGAGGGATAGAGTGTGACAGGGCATTGAAGGAGGGGGAATTGGACGACTCAGATTGGTTCTCGCGGTTCTCGCACTAAGAATGGTTCTCGCATGAACTTTTTCCTATATATATATATATATATATATATATATATATATATATAGGGGAGGGTTCAAACGAGAACTGTTTTTTGTACGAGAACCAATCTCAGCCGTTCCTTGGATGTGGGAAGTTCATGGATTGAGAGCGTGGAGGGGATCAAGTGTGGCAGGGTGCATGTAAGGAATTCATGGGTGGGCAATGGCATTAAAGGAGGGGGAATTGGATGGCTTAGATTGGTTCTCGCAGTTCTCGTAGGATATAAGGTCCCGTTTGTTTCATCGTAATGCACAAGAATGTAAATGATTTTAATTCCATCCATGTTAGTTACGTAATGACATCTCTCTACCTAAAGTAATATTAACACTTCGAAGAACTTAATTCCTTTAAAAATAATGTTACCAAACGCAATATACAACGGAATTTGATTTCAAGTCCATTACATTCTTTCACATTACGGTGAAACAAACTGAACCTAAGAGTAGAAGATCCACAATACGAGATGATAGACAATGCAGGAGAATACATTTTTGTTCATGCGAGAACCGTTGTTAGTGCGAAAACCGCGAGAACCAATCTCGGCCGTTCCTTGGATATGGGAGGGTTCATGGATGGAGAGCGTAGAGGGATAGAGTGTGACAGGGCATTGAAGGAGGGGGAATTGGACGACTCAGATTGGTTCTCGCGGTTCTCGCACTAAGAATGGTTCTCGCATGAACTTTTTCCTATATATATATATATATATAGGGGAGGGTTCAAACGAGAACTGTTTTTTGTACGAGAACCAATCTCAGCCGTTCCTTGGATGTGGGAAGTTCATGGATTGAGAGCGTGGAGGGGATCAAGTGTGGCAGGGTGCATGTAAGGAATTCATGGGTGGGCAATGGCATTAAAGGAGGGGGAATTGGACGGCTTAGATTGGTTCTCGCAGTTCTCGTACGAAAAACAGTTCTCGTTTGAACTTTAGCCTATATATATATATATATATATATATATATATATATATATATATATATATATATATATATATGTTACATGTACATCTCGTTTTCGCGTAGTAAATTCGTATATAGGGGCATTAGTAGCCGCCCTTCGCACAGGGCATTAAAACACTTTGGACCGCCCTGGCTGCAACATCAATCAATCCAATTTATAACTAGAGAAATACAAGTTACCATGTTTTTCCTCTAGAACACGATTAAGCTTGGACTTGAAATAGCAGCTTCAACTTGGATCAACAAAATGAGACTTTAGGATTTTCGAATCTTCAAAATGACCACGGGAATATGTATACTACACCAATGAACAGTGATTTCTTCATACCTTTGAATCCCATAGTATCTCCCAGTGATTTCAGTGTATACATATATGATGCATGTACAAGTGTACTTATAATAGTTGAGACTATATATATGTGTTGAAGCTGAGTGGTTAGCTTGACTAGTTTAGCTTATGTAGCTAGGCTCGGGTATTTATAGTGGATTAAATGTGTTATATTTCACCACAAATCAAACTCCTTCAAGGTTATCAAAGACGTCTACAAAGATAATGAAACCAAGATAGAGATGAAGATTCAAACCAAAGTCTTACCACGTAAAAATGGACGTGATCTTAATTAAGGAGCCAAGATCCGAATGGACTAGGTTTTTATAATATCTGTCGTGTACAAATGTTGTATATATATAATTCTTGTTTGTGAATTTATCTTAGCCTCTTGATGTGTTCAGGTTTTTGAGATGTATAATCAACGAATACAGGTTATAGATTGAAAGAGTTTTTTTGTTGAAAAGAAAGTGTGTTCTTTCCAAATCTTTTAAGAAATTATCATACATATTTTGTATAAAGACGGTTGAAAGTAAATTTTTTTAGTTCAAAGTTATATTTTTAATTTCACAAATAAATATTGCTTATAAACATGGAGATTGCATTCCACTTAGAGATAATGTGCACCTATTTTTGACTTATACGTTTAATATCCTTCTATAATATCTTCTTACTTGTTATTTTACTTACATTATCTTGACAAGTGTTTAAATTTAACAGAGATGCATGGTTAAAAAATTAGTGGAATCTATATATTATCTTTAAGTAAGCAAAAAGATGAACTATGAACAATTATATTTTTTCTTAATTATAAATCGTAATTAATAATTTCATCATATTGTCAAACATCATTAAATCAGAAACAAAAGTTCCAATAAAGTATGATAAAAAAGTTAATTGCCTAATTGAACGAGTGTGTAAGCCAAAATAAACTACCCATACATGAAATTTCCAATTTGAGCACTCATCTCGCCTAGAGAGTGCGCCTATGCATGAATGCATCCTATCTCGCCAACCACAAATTACGTGACACATGTACAATTTATAAAAAAAACTTTGTCTATTTGTCTCACCTATTACGCAATCTAAAGGCGAGATGGACTTTGGTAGCAACTATTGAGTTTTTTTGGAAAGTATGTATTCAGTGTTGCAAAATTTGTAAATTAAAGGTGGGTTAATGTATAATTAACTGGTATTGTTTGTAAAAAAATAGTTGCGAGGTGGGCCTTTTTATGCGACACTTTTTCAGCCTTTTTTGATAAAAGGTTTCAGATACTATTAGTTTTTTTTATCATGACTTGTATTTAAATGTAGTTTATATTCATGTAGTTATCTTGATTTTCAATATTTTTATCATCAATTTTAGTTAAATGAATGTTATATTGATGTACTTGTCTTTATTTTTAAGATTTGTATCATGAGTTGTAGTTTGTAAGTTTTATTTGGTTAGTTTTATTGCTTTTATGGTTTTATTTTCTTACTAGGTTAGTGACCCGTGTATTACACGGGTTGCTTTTACGTGACTTATAAACAGTAAAAATTATATGTATATATTGGGCATAAATTAAAACTGAAAATATGTATACAAATTGTGCATTAATTAAAACATGCACATGATATCAAAACAGAATAACATGTGAGAAACCTAATGAGCACTTGCAAGTATGCAAGCTTTAAGTATTAGTGTTGGGACTATGAATTTGAGTCTTGATATTGGTTTCATAAGCAATGGGATCAAACATGAGCTCATACCATCTCGATATTGGTTTCATAATGAGCACTTGCAAGCATGCAAGCTTTACGTATTGGTGTTGGGACAATGAACTTGAGTGGTCTCATAAGCAATGGGATCAAACATGAGCTCACACCATCTTTATCTTCTCCATATCATCCTTGTCTTATCTATCTGCAATTTAAAAAAAATCAACAAAGATTCTATTGTAAGTAACAATAAGTTATTTAACATAAGAGTACGCTAGGTAATAATTTAGGGGCAGTCCCATGAACCTAATTCCCCAAGTATTTGTCAATTTGATACGAAAGTAACAGTTACCAGAATCTACTGCTTCACCATCCACTTGTTCTTGTTAACCTCCAAAACTTGGGCATCAGTTAAAATCTAATTTATACACAAGCTTTAAGTTCTTATACACTTGCTTCAGCACATAATTCTTCTTCCATTTTCTCCAAACAGCAAACATGACATCCAACAACTAATGCAACAATGAGTGGAACCATTTTCCATTTCTCCTTATGAGAACCTTTAGTTATAGTTGTAAAAAAAGGAAAATCGGAAAGGCATAAAGTAGAAACATATAGCTCCCATACATACGGTTAAATAGGATAAACCAAGAAACATCAACATATATTAAAAAGTTTTTAGAAACGATTCCAATGACATTCGTACAAGAATATTATACCCATCTTATCAACTACTATCACTAGCCATTATTAAGACTATATTCATCCTATCATCAATGTTCTTGTTTATCCCGTAACAATGTAACATTTTGACAATAATATTTATTAGTGAAATTTATAACAAATTTTTGGCAATTTCAACCTATTGTTTATTAGTGAGTTGATATAGGCAGTGTTTTATCTTAGATAATTCTAATAATCCACTTCACAAAAACTGGAGAAGGAAATGGATCATATAAACGTCAAATTTTAACAAATAAAACAGAAAGGCGGCTGACATTCAAATCATAAGTTACTACAAACAGTGAGATGAGACTTCATTTCGACTTTCATCTCAGTATTAAATATATGTAACTAAACTAAGTAGTCCGAGGGAGTTGAGCTTCAAGACAATTAATCAACTAAATGTAAGTACTAACCTCACTGAGCTTTACAAAGTTACTACGAGTTTGGAGATTTGTAGCTACACCATGTTGTAGTATTATTGATCTTCATGTTCAAATAGGACAAGAGAAAGCTAAAAAAGTTGGTAGATTTTATTTAGGTTAATATCGTGCCTTTACAGTTCCCAAATGCTTAAGCCATTCTTATTGATCTTTAGGTACTGTGAAGCTCCCTAGCATATCAGTTAATACTAAACACAAGTACTACCACATGTATGCAAAGAGCTACAAACAGCTGAGCATGCATATGACAAGCTAGGTGATGTAGTCCTCTCTTAGCTTTCCCAAAAAGCATAGCAAAAATAAAAGTGGGGAGTATTATAGACATGACCATTTTCAATATCATATGAAATGCATAAGTTTCTATACATGTTCATTTCTACCTGTGTTGAATTTTTAGTGTGTTGCTTGACAACATTGTTTGTAAACCATAACGGTAGAAGAATACAACAAAAAATGAAATTTTTGCTAATAACCATAATAATATAGATAATCATCTTCTTAAACAACATTTATACCTAACACTATATTTTACCAATTAGATGAAGAAAGACCTCAAATTGACACAGCCAAGTATTTCCTCTTAGACATTTCATCGAACAGCTGGTGTGCAAAATCAATTCATCAAATACGAAATCAAAATCAGTAGTTTCAGATTCCCTTAATGGAGTTTGTAAATTAATAGGCACATCGATCAAAGAAAGCCTGATCACACAAACACCCATTGCATGTGGTGTCCATCAAAATTTTGAATTACATTAAGAATTAGATGTGGAACTTACGAATTTGCTTGCATTGATTCACTAATTCATAAGAAAAATGGAGAACAGACCTGAAGCAGAAGGTAATCAACCGCCTTCAGTTACTTCATTGATCGGACTCCATCACCGATTTCATAGTTTCATTGATTCGTTGAAAAAACGGTATAGCATGAGAATGAACTGATAGATGGATGTTGTAAACATGTGGTCCTTTTTTATCTGCGTCCTTCACGGAGAAAACCCCTGATTTAGGGAAGTATTAAAATTGAAAGAAGAGCAATAGGGTAGCAGTAATAGAATCGAGGGGAAAGATAAACACGTGCCAGTATTTTAGGAATTGTTAATGAGCGGGAAAAGTAATTTTCATAGGCTAGGGAAGCGACATCTGTCCTCCCATTTACTTATTTATTAGAGAAGGTAGATTTTTATGTGTTTGTCGAATTGTCGTTTAAAAAAGCTTTATTGCTTTCATTTTGATCTTTCTACTTATTCGCATCTTAACATAGATGAAATCAAATGGCCAAAGCATCTTAACAAAGATGAAACCAAATGGCCAAAAAAAACAATAAAAAATAACTGGTGAAAAACATTTGTTATCGTTAAATAATTATAAAGCTGATTTAAGTAAAGATTATATATAATAAGTAAACCTTTTGTCATAGGAAAACAGAGAGTATGTAAGTTTGAGAAAAAAACAGAAATAGAATGATACGAAAACTCGTATGTTTACTTTTTTTATATTTAGACACCTACATTATAAAATTTATTTCGTATATAACCCAAATATGAAATAGAGATCACATCAATAAAATAAATTAAAAGGACATTTTTTTTGTATTTTCTAAAAGAAGGTTTTATTAATTAGGTAAAATACTTATAATTTTTAACAAGATTTGGTATCAAATACAATTAGACAAACACAGTTAGATAACTGGTGTTAGATTACGTAATAATTATAACGAATTTTGAGTAAAGTACTAATTTGTTTACACTTATTAATTTATATTTTGAGAATATCTATTTTTTGAGAAGATCGGCCATAATAAATAAAGAGAAAAATAGGTTTGATTAAACTTTATTTTGCTTGATAATTGTTCTGACATTGAGAAAGGATGGTTATCATACGATTTTTAAGTATGAACTAGTTTGAGCCCGTGCTCCGCATTACCTATTCTAAACCCGGCTCTTGTCCGACAAAAAAAAAAGAATAAAAAACCGACCCGGTCCCACAAGAGCACGATAAAAAAAACTTATAATTCAAAACCCAAACCCGTAACCGACCACCGTAACCGGCCCGCCAAAAAAAAACTATTTAAAAAAAAAAAAAATTGGTTCGGCCCCAAAAAAATTTGGCCCAATATATGCCCGGCCCAAAAACAAATTCGAAAAAAAAACAAAAAACCCAAAAATGAAATCTGGCCCAAACCCGGTTTCTCACCCAAACCCGAATCCGGGCACAAAACCATAGGCAACCACGGTTTTTAATATATTGTATATAATAGGGATCAAGTTCTCATAATTAAGTTACACACATATGCTCTCCTCTCTCTGCTTTTGATCGAAATTTTCAAGCATTTCTTAAAACGTTCTGGTTTCGATTTTCTTAAGCAAATATTCAACAATGCAAGTTCGGGTTTATTCAATTCGGGGTTTGCAAGGTCCGACTAGAATGAACTCGTAAGTATCATATTGGATGGACTATTTTTGAGCAACCAAGTAATTTTCTAAACATTCTTTGTAGGTTTTCTAAAGTATTTATCTAGACCGAGTTTTCAAGTTTTACAAAAAGTAATTGGTTTTATTTTTTAATCGCTTCTATTTCATCTTATATTCTTGTTAATTGCTTTTTACAAGAACAATAATAGTACTTTTGTAAAACCTAAGTTAATCGAGTATTTGGCTTGATAATTGTTTTATTCGGTAAAAATATGATAAATAATATTATTATAGAGTTAGTGGATTGTATTTTTTTAAACTAAGTAATATTACTTCATTCAAACTCGATTAAAGTAATGTTACTTTTCACCACATATTTTATGATTAAAATATAGATTTTCTTATACCACTCTATCTTCCAGCAACTCTTCCAACCTTTCAGCCGAGCTTTAATATATACACTTTCATCCTCAACATGCAAGACACATGAAATACACTCACTAGAATTACCTCTTTCAAATAACAACCTTCAAATCTTTTAAGCAAAGCAAGTTTTCAGAGTTAGCAAATTAGTGTAAAACTTATCCATGTGTTTGACCTCTTAAATATTAATTGTCTTGGAGAAGCCTGTCTATATGTTAGACGTTTTTAGTTGTCATGTTTTATTGTATTTAGAATTTCTGCTTCCTTGTACATGTAATTTTTGATCATATCAATAAGAATCATATTAAAAGTATTAGTGTGTGCATTTAAATCTAAAAAACTTAAGTTTGTAGTTAATTTGAAATTAACAAACTCGAAACATAGAAAATAAGAGGTTTTAACTGCTTAATCATATGCTACTCTAATAGTTTATTAGGAAATTTGAATTTTAGAGTTTTTAACCATCTTTTGGTTTTCACCATAGTTATTTAAAACATATTAGCCTAGGAATTAGTTGTTAACAAGAATCTAACACTGGTCTTAGATATTCACAAAAAACCTTGACTGTCACTCTATCCGTAGCAGTTTGTGTTTTAGAATCACATTTTCAATAATATAAAATATTATTTGCACTACAGGACAAAAATGCTACTATTCATTGAATAGTAGCATTTCCTGGGAAATCTATATAGTATATAATGACTATGTGCACATTAGCTAATGTCATATGAATGTTAAGTAAGGGGCTGTTTATTAAAACATAATGATTAAGCATAGAATGTTTCTGTGGTCTGAATAATTCAAAGACTCTGACTGAATCTGTCTCTGAATGTGACATGTTGTTTAATTAGGGTTCTGAATAAACAATCTGAATGATGCAAATTACAATTTTAACCTTAATATTGTTTAACAACTCAACATTTGGAATAAGGAGTATTAGGGTAAAATACTTGGTGTCTAATGATTCATAATGTACTTTAAGGTAGAATGATTCATCAGTCTTCTTCTAATTCATTCACCACAATCTTCATTCGGAGTCAGTAATCAAACACGCTAAATGTTGAACGATTCAGCATTCAATGCTGAATGGTTCCGGTTCCATTAAGCAACAAACAGACAGCCTCTAAGAAAGTGTTATAATTCAAGCAACAAATACAACAATAAAACAATGAAATGAGTGACATTATTTTTATCAGGATTTGCAGATAAATGTTAAGTAAATTAAGGGTCTTAATTTATTAGTTATTCATCTGAACAAGTTATTATTTTATATATATATATTTGAGTTAAATATATATGTATATTCGTTAAAAGATTTGCTATACTTTTTAAAAGAATTTTTTTCTTCGTTTTTACCGGTTTTTTCTAGCACAACATGAGATATATGCACATATGCAAATAACACTCGATTCTTTTCAAGCACAGGTGCATATGTGCACCACCTGTTTATAATGCATATATGCATCTAATATATGCACCGTCATGTGTGCATCTCGTGTATATATGCACATGCACATGTACAACTAGATATACGTATACAAGTAGTTAGTGTATGTTAACATTTAATAATGTTAGGTTTGTATTATATTTATATTTGTGTTCGTTCGTTTGTGTTCATTTATGTTCGTTTATGTTTGGCTAAAGTTAAACGAACGAGCATGAACACAAATATTTGTTTGTTTTTTTGTTGGGTTAAAGTTAAATGAACAAATGAACGAACTCTAGTACATGTGCAACTCAAAGTTGATTTAATCAAACTGATTGTCAACTCAAAAAACTCTAATAAAATGGATTTGTGAGGTATAAGTATTTAATATGTAACTCACATTTTTATAATAGAAACGTTAATCAATTTAATTAATAAACAGAAAAGACAAATAAAGGAAGAAAAGAAAAAAAAAGTAATAATAATACTAAGTTACTAACTATAAAAAATAAAAAAAAAATCGTCCAAAAATAAAGGAAAAACACCAATTATAATAAGAACTAAAAGTAAGTGAATTGCCATAAAAAAGGACGGCGCACAGCCGCACACAATTTTTTTATTACAAATTTACTCTTTTTAATTTAATTTAATAAATTGAAACACATAATAATTTATTGGTCTACAATGATTTTCGTACTAAAAACGGTTTTAAAATAAAATTTTCTTTTATTATTTTTTATCTTATTGCTATTTTATTTTTATTTGTATTTGTATTTTTTTTCCAACTTTCTTATTTTTTTGGTATTTTTTTGGCCGTATGTCTATCAAGAAGCAGTCTCTCTATTTTTAAGTAGCTGTATGACTTTATCTTACGTTCCTATACTTACTGTGACAAAATTGGATCTTGTTATTGTTGATGTTAAAGATATTTTCCCGACATTGTAATCCATTAATATCTTCAAAAAAATTCTTATATTTTGTTTTTTTGACAAAATTTCAACATAAATGTAATTATTGGTTTTTTTTCAAGTATGAATTAAGTGGAATGGTCAAAACCAGACAACTTAACTCCTCCTATGGTCCCCAAATTGTGATGATATTTAACCATATTTTTGGTGAAAGAAAAGGGATTTTAAGGACCATGTGGTCTTATTTTGCCAAAAGAAGACAAGACATTATGAGTAGTCTCTCGATCTAAAGTGCCATAAAAACAAAAATTCAATTTTATATATAATGGTGTTATCAAATATTAATTTTCAATAACCCGTGTTTTATGATTAAAAGTGAATGGTTCAAACTGAAGATTTTGTTTAATTAGGATTATATATATAGTTATAAATTTCATAACTAAATCTTGAAAACAAATAATTAAATTTACTATCCTGTGCATATTTTGCTCCAAAGATTTTGGTTATGTATGATTAATCTTCATTATTAATTGGTACAGTAGGGTTTGGATGTTTATCTCTCTAGTTCTTAAAAGCCTGTGCATATATTTTAGGTTCCGGTTTATATACGTTTTGTTGCTCCCTTTTTTGTTGAGTTGAATATTTTCAATGGTACTAATTATAATTATTTATTATAGCAAAAAAGCTGACATAACTATGTGTTAAATGTAATATAATAAGGCCATTACAAATTAACACTCTCGATTGAATCGATCACTCTCATCTCCCTCTCAGTTTCTTAGTTTCTGACTTTGAAGTACCACCCGCAATCAACTTTTTTTATATATATCACGTACAATCCTAGCTACCTCCTGCCTTGAAACGAGGAGCACACTACTACAAAAATGACATTTAGGCCCGGTTTTTTTAGACCTTTAGACCCGGTTTTGAGGGGGCCTGAAAGGGGGGAGCCTGAAAGTCAGAGATTCAGGCCCGGTTAAAAAACCGGGTCTGAATGTTACTTTCAAGCCCGGTTTTATGGTAAAAAACCGGGTCTGATTCTTCTTTTTTAAGGTTTAAATGTTCACTTTTTAAGCCCTGTTTTATATTAAAAAACCGGGTCTGAATCTATTAAACTTTTAAAAAAAATATTTTTATTTTTATATTTTTTCCTGCTTTTACCAGCTAATAATATACAACTCATGTAACATCACAATGATAATAAACAACTATTAACTAATAAATAAAAACCAATTGAGTCAAATTGGTTAACCGAACATAATAACAATTCACATTAGTTGAATTGAAGCAATTCGGAAGGATTGTTCAATGAACCAAACTATGTTTAACACCATATGTCTAAACAACATTTTGTACCCACTATTTCGTACCTCATTAGTAGAATTCAAGCAATTCGGAAGAATTGTTCAATTCGGGTATACAGCCACTATTTTTTAAATAGTCTTGTTCCACAGCTTTGCCTGCTGCAGCCTCTTGTTGTGCTGCCACTTTCCATCTTGTGATCTCCTCTTCAGCTGCAGCAATATCCATCATAAGCCCTTCAACCTACACCACACGGAAGTATGATATATATATTATTTTGGAATGAGCTTTGCCCGTGAACAAAATTTTATATTAGGTTTAATAAAAAAAACTGTAGCATTATCTTTTGGGACATAACTTTTAAGTTAAAATTGTTTTTGATAGCAATTGTGACTTACATTTTCATTTGCCACACTCTCTTTTTCTTCAAGTTCCTTTACTTTTTGTTTACTTTGAAGAAGTTCCTTAGCTTGAGCTTCAGCATGTTCCTTAAGTAAACTTGACTCTGCCCTTGATTACACGTAGCAACAAAACACACCACAGTTAGCAATTATCTGAAGTTAATTCACATAGAGAGAGACGCACACAATATCATATATAAAAGTAGGTGGTGGAGAAGTTTACATCATTTTAATTGTATCATCATACACCAAACCACACAAAACCAAGGTACAATTGACTGTCCAAAAAACTACTCATTGCAGAAAAATCATTAGAGTTACTTATATAATAGAATGTCGATCAAATTTGACAAACATCATCTACCTAGGGGGATTCACTGCAAACACTGCAACCAAATCGTAATTCACATAAATTTGACCCAAGTCTTTAATTAGAATCAACTTAAATCCCAATTATTACACCTAAAAAAATAAACTAATTCATTCAATCATCACTTTACTTGTTAGGTGCAGATCGTAAATTGCAGCCCAAAGTAATATCACCATTGACTAGTCCAGCCTAGTATTAGTCATGCAAACAGGAGATGACATCCTGTGATCTGCACCCTTCTAGACCACCATACACCATTGAGTTCGGGAAAAGCCACAAATTGCAAATTCATTCATCCTCCATAAAATCGTAAATGTCAACATAAACAGAAATTGCAGAAACTTTTCAACAGAATCACCAGTTGATTCATTCAACTTAAATGGCAGAATTGCAACCTGATTCTAGCTTCACCCATCGACTTTATTTAAACAAAACAGAGAGTTGTCAAACTTCAATTTAACAGGTTTAATTACTGAAAATTATGCTCAGCAATTAGAGTTCTTGAATCAAACAATCCTACAGATCCGTTTATCAATTTAAAGGTAAGATTTACCTAGTTAGTTGGATGGGTTCACCATCTCCAGCGCTGTCGACGAAACCGAGCACCAAAACAGCCGACGTCTTTCCAAATCCTTAACAGGCCGGCGTACTGTTCGTCACTGCGTTGGGCTTCGGAGTTCGGTGGTCTTGAGAGTCGCGGAACAACTGTGAGTCAACGGCTCACTGCGTCAGCCTTCGGTGGTCTTAGGTCTCGTGGAAATCGTGAAATGGTAGAACAAACAGCCGGCGGGATTAGGGATTAGGGCATAACTGTGCGTCGCTTCGCCGCTTTGGTGAATCGGTGGTCTCGTGGAAGTCGATGGTGGCACTTGGGAGTTGCTTTTAGGCGATTAGGAATTAGGGCACACAAATGAATATAAGATGGAATATGGGGTCTGATAAAAAATGCTATCATTTAGACTCGGTTTTTAATAAAAAATTAGGGTCTGATGGATTTTGAATTTTTAGACCCGGTTCGTTAATAAAAAACCGGGTCTGAATGTGTTCACAACTTAAAATGACGCTGATAGTACAATATTTAGACCCGGTTTCTTGGAAAAAACCGGGCCAGAATGTTTTCCAGACATTCAGACCCGGTTGTGTAGTAAATAACCGGGCCTGAATCTATAAAAACGCGCGTCTGACCTTTTAAGCCCGGTTTTTGATGATTTTTTAAAAAACCGGGTCTAAAACCGTGGGTCTGAATGTGTTTTTTGTAGTAGTGGCATTTGATGATTGTTTGAAACTCCCCACAATCTTATTTATATTTGTTAGCTTCAAAATGCAAATGTAATTCCTTTCTCAACAACCGGCCGGCCGGCCAGGATAAACACATGTCATTCAGTCATTGCATGTTTCATTAAAAGAAACCCATGCATGCATTTTTTCTCTTAGATTAATAATTAGGGTTTAGCCCATGTGGTAAGGTGTTTTCCTTCCTTGTAAGAGATTGGGGGATCAAATCCTGCTGTATGCAGTGGGTGTAGGGTTTTTCCCTTAAAGGTTTCTTCCATGGAGTGAAAGTATGATGCCGAACCTTAGTTAAAGCCAAATAACGATGTGCGGTTGAAAATCTGCCACCAAACAATTCGAACCCACACTGGAGAGGCGGGGAAATGTCCCCATGTAAAAAAAACCTTAGCGCCTGTCCCATCCATTATATATTTCTTTCAACCCATGAATCTAGACGTACGTATTTGACGGTCTCCCTAGCTAGCATCCATTGCTCCATCATACTATACGCTCCTCCCCCTCCAAACCTAAGTCGAACTGAAACACACCATGCAACACCCACCCACCATTTATTTTTTACCTAAGTCGAAGCCCACCGGAAACCACCATCTAGAATGGAAATCTATAACCCTAAATCGACCTTAATATTCACACACATAGAACAGAGACATAAAGAAGAGATCAATTGTGGTGAGGGAAAAAAGGGTGATGTCTATGGGAAGGAGAGAGAGGGTGGATTTAGGTAGCAAAAATTGTAAAATTGTCACTTACCTTGCTTAAAGGAGGTGACAAACGAAATCAGATAAAAAGGACTTTTCTTGTAATAAAATAGATCATAAAAGATAATTTTTATCACTTTTTGATGCTAAAAACTATTGAGACAATTAACTTTTAATTGAGCTTTTACTTTTTGAACAAATTGTTATCTAGTTTTTCAAGAACTTTAAAATAAAGAAACACTGAGTGTTGTGAATAAGAATAAAAAAAATGTTATGTTTTAGCTTTTTTAAAATGAATAAGAATAAAAGAAATGTTATGTTATAGTTTTTTTAAAAGAACAACCTTGTTTAATGACGGTAACCTTAAAAACTAATTAAAATTGATATGTATGAGAATTATGAAAAGTTGATTATAAAAATATAAGTTGAAATTACCATTTAAAAAAAACTAAAATTACATTTTTTATTCTTATTCACGGTCCTTAATACTGAGCATTCTCCTAAAATAAAATTAGAAGTTTCCTTTCATATAATTTGGTGATACATCTTCTAAACATACTTCAATGTACGTAATAACTCCAAAATGATATCTTATTTGAAGTTTCCGTATAATTTGGTGATACTCTTTTTAAACCGATAAAACCAAAATTATTTAGAAACCGATGATTTGGTTTTTAGATTTCAAATAATCAAAAAGTTCGATTTGGTTTCACGTACTTTTAACGAAAATTAAATTGTTAAAAACTGGTCCACCAAGTATTTAATACCTTCTATATAGTTTATAGAGATATAGCTATATGTTGTACTGTACTAATGTATTATCTAGAGACTCCCAACGTATTAGTCATATGATTCGGATGGGGTTTTAAGGTTTCTCTCGATTTGGTTGAAAATCTTTTTTTAGTTATGACAAGATCAAACCCGAAATTCGAATTAGATCAAGCAAAATGGGTTCTTTAAGTCGAGAAGATGCGGGTTATAAACTGACACCGAAACCATTACTGACAAAAACTAGCCAAAACCAAAACCAGTAGAATTGAAATCATGCATGTACGTTGTCTTTGATGCAACTGTACGTGTTCCCATTTTGATCTGCGACGGACACCCACCAATTCTACGAATGTGTTGATGCATGGTTTTTCATCTCTTATGATCTCCTCGAGTCCACTACACTATCACAAACGTCTAATTAACCCGATCGAGCCCATATACCACATATCCATGCATGCTTTGAGCAACTTTAACCCAATATTGACCACTGGTGCAAAAATTGGTGTTTCCATATCACTTGACAAATATACATGCCACCATCGAGTTTCCTCTTCCTCGTTCATATATAATTAAGTTCAATCCCTTATGATTCTGTTTGGAACAAATTAAGAAAAGCATGATGAAACTTATGCTATTTTTTACGGATGGTATTTGGGAACTTGTTCCAAGACCTCGATCATGGTGTTAATATATATATAGTTAGGTTATATATATATGGCGATTTAATGAGATGTAATCTGCGTATGTAATATAATGTTGGATACATAGGTAAAAAGGCAGCAGGTTGGTTGCAAATGACAGTTTTATCGTACCAACAACGGTGACTGTGATGAAAAGTGTATTTGTAAAAACTACTATTAATTATCAACACTAATCTCAGTCTTGTAGCGTCTTGCATGCCATTGGTCCATAAACAAATTAAGTGGATCTCTATACACTACAAGAAAAAACAGTTTTTGCGACATAATCTTTTTGCGGCGACATATGTCGCCGCTAATACCCCACTAAACGACAAAAATTGGGCCCACAACCATCTGAAAAGCAGTTGTCGCCGCAAAAAGACTTTTTGCGGCGACGTCTAAGGCTATTCCCACCAATTTTTTCCCCGAAAACCATGGCGGGATATTTTCGCACCTAAAACATTGGACGTCGCCGCAAATAGTTATATGTCGCCGCAAAAGGTGTCGCCGCAAAAGGTATTTTATATTTTCTTTATTTACTAAAAAATATTTTATTATTTCTTTATTTATTTAATTTCTCTTGTCGCCGCAAAAAACTGTTGTCGCCGCAAAAGGTGTCGCCGCAAAAGGTGTCGCCGCAAAAGGTATTACGAGATATAGGGTTCTTTTCTGCTTTTCTTTTCATTTTACGCATACATATATACACACAGCCCTCTCTCGATCTCTCTCGCCTCCGCCGGCCGTCGCTCGCCTCCGCCTCCGCTCTCGCCGTCGCTCGACTCCACCGGTGGCCTCGCTCTCGCTCTCCGCCGGTGGCCTCGCTCTCGCTCTCTCTCTCGCTCTCGCTCATCGCCGGTCGCCGTCATCTCCGTCACCGGCGAGTTGGTTTTCGAGGTAAACATCTCCATTTTCTTTGATCTAGGGTTGTAGAAGTTATAGATCTATAATTTATACTTTTTTTTTTTGTTACAAGAAAAAACCACCCTAAAGCCGTCGACCACCCTACCGCCGCCGCCGCCGCCGGCTGTCGGATTCTTCCTCCTTCCTCCTTGCCTCCGACGACCCATCCTCCTAATTAAGGTATTTTTTTTATTATATATTAATGTTATATATTAATGTTAATTAGTTTAGGTTATTATTTGTTTATGTTAGATTATTATATTTTTTTTGTTAGTAATTTAAGTTATTTAAGTGTGTGTTAGTGATAATAATTGATTAATTTAAGATTTTTGTTAGTTAGTGTTTGATTAAAATTATTTTATGATAATAGTTTTAGTTATTTAAATGTTAATTAGTGGTAATAATAGTTTAATCTAAGGCTATTGTTAATTAATGTTAGATTAATTAGTGTTAGATAATATTGTTAATTAATGTTAGATTAATTAGTGTTAGATTAATTTACATTCATTATGTTAGATAATATTTTATGTTATAATTTTTTATTATTGTTAATTAGTATTAATGTTTAAGTATTGTTAGTATACTAATAATGTGTTAAATAATTGATTAATCTAGTTGTTAATTTAAATTCATTATGTTAGATTATATTTAGTGTTATAATTTTAGATTATTGTTAATTAGTGTTAATGTTTAAGTATTGTTAGTATACTAATAATGTGTTAAATAGTTTATATGATGATGATGTTATAGTTTATTTGATAATGTTTGATTATTATCTATTGTCAATAAAAATAGATTAGTGCTAATTACTTTTAATCTTTAATCATTGTTAGTACACTAATAATGTTAGAAATTAGATCAATGTTAGATTATTATTTATTGTTAATGATGTTAGCTTATTGTTATCAATTGTTAATCTTTAATTAGTGTTAATATTCAATATTAGTGTTAATCTTTAATCTTAGTATAATAATAATGGTAGTAATCATTTAGCTTAGAATACCCGCTCGAAATTTATTTAGAAATTAATTTCGGGTTGTTCCCATGTTGGAACTGCTATTTGAATATCTTATCTCATTTAGAATGTGAATGCTTGTTGTATGGTTGTGTGTTTAAGAAAGATTCGGTTGTCATTTACTCTATGCTTCCCGGGTATATATTTCTTTATATACTTGGGAGCTAAGGGTAAATGCTGCCGAATTTTTCTTAAACAACCGATCATGTAATATGTATTCACATATGAGGTAAGATATTCAAAAAGTGGGTTAGGACGGCCACCCTGCTACAAACCACTCACAATTTCTTAGTATAAAAATTTAATACATGATTTGTGTTCTTAATAATTATGATATGCTTTGAACGCAGCTATGACGATTGATAAGAGTTGGACTACTTTAGCAAACCGTAATTGTCCTGAATTTCGTACTGGTCTTGAAGCATTTCTAGATAGGTGTAAAGACTACGTAAATAGCTATGGTAATATTCGTTGCCCGTGTGATCATTGTGATAATAGCTGTTTTCTCCCGCTTAGGGCACTTAGGATTCACATATATGAAAATGGGTTTAGCGAGGGCTACATGAATTGGATCTTTCACGGAGAACCATTTGTTCCTCGAGCACCACGCGACGGTCTTGGTCAAACGAATAACGAGTTGCATGATTACCTCAATGACGTTCGCCAGGAGAATACTGTCAACGAACACAACACGGAAAGTGATGATCCACATGAAGGCCCTAGTGATACAAATGACGAACTTGGTGAATTATTTAAGTTAGCCGGCACGGAGCTATACCCTGGTTGTGACTGGATGTCTTCGCTAGACTTTTTAGCAAAGCTGAGGCACATGAAAGTTATCAATAAATGGACCGATACTTCATTTGACCAATTATTAGAATTGCTTAGGGTTGCATATCCGACATCTAAAATCCCGTCATCACACTACGAAGCTAGGAAGATAATGAGAACGGTCGGGTTAGGATACGTACCTATCCATGCTTGTATCAACGACTGCTGTTTATTTTGGGATGAATACAAAGATTTGCAAAGTTGTCCGATATGTTCTGAGAGTAGATGGAAAGACAAAAACACCAAGGGAAAGAAAGTTGCTAACAAGATACTGCGTTACTTTCCTTTGACGCCAAGGCTAAAGCGTATTTATAGCTCAAGACACACTGCAAAGTCTATGACTTGGCATGCTACCGGTCAGTGTAGTGAAGATGGTAAGATGCGTCACCCGGTGGATGGTACTGCATGGAAACATTTCGATTCACAATATCCTGATTTTGTTGCAGAACCTAGAAATGTCAGATTAGGGTTAGCTGCCGATGGTTTCAATCCGTTTGGCAACATGAGTACTTCTTACAGCATGTGGCCGGTCATATTGACAACATACAACATGCCTCCATGGTTATGTATGAAAGAGTCTTCATTCATGCTGACCTTGTTAATTCCTGGCCCTAAATCACCTGGTAAGGATATTGATGTTTTCCTGAGGCCGTTGGTTGATGAATTGAAGAGTCTATGGTCTAACGGAGTCCGAACGAAAGATGCAGATACAGGCAATTGGTTCACAATGCGCGCGATGCTTTTATGGACCATCAATGATTTTCCTGCTCGTAGTAGTTTGTCAGGTTGGAGCGGTCAAGGCTACTTAGCGTGCCCTACATGTAATGTACGAGCTGCGAATAAATCTCAATGTAGTGACGAGTTATTTGCTCTTGCAAACGGACCGTTGAGTGCAAACACCTACACCGCGTGCATTATAAATGGTGTGAGGTTTGTGGTTAATAGTCGAGATTTAGGCCGTACAACTCAAAATAGTGGTGTTTCAACAACCGGACCAGATGAAACAAAGTATTATGGTATGCTGGAAGAAATTCTGGAGCTAACATATATTAGTGATTACAGAGTTGTGTTGTTTCGATGTAAATGGTTTAAAACTAATAATCAACAACGTTGTGTCACTAAGAATAACATAACCAGTATTTCTACTCAGACTGAATGGTTTGTAGAAGACCAATACATTCTTGCAACCCAAGCACATCAAGTCTTTTACCTTGATGACCCGTCAAAAGGCCGTCAAAAAGGTGAATCAAGCCAAAATTATTGGAAGGTGGTTCATGAGGTAAATCATAGGAAGATCTGGGACCGGGATATCATTGCTTCCGACGACGGAGATGTTATACATGACAGCAATTCATCAGATCTATCATTGTGTGCTGATTTGGATCATTTGACTTATACGAGTTTGAGTATAGGTCAACCAACAGAAGTTGAACATGTTCATTTACCAGAACATACTAATAATGCTGATGATAATGCTGATGACATTGATGACTATGATAATGAAGATTCCGATTCCGAAGACGAATGTGAACCACATCTTTGTAGTAGTGATGAATCTGATTGATCTAAAATTGTAATTGTTATTTGTAGAAACATACTACTTTGATTTATATAATTGTTATAATTGTTACCGGGTTGTTTGATTTATATAATTGTTATTTATAAACTAACATTAATACTTGTGGCTTGTTCGTATATTTGTATTTTTTTTTTCAGATGGCTTGTGTTGCTCGTGGCCACGGTGGAGACTGTGGAGGTGATCCACCTAATCCTAATAGGCAACCACCTTCCGGTGGTTGTGGCGGTGATGGTATTATATAACATTGAAATGTTTTTTATAGGTTAATTTAATTACGTGTATTCTTAACTTGTTTGCTTGAAATCGTAGGTGGAAAAA
Organism: Pulicaria dysenterica; assembly: GCA_947179395.2. Classification (NCBI taxonomy): domain Eukaryota; kingdom Viridiplantae; phylum Streptophyta; class Magnoliopsida; order Asterales; family Asteraceae; genus Pulicaria; species Pulicaria dysenterica. The sequence goes on along the minus strand of OX359288.1, from coordinate 117,633,085 downwards.
AAGGGCGTGGAGTAGCCCGGAACGTTGAGCTGAGAAAGCTATGGAAGAAGAATGGCAAAAGGCCATTGCCAATTGACTTTGACGATGTAAGATTTAATAAAACGTGGAGAGCAATCGGGGACAATGCTGATTACTTTACCAGCTACCTGGGGACTTTAGTGAGGGATTCTATCCCATATTACTTCCCGTCATGGGAAAAAGTCCCCAAAGAACTTAAAGAACCGATCATTCCGTCTCTTCAGGTTCCACTTAAGTTTTTTTTATATATTGTATATTTGTAAAAATTGTACAATAAACTAACTTTATCTTATAATTTACAGACGTACTTTGACTTGCGGCCCCATATAGAAGATAATATAAGAGCTGGGTCGATTTCGACGGGAATCGACAAAATGGCTGGGGCAATGTATAGAGACCAAAAATTCAAGTTCAAAAAAAAATGGTTTGAGAAAAAAGGGGGGGTCTCGCAGGCACACCGACTGCGTCGAGATCCTCCTCCCAACATGGATCAAAGGGATTGGGATTTGTACGTTGACTATTATATTAGGGATAAAACCGTTCAACGCTCTATTGCGAACACGCAAGTTAGGGCGCAGCAAGTACATCAAAGCTTGCATGGTCGGAGATTATATTGTCAGTATCGCTTCGAGAACGTAAGTCTATTTATCTCTAATTCTTAATTTTGATTGATATAATGATTGACCCGACCTGTTTGTGTGATATATTAATCTTTATTTAGTATATAATGGTCGAGCCGTTTGATTGATATAATGATTGACCCGACCCGTTTGTGTGTTATATTACTTATTTAGTATATAATGGTCGAGCCATTTTATTGATATAATAATGGACCCGACCCGTTTGTGTGATATATTAATCTTTATTAAGTATATAATGGTCGAGCCGTTTGATTGGTATAATGATTGACCCGATCCGTTTGTGTGATATATTAATCGTTATTAAGTATATAATGATTGACCCGTTTCATTTGTTTATAGCATGACCCGGAAACACAACAACCCCCAAGCTTGATCGATCAATATATGACAAACCATTCACGCAATGGTGTCTTTACATCCTCGGATGTTGAAGAAAATCATGTAAGTAATTATTTATACTTCATTAAAATTATTTATAAAATCTGATTTTATCTTATTTATACACAGCGCCGTATGGTTTTCATGAGAGACAATCAAGTCGGGAGTGAGAACCCTATGAGCGAAGAAGATATTTTGAGGGCGGTGTTGGGTGAACGTCGAGGACACGTTCGTGGGGTTGGAAGAACATTAAGTTCTTCATCCGTATCTGCTGCACAATCTACTGCTCAATCCCAGCCTACGGAGAGATTATATTCACAGGCCGAGGTAGATAACATGTTAGGGGATGTCCGGCAGCAACTACAATCTCAAAGCGAACAACTGCAGCAGCTACAGCCTCAATCTCAACGTACATCCGATCTCTATGATATATTACAGGCGGCAGGTATAAATACTAATATTTCCTCAAGATCCGGACGTCAACCAACCACCGACTTGGCTGATATTGAAGAGTCTAGTGATGAGGATTAGATTATATGTTTGTTAGGCGAGTACTTGTGATTGTTTAAAAACGTTTTTGTTAACTTTCAAACTATCGTGTGTTCTACTTCGTTTGTTATTACGATTAGATACTTGTTTGTTAAATCGTATTGTTATACTTGTTGAGTTCCGAACAGCATTTTTTCTGAATATTGCCCGGTTAAAAACGGGTGGAAAACGCAAAATGCAGCAAAAGCTGCTGGATTTAGTTTTGACTTTAGATGTCGCCGCAAAAAGTGCAATTGTCGCCGCAAATATGTCGCAAAAAAGAAATTATTTATTTAATATATAAAATTACATGTCGCCGCAAAACAATCAAATGTCGCCGCAAAAAGTTTTTATTTTAATTTATTTTTAAATTATATGTGTCGCCGCAAAAAAAACAAATGTCGCCGCAAAAAATCGTCCACGTGGCAGAAGGTGGTCCCGTTGAATGTCGTCGCAAAAATTAAAAATTGACGTCGCAAAAAAGTATTTAGGACGAACTATTTGCGGCGTTCTTTTTGCGACGCCATGTCGCCGCAAATAGGATTTAGCGACGCTATTTTGAGGTTTAGCGGCGACGCTATTTTGAGGTTGTCGCCGCAAATGGTCTTTTTTTTGTAGTGATAAAACATTTTTTCATGGTAATATAAAAAAAACTGTTTATATGCGCGTCAACTAGGATTCTACACGTCTAAATATGTATGTCATCTTAAAAAAATCATTTTATGGACTGATCAAACAAACCCCATGAGACTAGTATCAACATTTGCCAATTACTCAAAGATCAGAGATTTAGTGATGTACGTGATGATACGGGCCATTATTGGGGTTTTTTTTAAGGTATATAAGAAATGAGAATGATAATAATTAATATTGTTTCTTTAGGTGAAATATAATCAATCATTATGCATATATAGTTTATAAATTATCCCCAAGTAAATTTAGGGTAAAGAATTCAGGGTAATTGATTCAGGTATGTGCGTGTCCTTACCAACCACCACCATCATCATTGACCACCACCAATGCTACCACCACCATCCAGGGGTGGACTCAGGAATTTTTTTGACCGATGGCACCATATAATGACGAAAATAAATTTACTTAAACCTAAGGGTGTTGTTCAGGTTTTTTCTCGGGTTTCCAGTTAATCGGGTCGGATGAACGAGGTTTTAGTTGTTGTTCCAGTATTTTAGGGCCAAAATACAAAACAAAACACAATTTATACGAAGTCATGTTAATTAAATTGTGATTTTAAAGGTATAAATCAAAGATTGAACTATATTTTATCATTTTTATAATAAAATATTTCATTTTTCCTTTGATTTTGGTAGCATCAAAAAGTCAGTGGTGGCACCCTAAAATTTGACTGGTGGCACTGGCTCGAAAAACGTTGAAATTTTCCATTGCGTCTCCAAAATTGACCGTTATCCTGTGACCCCTCTCGAATACTCATAGGTCCGCCCATGCCACCATCATCATTGACCACCACCAATGCTACCACCACCCTCTCGTGCCACCACCAACTGTCGCCTCCATGGCACAATCACTACACCATCATAGCTCGTCGCACAATCACCACCACCACCAATTTCACTACCACCACTCTCTTGCATCACAATCGACCATCGCCATAGCCACCACCACCACCATCGGGCACAACCACTACACCATCGAACTCGTCGTACAATCACCACCACCACAACTACACTCTACCATCACCATAAACCATTGTTGCAGTACATCACTGCCACCACTACATTATACTACCATCATAGGCCGCCGTCGACGACACCAAAGTGGCCACTTCCACTTCCCGTTACCACCTTCATCAACTACCAAAACAGCCTGTCGCAACCGCTGTCATCATTAACAACCACCCGCCGCCACTAATTGACATTATCGATGTCTCAACCAACATCGCTGTCGCCGCCACCGACTATGAGCAATAACGCTTGTTGCCACCATCATCACCACCATCACTACCGACTATTGCCACCTCCATCAACCATTATAACACACAAACACACACACACACACACACACACACACACATATATATATATATATATATATATATATATATATATATAGACATACGCACACACAAAGACTTATATAATTATATAATGATTACGTATATTAACCAAGCAATATCAACGGTATTGATAATATTAAGGAATGCTCATTGCATTCCGTTATATTCCGTTACCCTTTGTCATTCTCATTTCTCTCTATTTAACCAAGCACCCCATTAATAAGTTATACAAATTTATAGTTGTTTATAATATCCTTTCAACTTTGATAATTACACATATATCCTTATAAAGTTTCAAACTATATAATATATATCCTTCTAAAATATCCAATCATTTAACATATATGTGTCACACATTTATTCTAATATTACATATACACATAATAAGCGTTATAAGTCTTTAAATAATAACATTAACACTAACTTAGATTTGATTAAATTATTAATTTCCAACACTCCCTCTTAATGATTTAATCATCAATCTTCACATCTTAGTCATCAACAGCAGCGTAATCTTCATGATTGATCTTCTTCTTCCCTTGTTCACCTTCATCCATTGGTTACTCGTGTTCTTCAAAGGTTATAATCAGCTTCTCTCCATCATCAAACTCAATTCTTCCTGTTAGCATGTCTTTCTCATTACATTCAATCTGTCTTGCATTAGTTTTGACGCAACCCGGTATCTCCTCTTCCTTTGGCAAAATCGTTGCCTTTACTCCACTTGTACCCATGCTATGTGCTGTCCCAGGTACAAAAACACTTCTGGAGTAATTTCTTGCTTCTTTATAATAGCATCCTAGGAGGCTCAGTTGTGTTGCATAAAACTCTTTCAAACAGTCTACAAATTCCTTCGAGAATAGGCCACTTCTTTCAATTTGTGTTTCATTGATACATTGACTTGTCCCCCCATGCCTTTCACTGTTAGGTAGAGGTCTAATTAATAGGCTTATCACAACTCCTTAATCCTTATGGGTGGGTATTAACCTTTGCTTGGTTTGCACATAATCTTTGTAGGACCATTTCATTAACTACTTTTCAAAATGTTCTTTTAACCAATCCTTTACAATCTTCAGTTATCTCTTGTTCATTCACCATTTAAAGAAAAAATAATCATACTATCAAAATCATTCTTAGATGGTACTTTCGATTGCTGTTTACCATCTATCCTTTCCTCAATTGTAGCATCTTTAACATATAATGAGTCATTATAACGTTTTATGGCTTGCGCGCATGGCTTTCCCTTTAACACTAGCAAGTGTTTCTTGATCTTCCATGCTGCAATCTCCATATAATTCTCCTCTGTATTCTTTAGTTTCTTCGCTGCCAACATCATCATTTTCATCACTGCTTTCATTGTCACTATTTTCTTCTTCAAACTACCTCATTAAAACACATTTCGAGTCCTTAAGAATCACCTTGAACGACCAATTAACTTAGACTTAAGGTGTTAAAACCCACATTAGAAACATAGTAAACTCGTGGAATTACATAACTTCTCGCCTCTGTTGTTACAATTTTTTCTCCAAATCCTTGCATATTCAATCCTTGTTGTCCCGTATTACTAGCGCAAATCGAACATTGTTTAAAATTTTCGAAAATATACAAAATGTCATATGTCTTGGATACTCATTCGATACATACCAGATTACTTTCCATGCTCTCTCATCAGAGCCTTATACTAACCAATTTGGTAATGGAATTATGATTCCACAAACCTGTATCCTGTCGTATCATTCCCTGCCATTTTTATTTTAAAAAAATTAAATTCCTTGTTTTTCCTTCTTGACATTGTTCCTTCTTCGTTTGTTTGGACAATTCTAGTAAGCGTGTCCCCTCATCAAACAGATATAACATCCGGATCGCTATATTTTTTTTGTTAAATTGACTGAGTTTGTTTTAGAATGGGCTAAATAGTCGTTGTCGTGTCTTCAACCGATCCAATCTTCGCAGCACTTCCAGTTCGACGCTGGTTCCAGGGATCTTCTTGAAATCGATTACTACATCCACCAGTCTGATCGATTTCTCCCAATCGCTCATGCCTCTTTGCAATTTCGATGTTCGAATCTGTTCTCGAGTCCTCTGTCATTGTGTACAAGTTTTCTGCCATCTCTGTTTCTCCCACTGATCTGCCCAACCGTGGGCTCTGATACCATGTTGAATTTTGACATGATGGTACCCTATCTTTCTCCTTTCGAATATACGGTACCGTGATTAAAAACACAAGAACACCAAGTATGTAAATGAAGATGTATGCAGTAATGCATAGAACACAGATACAAACTAATGTGCAGAGACTTTGAATACTTGGATTAACATCTAATGTCTGTACAATGACTGCTATATATACACATCTGTGGTGGCAGTTTTTGGCGCCACACCCTGGCAGTTACCTCCGCTCCGGTGGTGACCCATGGTGGTGTATCAAAACAGCCGACCAAAACATATATGTCACGCATTTATTCTAATATTACATATACACATAATAAGTATCATAAGTCTTTAATGTTGAAAATAAAGATTACACTTTATTCAATTTTAGTCTGGTATATTGGGTTTACTTATTTGGTTATTTTGTTGTTTAGGCAAAAGTGTAAATAGTCAATAGTGGAAGGGTGCATTTGTGGAAAGTTGTGGTTTAATTGGCAAATAATAGTTAAAGGAAAGAAGCAGGTCACGAGTTTTCAGTGGTGGTTTTATACATTTCCAAGAGAGGGTTCGTGGAGTGAATTAGAAGGCTGGATTCGCAGAAGGATATTGCTTGAAGTTGAGATGTTGTTCAAGGAGAAATCAGTATGTGTTGAAGGCTCTTGTACATAAACAAATTCTGGTTAAACAATCAAGTTTCGTTTTCTTTCTGTTTGGTGTTTTGATTGATTCGAAGTAATCAAGATCCGGTGAATATATGTCTTCGTTGATCTGTTCTAAAGGTTCAAGGTATTAATTCTGAGTTTCAAGTTGTTTTAACATTTAATAATAACACTAACACTAACTTAGATTTGATTTTTTCATTAATCTCCAATAGTAATATTACAAAATTGCCTATACCAATATTATTCATTATTTGAGTTACCGTCCTCCTTTCTTCAAGATCTTTTTAGACCCATCTCACCTGGTAATTATCTCCCTCACACACTATTAGCGTGTGTTTTCTACTAACTTCTATTCATAAATTTGTTCAAGTTTGTAAGGACTACCACTTGATCTCGTCGCCAAGCAAACAAAATTTCAAAAGACCCAATTTATCCAATATGCAAACGGAGAATACTTGTAGCGATTGAAGATTACAAAAATTGGTAGCTTTTCTGATGGATGGAACAATATGCTTAGAGATGCTGAGTTAAGATTTGGCGATTTTCTTAACTTTCGACATTACACTTTAAGAGAAATGTTCAATATCGTCCAAACTTAATTCATAGTCCTAGTTTTAGCCTTTATAAATTAGATCATCCCCATCAATGGTACAGATTGAATAAAAATTTTTGGACGGATTGACATTTTCGTAAGTAACATGTAATGTTTTTACAATCACATGTGGAATCATATGTGATTGAATATTAAAAATTCGGAACTATGTTTTTTATATGAATTTATTAAACACAACTCTACATTTTAGATATGTAAAGTTGATTATCTTCAGTAATTTCTCATATTGTAAAAGTATATTGATTATATTAATTATATATAGTTATATAAAAGAGGATTTTACTAAAGTAAGCAAAAATATTATCAAATTCTCTAAAATAAGCAAAGAACTACAAAATTGCAAAAATATGCCAAATTTTCGCTAATGACCAGATTTTCGCTAACCACTAAAAAAAAGACATGTGTTAATTTTTTTTTTAAATATAAAAATTTCGCTAATAAAAGTAATAATTTCGCTAATAAAAGGTATAATTTTCGCTGACGGCTCACATCCCCCAATGCTTATAAAAAGTCAAATTACGCTAATAGCGGTCAAATTTCGCTAATAAAAACATGAATTTCGCTAATGGTGGGTCCCAATGACTGGTTGCCTTGTAATTCGTGCAGAGTACTTTTTTTAATTATTTACCTAAATAAGTATTTACAATTATTTAAATAAAATAAATATTACAAATTTTAAAAATACTACAAAATTAAAAAATAATACAAATTTTAAAAAATGAAAAAAGTAGAAATAAATTTTTTTTTAAAATAACTATTAAATATTTGAGATTTTATAAATAATCATATATATATATATATATATATATATATATATATATATATATATATATATATATATAAAATAAGATTTGTAAAAAACTACTACACTTAGAGTTTTTATAATTTTCAAAATTAATTTTATATATTTTTAAAGTTACTAGATATAATTTTTCTTTAAATTAGAAATATAAAAATAAAATTTATAAAATAACTATTAAAAAATTTAAATTTTATAAATAATCATTTAAAAATTTAAATTTTATAAATAATCATTTAAAAAATAAGACTTTTAAAAAAACTATTACACTTAGGATTGTACGGTTTATTGTACCACTTTCAGAAAAATTATTGTACCCGAATTTGACTAATACAGTAGCAAATTATATTATGTTCATTACCATCTCTATAAAAACATGGACCACATTTATACATATATCACTTTCATCAAATTATCTAGTCAAAATTTTATCTTCTTCTCATCCTTAAAAAATGTCACCCTCTACGTCAAACAAAAAAGTTTGTAGAAATTTAAGCGTAACACGTTGTACCAACGTTAATGATTTACCTGAAGAATTAAGAGTTCGTATAATCTCTCATCTTAAAACACGCGAGGCTATCTGGACGTCCGCAATATCTAGGGAGTGGGCGCATTCATGGAAAATGCTATCGGTTTTGAAGCTAAGTTCGTATGAACTTAGAAGACGACTTGTCACATTCGACAGGTTTGTCGAATGAGCTCTAACTGCACGTGACGGTGATATCTCTATTCACCCGAATAAGGTAATATTTCATCGAGAAGGGGTTTGTAGTAAAAAAAATTTAACAAAGGTATTTGATTATGTGATTTCTCACAACGTTACTGAGTTTGAAGCGTCAATTAAACGCTACAAAAGAAAACAAACCCTGGCCTGTTACTTTAAACAAAATAGCGCAATCGCTTTCAACTCTTAAATTACAAAGTGATTATGAAATTAAATGTATTTTTCTAGGCCCAACATCGGGACCATTTAGAAATCTTAAAAATCTGTTTATACAAAAAGGTAGTATTGACAATACTAATCCTTTTAGTGGATTTCCGTTTTTAGAAAAACTTAAATTAGTTATGTGTAATATAAACACACCAGATAATATTTTAAACATAAATTCCGTTAATATATTAAAAATATCAATAACTTCATGGTTGTCTTTAAATTGTTGCAAGCTCAACACTCCTAAACTTCAAACTTTGGAGTTTGGGTTTTCTAACTTTCCAATTCTACAAAAGGAAGGTGTTGGATTTCCTCTTCTTGAGACGGTAAAAGGAAATAACGGATTTTAATGATCTGGTAAAGATTTTCAGAACTATTTCTAACGTGAAAACGTTATCGATTAATAAGCCTGTGGTGGGTCTACTGAGCAAATTTCTTGTTGAGCTGCGTAAAGCAGATTTGAAATGGCCACAGGTGGAATGCTTGAAGATAGATCTTTCAGAATATTATAGTAGGATTTTGTTGCTGCCACAAACTGTTGAACTACTTTTGCTGCGAAATACGAAAAATGTGCAGTCAATAACCATTCATCCATTGTGTGGTAGATGTAGAATTCGTTGTACCTGTATCTTTGGTCAATAATAACCATTGGCCATTACAGTCACTTTTATAATCAATGTTGTTAATGTATTGTTTCGTTTGTTTAACATTTGATTTAAGTTTTAGTTGATTTAAAATTAATAAATGTTTTTCATCATCATTAAATACAAACCACATCAAATCATTCTATAATATGATCAAAGAAAGTAGTAGCCATCCGAGTACGAAGTTTTGGAATTTCTTCACGAGCAGCTACATGGACATCACTATCTGATAGCCTAAACCCCGATATCAATAACTCTATGAACCAACATACAAACACACCGCAGTCCTTGCCATTATCCTGCTGCGGTATGTTCTTGGCTACGCCCTAACATATTCCCCGATTAGGTGCTCGGCTTTCATGCTTATCATACCATTTTAGCGTATCAAGCATTTCATGTACATACGTACTAACAACTCGCACAAAGTCTGTCACCAAATTTTCGTCAAATAAATCCCTGTAACTGTATAAATAAAACACAAGTGTTAGATAACAAAGTACACTTATGACAAACTTTCAAAATTAACCGAACTCCTTACAAATGTATACCTGTCATAGTACGTAAGTTGCCATTTATTGATATTGAGCACGAACAACACCCAATGAAATTGTCTAATGTTCACCGGGAAATATATCTACAACAATTAACGAAAATATAACTTATTTTTTATTCCATTATCTTATATAAAAGCGCAATTTAAAAATTTTGTACCGTATCGATATCGCTGAGATTGGGACATCCATCTACTCCTGCGAGCTCTCTTTTTTGTTTTGTACGATTCTTTAAACTATCGTAAAACCAAGTGTTTGTGATAATGTAGTTTGAGTTTAGCTGTCTATTATTCATTAAGTAGTCGCACCAGGTATTAATATGTTGTACATTAGTAAAAATATTTAGTTATAAAATTTATTACTAACATGTATAAAATAAATAAGTAAGTATTTCTTACGTCGCTATGTAACCAACCGCCCGAACCTTCATGAACACCCAATATGCGACCCCAGAATTGCTTATCGCAATTTACCTCCGTGTTTATGCTTATTTTATTTATGAAACCGGGGTGTTGGGACTGGTACCACTTCAAAACATCACCATACGTAGTTGGCTTAGATTTCCTTCTAACATGTTGTTGTGTGTATGGTGAATGTAGAGCCGGAGCAGCTCTTGTTTGCCTTTGTTGTTTCCTACGCGCAATGGGTACCGTACCCGATGTCGGAGGCTCAGAACTGCTTATCGATATAATATTAGTCCCACCATAATGAACAGGCGTTGTATGCAATTCACTTTTATCAGCCTCTTCAAATAGGTTCGACTGCGACTACATATACAAAGTATTAATAAAAGATTTATTTAAAATTTAATATTTATTTATAATATAAATATGATATTATTAAGCATACAAATTCTGTGTTGCCGAATATTTTTGGCATTTCAACCTCCCTGTCATACGTGTTTGACGGGCCTGCCTCTATATTGGCAGCCTATAAAACAATATAATACGATTATGATACACATTTGTTACAAATTTGATAAATTTATATAATGTAATTTGAATTGCATAACCATACAACTTCGGGCACATATACGTCAGCCGATGTCCCCCAAACGTCAAACATTTCATTATCACGTCCCTACAAAATAACACATTCAAAATATTATATTCAAACATATTGTTGTCTATAAAATAAATAGTATAAATTAATTGTGTAAGTTAAGAGAAACATACAGAATAGGAAGGGGCTGCCTCCGTGTTCGCAACTTGCGTTGGAGGAGGGATTGTAAACTGCGACTAAAAGACACAAGCAACGATTTATAAATTAGAAAGTTTACCATTCTTTTTTACTACTTTGATAATCTCGCCGGAAATTAGTTTTCGCCGGAATACTTGTTCGCCGGAGGTGGTAGATGGTCGCCGGCCTTCTTTTCCGTCATAAATATTTGTCGCCCGAGGAGTTCGCCGGAGGTGGTGGCTGGTCGCCGGAGGTGGTGGTTGTTCGCCGGAGGTGGTGACTGGTCGCCGGAGGTGGTCGCCGGAATTTGTGGTCCTTGAGAGAGAAATGTTACAACTTATTTATCCCACATTTTTACAAATCTATCTATTATATAATATTTATCTACCTACATAATAAATAATATTTAATACTACTTTTTACATTTTCAAATAAACTTCTTTTCCCAATAATCTTCTCTTCCCAATAAAACTTCTTCCCAATAAATCATCTTCCCAATGACATGACTACACATAATAGATTTGACTATTTAAAAGAAATTAAAAAAAATCGGATTAAAAAAAAGAAAATATTCATTAGCGAATTTCATGTCCATTAGCGAATTTAATTAACGAATTTCTAAAAAAAAAAAAAAAATTTGCTACGTGTCCGTATCTGGTTCATTAGCGAAAATGTAATGTTATTAGCGGAAAATTGACCCTTTATTAGCGAAAATATTGATTTTTTAAAAAAAAATATAAAAAAATTACACGTGTCGCAAGCATGTTCATTAGCGATTTTGACTTCTTCATTAGCGAAAATTACAACTTTTATTAGCGAAATTTTGAAATATTTTCGAAATTTCCGTTTTGTATGCTTATTTTTGCTTTTGCTTATTTTAGTAATTAACTTTATATAAAATCTATCAGAATCAAGATCGTCAAAAGCTATGAAAATAAATATAAATTTAATAAATCTCCAATAAAAAAGAATATAATCCTTTTTAAGGTTGACTATATGGTTGCTGAATATATTATAATTTAACCTTGGTATTAACAAAGATGCATAATTTACGAATAGTCTTCGTTACGACTTGGTCAAAAGAATATTAAGCTTGATTTACCCTTTTTCTTGTTTAGTAGCTCAATGATAAAGAATGTGGTAACTTATTTTTAAGAAACCAAGTCAAATAAAGTTTAATTTTAAATAATAATAATAATAATAATAATAATAATAATAATAATAATAATAATAATAATAATAATAATAATAATATAAGAGTAATAAAATATGATTTTAATTTTCAAAAATAGTATCATATATCATGTATATATAGAAAGTTTGAATACTAATCAAAAAATAATTAATGTAAATTTTTTACAAACATGAAAAATTGATAATGATATATGTTATGATGGTTATTTATTTAAATTAGGATTATCTTTTAGACTTTTATCCACGGTAGTTGTGGGTATCATAATAATAATAATAAATTAACAAAATTTGGATGTGCATATTGGCATTATAGAATTATATTAAGAGGACATGCATCTTTTTATCAAATAATTTTAAATTACTGATTAATTTTATCAAATAATAGTATCATATTCATGGATTAATTTAAGGTAATGATTTTTATTTGTATCACACACACACACACACATATATATATATATATATATATATATATATATATATATATATATATATATATATATATATATATATATATATATATATTATAATAGTGTTAGGATCAAGGGAGAACGCTCTTAAATAGAGAACAGAGAGAGCACTTTTAAAACTTTGATTTCATTGATCAGATTGTTCAAAAATTGTCACAATTTATTTGAGCATTTGATTCCATTGATCATCGGATTTAAAATATGTCACGTTTTTTTGATAATATGTTCGAATATAATCCTGATGCATCGATGCATACAAAAGTGTTATTTGATGCATCAATGCATTCAAATTTTTAAATTGTTAATAATTATAGAAATAATTTTGATTTTAAGATTTAGGATGTAAAGTTGACTTTTGGGTAGCTATGGGTGAACATGAGCGTAAAGAAGAAATAATAAATTACAAGTTTACACGTGTTCTCTCTGTTCTCTATTTAAAAGGGTTCTCTCTTGAACCTCACCCTATTCTAATATATATATATATATATATATATATATATATATATATAAGATTAATTTAATAAGATTTATTAGACGATCTCAACCATACATTTAAAAAAAATATTTAATCTTGACCATTCATTAACTTAAAATAAAAAAATCAATTTTGACTTTTTAGAGTCAAATTTATTAGAGATAATTTCATATATGCACTTATTAAAACATATAAAATCGTATTTGTCCACCTTAATTTATAAATATCATATTTACCCTTTATAATATTTTAAAATATTATATTTAACCAAATTCTTAGTTTTATCATTCTAAAATATTTTATAATCATTTTAATTATAATCAATAATATTTAATTTTATTACCCTTAATAGTAAAAATAATGATTGATGATTTATATAAAAAAAATACAACCCCGTTTGTTCATATCATGCTACCGTGTTTCTGCCGTCAAGTTTCCACCGCTGGTTAGAGTGTTGATGTTGTACGTCGTCATTTTTTTCAATTCTCATTTTCTTTGTGTTTTATAATTATACAATACGTTTTTATTATTGTTTAATATTTATTATTTTTTAAATCAACCCGTGTGTCACACGGACATTTAGTCTAGTATATATATATATAAATATATATATATATATATACACTAGCATTATACCCGCGCAATGCAGCGGTGTTAAATATACTTTGCTTAATAATATGTCCGTTTTCAATTATATGTTTTATAAATTATCATGGGTTAATAAAATTTCACATTTATTGGTAAAATTCAAGAAGAATGTTGTAATCATAGTTATTTTTCATTTAACTTATTATCCATTTAAAAATCTAGAAATATTTATAAATTCAGGTTGTATGTTTGTTTTATATCTAGTTATACATAATCTCTAGTTCTTAAGTTAATATTAAATGATAAAATATTTAACATGAAAGGTTTATTTAAAATTTTAAAATTATTATTACTTTAAGGAGAATGTTAAATAAGAATAAAAAAGACAATTTTAGTTTTTAAAATAACAATCACAACTTATGTCATCATAATTAACTTTCTATAATTTACATAGTTATCTATTAATTAGTTTTCAATTTTTCATACATGAAACATGTTACCATTATTAGAAATATATATATATATATATATATATATATATATATATATATATATATATATATTATTCTTATCCACATCCTTAAAGCATTTTTCTTAATTTAATTTGCATTGACTTGAATTCAAAACAAAAATATTTTTTAACATAGAATGTTTACTTATTAAAATGATATATAAGATTGTAATTTACTCCACCCAATAGTTACTTTATTTAAAAGTTTAACTTTATAACTATGGTTTCCATTATTTATTTAACTTTTTTATAATTTCCTAGTGTGTTGTAATTGTTTGTACAAAGTGCATACAAATTTATACCGTTTAAAATTAAGTGATTAAGACTTTTAAAAGAGAGAGAGGGAGAGGGAGAGAGAGAGAGAGAGGGAGAGAGAGAGAGAGAGAGAGTGTGTGTGTGTGTGTTAAATGCATTATATATTATTATAGATGTAGATGATGTAGTACTATTTATAGTTTCACAAACATTTAAGCGTGTCGGAATGTATGAGAATAGTCATTCTTGTTTTGACAAGAATTATTAACCCATCCCGGGTATCCGAGGTTGAAAATGGAAACCAATGGTGTAACACATAAATTGTAGAATTGTAGGTCCATTATCAGACGATAACATTTTTATACGCAATATTTCAAATAGTGGGATAATAAATGTCAATATATTTTTAATGCGAAACACATGCTTTCTAATCATACTCATAAATCTACACCTTTAAGAGGTACACCTAATACATCAGAAACCACCAAGCCACCGATTTTTCATACAATAACAAGACAAATAAGGACCTCACTTTCATAGAACAAGAGCCAAAAGTTGCTCATCATCGTCACCTTCCTTACATTACCTTCTGAATATAACATATAAATGAAAAGAAGGAACAAAGACTTACAAGTTCATTTTCAAACTATTAATCTCCGCTAGTGTCTAGCATGTTTGACTGAGACTGTGCTAAAAAGGAGGAAAACTTGTCTTGTGTGTGTGAGTTAAATACATTATAAATTCGTATAGATAAAAATAACGTAGTACTATTTATGCAAATGAATATCGTGACAAAATAACACTTCACAGAAAAACTACAGCTAAAAGTATACAATGAGAACATGAAATTATTGACCCATACACATATTCAAATGCAATTTAGATGTTGTAATTGTGTAGTTCTAATTGTTTATAGGGTTAAAGTTACTAAAGACAAACATGTTTTCCCCCATGTTTCGATATGGCACATTAACTTTATTTACACATATGGCCATTTAACTTGTAAAAAACGTGTTATTATAGCCATTTTGTTGATTTTGACCTGCAATAGCAGGTCATATTTTCCCAATTTCATTCATTTCGAAAACAAACTTTGGAGCCAAAATTCTCCATGTACACTTAACGAAAATCAATTATTCTTGACTCTATGGAAAGGTAATCGAGTTATCTATCAAGTAGTACAAAAAAAACGAACAAAAACGAGTGTAAAATGTGTCAATTCATCGAAATACCGTAAGGGTGTCAAATACTCAAATAGGGTCATTATCGACTTTAATTAGCAATAACTTGGCCTACACTTGATGGTTTTTCATGAATTTAGTGTCCATTGAAAGGTAAAAAGATTATCTACGACAATCTTTACAAAGAATAATGTAAAATGATCAAGAATCGAGCAAAAAATGACTCGTTTTTTCTGCTCTGTTTTCGAACAAAAAACCCAAAAAAGTCGAGACTTTGAGCTCGAAATTCTCCCTCTATACTTGACGAAAATTCATGATTTTGGTGTCATATGAAAGGTATAATGATAATTTACAAGTTTCTACAAAAAAAATCACGCAAAACGATCAAAAATCGACCAAAAAATGGCAAAAAAAGGGCTGAAACCGACTTGGCAGGTTGCAGGTCGCGAAATGGGTATATCGAGACGGTTTTTGTAAGTTAAATAGCCAGATGTGTAAAAAAAAGTTAATGTGTCATATTGGAACATTAAGAAAAGCATGTTTGTGTTCAGTGACTTTAACCCTTGTTTATATATATTTTTTATTCTATTATTATTCGCGTTTCCATCTAATAAGGAATTTGTATTGATATATGCGAGTTGCTCTTCATTGAGATTATGGTAACTTTTTAGAATTAAGGGTGTGTTTGGTAGAGAGAATTGGAAGGAGGGAAATGGAAATGGCAATAAAATCTCTTGTTTGATAACATGTGAGATTTATAAGAGGAGAGATAAACCATTTCCTATTCTCTAGTTTCCTTTCTCTGTTGAACTCTCTGTGCTACCAAACAGAAGACTCAATTCTCCTTCTCCAGACTAATTCTTTTTCTCTGCAATTACATTCTCTGCAACCATTTCTCTACAATTTCATTCTTTATACCAAACGCACCCTAAATTCAAAATATATGTGTTGACTTTTTGGAAACAATTATTTCCTTATATATACAATAATTTCCCTCTCTTATACATGTGTTTACAAGAACTAGCATTATATCCGAGCAATACGGTGACAATAACAAAAGTTTTGGTTAGATAAATGTTTAATTTCTAGAATGTAGGGTATTAAATCTGTGAAATACGAACATATCCATTTTCTTTCTTTTTCCGTTTTCTTTATTTCTTTTTTCTAATCAGTCCTTTTATTAATTATTATAATAGTTTCTGAAAACAATAAAATAAGAAAAAATATATTATTAATAAATAATTAGAGAAAAGATATCTAGCCTTAAAGTTGTATAAATTTAAGTGATTTAATCAAAATTAGATAAATTAAATAGTTTTTATCATGTTTACTAATTTATTAAAGTAATAGTTGTCATAAGTTAGTTGAGGTAATTAAGGATGATTGATTAGGCTATTGCTCTAAGTGTTTGTATCTTATGCATAAAAATATGTACTATTTAAAATTAAGTAATCTTAAAATTTTTAAGAGAGATGAAGTTAAATGCTTTATAATGGCTCTTATGTTTTTTGTTTAAAAAAATTTGTTTGATAAATCTGAAGAGGGGTACATAAGTAATTTTAACTTACTTCAAAATTAAGAGATTAAGAAAAATGTGTAAATGTTTTATAATATATATATATATATATATATATATATATATATATATATATATATATATATATATATATATATATAGAGAGAGAGAGAGAGAGAGAGGGGGGGGAGGGAGGTTCATGCAAGAAGTAATTTAATTACGAGAAGTTCTTAGAACCATTAAATCGTCTAATTAATGGCTATGATCAAATGTCACATTTTTGTAATTAATGTGAAAATTAATGTGAATATTAAGGAGGTTAAAAATAAAGAATAAGGGATAGAAGTGTCCTTTTATCTCAAAAGTATATATTTAAACATAATTTAATCACCCACAAATCTCTCTCCATCATTAGTAAATAACATCACTCCCAAAAGTAAAAAAAAATCTCCTTTCGACTTTTAATGCTACTTGCATAAGAACCACCCGATGTCCGCCCCTTCTTTATTCCATCTTTCGTATCTGGAGCGCTACTTGCAATAATAGGACCACTGCCACCTCTGCAACAACAGCATCGACACACCACAACATGGATCGCCGGAGCCACATGCGCGTTACACATGCGGCAATACGTCGGCCACATCTTTCATCACATTGTACAACTACATAATCGATCTCTTAATGCATATATTTTACCCTTTCTTTTCATCCCTCTGAAAATATCTTCCATTAACTCATCGTTAATCGTCATCCATCAATTGAACTTCCTATCTATCAAAGGAACATCGTACCACTATTGCCGGTGACTTTGTCTCATCTCTCAAATTGATTGGATCGATATTGTTCGTTGTTGTTAAAATCACATGGTTCTCTTTACAAGAATAGATCTTATTTATGTACTATGATAATAAATCGATTAGTAGATAAAATCTTCATGTTTGAAGTGTTATTTCTGAGTGAAAGAAACTAAGGTAGATTCATGCATGTGTTGTTTGTATACTTAAACAATTTCACATTTTTTGTTTCTAGTCTTAGCTTAGTTTGAGAGTTGTTATTTTAGCGTTTTTATAACTAATTATGTTTTATATGGTTTTGGTTATGATTATAAATTTCTTAATCAACGGATAAAATAACCATTATTTGATTTATAAACGTTTTTTGTTTTGTGGTTTTAAGTTGTTACTTGTTCAAAGGAAAATTAGTTTTTTAATTACTAATTAGTTTACTAGTGAACAACATGTGTTCACTATCATGAAATTATCTTTTTTCTCTTTGAGTTATTTCAAATGTTCGTGGTAATATAAGAGTTCATTAGTGAATACATACATAAGAAATAGGATTGGATATTAGAGCATCAAATTTGTAGGCTTACTTGCTTTAAACTAGAAATAAGTTCTACCATATAAGAGAATTAAAAACATATTGAATTTAAATAAATCATTAATGAAAATGGTGTACTTAACAATAAAAACCTTCAAGGTTAAAGCAAATAAAAAACTGTTGTATTCACTAATCACAATGTGTTCACTAGTGAGCATAATATACACCCTAAAGAAATAACAAAATAAATAAAAATGTAGGAAAACCGCGAGAACCAATCATAACGGTTGATTTGAAAAATGTAATTCATGGATGTAGATGGTGGAGAGATCAAATGTGGCATGATACATGTGAGTAATTCCTGGTGGGCGATGACATTAAAGGGGGGGAATTAGTCGGCTTAGATTGGTTAGTTATAAATTTAATAAAATGCTCATATTATTATCTTATAATTTTAACCTTATTAGTCTATATAAGTATGTTTTACAATTATTTAATAAAAAACATTATATATGAATAAGATATTATACCTAAAATAATTGTTGCTATAAATTTTTAAGGGTTAAAGTTGAGTAATGACATGAAAGTTGTTCTAATGTTTTAATGTGATACCTAAAGTATTATTTTACATATATGACCATTTAACTTGTTAAAAATTAGAGAATATCATATTAAAACATAATTAGATATGTTGGTGCAACCAACGAATAAATATTTATTTAAATGTTTTAATGACGTTATTTTAATATTTATTTAAAGAAAGAAACTATATTACATAATCCAAGTTAATATGAAAATAATAAGTTTGACAAAATAAGTAATTTAATATAAATTTGCATAGATCACAATACGAATATCACATGAGGATTAAAGATGTAAATTTTATTAAAAGCCAAACACGTATAATACCCGTCAAGTATAAACGATTATTAAAATTCACTGTCAAAATATTGAAAAGTCAATTTTTACTTAAATGTATTTTCGTTTTATAAAATCAATTCCACATGATCATAAAGATATTTATTTTTTAGAATTGAAATTTTATAATATAGATTGCCACAATCATTATCGAAATATATTTTATTTGACAATATCTACAAACATGAAAATACATATTTGTGTATACAAATAAGATACCCTTTAAAAGATACACTTCACGTTTGTGGTGTCACAATTCTAGCCACAAAATTTAATTTGAAATCGTTTCTTGATATTTGTGTCAACCAAAGCACACTTAATAATATTATTATAATAAGGGAGTTGTACTTTCAAACATATAGATTTTCAAATATTAGCTAGTGTCCAACGTTAGCATTTATGTGACATCCGTCACCGATTTCGGTTAGTACTTTAAACCGTACGTTTTGAACTTTAATTTCTGCTCGTATATGTATATGTTAGGTTAATTTTAGCATTATAGTATACTAGTGGTTTTAGAATTTTCATAGGAATTAGGTTTAGCCTAAGTTGTATTAGGGTTTAGTCAGATATTCTTTTAATTAATTTCACTAGAAAGCCACAAGATTTGTCAACTTATATTGTTTTAAATATATATATATATATATATATATATATATATATATATATATATATATATGAAATGTTCAATATAGTTCAAAGTTTTTGTGTAGTCCTGAGGGACAAATCTCAGCCACAAGATTAAAAAAAAGGCAAATGCCCAACAGCACCTCGAGACACCACCACTGCCGCCGACCACCACCTCCGGCCACCCCAATCACATGTGATTGAAGCACAATCACATGTGATTGAAGCACAATCACATGTGATTACCGCCAACCACCACCCCCACCACCGACCACCACCTCCGTCCACCACCACAGCCGCCGACCACCACCTCCGGCCGCCACAATCACACGTGATTGCACACCGCCAACCACCAACACCGATCATCACCTCCGGCGACTCAATCACATGTGATTGAAGCCACAATCACATGTGATTGCACACCGCCAACCACCACCATCGACCATCACCTCCGGACACCACCACAGCCGCCGACCACCACCTCCGGCCGCCGCAATCACATGTGATTGAAGCCACAATCACATGTGATTGCACACCGCCAACCACCACCACCGACCATCACCTCCCGCTACACAATCACATGTGATTGAAGCACAATCACATGTGATTGCACACCGTCGGCCACCACCACCACCGACGACCAGATCTTTTTTTGAAGCATCAAATGACGAATCTGAGACCAGATCTGAACTCCTCTCATCAAACCGAGTTGAACCACCGCTATCCCCACCCTAAACAACTCTGGCAGCCGGCGAATTTAGCCTCGTCGGCGCCGGATCTGAGAAATAAAACGCCGGATCTTTTTTTGAAGCATCGAACGACGAACCCGAGACCAGATCTGGACTCCACTCATCAAACCGAGTTGAACCATGTGCGCCACCACCATTAACTCCGGCCGTGGTGGTCGGATTTTGCAGGGCGGCCATGGTGGCCGGAGTTTGCTCGATTTCTCGTTAATGGAGAATCGTGAGGATGATCAGGCTCCATAGTCTTGTAGAGGAATCAAAACTGATCACCCTCACCAAAAATCACGATGATCCGACGGTGGGATCGCCGGAAAATGCTTTGTTGATCGTGTGGCTGAGATTTGTCCCTCAGGACTATACAAAAAAGATAGACTATATTGAATACAACTCATATATATATATATATATATATATATATATATATATATATTTAAATTTTCGGATTTGTTTATATATATAATAGGTTTTAATTTTTTCTTTCAAACTTTAGATAAGTATGGAGTTAATATGTGTATTTAATTATTTGAAATTCAAATCAAACCTTTAATCCTTATCCCCCCTATATAAACTAAATAACCAAACCCTAATCCTTAATCACCAAATCGGCTCTCTCTCTCCCACTCTCTTTTTCCGTCGACCTCACACCCCCTTCACCATTGTCGTTTTTTTTTACATCAAGGCAAGATCAAGTTGCAAACTTTCTAGGGTTTGTGTTTTTAGCATCAAGGTAAGCATCTATTTTCTTTCATCTTGTGTTCTTCATATGTTCTTCATCTTATTCCTAGTTTATTCTTATTCTTGAATCCAAGAAAAACATGTTTTTGATCACCACATGATGCCTTAGAAACGTTTTATGAAGTGGTAAAAGGATTTTGTATGTTAAAGTTAGGATTTTTATCACAAAAGATTGTTTCTTTTTAAAACAGTTTATGGACAGTAAACTAGGGTTACGTTTGAGAGGTCATAACCGAGCTATTTTTAGAGATTTCTTTCGGTTTTTGAGTCTAGATTTCGGATCTTTGAGTCTAGTTTCATAAAAACTAAGTTTTGTAAATTTTGAAGGTAATTTGGTCGTTCAAATGAATTTTACCTGACTAAAACATCAGTACATTCGGTGGATTCGGTGGATTTAGGGTCAAAAGTTTCGATTTTTAAACCTGACTAAAACTTAGAGTTTTCGATTAAAAATTTTACAGTAGCAGGTTCTATGAGTTTAGGGTTTTCTGTAAAAGTTTCGTAATTTTTGGATATCGTTTGGTATTTTTACAAAAATCAAACTTTCTGTCGCGCAAGTGCAGTGGGATTTCTGACAGTATTGATTTATTTTATTTTTTTTAAAATAGTTAGGTAAGTTAATAAATTATGGAAAAATTCCAGTAAATTCTTGAGACATTAAAACCTCTGTATGTAAATTTTGGGATTTTATTTTGGACGTTTGGTTTGTTCTAAAATTACTAAAATTCTGCCTATTAAAATCAGAAATATGCATTGTGGAATTAGGGTCATATAGAAACACATCACAAGCCTTTAGGCTATATAGGGGAGTTCAAACACCTAAATATGATATTTATGTGTAATATACTTATTGTAGATCTCGTACCCGTTCTTTTGCAAGGTTAAAATTCGTTTGAGGCTAAGATGAGTTCTCGTAGCCCCTTTTCTTATATGTTTTCTTGGGGGAAAATGACACTCAAATCTATTTTTAATTCTTATGCAGTGTGAATTAAACTTTTGCCTTATGACAATTATGTGACATGTATGTGCATTGTATGAACCCTTAACCGGGTTATGCCTATTGATTTCTATATTCCTATTGTAGCCAACGTTTAGCTCCAGTTAGTAGGCAACGGTTTGGAAAACTCATTACTCATGCCTATTGAATCCTATGTTTTGGTTGTATTCCTATTTTATGCAATGCTATTATGGATATAATTGTCTATCTGAAATGATACACGGTAAAATCGTTTGTATATAAACCTACGAGCTCACCAACATTATGTTGACGTTTTCGAGTGTCCATTTTTAGGTAATGCCAATAACAATGCTTAAGGAGTTTAGGCGATTCGTAGTTGGACTTTATGTCTGGGCTTGTTGTCCCGTAAACTTGACCCGGGTTGTAGGTTTTACTTTTGTGTGTTTTATACATTTGACTTTGGTGTCGTGAATACCAACTTAACGCAGCACAAGTCCCCTCTTGTGTCGGGGAACGTCGTGACACGTTGGATTAAATTGCATGTTAGTAATTTCTCTATTACTGTATCAATGTGTTATGACGATCCTCTCCGTCACACTTCGTGTTTCCGCCTTGGCGGGGTGTGACAATTTCAAACCTGGCAAATAATTTGTGCTGGTGACGCACGGTCGCAAACCACGGTCGACCATGAGGTTGTGACCGTACGGGCACCAGACAACTTGATACTTTTTACCTCCTATCTCTAAAAAACAAGCTTTGGGTTGTCTTTTGAACTCACCTCTTGCACAGAAAATCCTCTGTAATATTAATCACATATTGTGATATTTCATCTATATATATATATATATATATATTATATGTGATTTTTGAGTTGTTCAAACTTCAAAGATTAAAGCATCTTTTTTTCAACAACTCAAATAGAGATCAAGATAGAGAAAACAAGAGAATTTCAATTCCAAATCTATTTGACCTTGATTTGTTTAAAGTGGGTGATTATTTTGTAAACATCATTGTTGGGGTAGTGAGCTAAATTATAAATCATCACTTTGAGATAGAGTTCTAGTTGTAGAACTTCGATACATATATGTGGGTTTGACTATTTCCACTTTGTTCTTGGGTTTATGTTCTTGATGAAGAATACTTGTATCAGTCCTTGGTGAAGACACTTGTTTGAATACCTCGGTGGAGGTAAGGAAGTCCTACTTGGTAGGCAAAGAAGTCCTTGTTGGAGGCATTGCGGGTTCTTGTTGAAGATCTCGTGTTTGGTGTTCTTGGATTAGAACATCGTGAGGTTATCACATCCTCGTATTAAAAGTGATTGTAACGGGTGGTTTCTTTTGTTCTAAGAAGACTTTTGCACGTTGTGCTAGTGGAACTTATGACGGAGGTCAAGGAGTGGATGTAGGTTGGAGTTCAACCGAACCACTATAAATTCCCGTGTTATCTTTCTCATCCCTTAAACTATTTACTTACTCGTATTTTATACTTTTGCTATTTAATATTGATTATTGCTTTTGTTGTGTGCTTGGATATATAAAAGAGTTTATAAAAAGGAAAATATAATTTTTAGAAAAGGATGAAATTATTTAAAAGATTTAAAAAGTAGACATAAAAACTATTCAACTTCCCTTCTAGATTCTACAAGATATATTATTAACAAATATCCAAATCCAACTCATTCATTTACTTGACCTAAAATCGTACCAGTAAACATATGTGTTGTATGGTCAAGCACATTGTATCAAGTAATCATTACAAATGACATCAAACATCATAACCAATCATGGCATCACTACCCTATCGTCATGTTTATATATATCATTCATTCATATCATACATCATTATCAATCGTCTTTATCATTCCTTCGTTATCAACTATTATACATCGATCGTTCTTTGTCAGTTTGTCATTCATCCTTAGGTTTCATCTAGATTGTGTCTAATCTCTCTATAAGAAAACCTCATCCACTACTCAGGTGTCTTAGCACAGAGTAGGTGTTTGGTAAAAATATTATTATATTTATGATGTTATTATAATAAAAATAAGCTCATAAGTAAATTTTTATTGATTTGAGTTTGTTAATTTAAATAAGTTGCAGCTTCGAATTGATAAACTTGTATGTTAGAAAAAAAGACTTACAACTTATCAAAATTCTTATTAACAAGTAAAAGCACTAACCACTTTGGATCACTTTTTTATCTATTCAAATGAGCTCATGATTCATGTCTTGGATCTTTAAAGTAATTTTTGTGAGGATAGAAAAGGGTCCTATACGTATATATCTAATTAATTAATTAATTTGCCTTGTTTAATTAGCACTGCAGAACTCAAATCATCTTCAATCTTTTGGGAGAAAAAAAAGATATTGGAGATATCACATCATATCATATCATAGTTAGAATATATTTGGAATCAATTAACGATCACAAACCGAACCAACGAAATCTTTATACAATATTAAAGTTAACTTTTTTTTTTAATAAAAGATATTGCACTTTTAAGTTTTCTAAAGTGTTTCAGTATTTTCTTTCGCTAACTTTTCCATTATAATACTCCAATAAAACTCATATTTGACGCAACCATGTACAAATATTTTCTAAGAATTACGTCTATGTCAGGGTATCTCAAGTGGAAGGGGGAAATAGTTGTGGTAGGTGGCCAAGATGCCGGTGTGGACTGTGGAGGAGATAATCGTGTGGAGATAAAGATGAAGACGGTGTGGAGGAGGACAGTGAGTGATGGTATTTTTTTCTTAATTTAAATTAATATATGTGTGGTAGGAAACTTTTATAATTTGGTATGATTGGAAATAGTAAGAAATTACAAATACGAAACTGAGTAATGAGCAGCTAAGTGGGTTTGGGTTCTTTTCTTAGGGGTTTCCTTCATGGAGTGAAGGTGTGATGCTTGTACCTTGGTTAAAACCAAATAACTATGGGATGTTGAAAACCCGCCACCAAGCAATTTGAACCCACACTAGAGAGACGGGAAAGTGTCCCCATTTACCGGTAAATAAAAGGCTAAGTGGTAAGACCATAGAAACTTAACATGACGATAAGGTGGGAGAGTGAGAATACATGACTCCTAAGACTCAACTGTTTGACATACTTATAATTACACTTGTTGATTCAAACGACATCTTGTTATAACTTCTTGAATTGTTAAACTAAAAAAATGTAGCAAAATAAGAATCCTCTAATATAAAAAAGGACTAACATGTGTACAAATTTATTAACAATCTTATTCATAGATTCATATATTAAATTTAATTATCAAATCTGAACCGTCCATTTTGATAAATAAAATTTTAATTTGACTTTGTTTTGTCAAAACTTGATTCATTTGTAACTTTAATTTAAATCAAAATTATAAGAGAAAATTTCATATATGGCCTTTTTAAAACCTTAAAATATAATATTCGTCTACTATATTTTGAAAATATTATATCCACCCTTTATAAAATTAATTAGAAATATCACATTTAACTAAATTCTTAGTCTTATCATTTTAAATATTTTATAATAATTTAGTTTTATTTTAATTATAATCTATAAATACATGACCATATTTTCATAAGATGACTTGTACAAAAGATACAATTATATCTTTTCGTATTATGATATCACGTTTTTGCTGTCGTGTCTGCCCTCCCGGTCACATCCACGTTTCCACTACTGGTTTGGGGTATTGATGTCATTTGTCGTCAATTTCTTAAACTCTCATTTATTTCATATTTTCTAATTATTTAAATTATTTTGTAAGATGTTTAATATTTATCGTTTTTAAACCAACCGGTGTGTAGTGTATTATAATGTATTAAGTATCATAAATTAACTTCTTGAAAATTTGATTATTAGTATAATATTAAATGCTTGTATGACACATATTAGTCTAAACACTTATAACTATTAAACATTTATTAAAAATATTAAATAATTATATAACACTCAAACATAGAAATTTGAAAAAATAAATTAAACGAGGGTTTAAGTATCCGTTTTGCTACGTATGGAATTGTTACAATAATTAACAATCATAATCTTATATATATTTATAGGGGAAAAGTATTTC
Organism: Pulicaria dysenterica; assembly: GCA_947179395.2. Taxonomy (NCBI): domain Eukaryota; kingdom Viridiplantae; phylum Streptophyta; class Magnoliopsida; order Asterales; family Asteraceae; genus Pulicaria; species Pulicaria dysenterica. The sequence continues at coordinate 117,606,395 of OX359288.1, read as the reverse complement.
TCTTTTACCATATTTAATCTCTAAAACCTAGCTTAAATAATCTATAATTGTATAATTAACCCTTTTTGAATAAATTAGTATCGTACTCGCGCAATGTTACGACGACAAAGTTTTTGAATTACAACTGTCGCTTCAAAAAATATAATAATATGTTATTCGCATGATTCAGTTTTACGAAAAAAAATCTACAGCAACATGTCAGTTTTTTTCAAATTTTCTTGTATCTTTTTATTTTTTTATGAATTTACATTCTAATGTTGTTTACATTAACTATTGTAAAACAAATTCTGCAATTTTGTTAAATTATTGGGTTAGAGCTATCAAATAGCTGTGTATTTTCCCATTTTATCATTGTGGCACGTAATGTTTTTTTACACATGTGGCCAATGAACTTATAAAAACGTGTTAATATGCCCATTTTGTTTATTTTGACCTGTTATAGCAAGTCACCTTTCCCCCTTCTCTTCTTTACCTTAAAATCAAAACTTTAAACCCGAAATTCTTCATTTATACTTGATGAAAATTAATGATTCTTGAGTATATGAAAAGGTAATCGAGTTATTTATAATATAATACAAAAAACTAACTAAAAACAAGTATAATATGAGTCAAATAAACAAAATACCGTAAAAGTGCTTAATGGGTCATACCCGACTTTAATTAACAATTTATTGGCCTATACTTGATGAAAATTCAAGAATTTGGTGTCCTTTGAAAGGTAAAAAACTTATTTGTAATAATCTGTAAAAAGAATTATGTAAAACGAGTAAGAGTTGAGCGAAAAATGAGTTTTTTCTGCTCTGTTTTTAATTGAAATCGAAAAACAATCCGACACTTTAATCTCGAAATTCTCCATTAATACATTATGAAAGTTTATGATTCTTGATCATATGGAAAGGTAATCGAGTTATCTATAAAGTAGTACAAAAATAGGGCCAAAAACGAGTTTAAAGTGAATCAATTCTTTAAAAAACAGTAAGATGGTTTTAAATGATACATAACCGACTTTAATTAACAAATTGTTGGATTACACTTGATGAAAATTCATGAATTTGGTTTCCTTTGAAAGGTTAAATGATTATATACAAGGTTCTGCAAAAAGAATTAGCGAAAACGATCAAGAATCGATCGAGAAACCTGTTGGACAAGTTGCAGGTCGAGTTTTGGCACATTGACACATTTTTAATAACTTGACTAGCCACATGTGTAAAAAAACATGACGTGCCACAATGATAAAATGGAGAATGTAGACAGCTATTTGATGGCTTTAACTCTAAATTATTTATCTAAAATTTTCTTACTTCACTACCGAGTATATATAAGAAGTTATATTTTACATAGTAAATATAATTTCGAAAAGTGAACTTGCATGTGAAGTTGAAAAGAAAATAAAGTAAAATGATACAATTGGAGGAGGCCCATGCAAGAAAATAGGAAAAGAAAACCAAAATAAAATGGTAAAGTTTGGGTTGGTTGTCAAAGAAATGACGCCTCCGCAAGCGAAACAAACAAATCAAGGATCGAACACGTGCACAGTGATTATGGTCTTGAGTCACAAACATTACGCCGGCTTAGAGGTTGAAATGTTTAGATCAAATTTATATATGTATGTATTGCATGTGTGCATTTTGGTAAATTTCCCTTATGAACGTTGTTTTAGACGTAAGTTTAATCCTTCTCAATTATATATATTATTAATTAAAAAGTATTATTTTATTTATCGTATCATTCATTGTTTTTCTCTTCTATAAATAATTTAAAAATATTATATTTATTTATCTCATTATCTGCAAGTTAAATAAAGCTTATATAATATTATTAATAATTATATATGATAATAGTGTTGGAGAAAAAAAGTTACAGGTTATAAATTAAAAAAGACATAATAATTTATCTAAGTAATGTTTATCTTAATACATAAAGACTATATCTTAAATCTTATTTTACCATAGTATTGAGTAAATTATTGAAATGTTCACTTTGGTTTGGTCCAATCTTCTGGTTTAGTTATTTAAAAGCGAAAATTACTCCACATGTCCTTATTGTTGACATTTTGTTACTGAAATAGTCATTTGTGCTAACAGACGTCAAAAATGACTGTTAATTGCTTTTTTATGCAGGGGTATTTTGGTCTTTTTACTATTTTTATCTTTTCTGATTTGGTCCTTTAAGCTTTGTTTATTTTTTCTAATTTGGTCTTTTAAGGTTTGTTTTTATTTTAATTTATTAAACACAAGTATACACCAACTATACATACATTTATTTATTAAGTTCTCATGAAAAGCAACTAAATGTATGTATAGTTGGTATATAAATGTATGTATACGTGTGTTTAATAAATGAAAATAAAAACAAAACTTAAAAGACCAAATCAGAAAATAAAAAAAGCTTAAATAACCAAATCAGAAAAGATATAAGGCTATAGGGTTAAAGCCATAAAATAACGGTCTACTTTTCACATTTTACCATTGTGGTACGTCATGTTTTTTTTTTACACTTTTGGTCAGCTAACTTATAAAAAACGTGTTATTGTGCCCATTTTGTTTATTTTGACCTGCTATAGCAGGTCACCTTTCCCCAATTTCTTCTTCATCTTAAAATCGAAACTTTAAACCCGAAATTCTCCATTTATACTTGATCAAAATTAATAATTTTTGAGTCTATGGAAAGGTAATCGAGTTGTCTATCAAGTAGTACAAAAAAAGCGAATAAAAACGAGGTTAAAATATTTCAATTCATCAAAAATACCGTAAGGGTACTTAAGGGGTAATACCCGACTTTATTTAACAATTTCTTGGCCTATAGTTGATGAAAATTCAAGAATTTGGTGTCCTTTGAAAGGTAAAAAGATTATCTATAATAATTTGTAAAAAGAATTATGTAAAACGAGTAAGAATCGAGCGAAAAATGAGTTTTTTCCTGCTCTGTTTTTTAACTAAATTCAAACAACATTCCAACACTTTAATCTCGAAATTATCCATTTATACATCATGAAAATTTATGATTCTTGATCCTATGGAAAGAAAATCAAGTTTTTTTTAAAGTAGTACAAAAAAAAAGGGCCAAAAACGAGTTTAAAGTGAATCAATTCTTTAAAAAACACTAAGATGGCCATAACCGACTTTAATTAGCAAATTCTTGGTCTACACTTGATGAAAATCCATGAATTTGGTGTCCTTTAAAAGGTAAAATGATTATTTACAAGGTTATGCAAAAAGAATTAGCGAAAACGATCAAAAAATTAGCGAAAACGATGAGAAACCAGCTGGAAAAGTTGCAGGTCGTTTTTTGGCACATTGACACGTTATTAATAAGTTGACTGGCCAAATGTGTAAAAAAAACATGACGTGCCACAATGGTAAAATGGGAAAAGTAGACCGTTATTTTATGGCTTTAACCCAAGGCTATACGTTATGCATTACTCGAAGTCATCGGCTTCCATCGAGTTGGTTCAGGAAACCCAAAACAACAATAATCTAATTAGAAAGAACATGTATTAACTAATGTCATTTTCAGTAAATTCATATGTTGAAGTCAATCAGATAATATTCTGAACTGAAAACCGCCTCATATAATTTTTCACCATCATAAGAGAGGATGCTACCAGATCTCTTTGTTAAACACTTTGATGGTTTATAGACTCTTGCATTCATGCGTATTAGTCTATTAGAGAAGTAAACTTAAAATATAATTTAAACATAATTTATTTAAATAAAATATATAATTTATAAACAACCCATAATTAATTACATTAATATACAACTTTTATAAAACCCCCTCATAGTTTCTTAAAATTCCCTCCCATGTTTCATAAATCCCCCTCACATTTTTCATTAAGCCCCCTCACAATTGATTTAAAATTGAATCGATTGAATCTTGCCAAAATTGTTTTTGATAATTGATTGATTTTGAAATTGAGAGTTCCTATTGGTTAATTGAACTTGATTTAATGACTATTTTTAAAAAATTGGTAAGCCTTTTATATATATATATATATATATATATATATATATATATATATATATATATATATATATATATATATATATATATATATATATAGATGGTTAAACATTAATAGATATAATCTAAAAATTAGAAAATTAGATTTGAGATATAACCGTGATAAACTAATATGTGTTTAAACTTTATATTCATATTATTAGGTTTCAAAGTTGGATTTTCAATAGTCAAAATTGTAAGTAAATAATACAATAATATATAACGGAATACTATATAAGTTTTTTAATAAATTGATGGTCTATATCTAAATATTTTTTTATTTGTTTTAATTAATAAAACATTAAGCGTCATCAATCCACTAGAGAATTCTAACATTTCTTTTAGTTAAAATTAAATCCTAACCATTCGGACGCTCAAAAAAATAAAACTTGATTTTTGACTTTAAATCGACATAATTGAAAATCTTTTGCGTTAAATTATTTCTTTATATGGAATTTCTTATTTGCTAAGTTAATTTAAAAATTGATGATTTGAATCATAGAATACATTGATATTGACATATTATACATATTCAAATTATTTGTCTTTATCTATGTTTATTATATACTATAAATTTCATTGCAATTAAATTTTACATCATTCTGTAAGTTGTCCTTATTAACTTTTTCATTTTAATTGAAACTAATATAAAATTATTTTTATTTTTAAGAAAGTCCCGGATTTAATAGTTTTTCTTCGATAAAAATTATGCTTCGACTTCCATATACGGACAAGATAGCAGTTTGACTACAACTTTCATATAAATAATTATATGAAAGACTACAACTTTCATATAAATAATTATAGTCAACCATGTGTATATACATGTATATAATCTAGTATTAAATAAAAGACTAATATGAATAACATTTATTATACAATCCTAGCTATTGATTTAGATAGCATATTTAATTATCTAGTTGAACTATTTTAAAAATTGAAATCCAATTTTGACTTTTCTTTAGTCAAAATTAAATTCAATTTAAATCATAATTACAAGGAAAAATCTTATAAATGTTCTTCTTAAATTTTAAAGTAGCAATTCAAAATATCATATTTAATTAACTAAATTCTTAGTTTTACATTTTTTTAAAAATTAATCATTTTAATCGGAACCTATAAATACTTGACTATATTGTGACAGTTGTCCATAATTGTAACAATAATGATTGATAACAAGCACAAAAATACAATCAAGATTTTTCGTATCATGATGCACATTTTTGTTGTCACATTTGCCCTCACGTTGCTGTTTTCACCGCTAGTTTGGTTGTTAACGTCATCTATCGTTATTTTCAAATTTTCGATCATTTCTCTTACATTTTACAATTATCTAATATATTTTTATTAATGTTTAATAAGTGTCACTCATTATATCACACATTCTTAATATGACGGTAAATTAATATAAATTTAGCGAATAAATTCAAAAGCATAATTACTCTTGGATTAGACGTAATTTAACAGAAAAAAAATGTTATCATATTTTCCGAAAATGAGATAAGTAAAGTTTATAATATTACAAATTTTTCTCCGTAATGATCGGAAGATTCGGTTTGCTTTTTGTGTTTCTTTGCAAAAGCTTTAATTCGACTATATCACTATCTACAACTTTTTCTAATAAAAACTTTTGTATAGTATGTATAAATAGGTCTCAAGTCCGTATAAATACGGGCATGTACTAATAATATTGGATAAATATGCTTACATCATCGTTGAATAGTGAAGAATGATTGTTTAGAATATAACATACTATCTCAAAATATCTTGATTGAACTCATGCAAGAGAATATTTTATAGATTTTAATATTGTGGTGAAGCATTATACCATTACACAAACCGAAAATTTTAAAAATTTATTTCAAAAGTACTTTTAGATAAAGAAGTAAAGAATGCAATAAAAGAAGATATACCAACCATTTGAAATTGAGAATTATCACTTGGTTCCTTTGATTGAAGCATGATAAGCATTTGATTTGATTGGTTTTGCAGCTAGCCCATTCTTGGTTGTTTTCTTACTCACTTAGAGGGGTGTCCTCCTCACCAATTATCATGTTGACAGATCCATTTTTGACCATCTGTGATTGCCTCTGTGAGAGTCGAATGTATTTATTATGCAGAGGGTGGTTAAGAGGATAACCAATTACCTTATAGCATTCATTTCTTGAGTGTCTTTCTCTATTGCAATATGGACATGTGGTGCCTTTCTTGAATGTTGATCTCTTTTTAGATTGTGTGCTGCCATTAGCCTTCTTATTTTGACCTCCATAATAGTGTTCGTAATTGTTTTCTATGGTGTTGAGGTGTTGGTATCACTGTTGCTTGTTTTTGTATCTCCCTTTTGTCGTTCCTCCTGCCTTATCATGCTATAGGCCTTGGCAACAGTAGGTAGTGGTGATATGCTCTTCTGTTTATCGAAATCTACTATCCTAAACAATTAATGATTTAATTCATACCTCCATTCCTGCTTCAAGGCTATTGATGATATGCTCTTCTATAAATCCAGGAATATTACATCTTGAACTCAAGCCAGGGGCGTGAACCAAATGCAATTGCTGCAATCAGTTGTTAAGATTGACAAGTTATAACGTGGATAACTAAATAGCAACCATTAGAGGTGGCAATTTCAATATAACATACATAATAAGTAAGTCAATTTTGGTTACTATTTTCGGTTCTTAAGAGGGTCAACTAATTTCTTTACGTATAAAGAGTATGCTTTAAATTAGCCGAATGGGTCAAACGGTTTGAAAGTAGCTCAAAGTGTGTTTTTAAGTACTATTAATATTATATGTTGAATTTGAAGATTATAAGTACTATTAAAAAAGTACTATTTAAAAAAAATTGAAATTTATGTATTTTGAGAAAAAGAAGTTATTCCTAATTAAAATATCTATTGTTAAGGGAGAGAAGAAGATGAAATTTTTAATGAATTGATGGTGGAGATTAATGTAAATAAAATTAAGGGTGAAGATTTAGTTTTGATTAAAAACTCTTAATTTTTAAAGAAGAGAAAATATTGTATGCTTAATATAGTAGTATAGATAATATGAATTTAGGATTAAAACTATCAATATCATTGCAATAAACAAACTTGCAATCACACATGTTTTGTTGTCAGCGTAACAACTTTGTCTTGTTGACTTGTTAATATATGACCTAGGGGTGTTCAAAATATCCGAAACCGAAAAACCGAACCTAAAAACTGACAAACCGTACCAAAATTTAGGTTAACCAAACCGAATATTTAAATTTTTTCGGTTTGGTTAACCGAACCTAAAAAATTTCGGTTATTCGGTTCGGTTACGGATCATGATATTAGAGACGGACGGTTAACCGAAAAACCGAAAACTTAAAATATTCAAAATTAATTTTAACATCTATCAATACTAACTAACTAATCAATATTTACATGCAATAATTATCTACTCATAACAAATTGTTACTCAAAGCCAATATCTATATTTTATTTAAAATAAATATTAGTAGATATATGTACAATTTAAGTTTACGAGTCAACTATATTTATAAATCTTATCAATTACTATTGATTTACTTAGTTTCACTTTATCTTAGTCAAGTGTGTATTCAAAATATTTCCTTATTCATTATTAGTTAATATATAAATAACATATACCGTAATGTTTTATAAATTTCTCATTTAAGCGTTGTTCAAGTTGAGATTTGAATATTAGTTTTTGAAACCTTTTGTTTTAGAAATATATTTTGTAGTTAAATATGGTTACTTGGTTAACCGGGAAAACCGAACCGAAAAACTGGTTAACCGATTATCGGTTAACCGGCTTTTCGGTTTAGGTTCAGGTTCACGAAAGTTAAGAACCGATATTTCGATTAACCGGTCTTCGGTTAAACGTATACTCGTTTAACCATCCATGAACACCCCTAATATGACCATGTAATATCCCTAAATAAGCCAAACCACACAATGGGCCTAGCCATTTAAGTTGTTGGACTAACTGATTCAAACCTAAACTCTAATACCCGATCCATAAGTCTTGAACACTATCCTGGAATTAAACCTTATCTGCAACGACTCAAACCAAATCGACGAGAAACTGATGCTAGCGACTTCGAGGCTCACGACTCTATAACGATAAAGCTGTATAGATACTTGTGCATTCTGCCGCCATTCATCTGTAACTCAAATCGTGATTGAGAAAGGAAGTTAGGGCGTCGGCTGTGCGTGGTTTGCGACGAACCGAGGGGCTACGATCGATTAAGGTTAGGCTTCATGTACCCTCCTATTGTAACAGTTTAGTAATCGAGATAGGTCTTCTTTCTTACTGCATCTTGACTTCCCTAGGCAAGGTATCAATCTGTTTGTTTAAAAAAAAAAAAAATTTAATCAGACCATTTAGTCATACTTGAGTTTGATCTTATACGGCATTACAATTGTCAACATATAGTCTATGTAATCTTGAATCAATTGTGGTGATTCTGACAATTATAAAGTGTACTAATTCTAATCCATGATAAGTAAAGGCCTGCTGGAATTTAGATAAATACTTTGAATGAATAGGAACTGAACTACGTTAGCTTATTTGGTGATTAACTAGCAGACATGCCTATGTGTTTCATGCTAAATGAAAGTTTGTAAGAACAAAACTGTACAAGTAACTACGAAAGGGCTTGTTTAGAGTCTTACAGTAATGAAAACATGGCACCCTAATATTGCGAACAATAGAACCACCTCATTGTAAGTTCAAACTACCAGTCTTTCCACATATATGTTGCTAGTGATCTCCGTGAAAAGACATCACCAAGCATTCCCCAAAATTTACTAATGCTCCGTTAATGAATGTTAAGATCCTAACCTTTCCCCTTAAGTGAGCCCTGCTTTATAATAGATCTTGTAGATAACCCTCTGATGGATGTCTTCATGAACCTATTAACCATAAAAGAGCCAAATCTAGCACCATACATAACAATAATACATTAGCGCTCGAAATTACCTCTACATATATTGGAACCCCCCAAATGCATAACACTCATTTAAAAAAAGGATAGATGAAGCATTCAAAAAAGCAAATACAATTATTCCCTATTACTTTGGAGCATTTCTTCAAACACTTTGTGGTAAATCAAGAGATAAAATTAATGCAAAACGCAGTTCAATCATGTCAATGTAAACAAAGCCGGTATACACTTTACAGATCTTTAATCCTACATACAGAGGCATCGACATGCAAACAATAATAATGGACATATCAATAACATTCAATTCGAAGTATAATGCCTATGATTGTTTAAACCACCAATAAAAATCAGATTTGAGTTACTAATAAAAGTTAGATGGTTTAAACCATCGATTAGATCAACCCAAAAAAACAAAGAATACCAAAACAAATACTACAGGAAGTACTTTCCGCCGTGCATGATCGAGACATCATCTTTGTTTGGTAAAATGGCTACAAATGAATTGATTAAGGATTGTAGTAATTATCTATATCCATGATATATTTGTAAGTTTGCGGGGTTCCAACTCAAAACCAATTGGTTATGAGAGGAGTAGCCCAGGATTCTTAATTATAAAGTTCATTACAAAGCCACTCTTCGTCCGATGTAGGACATTACTTAACACGCCCCGTCACGTGTGGCGTTTTTCTTTTTTCCCACGCCGCTCCACATCCATGAGTTCCACTTTATCAAATCAACGGCTAAGATTGGTTCTCGCAGTTCACGTACGAATAATAGTTCTCGTTTGAACCGTCCCCTCTCTCTCTATATATATATATATATATATATATATATATATATATATATATATAATATATATAGGCAAAAGTTCAAACGAGAACTGTTTTTCGTACGAGAACTGCGAGAACCAATCTGAGCCGTCCAATTCCCCCTCATTTAATGTCATTGCTCACCCATGAATTCCTCACATGCACCCTGCCTCACTTGATCCCCTCCACGCTCTCCATCCATGAACTTCCCATATCCAAGGAACGGCTGAGATTGGTTCTCGCAGTTCTCGTATGAAAAACAGTTCTCGTTTGAACTCTCCCCTATCTTTACTACTCTATAAAGCATTTAGCTCTTTTTTAAGACAATTTTTTAAGTTAAGTAGTACAAGTAATATAGCATGCTTTACAATAACTTTGAGCAACAATCTTAACACTTTTAAAATAGTACAAGTGTCATTAAATTCAAGACATTTATTTGTAATTAAATTTTTGACAGTTTTAAAGCATTAATTATGTATTTAAATTATGACAGTTTTATGTAATTAAAGTATTTAAAATGTTTAAGATCATTGCTGAAACATATTGTAAATAATGCTATTTGAGTTGTACTATTTTATATAATCGGTTTCATTTTTTAAACTGAATTTGAAAACGGTTTCAGTTTTATGTAATTAAAGTATTTATGGTAATCGGTTTCGGTTTTTAAACCGAATTTGAAAACGGTTTCGGCTTTTTCGGTTATGGAGCGGTTCGGATTACGGTTAAAACGGTTTATATCCGAATTTTGAACACCCCTATGTCGACAAATGAAACTATTTTACCCCGCCACATCGCGCAGGTAAAATACTAGTGTATATATATATAGGGGAGGGTTCATGCGAGAACCGTTGTTAGTGCGAGAACCGCGAGAACCAATCTCAGGCGTTCCTTGGATATGGGAAGTTAAACGTATGGAGAGCGTGGAGAGATAGTGTGTGACAGGGTGCATGTAAGGAATTCATGGGTGAGCAATGACATTGAAGGAGGGGGAATTGGACGGCTCAGATTGGTTCTCGCACTAAGAATGGTTATTGCATGAACTTTTTCCTAGTTAGTTCTTCATAGAGTTTTCTAAGGCCTTAACATTGGTGTATTCTTGTTTTCTGGTTTGAAATGGAGAAAGACGGTTAAACTTGTATAAATAGTTAAATCTTGTAACGAGTATCATCATCATTTCTCCTACAACTAATTATACATACAATCCTGCTAACATTCACCTGACTTGTATCATCTATCTATCTATAACAAGAGTCTTGGGGATATCAATTGACTGGATTTCTATTCCATGACAAATATGATGGATCTCCAAGACGCCGGGGTCGGAAAACGTATAGTAGTATAAAATTTATTGCCATAAACAAACATATGCCGCCCACTGTAATATATGCGACCCCGAGAAAGTCATTTTTGCCACCAACCCAAGTCGTGGTTGAAAGAACAAGCTTCTTTCGTCCTCCAAATTTATACGTATTATAGTTATTCTCTACTTCAACCTTGATAGTATCATGTGCTTCTAGATCGGTGTTAATTTTTCCGTATAGCTTTCTGAATTTAGGTAGCGCTGCTGTTCTCATCCACACGATAAGATCCTCTTGCTCGCTTAGCTAAAACGTTAAAGAGAGTAAGTTATATATAGTTATGAAATCAAAAGTGTGTGTGTTTGAGATGACATAATGAATGACGAGTTATGTTATTGGGGAAGTGATAAAAATAAAGAAGAAATTAAGGTCGGACAGAGGTAGGTACGCACAGGTAGGCGTTCGTTGAGTGTTGCACCACCGATCAAGGCTCCTTTTTGGAAATGTTTAGGGTAGACATTGGAGCCAAACTTGGCTTTGGTGTCACTTTTCCATGCAATGCCCTTTTTATCAATGATTATGGGTTTGCCATCTCGTGTGGAAAGTTTATAGGTGTCGTTGAATAAACTCCAAGCTATTAATCCGCAAGGAACAATGGGTTTGTTATCAGCTGTGTAGGCTTCAGGAAAACAATTTTGCGTATCATTTTCAGCTTCAGCTTCACGTAGTTGCTTGTCGCTTTTACTTTTAACGAATCTGCATGCGGTACGTACGTACGTGTACGTTATATATGTATATATATTCATGATATATGATGATTAATTAATTAAGAAATATGTATATAAATAATTAAGAGTAATGATTCTGGTGCATGCTGGCGTACCTACGATGGTTTTGGTAGAAGTTTTCGAGTTGATAATACACAAAGATGGGGGCAATCATTTTCCTTGGTACTTTTAAAGTTCTTATACACGTCTTTATGGTCTCAGGATTTTGAATAAATGATTCGGCGTTATTACTAAATTCATCAGGAACGCAATCTTCATCATAACGATCGATAATTTCAACGACGCTGTCTGAGGCAGACAAGGCTAAAAGGCCTGTAGGGATGAAAAGTGCACCGATGGTTATGAAGGATGTAATCGCCCATCCAGGGGTTAAGATTGGTTTCCAAGCCGGAAGCTCCTGCTGCGAGAATCTTGAATATCTTGGTTTCTTTGAATTCTGCTTCTTTTTTTGATCCATCATTAAAAAACTTGAAAAATTTTTTTTTTTTTTGGGAGGGGGATGGGGGGCAATAATTAAGATGATGTTTTTGCTGTCGTTGAAATCATCCTACTAATTTTTGGGTGGTGAGACTAATTTATGGTAATAAATTTGTGTAAATTCTAATATTAATTCGCTCAATTTACTTTTTATAGACATTTTTCTTTTGATAATAAATTCGATTGATTCGCATTATTTATTCTGAATTTAAATAATAGAACGAAAATTAAAAACAACCTGAATCAATGTTGGTAACATATGTGGATCTTATAATCATAACTTAATCATACGAGAGCTTCTATATTCTGCTATAAAATCTTCTTATTTATCGTTTTACTCGCTATAAAATTTTCTTATTTATCATTTTACTCGCTATATCAAGACAAGTGTTAAAATCAGATATGATGATGAGGAAGGGTAATTAGTGAACATCACAATGTGTCATCATTTAGCATGTAAGATAATATTGTAGGAGTAAATAGAAAATTTTCAAGCATATTCAAGTTCTAACAAAAACTTTCACGTGGTTGTTTAAGAGCATCTGGTGTACTACTGACGTTAGTTCTGATGATTTGGTATACGGAACACTAACCTCCATGCTTCGGTACTGAAAAGAACTTGAAATTCTCGGTGCTTTAATGTTGGTAGAAAGGGAACATATATAACTGTAGAGAGAGAGAGAGAGAGAGAGAGAGAGAGAGAGAGAGAGAGAGAGAGAGAGAGAGAGAGAGAGAGAGAGAGAGAGAGAGAGAGAGAGAGATGGGTGGTACTCGGGCTTAAACATAATTAAAATATGAAGTGAGTTATAATGATGTGTAATTGATATGACTTAAAGCATGAGATGCATAAGAATGGATAGAGAGAATAAAAAGTTTGGGGTTATAGAGAAAGAAGGACGTCATTTTGTATGAATGAATCATAGTTCAAATTATGGTTTTTCGACAAACAAATGCATAACTTTATTACTAGATATTGTTAAAGTAGTTAAAGCTATAAAAAGTCGTAGTTCCCTTCTCTCTAGTTTTATGTTAATTGGCAACTATTAGTTACTTTGATGACTAAATAAGTGTTGCTTGTGAAAACGAAAAATGATAAAATTTTGAAGGGTTTTAAGCTCGAAAATGAGATTGTTATAACAGATTATTACTTGGGAGATTGGTTTATTTTAATCACTTGAAGAATCAGGTGATCTTTTTTAATGAGTTAAATTGAAGATTTCACAATAAAATCCACACATAAAATTGGTATCAAATAGGTCAAAGCAATCTAAACTACAAAGTGCATTGATTTAGATCAAAAGTTTTTATAAAGCATCCGTAGTGATGATAAAAATCAATAATTTTCATAACTAGCTGTCATGTTAGCATATTATCTTATAACTAAACTAGTCGTAATGATAACACTCATAACAACAATCATGGAACTTATACACAATTATTTATCTCGATTTTCATTGGTCGAAAGAAAAAGAACAAAAGATGACTATCGTTTTATTCATCGTTTTCGTCGTTACCATTATGTGTGTTATAATAATATGTTATTAGCAAGGGTGAAGTGTGATCATAGTATGAGTAATTGACTTAAATTAGTGAAAGTGAATTTGGTTATAAAAAAAACAACGTGAATCAATGTTGGTAACATATTTCAGCATCTTCGATCATATGATCAATCATACGAGAGTTTCTATATTCTGTAACTTATCATTCTATTCGCTATATAAAGACAAGTGTTAAAAATCAAATGTGATGATGAGCACCACCCCCGTTTGAATATAACATGGGATAAGGGCGTACATGCACACACGGCCGTACTTGCAGACACGGCCGTACCTTCCATAGGTACGCCAATGACTAAGCACGCCCGTACCCTACGAACCAGGGATTGTCACGGTCGCTAGGCACGCCCGTACCCCTCCTTGGGCACACCCATGCCTCATGAGCTACAACAGCAGTTCCATCAACTACTTGTTGTTTTTCCAACCAAAATCACAAAAACACAACCAAAGTGTTTTCAAGCACTTGATTTACAGTCTAACACTATTATAAACTTCAAAACAATACAAATAACATGAATTACACATCTCTTACATGGACTCAACCTATGAATACTCTTTTTGACCCACTAATACCAAAAAACAAACAAACAATACATACCTGAGCTATATGATCGATTTCAGATGCTAAAACTTTTGTGTTTGTGATTGAAATACAAGAGGAAATTAGCCAACTATGTGTACACATCCAACTTGGAACTCTAACGGATCTTCTCTTCTCTGCGTAACTTTTCTAGTCTATCCTGGGTTGCTTTTAGTCGTTCACGTATCTGTTGTATACACTCAGTTGTCTGTTGTACTATCTTTGTACTGTCCAGCTCTTTCTAATCGACTTCACCCTAGTAAACCGGAGTTCTACACTTTCTACCATACAACATTTCGCATGATGGCATACCAATACTCGAATGACAATTGTTATACGAGAATTCTGCTAATAGTAGAAGTATCCATTTTCTCTATTAATAGAAGTGTCTATTTTCTCTATTAATTTTTTGAGAACCCGCTTTTTCTAATTCTCGGATCCGGCTCATACCCGATTAAAATACTCATGTTTTTTATTGGCATCTCACATCTTCTTCAACAAGTTTCATAAAACCTTAAAACAAAAAGCTACGATTTTAGAGGGAGTGGCAGTTTCTTCAAAGGCATCTTTTTAACCCATATACAATTTAGTCGTGAATTTAAAAAATGTGGGGTAATGTAAAATTTTCCAAATTACCCTTAGTTAATTAAAGTTAAGTTTGATTAGTTTGAGGTTATCCATTAACAATTCTTTGATCTCAACCCTCCATCTTTTTTATCAATGATTGTATTTAGTTCTCATAGTTCTCGTACGAAAAGCGGTTATCGTTTGAACCCTCCCATATATATATATATATATATATATATATATATATATATATATATATATATATATATATATATATATATATATATATATATAATTTTTTTATAGGTGTTTAACATTATAAAATTATAAGATGTTTTGATCGTGTTGGTTCGTCTCTTACACCGATTAAAATTTACTAGTAAGTAAATGAACGAATAAAGAAAAGTTCATCCATCCTTTCATCTGGACTCCAGCAGAAGCAGCAGCAGCAGCAGGACCTCCTCGTCACGCCGCTTTCTTTCCTCCCTCCCTCTTACACCGATTTCCCAACAATTTCAAACTTTTCCACTCCTTTTGTCATATTTTATCTAGGGTTTCAGATCTCAATTTTGATGTTGATGTATACTTGTATACCTATATTCTCATTCTTCCATTCATACAATTAGGGTTTCCATAACCCCTTTCTTTATCCTCAACTCATGGCAGACAACTCCAGGTCGCAAGTCACTATCACCTTAGGTCGCAGTGGACAGGTTAACCAACTTTTATCTTATGTCCTGCTTTTGCTTTAATCATTTAACCGCGCATACTTGTATCATTCATTTTTCGGTCATATCTTGCTAGAACGTAGGTTAATTGATTATGTTGCCCCACTTCATTGATTCAGTACTGTGCAAATGATTAATGCGTACTGTAACATACTAGCTCCTTCGGTGTCTGACGTAGTAGGTTTTGATTTGTGTAGGTGGTGAAAAGAGCCGCAGCTGTATTCGATAGCGAGCCTTCTGAGCCAAGTCTGGCTGTCGGAAGTAAACGATCAGTTAGAGATAGGCTAGGAAATAGTGTGGATGCACTGCAGCTTCATAATAAAAGGTGCGATTGTATTTTGAATTTGCACTAATTTTTGTTTAATTACCCTTATATAGTATACAAATTGTGCGTTTTTGAATAACAATGGCTGAGATTGGGGTGGTCCAGTGAGGTCATTTGGTTTCTCAATTATTTTTTAAAATATGTGTTAAAATCTATTAAGTCTAATGATTAGGATTCTGTTGTCTAAGGCAGAAGTTCTAGGATCGAGTTGTAGTTGAAGCTAAACTACAAAAAGGTGCCTACTTCATGAAGTTTACTTGTATCTTTATACACAACAATTTTCATTCGTCCAGAAGTCAATGCAACATTTGATTAGAGTATCATCTGCAAAGATGTTATATTGTTACTTGAGTTTCTAGATTACCCTTCACTAAAGGAAATTGAGGAATTTTGTTAGTTAACATAGATGCCTTTGTAATGGTTATTACTGGGCAAAGAGGTATAACGGATTGAAGCTTTGCTAAAAGGACAAATGTTGCTGTATGTTAAGGCATAACGAAAATGAAATCATTTTATTTATCATTGGATGGAGGGACTGTGTATTCATTGTTAATTTTTCAGGTAGCTCGGATCATGTGAATGGTTATTTGCCAAGTTTTAATGTTATTATGCGTTACAAGGGACTGTATAGGATCCCACAAAATCATGTTATTGTTTCTTAGTTGAATTAGTCTTATCTGTAAGAAGTTCACATTTACAAGATTTTGGCATGTTCAGTTTGCTTTGGGGTTTGGTCATGATTTTTTTTGTAACTTTCTAGAGTTGCATCCCGAAAATGACTTCCTATTATTACTCGATCTAGAATCTAGATAGTAGTGAACCACACTACATTCAGTCTTTAACTTGTTAGCTAGCAGCATGTCATCTCTGCTTTGAGATCTAAAATCTTTTTTCTTTCTTTTTCTACTTATTTATTAAGTTTTCGGTTGAATTATCCAATGTTTTATGCCAGATTTGAGGCATACCCTGATATATAGCATAATTAGCATTTAATTTTTTATTTCTAGAGGTTGGGAATGGCTTTCTTTCAACATAGCGAGATGACAATAAAGCTTGGGATTTTGTCTTGTATAGAGAAAAATTCCATAGTAGCTGTTATACGATAGAACCCGTATAATACTAGTAGGGTTATTATTTTACTTATAATTTAATGATCTATTACCCCGGGTATTAGTATTGACTAGCTTTTCCCTATTTTGGACAAATGTCTTCTTTTTAATCCTCTTCTTCAATTCATACCAAAGAGTCGTTATTTTTTATTCAAGTTCTGGACATATGTCTTCGAGCATCTATTTTGTTTGTGTGCAATGTGTTGTTGAAACAGATGAATAATAGTAGAACCCCTACTACCTATTTTTTTTGTGTGAAATGTTCATATTACCCATTAACTTTATCATTCATAATCCCTACTTTAGTTAGTGTCCAATATGTTGTTGATATATCTGGATAATAATATACAATGCAATAAAAAATTGAAAACTGTAACAGACTTAGTAGGGGTCATAAGGTATAACCCCTACTACACTTGTGGATAAATGATAGTATTAGTATTGACTAGTTTTTCCCTATTTTGGACAAATGTCTTCTTTTTAATCCTCTTCTTCAATTCATACCAAAGAGTCGTCATTATTTATTCCAATCGAAAGGGGGAAGATGGAAAGAAAAAAGAACAGGGTCTATTACCCTGGGTATTAGTCTCAAATCGACTACCTGCCCCAATTTTGGGTATTACCCCGGGTATTAGTATTGACAAGCTATTTTGGACAAATGTCTTTTTTTTAATCCTCTTCTTCAATTCACACACAAGAGTCGTTATTTTTATTCCAATTTTGGACATATTCGAGCACCTATTTTGTTTGTGTGCAATGTGTTGTTGAAACAGATGAATAAATAGTATAACCCCTACTACCTATTTGTATTATAATTTTCAAAGTGTGAAACAGATGAATAATAGTAGTAATTTTTAACAGCAATACCCTTTAGAGTCTTATTACTGACTAAGACCAGTGGTTATACCCTTAAATGTAACCCATAGGACAAATCTTAAAACAATAGCATTTAGCTAATTAATTTAATTCTTTGACTTTTCTATATTTAATTTTAAGTAATTTTTCAGTAATATAGTACAGAAAATGATTAGACAACACAAAGGATGTGTAAAGAGAGACAAAGAGGGTGTATAAACTTGTGATTTGACGAGGGATTTGAAAATTCTGATAACATTCAGGGTTCTGGCTTGATAATAACAACATGGGTAGTAATTGTTTACAAGACCGGCTCTATGTTAACAATTTTTTGAAAAATCCCACTTACCTGCATGCCTAGTCTACATGTGAATTGTCAATTTGATTAAGATATGACATCGACTATAAATAGGATTTAATGATTTTCTGTATGATTTATTAATGAGTTTGAGTTTTTTTTTTATTTACAAATATATAGAATTTCATGTAAGATTTTCAAAATTTTATAACTTATAAAGTGTAAATTTGAAATAAAATATTTTTTAAAAGCAATACCGTTGAGAGTCATATTATAGCTAAGACCAGTGGTTATACCCTTAAATGTAACCCATAGGACAAATCTTAAATCAATAGCATTTAGCTAATTAATTTAATTCTTTGACTTTTCTATATTTAATTTTAAGTAATTTTGCAAATAGTACAAAAAATGATGCTACCAAAAGAGCGATAGGGGCAGGAGAAGTTGTAGCTGTAAAAATTAGACAACACACAAAGGATGTGTGGAGAGAGACAAAGAGGGTGTATAAACTTGTGATTTGATGAGGGATTTGAAACTTCTGATAACATTCAGGGTTTAGGCTTGATAGTAACATGGGTAGTAGTTGTTAACAAGACCGGCTCTATGTTAACAATTTTTTGAAATTCCCACTTACCTGCATGCCTAGTCTACATGTGAATTGTCAATTTGAATAAGATATGACATCGACTATAAATAGGATTTAATGATTTATTATATGATTTATTAATGAGTTTGAGTTCTTTGATTTATAAATATATAGAATTTCATGTAAGATTTTCAAATTTTCATAACTTTCAAAGTGTAAAATTGAAATGAAATATTTTTTTAAAAGCAATACTGTTGAGAGTCATATTACAGACTAGGACCAGTGGTTATACCCTTAAATGTAACCCATAGGACAAATCTAAAAACAATAACATTAGCTAATTAATTTAATTCTTTGACTTTTCTTTTTCTAGTGATTAATAACATCTTCTCCAAGAAATCTCCTTCAATTTCTGTAGAATCTGTTAGATTATCCATGCTTAGGACTTTGCAATAATGTTATGCTTCACATATATATCTGCAAACACTTTAATTCTCAGGTTGCAGGGAGATAATGGCAGATGGAGTATGAAGGCTAGTAATTGCTTGGATGGTAAAGATTTTTTCATGATTGTTATTTATCTTTTTCTTTGTCAAACTTCAGCGTAAGTCCTAACTTCATTGTCTTTTTTTACCTGAAGAGCTTCATCTTAGTAAAGATGATCTACGATTTAAAATAATGAAGCGAACACAAAGCAGTGGCCAACAGAAGACCATGGACCTTCGTGATATTCTATCCCGGAGAGCCCGTCCTTCAATGACTAACCCCGTTGCTTCCCAAAGAAGGCAGAGGGTGCCTGAGGAGATGAGCGATGACAGAAGGCGTATCGTACCCCCTGAGCCAAGGGATCGTCCACGGGAACTAAGAAATGAGAGGCACACCCTGCCGGAACCTGAGCCAAGGGGTGAGAGACAGCAAATGCTTCAGCCTAGGGATGATAGGCGGCATATGATGGTTGAACCTGAACCAAGGAATGGTAGACAGTTTATGCCTGAGCCACTTAGACACGGTGTATCCAAGCCAACCAATGGTAGCATGTCAGCTCAATTCTCTTCCATCAGACCTCTTCCTCCGCCTCCACCTCCATCCCATATGGAATTTTTAAGAAATTCTTACTCTCCGTGGACTTTGGATCATATTAGGCGTAAATCACCTGATAGAGCTATGAATACTTTGATGAGGGGTGGTGGTGGTTTATCACCACCACCAAGGACTGAACAATTACAGCGAAGGCAGGGGGCATATGCATACACCAGTGCCAGCCGGGATGCTAATCAGATTTCTACGCCCTTGACTACCCCTTCTTTTATGACGAAAGCGTCTCTCCCTGTTGGGCCAACAAAATCCATTGGGACTTTGGTAGCCCCTTCAGCACCACCTGTTGGTAATAATATGCAACCAAGTCAATATCCAGTTAAGCTACATGTCTTCTTTATTCTAGTGTTAATTACTGAAGTAATTGAACTGTCAAATTAGTTTAGATGTAAAACTTTTTGCAACTTCATGTCTTCATATTCTTAATGTGTTTTATCTGAGTGCTGCTACTAATTTATACAAGATTCTATGTGCTTATATCTCTATGATATAGGCACTCTTCATGAAACTAGTTTTATCTGTCTATGCTTTTTACTGGTTACCAGGCAATGGATCTTACCCATCTATTGAAGTACTTGATTTACATGTTGTATCAATGTTTCTGGAATGCAAGCGTGTGTCTGTTTTTCTCTGGTTCCTAGGATTGGAAGGTTATTAGGAAATTTATGACACTTTATCCACGTTTTTGTTACCTTCAACAATCAACGTTAGTGTCTGGAGTTGTATTATACAGGAGCTACATTTGGATAAATCTGACTTACAACTTGCTTTGACGTGGTGACTTTTCCAAGGCTAAGATTATATATCTGAAAATAAGGGAATTAGTGATGGTTAAGAATAAGATTGTGGATCATTTATGTAAAACCCGAAACAATATATTAATTTATCCCGGCAGGAGCATGTTCGTCATACTGTTTTACATTAGCTTGCCTGCTCAAGAGTTCTTAGAAGGATCTCATAGCATTCTTGGTTCTTTAAATCAATGAGTTTGTTCCCTTCGTATTGTGTAGCATCGTCTCCTGATCTGCATGTGTTTCTGTTTTTTTTTGTTTTTGTTTTACTTACAGGTAGAACAACTAACTGTGGAGGGATTTTTGCGCTCATTGGGGCTGGAAAAGTATGTGATTTCTTTCAAAGTTGAGGAGGTATTCACTTAAAGTTTTTTTTTCTAAATAAATATTTGCTCTCATGGTTTACATTATTCTTGTGAAGACCTCATAAAATGTATATTATTTGCATGTAAGCAACGACTTTGATTTGTTGTTTTGTTTCTCTTGATTTATTTACTCATTACTTGTGTATGGCAGCTTGAAGTAATTTATGGCTGCTAAACCTAAGCTACCATTTTTCAAAGATGATCTTGAGTTACATCTATTTCTTGTGGATGTTTAGGTTGATATGGCTGCATTGAGCCAGATGGGTGACCAGGATCTCAAAGAGTTAGGAATACCTATGGTATGTTTTCTTTCACTTTTGTTGCTCGCTCTCTCTCTCTCTCTCTCTCTCTCTATCCCCCTCCATTTTCTTGTTTTTTCTATCACCTAATCCTCTATATAACATTACTTTCAATATCTAGTGATTTGCACTCTTGTTGCTGAATATTACTAGGATTTTTATTTACCCACATTCAAACCTACAGAAAGAAAGATATAATTAATTTAGTGAATTTAAACAAAAGAAAGTAAGATACTACTTCTAAATATATAATCAAGTATATTAAAAGTATAATTAAGAGATAAAGATTAAAAAAAAGCTGTATCGCTAATTAAAGTATAATAACACTTATATAAAAGGCTATCGAGTTTACTATAGATATACATGTATGCTTGACGAGTGTGATCATGTCCTACGACTTAGGAGTCGCGCCGCCCGGGGGGGGGGGGGGTGGTCATGGCTTCTAGAATGGGTGGTTATAGAGAGACAAGCTATAGGCTTAGAGTTAGTAGTTGGAATGTAGGAACGTTAACAGGTAAGTTTCTGGAGTTAGTCGATTGTTTAAAAGAACATAGGGTAGATATAACGTGTTTTGAAGAGACTAAGTAGAAGGGAAATCGCTCTAGAAAAGGTAATGGTTATAACTTATAAGTGTGGTACTTGGGTTCGGGAACTGCTTAGAAATGAGTAGGAATTGTCTTAGCAGCTAGGTTAAAGGACAATGTAGTAGAGGTGAAAAGGTGTAACGATAGGATTATGACTTAAAGTGGTTTAGGAGAAGCAGTACTTAACATAGTGAATGCTTATGCACCTTAGGTGAGTTTGGAGAAATCATAAAAGATCAGCTTCTTGGAGTCCTTAGATTATCTTGTGAGTGGAATTTCCGAGGATAGAGGGAAATTTTAATGGACATATGGGAGCAGGAGAAGACGGGTACCCATGCGTTCATAGAGGCTTTGGATATGGGGAGAGAAACAAAGAAGGGCGTTCTTTACTTGAGTTTGCTTTTGCCCACGAGTTGGGCGTCACAAATTCATTCTTCTAGAAAAGGGAAGCGCATTTGCTCACTTACCTTAGTGGAGGACATAGCACGCAAATCAATTACCTTCTTGCGCGTAAAAGAGATAGGTAAGGTCCTCCCACAAGAGTCAAGCTACTTGCAACATCGTTTATTAGTGCTAGACATCTTTTTTAGGAAAGGAGTTCTAAAATATAGAAACGAGGGTAAACCTAGAATTTTATAGAGAAACCTAAGAGGGGAGATAGAACAGGAATTTAGAAAGAGAGTCGCAGACTATTAGAGAGTTAACAAAAAAACCCTAAGATTTACCTCCGATAGGTTGCGGGTTCATAGGGAATCATGGTGGTTTAACGATAAGGTCCAGATTAAGGTTAAAAGAAAGCAAACTTGCTTTAAGGAGTTAGTCAATATTTATAAAGAAGCTAAATGAGAAACAAGGAAGTTGTAGCCCGGGCAAAAGAAAGAGCTTATGAAGACTTACACAAGAGATTAGACTCTAAAGAAGGGTAAAATGAAATATTCAAATTAGCTAAAGCTAGGGTGAGGAAGAAAAGAGATTTAGGAAACATTAATTTATCAAAGATGACAGAGGGAGAGTTCTTTCTAGAGATAGAGAAATTAGGCGTAGATTGGGCGAATACTTCATTATTTAATTAGGAGGCCAGACATGATATGAGTAGTGGAAAGAGCTTTGAGATGGGCCCTCGCGTTGATGATAATTGTTATTGCACTAGGATTTCCTCAGGGAAAGTTAGAAGTGCCTTACGCAAGATGGGGAGAGATAAAGGACCTGATCAAATCCCTATCGAGGTGTGGAGGTGTCTTATAACGATTTTTAACCTGATATTTACACTAGGGGGACGCCCAAATTTGTGGGAACTACGGTGGTATTAAACTTCTTAGATAAAATTCCGATTGGTGTTTTTAGAAAGGAATTAGAAGTAACGTCTATTGTCAACACGTTGAGGGAAGGGAGATTGCGGTGGTTTGGCCACGTTAAAAGGAGGCAACCAATAGTACCGGTTAGGAGAGGGGGATCGATTTTAGTAGACAGTACTAGGATGCGTGGTTGTTCTTATCTGCGGTGGGAAGATAGAGTTAGAGCGGATTTGCAAGAGCTTTCTCTCTTTGAGGACATGATCTCACATAGGGTTTCTTGGAGAAGGAGAATTTCAATTCGGGGTTAGGAAGAAACGAGTTTGCACTTTGCATAATAGGGCTTAGGATTATGACCGACTTTGTATTTATAAAGTAATAGCTAACTACTAAATAAAACCTAACATTTATAAAGATTTTAGATTTAACTTAAGTGTTAGTAGATCCCCAAATATATATCAGGTGAATATATATATATTATATTGTATCTATTTTATATATTTGGCTTTTACTCTTTACTTTAATTTTATTACTACGTTTATTATATCTAGTCGTATCTCTTTTATCTTTTATTATTATTATTATTATTATTTATTTATTTTTATTTTACGTTGGTGAAGGTCTTTTTTAGGAAGCATTCTCTCTATCTACAGGTTGATTGTCTACATTCTACCTCCCCCATACCCCGCTCTAGCAAGATTGGGTACCGTTGTTGATGATGATCTAATATCAGTTAGAGACCAAAATCCGACTTTTTGTGCTGAATGGGGTGTTGTATATAGGATCATAAGATCTTAATAGGTCGTGGTTATTAGATGTTTCTCATAGGAATGGAATAAGAGAGCCAAAAGAAGTATATTTGAACTAGGATTTCAAAGCATGATACACAGCATAATATAGGATAGTATTTCTCGCCATCTGTTGGTTTTGTCTGGCAGGAAAATTTTTGAAAGGTCAAGCTGTGATTGATAGAAAAATTTGTTTGGCTGACAACTTTTTAGAGCTTCTTGGTAAAGAAGCCACTTTAAGTAGCTTTCGGAAGTTTAAGCTTTCATGTCTATTGACTATTGCTTTTTTGTCAAGCACTTTGATACAAATAAAAACTTGACTCTCCAACTAGTTTTGTCTCGTAAACAAACAGTCCTGATATAGAAGAAACTCATAACCCTATGCATGTTGTAATGAAAGAAGCATGTTCGTTCAAGTGGGCGTGTCTTGAATATGCATTTACATGACGTTTTGTTTCAGGGACCGAGGAAAAAGATACTTCTTGCTCTCCTAGCACGCACTAGGAGGCAACCAAGATGAGAGAGTATGTATACTTGGGGATCACAACATTACTACTACTACTACTCTTGAAAGCAAATCTTGATATGAGATTTTCTGGTATGATATGATAATATTTGTGTACATTTTTTGGAATCAAAATTAGTCACTTGAGTTGTTGTCGATGGTATTTTATTTTTCGTAATGAATGGTATTCCATTTTATGCCCCCACCCAGACACAAATGGTAGGTTGTTAAAAGCTGTACATTTCTTGGAGAGATGAACGAACCGACGGTTGGTTTTTTTTATCACATTATCGTTTTTATAATGAAATTTTGTGTGTTAGGTAGACTGGTAATCAGTATTTTATGACATAGTTGTAAACAGACAAATTTGTTGCAAGTTCAATTAAATAAAATCCAAGAATATTTTATTTTAAAATTCCTATTCTGTGAACACCAACCAATATGGACTTGGTTTCTCCCCTCATCACAAGTTATTTTAAAATTCCTACTAGCTAAGCGACCCGTGTGTCAACACGGGAATGATATAATACAATTTTAAATTTATATAGTTTTAAAAAGTATTAACACGTTAATTTTTTTTTGAAAACATAGATAGAAATATAAAATCTCGTAAGAATAAACATTACAGAAGTTTGGAATTCATACATAAGATCATCATTAGATTTTCTGTAAAACCTCTTTATAAATAACATTCATGGTTTTATTAGTAGTGTTGTCTTTATCATCGCAATTTAAACACGGGGATGATATAAAACAGTTTTAAATTTATATAATTTTAAAAGTAATAACACGTTAAAAAATTACAAAACATAGATAAAAATATAAAATCTTGTAAGAAATGATAAACATTACAGAAATTTGAATTTCATACATATACAATTTAGCTACTTGGTAATGGCCTACATACTACTTGACTCTACATTATGAACGATAAAATCTAGCTATTTGGTTTTAATAATGGGCTCCGGTGTAGTTAAAATGAAACAGTGAACAACGCGTAACATAAACAATGAATCTCGAATATAACTCTCAAACAAAACCGAACTCGGACTCAATTCAAACTTAATTGCAGTTCACGCCTTTAAATGAACTTGTTGAGGAGGTTTAAAGCAAGTCAGCCCTCGGTGGCTCTTGATTTCTGCCGTCAAACACCACTCTAATCAGTAAATAAGAAAGCAATTTCTGCCGTCAAACACCACTCCTAATCAATAAATAAGAAAGCAAATTTTAAACTACTACAATATTAATAATCAATTAAGACAAATTCATATTGACATAGCGAATTGCAAGCACGAGATAGCGAATCTATGCGTCAACCCTAAACCCTAAACCCTAAACCCTAAAACCCAACTCAAGCAAATATTTAAAAAGGCAAATATCTTGTTTCTTATTTAATCAATATTCTTATTAAGCTAGTTATACAATTTTGAAAACACAACTCAAGCAAACAAATTAAAAAAACAAATAACAAACACAGGGGCTGGCTGCTCCTACCTTATTTAGGCCTGGGCAAACAGAAAAAGAGGCCCTTGAAAGTAAATAAATAACTGTTAGTAAGCACACAATTTGTTTTTCTAGATGTTAACGTCTCTTTCCAGCATACACCGACACATATATGAAGTACTAACTCGATCTTAGAGAGATCAGGGAAGTAATTCTCTGTATCAGTTAGTTGTTGTGTCCATTTCAAATTCTTAATATGCATATTTACTTGTACTTATTGAAAAATTAGAGAAAAAAGAAATGTTTTAAATTGGTTAGATACATTTTATTGATATGGGGCTGCATCAACTTGTGACTACCATATGCAGTGCAAAAAGCATCTAGAAAATACTGCTACAATAAGTATATGGATTGTTTTTCTTAAATCTATGTCTTCTCTCTGTCCAGATAGAAAAATAAGATGTAGAAGATATGTCAGTGATAAGTATGTCTAGACAGATAATGCACTTTGCAAACATGCCCAAAAATCCTCATTTTCACTTAACTTCATATGCAAGCATTATCTTATAATGTGGTCTCATATGAGCAAGAAAGCAAGTCTTTGTACTTATATGCTTCCTATTTAAGAGTGGAGTTAGAACTCACGGGAGGAGGAGGCATGTCTTTATTAGTGCTGATACTCATCAATTATAGTTGCTGACTGCTTTAAAAATAATTGCTCCTTGTTTCAAAGCAAACTTAAGACTTGAATGCATATATCATGTATTCCATTATCAAAATGAGGAAGTGAGTGTCAAATGGTTAATATCCAGTACTTCCAACAGACAAACCACAAAAGCAAATACAGAATTTAACAAACCAGAAGGAGTCGGTGCCAACTCAACTTCAAACCGATCACTGATGATTGGTGAGTCAAGATCAGCTGCCTACCAAACTCGCTACAATCCACGTATAAGAACTAACTAATTCACAGTTAAGTGTCCTAAGTACTAAAGATATTTAAGTCCCAGTAGACTAAATCAAAATTGTAGCCAGATTTATACGTTTAGGAAGTAGCAGTTGTCGTAACAAAAATAAAAGTTCAGATAGTAGCAATAGTTGATAATTGCTTCAAGCCGGTACCAAATAGAGAGGGTTACGAACGAACTGCTTCAAACTGGTACCAAATTGAGAAATTAAGATTTTGAATGAAGAACCTTGTTGAAAAACAACCTTTTTTGGAATAGATAGGGTTGCAGAAACTTACCTTGTAGAGAAGCGATAAAAGAATTAGAGTTGCAGGAAGTTATCTTCTTCGATTGTAAGCCTTTACTTGTTTCTTCCAAATGTCTGTAAGCAAAAGTTGAAGAATGATAGTTTTTGAGGTTTCCCTTGTAAGTCACATAGAATGAAGAAATGGGGAATGAGGGAGGCGGATGTATCGAAGGAGGTGGAAGTCTGGTTCTCGGGTATAATATAGATCCGCGTTTTTAATACGGATGTTGCTAAAATTGTTTTTGAGAATTGATGGATTTTGAAATTAAGGGTTCTTATTGGTTGATTGAGGTTGATTTAATGGTTATTTTTGGAAAATTTGTAAGTTGAAACTTGTAATTACCCAACCGTATTAATAAGTAAGACTTGATTTTCCATTAAAAAAAACCCTCATTAACGCGTCATTAATGATCCTTTACAAATAATTAGAAAAAATAATGAATATACGTTTACCCTCTATGAATTGAAGTTAATAATTCTTATTACTAAAAGACAAAAAACTTCTTTTACCAGAAATGATGCAAGCTCTGTTGGCCTTTACCCTTGAAAGCAGTTCTAGCAACAGCAACATAGAACCTGTTCATATTTTTTGTATCATAATTAATAAATTTTCAGCCTATGTTGCAGTTCTAGCAACAGCAGCACAGGACATTAGAAGCAATTCAACTTATATTCCCAATGTCATCACTGTTAATACTCCAGAAATATCAGCACCTTCTTGAGACTATCATAAGGGGGAGATACAAATTAGATTAAAAATTAATACATCTCCCCCAACAAAATGTAAATATATTTCAACATTGGTCTTCCAGGACCAGGAGAATATATGGCATGCAAAGTATTATCATCAATCAATCACTATCAAAATAGTGACGTACGTTTGAGAGTTATTTCAAGAGCTTACTAACATACCGTGAAGTAAGCAAGGTAGCTCACAGAAAGCGTCAATGTAATTTCTATCACGGTATCATTGAAAATAAATCCAAGCCATAAATAGGACACCAGGCCAAATGCAATACCCATTCCTACACTGCACCAAACAAATTAAACAGTTTCTCTTATAAATCATGTGTAACAGGCTAACAGCCATACTTTTCTAAAAAAGATTGAAGCTAATATGAAAAACTTACGCCCAAGTAACACTGTTGCCAAGAACTTGATAACACTCCCCCAGCTGAAGGTTGATCGAGTTACCATTCGGAAAAACAGTGTATAAACAACTATCGCCGTCCTGATCAAATATACATACAAAATTTTCCTTATTAGTTATTTACTGATTTAGAACACCAGACCAAATGCAATACCCATTCCTACACTGCACCAAACAGATTTACTGATTAAGGAGTTCATAGAGTTGACAGAAAATTGATACCCATCATTCATTAGAGATTCTCCTTCAATAATTGTACTTAGATTATTGCTTGCACCAAGCTCTTTTAACAAAGAAACTACAGCAACATGATCAGTAGCACTTAAAAGTCCTCCAAGCAGCAATGATGTTTTCCAGTTCCAGTTATATGGAAATATTAGCTGCAATTAAATAAAGAATTTAAACAATTCTTCTTTGACAAAACATGACATTTTAAACCAAAAAAGGATGTAGTAGTATGTTATTAAACCTTTAATGCTATCGCCAAATTAACTCAAAAGGAAGTAACCACACAATATTGTCACCAAATTAACTTAAAAAATACGAACAGTGGTTTGGGAATATCATGATAATTGATAATCCAATATGATCTTTAAGAACACTGAAGATGAAAACTTAGTTAACTGTTTGAGTTTTAGTTATAATCGCAATAAAGTGAGGCAAATGCCCCTTGTTCTAATTCCATGAAACATTATCAACATCCCACATTTGTAATTGATTCTATTTGATTCCATAGGATTCTTACGGTGGGTACATGGTGGCATTTGCTGGTAGAAAATATGCTTCAAGGTCAATCCCAGCTTTTGTTGCAAAACAGTACAATTATTGTGACCAGCTTTACCCTGGTAAGATGGTAATTCTTTACCCTAATTGTTCAGTTTTCTTTAGGAGATGTCCAAGTTAACCCAAGATTACCTCCTTGTCCCATGGTAAACTTAAAAGATTTTGATTTTGGTGGTAATTGAAGGATATTTTTAGGTATTTGATTAATAGGGTGCTCTGTGAACTATGTCCCTTAATTGATTTAGCACTAACTATAGGACCATGGGTAAATTACAGGAGCTGATTAATTGAACTATGTCCCTTAATCAAGACTCACTTGATTATGAGTCTTGTTATTTCTCATTCTCATATTGTCATCAAATATGGTGATGGAAATTGATGAAATAAATAACAAAATAAAAAATGATAAACTGGAAAAGCTATGAGAGATCAAACTAACCTTTATACATGCAAAACTCAATATGCAATAAATACATTGAATTTTATTTTGGCTTCAGAAAGGTTAAAGCTTTATGTAAAGATTGAACTTGATTATACACTGTTAATGAAATCTTGATGTTTATGCTATTAATATTACAGCAACACACTAACGTCTTAATTCATTTTCATGTTTCCTTGAGCACAAGAATCTCATAATCACAGAGAAAGCTCCTTATTTCAGATGACAATGCCTCAGATCAAGGCAGAAATGGAAACAACACTCCAGTGGCTCGTTCCAGTAGCTACAGATACTATCAAGTATGTTCTTATACACACAAAAATACATATTTATCTTTTAAACAATATTTTCATGTTACCTTATCTGTAATTTCTAATTGTTAATGGCAGAGCACATCAAAGTTTTGGACGGGTTGGCGAGTGGGAAATTACAGGGTAAACATATCATTTAATGTCAATCGTTTGTTGGTTTCTTCTTCTTTTGTTCTTGTTCTATGTAAATAATGTAATTCCTGTAATCATATTCATCACTACTTATCTATAAAAAAAATTAGAGTTTTACAGATGCATTCAATCGATATAATCCCAAAGAACACTATTTAAAAAAATAATTAATCATAAATAAAGATACTTGGTACTTACTTGGGTGATTGTAATACAAAATATAGATTGAATTCGCTGTCTTCCTTCCCTAATCCTTGATGTCGACGCAACAAAGCCCCCCAAAAAGAAACTTCCGCTTTTGATATGATACAGTGAAGTCGGAAAATAGGTGAATCGTAGAAGAAGGCTGCGGAAGAAGAGAGATAGGTCGGAGATAGGGGATTCGTAGAAGAAGCCTGCGGAAGTCGACGATGGGGGTAGTCGGCTTAGGGGAAGGCCGTAAACCCTAAAGGAGAAGAATAATTTGGGTAGTCGGCTTAGTGGGGAATTGAAGTCGATGATGGGGGTAGTCGGCTTAAGGATTTTGGGGGATTATGACGTAAGCAAACGATTTTTTTTAATTTTTTTTTAAAACCAAAGAATGTGATTGGTGGAGACATTTTAGGAAAGGGGGAAAACCCTTTTCATTTAATAAGTATTAGAGATTCTGTACTTAGTCCTTTTATCTTTGCAATCATTCTTGATCAGCTAACTAGAGGGATTCAAGGAAGCATCCCATGGTGTATGATTTTCGCAGATGATATTGTCTTGGTTTCTGATACGAAAGAGGAGTTAAACAGAAGATTAGAACAGTGGAGGGTCGCGCTAGAAAACTCAGGATCAAAGATAAGTAGAGGTAAGACCGATTATCTTTTTTGTCATTTTAGCAATACCGATAACGAGGGGAGCCAAGATATCTACATAGGGGAACACGCTTTGAGACCCCAAGAGTCTTTCAGGTATATAGGATCCATTTTATACAGAACGGGGAGGATAGATGAGGATGTTTCCAACCGTATTCAGGCGGGGTGGAGGAAGTGGAGAGCGGCGTCAGGAGTGCTTTGCGACAAGAAAGTACCGCTTAGGCTTAAAGGAAAATTCTACATACTAGCTGTTAGACCTGTCATGTTATATGGATCAGAGTGTTGGCCACTGAAAAAGGCGCAAGCGGAGAAGTTAGAAGTGACAGAGACGAGGATGCTTAGATGGATGTGCGGGAAAACGTTGCAAGATAAAATTCCGGTTGGTGTTTTTAGAAACGAATTAAGAGTATCATCTAGTGTCTACAAGTTGAGAGAAGGGAGTCTGGGGTGGTTCGGTCATATTAAAAGGAGGCTTCCAACAACACCAGTTAGGAGAGCAAAATCGCTTACAATGGATGACACTAGGAGGCATGGTCGCCCCTTTCTGAGGTGGGAAGATAGAGTTAGAGCGGATTTGCAGGAGCTATCTCTCTCTGTGGACATGATCTTAGATAGACCCTCATGTAGAAAGAAGATTAGAATCCAGGATTAGGTGGAAGAGAGTTTAGCACTTTGCGGCTTAGGGTTTATGGTCTGGGGGCTAGGTTGTGCCCCATTTGCGGGGTTTTTTATTTTATTTTATTTTTTATTTTTTTATTTTTTTATTTTGATTATTTTTTTATTTTAATTATTTTTTTTATTTTTTACTTTTTATTATTATTATTATATTTTTTTCCCACACATGTATTTATATATATATATATATATTATTGTTTTCATACCTATATATAATTTTCACGCTATTGTTTTTTTAATTTTTATTTTTTTATTATATTTTTTTTATTTTATGTTTTATTAATTTTATTTGTTTCAGTGTTCTCATTGTTTCTCCTTTATTCTTATTGTTTTCTGTCCCTTTGATGCTGGAGGCAGGAAACAATCTCTCTATCTATGGGTAGAGGTATGATTGTCTACATCTCACCTTCTCATACCCTGCTTTTAGCGGGATTTGGGTATGTTGTTGTTGTTATCCTAATATAATATAGGGAAACCGTATAAAAAATTACTTAAATATTCAACTTTTGATTTTAAAAAACTTGTTAATTTATACCTTTACAAACATTATCTTCAGAATGATATCCCAAGTTTTTATATATTTATTTATTACGAACGATAAACATATTTATACTTTGGATTTATAAATATTATTATTTTCCAAGCATTTGCTATAAAAGAAGATTTTTGACATACTATTTTGTACTTGGCATACCGTTATGATTAACACTAGTATTTTTTTTAATTAAATTAATAAGATATTTTCGTAGGATCTCGTTTGCTATTTATATCTCTCAAATTGATATATTATAATAAACAACTTTTAGGTTGGGAACGATAGTCGTTCTATGGAAATTCATTACGTAAGAGACTCATATTTTAACTACACATTCATTTATAAATAATATAAAGCATAGTAACTTGATAAGTATTAAGCATTTATATTAAATAACTTTCTTTCTAGAAATAAAGATAGATGCGTGTATGATAATAATTAATAAAATATATTAATTCCTTAAGTGGTTGGCTCCTATTATTTAAAAATATGGAGTCGTTTTCGATATCTTAATTAGGTCCAAGCCGCGCGTATACCAATCAACTTTCATATTAATTCTTTAGTCATTAAATATGACTTTAATTCATAGAATGTTTTTTTGTTTTAATTTATGATACTATAAAATTATAAATTTTCCTTTCAAAGCCCATATAATATAATATTTATTATTATTATTTTATTTTATTATATAATAGGTTAACAAGCTATGATGTTCGGTGAGATCTCTCTCTCTCTCTCTCTCACACACACACACACATATATATATATATATATACATATATATATATATATATATATATATATATATATATATATATATATATATATATATATATATAGTGGGAGGTTCAAATGAGAACCTTAAATAAATTAAGAATGAGAGACTCAATTCTAGTCGTCCAATTCCCCTCCTTTAATTTCATTGCCCACCCATGAATTCCGAACATGCACCCTGCCACACTAGATCCCCTCACGCTCTCCATCCATGAATTTCACTTACAAAATGAACGGCCGAGATTTAGTCTCCCATTCTCATTTAATTTTCGATCCTCATTTGAACCTTCCCCCCCCCCCCCCCCCCACACACACACATATATATATATATATATGTGTGTGTGTGTGTGTGTGTGTGTGAGAGTGCAAAAGTTCAAACGAGAACTGTTTTTCGTACGAGAACTGCGAGAACAATCTGAGTCGTCCAATTCCCCCTCCTTTAATGTCATTGTCCACCCATGAATTCCTCACATGCTCTCTGCCACACTTGATCCCCTCCACGCTCTCCATCCATGAACTTCCCATATCTAAGGAACGGTCGAGATTGGTTCTCAGTTCTCGTTTGAACCCTCCCATATATATATATATATATATATATAGAGAGAGAGAGAGAGAGAGGTTATTCGAGAACCGTTGTTAGTGTGAGAACTGCGAGAACCAATCTCAGCCGTTTATCAGATTTGGGTTGTTCATGGATGAATATCATGGATGGATAGAATGTGGCAGGATACATGTAAGAAATTTATGGGTGGGGAATGACATTGAAGGAGTGAGAATTAGACGTCTCAGATTAGTTCTCGCAATAAAAATGGTTCTCAAATGAACTTCTTACTATATATATAGGGGAATGTTCAAATAAGAATGATAAATTAAATGAGAATTGGAGACTCAACCTCAACCATTCATTTTGTAAATGGAATTCATTGATAGAGAGTGTGGGGGATAGAGTGCGACATGGTGCATGTGAGGAATTCATGGGTGGACAATGACATTGAAAGAGGGGGAATTAGACGGTTGAAATTGAGTCTCTCATTCTCATTCAATTCAAGGTTCTTATTTGAACCTTCTGATATATATATATATATATATATGAAAAAGTTTTTGCGAGAACCATTCTTAGTGCGAGAACCGCGAGAACCAATCTAAGCCGTCCAATTCCCCCTCCTTCAATGTCATTGCCCACCCATGAATTCATCACATGCACCCTGTCACACTATATCCCTCCACGCTCACCATCCATGAAACTTCTCATATCCAAGGAACGGTCGAGATTGGTTCTCGCGGTTCTCGCACTAACAACGGTTCTCGCACGAACCCTCCTCTCTCTCTCTCTCTATATATATATATATATATATATATATATATATATATATATATATATATATATATATATATATATATATATATATATATATATGGGAATGTTCAAATGAGAATGATAAATTAAGTGAGAATGGGAGACTCGATCTCAGCCGTTTCTTTGTAAGTGGAATTCAATGATGGAGAGCGTGGAGGGATAGAGTGTGGCAGGGTGCATGTGAGGAATTTATGGGTGGACAATGACATTAAAAAAGGGAGAATTGGACGGCTGAGATTGAGTCTCTCATTCTCACAAATATTTAGGTTCTCATTTGAACCTTTACCTATATATATATATATATATATATATATATATATATATATATATATATATATATATATATATATATATATATATATATATATATATATATATATACACACACACACACATATAGACAAAGGATCAGATAGAAATGTTCGCACCGTGCTTACACTTGCAAAACACTTCTCTAGAACGAACCACTGAATCTAGATGCAGCAAAATTACATAATGAGGATCTGATACGACGGCTTACCAATGATGGGAATTGTCATCTCCGCCTCACCTTTATCTCACCTTTACCCCGGCCTTAACCACCTCATCCCCACCATCATCCTCACCGCCTCACCTCAACCTCTCTCTAGCGTAGCGACCCAGGATATACATCTTCCTCCTTTCTCCTTCCAAGGTGATTGCCGCCTCTACCCGAATCTGAAATTGAAGCAATTTTTGGAAGGACTCTTGCTGGAAACTACTTAATCGAACTTAAGGTAAGTAATCATAACCCTTTTTCTTGTAAAATTTGAATTTAAGGGATTAGGTGATGGATTAATCAACAGGGTATTCATAGCTCTGTTTCTTGTAAATTTTGAATATTTAAGTACACATAGCCCTTGTAAAATTTTTGGAAGGTTTCAAAAGGGTGGTTGCTACTTCTCTTGCCACTGCATCATCCGGCCACCGGATTGTGCAAAGCCAATGATTTCGTTCCCATTATTATTTACAATTAATCAACAGCTCTTGCAAAAAAAAAGACAGTTGAGGTTGAAGAAAAAGAAGAAGGGAAAAGCCGATGATATCCACTGTTGTTTCTTTAACTCAATTATCTTGTTTTCTGCATCATCCAACATATCTGCAGTCAATATACTGGTTTGATTTCATCTGTCGCATTTTCTCCTATGATTTTTGCCCAATTAATTTTGTTGCATCTAGATGCAGTGGTTTGTTCTAGTGCATCTTCGTCGTTCGCATCGTTCGCAATGTGGGAGCCGTTCGCATTGGATCCCACCCTCTATATATATATATATAAATTATATATATATATATATATATATATATATATATATATATATATATATATATATATATATATATATATATATATATATATATATAAATTCATCTATGAGATTTTATATATTAAAAAGAATCGTTACTTTTCAAGTCCCCCTGCTTTAAATATAGACTTTTAAGTTCAATTTGGTTTATGTTTTTTTAATCTAATTCATTTCATTCTCTCATTTTCTTGCTTAAGCGAAAATTAAATAAAACAATTTTATTTTAAAATTTTATACTAAATCCCTCAGTTTCTCTTCAAGTCTTCATGAAGAAACTCGAGAATACTGTGTTAGAGACCATGATTTAAACTTTAAACTGCCAATAGTATGCCAATAAAAAAACAACGAACTTTGATTATATTGAATTTGGTTATCCAAATTTTTCTTTGAGAAAGTAAACCTAAGATAGGGAAAGTAGTTAAGAGGCTTTGTATTCTTTTATAAAATCTTTCTACTTATCATACTACTTGTAAGATTAAAATAAGTGTGAACATTAATATAAAAGATAATAAAAGAGAATTAGTGGATTCTATATGTAATATTTTGATTAGTAAAAAAATGAAATAGAAAATTTCAAAATTAGTTTGTATTACAAACATTAGGCTACTCATAATGTGCAAAGCAAATGAGCCGTATAGTTGATGTTGCTTTGCAGTACCAGTTTCTACACAACCCCCACCTATGATTAAGGCCACCTGTACCACCTCCGGGTGTGGTATCGGATTCGGCCAGGTAACTCAAAAACACCCATACGGGTGAAACGGGTGTGGCTAGCGGACTTTGGAGCCGGGTATAAATACCCGATTGTTGCAACGGATTATATTGTTTTTTTTTTAATTTTAACCCTTTATGTAAAAAAAAAGAATTTTTTTTTTGAAAATTGAAACCAACAGTTATATTGTTTTTTTTTGTTTTTTTATTTTAACCCTTTATATACAACCAACTTTCACCCATTTTCAAATCATCTTCTTCATATTCATTTTCTCAAAACTCTCTCAAACACTCTACCAAACACTTTCTCAAACATTTTCACAAACATTTTCACACGTATATTTTGAATACGTTAATATCGAGGAAGTACTCGGCTACGAAGCACCTCGTAATTGAGTTCTAAATTTTAATTATCTTAATATTTGTAATTTGTTTTTTTAATTTTAGTAATGTAATTTTTTTTAATTTTAGTGATGTAATTTTTTTTAATTTTAGTAATGTAATTTTTTTATTTTAATGAAATGAAGTTTTAGTTGTTTAAATTTATTTATAAATATTTTATTTTGTTAAATAATAAATTGTGTGAAGTAAAAGAATTAAAAAAAGTGGGGAAAATGTTAGGGTAGGAGAGAGAAGGTGGTACTGGCAAATTGGGTAAATTGGGTAGGAGAGAGAAAAAGCTGATGTGGCGATGATATGGCTGTCAGGGTAAGCTGGGTAAACTTAGGGCGGTACTGATGGCCTAAGGGAGCTAGGAGTGGTAATATCCTTTCATATTTATTACATTGACACATAGCTTTTTTTCCCATCACCTAAACAATCACTAAATCTTGTAGTATTTAATTTCTACACACCAAATTTTGGGACCCATAATACAAACACTACATAACCACCACTTAGGCGGTACTCACGACATACCTTCTCCTACCACACTCACCACCCAAATGGTTTTATTTACCCACCACACTCTTTAATACCCTCTCACTCCTTCCTCTCTTATAAATAAGATTTATGATTCTCAGAATCCCTATGCCGCAAAAGAGAACTAATTTGGGTAATTTTCAAATCTAGTTACAGTTATAGAAATCGAGCTATCTTCTATTATATATAAAAGACTAATTAGAAAAAAATTATTAGACGATCTGAACCTTTCATTTAATAAAAAATTTGATCTTAACCGTTCATTCATTTGATTTTAAAATTTTGATTTTGACTTTTTAGAGTCAAACTAATTTGACTAACCAATGTGAATTAAGATAAAGATAACCTTTAATCAAATTAATGTTAAATATCTTTGAGATTAAAAAAAATTCATAAAATAATAAAGAATACCTAAACTTTATCTTAATATTTGTTATCTTTTTGAAATATTCAAACAATCGAATTACCTCCGTAAATTTATGTACGGCATCTACTTAAAATATTTATAATCTCACTTTATTTGAAATTTTAAAAAGCATCAAATTGACATTCTTACATTTTTGCATTGTATCCACATAAAGTAAAAATGTTGTCCGACATTTGCATCACATTATTATTTTATAAAAACATATCTTTAAATTTTAAGTATTAATAAATAATAATAAATTAGTTTTTTATATATATATATTAGAAGATTGTCATAATAATAAATTAATAATTATATTAATACCAGATAACTTATAATTGTGTAGTATACAAGTATTTCTTTACTTTTGAATATACCTTTTTTTTAATTTATCATCTTTTTATATTCACACTTCTTTCATGTTATATAATTATATGTTAAATAAATAATTTACTATTTTAAGTATTAATTCTTTCGCGGTGGTTTCATCGTTGGTCTTAGAATTACCGTCTGTCTGTCGTCATTTTTTTAACTCTAATTTTGTTCGCTTATTAATGTTTAATATTTATTACTTTTCTAAATCATCACGTGTGTTACACGGGTATTTAAACTAGTTCTTTATTATAATATCACGACATTTGGCACCAGGGCTTAATTATCTTCGTGACTCAGGGCAAATTAGAAAATGGACCTTTAAAAATATTAGACTATATAAAATGTTGAGAAAAAACTTATAATTGTACGTATTTAACTATAACTATAGACGAAACTTGACAACTAAGTAAAACTAATAAATATTGATTTAAGAATTAAAATATAATAGTTACCAACTAAGAAAACTAATGAATATACAAACTAATATGCTAACAACAATTACTTACCAGATAAACAATTAACTAATTATGAACTAATCAATCAATATGCATATACCAATTATACAATTATACTAAGCCAAAGTAGACGGACTAATATGCAAATACAATTAGTTTTCATGTAATCAATTGACCGAACCAAACAAAAGTAAGGAGTTATATTGTTGAAATCTAAACAGTGAATAAAAATTGAACTAAAAATCAAGGATAAAAGATTAAAGAAAATTTAGACGTGTTTGAGAAATTAGAAGTATTTCAAATTTCAAAGATGTCTTAAATAGTTGAATTTAGGGTTTAGTTTCAAAAAATATACTGAATTTGTCTCTTCTTGTATATACTCAATTTTCAATACTACCATTTAATGTATCGAATTTCAAAAACTACCATTTAATTTATTGTTACCTTTGATATCAGGTGACTTGTGATGTGACATGGTTTTGGGTGACGTGACCTATGACTTGGATGATGACATGTAATTTATTTGATTAAAAATAACTGAAATAATAAAAAAAATAATGATAATCTATACTATATTATAAAGCATTTAACTTTCTCTCTCCTAAAATTTTTAAGACTACTTAATTTTAAGTAGTACATTTTTTTTGCTTAAGATACAAACACTTAAAACAATAGCCTAACCAATCATTCCCTTGATTATCTCAACTAATTTAATGCAATTATTACTTTAACAAATCATTAAACATCACAAAAATTATTTAAATGATTTCATTATGGCTAAATTACTTACATCAATAGAAAATTTAAGGCTATAATATCTTTTTCATTAATTATTTAATAATAATATTTTTTTAGTTGTTTTTCAAAAACTATTATAACAACTAATAAAATGTTGATTGTAAAAAAAACAAAGTAAAGAAATTAAAAAAGGTAGAAAATACATTGATAGGTTGACTAACATCGTATTTCACATACCATACCATATTTATTAAATCAAACATGTTATCGAGTACAAACTATTGTCATTGCCGCCGCATTGCGCGGGTGCAATGCTAGTAATAATAGATGGGGAAAATGATTCGTAATGTTAACATCACATAACTTAGGTGATGTTACACTCACAAACCATTTAAATGAGTAAATACTGAAATGACTAAACTATCCTTCATTAAAGTAGATTGTGAGACATCACTTAAGTTGCGTAATGTTAACATTACTGATGATTTCCCCTGATAATAATAAACAAATATAATAAAAACTTATGAACAACAGATTGATCATCCGCCCTTTCGATTTGTATCTGCTTTTCTCATCTTCACCAACTGAGTGATTCATCTCCACGGTTTCGATTCAACAACTGAGTGATTCATCTTCATCTACTTTCGACGTCTTCATGCGTGTCACCTAAGGGGTTTCTGAAATCGGTTCAAACACCAAGATTCACCATCGCCATCGCCACCATCAGGGGTCACCATCGCCACCGGAGTCGAACAGATATGGGGTTCTCTGTATGATGAACGTTTGTATGAACAGTTCCATAAACTAGGAGTCGAAAACGTTTTGGGGTTCTTGTTCGATGAGGTAAGAATCTGAAATTGCAAGAACCTGGAATCGCAAGAAAACATCTCCCATGAAAAGATCTGTATTGAAGGCCGAATTGGGGTTCTTCATTTTAGGGTTTCTTTTGTTTGATTAAAGAGTAGTAAATATCATCGCTTTACTGTTTCTACCATGAACAGATCTTCCATGAACAGATATGCAAGAACAGATTTTCCATCGATTTGGTTCTTTGTTTTAGAGTTTCTTTTGTTTGATTAAATAGTAGTAAATACCATCGATTTACTATTTCTTCCACGAACAGATCTGCAAGAACATATCTTACATGAATAGATCTTCCATCGATTTGGGGTTCTTCGTTTTAGGGTTTATTTTGTTTGATTAAAATATCATTGATTTATGTTTCTGGGTATTACCATCTTTAAACCCAGATCTTCAAACCTAGCTTCATCATTTTTGAATTTACCCATGTGATATTTTGAAGATAAAATACACACGTGTCAATTATTTACTGACATGGATATATAAAAAATAGAAAAAAGAAAAAAATTACTACCTAAAGAATAAATTCCTGATACACTAAATGATAGTTTTTGAATTTTTGATAAATTAAACGGTAGTTTTGAAATATTAGTATACACAATAGTAAAAAATAACAAATTATGTACATTTTTTGATACTAAACCCTTGAATTTATGAATTTTACCTTTCACAAAAGCCTATGATATCTGTTTTTTTCAAAAATTCTAAATAACGATAAATGATTTTAATTGTTAATTTTGTTTCTTCTTCCCAAACTGTGTGATTTCGTCCCAATGGTTCAAAAGATTTTGGATGATTTCATTGCAAACTAACAATCAATTTTTTTGATAAATTGATGATTTCTTAGTTTTCTTCACAAACAGTCACTACTAGGTAATGAAGCATCACAAAGAGATTTCATATGGACCAAATTCTGTGGGAAATGTTCAACGAAAGTCCAAGGGGTTTGGGTCAAAAAACAAGTGTTCGACGAATTGTCCACAAATTTTATGAAAAATGTTGAAAAATCCGAGGGAAATGTTTTTCCCAATAAACTTTTATCTATGGTCGATTTTGTGCTATATATTAGTAAAACGGACTTTTTTTCAAATATCTGTCTAACAAAAAACGAGATGTTGTGTTGTAATAGGACAGAAGATTTTGTCAATTGAACTTAAAGTAATCTAACTCTTTTTTAAAATTCTTAACCTGTACAACAATTAACTCATAATAGTTTAACTAAACTACGCTTAAAGTGTTAAACCATGTATATTATATACATACAAAAGAAAAAATGGGCGCCACTAAACCATGGGCCCTGGACGGTCGATTCTTTTGCACGCCCCTTAAGACGGTCATGTTTGACATTCTCTAAAGTTTAGTGGAGTTTTCAAGTTAAGTTTATCGGCCAAAGTTTTTACGATAAAAAATTGTGCTACGATAATTTTTCTCTCTTAAAACGTGACAGAATTTAGCTAACTATTATTATATGATTTTATATTAGCAAATAGCAACTACTAGCTAAGCGTTTCATTATATATACTATATAACATTTTGGAGGAAAATGAACAGTAACTAATAATTAGCTGTTATATATATTATTGTTGGAAACAATTATCAAATCATATTTTGGCGCACTGGTAAGATCGATCCGTGTTTTTCATGTTATAGGGCTAGGGTTCGAGCCCCAGCTCATGCTCCCTTTTCCTGATTTGTGTATGCCTTTCTTTTGTAAAAGTTAACAAAGCTTCTGCTGATATTCTTTTTATTTTTACGATATTACGTTCAAATTTTTTTGCCAATTTTTTTTCTTCTATGTTTACATTTTGAAAATTTCCATAATTACATTAAAAACGTCACCTAATTTTTAGAATTTGGGTTTTGATATAAATTTTATCGTTATATGGTATTTATTACAAAATGTATAGTCTGTAATGTTATACTAAAAAGTAGATCTCATTCGATAACTATTTTATCGTAAATTTTACTCGGTTACAAGTATATTTAAAGTTGGACTAAATATTATACATTAAAACTTAAGAGAGATAGCGAGAGAGGAATACGTTAGATGAGGTGTTCACACTAATACCCCGCTGCAACGCGCGGGTAAAAAGCATCTCGTTTACTACATTGGTAAAGATAAATATTTAATAAAAAATAATAATAAAAGAATACTAGTATTTTTATATTGAGAGACAAGATTAGACTGTCATGACGTTTTATATATCATAACATGTAATTTGTTTCTTCAACAGTGATAATCATAACTAACTATTACTTTTACGGGTTAAGATACTCTTATATTTAGTCAAACATGATTCATCAAATTTTCTCTTAAAGATGAAAGTGAGACATACAAAAAGACTCATTATTAACTTATTTCACTCTTATGTATGTGAAAAAACATGATTATAATTGACTTCAACATGAGAGATTCTTAACCCTAATTTTATTATATAAGTAAAATTTAGTTATTGATGATAAAATAAATTACCATTATGTAATTTATTTACACTATTTCTAAATTAAAGTAAATGTTTTATTACCTCCAATGTCATTTCATATAAAATTGAATTTGAATAATCTTATAGTCAAAATTTAGTAATAATATTGACCAAATAAAGAACTAGGACTCCCTAACTTAAAAATGATATTAATTTTGACTAAATAAAGGTTTAACTTTTTCTAATTAAATACGATAAATGTTACATTTTATTAATATTAAAGAAGAAAATACTAAGAGAGAATTTGAATTCATTGATAAAGTTTTGATTTTTTTTTAATTATAAATGTCTACTATTTTTTACGTTATCTAAATTTTAGATAATAATTTTAAATTTGGATAAAATTTTATAGTAAACGGTTTTAATTAAAAGTTTTGACAAAATCAATTGCTATGTCTAATCCATATATTTTGGTTTCATATACCTTTTACACACTTGGTGGTTAGACACATATTTCCAATCTTCTCCGCATTCATGTATGGCTCTTGTATAATTACATGACATAACCACAAATTTATCTAATATAATCTAATCTAATAATCTTATTAAATATTAATGATGTATAAAACCACTATCCTTTTTAAAATAAGATTCCATCAACCAGTAAAATTCATATAATCAAATAGATTTAAAAATTTTAAAAATAACCAAATATTATGTCAAACGCTTACAACCAACCACCACAATCCTTAGTTTTTATATAAAAAGTTTCCACTAGTTAAATCTCCCATTTCAAAATTTAACCTTAAAAATAGATAGTAGGTTACATTACTCTTCCTAATCTTTCTCATTTTTCATTTTTCATCGACTTTTCTCACACAAAAGCACTGTTATGCAAATGGTGGTGGAGACTAGCGACGGAAAAGGAGACATTATGGACGGAAGTTATTTATGGTGAAGACGGAGGATTAGAAGATAACAAGGATGGTCAGAGGGCTGCGAAAAAAGGGACTACTTGGGGAAACATCATAAGGGCAGGAAGAGAGCTCAACAAATTCGACATAAACTTTGGAACATCATTGGGGAAGAAATTGGGAGATGGCTCGATGATAAGCTTCTGGAACGACAGGTGGTTGGGGCCGTTTAGATTGAGCGATGAATTTAAACGTCTGTACAAGATTGAATCGAACAAACTAATTTCAGTAAAAGATAGCGGAGAATGGAACGAGAATGCATGGAGCAGGAAGTGGAGATGGTCTCGAGCTA
Source organism: Pulicaria dysenterica (assembly GCA_947179395.2). NCBI lineage: Eukaryota > Viridiplantae > Streptophyta > Magnoliopsida > Asterales > Asteraceae > Pulicaria > Pulicaria dysenterica. The sequence continues at coordinate 117,562,587 of OX359288.1, read as the reverse complement.
TACGAGGAAGAGAGGAAAGCGAATGGGATAGATTAAAAAAGAAGATCAGGGGATGGAATCCTACTGTAGGTCGTCGAGATGGACATAGATGGTGGGTTGAGGGTGAAAACACCTTCACGGTTAAAGCACTCAGAGATATGATCGATGATGGCCTGTTGAAAAGGGTTGGAGCTGCACCGGTAACAAAATGGAATAAATTGGTCCCTAGAAAAGTGTCAATTTTCATGTGGAGAGTGAGACATAAAAGAATTCCAGTTAGAGAGAAATTAGATAGGTTGGGGGTGGATGTAGAGTCAATATTATGCCCGCGATGTGAAGAAGAGGTGGAAACAATGGAACATGCTTTGGTTAACTGCAGGGAGGTGAAGAAGCTATGGAGGGAAGTGTTTAGGTGGTGGGATTATCCGATCCAAACTTTAGATTCGGTGACAGATTTACTGAATTATGAAGGCAAAGACAGTTGGAAAGGTGACATAAAATACATGTGAGAAGGGTTAATCTGGAGCTTTGTATACATGATCTGGAAAAATAGAAATGTTGCAGTGTTTGAAGGTAAGAAAAAGGATCTTCAACAACAATTTATTTACTTTCAACAACAGGCGTATTATTGGATGCGACATCGGAGCGGTAAAGAAATTGTGTCATGCGCAGAATGGTTAAATCCATCTTGGGTTAGATAATTTGAGTTTCTTTGGGTATGTTTGTTTGTAATTTTTATAGATGGAGTTTGCTGCTCACAGACTCCAGGTGATGTTATTAATTCACTTGTACTTGGTTTGGTTTTGGTAATGGTATATATCCTTTTGCCTTTCAAAAAAAAAAATTCCTATGCTGCTTTAGTTTCAGGTATCCTACTTGGCTACTTTGATGTTTTAGTTAAGGCGATTCTCCAATTATCTCAATCCATCGTCTGCTCGATTAGGGCTATTAAATGTTCTTTGGTGTTCTTTCAAAGAGGCGCTTGACTCCTCTGTCCCCCGTGCTTCTCAAAAGCATTTCCGTGCATTCGATTCTCACTCAAAAGGTGATAATGTGTTTGTTTTTATTCCGGTGCAACTTCTGTACAATTTCTTTAAGCTTTTTGATCATGTCAATTGCCACATACTCTTAGTTTAATTAATTGTTTGGTGTATTATTTTGAGGACGGCCTATTAGCCTGGACATGTTGGAATAGTAGAATGACACGCTAGAGTACTGGAATGACAGACATAAGGGCATGGAGAGTACATGCTTCAGGCATGTCATGCTTTAGCACACACAAATACACAGATACAGTACTTATATGAATACAGTAATAGTTATACAGATAGAACTATTATAAAGATACAATCACAATTGTACGAAAATAAATATAGATACAATTGAAAAGATATAGAGATAGGTATTATATAGATAAAATACAATTGTACGGACACAAATACACATATACAGTACTTATATGAATACAGTAATAGTTATACAGATAAAATACAATTATATAGATAAAGATACAATCACCGGTCTATTTAGCTCATATTATAAATGATTTTAATATTATCTTATATATCAATTGACAAACTTTTTAGGTAAATTATCATGATAATTTAAAGGGTATTCTAGTAATTTACCAAAATATCATGAGAATTTGACAATATCATAATATTTTCTTTCTAATCAAATTGATTATTGATGTCATTGGAAGATGTGAGATGTACGTGTTTCATTCCTAGTTATCTATTTAATTATATTAATGGGTTTAGTTCATAAAAGTGTATTCAACTTTACACCTTTTGCTATTGTATGTACTGAACTTTCAAACTTACCATTTGATGTATTAAAGTTTCAAATATTTACTATTTTGTGTATCTAACCTGCTATAGCAGGTTACAAACTGATGTGTCACAGGTTTTGCTTATGTGAATAGTGACTTGGCACATGACTACTACTACTACTACTAATAATAATAATAATAATAATAATAATAATAATAATAATAATAATAAATCCATTCAAATTAAAGGGTTTTTGTCTTCAATTAAATCCATTCAACTTCATCGATTACAGTTGCAGATCAAAGGGTTTTTGTCTTCAATTAAATCCATTCATCTTCATCGATTACAGTAAATCTATAAACAAATATCAATTAAAGCAGTCCTGGGTTTTGGTCTTCAAGTAGCAGATCTGGGTTTCGTTATGGGTTTCGTTCGATTATAGATTTACTGATGTATTCAAGCTACTGTAATCGATGTATTCAAGCTGCTACAGATATCAATTAGCGATGCATTCAAGCTGATGTATTCAAGTGCGATGGCTGTGACATTTCATCTTCAAGGGCTTCGTGCGATTTAGGGTTCTTCGTCGTCGACTGTTCTTCTTCATGCGATTTAGGGCTATACATGACAAAGGGTTTCATCTTCATCCATCGGTCCGGGTTCCAGTTGCGATTTCAAGTTAGGGCTTCATCCGTCGATGGTTTGTTCCACTTGCGAATCACGGTTTAGGGTTCTTCTAGATCTAAGCATAGGCGGCGCATCTCCATTCATGGTTTAGGGTTCTTCCAGATCACGGAATAGGCGGCGCATCGCCATTCATGGTTTAGGGTTCTTCCATATCTAAGCAGTTCTTATGGTTTGCAGAGGTTTAGGGCTTCAAACTAAGCAGTTCGTGTTTCATCTAATCGACGATTTAGGGCTTCAAGATTCGTGTTTCATCTTCATCTCATCTGATTCGTGTTTAGGTAAGATCTGATTTCATCTTCATCTTCGTTATCATTGTTGATGTTCTGGGTTTTCATCTTCATATGTATTGATTCTGATTTTCCCCAGATCTGAGTTTGTTTACATTATGATAATCGAGTTTAGGTTTGATGTTCTTGGATTTGTTTGAGTTCCAACTTCCAAATTTCAATTTGTTTTGGGTGGATTTGTTTGAGTTCCGACTTCCAAATTTCAATTTGTTTTGGGTGGATTTGTTTGAGTTCCGACTTCCAAATTTCATCGTTTGTATTGAGATTCAGATTTCATCTTGGATGGATGAACATGTTGAATGTTCTTAAGAGAAACGATGGCATGGCAATAATTAATGAGTCGGCAAAGATTTAGTTATTAAAAATAAATAAAAAATAAAGAAATGACCTGCTACCTCTTCTTTAGGTAAAAGAGTACATAAATTTGTAAGTTTGAAAAACTTTAGTACATCAAATGGTAAGTTTGAAAGTTTAATACATACAATAGCAAAATGTGTAAAGTTGGATACACTTTTATGAACTAAACCCTATATTAATTATATTTACTTTATGTTATATAACAAGGAATAAATATTTGATTGTACATAAGTTTTATGATATATAGCTAATATTGATTTCCGATTACTACATGTAATTATATATGAAAAGATGTTTGATAAAAAAAATATAACTACAGTTAGCTTAATAATTAGAAAAAAGAATTCAATGAAGTAGGTTTCTTCCCCAACTAGGTTTATGTAATTGGAAAAAAGAATTCAATGAAGTAGGTTTCTTCCCCAAGTAGGTTTATGAAAATATATAACTACAGTTAGCTTAATAATTGGAAAAATGTATGGGGAAAAAATATATAACTACAGTTAGCGTAATTATTTAAGAAAACACATCACATGCATATAAAAAACTAACGTATTATTGTTTTCTTCTCGTCACAATGCGTGGATAGGAGAGAACTCATTTCAATCAACTTAGATAATTATGAAGTATGTTTATAATAATTCGTTTAATTTATTAATTAAAAAGTATTTTTATAATTATTAATATTACACATGGTATCGTAAGAGAATGATACATGATTAAAAAACTGTTTTAAAAATTTAAATTAATTTGACTAGTTATCAAGTAGGTTTATGATAATTAAATAAAAAGTATTTCAAAATATAACCAGTTTAAATAGTTATTTGATAAAAATGTTTTTTTAATAAAAATTGTATTAAAAATAGATCTGGCATGTGAATTTATAAGTGTAATTCTGTCAATTTATAAAGATAATTAAAAATATTAAATGTTTTTAATAATTTACATATGTTATGTACATTAGCAATACTTATTAGTTAAAGTGTTTAAATGTAACTTAGTAATTAAAAATAAGTTATAGAATTTAGATAAGATTAAGATTAGGTTACTTGTTTAACAAGAATGTCTTTATATATAGATAGGATAGGATTTGTTTTTTTTAACGGTAAACATACACCCACCTAATTTACACCTTAAGGAGGTGTTTGGTTCATTCTTTTGGGGGGATTTCAAGGAAATGGGAATTTAAATCCCCCCAAATAATGTGTTTGTTTTGTAATTATGAAGAAGGAATCAAAATAATGGGAATGCTTGAAATCCCATGAATGGGGGATTTAGAAATCCTCCCACCCCCTGGTATTTTGAAATCCCTCATTGATGGATTTGATCCGGCGACCGTCCGGCTAACATTCCGGCTAACCTTCTCTTTCAAACCCGACAGAAACCCTAGTCCCGTCTTCGTCTTCTCCGTCAAACCCTCCGGCGACCCTTTGACTGTTCATCCGTCGTCCCTTCGTCAAACCCTAGCCTTCGCAAACCTGTTCGTCGTTCCCTTCGTCGTCGAGCTTCGTCTGCAACACAAACCTAGCCGAAAACCCTAGCCTTTGCAAATCTGTCCGTCGTTCCCTTCGTCGTTTGTCGAAAACCCTTGCCTCCTTCGCCCAGATCTGAACCTTAGCCGCCGTTGTCAACAAAAACCCTAATCGCGTTGGCCAGCGTTCGTCGAAAACCCTAGCCGCCTTCGCCCAGATCTGAACCCTAGCCGCCGTGAGCTAACCAGGGTGGCGATGAGCTAGGTTTGAAATAAAGAAGGGCGGAGGTGAGACGGTGCGGAGGCGAGGTGGTGTGGAGGTGAGGTGGTGGCCGGCGTTCGCATGGTGGTGGTGTTAATGGGTTTGTGTTGGATGGATGAGGTGAACCAAACAAGGGAATGAGATTTTAAATCCCACCAAATGAATTCCCCCTAAATGCAATTTCCATGTATAAATCTCATTTCACTCAAAATCAAAGAATGAACCAAACACCCCTAAGGATTAAATGTTATAGAATTTAGTTCTTTATTTTTCATATAAGAGAAATTATTTTATCCCTCGATTATCAATTATAAACTTCTTGTGAGTTAAAGGTGTGAGTGTGAGTATTTCATATTTCACATTATTTATACATTTGAATCATAATTACATTTGGCTCTGGATAATTATTATCTTTGCGTGAGTTTGTACTGACAATTTCGTATTTTATAATACTTTATATATTAATTTAGATATTTACCACTACGTCTACAATAACAAATTAAATTGATTAATTATTACCCTAATATCATGTTGAAGAAATAAGTTTATTTGAGAACAAGTCTTAGTGTGAGAACCGCGAGAATCAATCTGAGCCGTCTAATTCCCCCTCCTTCAATGTCATTGTCTACTCATTAATTACTTACATGCACTCTATCACACTGTATCCCTCCACGCTCTCCATCCATGAACTTCTCATATCCAAGGAATGACTGAGATTGGTTCTCGCGGTTCTCGCACTAACAACGGTTCTTGAATCAATCCTCCCCTCCTGTCTAATATATATAGGCAAAAGTTTAAATGAAAACTGTTTTTCGTACGAACTCTGCGATACTTTTTTTAACGTTATTATTGACTCATTAATAGGGTTATTTTGATAATTTAAATATTTACCAAACTAGGAATTGCGTCCAACTGAGTCATCATTAATGTGCAAGACTTGATTTTGCCGAAATAACTCTCATTAATGCGTCATTAATGAGCCATTAATGAGGCGTCAAAAAAACATAGCCTTTGATTAATTTTAATCAAAAGCTTAGATTGGTTCTCTCAGTTATCGTGTGAACCGTCATACATACATACATACATACATACATACATACATACACACACACGCGCATATATATATATATATATATATATATATATATATATATATATATATATATATATATGAGAATGTTCATTTGAGAACAGATTTTAGTGTGAGTACCCATCTTAACCATTTATTTGATAAGTGGAATTCATGAATGTAGAGCGTGGGATGATCAATTGTGACAAGGTACATTCATGTGTGAGTGATGATATATATCTATATATATATATATAGGGTGAGATTATATATAAAATCTTCATTAAACATAGAACCTAAAGAACCATCCTGGTGATGACACGAGTCATATTGATTAGGGGCAAAACTGGAAAATAAAAAAATAAAAAAACTCACACATTCATCCTCAGCCACCCTCCAACCATCTTAAAAAAAAATCCTACTTAATTTTAAATGATCATAACTCATTCGTTTTTTATAATCTTAGCAAGAAAATTATACCATTAGATTCATTTTTCGTCCTCTTTTAAACACGACCAGACTTCATATGTTTCATAAACTTTTTTTTTTGAAAATGCAAATTTTTTAAAATTTGCATTTTCATCTAGGTTTCATTTCAAAATGCAGGTTCAAAATTCAAATTATCAAAAATACAAAATATCGAAAATGCAAAATATCGAAGATGCAAGTCATACAGATGCTTCCAAAGTGCAAACTATGATAACGCAAAATGACAACCCAAAATGATTCAATGAAAATGTAGCCCAAAATGCAAATTACATATTCAAACCAAAATGCAAAATCCATACACAAACTATAATGCAGCCCAAAATGCAAATTATAGCGCGAGAACAGCGAGAATCAATCTCAGCCGTTCCTTGGATATGGAAAGTTCATGGATGGAGAGCGTGGAGGGATAGAGTGTGACATGGTGCATTTTAATAAATTATATATGTACATCGATCAACGAGGTTAAATAAAATTATTATATAATTATAATTGAACAAAACCAATCAAATAATCAACCAACTAACCCACCCAACATGACCATAAGCCACCACAATCCAATTGAAGATTTTGCATGAAATTTGAATTTTAAAAGTTTTTAGGAAATTTGAAAGTGAATTTGAGTAGCTTTTTATTAGTTTATTTTTATAAAATAAAGTTTGAGTTTATATAACAGAGTTAGTGAAACTTATTTTTTTAAAACTAAAATTTTCGGCTTTTAAAAACTCTTATGAAACATAGTTTCATAGATTTCTTTTAAGAATAATGCTACTGGGATGAAAAAAAAACATATTGAATTTTATAAACTTGTGAATAAGAACCATCTAAAGAGTTGTTGTTTAACAGGTTATAAGGAGATTTATAGCTTCATTAACGAGATAAATTATACTCTAACGAAAATTATGCTCTTTCAATTATTTCTTTGTGTTTACTGTGGTTTTTTTTCCAGCATAACTCGACATGTGCACAAGTGCAAATTTTGAAAAGTGCAAAATTTGCACTTGTGCATATGCGCAGATTCACCTAGTTTTTTCTAGCACAGATGTAGATATGCACATTTGAAAATTTTGCACTAGTGCACATGTCGAGCTGTAGTGAAGAAAAAAACCTAGCAAACATGACATTTTTTACCAAAAAAAATATGGCAAGATCGGTCTCAAATTAAAGAGCATAATTTTGTTACTTTTATATATTTAGTGTAATTTAATACCTTTTCGGTTGATAGATATATTAGTTTTGAAAAAGTGGGGGAAATGTAAAAATGTCAATACTACATTAGAAATTAAATGAGAATGAGAGACTCAATCGGCCCTCCAATTCTCACTCCTTTAATGTCATTGTTCACCCATGAATTCCTCACATGTTGCCACACTCTATCCCCTCACGCTCTCTATCCATGAATTCTACTTACAAAATGAACGGCTGCGATTGAGTCTTTTATTCTCATTTTCATTATATATATATATATATATATATATATATATATATATATATATATATATATATATATATATATATATATATATATATATAAACATATCTCAAGTAATTTTCTAACGATCCTGATTAAAAGTTTTAAAACTATCATAAGAATAGAATTATTAACATATCCTATAGATGGGAAATGTTTTACTTGATAGATAATTAAAATATGGTTAATATATCACAAGATAAAATATAAGATTATTGATTGATCCCACTTGTTAAAATAATGAAATATGCCAATGATGACACATACCTACTTGGAATTTTTCCTATAAAGCAATAAAAAAGATTATAGTTCTTTTTATGAAGTGGGAATTGAATTTAGTGATTTGAAGGTGGTGGGAGGTAATTAATCCACCAAATTTGTAGATTTTTCTAGTATGAGACAATGGAATAAAACAAGAAATTAAAATATATAATGAAAATGTATAATAATTAAAAACATGTCCCAAAGCTTTCAAATCAATAGTGTGGGTCCATGTTTTTAACATTTGTCTAACCCAAGTTCTAGCTTGTCTATTTTATTATTCATATAGCAAAGTCACGACTTTGATCCACCTTAAATAAATACTTTAAGGTATTGATTAATGTGGTTTGTTTGGTCCAAGAAGATATGCCTAGATCTCAATGAAGACCATTGCTACCCATATTATATTAGATGAATTTATATTATATTATTTATTCAAAATTCAAAATTCAAAATTCTTTTGTAATATATATATATATATATATATATATATATATATATATATATATATATATATATATATATATATATATATATATGGAAAGATTTATTCCATAACTGTTGTTTTAATAAATATCGTAAAAATTAATCTTGGTCTTATGTTAAATTAGATTAATGGTAATCACTATAAGAAATTAGGATGTTTAACCACACATGATTTATTCACATATTGTAATGTGTGGGTAAATATCTACACGTAATTTGTTTATGTGTGGGTAATTAATATTTTCAATCTTAATGAGGTTTAGCACCTATTATGTGTGGTGTTACATTTTACACACATTTTATGTGGGTAAATTATTTAAACAAATACAAATTGTGATCTTATCCGTAGATAATTATTGAAAATTATCAAAACATGATATTTATTTATAAATATGAATACAATCAAATAAACAATTATATATATTTATTTCTTAAAAATGACATGATATTAGAAATATCTACACATATTTATAAGTGATATATATATATATATATATATATATATATATATATATATATTATATTATATTACCTATACATAATCTTTTTCCATATGTACATATAATAAATTCAAAATTTTAATACGCGAGTAAATTATCGACATAAATACAAAACTTGATTGTGCGTATAAGTATTTGTTTAATTTTAATAACATAATATATTTATTTAAAGATGCAAAGGTTAATAAATAAACAATTTTGTATATTAATTTTGTTAAAATTGATATCAGAATTATATATCCACACATAATTGAAAATGTAATATATGTATACGCATAATAATGTTCTTAAATAAATGTATAAGAACCAGAACAACTCGATCAGTCTAGAAAAAAATGACATGGAAGTTGAAAATACTATATATACCCACACATAATGTATGTATAAGTAGAGGTCTTTACGTACAAGCATGAGATTATATATGATTATATTTACTTTATGTATGGCTAAAGAGAATTAGTGACACATACCAAGATTCTACTTACACGTAACGAATGTGGGTAAACACCACAGTTTCTTTAATGAATAATAATATCTCACTAATTATGGGTAATTTGAGAAAATTAAGTCAATATAATAACGACTCATTCACTCGGACGTAATTCGCGGTTGGCTAAATATATAAATGATCAAAATATCCCTATTAATGAGTATTAACAGTGGTTGCAAATGGTATTCGCAACAAGAAAGTCTCTTGAATAAACTTCTCTCTCTCTCTCTCTCTCTCTATATATATATATATATATATATATATATATATATATATATATATATATATATATATATATATATATATATATATATATAGACAAGCACACACTACAAGAAAACTGACGATTTCAGACGGCCATATGCGTCTGAAATCCGTCAGAAAACGGCGGAATTAGTCCCTTGAAAAAAGGGGCCTCGTATAACGGTTTTCGACGGATTTCAGACGGACTTGATTTCGGACGGAGTTCCGACGGATCCAAATTCAGACGGATTTCCGACGGACCTATGTGAGACGGATTTCAGACATAAGTATTTGAGACTGATTTCAAACGGAATATTTGATACGGATTTCAGACGAAATTAGTGAGACGGATTTCAGACGGAATATGTGAGACGGATTCCAGTTTCAGACGGATTTCCGATGGTGTTTTATGACTGAATTTCAATGGGATTTTTAGACGGATTTCTGACGGACCCGTCGCAAATCCGTCGAAAATTATAAAGCATTTAACTTTCTCTCTTAAAATTTTTAAGACTACTTCATTTTAAATAGTACAAGTTTTTATGCTTAAGATACAAAAATTTAAAGCAATAGCCTAAGTGCCTAACCAATCATTCACTTAATTATCTCAACTAATTTAAGAGAACTATTACTTTATCAAATCGTTAAACATCACAATTATTTATTTAAATTAATTTTGGTTAAATTACTTACATCAATACAATTTCAAGGATAGAGTATCTTTTTTCTAAATATTTAATTAATAATATTTTTTATTATTTTTCAATAACTATTTTAACAACTAATAAAATGTTTGATTGTAAAAAAATTAAAGAAATCAGAAAAAGGAGAAAGAACATGGATAGGTTGGCTAAAACCGCATTTCACACATACAATACCCTACATTTTTTAAATCAAACATGTTGTCGAGCACAAACTATTGTCATCACCGCCGCATTGCGCGGGTACATTGCTAGTGTGTGTGTGTGTGTATATATATATATATATATATATATATATATATATATATATATATATATATATATATATATATATATATATATATATATATATATATATATATAAAAGAGAGATGGTTCAAACATAAGCGGTTTTGGTACGAAAATCAACCTGTTTAAAATAAGTCAATGTCTACTAATGGTAAAGGGTCATTAATGTGCTATCTAATACAACATTAATGAGGGGCATTTCAGAAAAATAAAGTTTCGCTCATTAAGAATTGTCCATCTAGACGCAATTTACGGTTAGATAAATATATAAATAAACAAAATACCCTTATGAATACGTGATCAATGATGTTATTAATAGTTTTTGCATGAAATGAAGTTATTGTTTGAACTTTTTCATACACACACACACACACTAGCATGGCACATGCGCAATACAACGGCGAAGAATAATCTCTACACTATATATCATATCAGTTTTTGATAAAATATGGTACGGTATTTACGCACTATGGTAACGTCGAATAATTTTTATTCGCTACGTGTCTATATTCTTTTTTCTTTATCCATTTTATTTATTTCTTTTTTCTCTATTAACTCTTTTACTAGTTTTTGTAGTAACTTTAAAAATAATATAATAGAAAAAAGTTTTTTATTTATAAAAATTATGTTTAGACATACACCATAGTCTATGAATTTGAATTATAATTTTTATAGATTAATGATGTCGAAATCATTTGGAAAACATAAAAAGTGGACCTTATAAACAATAAAAAATGATTAACATATAGAGTAGAGTATCGATGATCTATATATTAAGGTGTATGAATCATCACCCTTATAAAATAAAAAGATAAAAAAAGTATTATATGTTTAGAAATTGTGTTGATGTGGATATGAAATTGTGTTGACATGATAGAATGTATTCCTAGGTTTGTGTTTTTGAAAAAAAAAATCTAAGGATATTAAGAGTAGGGTGTTGTTTACTTTACCTCAATTCTCTCTCTCTCTCTCTCTCTCTCTCTCTCTCCCTCCCTCCCTCCCTCCCTCTAACACATATATCACAACGGTCCCTCCCTCCCTCCCTCTAACACATATATCACAACGTAGGTCAATGCTCTCACTTTCTCACACACATCAAATGAAGGGGTTGCGATGATCCAAAATCTTAAGAGTATTATGGTCATTCTCAGTACGAGTGCTACATGTCATATGCTTACATATATCAGATTAAATAGGTCAATTTAGATTAACAAGGGGATCTAAATAGAATCACACTTTTTGTACTTAAATTTAATAGGTTCTATATCATCCTATTATATTTTCCTACTCAATATCCTACATTTGATTAAGACAAGTGACAACATCAATGTAAGAGACATGAAAAAAATATTAGTAGATTACATGTGTCATCATCGAGTTGATATGAGGATGAAGTAGAAGCATTTCAGTACAAACAAATAATATTTTTCCTTTAATTCGAGAGTTTATATAAAGTGAAAAATATAATGTTGAATAGATTGTAAATTTAACATTTCATTTCATTTACACGAGCCATTTATAAAAATTTCAAAAATATTTAAAAATTCGAGTTTATTAGGTTTACGAGTTTATATGTGTTTTCTAATACATAAATTTAAATACTTGTTGTAAAGATAAAAAAAATAAAAATTAAAGCAAAATTTTGAAAATAATAATTGTTTTCATAAAATACTATTGGAGAAGCTAGGAGTTGTGAGTTACGATCAGAAGCTGGGTGTTTATCCTTTCCACTTGTTTTTTTATTCACTTGAAAAAGGATAACACGTACAACACGAGTAAGCAAAAAGTGCTTAGTGAGCACATAAACATCTACATAAAACGATGTTCATAAATATGTTTGCTAGAGCACATGCACACAAACAATTGGTCATGAATATAGGATAGAATCGCTTGCTAAGTGCACACAATATCGTTTGATTAAACACACAACCATAAATTAATTTCGGAGTTGCTTACCTTGCTCAACACACATAAGTCACATAATGGAGTTTTCTCCCCTACTCAAACTCAAAACACGTATAATATGAGTTATATACCATACTAAACGCATCATATACATACACACATATACGCATACATCCACGGATATGTATTTAAGAGAATTTTGTGTAACTCACCTCAATTGATGCTCTATTGTAATGCTAAACTGCTCAACGCGAAGTAATTGATCAATCGTCAATAGCTACCATATATTAACACCGCATTAAATACAAATTTTGCATTACCGCTACTAAACAAGGGTTGACACGCCCTCATCGGCCGTACATCGCACGGCTCCCCTCACGATCACGTGTTATGCCTTACACTATTCAAAGTTACATTTAAAGGCTTTTGTTTTTGCTGCTTGTATGCTTTTTTGATTTTAAACATGCATGCCGATGAGGAAATGGTATATTGATATGAAAGTGTAACTAGGCATGAATATGCAAGTGTAAAGGATGAAAGTGTATCTATATTTTGTTAACCTTAAATATGGGTTATGCTTTTTATACCATCATTTTTATTAAACTGTGTTGTCAAAGGATTTCTTTCTAATTCTTGTTTAATTTGGATGCTTATATGATTCTTCTATGTCTACTATATATTCTTTTGTATTTTGTATTTTTTTTTAATGCTTATAAGGGCTAAAACGCAATTGAGCCCAATTTTTACAAAAGAAAGATAAGGTAACATACTTTAATTTAGAGTTAGAATTTTAGATCTAATAGATATGGAAGCTATTGCTTATAATAATAGTTGTTTTGTACAAAAGATATATTTACTGAAGTGAAACTTGTCTAGTAAGATGAACAAAACAAGCGTAAATTTTAAAAGGGGCTTCTTGCACTTGTCTGTCAAATCGGAGTTTTGCCCTTGCTCTTGTCATCGGCTGTAAAACATAAAATCACATTTGGTAAGCTACAAGAGCTTAATGAGTATACTAAACTGATAATCACATAAACACATGTATATATATTCACATAGAAATATCACATTTTTGTAACATGTACCATTTCCTCATATACATATCGTTACATATTCTTATCATGAAAAATAAGACTATCACACATGCAATCTCTATTCTTTATGATAGATCAGTTGTAAACTAGACATTGGTACTATAATTAATACCCAATTAGTTATAGTATTCATGTGCTAGCCTCTAGTACTAGTCCTAGGGCTGAAAATTGTGAGTCACAATATTGAGCTAAAACTGAGCCATCTTGGACAAAGCAGTATGTTAGGTAATACATAGATTCATATATGATCATACATCACATTTCCACATGAATTATATATTCTGCACATATGAATAAAAGTTTAATAATACTCACCTTGTATTTCCAAGTTATATAACACACATCTTATATCTTTAAATTAAACAGTAAATAACCTTCCTATAAAAATAAATAGTTATACATTACAAGCTAAACATTATGATCTGAAACAGGGCCTGCATGGGCCATGTAAGAGACCTACACGGGTCGTGTAGCTAAAACCTTCCACATGCTGTGTACACCTACACGACCAGACAAAATGGGTTGCTAAAACCTGCATAGCTTGTGTACCCTTCGGACACAACAAGCTATCAGCCGAACAATTGTTGTTATGGCTACAAGTTCAATCCCAATTCAATCCAAACTACTTAGGGATGTTTTCCTACATCCCTTGCAACATATAACACTGATTTAGCTACTAAAATCAGGAATTTGTATTATTATAGCTAAAAATTATATAATGAACTCTTTATACAATTTAAGTACAATATTAACTAAGATTATCATACCTAGTTGCTTGAATGATTGAAAGAATGTGTTTAAACTTGCAATTGGTTGTGTTCTTGAGCCCTAATCTCTCCATTTATGCAATTAATTTCTAAATTAACTAAATATACACTTTAAGTATTTGATAAATCTGCCCCTGCACTTTCTATCTTTTATCTTTAATAATTTTAGTTCCTCAAGTTTTATAAACATTTCTTACTTTCAGTTTATATATTTATGAATTTTATAATATATTATTTATTTAAATATAATTAAGAAATTTCAAATCTTGGATGTATTAGTTTTTTTGGTATAATAATGCATAGTTCTTTTTTCTTTAACCTTTCAAGCTATGATTTTTACTTTATTGAATTGTACTTTAATTTTTGTTTGTGCTTTCATCTCAATATATTTTTATTCATCTCTTAAGATGTAACTGTATTATTTAAATTGGATATTAAACATGCATTTTCAAAAAATATATATCAACATTGTGTGAAGACTAGTCTTGATTCGAAAGGGATGGAATATTGAACCTTATGGTATACTGGTATAACTTCTTAATTAGAAATCTTAAACACAATCGAGATATGTGTAATTGAAGATTAGTTAGGTTTATTAATTAAATTGTTGGAGTTGGAGGCATGTAGAATTTGTGTGGAAGGAGGCCCATCGAGGCTGTTTTGATTAGTTTAACCATTTTGCCCTTCTCTTAAATGCTCGTGTGAACATTTGGTGAGTTTCTTAGGTTCTTTATCCCATACAAATCAAATTTCAGAAAAATCTAATTTCAGCAAAAAGTTAAATTGACTCCTATGGATACAAATCAGATTTCAGAAAAAATTGGTCTAAAATTCGGAAATTTTAGCATAAAAGTTGCTATCAGCATAGATTAATAACATACAACTACAAGCTAAGTGCACAGAGATAAAGGAAAGCTGACCTAGGACAATATTAAAGATACAATTGACCCAGACTCAAGTCCCCTTAAACATAGATCTGACTAGTAAAACCCGATCAAGATGAAATCCCTAAAAGTTAATTGATTAACTTTTTGTCAATCTCTCGCAATGCTAAAACACGGTTTCTAGAATTTGCATCTCTAAGCCTATGAAATAACACTCCTCGAATTACCATTCAATTATGGGATCGGATATCTCGTCACCCCTAATTCTAGAACTTTCGTTTTAAGAATTAGTCCTTTAAGCAATTAACTAGGTTAATGGTATTTAATTTCCGCCCCTATTTTTAGTGAGTTGCCTATTAAATCACCTAAGCAAGAGTAGAATAAATCACACAGTTACGACATTCTCGTAATTAATAAAGACATGCAATTAACAAATCAACCAACCAAATGTTAAAGCTACCAACTTTAAGGGTTCTTTAATTGTAAAAACAAATAATTGTTCAAGAAAACTTCAGATAATCCGTAAGATAAATCAAATCTAGTATAGGGTTCAAATCATCCAAGTAAATATAAGAGTTAACTCATACAAGACATAAAAGATAGAAAAAGAAGGAGTTCATGCACCATTTTAGACAGATGATGATGAATCAAGTAAATCTTATAGAAGATGTAGCCTTCGATCTTCAATTCTCGGGCGTAATCGATATGAGATCTAACCTCTTGGCTTTATTCCCTCCAAATGTATGTCTTTGGATGCCCAAAAGCTCTCTGGTACGAAACCCTAGGCTAAGTATCAAACTCGCTTTTGAAATATGTGCAAAAATCGAATATATAGGTGATGATTTCCGGCTGGCTCGCGACACGAGGCAGTAAAAAACATAATCAAATTTTCAAATTTCAGAGAGTCCATCCAGTCAATGTATGTCTCTCGGTGCGGAGCATATGGCTCGCAGCGCGAATATTTTCTTCAAAACATCCAACGATTTTTACCCGGTGTGAGTCTTCTTTCTCCCTCAATTTAGTCTTGGCGGAGCGAGTATTTTGAATATAGTTGCTCTTTTTAGGATCAAATCGTAGCTCTTTGAGTCTAGTTTTCGTGACCGCGTGAATCACCTCAATCGGAGTTCGTATGAGCAAGATATGCCCAAAACAGTGAGGGTATGTCAAGTCTGTTAGCTTTTCTCATTTTCTTCAATTTATTCACTATTTTCTCCAATCTTCTCCCAATAGCTCTAAAACACATAATAACAAATTAAATCATAGTTAACTAATTTAATATAGAATTAAATCAAAAATAGGATATCAAATATGAATGATATGTATATTTTACCTAATATCAGATGTCTTAGAGAGAAGGTGGGGAGGGTGGCTTGTAACAGGCGACTAGAGAGAGAGGTGTGATATTTTTTTTCGAGAAAGATAAGTGAATTAGGGGGTGAAATATGTGTTAGACCATACACATAGGACATCCAACCCGAGCTGGTTAGGGGCCAACCCTGGATGGAACACAGTCGCGCCTCATAGGGTTGAGCCTGGTTGGGTGGTTAGCTGGTCCCTCGACCCGGAGCGGGTAGTTGCTTTTTTTTTTGCCTTTTTTTTTTCTTTGGATATAAGCTTTAAATATAGAGGGTTGGAAGAGAGTTTGATGTGAAGGTTTGTGGGTTAAAGAGGGTTGGAGGTGAAAGATGATGTGAATGCGTATGTGACAGTGAATTTGATAGGATAAATGGGGATTGGATGCTAACGGTCTTAGGAGGTAAGAAGAGATAAGAGAAGTGTGTTTATTGACAACAATACTCTTTTCTATTATTAATTAATACGATTTAAATTCTAATATTATTTACAAAGCTAAAACAACTACTTATAATTATTGATTAAATAATATAATCGTAATGATCTCTTCTCTTACTTTTTATAAATAAAAACTTTTTATAAAAACTTTTTATAAATCAAAGGGCTTATAGCCTAGCGATAGAAGGTGTTGGAAGGTGTTGCTCTTGGCCTGTGGTCATGGGTTCAAGTCCCGCTGTGGACATAAGGTGTAGATTTAGGAGTAGATTAGTGTGTGCGTGTGTTCTGCCGTTAAAAAAAACATTTTATATGAACCTTTCTCTCCCTCTAAACATTAACTATTTAATTAAACTTCATATCGCCAACTAATATAATTAATAAAATTCAAATATTTGTATTATATTATTATTTAATTCAACTGACTATATGTAATAATACATATTAATTGTTTTACTTCAAGTTTTTAATAATGATATATCTTTAAAAATTATTTCTTCTCATTTCTACATAAAAACCAGTAAATATAACAAAGCATTGTACAATACGATATGGTGTTATGATGCAAACATTCAGTCGGTATATAATAATCAATACACACAACGGTAGTTTATAACATGAAGAAGAAATTATTTAAAATAACACATGAAAAAAGGCCATTATGATTCTAATAGAAGATATAATAAGATATAAAATTATAATATAATAAAGTATATCATGCTTTTATCACCATGCATCCACTTTATATTATTCCTACTTTTGGCAACAACTCTTCCATCATATTATAAGGGTATCAACTATAGATGGACAACTTAGGTTTAACTTTGGCATTTTTATTTTATTTTTTATTGTTTATTAAATATGTGTAGGTGGTGAGGATAATTACTCAATTTCTTAGAGTGGTGATGAATAATCAAGAATCTAGACCCTTCAAACATTGTATATGAACATGATCTTCCGATCATCCTGTGGATGATGGGACTTATCACCACCCACATATTATGCAAGTTTAAATTATAGTATGACACTATTTAAATCTACACATTTTTATAAATAATTAATTATATTCCTAATAAATATCAATTACTTACATATATCACATATAGAAGTTAAACTAGACTACCGGTAGAGTCTAAAAAGTCACATTCTTATATATTAATATATATATATATATATATATATATATATATATATATATATATATATATATATATATATATATATATGTGTGTGTGTGTGTATATATATATATATATATGTATGTATGTACCCGCACAATGCAGCGGTTTAAATTCTCGGTCCTTGTAACTTGTAAATCCCTCGGAAAATCTGCGAGAAATTTCCAAGGAATTTCTCGGTCCAGGAAATTTATTTCGGAAAACTGTAGGTAGCTTAGTTGAACTTAGATTTGTCATAAATATGTAGGATTTCTCTCGAAAATCTTTCGAAATTCGCACTATTATATATATATATATATATATATATATATATATATATATATATATATATATATATATATATATATAATTGAGTTCAAGTAAAAAATATTTTAACGTACTTAATGTAAGGAGAAAGGAGGTAGTGCCAAGTGTCCTTTTATTTATAAGGGCATTTTAGGTAAATAGGTTTTATTCATCTTTCTTCTAACTGCATAGTCTCGTTTGTCTCTCTCTTAAAACGCCGCTCCATGTTCTTCCGCTTCAGATCTGGGCGCCGACCCCCTAGCCACTTCCTTCTCACCGTCGACTTCGGCCGCTCCTTTTGCAACCCACTTCGAAAGCTTTCTGGTTCGTCGACTTCCCCATCGAAGACCTGGTTTGCTTCTCCTCCGTAACCTACAGTATTCTCGAAGACCGTTTGGTCCTGTGCATCGCTATTTTGTCTTGCCGCTGTCGTTCCCAGTCGTCGGCTTCAGATTTGCCATCGCCGTCACTGTGCATCGCCATTCAGATCTGCCATCGTCGTTCCCAGTCGTCGTCTTCAAATCTGCATCGCCTTCGAGATGCATTGTCGCCGATCCCATATCTGCCATGGACAATCCCAGATGCACCACTATCACCGCCGCCGACCACCGTCTCCTGGACTACCACTGCCGCCGCCTAGTGCATAAGTTACACAAGTATGATTATTTTCATTGTGCATCAAAATGTTGTACTTTATGTATCAAATGTCTTCTGTGAATCCATTTCTTTCATTTATGAGCACCAAAATGTTGTACTTTATGCATCAGAGATGTATTCTGTGAATCAAAAGGTTGTAATATTTGTGCATCTGTGAGATGTCAGGTTGCCTGAGATGTACGGACCTTGTTTTTCTCTTCCTTTTTTTTTGCTGTTTCAATTTACCATATTAACCTTTTTATTTTTTTAATTCCGAAAATTCGGTTAAAAAAGTGACTTTTTTGTTTGACTATTGAAAAGATCATGTGGTCCAGATTTCTCGTTACATTTAGTACCTTAACTTTTTTTTACTGGATCCATACCATATATATATATATATATATATATATATATATATATATATATATATATATATATATTGGGGAGGGCTCATGCGAAAAACTTCTTAGTTGCGAAAAGTGCGAGAAGCTTTATGAGCCATTGATCACGTTTTGATCTAATGATCCACAATAATCACATTTGTTATTTTTATTTAATTGAGAAGGGTAATTTAGTAAAACAAATTTTTTTTTCTCTCACCTTATTTTTTTTATTCAATTTAACAGTTTATTTTCTTCAACAAGGAAATTTTATGTTTCGATTATGTATACATTAATGAACAATTTTTTTGCTTTCAACTTTTAGTGTTCATATTAATTCTAATTATGTATTAGTAATGAATGATTTCTTGATTTCAAACTTTTAGTTTCCATCTTTTTTTTAATTATTTACATTCATCAGTGAATTTTCTTAATGTTATTTAAAGTATAAACATAGAAAAGAAATCTATCTTGGATGACCCTGTTCGTTAACAACCTCGTTCACCAAGATCACACGTAAAAACATTTAAAACTTAAATACATTCAACAATGAATTTAATATATATATATATAGTGGGAGGTTTGAATGAGAACCTTAAATTAAATGACAATGGGTGACTCAATCTAGGCCGTCCAATTCCCTCTCATTCAATGTTATTGACTACCCATGAATTCCTCACATGCACCCTGCCACACTCTATCCTCTCACGCTCTCCATCCATAAATTCCACTAACAAAATGAACGGCTAAGATTGAGTCTTTCATTCTCATTTAATTTCTTATTCTCATTTGAACATTCTTTTATATATATATATAGGGGAGGGTTCCATCGAGAACCAAAAAAAATGCGAGAACTGCGAGAACTAATCCCCATCTTTTTAAAACTAAAATATCTACCAAACGCCAACATATAAAATTATGAAAATTATACCAAATTAACGATAAAAATATGCTCTTTAATGTGACATCCATATTGCTATATTTTTTTCAAGAAAAAAAATTCGTTACATATATGTAACATACCTTATAGTACTGATTACAAATATGTTAAATACTGATTACATATATGTAACATACCTTATAGTGATAAAATAAAAACCCGGCAAAAACGAATTTTTTTTGTTGAAAAAAATATAACAATATGAAGGTCATGTTAAAGAGCATATTTGGTATAATTTTCATAATTTAATATCTTGACGTTTGGTAGATATTTTACGGTTTAAATCGGTTTTCGCAGTTCTCACATTTTATTTTGTTCTCGATGGAACTTCCCTCTATATATATATATATATATAAAGACGTACCCAACGATAATAAAGACATACATTGAAAAACCACATTTGACTTAATTATAGCATTGTGGAGGAATATATTAAAGATAACGCAAAAGAATATTTAATCTGGAAGAATTAATCCACTAATTTGCTGGTCAAAAAAAGTAATGTTAAAAATTAATTAATTAATATTTAAAAGCACTAGATTTGCTCCAGTTTAAGACCTCTTTCTTTCCAGGTGATTACATCCCCCTCTTTCTTTGACTTTTGTTTTTCTTACAACAATATTAAAATAATATTTGCCAACTATTAAAGTATGGAATATATGTACCAATTTTAACATTAAAATTATATATTTAACTTGTGTCATTATACCAATTTTAACATTTTGTGAATTCTAAATCCTCTTTTTTATCTTCTTACGTACTTAAAGTATTAGACTTGTAATTAACTAATATTTTCTTCTTTTAAAATTGACATCAAACTAACATGCATATATATATATATATATATATATATATATATATATATAGAAGAATAATTATATGGATATCTAGTATGACATTATGCAATCTCTTTTAATAAAACTCAAAGTTATGTTTAATTGTTTTCGTATTAGAGATGTAAACGAGCCGAGTTGAGTCAGACACTTATATATTGAGATGAGCTCGTTTAGGCTCGAGCTCGAGCTCGGCTCGTTTAGAGCTTATGAAGTTGAGCCCGAGCTCGGCACGTTTAATATTTATGAAGTTCGGGCTCGGCTCGTTTAAGCTAAGCTCGTTTAGGCTCGAGTATTATTTTGATATTTTTATTAAAATGATATATATAATTATGAAAATTTATACATATAAAATATAAATTATAATATATATATATATATATATATATATATATATATATATATATATATGAAGCTCGTTTAAGCTCGCGAGCCCACTCTTGGGAGCTCGAGCTCGGCTCATTTAATAAACAAGCTTTAATCTAAGCTCGAGCTCGTTAAGGCTCGTCTCGTTTCGAGCTTTTAACAATCCGAACTCGAATAGCTCACGAGTAGCTCGGCTTATTTACATCTCTAATTCGTATCAGTATTATACACGAAGGTTTATAAACCCTATTATATATATAGACCGGTTTTGATATAAAAAAAGAGACAGGTTTGTATGTGTTCACATGCGCTAGTTTGTAATAAATACGCACTTTGGGAATAAACAAATAGTGTTTAATTAGCATTTTTTGGTGTACGTACACACACATTTATATATGTAATATATATTTGAGGGTTCGTTTGAGAACCGTCGTTAGCGCGAGAACCAATCTCAGCCGTTTCTTGGAGCAAGGTGCATGTGAGGAATTAATGGGTGGTCAATGACATTGAAGTAGGGGGAAAGGCTCAGATTGTTTCTCGCGGTTTTCGCGCTAACAACGGTTCTCGAATAAACTTCTTCCTATATATATATATATAGACAAAAGTTCATGCGAGAACCGTTGTTAGCGTGAGAACTAATCTAAGCCGTCCAATTCTCCCTCCTTCAATGTCATTGCTCACCCATGAATTTCTCACATGCACTCTGCCACACCCTATCCCTCCACGCTCTACATCCATGATACTTCCCATATCCAAGGAACGGCCGAACGGCTGAGATTGGTTCTCGCGGTTCTCACACTAACAACGGTTCTCGCATGAACCTTCCCCTATATATATATATATAATACTCACGCAATGCAGCGGCGGCGAATATTTTGTGCTTGACATGTCATGTTTCGCTAATGTAAGAGTATTGTATTTTCGGATTATTGTATTAGATTTACTTTCTTTCCACAAAATATTTGTTTTCTTTCTTTTCTCTCATTTTCCTATTTTATTTATTTCTATTTGTTGTCATCAACCCTTTTATTCGGTTTTAAAATAATTTTATTAAAATAATAATAAAAATATCTAATTATGTTTAATGAGTTGTTTAAAACAACAGTTACCATAACTTTGTAAGTTTAATTAGGGAGATGATTGATTAAACTATTGCTTTAAGTATTTGTACTATTTCCATAAAAACATGTATTACTTAAAATTTAGTAGTCTTAAAAAATTTAAGAGAGGGAATGTTAAATGTTTATAATGTAGTATATATATACATATATATATATACACACACACACACATATACATATATATATATATAGAGAGAGAGAGAGAGAAAGAGAGAGAGAGAGAGAGAGGAAGGTTCATTCGAGAACCGTTGTTAGCGCGATAACCGCGATAACCAATCTCAGCTGTTCCTTGGATATGGGAAGTTCATGGATGGAGAGCGTGGAGGGATAGAGTGTGGCAGGGTGTATGTGAGGAATTAATGGGTGGGCAATGACATTGAAGGAGGGGGAATTGGACGGCCCAGATTAGTTCCCGCACTAAAAATGGTTCTCGCATGAACTTTTTCATATATATATATATATATATATATATATATATATATATATATATATATAGTAAAGGGATCAATATAATCCCTATGTTTAAACGTAGTTCGTGTAATCCAAGGGTGGGTTCAGTTTGTAAATTCCAAGGATGCAGTTTATAAATTAACCATTTTCTTATTTAAATAAAGGGGGTAAATTGTAAATTACATTGAGATCGTGTGTGTATAACTGCTTGTATGTATTCTGCGCAATTTTTATTCCTGCGCAATTTTTTATTACAGACTTCTAGTCGTATTTTTTTTAAATAATTCTTGATTCTTCATATTGTCAACAAATAATTCATTATTATGTCGTTTGATTCCACCCGTACAGTCGTTGACGATAACGATAACGAAACAGGAAAGATGCATTTTCTAAATTTTTTTACAATCTGCACAGTCGTTGATTTAGAAAAAAGTTAATTCATTACACTTGAATTTTCGTTTTAATCCTCTTTCTCTTTTTTTTTTAATTCTATGCCCATGCATCTTTGTCCGGAAAGATGCATTTTAGCACTTGCATTTTCGTTTTTTTTTCTTATGAAACTATTCAAGAATTGTCTTGAATTAAAGAGGATGAAGAGTGGATCTAGTTGTATATTTTAATTAAAAATTATTTACATGTTTAAGATATGATTAATTTTCTCGATCATTTTTTTTAAAATTATTCTTGATTTTGTAATCAACAAACAACTCATTACACTTGCATTTTCGTTTTGATCCTCTTTTTTTTTAATCTTATGCCCATGCATGTTCGTCGGGAGAGATGCAATTTAGCACGTGCATTTTCATTTTTTTTCTTGTAAAACTATTCAAGAATGGTCTTGAATTAAAGAGGATGAAGAATGAAATCTAGTTGTATAATTTTTTTAATAAAATTTATTTACATGTTTAAACATGATCAATTCAAAAATTGATGTGTTAATGTGAAATTTTTTGGTTGTTTGGAGGTGGGGGAGTGGGACGTGAATCATGGGTTTGGTTTTTTTTTTCTTAATTTTTTTAATCACGTTAATTTGAAGTTGTTTTGACGTGTTTATGTATATTTGAAGGAGGTAGTTTGTAAATTTTCTAAATTATCCATTAATTTCTAATTTAAATGAAAGACTAGTTTGTAAAAATTTTAAAGCATGACCCCCACGTTCATTGAATATTTGATGTGTTTTTGAAATATAAAAAGATTGAAAATTGAATCGACTATTTGAGTAGAGCGTAGAATCAGAAATGAAAAGTTAATTTTCAGTTATATCCTTATTTCTACACGACACGTGTTGCACTCATGGAAAGGTTTACGAGAACTATGTTTAAAGAGGGGATTACATTGATCATAACCCTATATATATATATATATATATATATATATATATATATATATATATATATATATATATATATATATATATGGGGGAAGATTCAAATGAGAATGAAAAATTAATTGAGAATGAGAGACTAAATCTTAGCCATTCATTTTGTAAGTAGAATTCATGGATTGAGAGCGTGGGGAATCGAGTGTGACAGGGTGCATGCGAGAAATTTATTGGTGGGCAATGACATTGAAGGAGGGGAATTGGACGGCTATGATTAAGTCTCTCATTCTCAATTAATTTAAGATTCTCATTTGAACCTGTCAATATATATATATATATATATATATATATATATATATATATAGAAAATGGATCAATAAAGAACCATGTGTTAAATAAAAAACCTAAAGAACCAATCTGGACCATTGGATCATCAAAATCAATGGATGAGATTGACCGATGGCAAAACTGTAATTATCATGTATTAGTTTAGGAAGAAAAGGGTAAACATGGAAAATCCCCCTCCCCCAACAACCTCGATTTAAAAAAAAACCCCAAAAACTTTAAATTGTCATAACTTTTTAAGTTTTGTGAATTTGAACAAAAAAATTATACCAATCTTTTAGTTTTTTAATCTTCTTTCAAACAAGATCCCTCTTCCCATATTTTTCTAAATTTTTTTTAACATGAAAATTTTGTTTGCATTTGGACAACATGAACGTTTTCGTTTTTTGCATTTTGCATTTACGTTTGATTGAACACAGCTCAAAATGCAAACTACGGATTTTGCATTTACGTTTGAATGAACCAAGCATCTAGGAATTTTGCATTTTGGGCTTGAATGAACCCAGCTCAAAATGCAAAATTTGCATTTCAAAAAAAAAAATTCTGAAATATATAAAACCCGGTCTTGTTTGACAGAGGACGAAAAACTGAATCTAACGGTATATTTTTTTTGTTAAAATTCTTAAAAACGAACGAGTTATGATCATTTAAAGTAATTGGAGGTTTTTTTTTAATTTGGGGGTGGGGGACGCTGGAAGGCAACGAGATTTTTTTTTCCTTTTTTACCCTTAAACAATGTGCCACGTGTCATCACCAGGGAGATTTTTTAGGTTTTATGTTTAAAGAAGGTTTTTTGTTTAACCACACCTTATATATATATATATATATATATATATATATATATATATATATATATATATATATATAAGTTCAAACAATAGATATTCAATAACTAGTGTTTGAGAAAAATATATATTGATGTAAATTTAAAAATGATATTACAACTAATTAAAATAAGACTTTTTATTGATAATTAAAGCTCTTAGTTTAAAGTTTGTCTCCTACTTTAGGTGGAAGAGATCTTCAACAAATATTGCTTTTACACAACCTTCCTCCCCCTATCTTGACTATTTCCCCTTTCTTTATTTCTTTATTTATTTTATAATATTACGTCTGTTCTCTACTACCTTCATGATATGTTTTTAATAATTAATTATATATACATGGTGTACACTCCATATATAAAAAAACAAAGAAACAGTTTTCTGAGTTGCACTATAAAAGGAAGAGAGGCAATACCCATTTTTGGTACATCAATATGAAACCCGGCCTAGCTAGCTAGCAAGCTGCTAGTTTACAACATATATATACATTTTTCAAGATACATAGAATTAAAATGGTAAAGAATGTTTCTGATCTTCTTTCATCAACATGGGAAGAAGGGGATGCAATAATTAGTGATCATCAACGCTACTCAACCCATGATGAGAAAAAACTCAAATTATTCGGGTGCGTGCTACAACATCCTCCTGATCTCATGATATCTGACGAAATTATAAGTCCCGTCATGAAAACCGACCATATTTTTTTAAGGTCAGGCGAATTAAGAGAAGAAAGCGTAAATTCATCATTAACAACGACGGGAAGAAAGATTAATGATGATCATGTGGATACAGTACAACCTGCAGATTTGAAGAAATTTGAGTGCCAATATTGTTTCAAAGAGTTTGTAAACTCTCAAGCCTTAGGAGGTCATCAGAATGCACACAAGAAAGAAAGATTGAAGAAGAAAAGGTTGCAGCTACAAGCAAGAAGAGCAAGAATCAACTATTACCTTCAACCCAGCTCCTATAGCACCCCCCATAGAAAACATAAACAATATGATCATGCTGCTGCTGGTGGTCTTAATTTTGATTTTCATGGTTATTATGATCAAGAATTAATGGAGTCAGCTAGTATTAGTTTTAGTCAGCTGTACTACGATGGTGATGATGATCTACTAATGTCATTTAGGGATCCATGCAGTTTTAGTCTTACAGGTTTAGATGATCAGAGCTCGAAAGGGAACTCCGGGGGGTCAGTTGCCATCAAACCCTCTACTTCTAGACAGGTTCCTGCTGCTGCTGCTGCTGCCGCAGGAGGTTTAAATCTTCAGTTGAGTTTAAGCTCCAATTCCATTATGTAATTAATTAAACCAACAATCCAGTTAATTAATTACGTACTCGATCAGCTGCTTTAACGTACAAACTAGCTTGCTAGCTAAGTTCACACACGTACACACATATATAATTATTTCTCATGATCATATGTAATTAGTAATTAAATCTTGGGACTTATATTCATATATCAATTTGTTCAAGCTATATATATATATATATATATATATTAGCATAAAAGGCTTGGCCCATTTAGTTAGGCCCATCTATTAACTATTAGGGTTTATTTCTTATAGTCTTTTTACACTTGTATCATTGAATCGTAATTCGTTCTTCAATAAGATATACATGTTCTACTCTGATTTCATCATGGTATCAGAGCCGCAATCGAAGGATTATTATTAAGCATCGACGATTACGGCTTCGGATTCGGTATCTTTATTTATCTTGCAATTCTATTTGCGGCTTTGTTTATTGCAGAATCGAGTGTTTTTTTATATGTGGCTGCAATTTTGTGATTGAAACATATAAAAACAAATTTGCAAACATTTGTGTGGTTGTGATTTTTTGTTATTGAAAGAAGCAATCTCTTTGGCAGTATGTTCTACGCAGCAAACCAAAAGAGGGTTTAATTAATTAATTGTTGGTGGCTATTGTTGGCACTTTGGCTTTGTTTATTTACGTTCTTTGCTTCCGCTGAGGTTTGTTGAAATATTTGGAACTGTTAATTAGTTTATGCAATTGTTATGGCCACTCGTAAAGATGATTCTCTCCAATCTATTAGTGTTCAATTAGATGGTAAAAATTATTCGTATTGGAGTTATGCAGGCCCGGTCCGAAGTGTTTGGATGCCCTGTGCGAAACGAGCTACTGATGCCCTTATGTACAAATTTTACCACGCACAAACGAGATATATAACACATTATATTAACAAAAATGTAACATAAATTAATTAAAAGTTTAAACCGTTACAAGAAATTTACAAACTACCTAAATGATACATACGTGATAGTGGTATAATCAAGCAACTAAGCAATCTAGCTACTACACAATCAAGTAACTAAGCATATAAAGCAATTAAGCAAATAAGACATTAAACATAAATCACATAATACAAAATAAAGCTTAATTATAGAAGGATAAAACTTGATTAAACTTCAAGCTAAGTCTTCAAAATTCAAAGGTTGTATAATGAACTTTTGACCCTTTTAGGTAGATTTACTTGATTAGTTATGCAAAAACTGCAACAAAATCAGATTTCTATAAGAATATATAGATTTTATCCTTTTAAAAAATTAGGGATACACATACATAATACATCGTTCATAGAAATTTAGAAGAAAAAACTGATTGATGAATGATATTTAGGTAATTAAGATTTAAAATACACAAAACTAAAACATAATTTAATTTAAATAATCTAACTTGATTCATAAAGTGATAATCATTCATATAATCTGATTATCATAACCTGATTATAACATGACAATTCGTAACAGAATTCAAATTAAATGAGAAAAATATGATAGAATCATAACTTGATTCATATATAAACTGATCGACAATCATATAAACTGATAAATTAGATCCACATTTATATACACTATTCGACATTCATTAAGCAACCGTCTTCAAAAATCATAACTTGATTTTAACAAGAAAATTTAAAACAGTATTTTGTTTTCAAGTTCAACATTCATATAATCTGATAATCCTATGAGAAAAATATGAAAAAATAATCTAATAAAGTAATAATTATATACAAAGAGAACAGATTAAAAAAGATCTAAACGGACAAACCTTTAGCTTTAGGGTGACGGCTGACGTGCGATGGTACATTGGTACCTTAAATAACGACGGACGACGGCGACGGGAGAGTAGGAGACGACAAAGTATTTTGAAATTCGAAAAGAGAGTTTACGTGCGATGGTCGAAATTTGGGGCAAGATTGAACGAACTCGGTATAGCCATTGGGTGTCTCGAAGTCGGCCATTCAACTTCTCGCCTCTTTGATTCCTTCCCACCGCCGACTCGCTGCCCTATCGTCGTACACCTCTACACCTCAGCGTCGCTTCGGTTCCTTCCCGTCTCCAACTCCCAAGGCCCAAATGTGTATGTTAAGTCTCTAAATAAATTTTATTTTCTCTAAAATGGACCTAGATATTTACATATTGGACTATATATCTGCTGCCCCCAATTCAAATGTTGCCCTGGGCCTGCGCACGGGCTGCACGGCACTAGGGCCGGCCCTGGAGTTATGTTATGAAAAACTTTCTTCGTGGAAAGTCCATGTAGGGTTATGTTTATGGTGTTAAGACAAATCCTGTTGACGACAAAAAAGATGATTATGCTATTAAAATAGATGAATGGGAAGCTGATAATTCTAAAGTTATCACTTGGATCAATAATTCTGTTACTCATTCGATTGGTGCTCAGCTTGCAAAATATGAGACTGCAAAAGAGGTATGGGATCATTTATCTCGTCTATATACACAATCTAACTTTGTGAAGCAATATCAACTAGAGACGGATATTCGTGCTATTCAACAAAATGATATGAGCATTCAAGAGTTTTATTCTGCTATGACAGCATTATGGGATCAACTTGCTTTAACTGAACCTGCTGAATTAAGTGCTTTTGCACCATACATTACTCGTAGAGATTCACAACGTTTGGTTCAGTTTCTTATGGCTTTACGTAGTGACCTTGAAGGTTTGCGAGGTTTATTCTACACCGTAACCCTTTGCCTTCTGTTGATGATGTTGTTAGTGAATTGTTAGCTGAGGAAATTAGACTAAAGACTCAGAATGATCAAAAGACTACCTCTCCATCTGTTTTTGTAGCTTCAAATCGGTTATCTACCGGAACTCAACAGAAACACAATGCTACTAAAGTCGCTTTTGATGAATGCTCTTATTGCAAACAGAAGAATCATTGGAAATCTCAGTGTCCTTTGTTACTAAACAGAGCAAAATTTCAACAACAATCTTCACAATCGTCTCGTATACCACAACA
This sequence comes from Pulicaria dysenterica, assembly GCA_947179395.2. Classification (NCBI taxonomy): domain Eukaryota; kingdom Viridiplantae; phylum Streptophyta; class Magnoliopsida; order Asterales; family Asteraceae; genus Pulicaria; species Pulicaria dysenterica. Next base: position 117,532,375 of record OX359288.1, on the reverse strand, counting down.
GTCTCGTACTCCTCAGCAGTTTCGCCCACCACAACAGTTTCGCCAGCCTCAATCTAATGATGGTACTGCTGCTCCATCTTTGGATCCATCTTTGATTGATCAGTTCCAGAAGTTCTTGGCTTCCCAACCTCAAGCTAACATAGCTATGCAATCTCAAGGTACATCAACATCATCAGGTATATTATCTGACCAATGGATCATTGATTCAGGAGCCACTAATCATATGTCTCATCATTTGTCTTCCTTTGCTTCGGTATCACCGAATTCTTCCATGTCAATTGCAACTGCTAGTGGTAACTCTGTTCCATTAGCCGGTATTGGAACGGTTGATACACCATCCTTATCTTTGTCTGATGTTTACTACATCCCTGGTCTTGCTATGAATCTTGCATCTGTTGCTAAAATTTGTGACTCTGGATATAATGTGTTTTTCTCTCCATCTGATTGTCTTGTGCAGGACCGGACATCTCAGAAGGTGATTGGGATAGGCCGTAGACAAAGGGTACTCTATGTATTGGATTGGTTCAAGGATTCGATTGTTGCAGCTTCCGATGTGGATCTATCTTCATTCAAGTTATCTTCTTCTTCTTCAGCTTATTATTTGTGGCATTCCCGTTTAGGTCATGTTTCTGCGTCTCGTTTATAGTTTTTAGCAACTACAAGAGTCTTAGGTCATTTGGACACTCATGATATTTCTAACTGTAGTGGTTGTAAACTGGCAAAATTTTTTGCTTTACCTTTCAGTAAAAGTATTTCTTTTTCTTGTGCTCCATTTGATCTTATGCATTCTGATGTGTGGGGACCTTCTCCTGTTGCCACAAAAGGAGGTTCTAGATATTATGTTTCTTTTATTGATGACTTTACCCGTTATACAAGGATATATCTTATGAAACGTAGGTCTGATTTTCTCACAGTTTTCAAAAATTTCAGAGCTTTTGTGCAAACCCAACACTCTGCCCGTATCAAATCCTTTCGTTGTGATTTGGGTGGTGAGTACATCTCTCATGATTTCACCTCTTTACTTGCCTCTGATGGCACGATGCATCAGACCTCTTGTACCGACACCCCTCAACACAATGGTGTTGCTGAAAGAAAGCATCGTCATCTTGTTGAGACTGCTAGATCATTATTGTTATATGCAGATGTTCCAAGTGTTTTCTGGGGGAAGCTGTTCTTACAGCAACTCATATTGTTAATCGGATCCCGACTTCACATAATTTTGGCTTGTCTCCTTTTGAAAAATTATATGGTCAGGTGCGTAATTACTCTAATTTGTGTGTCTTTGGATGTACATGTTTTGTTTTGAAACCTCACATTGAGCGCACTAAATTATCTCCCAAATCTGCTTTGTGTATTTTTTTGGGGTATGGTATTGGTCAAAAGGGATATCGTCGTTTTGATCCTGTCAGTAAAAAATTATATGTCTCTCGTCATCTTGTATTTTTAGAGCACATTCCTTTCTTTTCTATTCCAGCAAGTTCACACGATTTGACTAAATCTGATCTCATTCGTATTGATCCTTTTGATTGTCAAGAGACACCCCCAATTACAACTCCAGTCTCGGAACCTGTCCCAGAATCTATTCCACAACCGATTCCCGAACCCGCTCCGGGATCTGTTGTCCCCCCTCCTACGACCGCTGATCAATCATCTCCTGAGGTTACGACTCCTTCACATGATCGACCCAAGCGTAATTGTAAGTCTACTAAATTACCAGATTTTGTTTATTTGTCTTACTCCGGTTCATATGCTGCATTTATTGCTTCGATCCATAACCTTCATGAGCCTTCTTCCTATAAAGAGGCTGTTTGTGATCCTCTTTGGCAGAATGCTATGGCTGATGAGCTTGCTGCTCTACATCAGACTCGTACATGGGACCTAGTTCCGTTGCCAACAGGAAAACACCCTATTGGTTCTCGCTGGGTATACAAAATCAAGACCAAATCCGACGGATCAATTGAAAGATATAAAGCTAGACTTGTTGCTAAAGGATATACTCAAGAGTATGGTATGGATTATGAGGAGACATTTGCTCCTGTGGCAAAGATGACTACTATTCGCACGTTAATTGCAGTAGCTTTTGTTTCACATTGGAAGATTTTTCAGATGGATGTCAAAAATGCCTTCTTGAATGGTGATCTACATGAGGATATTTATATGACTCCACCTCCAGGTGTTACTCACAAATTTGGTGAAGTTTGCAAGCTTCGAAAGACCCTTTATAGTCTCAAACAAGCACCTCGTGCTTGGTTTGAGAAATTTTCTACAGTTGTTATTTCTCTGGGATTTTCAAACAAGCACCTCGTGATCATGATTCTGCATTATTCATCAGGTAAACAAGTGCAGGGCGTATCTTGCTATCTTTATATGTTGATGATATGATTATTACTGGTGATGACTATAGAGGGACTGAATATTTGAAAATTGAATTATCTCATCGTTTTGCTATGAAAGATTTGGGACTTCTACGTTATTTTTTAGGTATTGAGGTTGCTTCTTCACCAAAAGGTTATCTTTTGTCTCAGTCAAAGTATATAGATGATTTGTTTGAACTTGCCACAACCTCCCTGGATAGATGAGTAGTCAAAGAATCCCACCAGGTTGCAGCTTGACCCTTCAACCTCCGAGTTGCAAAATTAACCCTATCGGATTCCTCACAATTGCAGGCATCTAAAGCCTTCACCATCTCCCTTAACCAGTTCAAAGTATCACTTGGATTTGAGCTTCCAGAATACTCAGGTGGCTGGCAACCCATGAAATCCTTGTATTGCCCTTTCGGTTTAAAGCCTCCTTGAGTTGGGTACCAAGGAATGAAAAAGTTCTGCTGTTGTGGTTGGTGTTGTTGTTGGGGTTGTGATACAGGTGGTATAGTAACAAATGGTAAAGAACCAAATGGTGTTGACACTGTATTGAAGGGTGCAACAGAGTAAACAGGAGGTGGTATCGATCGGGTAAATACAGCTGACTCTCGAGGTATATGAATGGTCTGAGTTTGATGAGAGGACTGCGTCTGATGTTGCTGCTGTTCCAACTCCTGAACTTGATCTCTCAAAATTTGCAGAGTGTCTTCCAATTGCAGTACATAATCCTGCTGATCAGATTCACCATTATGTGAAGTACCAGCTCTGTTGTGTTGTTCATTTGCTGCGGTGGAGGATTGATTGTTTCTTCTGGGGGACGCAAGGGTAGTTGTCTGGTTCACATTGTCAGTCATTTCTGTTCTATACACAGCATCTCACCAGTTGTTAGATATAATCCGTTAGTATAAACACAATAACCACCCTCAAAGCTAAACTACTAATTACCCACCCTGGGAATACTGGACTGACCAGAGCCTCGGTTCGAGTATTGCACAATTCATTCATGCAAATCCTCAAACCAGGGCTCTGATACCAATTTGTAATACTATACTTTTTAATTAACAATAAACTGCGTGCGGAAGCTAATTACATATAATTATATTTAAAATCAAGAGTTTATACAACTTTGACTGGTTATCATTTACAAAATACCACTACAGTGTTGATTTACAAAAACATGCTCTATACAAAATCTTGGACATCAGAGTATTGGTCTGTCCATATTCCCAGTCATCAGCATCAAAACTCACCATGGAGTATCTGCAAAACAATCTAGTGGGGAATTAGCACAAAGCTAAGTGAGGGAACATATATCACACAAAGTACAAGGCTAACAGCCCAACAAGTTAATCAAACTCAAACTCAAGAGGACCGGCGGTGTTGCAACCACCTACAACCAAATGCCGGCCAAAGCATAGGTTTACCAATAGCTCTGCTAACATGGATAACAGTAAAAGCACCCTTGAGTGCAACAGATGCACCTCAAGATCAGATACTGTAAATCCCCAAGCAACAAGCCCAGCCTTCAAAACTGTCACGGCTGACCTCCACAATAACATGTATACATATCCAATGAGCACATAATCAATCAAGATGTTACATCCTGTACCATCAGGATATAAATCCACTCACCACAGTTAGCAAAGCTGTAGCACACTCAGTTGACTAACTCACCGAGTCTTCTCAGTTCCTGAGATTAATTGAACACAAGTCAGTATTCAATTCACAATACTGATTCATAAAAATATCATATTTATTCATACATCACATGAATATCACACATCACAGATATATATACAAATTCAGTACATAATATCTGAATTTGTCAAAGGAAACTTAAGAATCCCAAATCCCAAATATATTATACGGAATTGTCATAATTCCGAATCCATCTTGAAATTCCAATCAAGCAAAGACATTCCATTCAGTTTGTAACAATTCCGGTTGAATCAGGATTCTGAGTGAATTGTCCAATTCCGAGAAAATAGGCAATTCCGATAAACATCAATTCCGATAAACTAGAATTCCGAGAAAAAGGCACATTTCGATAAACATCAATTCCGATAAACTAGAATTACGAGAAAAAGGCACATTCCGATAAAATTGAATTCCGATAAAAGTGTTAGGGCATTTATCATATTCCGAGAGAATGTCCAATTCCGAGAAAATAGACAATTCCGATAAAAATCAAATCCGAGAAATATGTTAAGGCCAACGGTTCATCTTTTATCGGTATTTAATACAATCCTATCAATTTGCTCGGATTCATCACCCATTCCGAGAATATTTTATCGGAATTCGTCAATTCCGCCTAATTCATTCTTAATTCCGATACATTCATATCTTCTTGCCCATTTCAATTTCTAACTCAAATCTTACTGATTTTAAACATGCAAGAGTTCTAAGTTTCCAGAAAGCATTCTAAACATATAAACAACATATATAATTCCTAAAATTTAACATGCATTCAATTTATAAACATCCATTAATCATCAAGAATCAATCGGAATTCTTAATCATTCTATAAAATAGAATAAAGTAAACAATTAACAACTATAATTCAGAATTCTAACCTTTAGATGATATCAAATCATCAACTTAAATGCAAACAAGACAGAAGTTGATTTTCTTTTTAATCATTTTTCTTCTCGGCCGAGAGCACACAAAAACACACACAAACACACATTGTTCAGTTTTATAAGAAATGAGGTATGAGTGTTGTTGACTAAAAAAATACTCCACCATACCACCTCATATAAAATGTCATTTCTAAATAAAATAAAATAACAATAAAACAAATAATACAATTAATTATTAAATAACACTTCATGGCAAGTAATACTCGTAATTAAATATAAATTTCAAGGTTAATTAACTTAATTACCTTAATTAATCTAGGCCAGTAAGGAGGGTGTTACAATACCCCTTTACATTGCGACAATAGAAATACTATTCAAATTGCTCGCAACTCTGTTTTTCATGAACGGACTAAGCATATTGAAACAGATTGTCATTTTACTCGTCATCATCTTCAACACAACACTATATCCTTGCCATTTGTTCCTTCGGCTCTCCAAATTGCAGATATCTTTACCAAGGCGCATTCCGTTTTACGCTTTCGTTTTTCTATTTGACAAACTCTCAATGCATTTAGCAGTTGCATTATGAGTTTGAGGGGGGATATTAGCATAAAAGGCTTGGCCCATTTAGTTAGGCCCATCTATTAACTATTAGGGTTTATTTCTTATAGTCTTTTTACTCTTGTATCATTGAATCGTAATTCGTTCTTCATTTAGGGTTCCATTGAGAACCGATTTTAGTGCGAGAACCGCGAGAACCAATCTTAGCCGTTGATTTAATAAGTAGAATTAATGGATGGAGAGCGTGAGGAGATCAAGTGTGGCAGGGTGTATGTGAAGAATTCATGGGTGGGCAATGACATTGAAAGAGTGGAATTGGACGGCTTAGATTGGTTCTCGCGGTTCTCGCACTAAAAATGGTTCTCAATGGAACTTCTTCTTATATATATATATATAGGGGAGGGTTTCATCGAGAACAATGGTTCTCAATATGAATGTCATGTTAAAAAGCATATTTGGTATAATTTTCATAATTTAATATCTTGGCGTTTGGTAGATATTTTACGGTTTAGATCGTTACTCGCAGTTCTCGCATTTTTTGTTGTTCTCGATGGAACTTCTCTCTCTCTCTCTCTCTATATATATATATATATATATATATATATATATAGAGGGAAGTTCCATCGAGAACAAAAAAAAATGCGAGAACTGCGAGAACCGATCTAAACCGTAAAATATCTACCAAATGCCAAGATATTAAATTATGAAAATTATACCAAATATGCTCTTTAACATGACATTCATATTGTTATATTTTTTTCAACAAAAAAAATTCGTTTTTGCCGGGTTTTTATTTTATCACTATAAGTTATGTAATCAGTATTTAACATATTTGTAATCAGTACTATAAGGTATGTTACATATATGTAACGAATTTTTTTTCTTGAAAAAAATATAGCAATATGGATGTCATATTAAAGAGCATATTTTTATCGTTAATTTGGTATAATATTCATAATTTTATATGTTGGCATTTGGTAGATATTTTAGTTTTAAAAAGATGGGGATCAGTTCTCGCAGTTCTCGCATTTTTTTTGGTTCTCGATGGAACCCTCCTCTATATATATATATATATATATATATATATATATATATATATATATATATATATATATATATATATATATATATATATATATACACACACACGATACGATCGATCTTTTGATGAACTGAAATCAAAGAGCTTTAATTCATAAATATATAGGATAATTATGCATGATCCTCAATCGAGCCGCAGTATTTAATTTTTTCTTAATTTCTATTCAATCAATCCAACAAAGACAACAAAACTAACTAGTTTAATACCCGTGCGGTGCTCGGGTACGTCCAAAATACATTTATATTTGATTTTATATATTTATACCATAGTTTTTGTAGAAATGTATAAAAAATATTGAAGGCTTATGTTATACCAAATAGTTAAAAATAAAAATTGAAGAACATAAATGAAAATATAATTTGTTCATCACATAAGCATTTAACATCAACAAAAACCTTACTTTGAAAAAACAGAAAACTAAGATAGCATTTTTATATCTATTTTTGGTTGCTCCAACATCGCTTGTGCGAAAGTGATCTTGGTTAAATGAATTAAATCCATTCAATAAGAATATTCACTTAAACATGCTTGATATAATATATAACGATTCATGATGACGTAAAAATCACAATATAATATTATTAACAACTTTTCACTTGTGTTAGCCCATTCAACCATTTGATCAATTACATTTTTTAACTATTTTGTTAATTTAAACAATTTTGACCTGTTATGATACAAATGCAACTTAGGTTAGCTCATTTTTCATAAAGATGAGTTGAATTTAAACTTAGGTTAAACAATTCTTATGTTTCACGTATGATTGTAGTGTTCTTTAAAGTGCATCTTTAACTCTTCTTTAGTTAACTTCTAGCTGCTAAAGTAAGCTAAAACAATAGTTTATGGCATGATATATATTGTATATGAAAGGACTACATTTCATAAATGATACATACATCTCAATATTAGGAACATAATATAAACACATTAGAAAGGTCAACAACATCTTCACCCGCTTCTGTCACAAAAAAGTGAATAACCATTAGTTTTTTATTCAATTTTTGTAAACCTCTATTTAAAAGAAGTTTTTTATAAGAGAATATCAATGTAAAACCACACATCAATACGCTCGCAGAGCAAATCAAAATAATAATTATTAATGAAAAGAGTAAACAAAATGATGAGTTCGTAATCTACCAAAAAAGAAAATGCTACAACTTTGAACTTTGAGACAATTATAAAAGAAATGCCTATATAAATAATTGAAAAGAACAAAAAGGATCTTACTCTGTTTGAAAGCGTTATACAAAATTAGCCATTTTATATGGAGGAAACTTATACCCAAATCAAGGTCTAATTTGACGAGTCATTTTATTGATCCTGCCATTGTTGCGCTCTCAGTTGTTTTAAAAATCGATAGTGCTGCAACAATCGACCTCCATTGCAACGATACTTTTGTGCATTGGTGATTGTTGTTCTTGATTGGGGTTGACTGATTAGGGAAATTAATCGTTTGTACAGCTCGTTCTAACCACGGCCACATAATTCTTAACAATAGTGCTGGAGAAAAGAAACTCAAATTCTCATAACTAAAGGGCATGATCATCAATTAGATAAACAATGTTGTTTAGTGACCGGACTACTTACAAATATACATGTCATACTGCTTTGCCTCAGGACGGTCCGGAAGTATTTAATGCCCTAGCGAACCAAAATTCCACGTTTAATTTTTAAAGAAACAATATATGTGATTTATAATTACATTATTGGACACAATACTATGAAACCTCTTGGTGTTTCCTTTGAGGTTTGTTTCCAATGGGTCTCCCAACCAACTTTCCTATCCGGTCAGTAGTATTAACATGCTCTAATATGTAGATGTTAAACTACCTTTAATAAATCTGAACAAACAAATAATTAATAAGAACAACAGATAAGAGATCATATAAGCATACACATTCATATGGATGTTTTAATAGGAACGCAAAGTTAATTAGCACGAAAAGGCATATTCAAGTCTTACAAGTTTTATGTTCTTTTCCTACTTTTGTGGTCGCAATATATATTTTTTTTCTAAAACCTAAACGCTTTTATAAAAGGTCGTTTGTCTTTCAAAATCTATTGCAAATATATATAAATCCGATCAATTGCGTATTGAACATCTTATATGGAAACTTAGTATCCACTTTTAACATATTGATTATTAGATTCATCATGAATCCACAACATTAAAGTTTCCATCCAGAATAATTATTTTACAATTCTAGAAATCATAGGAAGATACAACGTGTAAACATCTTTACTCTATGAAAATAAGAACTTGAAGCTCATATCCAATTTTGCTAGTGCAAAATCATTTAAAAACATGTATTATAACTAACCTTTGTTGAAACTTCGAGGATCATCTTCTACCTGAACTTTGATAAACAGACATACTTGTAAACTTTATGACATGAAACATCCAAGATCTCAGGAGTCAAAAGGCATCACTCTTGTTTATACATCTAATTGAAACAGGTAACTTTCAAGATCAAAACAATATAATACAATACATCTCCCTAAACACCCAAAAAGGACATCATTTACCTTTTTAATCAATAAGCCAATTGTGAAGAAGGTAAATCTCTAATTCTCTATATTCACAAATTTAGATTTATTCATCCATCTTAATGTGTATGCTTGTAGACTTATTCATTGTCCTTAGTATGTAATATACTAAAATACACATGGATTTCTAAATGTACATATAATGTCTGTAATCACCACCCAATCCTTAAAAAAAAAAAAAACTTTAACCCTAAGAAAATGAATGTTCGGTTTGTATACAGAACTTGAGCCTATCTATATGTACTCCAAATTCATCTTAATTTGGCATGATATACCACAGTTCCAACAAAGATGAGATCAAGATTAAACAATGTGCACTTCAATAAATAAGAAACCATCTCGATATCTAGATTTTCTACATGAAATTAAGCTAAAGATCTCAATTTTCTGCACGGAAATCAAACTAAAAAACTTTCCTAATCATAAGAACTCAATTTCAAACTAACCTCGTTTCTCCGACGATTGATAATGATGCAAGGGAACCAAATGGAGAGGAAGCGGTAGAATCAGGGTAGTGAAGCATCATGTCTGGTGATGCCCTGGGCGGTTACCCAGCCTGCCTCCCTCTAGGGTCGGCCTTGAGTTTGCCTCTTTAGGGATTTAGTCACGAAGAAAAGCGGAAGCGGTAGGGTTCTTGCTAATTTTGAAGATTTTATGAGGGTGATGATCTGGATGGCAGTGGTCATGGTGATGGTGGAGTTTCCACTGCTAGGAAGATGAGAATCGCTAGGGAGATGGACATGATGCTTATGCGTATGCTTCGGCATTTATTTCTGGTGGGTAACCGCTTTGAGATAAAGAAGGACAACACCATACAGAGATGATAGAGATGAGAGATGAGATGTACTGATCGGCTGTGGTGGAGCTCACAGAGATGATGACGATGATGTCTAGGCGGCGAGAGAGATGGATGTAATGATCGGCTGTGGTCAATTTCACGGTATTTCGGTAGGTTCCTCCGTATTTAACATGGTCACGATTTATCCTAGGTGATATTTAACGATCAGGATTTAATTCAATCCCACTCACCGTGGGTAATATATATATATAATAGTGTCAATTATATATATATATATATATATATATATATATATATATATAGAGAGAGAGAGAGAGAGAGAGAGAGAGAAGTTCCATCGAGAACCAAAAAAAATGCGAAAACTGCGAGAACCGATCTAAACAGTAAAGTATCTACCAAACGCCAAGATATTAAATTATGAAAATTATACCAAATATGCTCTTTAACATGACATTCATATTGTTATATTTTTTTCAACAAAAAAAAAATTGTTTTTGCCGTGTTTTTATTTTATCACTATAAGGTATGTTACATATATGTAATCAGTATTTAACATTTTTGTAATCAGTACTATAAGGTATGTTACATATATGTAACGAATTTTTTTTTCTTGAAAAAAATATAGCAATATGGATGTCATATTAAAGAGCATAGTTTTATCGTAAATTTGGTATAATTTTCATAATTTTATATGTTGCCGTTTGGTAGATATTTTAGTTTTAAAAAGATGGGGATCAGTTCTCGCAGTTCTCGCATTTTTTTTTGGTTCTCGATGGAACCCTCCCCTATATATATATATATATATATATATATATATATATATATATATATATATATATATATATATATATATATATATATATATATATATATATATATATATATATATATATATATATATATAGGAAGAAGTTCATGCGAGAACCATTGTTAATGCGAGAACCGCGAGAACCAATCTGAGCCATCCAATTCCCCCTCCTTTAATGTCATTGCCCACCCATGAATTCCTCACATGCACCCTGCCACACCTTATTCCTCCACGCTCTCCATCCATGATACTTCCCATATCTAAGGAACGAATGAGATTGGTTCTCGCGGTTCTCGCACTAACAACGGTTCTCGCATGAACCCTCCCCTATATATATATATATATATATATATATATATATATATATATATATATATATATATATATAATATACATATATATATATATATATATGTATATTGGACAATATCGTTTTCTAAAACTGATAATCATAACTCATATTACATAATCAACATTCCATGTTTGCAAAATAATCACATTAATTATCTTTTAAATAACATTCAAACTTTTCATTCATAACACATGGTAACCATTTTTAAAACTTAGAATCTTATTTTTTTTACTCTTATTCACAGCCCTTAGGGATGTGGTTATCATTTTCCATATATATTTGCTTGATCGATTACTGGCTAGCTGGGTTAAAGTTTCTTTAACTTGAATTAAAAGCGAACCAAATTAGTTAAGATTAATTACTAGGAAACCTTAATTATTTAATTTCTTTTCACGATGGAATGAAGAAGTTTAATAATTTGTTTATTATCGACCGATCATATATCTTGAGATAATTAATTAAGATGCATGTACGTACGTTTATATATATACACGTACGTAAAAACACACTTGGCTGGGTATGCATAGATAGATCTCTTAGTTATTTTATCTATTATTTGTAACACTACTAGAAAATCTGTCAATATCAAAGGGCGAAATTCGTTGATAAATTGGCTAAATCCGTTGGTAATTCGGTTTACCAACGGGATTACCAACGGAAACGGTTTGTCGGTAAAAGGCCCGTGGGTAAATCTATTTACCAACGATTTCGTTGGTATTTTACCAACAGAAAAGCCGTTGATAATTAAAATTTGCCGTTGGTAATTTTGATTACCACAAACCCTATAGCCGTTCGTATTTTACCAACAAAAATGCCGTTGATAATTAATTTTATCCGTTGGTAATTTAAGTAGTTAAGACCTTAATGCTATTTTCAATTTACCAACGGAAACATTGTTGGTAATTGAAAGCCAACTGGTAAATTTAGATTAGTCCGTTGGTAGATTATATACATATATATAGGGACACGCAAACACATACATTAATTAACGAAAAACTTACAAGAAACATATTTAGCAATCAGTTTGTTAATTAATTATGAATATTTTTTAATATATGAAAAAACCTTGCAAACCAAGATTACCAACGGCTTTGTGTATATTATCAACAGATTAAGTTTGTTGGTGATTGCTTTTTACAGTTTACCAACGGAATAATGAAGTTAGCCCGTTGGTAATTTAGAGCGGGAATTTTCACTCCAAGCTAGTTTAGTGAATATTTCCAACGGGATAATGAAAAATCTACCGTTGGAAAATCGGTTCCTCCAAAATAAAGGAAATTACCAACAACATTTCCAACGGATGTCCGTTGGTAAAATGATAAAACCTCATAAATTGTTCGCCGTTGGTAATACACTAATTTACCAACGAAATTATCATCCGTTGGTATTAACAACTTTTCTAGTAGTGAGTTAATCAAGTCAAGATCTAATGATTAATTAATTAAGTGTAAGTGACCAATATTCACCTTCTAGATAAATAAATATATATATATATATATATATATATATATATATATATATATATATATATATATATATATATATATATATATATATATATAGGAGAGGGTTTATGCGAGAACCGTTGTTAGTGCGAGAATCGCGAGAATCAATCTCGGCCGTTCCTTGGATATGGGAAGTTTCATTGATGGTGAGCGTGGAGGGATATGGTGTGGCAGGGTGCATGTGAGGAATTCATGGGTAGACAATGACATTGAAAGAGAGGGAATTGGACGGCTCAAATTGGTTCTCGCGGTTCTCGCATGAACTTTTTTCTATATATATATATGATCGATTATTAATTTTTAATTCATTTAATCAAAAAAAATTGTTGAAAGATAGAAACCAAAACTATATATATACATATATATATACACATATAGGGGATGATTCATGCGAGAACCGTTGTTAGTGCGAGAATCGCGAGAACCAATCTTAGTCGTTCCTTAGATATGGGAAGTATCATGGATGGAGAGCGTGGAGGGATAGGGTGTGGTAGGGTGCATGTGAGGAATTCATGGGTGGGCAATGACATTGAAGGAGGGAGAATTGGACGACTTAGATTGGTTCTCGCGGTTCTCGCACTAAGAATGGTTCTCGCATGAACTTTTTCCCATATATATATATATGGGAGGATTCAAACGAGAACTGTTTTTTGTACGAGAACTGCGAGAACCAATCTCAGCCGTTCCTTGGATATGGGAAGTTCATGGATGAAGAGCGTGGAGGGGATCAACTGTGGCAGGGTGCATGTGAGGAATTTATGGGTGGGCAATGACATTAAAGGAGGGGGAATTGGACGGCTGAGATTGGTTCCCGCAGTTCTCGTACGAAAAACAGTTCTCGTTTGAACTTTTACCTATATAAATATATATATATATATATATATATATATATATATATATATATATATATATATATATATATATATATAGGGTGAGGTTCAACAAAGTCTCCATTCTTAAACAAAGATCCTAAAGTCTCAATCTCAGCCACTCATTTAAAAGGGCAAAATAGGAATTAAACCAATTTTATTAAAACCCACGCGCTGCCTATAGCAACTCCCAAATTCATTTTTTTTACCCCTTAAATTTTTAAATGACCACCAACTATTTCAATTTTTTGAGTTTGAGCAAAAAAATTATACCAATCTTCTCATTTTTTAATTCTCTTTCATACGAGACCACTCTTCTTATATTTCTATAAAAAAAAATTTGACGAAAATGACGAAAATGACGAAATTATCATTTTCAGCTGTTGGAAGAGAGTAACACCTACCAGTTTAATCATTTTCATCTACCACCTTCATATCCATAACACCTAACAGTTTTCATCATTTTCGGATCTCTGTTCACCATTTTTTTTTGACGAAAATGATGAAAATGACTAAAATTATCATTTTCGTCACCTGCTATTACACGACATACAGGTGAGGGGGCACAAAAATGATGAAAATGACAAAATTTATCATTTTTGTCACCTGCTGTTACGTGATATATAAGGGGGCACGAAAATGATGAAAATAACGAATTTTTATCATTTTCATCACCTGCTTTTACGTGACATACAAGGGGGGCACGAAAATGATGAAAATGACGAAATTTATCATTTTCGTCACCTGTTGTTACATGATATATAAAGGGGCAGCCGAAAATGATAAATTTCGTCATTTTCGTCATTTTCTTGCCCCCCTTTGTATCAAGTAACAGCAGGTGACGAAAATGATCAAAATGACGACATTTGTCATTTTCGTGCTCCTTGTATATTATCTAACAGCAGGTGACGAAAATGATAAAATTTTGTCATTTTTATCATTTTCGTGTCCGCTTATATATCACTTTAACAGCAGGTCCCGAAAATGATGAAAATAACGAAATTTATCATTTTCGCATTTTTATCATTTTCGTGTCCGCTTATATATCACTTAAACAGCAGGTCCCGAAAATGATGAAAATAACGAAATTTATCATTTTCGGCTGCCCCTTATTTATCACGAGAATCAGATTTTCAACAAAAAAAATATATTACGAGAATCAGATTTTCATCCTGTTCAATTCAAGATCAGTCTTGACATGATTCTGATATATTATTTTTTCCGAAAATGCAATTACAGAAATGCATATGATCTTCCGACTGAAAATGCAAGTGATCATATGAACACTCCAAAATGCTAAATTAACACTACAAAATGCTATTCAAGACTCCAAAAATGCTAATAAAGACAGCAGTCAAAATGCATTCATCAAAAGAATACATAACTACCTTCATCTTAGCATTTTCTTACCAAAATACTACATTTTTAGAAATGCAAACTTGAAGACGAACCGGCAGCCCATCTCCGGCCAAAATGCAAACCAAAAAAATACAAACTACTTTTGCATTTTACATTCCCAAAATGCAAACCAAAAAAATACATTCTAAAAAAATACCAAAAACTCCGGCCAAAAAAATTCAATTGAACTTGGAATGATGTTAGTCCGACATAGACGAGTAGGATTGACCCCACCCCCAAAATCTCTGGCCACTGTGGAGGTGGTTTGCGATGGCGGCATCTTGTTCGAAAAACACATCAAAGTAGGGGCTTTGGTGGTCGGATTTCGATCAATTGATGATGTATCCCCACTAATTCGACCATGCCGACTTGAATGCTGGGTCCCGACAGGCCAATTTGGCTAGCAACCGGCGGCGGTGGTGGTAATGGCTCAAAACGGCATTTTAAGGGATTTGCAGATCTAGGGTGGCTCGGGGTACGTAAAGAATAGGAATAAAAATGATTAACAATGTTTGGTTATATTGAATATAAGTAATTGTTATTTATTAATAATGATCTTTTCCAAATAATTTAGGAGTACGTATGCAATGGATCTAACGACCTATCTTTCTAATTTTAATTACGTACTACCATCATTCTTAATCTTATCTGTTAAAAGAAAAATCCTTAAAAGAGATCGAGAGGAGAGATACTGATCGATCGAGCAAGAGGAGATAGAGAATACCTAAAAGACAACTGCACATAGCCTTAAAATGAATCAGCTGTTAATCACCCTTATGTACCGGCCTGTAAGAGGTTGAGAGATCAAATCCTGCTGCATGCAGTGGGTTGGGAGGTTTTTCCGGTCTTAGGGTTTCCTCTATGGAGTGAAGATGTGATGTTCTAACCTTAGTTAAAGCCAAATAACAAGGGGTGGTTGAAAACCCGCCACCAAATAATTCGAACCCACGCTGAAGAGACGGGAAACATTTGCCGGTAAAAAAAATGGACCGGCTGCACATCAGGCCTAAATTCTTATTTTACTCCTAAATTATATTAGTGTTCATTTAAAACAAATAAATAAAATTGGTAATAATAATATCTTACGTACTGCATCTAATCCTTATCTTCATTATTTTCTCTATAGTTCCTCAAAATTAAACGTACGTAATTTAACTTTTGCTGTGACAAGGCTTATCGAGTAATTTCACACATTATAAGATGGATGTCTTAATTTATGAACAGTTTCTTCATATACGGTTATGCATAAATGAAACTAGTTGACACGATGTCAAACTCAAGTTCGACTCGATAGGAAAACTCGAAGCTCTAAATTTGACTCCAGCTCGGTAAAGTCGATCTATACTTTCAATATCGATTCGATATGGCCGGCTCGCCAGCTTCACGAGCCCGGTTTTTCGTTTCCCGGAGTATTTCACTCAATAGCCCATTAGAATAGATAGAGGTCCAAGGCAGATCCAAAGAGTTTTGATTCCAGCCTGTGTGAAGCGACCCTATGTACGAAATTAACTACACATAAACGAGATATGTGATATATAAATATATAAACAAAATATAACATAATTTTAGTTAAAAGAGTTTAAACCGTTTCACTAACATAAGCATGTACATTTTTTTGACAATATACTTATTTAATGATCTTGTAATGAAATAACTAGGGGTGAGCATAAAAAACCAAAACCGAAAAAACCGAAAAACCAAACCGAAAAAACCGAACCAATGGTTTTGGTTTTCAAAATTTTAAAAACCGAAAATTTCAGTTTGGTTCGGTTTTTGGTTTCAAAACCGCCCAAAAAACCAAACCGAACCGAGGGTATATTTGTAAATACACATAAAAAAATTCTAATTAATTCCCTCTTCCCAAGTAATTGCCTAGGTTTATCTGCTTGCTTCCCCGCCTCCCCCATTATTTCTTAGGTTTTTGATTTTAGTTCTGCCGCTCCCCTCATCTTTTCGCCGCTCCGACCTTCGCAGCCACTCCACCGTTCGCCGCCGCTCAGCTGTTTGCAGCTGCTCCGCCTTTGTCAAGGTGCTATGACCATCGAGACTATACACCATCGCTTCCCCTCATCGTAGGCCGCTCCGCCGTTCGCTCCGATGAATATCACCACCACCAGTCAATAGTCACCCATCGCCGTTCGCTCCGACGAGGATCACCACCGCCGTTCGCTACTGAAGACCGCTACGTTTCACCCATCGACAGGTTTGTTTTCGTCTTCTTCTCTAACATATACTTCACCCCTTGACTAACATAGATTTAGATGTTATTTTGCTTCAATTAGGATCCTATTTGATTGTTATTTTGCTTCAATATAGTTGTTATTCTGATTAGGGTTTTAACAATAGTGAAAATCGATTACTGCCTTTGATTTGTTTACCAAGTGAAGCCAAACATCTGAAAAACCGAACCAAAAACCAATAACCGAACCAAAAACCGATCTTAAAACCGAAAACCAAAAACCGAAAAACCGAATGGTTTTGGTTTTGATTTTTCAAAAACCGAAAATTTCGGTTCGGTTTCGGTTTTACCCCAAAACCGAACCAAACCGAACCATGCACACCCCTAGAAATAACTATATGAGATAATGTCATGGAATGAATTTACTATTAAACTAGAATTATAATTTACTAGAGTTTGGAATGACAAACAAAATCAAAACTCAAAAATTTAAAAAACATTAGCCTTTACAATTTCAACATTGGTTTATAATTTTAGCTTTTAGGATACTTGTAATGACAATTACTATAACTATCAATTATACTATGTATCAATTGAGGAAGTAAATTGGTATTATCTCATGAGATATATAAGGGTTTTTTTGGTAATTTCACTAATAAATTATGAGAATTTGAAAGATGGTGAGAAATTGATCCATCTACCTAACACTACTACAATCAAGGCTTTGCTTTAGCTCTATTAACCTCTTAATTATTAAATTATCACATTGTTAAAGAATAATATTTTTTCTTATCTTTTATATAAATTATATAAATTATAAATTATAAGTGTAACTATTCGAAATTTGTAACCATTAGATGAGATAATCTTTTAGAACTATGTATAGACGTAAACAAATAACATAATTTTACTCTCATCCTGACATATCTTGTGATTTATATTTTAAATGTTACGTATGTTATAAATATTGTGTATAGGTTTGTGCTTCTATAAAAATTATTTTCTAAAAGATGGCAATGGATGTTGGAAAATGATGTGAGATGGTGATGGACGACATAAAGACATTTTTTCGTTTATTTCTTAGGGGGTAAAGTATTTGAATTTTAACAACGATTTTTAATGTAACAATAACAAATTAGACTCATATTATAAGTTAACGTATTAATTTGCTTTTAACCCGGCGCATCATGCAGTGCAATACAATATTTGTTTACAAACAAATCTTGCAATTTATCATGATATTTTAAACAAAATATCATGGACCATGCATCGACTGAGTCCCTCAAAATCTCTAAGTGAAATTAAATTTGTTATGAGATGACAAGATGGACATGTGTAGTATATATGTATAAAGTTGCCTTTAAATTGATCATGAAATTATTAGGTGGACACCTGGAAACATTTGTAAAAATTAGGCACTTCCATCTTTCATATTCTTCCTCTTTTATGCAGCAGCAAGGGGAAGAAGGGACGCAGCCTCGACTGTCTCGAAAAGTTTTCGACGCCAAGGGAACGGATCGAATTGGATAGCATGCATGGTGGATGTGATTAAATAAATTCATGTGTTTTGTTTTGACACAAGTATCATATATATATATATATATATATATATATATATATATTAATGTCCTTAATATAGTACAAGTCATTTAGTGTGGTATATTGCAATAATATTGAAAGGTATAATTGGAATGATTCTTTAGAGCAGGCATGCAATGATAATGTTTGATAATGGAACAATGGAGAATGCATGTCGTAAACTTGAAAGAGGAAGATGAACACATTTATGATAGAGAGGACCTGACGGTTAAAAGGTTGTGATAAAGGTGAAAAACGGTTTTAATGATAATAATAATTTTGTTGATTAATTTATTTCCCTCGCAATGTGCGAGGGCAATTGAATATTTGTTAATATCATTTTATAAAGATCAGGGATTAGAATTATAAAAGACAATACGAATATGCTTTATACAAATAGATTTAAAAAAATAAAGATAAACAAATCGGTCTTGGAGTTTTGGTCATCGTACAAGTTTAATCAAAAGTTAAAAAAAAGTAAAAACCTTTTGGGCGACGACGATAACCTTTTGTGAGCCGTGCGGACTGAGGCGTCGAGCGATGGAGATGGACGAGACAAGAAATGTATATGATAATATGTGGCAACGGGCGACGGGCATTAATAGACGATTGTGAAGGGAGATGGGCAAACGTGAAATAGAGACAGGGACGTCAAAGGCACAAAGCAATGTGAAAATCGAGATATGAGAGTGGGTGAGGTCGTGAGGATCTAGTCAAAGGTTGAAAGTGGGGCAAAATGGTGGAGCATGAGAGATTCAATGTTGTAATCTGTATCCCATTGGAAGACTTCCGACTCTTTGTTTCTTCCGCCTTATTCCCCAACTCCCAAGCGGCCAAGCCTAAATAATGTAATTTTTTTTTTGACGAGCCTAGATATTGTTAATTGAAGAACAATACAAGAAAGAATACCAAAAATAGGCTTAAATGATCTTATTATGAACAAAGGACTGTACACTACAGATTCGTACAACTTTGAAATGAACAAGAAGAATATGAACTAAAGATGCAGTGCATCTCCTTGTAAAGCAATAAGAAGAATCAGACTTAACATCTTACTACCTTCAACTATTACAAAAATACTAATAAACCCCTGTAACTAACTCAAGAATATATAACAATCTCCACCATTCTTGAGTAAGTTTGAACATCTCAACAGCTAACCATCACCAACTCCCAACAACTGCAAACATTTCTGAAACTTTGCTGTTGGTAATGCCTTTGTTAGCATATCAGCTGCATTGTCTTCAGTATCTACTTTCACAACATCAACTGTTTTAGACTCCACCACATCCCTGATGAAATGCAACTTCACATTAATATGTTTAGACCTTTCATGAAACACCTGATTTCGCGACAAGTGCAGCGCACTCTGACTATCACACAGGACTGAAACACGATCCAACTTGACTCCAAGTTCAGAAATGAAACCTTTCAACCAGATAGCTTCTTTAACTGCATCAGTTAAAGCAATATATTCATATTCGGTCGTTGATAATGCCACTACGTGTTGCAAAGATGCCTTCCAACTGACAGTACATCCAAATACTTTAAACACATAGCCTCCAATTGATCTACCACGATCTACATCTTTAGCAAAATCAGCATATGTAAATCCAACAATTTCACTCGCATTACTGCAGCCAATTCCATAAACAAGTCCAACATCTGATGACCCATTTAAGTACTTCAACATCCATTTCACTGCAAGCCAATGCATCTTCCCAGGATTTGCAAGGTATCTACTCACAATACTTACTGCATATACCCATGTCTGGACGCGTACAAACCAATAAGATACATTAAACTTCCCACAACATTCGAGTATGGAACCTTTGACATAAACTGCATCTCTTAACTTGTTTTTGGTGCATCTTGAGCTGACAACTTGAATTGTTGACCAATAGGAGTCTGTACTACCTTGTTGTTCTCCATCGAATAGTTCATTAAAACCTTGCGTATGTAACCAGCCTGAGATAACTTCAGAATTCTCTGCCTTCTGTTTCTTTTAATTTCCATACCCAAAATTTTACTTGCAGCTCCTAACTCTTTCATATCAAATTCTGATTTGAGCAACGCCTTTGTACTATCGATCTCTGCCTTACTTTTGCAAGCTACCAACATGTCATCGACATACAAAAGTAAGTAAATGTACTCTCCTTCAGCATATTCTTTAAAGTACACACAACTATCATAACTACTTCTCAAAAAACAATGAGTTACAACGAACAAGTCAAATCTCTTGTACCACCTTCTAGGAGACTGTTTCAAACCCTATAAGGACCTTTTTAAGAGACACACCTTATCAGATTCATTATCCACTTCAAAGCCTTGAGGTTGATTCATATAAATTTTCTCTTCTAACTCCCCATATAAAAACGCAGTCTTTACATCAAGCTGTTCCAACTCGAAGTCTTCAACAGCTGTTAAGGCTAGAATCACTCGAATTGAACAATGTTAAATACGGGTGAGAAAATCTCGTTGTAATCAATACCTTCTCGTTGAGTGAACCCCCTCGCAACCAATCGAGCATTGTACCTTGGTCCCTCAACACCTGGAATACCTTCTTTGATACAGAGACTTCATTTCATCCTCCATTGCCTGCATCCACTTATTCTTATCAGGTGACTTTACTGCATCTGCATAACTCAATGGTTCACGACTATCACCATACTCATCAGCAGAAAACGCATAAGCAACTAATCACTCCTTGATACTTTGCTGGTGGAATTATCTGCCGTCTAGTTCTGTCCCTTGCCAACTGATAATTCACCATTGATTCTTGACCAGAGGGTGACCCATTATCATTGTTTACTGGACAACCTTGACTGTGATTATTCAACTCCACCTCAATCTGAGAACCCGCAGGCTTGTCAACACATACATTTTATTTAAGTGTATCTTTGTACATTGTAGTCTCATCAAAGACTACATCCCTGCTAATTATTACTTTAGGCCTTATATTATCGAGTCTCCATAGACGATATCCCTTTACTCCATCAGGATAACCCAAGAATACACACTTTTGTGCTCTTGGCTCTAACTTCCCCTGACTTTTATGCGCATATGCAATACTGCCAAAAATTCGTAAGTGACTATAATCAGATTTCTTTCCTGACCACTGTTCCATTAGAGTTTTAAGATTTATGGCAGTTGATGGCGATCGGTTTATCAAGTAAGCAGCTGTAGACACTGCCTCTGCCCAAAACATCTTTGGTAACCCGGAGTTGGACAACATACACCTCACTTTATTCATTAAAGTCCTGTTCATTCTCTCAGCAAGCCCGTTTTGTTGTGGCGTTCCAGCAACAGTATAATGTCTAGCTATACCACTTGACCTGCAAAGATTTGCAAATTGATAATTGCAAAATTCCAAACCGTTATCGGTTCTAAGTTTCTTAACACGCCGACCTGTTTGATTTTCTACCAAGATCTTTCATTCTTTAAATTTTCCAAAAGCTTCATCTTTGCTCTTAAGAATGTATACCCAAACTCTTTTAGAAAAATCATCCACCATTGACAAGAAATAGTGTCCACTTCCCAAAGAATCTATTTGAGCAGGCCCCCAAAGGTCTGAATGAACATAGTCTAACACCCCTTGAGTATGATGAGATCTCTGTTAAACCGAACCCTATGAGCCTTGCCAAAGATGCAGTGTTCACAGAAACCTACATCAGTTATCTTTACACCTCCAAGGACTTCTTTCTTGTTCAACTCCTTCAGTCCTTGATCACTAATGTGACCAAGCCGTTTATGCCATATCATAGTAAGATCCTGCTGTTTATCTTCTACCACAGCTGCTACATCAGGTTCAACACCTCCATCTACTATGTATATGTCACTTTTTCCTATAATACCTTGTAGTACAACTCTAGATCCCTTTACAATTTTAATCTTGCCATCCTTTATAATGACTGTGCCTCCTTCTTTTTCAAGATTCCCCAAAGATATCAGATTACGTCTTAACTTTGGAACAAATCTGACGTTCTTTAGTTCGCAAATCAACCCATTATGTGTTTTCAACATGATTGTACCAGTGCCTTCTACTTCACACTGCCCATCATCGCCTAACAGAACTGTGCCCAAATGAGTTTCTTTAAATTCTTTTAAGAATTCTCGACAAGGGGTCATGTGATACGAACAACCAGAATCAATTACCCATTGATCTCTGAAATCACAGCTTGAAACCATCAACACTTCAGCACTCTCATAACCATCAGATACTGCATCTGAATTTGGTGCATCTCTAGTTCTTTGTTGGTAATCCCCTTTCTTTTTCTTTCTTTTTGGGCAATCTCGCTTGAAATGCCCTTATGAATGGCATAGAAAACACTTCTTCTTTGGATGAGACTTGGATCTTGAGGGGCCCTTTTGTTTGTGATCCCTTCGATCTGAACGACCTCGAGCAAACAACCCACCAATCTCATCTTTAGGGTCTGATCTTTTCTTTAATTCCTTTGA
Source organism: Pulicaria dysenterica (assembly GCA_947179395.2). Classification (NCBI taxonomy): domain Eukaryota; kingdom Viridiplantae; phylum Streptophyta; class Magnoliopsida; order Asterales; family Asteraceae; genus Pulicaria; species Pulicaria dysenterica. The sequence continues at coordinate 117,509,280 of OX359288.1, read as the reverse complement.
ATTCAAAGCTGCTAATACTTCCTCCATGGATAGGGTTTCACGCCCATACATTAAAGTATCAACAAAGTGTTCGTATGTTTCAGGGAGCGATGTCAAGAAAATTATTGCTCTATCCTCATCATCCAGATCAACATCAATATTCTCTAAATCAAGCACTAGTTTGTTGAAATCATCTACATGGTCTTCGATAGATTTACCTGATGTCAATTGAAACGTGTATAGTCGTTTCTTGAGATACAATCTGTTTGCCAGTGACTTAGTCATGTAGAGGCTCTCCATCTTGGTCCAAATTCCTGCTGCCGTTGTCTCCTTCGCCACTTCTCGCAACACCCGATCACCAATGCTCAAAATTATGGCACTGTGTGCCTTGTCCATGATCTCTGCTCGCTCTTTGGCTGTAAGAGTTGCAGGTAAATTTGCTTCACCACCAAGTGCCCCAACTATCCCTTGATGCACCAATAGAGCCCTCATTTTTACCCTCCAGAGACCAAAATCGTTTTTCCCATCAAACTTCTCTAAATCAAACTTTGTGGATGTCATTTTGCCTCAAGATTGCTCTGTTCTTCCAGATCAAGAACAGTTACTGTATCGTTTCGTAATTCCTTCTTCAATTTCAAGATCCCCTGATGTTGATTCCTTCTTCCCCAGCCTTGAGAGCACAAGGCTCTAATACCACTTGTAAATTGAAGAACAATACAAGAAAGAATACCAAAAATAGGCTTGAATGATCATATTATGAACAAAGGACTTTACACTACAGATTCGTACAACTCTGAAATGAACAAGAAGAATATGAACTAAAGATCCAGTGCATCTCCTTATAAAGCAATAAGAAGAATCAGACTTAACATCTTACTACCTTCAACTATTACAAAAATACTAATAAACCCCTGTAACTAACTCAAGAATATATAACAGATATAAATGCATTGGATCGGAAATATGATGTCCCTTAGCCCAAGTGATGCCATGGACCTGCGCACAGGCCACCAAGTACTTGAGCCGGCTCTATAGAGGTCGAGCTCGTTTCAATCTAAACCGAGCTAATTTCAAGTAACTTACGAGTTATCTCAACTTGGTTACACCTCTAAGTAACAATACTATTGTTTACATAGTAGGTGCTCCATTTGCCGGTAAAATGATAAGGTTGTTGTTAAGCTGATTAGACCATCCGCATCAGAGCTGGTTGGCCCCCCAACCAGCGTTGCACACCATCGTTGTGCTGCTGGTTTGGGCGGGTCCAACCAGCGGCTAGGTGGGGAACCCACTCCGGCTTGACATTTTCCTTTTTTTTTACCCTAACACAACACAAATTTTTTTTCCTTTCCTCCTCGTATAAATACCAATCCTAATTTCTTGGTTTTTCACACTCCTCTTCTTCTTCTTCTCTCAAACTCATCATCCCCACTTCATATATTTATTTTTTAGTACACAAAAATTGTCCATTTCTTTGTCGTATAATACTGTAGCACATTATACAAAGCCCGACAAGAATGTGGCACTCGAATAAAATAAGTAGAGTAATGTACATTTGTATCATATTACACAATATGATATTGGAAGACGAAGTTACGTGATTTGTCCATTCGACGAAAACGTTAATCAAACGAACGAGGAAAAAGACGAGAGATTAGCAATCAACAATATGACGTTAACATCCAAGAAGTCCGACACACGGAAACGGATCACAACATTCGATCATTATAATCGAGCACATTAATCGGATACCAAGACACAACAACGACAATAACTAGTAGTTTTTTTAATTTATGTAATTCTATTTTTTTTATTTTTGATGTAAGGTGAAACATTAGTTTGATTTATAAATTACAATATTTTATAATTATATTGTTTTGCAATTTATTTATAAAAATTAAATTTTGTTAATTAATAATAGTTGAAAAAATAAATAAAGAAAAAGAACAGATAGAGAGTTGATATGAGTTAGATGTGGAGTTTGTGGGTTAGAGAAGGTTGAAGATAAGGGATGATATGAATGCTAATATAACAGTATGCAACTCTAGTTAAATCCGAATTGGATGATGATGGTATTAAGCAGGGTGTAATCGAGCCGAGTCGAGACGACACAGTGCCAAGCTCGAGCTCGACTCGATTCCTAAGCTCGAGGCTCGAAACTCGACTCGAGCTCGGTCGAGTTTAAATTTCCAAGCTCGAGTTCGACTCGAATAAGTACTCGACACTCTCGAGTTCAACTCGGCTGAATTTTAGTTTAATAAAAGTTTGCAACAATAAATGTTAAAACACATATGGAACTCGAGCTCGGCTCGAAAGCCTACTCGAGTATGTAATTTATGTATATATAAAACGGTAAAAGAGTAAATTAGTAGAAGCTCGATTAGGCTTGAGAGCCTGACGAGTTGAGTAATATGGAACTCAAGCTCGGTTCGAAAGCCTACTCAAGTAGCTCGAGCCCGAGCACGAGTCGGTTCACTACGAGTCAATTTCGAGTATTTTTCGAGTCGGTCTCAAGTAGCTCACGAGCTGTCTCGGCTTGATTACATTCCTAGTATTAAGGGAACCTCAAGATATATAGAGAGAGAAACTGAGAGAGAGATAGAGAAGGGGGTACTACAATGTAGTAAAGTGAACCTCAAGGGTGTCTATTATAACATATTACATATTGATAAATTATGAGCTCCAACTAATTTCCCCTCCATTTCTTTGATTTCTAATTTTGTTTTCCCAAAAAAAAAAAAAAAACTGCATCTTCTCCTTCAACGAGGGAGCCCTGCCCAGCCAGCAAATTAACGGGGCTGCGATCTATTTTCTTGCTAGGGTTTCTCCAAATCTTCATTCCTTCTTCTTCTTCTCGATTGTAACAATTTTTGCAATTTCAAGTTTTCTTTTTGGGGTCAAGTAATAGTTTTTCTTGGAGACAGTTTGGGGTTTTTAGGTTGAGATTCAACATTTGTCTTGAAAATGCCTGCTCATAGATCGAAATCTGGGAAGAATGGGGATGAAAATCAATTACGGAGAGACCCTTATGAAGTTCTTGGTGTTTCTCGCAGCTCTGCAGATCAAGAAATCAAAAGCGCTTACCGTAAATTGGCTTTGAAGTATGTTTCTGCTTTCTTATCTTATTTAAAGTTATATTTCATTTCATGTTGGATTAATCTATGAATGCCTTATATTTGCTGTTATTTTTGCTGGAAGATTTAGTTTTTGAGCCCCACCCCCTTGTTTTTCTCTTTTTTAAATTCAAAAATATCATTTGATTCAAAGATCGAGCGGTGATCTCTCAGTTAATTATTTAAATAGATGATTAGTGATCAGAACCCATTGCTTATGGTAAAAAACTTAATGTTTAAATTTTGTTGATGATTTATTTATTATTTATTTATATAATAAAGAGTTAATGATGTTAATCCTAGGTACCATCCTGACAAAAATGCAAATGACCCTGAAGCAGCTGATATGTTTAAAGAGATGACTTACTCATATAACATATTGTCTGACCCTGATAAACGACAACAGTATGACAGTGCTGGTTTTGAGGTGATCATATGCAATGGAATTGATTTAATACTTCTTCATGATATGCTAGCTGACATATATATATAATACTCCTCTTATATATATGCTCAGGCTGTTGAAGCTGAAAGCCAGGAGTTGGAGCTTGATCTTTCAAGTTTGGGAGCCATGAATACCATGTTTGCTGCAATTTTTAGGTATTTTAGCTTCCTCCTGATTCCTTTTGTTTAATTTCTTCAATGTTGATGAGGTTCTTTGATTGTCATAATAGCAAACTTGGAGTGCCAATAAAAACTCTTGTATCAGCCACTGTTTTGGAGGAAGCAATAAACGGTACAGTCTCTACTTATCCTCTTGCTTTGGGGAAACCTGTTTCTAGAAAGGTAGGTTCCCGCTTGCTTTCTTTCTTTCTTTTCTTTTACCTTACCTCAATTCCTGATTTTTCATATGGAAACTTGCATTTCTGAACAGGTTGAAAAGCAATGTGCTCATTTCTACTCTGTTAGGATAACACAGAAAGAAGCACAGGGTGGAATAGTTTGCCGAGTGCAGTCAGCAGAAAAGAGCAAGTTCAAGGTTTATACATTGATGAGCTAATCATTTTATTTTTTTTCTATTTACTTCAGTATCCATAAGTAAACCGATATGATATTTGAATTTCAGCTTTTATATTTTGATCGGGACGAAAGCGGCGGACTGAATCTTGCTCTGCAGGCATGGATATGTTCTCCCTAAACTTCAGATTATATTTGCATGACTTATGCTGAAATCCTTATTCAAAAATAACATCTCCCACCATTGCAGGAAGATAGTGCAAAAAAAGGAAAGGTGACAGCTGCTGGAATGTATTTCCTTGGTTTCCCTGTCTATAGATTTGATCCACTGTCTAGCATAGTGAGTAACTATTATGACTCACACACATACAAGGAGTTATTAGCTGGTATTTATTTTAACTCATTATCTCTTCTATGTGATTGTTGAGTTGGCTCCAGATGGCTAAGAAGGATCCCGATACTGCTTTTTTCAAAAAGCTAGAAGGATTTCAGCCTTGTGAAATTTCAGAATTAAAAGCGGGCGTGCATACATTTGCTGTTTATGGTTAGATTACAAGGCTACACAAGCTTACTCTTTGAAGAGGAAAAAAACCTTGTTTTGGTTAAGCTTTTAGTTATGTCCATATATGTATAGCTGACTGTTATATTATTATTTGTGCAGGTGACAATTTCTTTAAAAGTGCTAGCTACACAATCGAAGTCGTTTGTGCAGATTCTTTTGTTAACGAGAAGGAGAATCTCCATGCTGTTGAAGCTCATATTTCTACAAAAAGAAGAGAAATCTCTAAGTTTGAGACTGAATACAGACAGGTTGGTAATTGGTTAATTACAGAATATATATCAGCTTAACTTGAATTTTGCTTCAGTTTCTGTTGTTTTTGATCCTCAGGTTCTTGCACAATTTACAGAGATGACAAAAAGATATACACAAGAAATGCAAACGGTATGCTCAATTTCGATCGATCATCTACTAAATTATATTATACAGTAATTGGTTAATATATAATATGGCACCAATCAAACACTTTTCTTTTTGAATGTTATAACCGCTTTCTGAATCTTGCATGTGCTACCATTTTGTAAAAACATTTATGCAAAGGGGAAAAGGCATCATCAGGTGTTGGTAAAATCATCTTTTAAGAGGGAAAGAAATGTTTGCCAAAAACACCTAATTAAAATAACTTAATTAAGTTTTCACATAACTAAAAGGTAATTAAGTTTCAAAAGCCTGGTATCAAAAGGTATGTTTTGAAGTTATATATGGCAAACAATAGCAATATGTGTCAATTAAAACATAAGTTGGATGTATCATATAGAAGCAAAAAACATGCATGCATATATGGTGTTAACATAAGTGATGATGCATGGGTTTACAAGCACAAATGAATTAAGGTTTATATATGCTGGTTGAATTAGATAATGTACGTGGTAATTAAAGGGTGAGATTAATTATTATTGTAGATTGAGGAGCTTCTTAAACAAAGAAATGATATACATGCATCATACACAAGTGCAAGAAATCGAAGTAACAGTAGCAGGAGTAACATTAAGAAACAAAGGGGGGTTATTTTGAAAGACGAAGCACTAGGAAGAAAGAAGAAGTGGTACAATTACAATATGAATGTAAAGGCGGACAAGAGAAAGCCTTAATTGCTCAATCTAATCTACTCCAATCCATCTTTCTTTATATATTAATATTAATAAAAATCATGTGGCAAGTGAATATTGTAAAATATTTATATTCCTAAAAACTAAATTCTTAAAGTCTTCAAAAAGATATCTTGTAAAATGTAAAATATAAAAATAATAGATTGCATTCTTCACTCATTTCAATATCTCATGAGATTTTAATATCTCATATTTTAATGGTGAAATGACAAAAATAACCTTAAACATCTCATGATATATTGCCAAACCACTTTGCAAATTGATATATATATATATATATATATATATATATTAATTTGCAACTACGTACGTAGAATTAAGTACATACATACATACATACATACATGATCCAATAAAACAACGTAACTAGCTAACATCCATGTATAATTAATCCTTAATTTTGTCCATCTTGTGTTTTTGTTTTCGGTACTTAATTTAGCAAGTGTACGTATGTATGTAATTTTATACCAGCTTTTTTATTTCCTGAGACATTTACATATGATAAATTTATCTAATCCTAATTACAACCCATTTCTCCCTCATAAAAGCTTCCATCACCACCTCCCTTATTCCAATCGGCAGATTTACCGCCTCCTTATCCAGCCGCCAGAGACCACCCCCTTCCACCCTCTCACTTTATGTTGATCCAGTGCCTCCCGCCTCACTTGCGCATCTGCTTCACTATAAAAGATCAAAGAGAATAACATACGGTGTTTTCGGGCGAGATAGACACCGCACCGACCATCGCCTATCTCCTCCCCATCTTGATCTGTCATCTCATCCTTCGATGGTTTCCTCCTTTCACAACGACGCTACTCTTTCGCCATCATGTTGATGTCTTGTTCTAACTCACTTTTGTCTGCAATGACTGCTGCCAGCCGCTTTCCCATCAGCAACGACAAGCATAAGGCGTTCTTCAACAATCTTCTCTGTGTTAAACTGATGTCTCTACTCTTTATTTCATCTTGCTCAATTATTTTTTTCAGATCTGCTATATATTAAAAAGGTTTTAACATATCATTCAACAATCTTTGATGATGGTTTATTACTTATATATTTTGAGGTTTGGTATGATGATTAATATATAGGATTAATAAAACACTTGTACTCACTATGTGCTCACTAGTGGAGACAGTACATAAGTCAGATATTTGACAAAGGGAAAACAAAATATAAAAGTTCATTACTGAACACTGTAAAAAGTAACATAGTACAGACTTTAGAAAAATAACAAAATGAAACAATTACTATAGTTCATTAGTGAATACCATTAAAATTAATAACATTATTTAATTTATATGAAATCTAAAGAGAATCCTTTATTTGAAATTTAAAGAGAAATAGATTGGAAAGAGAAAAAAGTTTGTTTACCATTATAACTTTTTGATTAAAAAAATTAAATAAAATGTGATTAATCTATACCACTAGATCAAATACAAATAAAACGTCAAGATTGCTTCTCGCAATAAAAATATTTCTCGCATTAATGTGTGTATATATATATATATATATATATATATAGGGAGGGATAATGTAAAAAGAATTACAAAATACAAAGAGTAAGGAGAAATAACAACCCTTGATCAACCAAAAGTCAAGATTAAAAAGTCAAAAAAAACAAAAAGTTTGGAATTAAATAAAATAAAAAAGGGTATATTAGTAAAAGTAACAAAAGCAACGTGACAGTTACAGAACCCACTTTCGTTAACCACCACCACCCACCGCTTAAAAACCTACACCTGATGCACAATTAAAAACCAAATAAAACCCTAAAATCTTGATGTACAACCAAAAAAACCCTGATGCACGAAACTGAGATCCCTGATGCACTATTAAAACCAACCAAAAGATATATCTATTGATTCACATATTACAGTTAATGCACAAATTACACCCATTTGATGCACAAAATCAAAAAAATACACACTTTAAGGTAAATCTGATGCACAAGACACAAATGGACAGATGAACGGCGGCGGCGGTAGTGTGCGGCGGCGGTGGTGGTCGGCGATGCACAAATCATTTATTAACGGTGGTGGTTCAGTCTTGATTCTGCCTTGATGCAGTGGCGGCAGAGGGAGTGACGGAACAACGGCTGTGGTCCTGTGACGGATAGAGGTTGTGACGCAATGTAACACCGCGATTTTCGAAAACCAGATTTTTCTTTTTAAATTATAAATTCAAGGATCCAAACTGCGTGGATCCGTTTGTAAACTTAACTTAAACCAAACATGTTTTTCAAAACTTACTTAAGCAGCGAAATATTTAAAGTGGCTATAAACTACAAGCAAAATTAGCCACGACATACAAAAAGACTGTTGGTGTTACTAAAATTGTCCACCGACCACATAAATAAATACATACAGACATAAGTAGTAAAAATAAGTGTTCCACCAAAAACATAGTAATAACCAGCAAGTACCCAAGCTCACACGCCTAAGTATCACCTGCAATCAATGGGAGAGTATATGTTAGCTATTTAAGCTAGTAAGCATAAGATAGCATAGTCAGTAATATAAACATATCACATATCATCAACAAATCAAACAGTGTTATCCTAGCATCTCGCGATGAGCTGGCACAACCAGAAGGAAGCATAATCTTGCAGGGTAGCTAGCCCGGCTCAACACTCCTAACTGGGGAAACCAAACACATCAACCGCGCGGGTGGGTGAGCGGGTAGCGGTCCACCGTTGCGTTATCAGGCCAAAGCCTTCATGGGGTACAACAATAAGTCGATCCCCATACTGCTCGAGGAACGCTGGGTTTGCAACCCCAGGTAGTTGACGGTTATCATCGACCCGCGGGTCTCAAAGCGCCCCAGCTCAAATGTTGGCCCCGTTCAAGGACTATAACCAGCCCCCATATCTCGGATCCGATCACAAACATATAGTTGACCCATTCCGGGTCTCATAGTGCGCATATCATAACCATATAATATACATGGTTCAATTCATACATGCTACTTGCATAATCATAATCATATCATAAATCATGATTCAATTGTTACGTGTGTCATGCATAAACATAGCATACATCAAGGTAAATTTCATTTCATGGAATTACTAACACATACCGATACCATGTAATATGGTTATATTAATTCTTATGTTATCATATACTCACCCGAGAGGCTAGAGGCTGCAGTAAACAAATATCGTGATCGTCTCGTTTCTTCGGAGTCGTACGGTTCACCTATAAGATAATACTCATGTTTAGTCACTTCACACAAGTACATAACTAATATAACTAATATGAATCCCCTAATGATGCCATTAGACTATTTAGAATCCTAAACGAGCATCCCGTACGATAAAACATCGAAAAACACCAAACAAACAACGCACTGTGACTGGTTAGGCCCCATGCATTCGCAAGGGAAGTGCATGCGATCGCAAGGCACCCTATGCGATCGCAAGGGAAAGCCATGCGATCGCAAAGCACTGCAGAACAGTGCAGTGTCGATTTCCAGCCCCTGTTTTGGCCATTTTCTCACCCAAACTCATTTCCAGCATGTCCAAATCCAATTTCCAGTGTTTGTATATCATTCAAGGCATCAAAACAAGTCTAGAAACATACATATAACAATCTCAAATCAAAGATTCAAGATTTGGGATCAAATTCTCCATCTTTGACCTATTTGGTGATTATTATGGAATATGATCAATCCATCATTTTAATTCATAAACTTGGATTCTAATTACTTAGAAATGATGTAGGAACAAATTACAATACATGAATCCACTTCCTAAACTCAATTTCAGATTTGACTAAATTTGACCTAGCTTCAAGAACAAAGGAACAAAGAAGATGAACTTACAATTGAAGCTAGATGAGGGAGATGATGATTCTGAGATTTTGGAACAGACTATGAAGCTTGTTGAATCCTCTTCTTGATTTCTCCTTCAAAGTGCAAGAACATGTGTTGAGAGAAATGAGAAGTGTGTGTGTCCGTATCTGTGTTCAAGAAAGAGGGGAGACCGACTTTGGTCTCCAATTTTATCCACACGGGGTATTTTGTTCCCCTTTTCAACTTACAATTTAATACCCGTTTACCCGTTTCAACTAACGGGGATGTTTCCGGAATCCTTATTCAAAACCGTTTAATATTATATTAAACTTATCTATTTTTGTTATAATTTTGATATCATGATTTCTAAATTATTTTAATATTAACTTGATAAAATAATTCTATCTTAACATACTAAAATATTTCTACTATTCATTATTAAATTCGAGACTCAAACGTATCGAAATTATATACGACTAGGCCCTTTTTGAGGATGTTACACGCAACCGGCGACGGGTCTGCGCAAACCAGCGGCTACGCAAAGCAAATCAGCGACGATGATAAGCAAATCAGCGACGGAGATAAGCAAATCAGCGACGGAGATAACCAAAGCAGCGACGGCTATAAGCAAAGCAGCAACAGCGAAGGGTTCAAGTCGGTTCATTCTTGGCAACGAGAGAGGTTTGTGCATCTACAGGGGCGGCGACATATAAAATAGGGTTTCTGTTGATGATGGTGTAAAAGGAGACGTGGGTCTCTAGGAGAGAGAAATAGGTAGCAGATTTTTAGGAAACAATAACCATTTCCTAAATTACCCTTTTATTTAAAAGGACACGTGGCACTCTCATATTTCTCCCTACCCTTTTTACCCTAATTCTCTTTTTATCTGATCCTGATTCTCTCTCTCTCTCTCTCTCTCTCTCTCTATATATATATATATATATATATATATATATATATATATATATATATGGGAGGGTTCATTCGAGGACCGTAGTTAGTGCGAGAACCGCGAGAAACAATCTCTGCCGTTCCTTAGAAATGGGAAGTTCATGGATGAAGAGCGTGGAGGGATAGAGTGTGGCAGGGTGCATGGAAGAAATTCGTGGGTGGGCAACGACATTGAAGGATGGGGACTTGAATGACTCAGATTAGTTCTCGTACTAAGGGTGTGTTTGGTACAGAGAATGGAATTGCAGAGAAATTATTACAGAGAATGAAATTGCAGAGAAAAGGAATTAGTTTGGAGAATTAGAATTGAATCTTCTGTTTGGTAGCACAGAGATTTCAGCAGAGAAATGTTATAGAGAATCATTTCTCTTGTTTGGTAGCACAGAGATTTCAACAAATAATTGTATCCAATTTTATCATTTGCATTTTATTGTTTTCATAACTAACAATCAATTTGGATGAATTTACAATCCAATTTTATATATTTTAAATCTAATGATGGTCAATTTAACATCACCAACACATAATAAGCTCATAATAACATTTTTCTTTCTAAAATCGCAATTCTCCTGCATCACTAGTGTAGAAATTTACAATAAATATTGTAGTTGTTTATGGAAAACATAAAAGCTTAATGAGTCCTTGGTGGTATCTTTCCACCATCTCCAAAAATAATACCTTGTAGCATTGTTAACCACTTGCTTTAAGAATATCAATATGAATAAATACTCTAAAACAAGGTTTAAAATTTAATCATCACATCATAAACTAACTCAGTATACTTGAGACTTGAACACAAGATAATAATCTTAACATCATATAGAATCTAAACTAGATTCAAAAGTCAAATGACAATATAGCAGGTTCTAATTTTTTTGAACGGCAACGAAAGTTCCAACTGGAGAGAGCTTCGGCTCCGCCATCAGCCACTCCAAAAGGAACGATTATATAAATATAAACGACTAGCAAGATGCTAGATAGAAATTACACAGACCACCACCTGCATATCTCTCTTAGGGCCTGTTTTGCAATAGGACACTCCATGAAGATATGAACTTCTGTTTCAACCAACAGTTTGCATAAAGGACACAAGGTGGACAAAATAGGAAAGCCTCTTTTAACCAAATTAGCTTTTGTTGGCAGCCTGTGATGAAACGCTCTCCGTACCGTGACATTAACTTTTGACGGTGCCCATTTGTTCCATATGAAAGGAGTATAATGGGGGGATTTCAAATAAAAATCATCGAAAGCTGATCGAAGCGAGGATACCGTAAAACTGCCCGTATAACAATAACTTAAACAAGAAAGATAACAACCAAACCCTATAACATTCTACTCTTCTTCAGCAGATCCACCACTCTGCTTCTTGTTGTGCTTCCTTGCATACCTCTGGATCCTCATTGGGATCCATCTGCATCACAAAACAAATATTCAATTAGAAAAAGACATTAAACACCGTTGCCTAAAAAGGGTTGCTAAATGAAAGAACACTAGCATATTACCCGTGCAATGCGACGGCGTCAACTAATTTCTACTCAGTAACCTGCTTGTTTTCGGTATTAATCAATACAGTGATAACAAATAATTTTCCTTTGGCAAGTGGCAACATGTCTATTTTCTTTATTTTTTTCCATTTTCTTTATTATTATTCTATTCTCAATCAACTCTTTTATTATTTTAAAATAAAATTTGAGAACAATTAAATAAGAAAAACGATCTCTAGTTATAAAGTAGGTTAAATTACATGGAAAAACAGAGCGTAAGTTAGTAATCTGAAACTATTAAAAATTAAGAGATTAAGATTATAGAATAAATTAATTTGAAACTATTAGTTATATGAGCTATTTTAAAAAATTAAAATATATGTTTATAAATTCTAATTATATGTTATTCACATTTATAAGCTCTACTTAATTATCACATTTTTTTGATAAATAAGTTAAAATGTTTATAACATAATTGAATATTTATTATTTGATTTTTTTTAAGTATGGAAGGTTTAGTTATTAAAATGGAATATAAGAATCTTATTAAATGCATCTAGTAGTTACTTTATATAATAGTTCCCATTTATTTATATGAAGGGTAATTTAGTATATTCAACTTACTTAAAAATTAAGAGTTTTTAGGTTGTAAATGCTTTATATAGGAGTAAGATAACTTATTTTAGAAATGGCTATCAAATTCAAGAAAACAAGATACTAAGACTAACCAGCATTAGATCATTACAAATGTTCATTTAAAGTTAATAGTGATAGAACAAGCAATTAGCAATTCAAGAAATCAAAATGCATCACTCTCATCTTTGGGGGTGTTAAATATTGTTTCTTGTGACCAATTTATTCTTACCCAATGCCTGTAAGTTGTATTAGATCGTAAACTGGTTATAATTAATCAAGCTTTTTGATATATTACGCGCAGTACAGGTAGGCCAAATAAAATTTCATATACTTTTTTCAAGCTTATAATCAGTCAAGCATAAACATTTATATCTAACTTGCCTAGCCAAAGAACTAGCTTGCAGTGAACTATACATTACAAGCAGAGAACAAGTATATAAATTAAACACCTTTTATGCATCCCTTAGGTGATGCGATGCATTTCCAGTGAAGCGCAGTGAGGCGTTGCGCCTGAGGCGAGGCGTACGCATCAATCAGGTCAAACCTTGCTAGCTTTTTGTGTGGACCTTACCGTATTTTATTGGTCCTTCTTCTTCGATTTCTTGCTCGGATTTTAACTGCATACCTATGCAGTCCATCAGAGATTGAAAAGTGAAGATACCAGGCAGGAGGCGAGGAGAAGTTGTACCCTATGCTTTAAATCATGTAAATCACACATACTCTAGAATTTTTAGGGCTCCGTAACTCCTTTTAACGAACCTATTTGTTTTAGGACATTCATTTTCAACCAATCTATATATTATAACCAATATATATATAAATGCTTTAGATTATGTTTATCATATACCTCAACGCTTGTCTTGATTGTATTGGATTGTAATTATTAACGATAGGTAGCACACCTTTCAATTTTCAACAATAAGCTCCTCTAATTTTTCGTTTTTGGTTAACAATCACAACAATGTATTATCTTATATTCCTTGTAAGCAACAAAATCTCGTCACAACTCTTCTATATTTTCCGCCGCCGCATTACTCGGGTACCCTGCTAGTATATATTGTAGGGTTCAAATAAGAACCTTAAATTAAATGATAATGGGAGACTCAATCTTAGCCGTCTAATTTCCCCTCTTTCAATGTCATTGCCACCCATGAATTTCTTACATGCACCATGCCACAGTCTATCCTCTCAGTCTCTCACGCTCTCCATCCATTAATTCCACTTATAAAATAAACTGCTAAGATTGAGTCTCCCATTTTCAATTAATTTATCATTCTCATTTGAACCTTCCCATATATATATATATATATATATATATATAGGAAGCGGTTCAAACGAGAACCGTTTTTCGTACGAGAACTGCGAGAACTAACGTGGACCAATCAATTAATTTGTAACATTAAAATTATGTCGTAAATGAGGAAGGGTAAACTTGTAAAAGTAATAATTGTTGGTGCAAAAGTCAATACCCACCACCTGATACTCATTTATCTTCAACAGCTACTACTCTAGTTGTCTCTTTCTTTCTCCCTTCACACATCGACTGGATCTCCGGCCAAATTTCTCTCCGGCGACCCTTACGAGACTCAACCATCACCGGAAATAGAAGCAGATGTAAGTTATTTTTGCAGATCTACTTCCTTATCTCACACATGGCAAATAAGATGCAAATCTCTATCTCACCCATGACGCCGAGCTAACCTTCAAAAACCCAGATCTGATATGAAGTTGTTAACTACTTTCTTTTTCCCACTTGGTTGTAAGACTATAAGCAACGCCATCTAAGATCGATCCAAACGACATCGTCAAGGTCGGCTTTTCTGCTTCTCGATCTACAAAAATTTCTACTATTCCGAATTTCTTCACCACCGGGAAGCTCTACCTCACCGGTGGTAGCTGCTTTAAAACCGATGTCTCGATGTAGATCTCTATTCAAGTAACGTGCCTCCGCTCACACCGGGAAGCTCTGCCTCCGCTCACATCGTCAAAGTCGGCTTTTGAATAAGATTTTAGTTTTCGTTTGTTTTGGTTTTAATTGTTTTTGTTTTTCTTCAATGCCTCCCTCGATTTTGTAGCATATCTATTTTATTTGCCTTTTTACAATATTATTTTGTTTTTTTCTTGTATCTTTCAAAGATATCTATACTACTATATAAATCATTTAACACTCTCTCTCCTCTTTAATTTTAAGACTTCTTAAATTTCAATCAATAAAAAATTTCAACCTTTCATTCTATCTAAATTAATCTCATCCACTCAATCTTTAATCATGTCACTTTCTCTCCTAATTTACTTTAATTTTTTATTTACTTACAATTTAACACTAAAACACTCTCTCCCACAAATAGAATTATTCGCCTACATCAACATAATTTCAAAATCTTATTAACTTCTCTCCTTTTATTTCATAAATATAATTTTTTTTATTATTTTAATGTCTTTTAGAATTTATATTTAGAATAAATTAAATAGTTGATGCAAATAAAAATAATAATTGAAAAAACGGTATGTTGTTCCGTTTGCTGTAGATTTTTTTTGTTCGTAATATTGAATCGCGTGAATAACTTATTATTACATTCTTTAAGTGACATGTTATAAAACAGAAACTATTTGTCGCCGCAGCATTGCGCGGGTACGCTGCTAGTTTGTATAAAAGCGTATATATGTGTTTTAGTATCCATTTTAGAACAAGAATTTTGAGTTCTATTTGCATACAGGTGGAATTTTTCTTGTCTAATTACATACCATTTTGTTTTCATTTATTCTCAAAGCAGCATGTGGTTTGCTAAGAAGTTTTAAAATTACATTTGCACCTAGATAAAATGTGCATATGCGTGGGTTATTTATTTATAGCGGGTTTATGTAAGTTAGAATTTTCTAGAGTTATAAGACATCTCAAATGTTTGTCTAATTTTGAATGATGAAATCTATGTGCACCTGTGCGTATATACAAACGTATCTATCTGCTTTTTTAGTCTAAATATATTTTAGTTCAAAGATTCATTTGATCTACTATGGCTACAAAAGAATCTTTGTTGTTAGCTAATGTTAATATATTAACATTCTATTTTCTCATTTGTTATATTTAGTAAACCTTACATTTTAAACGGATTTCGTATTCTATAAAACCCACTTTAGGAAAAAAAATTTGCACTTGTGCAAAACTATTTGCACTTGTGCAATATTTGCATATTTGCACATGTGCAAAAACATTTGCACTTGTGCAAAAACATTTGCACTTGTGCAAATATGCGAATATTTGCACATGTACAAATATCGAGCTGTAGTGAAAAAAAAACCCAGTAAACACATAAAAAAAGTTTCGAAAAAATATAGCAAGATCGGTCTCAAATTAAAGAGTATAATTTTCTCGTTAATTTGGTATAATTTTCGTAGTTTAACATTTTTCCGTTTGATGGATATATTAGTTTAAAAAATATGGGGGTAATGTAAAAATGTCCAAATTACCCTTAATTAATTAAGGATAAGTTTGATTTGTTTAAGGTTATCTAATAACAACTCTTTAATCTCAACCATCCATCTTTTTGATCAATTGTTGTAATTGGTTCTCGCAGTTCTCGTACGAAAAACGGTTCTCGTTTGAACCGTCCCATATATATATATATATATATATATATATATATATATATATATATATATATATATATATATATATATATATAAAAGGTTAGGATTCTCTCATGTTTGTATCAAACATGACTCATCCTGTTCTCTCACAAATATGAGAGTGAGTCCCTTATATTAGTTAAAAATGGGTCCCTTTGTAGGGTCCACTCTCTTGTTTGTGAGAGAACACGATGGGTCATGTTTGACTCAAATATGAGAGGATCCTAACCCATATATATATATATATATTGTGTGTGGGAGGTCAAATAAGAATCTTAAATTAATTGAGAATGAGAGACTCAATCCCAGCCGTCCAATTCCCCTTCTTCTATGTCATTGCCCAGCCATGAATTCCTCACATGCACCCTGCCACACTCGATTCCCCCACGCTCTTCATCCATGAATTCCACTTACAAAATAAATGGCTAAGATTTAGTCTCCCATTCTCAATTAATTTCTTATTTTCATTTGAACCTTCCCATATATATATATATATATATATATATATATATATAGGCAAAAGTTCAAACGAGAACTGTTTTTCGTACGAGTACTGCGAGAACCAATCTGAGTCGTCCAATTCCCCCTCCTTTAATGTCATTGCCCACCCATGAATTCCTCACATACACCCTGCCACACTTGATCCCCTCCACGCTCTCCATCAATGAACTTCCCATATTCAAGGAACGGCTAAGATTGGTTCTCGCAGTTCTCGTACGAAAAACAGTTCTCGTTTGAACCCTCCCCTATATATATATATATATATATATATATATATATATATAGGATAAGGATACACATAGAACCCTTCTTAAATATAGAACCCTTAGAACCACCTTAGAGGTTGACATGTGTCCTCCCCCTCTCTTCCAACAAACTTTAAAAAAAAACCCCTTCAATCTTTAAATGATCATAACTCATTCGTTTTTAAGAATTTTAACAAAAAAAGTATATCGTTAGATTCAGTTTTTTGTCCTCTTTCAAACAAGACCAGACTTGATATATTTCTGAAAATGCAAATTTTTCAAAATTTTTATTTTCACCTGGGTTTCATTTGAAAATGCAAAAATGCAAAAACCGAAAATGCAAAAATCGAAGATGCAAGTTAAGCATATGCTT
Source organism: Pulicaria dysenterica (assembly GCA_947179395.2). NCBI lineage: Eukaryota > Viridiplantae > Streptophyta > Magnoliopsida > Asterales > Asteraceae > Pulicaria > Pulicaria dysenterica. The sequence goes on along the minus strand of OX359288.1, from coordinate 117,491,960 downwards.
CAAAAAATGCAAATTTTGAAACCAATACTGAAAATGCAAACAAGAACTAACTAAAAATGCAACCCAAAATGCAAAACAAAATTTGCATTTTCATAAATTTTTTTGAAAAATATGGCAAGAGTGATCTTGATTAAAAGAGGATTAAAAAACTAAAATATTGGTATAATTTTTTTTTAAATTCACAAAACTTAAAAAGTTATGACAATTTAAAGTTTTGGGGGGTATTTTTTTTATTAAAAACGTGGGTTTGTTGGGAGATAATTACAATTATGACATCCTTAATCTCAACCATTGATTTTGATGATTCAATGGTCCAGATTGGTTCTATGGTTCTATGTTTAAATAATGGTTTTATATTGATCCATTTTCTATATATATATATATATATATATATATATATATATATATATATATATATATATATATATATATATATAACATTAATCCCTTCTATCTATCCTCACACCCAAGTCAATCTCATATGATCATCCCCTCCTATTGATTTCATCTTCATCGCCATACTAACAACCACCGCCACCTCTGCCCCATACACATGCAACAGCCACCACCACCACCACCATCTCCGCCTCATCCACGTGCCACATCCACCTCATTCGACAAAACACCTCCCCGGAGATAACACAGTCCGTAGGTTCTTTGATTTGTATGTTCATCATCGCACAAATCCGTTTTAACCAATCCGTTGTGTTTTTTATTTGCAAATCATCTTGTTATTCATCTTAAATCATATAATTTATCTATGTATCATCTTCTTGTTGTAACCCATAGCAGATCTATTAATGGGTGATGGACATACACTTTTAATTTTGATTTATTTGATTGCATTCAGTAGTTAGGCAATTGTAATATAGAGATCTGTTAGTTCATATTTATCATCATGTTTTTGTTTGATTGTGTTCTTCTTTGTTTGTTTCATCTTCCTTGGATTTGGTTTTTGTTTGTTTCATCTTCTAAAATTTCTTGTTACACAACCCAAGGTTATATCTTGATAACTCATATGATATGAGGATTGAATTATCATGATATTATTGAGATGGTAATTTGATTTTGATGGTTATAGCTAGGACTTGGGAGTTTGGTATAATCGATCTTGTAAAACACACTGACCCAACTAGAGACGGCGGCTGTAGAGTGGGGGTGGTGGTGAAGCTATTTAGGTTGACTAATACAAAATATCTAAATTAATATTGTTTGGTGAAAAAACTATAATACAAGTAACTATAATATTACCGAACAAGTAGCAAGTTTGCTGTAGCAAAAGTTACATATATAAATTTTTAATTCAAAGGACTAAATAAGCAAAAACATATGATCGATGTTACTCTTGGCGTAGCAAGAACTCACGATTTATCTTTATCTTTAGGTTGGTTTTCAGATAACAATGGCGTATAAGATTCTTTTTCCAAGAAAGCTTCGCAGTCGGCCATTGATTTTGGATCTGGGTTACGAATAAAGAATAAATTACAAGAGTCACAAAAGGAGTTTTGAGTTTCAGGATGATCGAAACAAAACAAAACACTAGTTGAGTTGACGATGCATTTGGACAAAATCAAAGTGAAAGTAGTCGTCACTTTCCAATTTCAGATCAAACGACAGTGAAACCAACAATAACATCTTCTTACCGCAACCCTAAACACGGTCAGCAAAGACTCTTCCTCTTCTTCTTCTTCTTCTTCTTCTTCTTCTTCTTCAACTAAAAGTGTCAAATACGTTCCCCTTTTTCTCTTCCGCATGAACCAAATTCTATAAATATTGATTCTTGTTCGAGAATTGGTTTCAATTCCATTTGGGCTTTGGTGAATTTGAAACCCCCAATTAAAAGCCAGTGTCTTCTCTTCATCTTGTGGTTTTAGAAGAAACTTTCCTTCCGCTTTTTCTCGTTGGAGTATGACGATCGGGGAGCCACGGAACGGTAGGGATATAATCTACGATGCCGTTTCCGGTGCCTCTGCAGGTATAGATTCTTTCCATTTGAGATCCATGGTTCAATTCCTCATTCGATCGATTTATGTCGAGAAAGAAACTAGGGTTTTCTGTTTACATGCTTTTACTTGCCATATGCAACCACGTTATAAGCTTAGTAACCAAAATTTCGAGCTTGATTTCGGCATTGTTGAATCAATTTCGTTTATGTAAGTGTCATCTATTATATCTAACCTTAGAATGGTTTTGAATTTTGGAAGAATCTAGTTAACCTCAAAAGGGTATCATTAAGAGGGTAGTCAAAATCATATACGCATAGATAGCATTTCTCATGTAGCAGCGTTTATAAATGGCGATGAAGATTGTGTGAAGAATTATCTAGTTATCAGTCTATGATCTATCTTGGTTGTGGAGGATAATAGAGGCTTGGGCTTGGTGCGGTTGTTTTTTTCTTTTTTTTTAAAATTTTTGTGAATTGAGATTACCATGTAATTGTATAGTCAGATTATCAAAATGCAACTCTTTTTTTCCCTTTTGGTAAATTCGGATGAACGGTTTTTAATAATTTGGAATGAACTTTACAGCAGAAAAGGATTTCTTTTACTTTATTTGTTTTGAATACTGATATAGGTGCTATTGCTGCGACTCTCATGAGCCCGTTGGATGTTATTAAGACAAGATTGCAAGTTTATGGCCTGCCTGTTGTGCCCAGTACTAAAGGTAACTTCATCTCTTTTATGCTTGTCTTGACATATTAGTTTTTCTGTGTGCCTGTACGTGCATTGTTAACTCTCTTACTTTTAATTCTTGTACATAATGCTAAGCATGTATAGTAAATTCTTGTGAATATTTGTTTCTCATTGCTTTAGCAGTATTCTTGTTATCCTGATGGTGTATCTCTACGAGTTAGATGAATAGTGATGCCAGCAAGGCAGATATTAAAGATTAGTTCTTGAGTGTTAACTTATTGAAGGTTTGTCTGAATATATATATATATATATATATATATATATATATATATATATATATATATATATATATATATATATATATATATATAGGGGAGGGTTCAAACGAGAACTGTTTTTCGTACGAGAACTGCGAGAACCAATCTCAGCCATTCCTCGGATATGGAAAGTTCATGGATGGAGAGCGTGGAGGGGATCAAGTGTGGCAGGGTGCATGTGAGGAATTCATGGGTGCGCAATGACATTAAAGGAGGGGGAATTGGACGGCTTAGATTGGTTCTCGCAGTTCTCGTACGAAAAACAGTTCTCGTTTGAACTTTTGCCTATATATATATATATATATATATATATATATATATATATATATATATATATATATAATATATCGACTTTCTTTTCTTAAAAGAAATAGTACGAGCATCTTCAATTGCCGTTATGTCTCTTTTGTATATTTTTCTATCAAAATCTTGGTTTGCTATCTAAATACATTCTCTTTTTAAGTCATTCAGTTATTGTTATAAACTATTAATTAGTACACTTTATTGCTAGCCTTATAAAAATTATTCTTGCCCATGAGTTGGAGGCAATTGTTTTGATCATATCATGTCTTATAAATTCAGATAAGTGATACTCTTATGTCCCAAAATTCCATAATATCTTTTTTGAAATTGAGGTCTTATTTCCTTATTGGCAAAAATTGAATCAGGATTCACCTCTTTGCATACTTTTCATATTATAGACCTAAAGTAGTTAGTGAAGGATAGTGTTAGCATTTTAGTTTACCTAGTTTATAATTAGGGGTCTGGTGAACATTTGGGGATGCTGATTATCATTGTTAGGTAAAAGATCTGATTGTGACATCATCTGAGGATCATCGATCTATCTCTAAAAAGTAATCTGTTATCTAGAAGAGTTAGCTTCTCTCTCAAGTATTGGTCATCTTGTTCTTTAACATTACTTGATGTTAGGTTGCTCTTTTTATAATTTGTCCTAACTTCAACTCTTGAAGAGGAGATGCACAATTTATTTTGTTATGGCTCTTTGGTTTTTTTTTTTTTTTAAATATAGAAGATAATAATTCCTAGAGAATACAAACAACATGAAGCTATGACCACAAGTTTAACCACCTTCCTTTCCCTCAAATACTGAGAGTAGAGGTTTCATATGAAAGCAGGTTAATTTTGGTTGTGTATAGCTGTATATATAGTGTATAAAAGAGCGAGTCAAACCAATGAAAAGTGGAATAGTTTATTTAAGTGTGACAACCTCCCCACATCATTTATTTAAAAACATTATTATATGAACTATATTGTTTTAAATTCATATTACATCATATATGTGTTGGTGGTGAAATCAATCTGGACCGACCTGTTTGACCTCCGCGCTTGAAAACTACATGTTTTGATCATTACTCAACCTGATTGTGTGACCAACCCATTTTGTCACCTCTAGTAGACGGGAATCTTTGATAGGAAAAGGTTCATTTTTCTCTCTGTTGGAGGAATTCTGGCTATATTCTTTTAGAGAAAAAGTTTACAATTCAGACTTATTAAATATAATACTGCTTTTTTCTATTGACAGCGTATATAATTGCTTTTCTTTATATTTTTTGAATTTCTCTTGACATTGATCAGGTAGTGTCATTGTCACAAGCCTACAAAACATCATAAGAACTGAGGGATTCAGGGGACTATATCGGGGCCTTTCACCAACAATAGCTGCGTTACTTCCAAACTGGGCTGTGAGTATTATTTAACCAAAATGACCTCTTTTATGTTTCTATTTATCAAAAAAAAAAGACAATGGTGATCAACATTGTTTTATGCTTTCAAACCCTTTCTGTTCTTTTAAAAAAGTTGTATATGTACGTTACTAGTTGCTAGGAATTTGTTTATTCCCCATTTCGTCTTGATATGTATATATATCATTTTATCTCTTGAAGGTCTATTTTGCCGTTTATGGGCAACTCAAAGAGCTTCTTGATTCACATGGTTAGTACTTATTCATATATTTGTTGGAAATATGATGTTTTAAATTAAAACAACAATTAACTTGTGTTATCTTGCCCGAATTTGAGTGTGTGTGTGTTTAATATATTTTCACTGCAGTAGATGGTAGAGGGCATCTTAGCATTGGGGCGAACATGATAGCTGCTTCGGGTGCTGGAGCAGCAACTGCAATTACGACAAATCCATTGTGGGTTGTCAAAACAAGACTTCAAGTAGGTTTCTTTCTTTGTCCTAATGCTTTTAAGATCCTCTTCTTTTTGGTCATTCCACATTTCTTTTCCTTTTCCGAGTCTCCCTTTTATAAGTATAAAAAAAGAAACAAAGATGAATCTGTACGAGGGAGTCTGTATGTGCTATACGAAGCTATTGTCATCTGACTGCTGGAGAATAATCAGCAAACAACATACAAAGAAAGTGCAGAATTAATTTGCTGTGTGAACTTATGAAGAAGAAGAGATAATGGAGGGAAACAAAGGGTTTTCACAACAATATTTTGTTTCCCACAAAGCAATTCATACATCTGATTACATATATATATACACACGGCACCATTGACCATCACAATGGTTGGTCAACCAACACAACGGTTTGGATACAACCAACTCACCTGGACTACATATTTTCAATCTAATTACATAACACACCCTAAGCTTTAATGACATCATAAACTTCTAAAGTTTAACTCATGATTTCTAACTCCAAATTTGTGATAATAAGCTTTTAGTGTTTTGGATAATCAATTTCACAGCTCTCAGAGGACATGACCTCACATAGGAAGACTTGGAGAACTAGGATTAGGGATGATAAACTAGAAGAACTACTTAATATAGTTATATTTATGCATTTATATACACGTATGTATATAATTCAATTGTTTATTTTTTAGTTGTATCTAGTAAAATATTATAATATATATATAAATAACTTTTATATACATATTTTTTTTCTCTCTCCTGCCGGAGGTCTTTCGAGATAGTTTCAATTTCGGTAAAGGTACGACTGTCTACATCTTACCTCCCCCATACCCCGCTCTGGCGGGTTTGGGTAGTGTTGTTCTTGTAGTTTCTTAACAACTACAATAACACTAATTATTCAAGGGAAATATAGAACCTCCTTTACTGTGCTAAATACTTATAATATAAATTTCTCGTTAATTCATTTTCCATTGCTACTATTATGATTAAAAATTAGGAAGAAAAAAAAACAATAGACAAAGTAAAAATAATTTTTTTAGAATTAATTTACGAATGATCTATAGAATAAGTCCTCATAACTTAATGTAATTTAAAAATGAATAATACAATAGAATGTCCTGTACTCCTGTTTGGTCATGCTATTTGTTAGTTACATAAACAATTAAATACTAGGGAATCGTCCGTACTCCAATTTACCTGTTGCTTATATGGATTTGGAACTCGAGATTGGCGATAAAAATATATCATTAGATGGGATTTCAACAATCAGAAGCTTAAATTTTATCTTTGCATCATAAATTCATTTGAGAATATTAACCCCCTCTTCTTTTAGACACAAGGGATGAGGGTAGGTGTGGTTCCATACACAAGCATAGCTTCTGCCTTAAGGCGTATAGTTCATGAGGAAGGCTTTAAAGGGTTGTACAGGTATGCTTCTCAAGTAGTACTCTTTCAAATTCCTGCTTTTTCCACTTTTGTGTCCAATTTGTGTTCCCACTGTTACAGCGGACTCCTGCCTTCTCTTGCTGGGATCAGTCATGTTGCTATCCAGTTTCCTGCCTATGAAAGGATCAAATTTTACTTGGCAGAAAGGGGTAATACTTTATCTTATTGAAGTGAATTGAATTTTGAACATATTTATTCTCAGGTTTTCTTCAATTCTGTAAGTAATGCTGATCATGTCTATTTCAAGTGGTCAGATCATAAAACAACTAGCGATCTAAGCCCTGGGAAACTTGCAATTGCCTCGTCAATGTCCAAAGTACTCGCTTCCTTATCAACATACCCGCATGAGGTGACTTTCCTAACCTCGTTCACCCAAAATGTTTTAAGTGGTGTTTGGATACGAATTTGAAAGAAAATTTCTGCTTTCTGATTATGTACGAAGGAGAAAAAAAGGGGGGGGGGGGGGGGGTGGGGAAGCAAATTGCACACTAGCTATACCAAAACGGTAATTTTTAAACCTAATTAAGAAGTCCCAAAATGTCCTTTTTGGTTCTTTTATGTATTAATTTCTTAGATAAGCCGAATATTGATTATTACAACAAAAATACATCCAGGAACTCCGTCTTTCATTTCTTTTTGTGAGAAATGTTCAATATAGTCCATACTTAATTCATAGTCCTGAGAGACTAATTTTAGCCTTTGGATAAGCCATATGAATGGTCCAGATTGAATTTTAAAATTTTGGACGGAGTGGCATTTTCGTAATTAACATGTGATTGAATATTAAAATTTCAGGACTATATTTTAATATGGATTTATATTGAACACAACTCTTCTTTTTGTTATTGTTGATTATGTAATTCTTATCTGGATTATCATTATTTAAATCACAATATTAGGACTGCCAATTAGATTGAAACTAAGTTGTAGAATGTGGGTTTGGTAGGTGATTCGTTCAAGACTCCAAGAACAAGGGCACATGAGAAACCCCGAAAAGCATTATGAAGGTGTTGTTGATTGCGTAAAGAAAGTTTTCAGAAAAGAAGGTGTGGCGGGTTTTTATAGGGGGTGCGGAACAAATCTATTGAGAACAACACCATCGGCTGTGATTACTTTTACTAGTTATGAGATGATTAATAGATTCTTGCAGCATGTTGTACCTCCTCATCCTTCAAAACCCGATGATGGGCAGATGAGACCAACTCAGCAAGTGACATCAAATGATGTGAATGATTTAAGGACATCCAATATGAGATCTACTACTCTTTGAGAAATGGTCAATGGTTCAAGAAGCAAGCAATTTGATGATGACGATGATGAATAATTGTAGGTGATAAATATGTATTTTGTTATTCCAAAATAAAAGGTGCGAAGAAATCTTTATACATTTGTTGGTTCTTGTATTTTATGGGGTGATTAACTTAGATAACCATCGTTTAGATTAGTTGAGGTTAGAGCTTAATTTACAGAAGAGAAATGGCGGATGATTTAAGAATTTTATAGAAACATTATAGCATGATTGATGTAAAAGCTAATTCAGCAAGATTGTTCTGAAAATTGCTACTTTCTGTGGTGCTTTAATTAGGAAATAGATTTGCATCAACCATCAGACCCTCATTCTTGATATAAATCTTTGTTGTACCAACAAAACGTACCATGATGGATGTAATTATTATACGAGTACTATAATCTATTTCTATATATATATATATATATATATATATATATATATATATATATATATATATATATATATATATATATATATATATCTTCTAATTCTAATAAACAAGTAAATGTGTGGACACGTGTTCAGTTTCTAAACCTCCTCCTTTTTGATTTCCCGCTCACTACCTCCTTCTGGGGCATTACACGTGTCTATCTATCTTCCCCTCTTTATTATTGTAATTTTAATTTTAATTTTAATGTAATTCTCCCCCCTCACTTACGCAATTTCATCTTCCATCTCAGTTCAACAACACGTCAACACCGTATCTCTCTCCGGCTTTGATTCATCGATACTTAAAGAACCTCCATTGTGATACGACTCACCGATACTAAATCAAGGGTTGCTCTGATTCATCGATACTGATCTCCATTGTGATACGATCCATTGATACTAAATTTAGGGTTCAATAGACTCATAGACATTCATCAACGGCAGGTATGTTTCGATGTGTGTGTTGCCATGGAGTATTTATCTTTTTTTCCTCATCTACATCAATTGCTAATGTGTTTTTTAATGAAATATTTGATTCCCTTATCTTTGAAATATAAATGGTATAGTATACCTTAACGAACATCCACAACACATAGTTGATTTTATTTTGAATTGGGCAAGTACCTAATTATTACATAAAGTTTCGTAGTAAATCCATGGGATAGAGGATAAACGATCTTTGGTAAACAGAGAATAGTGGGTATTAAGCTTGGAGATGTGTTGCACTGTAATTTGGGGGTTCTTTTTCACTTTCAGGTTACGCACACAATGTGTTTGATAAAATGCCTAAGTGAAATTCAAGGTAAGGTTTCGTACCATTTATTACTAATTAGGCTTGAATAATATCTGCTTTGTTTTATACCATTTATTGGTTACTCATTACAATTTCTTACTTTCAAAGTAATGCATTGATTGTAAATTTGTATGTAGAATTTCATATTAAGAAGCACACAAATATGTCAATTGGTTTATGAACTTGCTTGTATACCCACAATATGTTGTTAAGGCAGTTGCATGATTTACATAAAGGAGACCATTTTCTACATAACATTGGAAATAATGCTTTTCAGTTTGGCTTACTTGTATCAGAAGTTCAGAATAGCCCGTTCGTTTAGTTTCTTAAACCATATATTCAATGTAATACTGGATCAATCCTCTCACTTTGGCATTGCTAATTAGCTCCTGAATTTCTAATTTTCTATTCATAAACCATATATTCAATGTAATACTGGATCAATCCTCTCACTTTGGAATTGCTAATTAGCTCCTGGATTTCTATTCATATATTCACTTTGGGATTGCTAATTAGCTCCTGGATTTCTATTCATATATCGAATATCGTCGAAGTGAAATTGTTTCTGATTGGAAATTGTTGTGAATGTTGTTAGAACACCATAGCCTTATAGGTTGGGATGCATGAATTGCTGAATTGCATATAATGGTTTTGTTTGTTAACTATAAATGACATGAAAAATTACCCCTATTTTGGTTGGCATGATGGGTCAAGACTAAAACGTGTATGATATATAAAAGATTAGTGTGCCAATGATGAATATGAAATCTATATTACTTCAGTTTAATGATTTCTAATATGAAACCTATTTTGTTTAATAGCTTAGCTAGCTAGGTTGAAGGTAGCAACTCACTTTAGTTCTTTCTTTTGGCATATGATTTGGAGGTATGCAGCTAGGTTCTATGTACATTGTACATGAAGGAACTGTTTTTATGGGTGCCAGGTTTGTAAATTTGTTCCATATATTTTGTCTCATGTGTCAAACTATTTTACTTTGATGTTCTACATGTATCCATACCCTCTTTAGTGGTTAAGTGTTCATCAGTCTCAACACTTTGAGACTTGAATGCAGGACAAATAGTCTATTATGTTTTATTGTATGATCTTCTTTTCTACTTTTTTTAATCAACAGTACTTATGCAAGGACTAATGCTTATCCATGGTGTGGGTATTTGTGATTTTCAAGTACAAACAAAAAAATTAAGTATTGCTATCTAGCTTATATAAGGATATCCATGGTGTGACAATTTTTCACCTTTTTAATAACTCAGGTATTGAAAGATGGATTCATGTAGCTACCTTTATAAATATATTGTTATCAATATATTTCAAGAAAAAAAACAAGGAAAGAAAGTCAAAGATAGGATGGAATGGTTCTATAATCCTTCAGGGTACTTGACATGAAAAAGAATTTTGAAATTCTAAGATAAAGATATAAGTCTGTTGTAGATTAGTAAAACAGTTTTCTATTTTCAAATCTCAGTTATTTGACATAACTTCATATATTTGGGCTCTCATTTTGGTTATTTTTCATTCTTTATTTAGTTAATCTAATACGTTAGTTGTACTAAGCCGGGTGTCGCAACAGTCATAGGAAGATAAGGATGGAGTTTCATATGATATAAGATTTGAAGTTTGTGTTATGAGTTGTTTGTTGCTTGGTTACTTAAATTACCTTATTGTTTCTTTATTGATTGAACTATTGTTTGATATTTTTGGTCAATTTTAAGATTTCTTTATTTTTAATTATTTTATTATATCAACCCGTGTATTATACGGGTCTCTAACCTAGTATATATATATGGAAGGGTTCATGAGAGAACCGTTATTAGTGCGAGAACCGCGAGAACCGCGAGAACCAATCTCGGCCGTTACTTGGATATGGGAAGTTTCATGGATGGTGGGCGTGGAGAGATAGAGTATGGTAGGGTGTATGTGAGGAATTCATGGGTGGACAATGACATTGAAAGAGGGGAAATTGGACGGCTCAGATTAGTTCTCGCGATTCTCGCATTAATAATGGTTCTCGCATGAACTTTTTCCTATATATATATATATATATATATATATATATATATATATATATATATATATATATAAGAAATGTTCAATATAGTCCATACTTAATGCATAGTCCCAAGGGACTAATTTTAGCCTTTGGATCACCTCATCAATGGTCCGAATTAAATTTTAAAAATTTGGGCGGAGTGACATTTTCGTAATTAACATGTAATGATTTTACAATCACATGTGATTGTATATTGAATCACATGTAATTTTATGTTGAATCACATCTGATTCAATATTAAAATTTAGGAATATGTTTTTTATATGGACTATACTGAACACAACTCATATATATATATATATATATATATATATATATATAAGGAGGTTCATGCGAGAAGTTCCTATATTGCGAGAAGTGCGAGAAGTTATTAAGACCGTTGGATCAATTAATTAATGGCTATGATGAAGATTGACTATTTTGTAATTAGTTTGAACATTAAGGAAATAAAATTTTCTAATAAAAGGGTACGGATGTCTTTTAGGCTTTTAGCTTACTAAATCTATCTTATAATATTATTAAAAGAAAAGGATGACGACATCATCATCCTTATTAAAAGAAAAAGATGATGACATCATCATCCTTAATTATAGCAAACTTTTATCAATTACAACCTTATATTTTATAAATATTCTTAATAACCCCCTCAAATTAATTATAGTAATTGTCAATTACAACCTTCAATTTCATAAATTTTCTTAATAACCCCCTATAATATTTAACGATAACATCCTATTTTTTATATATTTACTTTTGTTATATTAAGGGTGATTAGTTAAAAATCAAAAATAATTTTAGATACTAAGGTTTTCAAAATTTTCAAACTTTCCATGTTTGTGGGTGATTAGTTATGTAAATTATATAATATATAAAAACAATATATGTTAATTATCCTACAAGATATGTGTAAATAGTAGCATTAAGTTAGAAACTTTCTAATGCCACTATCTATTAGTTAAAACATGTTTATTTTAAAAACAATTAAAAATGTTTAAATTCACCATAATATGAATTAAAATATTAGCAGCTCATTATTTCATTTTTAAATTACTTTTTAAATGTAGATGTTTATTAACGGGATGATCGTAACTATTGTAGGCATTTATATCTTAAATCTATAAATATTAGTGCATTTCGACATCACACATGTTGCTATGATTCTTCTTCATTTTGATAGTTATCAATTACGGAAAATTAACAATCATCTTCATCATCTTCAAAGAGACCTTTATTGAAACAATATTCAACTCCTAAGAAGAAATCACGATTAAGAAATTCTAGAAAAAACAATTATGTTCATAATACAGTTATATATTACAATGTATGTTTTACAATTGTATTTTATATACATGTTAGTACTCTTAAAAACCTAAAAAATTTAAAACTGACTTTAATTATTCCCCGTGTTTATAAACGGGGTGTTAAGCTAGTACCCTAAATAAGAACACCACCTAATTTTTAGCTTTAAAATTAATCCTCCAGCCCTACTATGGATATTTCTTCTTCACAAGAAAACGAGAGACACCAGCAATGGCACTCTTCTCATCGCCATCTTCTCTCTACCCGCCGCCGGTCAGAAAAAACACACCGGACAGTCATCAATCATCTGCCCGTCATATGCCATCTGCTCCTGCCTGTCGCACTCTTCTCACCGCCATCTTCTCTCTACCCGCCGCCGGTCAGAAAAAACACACCGGACAGTCATCAATAATCTGCCCGTCATATGCCATCTGCTCGCGCTCTTCTCACCGCCATCTTCTCTCTACCCGCCGCCGGTCAGAAAAAACACAGCAAACAGTCATCAATCATCTGCCCGTCATATTCCATCTGCTCCTGCCTGTCGCACTCTTCTCACCGCCATCTTCTCTCTACCCGCCGCCGGTCAGAAAAAACACACCGGACAATCATCAATCATCTGCCCGTCATATGCCATCTGCTCCTGCCTGTCGCACTCTTCTCACCGCCATCTTCTCTCTACCCGCCGCCGGTCAAAAAAAACACACCGGACAGTCATCAATAATCTGCCCGTCATATGCCATCTGCTCCTGCCTGTCGCACTCTTCTCACCGCCATCTACCATGTGCCCTACCCGTCGCTGGTCGATGAGCAGCCCATAGTTTCGTCCCGTGTACTAGTCGACGACTGCTGCATAGGATCTGATGTTAAAGCTTCTGCCGACAAGCAACCCACAGCCTCTGCCGCCGAGCACTGCTCACCAAGAACCATCACGTGAAGAGGAAGCAACCGTCAATCAGAAAATCAACAAGGTTGCAACAGTTGATCGGAAAATCAACAAGCACCTCTTCATTACTAAACAACAACAGGTGATTAATCAAGTGATTTTCCATCTCGATCGTATAATCAACAAGCTTTCAACCGTTGCCAATCCTCTCTTTCTTGCTACACAACGACGGCAATATGAACAAGAAGTGTGGTTTTATTTTACAATCCGTGGTTCCTTATTTACATATTGAATCTTTTAATAGTTCTATTTTAAGTTAGATTTGTTTTAATTCTTGATTATATTAGTGAGTTCATTGCTGCATGATTGAGAAATTACAATGTTGACAGGGCCGGTCCAATGAGTTTTGATGCCCTGGGCGAAGTAAGCTACTGATGCCCCTTGCGGCCTCCCCTCCCACCCACCCACATATGAGCTTTATAGCACAAAAACAAGATATCTAACATAAATGTATAACATATTTTTTACATCAAAAGTTCAAACTGTTTCTCAAAAGTTATAAACTACCTAAGATGATTATGTGCATTCTTTGAAGCAAATACACCAATAAGTTTATCGGGGAAACATGTTAATTGTTATGTTAAACAATCCAACAATCATGCACCTCATGATATAGTAAATAAGACATAAAACAAAATGAAGTTCAAGCTTAGAAGATAAAACCTGGTGAAGCTTGTATAATTGAACTTTTGCGGTTGGATCCGGCTCATCCAAAAAAAGCAGTAGCAATCCTCTTTGGTTTAGTAAGCAACTGAAATGTGCTAATCATGAGGCAACTTCCTTCGAGTCTTTTGGCAAGCTTGATGTGTCCTAATAGAGTTGTTTTTAACTCCTCTCTAAGGCCTATAAGTATCAAAGGTTTACTACATTAAACAAAGCCAAATTGGAGAAACAAAAACTATGATTATGAATTAAAAGTCAATCATCTTTCCTAACTCAAAAACATTATCATAGCTAACTGACATCAAGAGCAATTACTAAACAGATTATGATTTTACCAAAAAAAAACACAGATTCATCATCATATACATTCATGATTCATGTTCAATTTTTAAATTGGAATTTTAAATACAATTATTATTTGGCTACTTTCTGCCAAGTTAGATCACATCAAGAATGACTATAAGTTTGAGTTTGGATTAATAGTTAGAGAATACTAGAACTAATAAAAACAGATACGCCAATGAAAAAAAAATCAAAGTTTTTTGTACCTTCTAAGCTTCTATGTGCAATTTTATTTTCCTAAATCCTATATATCTTGCATTTTAAAATTGGATATACTCTTTAGTTCAAAATTAAGATGATTGCTTTGCAAAACGAAGTGAATAAAATTAAATCTAAATGTTTGAATAGGAGAAAGAGATCAGTATGAATGCGAGATTAAAAGTTTAGAAATTAAAACAAAGAACATGAAGGTGCAAATCGTAAGTTGGTAACATATCAAAAAGAAACAATCGACATGGTAAGTTGCTGTACAAACCTGTAGCTTTGTTTGAAGACAAAGAACCACAGTCGGAGCCGACGGCGACTTGCGATGGTACAGCCAATGTTCGAAGAACCACAGTCGACAAACCTGTTGTGTCTCGAAGTCGCCTCTTCGGTTCCCCTGCCCCTATGTCGACTATCTAGTATCGGGCATCGCCGCTTGGTTTCCTACCCTGTCGAGTGTCGACTATCGTCTTACAGCCGGCTGCCCCTTTCTCCGACTCCCAAGACCAAGGCCCAAGTAAACTGAACCTAGATACATATGTATTGGGCTATAAATTTGATGCCCCTAGCCCATTTGATGCCCTGGGCCTGTGCACGGGCTGCACAGCCTTTGGGCCGGCCCTGAATGTTGATGATCTAAAGTCGTTTTCTAGAGCTGATCGTTTTTAAAATAAATTTTGAGTTAAATGTTTTTTATTATTAGGGAATGAATTTTTGTTACAAATTATATTGTTTAGAATAATGAATACAGAAACTTAGTTTAATGTAACATTTTATTTTGGTTTGTATATGTATTGTTTATTAGTAAATTTTGAAATACGGGTAACGTTTTTTTTCTATGAGTATAATTTCTTTTTCTGTCCATGGTTGAACATAAATATTAGTAATATCAAAATTTTAAATTTATCTATGTATCGTTAATGAACACGGAAAAAAAAACTTCCAAAAATATGGTATTATGATTTAACATGCTCAATAGTGAACTTCGAATTATAATTTAAAAAGTTTATTAATGGTTTTGATAAGTTGGGAGTGGATGTGTGCACTAATGAATATTGTATCCATTACGTATAATTTGTAAATTGTAGGTTGTGTTCAGTAGTGAATATCATATTAATAATAAATTAATCTAAATTCTAAAAACTAGAAAAAGTTTAATTAGAGAGAAATTAATATGAGAGAGGAGAGAAAATATTTTTGCTTACTAATTACCCTTTTAAATTAAATAAAAATATTAAATATGATTAATGTGAATCACAAGGTCAAAAACCAATTAATGACTGAAATATATATATATATATATATATACTTCTAAGTGTTTATACCATAGTGTAACCAAGAACAATGTTTCAACCATAAACAAGTATCTCATTGAACTATCAGTATACAGATATAATCTTCTTAGAACCACATACTTACCAATCAAATGAGTTGTTTTAAGATGTTTGTTCATAGTAATACCCGGTAAAGTTTCCAACTCATCATTAACCTTTCCATAGATTTCACTAGCTTTCCGACCTTCTTTATTCAAATATTCGTCACAATCCCCATCAAGATCATTAAAATCTACTAATTAATTCACGTAAAACTATACTATCAGCTACAAAACTCTCCGCCAATCATATTCAATAAGGTTTTCATCAATAACACATATTTAAGTATTTAACTTTTACATATGTTTTATCTAATGCTCAAGAAAATCTTTTATTTAATAAATAAATTACTTAATAAAAAGAAAACGGAAGTCTATAAAATAATTAATACTCGTAGTCGGGTGGTCGTGGGTCGTGGGTGGGTGGGTGGGTGGGTGTGGGTCTACGGACTCAACAACACCGACTTTCAACAAGCCATATATCCATCTCGTGGCCGTGGGAGAATGCGATGTATAATGTATATACAACTATACAAGTGCGTGACCAGCCGCCAAATATTGACTACCTCAAACTTTATTAACAAAAAGTTATTTAAATATTTAATATATATATTTTTATATACATGTTATTTTGATATATATTGAAGTAAGAATAAAAAATTAAATGTTATCCATCAATTGGATGTTAATATATTAAATCTAACGATTATTTCCTTTGGTGTAATTTATGGTCGTCAGTCTGTTGCAATTCATAGTTGGGTAATAAATACAAAAGGGCCAAATATAGACCATCCGATCAAATCAAATTAAGGGTTATGATTAAGTCTTTATTCTCATCTAAATATATATTCTCATTTAAATATCTCAATATATATAAATATTTGATCTAGTAAACTTTATTTCTATATAGAATATATATTAAAAGTATGTCATTAATTAAATCAAATTAACATAGAAATAAATCAATATTATTTTTTAACTTCCATCACAATGTGAAATCACCGACAAAAATTAGTGAAAGA
This sequence comes from Pulicaria dysenterica, assembly GCA_947179395.2. NCBI lineage: Eukaryota > Viridiplantae > Streptophyta > Magnoliopsida > Asterales > Asteraceae > Pulicaria > Pulicaria dysenterica. The sequence continues at coordinate 117,474,973 of OX359288.1, read as the reverse complement.
TACACTAAACAAGGGGTTATAAACTCGCGTGTTACGACGGGTGTTATACCTAATTTGATATGTTTTGATAATAAGAGATAAAATATAAAATATATATCTATTTACTGCATAACTTTTAACTATTATTTGATAATAATTATAATAATAATAATAATAATAATTAATAATAATAATAGTAGTAGTAGTAGTAATAATAATAATAATAATAATAATAATAATAATAATAATAATAATAGTAACAATAATAATTGTAACAAAATGTTTAATCTTAACTATTTATTCAAATAAAATCAAAAAATCGATTTTGACTTTTTAGAGTAAAATTTATTATAGATAGTTTCATATATGCCCCTTATTAAATCATATAAAATCGTATTTGTCAACCTTAATTTACAAATATCATATTTACTCTTTATAATATTTTAAAATGTCATATTTTAACCAAATTCTTAGTTTATCATTTTAAAATATTTTATAATTATTTTAATTTCTTTTTAAGTATAATCAATAACGTTTAAAGTGTGAAAATGATCAAAGAGTATGAGTCGGGCAACAACATTGGGGGCGTTTGAGTTGGGACGGTTCTTGAGTTCTAGGTCACTACGACAGTGTCATTGAGAATTCAAGAGGAGACCTGTAGTTTTAAGCGTGACGCTTAAAATCTTAGATTGTTACGGAAGTTTTCTTAATGTTTAAGTTATATGATACTAAGATGTTCTTAGAGGTAAATATAACTTTTATTAATTTAGACTTTTTAAAAGATCTCCAGATATTAACTGAGAAACAAATAAACATCTTTAAATCTTAAAAGCTATTAGAAAATCAGATTAATATATATTAAAAAGTTAAAAAAAACAAATAAGTCATTCTGAATGTTATATTTACCCTTGTCATTGTCATGGTGTGATGGAGCCCCACACCCCGCATTGTTCATATTATGAAGATAAAATATCTTCAATAAACTTGGTTTCAAATAATGAGCCAAAAGATATTAAATTTTTTTACAGCAAACTAATTTATATTAAATATATACATCTTTAATTAATATGAGACTTGTAACATTTATCTTAAATAGGAAATACACATTTTGATAACACTAGATTAGACTGACAGTGTTTGTTTGAAAAGAAAATTGTGATTTATATTTTATAAAATATAAAGTGCGTGTTGTACTATTGGTATCAGCAAATATTCAACTATGTATGTATATTGTCACATTCAAACAAACAAATCTCTATTATTGTTTCCAAGTCAAATTAAAACACACCACCATCATCTGTTCTTTTCCCATTAAACCTCCATTCATTTCATCATCTGCATCGATCTGCATATCTCTCTCTCTTTTTTTTTTTTTTTCTTTTTTTCTTTAAAAAGAAAAAAGAAAGAAAAAACAATATCTCCATGAAACAACTTTTCTTCTTATCCCTTTTTATCTTCTTTAACCAATCTTCCTGTTTGGATCGAAGCTATGAATCATGTGTCCCCAAGGATTGCGGAGACGGCCTTAACATTACATACCCCTTTTTCATCAACGGTTTACAAGATCCCTCTTGTGGTTACCCTGGATTCAATCTTACCTGCAACAGTGATGGCTCCTCCATTCTTCAGATCTCAGGTAACAACTTAATAGTCAAACATATCGCACACGAGAACAGCTCTCTCCGCCTCGCCATTTCTCTGAACCAGACTGATTCTTCCAGCTGCGCTTCCAACATCAGATCATTCAGGAACATGACGCTTGATCCTAACCGCTTCAGGATTGACAACCTTACGACTACACAACTGGTGCTGATATCGAATTGCTCGGGTAAGTTGTCGGCGGATTTGGAGAGGTATAGGGTAGGGTCATGTGAGGAGTTTGTTATGGTTAAGAAGGATGGAAATTTGACAAGGGTAAAGGAAGGTTGTGGCGGCGGTGGTGAGGTTGTGGTGACGCCGGTGGAGAGGCCGAGCGTGGTGGTAGACGGTAGTAATTATGAAGATGTGATTGAAAAGGGTTTCGTGATGCAGTGGCGGGCGGCTAATTGTAACGAGTGTGCCGAGAGTGGTGGAAGGTGCGGCTTTGATACGCCGGATTTCCAGTTTCGTTGTTTTTGCCCGGACAGGCCCCACAAAGTCAGTTGCAAACCAGGTACGTAATTAATTAACTTAATCTTCTTTTTTGCTACTAATTAATACTTAAAATCCTATACCTATACAGCTTAACATTTTCTCTAATTACCACCATAACCTCACATTGCATTCCATTCTTATATATCTTTTATTTTTATTTAATCTAATTTTAAGAGATCGAGGCCGGGAATTGAAAGAAGAGAGGAATAGGGGAAGGCCGACGCTTTAATTTGTATAAAGTTGAGAATAATTGATGGTTTGGAGAGAGTTAGCATGAATGAGTATTTGAGAAACACAACAATACAGACAATCTAATTATTACGTACTCATTCTTGCTAATTAAAAGCACATATATAGTTAGGTGTTATATAACTAACATAACTCTAGCTAGTTTAAATATAAACTATATATTATGTAAGTTATTTAACCATATATGTAATCATATCTTGTTTCATTATAATATATTCACTAACATATAATGATGTTTTTTTGTCTCTTTATTATACGAATTAAAATAAATTAAGTGGGAATATAAAATTCGAAAGCATAATATATATATATATATATATATGGTGAATTGTCTAATCATAATTTATATTTTTAAACCGAAATTGGAATAAATATATATCATTAATTGGTGGGATGATGATGCATGCATGCCCATATATAAGCCCATTGACATGAAAGTTTAATATAATCACAAGCAACTACGCCCCAGCTTTTAATGACGTCGTAGCTAACAAAATTTAAATCAATTGTAGCTAGAATGCTAGATGGCAATGGCATGGGTCAATTTTTATGATAACTCACTTCTTATCCTATAAAATTCAATATTATAAAAAATAAATAATAAAAAGTCGTATATGTCCTAAAAAGTTAAACCTATTAGATGTCAACTATTTTGAAATATGTTGTTTTTAACTATTAATTAAGACTTATCTAAATCGATCTACTTTCGTATTTAAATTCTTTTAATTTCATAATTAATATTTGTGTTTGTTCAACACAAAATCAATTGGTCGGTTTGACTTTTATATAAGCATCACGTTATTTTTTCTAACACAAACAAACATTTTAGTCACATGGCTTTCATGTGATACAACAACAACCACTACTACTGCCATACTTAATTTTATCTTAGTAATAGACAGTGTTATCTCTACCCGGCCATGAGTAGAAAAATTGTTTCTAAAAAGACATCTTTCAAAATTATAAGGATACAAATTAAGACGTTTTGTTTATTTCATTTTTATTGGGCATGAACTCTATTTGGAAATTGACTTCATCATGTGAACATTTTGAAAACAAGTGGCTAAAGATTAATTGTAGGGTCGGCCGGTGTGCATGTAAGGCTGGCTCTGGCTGCCTTCTTTGGTCCATTTTGGAGCAATAGACTTGCAGCTAGATCGAGTATTCCCGTTTGACTTTGACTTAATTAGTTAAATCCAGAACTATATGCAACAACCCGGTATTGATTTCGAAGAAGTATTTGCACTAGTTGCTCGTGTTGAAACAATTCGGATTTTAATTGCTCTCGTGGCTTCAAAAGGATGAGAGTTACATCATTTAGATATGAAATCTGCATTTTTACATGGTGAGCTCCGTGTTCATTCATCGGCCACAAAGGTTTTATGAAGAAAGGATGAGAAGATTCTATGTACAAATTAGTAAAGGCGTTGTATGGTTTATGACAAGCACCACGAACATGGAATATGAAACTGGATGGGAATTTAAAAGATACAAAGTTTCGAAGGTGTGTGCAAGAACAAACTGTGTATCGAAGATGCATAGGGGTAAATCTGATCCTTGTCACTACAAGAGAAATGACCTTTTGCGACGACGAATGTTGTCGCTAAAAGCCAATATGTCGTCGTTGTAACCTTTCTGCGACGACATGTCGTCGCAAGTAAGTCGTCGCCGAACTACCGTGGCTGAAACCTTTTTGCGACGACAATTTTCATCAACTGCGACGACGGATGGTGCCAGGAATTGTCGTCGCAAAAGGTCGTCGCAGATAATATTGCAGAAAAAAAATCAAAAATAAATTCTTGATGTTTTTGCGACGACAGTGTCGTCGCTAAAGGGGTAAAATTTAATTTTTTTTAAAAAGTTTTGCGACGACATTGTCGTCGCTAAAGGAACCCTAACATGCAGTTTTTTGTTTTTGCAACAACAATGTCGTCGCAAAAGGTTTTTTTTTTTACAATATAATATTTAAAATTGTCAATATTATTTGCAGCTATATAAAACAAAAACCTACAAATTATAGTTGAAGACGAAGCATACATATATATTTATAAATCATCGTACATGTCCTCGAGACTAAAGATAACATACATACTTAATTCGTTTGTACTTCACACAAAGTTTTTTATAAAATTAGAAATATGGCATACTACATATCGTTATCCTCATCTTCAAGATAATCATCTTCCCATTCTTCATCCACATACTCTCCCTCGTCATTGTACTCATGTTTTGTTGCATATATCACCCACAAGTATATACATCTAGTTATTCATATATAATAATTACTCAATTTTCGTAGTTTATAAAAATTTCGTCAGCATAACAACTGTAAAATGGGAAATCCAAATTTGTACCTATGTATAATATATATATTTAATAGTTATCTAACTCCCAACTAACAAAATAACTAAACAAAATATGTCATCATGTCAACCAGCCCATACAAATATAAAGGAGGATAAACTACAATATCTAACAAACTCCAAGGATAAACTACAATATCTAACAAACTCCAAGGATAAACTACAATATCTAACAAACACACACACGCGATTAAGCCCATCATTTACTTAAGCCTATCATTGGATTAAGCCCATTATTTACTTAAAGCCCATCATTTTTATATATTGATATTAGTTGTAATATATATTTATATATTTTATATTTTTTACATTGTTAGGTAAGTCATATATATATATATATATATATATATATATACACACACACACACGATTAAGCCTATCATTTACTTAAGCCTATCATTATTGCACTAAGCCCATTATTTACTTAAAGCTTATCATTATTTACAAGAATAGCCATGACAATTTTGACTTAATAAAAATGGTCTAAAGGTACAACAATAACTTTATAAAACACAACTTCTAGAATGATTAGTTTATATTTTTATATCTATATTTATTTAGAATTTATGCAATTAAAAGGCCTATTATATAGATTAACTACAATGAATTACTTCAAAATAAAAAAAAATATCTACAACAAATGTAATGTAGTGCACTAACCTCCTGCTGCCGGAGACCTGCCGGAAGTTCGCCGGAGTTTTGCCGGAATTTCGCTAGAGGTTCAAATGTACAAAGATCTAACATAACCATGTGTTATACATAAATCATTTGACAAATAAAAAATACAAAGAATGAGTAAAACACCAAACCTTGTAGTTGACCGGAAAACTTTGGACTTCTTCGCCAGAATTTCGCCGGAAAAACGAAATCAAGAGAAAATCTAAAAAATACAAAATATATTACACATAACTCATCTAGCAAACAAAATATACAAAGACTACACACAATCAACTAACCTTGTTCGAATTTTAAACTTCGCCGGAGAAAATGAAGCTTTTCGCCGGAAAAAATGAAGGTTTGACCGGAGCTTAGAGTGACCGGAGATGAGATGACACGAGATCTACGATGGGAATTAAAAAATCGACGGTAGAAATGTGAGAAAGGGAGAGCTTTGGGCTGTCAAAATGAAGAAATGGGGGTGAAAGTGAAGAAGAGGTCGGCTGCCAAAGAGACAATGTCGTCGCAGAAACCTTGTAAAAAAATGGCGGCACTTTTCACCGCTAAATTCAACTTTTCGTGTCAAAAATTAATGTAAACGAAAATATAAATACCTATTGCGACGACATAGTCGTCGCAGAAAGTGTAATTCTGGTCAACACTGAGCAATAGTCAAAAAGTGATCAGTTTTTGTCGTGTAGTGGGGTTTCTGCGACGACACGTGTCGTCGCAAAAGCCTTTTGGTGTTTTTTCCCTTTTTTTTCTTGTAGTGTGTTGGAGTTTAAGTCGATGATCTAGTTGTTAAGGGAACCCGCATAGGTATCATATCCAATATTTAAGCAAGCAATGGCTACAACTATCGATATGAGTGATTTGGGTGTGCTCGGATACTACCTAGGTAGTGAGGAGTATCAATAGAAGAATGACAGTATAATCACGTGAGAAGGTTAAAGTGCTTTAAGATGCATGCATGAGTGTAATTCCACTTTTAACTCCTATGGATTCAAATACAATATTCTCAAAGGATGATAAAGAGGAAGATTGGGATGCTACTGATCGAATATGGAAGTCTAGTGGGAAGACTAATATATTTGCTACAAATAATCCCGATCTCTCATATGCGCGCGGTTGGTATCAAAAGTAGCGCCCGGAAGAGATCACACATGGTGGTACGTAATAAAACAGATTCTAAGGTACGTATGTGAAATTAAGGAACCATCGGTTATGGGATTAAATTTGACCGTGGGGTGGGGAACCTATTTATTTTGGATACAGTCACAATATATATAAATCAAGATATATGATGGGAGAAGCACGTACGACTGGGCATATTTTTAATCTAGGAAAGTCGCACATTACTTGGTGTTCTCTAAAGCAAGAGACTGTGGCGCTATCTCTTCTTGTAAAGCAGAATACATGTATCCGTAGTCTTCGTTGGTAGCTATTGGATTATCGATTAAGAAGGGTTGATTGTAACAAAGTTTTGAGTTATTTCTTTAATTTTCAGTTTTCTCATATTCGTGTGTTAATCCTATATTCGACCGGTTCTTGATATACTTTAAAATTACACTTTTGTTAAGTCGATCTGTGTGTGTGTGTCTGTTTTCTAATAATAATGGAAATTAATTTCAGGAAAATGACGGATGCTTAAATTAACATGTCTTTTTATTTTATTTTTTTAAGAACTTAATTGACTAATTGTTTGTTGTTTGAATTTGCAGCAAAAACAAACCGTAAACTGATAATCATCTCAGGTAAGAAATTAGTAGTCTCTAATAATTAATTAAACTGATCTTCTTAATTCATGCATGCATGTTTAATTACTTAATTAGAAGTAAAACTTACGTACTGTACGTATGAAGGAGCTATAGCTAGGCAGGGCCAACGTACGTACTTAATTTGGCTGATCAAAAATTAAGGGAATTAATTAATGTGCTATATATTAATTATTAGGATGAGGATAAGTACGTACTTACGTAAGAGATGAATAATTAACTAAGCAAAGCTAGCTAGCTTTTTTAAATTAAAAAGAACCAACGAACTTAAGTTTATATATATATATATATAATCATGCGTATATGTTATAATTAATGCACTTACTTTTGGTGTGTGTATATATATATATATAGTTGTGGTTGGATGTGCGGTGATGTTGACAGCGGGTAGCGTCATTTTCTTAATCAAGCGTGCCTACAAACGCCACAAAGCAGCTTTTGCATATTACTCGTCAAAGGAAGTTGGCGATGGAGAAGATGTTAGCGTCTACAATTTTGGTGTCTCGGTTTTCTCGTATGAAGAACTTCAAGATGCCACCAATCGTTTCGACTCTTCCAAGGAGCTTGGCGATGGAGGTTTTGGAACTGTTTATTATGGTACCTACTCACTCACTCACTCACGTTTAATTAATTAGCTAGATTTAATTATATACGTAGTATTAGCTAGCTAGCTATACATATATATATATATATATATATGCCAGCGTTATCTTAATTATATACTAATTATTTAATTTAAGGCACATGCAATGCAACTTAATATGTATATGTAATTAATTTTGTAGTAATTAACAATTTATTAAAGATAGATGGAGGTTAATTTATTTATATATATATATATAGGTAAACTCCGTGATGGACGGGAAGTGGCGGTGAAGCGACTTTACGACCACAATTACAAAAGAGTAGAACAATTTATGAACGAGGTTGAAATCCTGACTCGTTTACGCCATAAAAACCTCGTCTCCCTCTACGGTTGCACCTCCCGCCGCAGCCGTGAGCTCCTTTTGGTCTATGAGTATATCTCCAACGGTACCCTCGCTGACCACCTTCATGGTCACCTCACCCCACTCACGTGGCCTACCCGTATGAATATCGCCATAGAAACCGCCAGCGCGCTTGTCTACCTTCACGCTTCCGATGTCATACACCGAGACGTCAAATCTAATAACATTCTTCTTGATAACAATTTTTGTGTCAAAGTAGCTGATTTCGGGCTATCAAGATTATTACCCAATCATATGACTCATGTCTCTACCGCTCCTCAAGGGACCCCTGGTTACGTCGACCCCCAGTATCACCAATGCTATCAGTTAACTGACAAAAGTGATGTTTATAGTTTTGGAGTTGTTTTAATTGAGTTGATATCATCAATGCCTGCAATCGACATCAGTAGGTCTCGGGACGAGATTAGCCTTGCAAACATGGCTATAAACCGCATCCAAAGATGTGCTCTTGATGACCTAATCGACCACAGTTTAGGATCCGACATGGAGACGGAGAGGATGACTACATCCGTGGCGGAGTTGGCGTTCCGGTGTTTACAATTCGATTCAGAAACGAGGCCCACAATGAATGAGGCGTTAGAGGTTTTGAAGAGGATTCAAGGTAGTACTAGTAGTAGTGTTGATGAGGAGGAGGAGGAAATTGTAGATGAGATGAAGGAGGTAGTTAATAATATTAATAGTAAGTCAGAAGTGCCACCACCAGTAGTAGCAGCTTCGCCGGAAAATGAAGGCGTGGGGTTGTTAAAAGGGCAGATCATGATGGCGTCACCAATCTCAGTAACGGCTAAATGGCATAGTACTAGTAGTGGATCAACCACACCAAATACCTGCAGTGTTTGCAATTAATTAATTAATTAATTGAATTAAGGATTATATATATGTACGTATATATATGTATATATATATTCCTAAATTTCTCACGTATATATAAATACGGAAGGAACGTGTATAAATCGCATGGAAGTTAGGAATTGAATGAATGGATATGATGGATGGATGAAAGCCAGGATATATATGAGAAGAAGCTAACAATATATGAATTCATCGAGGTGATCCATTCGATCGATTTTGATTGCAAAGCGTCGTCTTTCAAAGATCGATCGATGTCCAGATTATTTATAATAAGTTTACGTAAGAGTATTCAAACGTGTTTTTTTTTTTTTTTGAAACATTTAATATATCAATATATGCTAAAATATATGTAGCTTAATTTTCGTATACTCTTATAGTCATTCAATGTGTATATTCACTGATGATTAAATGGGTAGTTTTTTATAACTTTTTTATATCACCTACCTACACATATATATGAATTTTTTTACTGAAATTTCAATATTTGCTATATTAATAACTAAAACAAAAATATGATAGTATAAATATTCTATCTTACATAGTTATATATACACATCGTCAAGTTTGCCTTACATTATTGAAAACAAAATTATAAATTAACTCTTTGTAATTAATACGTTCTAAGATATCATCTTAATAGCTATTATATTTAATACAGTAAGTCATTCTTGTGATATTCTAGATAATGAAAAAGACTTCATCAATTTAACTTATGATAAACTTGTTTATGCAAATGACAACTTTATTAGAATATCGAACAAGATTCTATATGTAATAATTGCATTGGAAAAGCAATGGACTTGTTTAAGATATTTTAACACATGAGTAGTTTTGATAGTTTTGGAGGGTAAAGACGAGTCAATCGACTTCAACTCTATATAAAGTTTATTTGCATCAAGATCTAATCGTGCATCATATTTAAGTGTGGTTGCAATAAGACTACAACATTACTTAAGATATTTATCATTGAATTCCTAATATCTATTTTTTATGTTTATAAAAAAAATTATTTTAAATATTAGCTTCCTATTATTTATATTTTATTAAATGGATTTTAGAATTTTATAACATCAAACTCCGAAACATAAATCATATACGGAGGTGTGTACACCTCCTATATATAATTTCTTAAAAACATCCGTGTAATATATACATAAAAGTTTTAAGTACGAATTTATAAAAGACTGATGGTGAGTAGGATTATCCTTTTGGATATGCCATGGCACAATATGTATATTATATAATTTATTAATCATGTATGACTAACCAATATTGTCAAATGAATAAATGAATGGATATCAACCACTTATTAAACCAGTGGGTCCATCATCCACCATTCCAAAAGGATATGTATCACAAATAATAGCCATCAAAATTTTAGTCCATTAGTGCACACTAAAATTGCGACAACCTTAATTATTGAGTTTTTTACAAACCAAATGAATGAATTTGGAAGGTTTTTTTTTTTCTAAATAAAAGGTGTTATCAAGTTTTTATTAAGAAAGAAAAAGAAAAGAAATAGAGGGATTAAAAAAACGTAGACTTATTTTAAAGTATTAATAGAATTCTTTTCAAGTTTTAAAATTAAAATTATAATAAAATTTTATTTCTGATGATTTTTGTGAATGCATTATAGACGCCTAGTTTTATATTCAAATTCATTATTCTAGTTTAACATTTAAGTACTACCTTCAACATAACGTTGAAATCATTAATATTTATCAATTTACTTTTGAATGAAAGAAAAAAAAAACTTGAATACAACTACTCATATTTTTCATTTAGCTAAGAAGATAAAAAAAAATGAAAGATTAAAGTTACAAAAAAACTAACAATTATTGCTCCCAATTTTTTTCATGAGTTTTAGTATTAATGTTCAGTCTAGATTCAAATATTTAGTTGTGGTCAACTAATTATATATATATATATATACTAACTGCTAACATGGTACACATATAACGCGGCGACAATGAATAGTTTTCATTAATGTTTGTTTTTAAAACATAGATGGATGACATTTCATTTGATAACATGTTTATTTTCTTAATCTTTAGTCTGTTTCATTAAATTTTCCGTTCTCTATTAACTATTTTTATTATTTTTTCTAATTTTTTTACAGTGATAAAATAAGAAAAAAGTCTTTACCTATAAAATAGGTTAAATTGCATAAAATAAAGGGTATAAATTACTACATCCGTCCATTTTTATTGTCCACCTTTGACTTTTCAAAATCTTTGTTTTTCAACTTTGACCTTAAATATCTTTGTTTTTCAACTTTGTTTTTCAAAATATTTTTCAAAATCTTTATACACAATGCATTCATATAATTTGTATCAAATATTATATAACACAAACAAAAAAATTTAAGGTCAAAATTAAAAAAGAAAGACTTTAGAAAGTCAAATGTAACACCACTTTTCTTAAATAGCTTTTAAAATCATTTACTACTGATTAACACTCTAAAACATCAGAGTTTGTGGAAAACAAGTTTACAACACTTTAGTGCTAACAATGCCACAAAAAGTAGTGATAAAAGTACTCTTTTCGAAAGCTTGGAGCTATCCAACTATGTAGAGCACTGGAGTCTTACCTTCGCTGGAACCTAGTTCACCAGCATGCATAAGATACTGAAACGTAAGCTTTCGCTTAGTGAACATACTAACTGAACAGATAAACACACAAAGCATGAGTAACTCTACTGGGGATGTCTCACATCCCAGCTATAACCTGCAAAACAGTCAAACTGTTAAACTGGTCCCAGGGCATGATCACACCTCGCGTGTAATCAAATCCCTGACACTCTGCTTGGGTATAAGGATCTCGATATACCCCTATCTCTGTACTGGATGCTATATATGTGCGATATTGTACCTTTAAACAATAATCTTAACTCATTACATAAACATATCATAACACGGATATCATACTGTTCATCTTGTGCATATATGCATGCTGATCAAACATACAATTGATATATTCTTCACTTAATGCACATACGTATGCTAATCTGATTAAAGGTAAGTACATAGTTATTTGTTAATTTATTAAGCTAATAATTTGTTAATTTATTAAGCTAATAATTTGTTAATTTATTAAGCTATTATAATGTATTACATAAATTTTACCGATGAAATGAATAAATTTGTACAACAAAAATACATAGAAAATATTTTTATCTCAAACATGTGTTTCTCCATCGTCTAGATCTGCTACTAATCTTTGTCAACTTTCATTTTTCAATGATCCAATTACCTAAATAAGTTTGTGAGTTCTTTTCATTTGGTTTCCAAATAACATAAGGGGGCGTTTGGTTCAAGTATTGATTTTGAGGGGAATGAGATTTACACATGGGATTGGGAATTGGTAGGAATGCATTTGGTGGGATTTAAATCCCAATCCTCTGTTTGGTTCACCAAGACATCAACCACAGCCACTTCACCGCCGGCCAGCACCTCACCGCCGGCCACCACCTCTCCGCCGCCAAATACTAGGGTTTTCTTGCGTGTTTCAGTCGACTAGGGTTTCAAAACGACGAGCTGTGAACGCCGGCGAACCACGAGAACCACAAACTAGGATTTCAAAACGACGGCTAGGGTTTCCGTCACCCGAGAACTACGGTGACGATGACGAAGACGAGAACCACGAGCTGTGAACTTCGGCGAACCACGAGAACCACGAGCAAGAAGATTTGACGATGACGAAGACGGCTAGGGTTTCTGTCACCCGAGAACCAGATCTGCGAAGGGTTTCCGTCACCCAAGAACCAGATCGGCGAACCACGAGAACCAGATCTGCCTAGGGTTTCACCGCCCTTGTCTGTTCGTACCCTATGAAGGTTAGGGTTTCCGTTCGAAGACGAAAACGAAAGCGAAAGCGAACGACGGGGTTTCCGTTTCACCGCCCTTGTCTGTTCGAAGGTTAGGGTTTGACGGCGACGGCGACGCTGTGGTTAGGGTTTGACAGTGACGGCGACAACGAAGGGGAAGACGAAAAGGAAGACGTAGGGGAAATCGAAGGTTAGGGTTTTGCTTGAAATCGTAGGGGATGACGGCGATGTTTCGCCGGAAATTTAGCCAGTAATTCGCCGGAGCAAATGACTTAGGTATGGGATTTCAAAATACCATGGGGGATGAGAGGATTTCTAAATCCCTCATTCATGGGATTTGAAGGATTCTCAGGAATTGAAATCCTCCTTCAAATTTACAAACCAAACACCTCATTTTAAGGGATTTAAAATCCCATTCCCTTGAAATCCCACGAAATACCACGAAACAAACGCCCCCTAAGGTGTTATATGTTGGATATATATTATAATAGGGTCTTAGGGTGTGGAGTTTATTTTCTATGTTAAAATTGTGTAGTTTTTTTAGTGTACGAATACTTGATATTAGATCAAATCCAGGTCACATTTATTAGTAGTGAAATAAACTCTCATTGTTTAAATATTTTACAGGGTTCTAAAAAACGCGCCATGGCTGCGCTATGGCGGCGCCAAGGCGCGAAGTGCGATTCCGACGTTAAGAAACAGCCCTTGCGGCGGGGTTAGGCGTGGCGTAAGACAAGGCGGCATAAGGCGCGCCTTTACGCGCCAAATGACGAGTTTTTTATAGCGTGACGTGCAAAAAATATTTTTTTTTAATTTTTTTACTTTTTTATATACATTTTGCGATCACGTGTATTAAACTTCTATAAATTTGTATTTTGTAATTTGTATATGTTACGTTGTTCCTAATTTGTGCAACTTTGTGTAATCTATAAATTAATATTGATAAATTAAATATAAATATTTATAAAATATATACGAAATTGCCGCCTTAAGTGCCGCCTTAAAAAATGTCATGGCTCGCCATGACTCCTATAACTTGAGGTTTGACCTCGCCGTCACGCCACGCCTTACGTTATTTAGAACCATGATATTTTACGTAGTTCCACGATACACGAAAGCTAAATTAATTTTAAAAAATTTCAAGCGATTCAACTATTTTAAGTTTCATATCAAAATTCAATTTACTATATTTACGTAAGTGGTTTTAATTTGTATATCTTTGGCTTTTTAGTAAAAGATAGTATATATAATAATCTAATCAAATTCATTGAAAATTAATTAATTCTTGACGCGAAATGCGAGTAAGCTAACCATTAGTTTTAGTCTAATTTTACGTTTTGCTTTTTCTTCTAAACTAGAAAAATTGGTAAACCCCTTTATAAAAGTTGCGAGTGTTGACTCCATAAAATGTAAAGGGCTGTTTTTGTCGAACCATGAAAAGATCAAGGGCTTAAAACGAAAGTTACATAAACACCAATTTCTATTATTTTTCTAAAAGAAATTCCTTTTTGATTTTTTTGTGTTTGGTATTAGTTAAAGAGTTATTCCATCTTCGCCTACCCATCCATCCATTTTCTTCACAGACACTGGTTTTCATCTCTTCATTCCCCATCGCTTTCATTCTCCAAACCTCCATTCCCTCATCAGATCACAATCAAATCGCTAATCAATCATCCATACCAATACCCACATCCAAAATTATACAAACAAATTCGATCTTTTCTTCGCGGGTACCCTTTTGATCTGCTTCATTTTCCAATTTGTCAGGGTTTTTCGGAGTAATCGAAACCTTGATTGATTAATACTTGTTGGGTTATTCTTATTCTACGAGAAAGATCGTCAGACTACGCGTTTTTTGGTTTGGGGTTGGGTTCTGTCGTGGATCCTCCATTCGGACTATAAAGAGAATCAAAACCAATCTTGACATTTTAATTCGTCGAAAATTATCGTAAAAGAGATTTGGTTCTTGTTAATTTTGAACAAGTTATAATTTAGGGTTGCAGTTTGGACGGAGTCGTGGCGGAGAAGATAGGTTTTACAATCCGGCGAAGGCGCGAAGGAACCGTCAATATCAGGACAATCTCCGTCGAGCTCAAAGTGACGTCACTTCAACCCAATCTACAGCTTCGTCAGGTCCCGAAGGGTCTGAGAACCGAGTTGTAAAGCCATCAAAGCCAGTACCGGTGGAAACGCCGATGCCATCGCCGTTGTGTAATCTGGAACGTTTTTTGGAATCGATTACGCCTTCTGTTCCTGCTCGGTATCCCTCTAAGGTTTATTCTTATTTTCATTAATTTTCTTTGATGCAGATTTATATAATTATATATCCACTAAACCCGTAATTTATTTTGCTACTTATTTCGTTGACTATTAGATGGTCAACTCATCAATTTGTAGATTATTTGATAACTTATTTCGTGATGGGTATGACTTCTAAGCAATGCATACTTGAGATTCAAGGAATTTGTGGAATTGTACTGCATGTAACCAGTCATCTGAATCTTAAGAATTCACTTATACTGTCCATTTACCATAAAAACAATAGCTTTTTGCTTTATGAATAGCTTAATGTAAAGGTAATGAACTCATCATAACTTCACTATTATTTTTTGCAATATAGTTTGGTGTGCATTTAACTTATTAAAGTTTCAAGCAGAATTTGAGTGGTCTTTATGGTATTGTGCTACAGAGAGCTATGGTTGGGTGGAGGACTCGGGATGAATATCAACCGTACTTTGTTCTTGGTGATTTATGGGAGTCTTTCAAAGAGTGGAGTGCTTATGGTGCTGGAGTACCTTTGATATTGAATGATACTGATAGTGTTGTCCAGTACTACGTGCCTTATTTGTCCGGAATTCAATTATATATGGACCCTCTGAAGTCTTCTGCAAAATCAAGGTATTAAATTGGTATCTTTTGTTAACCTATCTAAATTTTTTCTCACTGTACTGGTTATATTCATAATTGGTCGTTCTAAACATGTCGCCTTGTGAATGCTTTACGATGGGAAACATAAATAGTAAGACTGCTTATTTGCCTTTTCTCATGGGTAACCCAAGCGTAGGGGGTCTTGAGTCCCGCACTGATCGTTCCCATGGCTAACACGAGAGAGGTAGACATGGGGCCAGGGTTTGGATTTTAGTGATTGGATAACGATCAATATGATGGGAACCGGTACTTTTATTGGATTAAGTAGACAAGAAATCAAAAGGCAATGGTTGGTCATCTTTTAAGAGTTCAGCTGTCTCTTCCAACACTATAGGAAAAACGGATAATGATATGGTTTCATAAATCTCTTCTCCCTCCTGATGATTGGTCAATTCTCTGTATGTATTGGTTGAGCTATTATTTACTACAATATTACACTTATTCTTGTGTATGTTTACTTTTTCTTGGTTTCCCAGTGTTTGTAACTTTCTATGTATTTCTTACCATGCGAAGTAACATGATTTTTATGTTATATGATTGAGTTTGTTAGACCTTTGCATATTTTATAATTTATGGGCTAGAGTTATTGATTTTCTTTTAAAATTAGTAATAGTATTGTTTTTATAGTTTAGGATTAGCATTAGTACTTTCTCAAGTTAGAATTCTTAGTCAGGGGATTTTTTTTATAATTAAGGATTAGAAGTCAGAAGAACTTATCATGCTGATTTGGTTAACCGACTTCTAGGCTTGAGATGTGTAGTAACGAAGGAACACAAAATGGCATGTGGTCTATTGATTTTCTAGTATGATTTTTTCCTAAACTAATGAAAGCACCATGGGAAAACAGCAAGGGTTCTTTTCATTATGGTATTCAGGTGTTGCTGTTGCCCTAATGTAGTCTATAACTTGGATTATTAAAAAAAAACATCCTTTTTTTCCTGTTTGGTCGTAAATCCAATGTCTCTCAAGATTCTTACTAGGATCGTTTTCTATCTTCAATGACTCAATTTATTTACTGTTTCGGCATTGAAGCGATACCTGCAATTATCAGTTTCTTTAACCGTCACTTGATATTATGTAAATTGTATTTGAATGTCTATTTTGTTTCTTGGTGTGATAGGCAACATAGCGAGGACAGTGATATCAACTCTTTCAGGGATTCAAGTAGTGATGCAAGTAGTGATTATGATCTTCCAAAGGGTGAAATTTCTCATGAATTGGATCATTTGTCATTGAATTATCAACATGCACAAGAAGGCTTCTCTAGCGATGAGGGTGAATCTGTGAGACCTCAAAGTTGTCTCTCATTTGAGTATCTGGAACGAAATCAACCATGGGGCCGGGAACCTTTGACTGATAAGGTTTGTTTCTTGGAAAAAATAAATACATGGAAAGATATTATCTTTGTGCTTAAGTTCAAATGAAATATGACTTTATATTTGTTGCATAGATACTTGATCTTGCCTGTTGCTTTCCTGAACTGAGAAGTAGAAGAAGTTGTGATTTGCTACCTAGTAGTTGGTTATCCGTGGCCTGGTATGAGATTTGTTCTTTTAGGCATGCGTTTTCTTACTCTATGGATCACATGTGAGTTGATGCACTTGTTTGGTGTTTTAATAGGTATCCAATCTATAGGATTCCAATGGGACCAACATTAAAAGATCTTGATGCTTGCTTTCTGACCTTTCATTATCTTCATACGCCTCCTATCACAGGTTTGTGCTTTCTCTTCTCTCTAGATACAGCCTACAGCAGCTTTGTGTTTGGAAACTGATTAATTGATTACTGCAGTTTGAAGGTGCATCAATCTGTTTTTAATGTTTACATCAATACGTTATGTTATTTGATTACCTGTTATATGTCAGCCTGTTTACAGCTGATTATTTTATAATGATTATTATTCGATTCACATAGTCGAAACATGCCCCCCATAGTAGCATCAAGAGATAAGATTATGTTAAATTGGAAGCGGCCGCTTATTTAGCTACAACCACAAATGTCTTATGTCTTAAATAACAGATGGCTTCTTCTTACATTGTTTGACAATCTAACCCATCAGAACTTCACTAGAGTTGTTTATTCTATGTGTCAGAAAATAGAAATGAAACAACCACTTAACTTGATTTGAATTCTATTATCATTTTCATATACAAAGATAGTCTCTGATCTAGGTTCTGATGTATTGATTATTAATACAGGGGCTGTGTGTGTGTGTGTGTGAACATTAAATTAAAAAAAAAAAAAAGAATAATTGGTTGTTGCAGGAGGCAATGAATGTGAGCATCCACCAGTTGTGATACATCCGAGGGAGACGGATGGCGTCCCAAAAATCTCATTACCAGTGTTTGGTCTTGCCTCATACAAGTTAAAAGCACCACTCTGGATAAACAATCAACACTTTTTACTCACTCATCTTTTACAGACTGCTGACAAATGGCTTGCAAAACGTGAGGTCAATCACCCAGATTTTCTTTTCTTTTCCCGTAGATGATGATGATTATGATGATGTTTCCGTAAATCCAAATTAAAACTTAAATGAAGAAGAAAAGGAAAAAAAATACATATGTGGCAATAAGGGTTGGAGGATGGAGGAGGCTTAGATAAAAGTATAGAGATGAAATAGATGAGAGAGAGAGAGAGAGAGAGAGAGAGAGAGAGAGAGAGAGAGAGAGAGAGAATCCTGGGTTGGTCAATTCAATATTTATGTTGGATAATTTTGTTGGTTTCTAATCTATTTGATGTTATGATTGTGAGTGATAAGCAGCAGGCTGTATTTTTTGTGTCCTGGTGATGTGTTTGTAATGTTATGGACTAGTATTAGCAGCAGCAGTAGTAGTAAACTGATTTTCTCTTCTTAATATTTATGGTGAACTGCTGTCTTTAATTGTTTATGATTTGGAAAAGAACAAAAAAAGGTAGTTTATGTGGAGTGATTATTAGTAGGTGGTATATATCATTATTATTTATTTATTAATTTATGTGTTTCTTTACTTTTTTATATTTTATTCTTGCAAAAAGAAAAAAAGAAAAAAAGGTAAAGTTGCAGCCTTTACTGTGTTTTGATTACATAAATTGTGATGATAAATGAAATTTCTCTGCTACCTTTGTTCTGTTGTTTATTCTACTGTGTCACTAATTCACCATCAATAACCTATAAAAGAAGAAGAAAAATAAATAAAAATACTGAAACCATGACTCATGTTTACCACTACGAACATCTAATGAGTTGAGAATCACCAAACTACAAAATGCCTTCATTATATTATATTATATTATACTATATAATTATAATATTGATAGATTAGAAGTTCATGTGATATACAAGTTGATAAAATTAATAATTCAGTTAAATACATAAATATAATATTTTAGATGTTATAAAATGTAAATACGGTTTTTTTTTAAATTAGGATGGATAATTATAATATTAATGTTTATAAAAAAACATATATGCAACTCTTCTAATAACTTTAATTTAATTTTGACTAAGAAAAATAAAAATTAAATGGATGATTATAATTAAGTAATTTTATCTATTTCTTAAATGAATTAAGGTTCGATCGTACTATAAATTTGATACAAATTACTTTTTAATTTATATTAGAAGATAAGATATTACATAAAAGATAAATTTAGTGACTAAGGTATGATTTAAATAAAAATCAATTACCTAAATAAGCAACATACCTTATACATTCGCGAAAACAAGCTTAAAAATATCAAATTACGAAAATGAGCATCAGTTTCGCCCCCAAAAGCTCAGTTTCGCCCCTTGGTTCGCCCACCAATCAAAGCTCGCCACGTGTCACCAGTTTCGCCCCTTAATGCTCAGTTTCGCCCCTATGGGCATCAGTTTCGCCCCTGGTGGGCCCCACAGCCCAGTTTCGCCCCTCACAGCCCAGTTTCGCCCCCAAGGTGGGCCCCGCATGCCCAGTTTCGCCCCTAGCCTCTAGTTTTGAACCTCAAGCCTCAGTGTCTCCTCTGTATGCCCCACATGTCTTGCACACTCTTAAATTTTATAATTTTACCCTCTTTTATTACTTAAAAAATTTGAAGTAGCCTTTAAGCTAATTTTAAAAAATTTAATCTTACTCCTATATATAATACATTTTCATCATAAAAACTGTTTAATTATAATAAATCACTTATTAATATGTATTAAAAAATATGGTATCATACTTATATATTATTTTATCATACTCTTATTTTTATTGATTGTTTTTGTTGGTATTTAGTTGCCGAAAAGTTAAATTTGATTGTTACTTTTGAACGTGTATAAACGAAACATTGTTAACGTTGGTGTAGTATTTCATAAATTTAAATTAATGTAATACTACTTTCGTGTCCTTATCAATTTAAATTTATGAAATATTACACCAACGTTAACAATGTTTCGCTTATACACGTTCAAAAGTAACAATCAAATTTAACTTTTCGGCAACTAAATACCAACAAAAACAATCAATAAAAATAAGAGTATGATAAAATAATATATGAGTATGATAAAATATTTTTTTAATACATATTAATAAGTGATTTATTATAATTAAACAGTTTTTATGGTGAAAATTTATTATAAAGGAGTAAGATAAAATTTTTTAAAATTACCTTAAAAGGTAATTCAAATTTTTTAAGTAATAAAAATGGGTAAAATTATAAAATTTAAGAGTGTGCAAGACATGTGGGGCATACAGAGGAGACACTGAGGCTTGAGGTTCAAAACTAGAGGCTAGGGGCGAAACTGGGCATGCGGGGCCCACCTTGGGGGCGAAACTGGGCTGTGAGGGGCGAAACTGGGCTGTGGGGCCCACCAGGGGCGAAACTGATGCCCATAGGGGCGAAACTGGGCATCAAGGGGCGAAACTGGTGACACGTGGCGAGCTTTGATTGGTGGGCGAACCAAGGGGCGAAACTGAGCTTTTGGGGGGCGAAACTGATGCTCATTTTCGCAATTTGATATTTTTAAGCTTGTTTTCGCGAATGTATAAGGTATGTTGCTTATTTACGCAAAATCCCCTTTTTATAATCCCCTCGTGAAGAAAGAAAACAAAAACCATTAACTCATTGTTCCATATATACATTTGTGACAAATTAAACGACGTCGTTTTCTACTATTCATAGCAATTGGTGGGCTCCACCTTACATATCCTAACTATTTAAGCTTGAGTTTGATTATTGGCTTCTTGCAGAGCGTTTATTCTTTCTTCCAGTTTAAAAGGATGTTTTGCCAATTTTTTTCCTTTCGATACTAAAATTCTATCATTACCCATTTTTTTTCAATTAAATGTAATTAATCATCTCTTTTAGGTATTATTATATTAAGATGTATTATTTTTTATGTTATTTGTTTTTATGTTTTTTTATTTTTATAACTTTTAACATATAATATTCGATATATAAAAATATATATCCGTGACCAATTCAAAATATTTATATCTTAATATAAATTTTATTGTAATTCGATTTTGTTAAAAATGTATTTTTCCGAAATCATTTTAAAAGATTACATTTAGTTGGATAAACATATGTTCAGCATACATATGTCTACATTTGTGACTAATTCATTTTTTATATAAATTTTATTGCAATACGATATTGATAATAAAATGTAATTTTCAAAATCATAAGTTGGATCTAATATGTATTGTGAATTCCTTAAAACAAAAATTCAACTCCTCAAGTTAGGAAGTTATTTCAGTATTATTTATCTCTGCCTTTTGTTTCCCGCCGCAAAGCGCGGTAACTTACATCTCGTTAAATAAATAAATAAACACAAAACCAAAAATTTCCAAGACGATGAAACAAACTAAATGCACCCAAAATTTCCAAGACGATGAAACAAACTAAAAGCCGAAGTGACAAAAAAGCAATTTTTTTCTATCACAAAAAGAAAAGAAAAGAAAGAGTCGAGTCATGCAAAGAGGAAAATTACAAAAATCGTGTCCATGTGGTTTGTAAAAAGTAACACCTTTGGTCCTTTATAATTAAAAAGTACAGAAATCGTCCCTGTGGTTGCTATTTTGTAACACTTTTCGTCCATGTTGTTGACATTTTATTACATGTTTGGTCCTTTATGCAAACGACCGTTAACTTTTTTGTTAAGTCCCCCCTCATGTGCCTTGCACATGAGGGTATTTTGGTCATTTAACCAATTATTCTCCATACCAAACACTCACCCATATTATCTTACATCCTTACCTAACTCTCTCTCACTCACATTTACCATCTTTCTCTCTGGAAGAAACCACCGCCACCACCATCGGTCACCACCACCATCACCATGAGAACCGCCACCACCACCATCCGAACCGCCACCCCCACCGTCGCCTGGTTCGTTTCTCCAACAACCACCACCATCACAGAGAACCACCGCCGTCCTGGTTCGTTTCTCCAACAACCACCGTCGCCACAGAGAACCACCGCCCCCCCCCCCCCCCCCCATGAACCGCACCACCGTCTTCACGACTGGTTTAACAAGGTGAGCCGATTTAGAACCACCGCCGTCATCGAAATACCTAGATCTGATGGCAGTGGTCACCAACACCCGTCCCTCTCTCTGCTCTCGACTCTCTTCACCACGGTGAAGAACAAATATTGGAGCTGACGATGATGAACAACAACAGATCTCGGGAACCACCGCCATCATCGGAAGTCGAGCCTCGTTCTAGGGTTTTCTCATTTGGCATCAAGGGTTTTCTCATATTTGGGATATAGGGTTTTCTCGTCACTCTCTGCTCTCGCCATAGATCTGAACCACCGCCGACGCCATTAAAGTAGAACCGCCGCCGCCGTCATTCATGTAGAACCACCGCCATCATCGAAAGTCAGATCTGCGTGTTGTTGTTCTTCATCTGGAAATCCTAAAACAGATCCAATCACAAGATGGATCTTGAATAGGTTATATATCCAATTTTTGAAGTTTTTACAAGTTCTTGCAATAATCTAAAAGAGATAGAGTTAGAAAGAAATCACCAATCACAAGATGGACACAATGATTTATAGTGGTTCATGCAAGTGTTAACAAACTTGCACTACATCCACTCCTTGGCCTCACCCACCAAGAATTTGCTCCACTATCTTCTCTCTTTGAAGGTAGAGATAAACCTTTTACACTTCTCTTTTTCACTTGCAAGAATTAACACTTCAAACTTGCAAGTTAGGTAAAGATAACCTTGCTTCACTCTAATTCTATAGGCTAGAGTTGATCCTCACTTCACTCTAATTTGAAAGGCTAGAGTTGATCCTCACACTATTACAAATGATATGAAATGTAGAAGTAGTGTTTAAGCTTTAAAAGCTTTGACTCTTGCTTGAATCTTGAACTTGAAAGATGAATTAATATTCAAAGATATGAGCTCAAGTGTTAGAGAGTATTCTGGATGTTTTGTATTTGCAAGAGGTGAGTAATGAATGAGGTTTGAGTTGGTTTAAATAAAGAAAAAGGTGCAAGTCCAAAAGCTGTTCAGACTTACCACGGTCGACCGTGGCTTCGACCGTCAGTCACCTGGACTTTCTTGTTCTTTGCAATATAGACGTTGGACTTTATTTAAAACCACACTCAACTCATTTTTACCATATAAATCAACTGAAAAGTAGATGTTCAAAAGGTTGGTTGATACCATACTTCTAATGTTTGAATTTAAACACAAAAATGGAAGTTTGGAAACCAATACACAAACCATGTTGAAAATTTACCCCTTTGGGAGATTCCTTTGCTAATTATGGTGGTGTATTGCTTCAAAGTAGGATTATGTTTGTTATTTGCTTAAAATGGGAAGTCTTAGATTTAATCAACCAACACAAATGAGTTTTATAAAATCTTTGTCATTTTTATAAAAGTTTTTATAAAAATAATTTTATAAAAACTTAAACTTATTTAATTATTTTATTTGTAAGCTCATATCATTTGAATTTATTCTTGTAGGTATCTTCGATGAAGACTTCATCTTGAACATTGATGGCGCTTTATCTTGGATGATTTATACGATTTATTTTGTAACAAATAAATATAAATATTTATTTGCTTGATTATATATATAGATGTATATGTGCACATATGTTAATGTTAGTGTATCAATTATATAAACATATTGTATATTTTTGAATTAACAAAAGAGGATATAAATTATATTCCTATTTTCCCAACATTTTCTAATTCAAATTTATTATCCAATCAATTTATTAAGTTATTAACTCATACATACGTATTATTGTGTGTGTGTGTGTGTGTATATATATATATATATATATATATATATATATATATATATATATATATATATATATAGTAAAGGGATCAATATAGTCCCTTTATTTATATGTAGTCCTTGTAGTCCTAATTACAACCGTTGATTTTGAAGGGTGTAGATTGTAAATTAACCATTTTCTAATTTAAATGAAGGAGGTAGTTTTTAAAATATCAAATCGTGCATAACTTTTCTTATTTAATTGAAGCACTAGTTTGTAACATTTCCAAATCGTGCATAACTGCTATGTCCATTTCCCTGCGCCATTTTTATTACAGAATTTTTTCTGTTTGATCATTGATTTTGAGTTTTTGCCAAGGGATTAGATTGTAAATTTCATCGTTCAAACAAACATGGGTACCCTTTCCTTTTTTTTTAGTTTGCAACTGTCATACTCGTGTTTTTTTTTTTGAGTTTGCAGACGAAACATACAAATAAGGTATCAATATAATACAATTGGCCATTTGAATGGAAAATGCAAATAAGGTATAAATAATTAAAAAATAAAAATGGCGCATTTCAAATTTATACAAAGAATTATGTGAATATAAATTAATGACATGCATTTATAAAGTTCATTAATTAATCATAATGAGGATTTTACAATCATAAGCATTGTAAGATAATTTATAATCAAGTAGATGCCATATGCGAATAAAGATACATTTAAAAAAATATTATGCATTTCTAATTTATTATTCAGATGTATCATTACCTAATGAAATCATCCCAATTGCAATTTAGTTTGCCAATTATATCAATATAGTTGGCCATTTATATGAAACATGCAAATAGAGGATATAATATTTTAAATAAAAACTATTGCATTTCAAATTTATACACGGGCTTATCATAATATAATTACATGCATTTTCAAAATCCATTTATTAATCATACAGAGGATTTTTTCAATTTTGATTTCAAAGAAGGAGGCTCTAGGTATCTTATGTTTGAAAAACACCTGTTACAAGGAATAAAGAAGGCTAAGCCTTAAAATACTACCGTAAATCACTCCACTAAAAATGGAGATGATATTACTAGACAAAACAATAAAAATATAAATATTCTATAATAACGAAAACTCCTTTACTCCCCCTCAAGTTGGAGCGTGTAGGTCACGAACGCCCAACTTGCAAAGTAGAGTTTGAAGATGTTGAGCTCCCAAAGGCTTTGTAAATAAATCAGCGATCTGTTGCTTTGTATTGATGTGCAGCGGTAAAACATCGTGAGATTCGACTCGTTCTCGAACGAAATAGCAATCCATCTCAACATGTTTCGTCCTTTCATGAAAAACGGGGTTATTGGCAATGTGCTTAACTGCCAAATTATCACAAAAGAGAGGCGTGGCTTGGTCTTGAGTGGCTTGTAGGTCGGTGAGAAGCCATCGCATCCAAAGGACCTCGCTAACGGTAGTGGCCATAGAGCGATACTCAGCTTCGGCTGAAGAACGAGAAACCACCGATTGCTTTTTCGTTTTCCAAGAAATTGATGCTCCACCGAGAAGTAGAACATAACCAGTTCGTGAACGTCTTGTAAGTTTGCAACCAAGCCAATCGGCATCACAAAAGGCAGAAAGATTTAAACCACCAACTTTCGGTAAAAGAATACCTTGACCGGGACTAGACTTTAGGTAGCGTAAGATCCGATTTGCAGCTGTCAAATGATCCTCTCTTGGATCAGAAACAAACTGGCTTAACAAGTTGACAGAGTACGCGATGTCCGGTTGTGTGGCTTGTAAATAAAGAAGCCTACCAATGAGACGTCGATATTGTTGCGCATCAACTTTAGGGCTTTCTTCACATTGATCGAGCTTCAATCCTTGTTCCATGGGAAATGAACTCGGTCGACAGCCGATCATGCCACTATCTTCAAGCAAATCTAACGTGTATTTGCGCTGGCTCAAGACTAACCCATCTGTGGTACGGGCAACTTCGATTCCCAAGAAATACTTGAGCGGACCAAGGTTTTTGATGCTGAATTTTTCATCTAGATATTGCTTTGTCTCTTGAATTTTAGTAGCATTATTTCCGGTTATAATCACGTCATCTACATAAATAAGAATGGCCACGAAGGTAGCTCCATCCTTGAAAGTGAACAGAGAATGATCCGCATGAGATTGCTTGTAACCGGTGGCAATTAGAGAAGCGGTAAACTTGTGGTACCAATTCCGGGAAGCCTGTTTCAAACCGTAAAGGGACTTACGAAGCCGACAAACGCGAGTGTCCCCCTTTTTTGAGAAACCTTGTGGGAGCTTCATATAAACTTCTTCATCTAAGTCACCATGTAAAAACGCGTTGTTGACGTCGAGTTGATGAATCAACCATTCTTTCTTAACGGCAACCGCAAGCAAGGTGCGAACGGTAACTAACTTAGCGACTGGAGCAAAAGTATCATGGAAATCAACACCTTCCATTTGAGTGTAACCCTTTGCCACGAGACGAGCTTTATATCTTTCGATTTCACCATTCGGTTTGTATTTAAGCTTGTACACCCATTTAGAGTCGATAGCCCGTTTGCCATCCGGTAATGTTTCCAAGGTCCAAGTTTTGTTTTCTTCAAGAGCCCGGATTTCTTCTTTCATGGCTAGCTTCCAGTTTTCATCCTGCATAGCCTCGTGAAACGATTTCGGCTCATTATGTTTAGTAATGGCCGTTAAAAACGCTTTGTGTGGGTTTGAAAATTTTTCATAAGAAATGTAATGGGCTAAGGGATGTGTTGTGGTGTTCAAGGGTTCTTGATTGGAAGCGGGTGCGCTGTGATTGATGGATGGTGGCAGATTCACGTGAAAATCATCGAGTCGTTTAGGTCGTGTTTTAATTCTTTGTTGTCTGCTTGGTTCTGGTTCCTCAACGTTCACCACAGTTTCATATTGTTCTTCATCATGTGTACCACTTTCTTGTTCCATGTGGGTATCAGATTCAGATTCATTTGTTTCATTTGATATATTGACATTTTCAACATGTGGATTTTCATATGGGCTTTGAAGATTTGGCCCATATGTTGGTTCTTCACTTGCATCTGGACTGTTTTCTTGGTGAGGATTTTGTTGCCCTTCAATTTCTAGTTCTTCATAATACCATGGGGGAAAGCTAAAAATTTGCTCATTTTCCAGTTTATCAATTCGATCCAAATTCCCATAGGGGAACACATTTTCAACAAATTTCACATCCCTTGAAACAACTATTTTGTTGTTGATCATGTCGAATATCTTGTATCCCTTTGTTCCCGGTGGATACCCCAAGAATACCCCCGGACTCCCCCTCCATTCGAATTTATCACCCTTTGTGTCAACGATTCGATAATAAGCAAGACACCCAAATACCCTCATGTGCTCATATTCGGGATTTTGTTCAAACAATATTTCAAATGGAGTTTTGTTGTCTATGGGTTTAGAAGGAAGACGGTTGATTATATAAGCTGCTGTCAAGACACATTCTCCCCAAAACCTTTTTGGAAGATTTGCCTCTATACGAAGGGCTCGCGCGGTTTCAAGTAAGTGCCTGTGCTTCCGTTCCACAACACCATTTTGTTGCGGTGTGTGAGGACAAGTGGTCTCGAGTATTATGCCTTGTTCAACATAAAAATCATTCATGCGACTTGAAACAAATTCTCCCCCATTGTCACAGCGAATCCTTTTAATCATTTTGCCAAATTGAGTTTTTACCATCTTGTGAAAACCCATTAGAGCATCGCTTGCCTCATACTTGTGTTTCAAGAGAAAAACCCAAACGGATCGACTATAATCATCCACAATTGTTAAAAAATAGCTCTTCCCGGTAAGTGAAAGAGTTCTATACCTTCCCCAAATATCACAATGTATTAAATAGAAACACTCTTTGGTTTTGATAGTGCTCTTGGGAAAAGGTAATCTAGTATGTTTGGCTTTTGCACAAGAATCACAATCTTCAGTTTTAAAGGACGCCTTTTCAACAAAATCAAGATGAGAAAGTTTACTGCTAGAGGTGTGGCCTAGCCTCTTATGCCACACATCAACGGTAACCACCATCGCACATCTTTCACTCTGCCCCGCCCTGATCCGATACAGTCCATTTATGCATTTACCCACTCCAATTAATTCCCTCGAGCGCAAGTCTTGCATAAAACAAAAATCCGGATAAAAGGTTATGGAGCATTGATGCTCTCTCGATAGTTTGCTTACGGATAAGAGATTACATCTAAACTTTGGAACATGCAAGACATCTTTTATAATGATCCCGTTTGGCAAACGACTATTTCCTTTACCCGTGACGGACACAAATTCACCGTTTGGTATTAAGACAGGTGGGTCACTGGTCGAAGCCCTTCTCTTATCGAGCCATTCGGTATATTGTGTTATGTACTCGGTACATCCCGAGTCCAAAATCCAGTCGTCTCCTTTATTTTCTTTCCCTGCAAGATATCTCAAAAGAGAATAATATTGCTCAGAATTTAAGGTAGGTATCGGACTTACATTCGGATCCGATTTGTCGCAACCTACTTCTGGTTTTATTGAGTTTTGCTTCCCCTTCCCTGGCCACCACTCTGGATAGCCAATTCTTTTAAAACATCGCTCCTTGTTATGGCCATTTCTTCCACAATGATCACAATGTTCCGTGCTATCCCTTCTTGTTGTGTCCATCTCCTTGTTTTCACTTTTTCAGAAAGAGAACTTTACCCTTTTTGATTTGCAGTCAATTAGTGATATGAACGAGACAACAGTCAGATTCAAGATCTATTTGGAGAATAAAAAAGAAAAAGGTTTGCTGGATTCGTTTTGGGGTTTTTGATCTTTTTTTTTTTTTTTTTGTAGTAGGCAGCGGTAATTGGCAGGTCGATCAGATGTTAGGATTCATGGCCTGCTCTGATACCATTTCAATTTTGATTTCAAAGAAGGAGGCTCTAGGTATCTTATGTTTGAAAAACACCTGTTACAAGGAATAAAGAAGGCTAAGCCTTAAAATACTACCGTAAATCACTCCACTAAAAATGGAGATGATATTACTAGACAAAACAATAAAAATATAAATATTCTATAATAACGAAAACTCCTTTAGATTTTAGGGGAACTAGTTTGCATTTGCAATTTTAATTTTAATTTGGATTAAACATGCGTATAAAGGATAATACTAAAAAAAATCTGCATTTCTAATTTAGATACACAATTTTTATAAGCAAATGACATGCATTTTCACCATCCTTAAGCATTTGATCATAACAGAACTCACTTAGAATTTTATTGTGCCAATTATATCACTATAGTGCATGTTATTCGGCTTTTATATCATTTAGTAATAGTGTTGTTTAACTTTCTTAAAGACTATTTACATTGACATTGTACTCACTAGTTGTTCCTTCTTCTTGGTTTGATGTTTCTTGACTCTCAATCTCCACATTCTCCATATCTTGTTCTTTCCCATCTGTTTGCCTCACAACTCTCATCTTCATCTTGATTCATACATATTTGCTCTTCGCCCGGTTCCACCACCTTTTGCATTGCAAAGCCAAGTCATAATCAAGTTTCATGTAGTGAAAACATTTATAAATTTCTATTTAAATTGACATGTAGATGAAACATGAGAATAAAGAATAAAATTTTTATAAAAATTCTGCATTTCTAATTTAAATACATAGCGATCATAAGCAAATGTCATGCATTTTCAAATGTATACACATAGTAGCATTGGATTTTACGATTATATGTATTTGACGACTAGTCATAATCAAGCAGCATGTAGGGAAAATAGTTACAATTTCCAATTTAAATTGCCATTTAGATGTCACATGAATAAGGAATAAATATATCTAAAAAACTATGCATTTCTGATTTATATTCCCCTCTATCATAAGCAAACATCATGCATTTTCATATTACATAAAATTTTGCTAAAAACAGAACCATATTGCAATTTAAGTTGCCAATTACTTCAATATAATTCATGCTATTTATAAAGAAGAATGAGGGGAAAACAGTTGTCAAATGCTATTTAAATGGGCATGTAGAGGAATAGGAATGGCAATGGGGCGGGTTCGGGGCGGGGCAGGCAATCCCCGTCCCCGAACCCGATAAGGAAATTTTGCCCCGTCCCCGCCCCGTTCCCCGTCGGGGAGCTTATCGGGGTGCCCCATTGGGGTTACAGCTTGCCCCGATCCCCGCCCCGATCCCCGTTTTTGCCCCGAAATTTTAAAAAAAATACATTTTAAATAATATAAAAATAAATATAAATACAAAATGCTTACATGCCAAGGGTAAAGAACTAAAGTGATTTATAAAAACCCTAATTTGCACCCTCTACATACACTAATACACATTAAATAATATAAATATATATATAAATATAAATATAATATATAAAATTATAAATATAATATATAATCGGGGCGGATCGGGGCGGGGCAAGACATCCCCAGTCACTGCCCCGATACCCGAAAAAATCCCCGTTAATGCCCCGTTCCCCGCCCCGATCCCCGATAATGCCTGCCCCGCCCCGCCCCGTTTAGTTCGGGTTTCGGATTTCCCCATCGGGTTCGGGTGTTTTTGCCATCCCTATAGAGGAAAGATGTGAATAAAGAATAAACACTTTAAAAAAACTTGTGCATTTCAAATTTATAACTAGAAATGTCATTGGAGTTTACGACCATATGGATTCCAATAGCCGGTCATAATCAAATAGCATGTAGATAAAATAGTTATCAGTACCAATTTAATTTGCTATATAGATGATACATGGAAATACATAATTAATTTAAAATAAAGTTCTTCATTTCTAATTTATATACATTAACTTTCATACGCTTTTGACATGCATTTTCATATTCCATAAGCATTTGTGATACCCAAACGTAATTATAATTTAAATGGTCAATTAGATCAATACAAAGCATGTTATTCAATTTATATCGACTATATTATTAAAGAGAATAAATATAATAGATGAATAAAATGTCCAGTAATTACATACCGCTGCTCTCGATGGATAAAACAATTAAAATATGCTAATTTTTATAAAAACGTCGCATTACGATAAAATTTATATCAAAACGTAGATAAAAATGAGACGGTCACAAATATATAATTATTTTTTCTCTAAACAAAATATATCACAAGTTATTAAACATAATTTATAAACAACCAATATATAATTACATTAATACACAATTTTTATTCTCACATTTTTCAAAAAACACCCTAAAATTTACATCCAACTCCCTCCTCAATTAATTTAAAATGCATGGTTTGGGTGGTGGGGGCGTCGGACGTGGGGGCCTGAATAAACATTTTTTTTTTTTGTGTTTTAATTTTAATTTTTTATGGATATGACACTTGTCGTAATTATATGAGGACTATGAGAACTACAGATAAGATTGGTTCTATATTGATATTATATATATATATATATATATATATATATATATATATAGGGGAAGGTTCAAACGAGAACTGTTTTTCGTACAAGAACTGCGAGAACCAATCTCAACCGTTCCTTGGATATGGGAAGTTTATGGATGGAGAGCGTGGAGGGGATCGAGTGTGGCAGGATGTATGTGAGGAATTCAGGGATGGGCAATGACATTAAAGGAGGGGGAATTGGACGGCTCAGATTGGTTCTCATAGTTCTCGTACGAAAAATAGTTCTCGTTTGAACTTTTACCCATATATATATATATATATATATATATATATATATATGCATACTTATGTTATCAAAATTATCTCTAATTATAGTTGAGGTTCAAAACTAGAGGCTAGGGGCGAAACTGGGCATGCGGGGCCCACCTTGGGGGCGAAACTGGGCTGTGAGGGGCGAAACTGGGCTGTGGGGCCCACCAGGGGCGAAACTGATGCCCATAGGGGCGAAACTGAGCATTAAGGGGCGAAACTGGTGACACGTGGCGAGCTTTGATTGGTGGGCGAACCAAGGGGCGAAACTGAGCTTTTGGGGGCGAAACTGATGCTCATTTTCGTAATTTGATATTTTTAAGCTTGTTTTCGCGAATGTATAAGGTATGTTGCTTATTTAGGTAATTGATTTTTATAAAAAATACTTTCCGCATGCTAAAAACAAACCAAATCAACTGGTCTTGGAGAAAAGGATAGAAAAATAAAATAAAATATATAATAATTTGATTTTAGGTGGTTAAATACGTATTAAATTTTATATCTTAATTTCTTCTGATTATAATTTTATAATACGTATCTTAATATATGTCTTTTTTTATTTATGAAATTGCCCCATATATAAAAGTGTATAAAAAAACTATAGACATATGATTATATTTTATCTCTTCAAATTATTGCTTATAAATAAAAAAACCATGCTAGCATACATTTACTGCTCCCAACCGTAACAACAACTGACATCATTCCTTTAATTGTTTTGTTTATTAATTAATACTTGATATCATAAGTCCTAAAACTGGTATTAAAACGAACCAGAAAGTGAGTTTAATTCCCGTTTTTGGCTGCATTGTTGGTCAACAAAAGTATTACTACCGTCATTTACATAGGGTTCTAAATTCTCATCCTTTTTGGCTTTTAAATTAAATTGTTCATTGGAGTACCTTAATTTGATTTTTATTTGAAGTTTGGAATTGGAATCACATGATTTGGTTAAGTATCATAAACAGGTTGTTTTTTAAACCATGTCAGCAACCTTCACGCCAGAGTGCTTCTTGTGAAATTCACACCATCTACTATGTCCAAGCCTAAGTGTGGTTCAAGCCAACTGATATTGAAGGTTGCTCACAAGATCCTTACTTAACTTGTGTCAAATATATGGGTAGTAACATCTATTACAGGTATACGTTGATTACTTATTTACTTGTTGTTAAAATTATAATACACTTCCAAGACCAACATGTAGGGTACATTTGTAATTTATTGTTGTTCTATTTCTGGAATTTATTTTAGTTATTTGGTTGCTTTGTAGGTTTATGGGCTGAGCAGTTTGTGGGCTTGAGGAGCTGTTATGGGCTGTGTTGCTGGTCTGAAGGTTATGGGCTGTTGAAGAGGGCTGGCTTGAGACCGGGTTGAGTACTCGGTAGGGTGCACACATAGTGTGGATGTTACCCGGTATTCCCCTTAGCCGCCTTATAACTAAGACTTGTATACTTCTCGTTATATACATAGAAAAGAAGAGAAGTCGATAAGTGCTCAAGCAAGTCTCGCTTGTTCAGTTCTTCTGTTAGAGTTTCTTCTTTAGTTTCTTTAAGTTTCTTGAGAGTTTTTAGTAGTGCAGATCTGTGTAAAGTGTTGTACTGAGTTTATGTTCAGTGTTCGTTGATTTCTACTTCGCGTTTTAGCGGTATTTGTTTGCTGTGCCTTCTACCGTTGTGGTTGAGATTTTCTACATGGTATCAGAGCTACGGCTCTTGGATTGTTCGATTATCTAATCGATTTGTTGTTGTTCGTGTTGTAAACCTGGATCGGCTGATTCTTTTGTTGATTGGCCCGTGTTCGAGATTTGTGGAAACCCTAAGTTGATTCTGTTTGTTCGACTGGTCTTTTCTACTGGTCGCTTCGCTCTTTCAGTGTGCTCTCGTTTATTCTTGAGAGACTGAAGATCATATTATATTCGTGATTGGGTTTGGCATAAACCCTAATTTCTGCATTTATTGCTTTTCTGTTTGGGCGACTGTTCTGGGATAATTGTGCTTCATCTGCGAGTTTGCTGCTTGGTTTATTGCACTCTGAATCCTTCTTATCACATGAAAAGGTTTGTTGCTCTTGCTCAATTCAGACCGAGCAAGACACTGTAAGTCTTCTTTCCTTTTTCTGCTTCGTGGTTTCTGTTTTCTTGTGGCTAATTCTTGGTCACGGTTTTGCTTTGTGATTTTGTTCATCTGGTTGTTCTGTTTTTCTTGTTGCTTTGTGTGATCATGTCGAGTCCTAAAGGAACCCCCAAAGAAACCAAAGATACAGTGGATTTAGATGATCCACTGTACTTGCATCCTTCTGATAGTGCGGTTGTTTCTATTGTTAGTATTAAATTGACTGGACCTGATAATTTTAGAGTATGGAAAAGTTCTATGATAAGGGCTTTGAAAGGTAGGAATAAATTGTGCTTTGTTGATGAATCCTATACCATTCCTGATGAGAAAGATGAAAAACAGTATAATAAATGGGAACGTGTCAATGCTATTGTTTGTTCTTGGATCCTTGGGTCAATATCTGAATCTATTTACTCTAATCATGTTTGTTCGGAAATTGCTTATGAAATTTGGAATGAGTTAACAGAGACTTATCAAAAATCAGATGGATCTGTTATTTTTAATGTTCATCAAAGGATTAATTCATTAGTTCAAAATGGTTTAACCGTGTCTGAGTACTTTTCAAAACTCGATTCGTTGTATAGGAATCAAACATGGGAAATTGTTCCTATGCCTGCTAACAGGAAGCCTATAGGCTGTCGGTGGGTCTATAAAATCAAGTATAAAGCTAATGGTGAAATAGAAAGATATAAAGCTAGGTTAGTAGCGAAAGGTTATAGTCAAAGAGAGGGAATAGATTATGAGGAGACCTTTTCTCCTGTGGCCAAGATGGTTACAGTTAGAATTATCATATCTGTTGCTGTCAATAATAGTTGGGGTTTGCATCAACTTGATATTAACAATGCGTTTTTGTATGGTGAATTGGATGAAGAAGTTTATATGGTGTTGCCTGAGGGTTATAATAGTAAGAACAGTAATGATGTTTGCAGGTTAAGAAAGTCTCTTTATGGGCTGAAACAGGCCCCTCGAAAATGGAATGAGAAGTTGTGTGCTGCCTTGTTTGAGTTCGGTTTTGTGCAGAGTATCAATGATTATTCTTTGTTTACGAAGGAGAGTAATGGTATTCTTGTTTTCCTGCTTGTTTATGTTGATGATATAATTCTGACAGGAAATAGTTTAGTTGAAATTGAAAAGGTTAAATTGTTTTTAAAATCTAAATTTATGATTAAAGATCTTGGTAAGCTGAAGTTTTTCTTGGGTATTGAAGTTATTGATACTCCTGTTGGAGTTTGTCTTACTCAAAGGAAATACTGTTTAGAACTTCTTCATGAGTTTGGTATGCTTGCATGTAAACCGATAAAGATTCCTTTAGATCCTAATGTTGTTATCACTGATTGTGGAGTCGATGATAAAGATGCTTTGCTGGAAAACTATACTGAGTTTCAGAAGTTGATTGGTAAGCTTATTTACTTAACTATGACTCGTCCTGATATTTCCTATACTGTGCAGACGTTAAGTCAATTTATGCACAGGCCTAGAAAATCTCATCTTGCTATTGCTTTAAGAGTTTTGAGATATTTGAAAAACAGCCCTGGTTGTGGTATCAATATTGTTAAAAGTGATTTGAGTAGTGTTACTGCCTTTTCAGATGCTGACTGGGCTAAGTGTCTTGTTTCAAGGAGATCTGTTACTGGTTTTTGTGTGTTTTTTGGTAAAAACATGATTTCTTGGAAAAGTAAGAAACAGGATACTGTTTCTAGGTCGTCGACTGAGTCTGAATATAGGGCTCTTGGTTCGGTAACGTGTGAAGTGGTTTGGGTCTTAAAACTTTTGTTCGATTTGGGTATAAAAGGTCTTAATCCTGTAAGTGTATATTGTGATAGTGAGTCAGCAATTAAACTGGTTCATAATCCTGTTTTTCATGAAAAAACAAAACATTTTGAAACTGATGTTCATTTTGTAAGAGATAAAGTTGCTAAGGGTGTTATCAAAGTTATTAAGGTACCATCTGCTAAACAAATAGCAGATGTGTTCACGAAGTCTTTGCCGTCTGTGCAGCTTGGTACATTGTGTTCTGATATGGGTCTTTATAATCCATTTCAGAGGTGATACTAATTCCCTTGTTGGTCTTGAGGGGGGGTGTTAAAATTATAATACACTTCCAAGACCAACATGTAGGGTACATTTGTAATTTATTGTTGTTCTATTTCTGGAATTTATTTTAGTTATTTGGTTGCTTTGTAGGTTTATGGGCTGAGCAGTTTGTGGGCTTGAGGAGCTGTTATGGGCTGTGTTGCTGGTCTGAAGGTTATGGGCTGTTGAAGAGGGCTGGCTTGAGACCGGGTTGAGTACTCGGTAGGGTGCACACATAGTGTGGATGTTACCCGGTATTCCCCTTAGCCGCCTTATAACTAAGACTTGTATACTTCTCGTTATATACATAGAAAAGAAGAGAAGTCGATAAGTGCTCAAGCAAGTCTCGCTTGTTCAGTTCTTCTGTTAGAGTTTCTTCTTTAGTTTCTTTAAGTTTCTTGAGAGTTTTTAGTAGTGCAGATCTGTGTAAAGTGTTGTACTGAGTTTATGTTCAGTGTTCGTTGATTTCTACTTCGCGTTTTAGCGGTATTTGTTTGCTGTGCCTTCTACCGTTGTGGTTGAGATTTTCTACACTTGTATTGAAATAGACATCACAAACCCAGTAATGCAATGCACTAACCTCACGCAGTCATGTAATCATTTTTTTAACAAATGATTTTTTCAACTTTATATAGAATTTGAAACAAATTAAGGGAGAGAAAATTTTTGAAAAAGTTAAAGATCAAGATATACTTTCAAGGGGGAGTAAAGTTATGTTTAATAAAAATTCAAAGAATGCTAAAACAAAGACCCACACCCCGAGAAGCAAACATTTTGGTTCAAATGTTCTAGATCAAGTCTCCCATGAGGTCAAAAGTGATGGTCATGGTTGTAAATTTTGAAAAACTCGAGTTACTACTTGAAAAATACAAAGAACGATCTTCGAGTTTTTTTTACTACAGAAAAAAAAAAGGAATCTCTACATATCCTAAAGATGGAGATTGTCATAATGTTTAATCAGTAGTTTTATCTTATTATACTTAATTTTTTAATGAACTCAAAGTGAGAGATTTGGTAGATTCCAGTTTATTGTTAATGTAATTTATTCTGCTGCCTCTTACTCAGAGGCTTCTCCCCTTGTAACTTAATGATATGAAATAAATCTCTTGCCTTTCAAAAAAAAAAAAAATAGCTATATTTTTGTAATATTAATTTGATAGTTAAGTGTTATTATCACATATCACACAATTTAGGATAAAAACTGAAGATACCTATTACGTATAAATAGGAGTTTATAAACCGTAATTTTTTAAGTAATTTATTATTCGTACGATAACTGTTCTTGGCCATATCATTACTCTTATATACGCATAACTAACATACATCCAAGTTCATTTCATTATATTAATTATTTTGTTTATTGATTGATGTTTGATACAAGTTTTATATTAAGGTTAAATGAACAAACACGGAGATAATAATATATTTATGTTTATTTATTTTTCAACTATAATTAAACAAACAAAAAGTGTGTATATTTATCCAAGTTACTTAGACTGCCCGCATCCATTGCGTGGATGGATGCGTGAGGACTGCTCACGAGTGTGAGGGTGAGTGAGAGGTATCGCCTATGTACGTGAGGGACGGCTCATGCTCACGCAAGTGACCCCCGTCGCGAGCGTGAGCGGAGATAGAGAGAGGGGCTGATTTTTTTTTTCTTTTTTTTTAATGTGAAGCATGTGATGGATGCGGGGATTGTGTGATGAGATGAGAAAATGGTGAGGGAATAATGTGACGCTGATGTGACAGGTAAAAAGGTATGTAAAAGATGTGATAGATGCGGATAGCCTTACATCCTTGACTCGTACAATAATCTACCGGAGAATAATCTTATATCCTTATTAAAAGAAAATGTTGCTTACATCATCATTCCCATTTTCTAAAAAATCTCCACCAATCACAATCTTTTATTTTTTAAAAACTAATTAAAAAAATCGAAAATAAATACATTATGACGTCACGCTTCAAAACCAAAACTCTTCATCGATTCTTTCTATGGCATACGGCTATCCCATCGCTTCCTTAAGCGACTTCTAGGGCTTAATCGCTTCCTTAAGTTCTACGGTATACGTCTACCCCCATCGCAAGAATCCTTAATCGAGTTCTACGGTATACGGCTTCCCCCATCGCAACAAGGCTTAATCGATTTCTACTGTATACAGCTTCCCCTCATCGCAGATTTCTACGGTATGCTTCATCTCCAATGTGTTGTTTCTCAATCTGCAAAATTCACAAACGGATTACTTTTACAATTTGTTTATGATACCTAATTTACGGCGATTTGTAAGTAACCCACTTTTCTTTCTCGATCTTCAAAATTCACAATCTGATTAATTTTACACTTTGTTTACCATACCTTATTTACAGCGATGTGCAAGTAGCCCTCATTTGTTTCTCAATATGCAAATTTAACAATCTGATTAATTAGAGACTTTGTTTATGATACCTAAATTACGATTTTGTCCCCCATTTAGTTTGTAATTTGATTAGGGATGCTATTTCTTGGTCTGTATATGGGTCTGCTGAAAGTAGTTTCCTCTTCAATTGTTTTGTTTCATTCTTATTCTAGGAGCTATTAAGAAAAATTATCAGGTAAGTTAGGATTGGGTTTAATTTTTTTTATAAGTAGTGAAACCTCATAAAATAAAGCGAGAAAATTCAATTAGCCGATTTCGTAGCTTCAGTAAGTCCACATAGTAGGTTCTGTAATGGTTTGTGAAAATAAATAATAATAATAAAAAAAAAAAAACAGCAGGTTATTTTTTCACTAACCCTGTTGTTCTGATTCGAATTTATAGACTTCACTATTGATCTTCCTTCAAAACCGATTGTGAAACGAAAGCTGGGTTTACGCTGTCTTCGCAATCTGCGATAGTTTCGACAAATTTATTATAGTAGCACTGTAGCAGAAGTCTGCATTAGAATTACCAACATAGGAACTCTATCATCTTTATTAACATACCAATCTATCTCTGAATTCTGTGACATTCAGTACTTTACCTCTATCGTGGGTTTTAGCATGGTACAAGTTTAAACAACTTTTCCTTATCATCTTAGTTTAGGTAGCTATTGTTGTTACTGTTTCATTGGTTATTGATCTATTCAACTTTGCTCTTCACTATTTGATAATTGGTTTGAATTTTAAATTCAACCACTTGATAATTGTCTATAATTCTTGAGTTCTAATCAATTAGAAACAACCATTGTACAATATGAACATAAGGTAATTAAGCATTAAGTGGTCGTTAAAATCGATCTTGAATCATCTGGACATCAACATATTCCAAGGGGTAACAAACTGTTCTCCTTGAACATTACCATCTCCATTGCTTCCCATCACTGAACAAACTTCTCTCAGAAATTCATAATATCTACCCACAAAACAATAAACTGTTAACTATTCTTAGCCAAGATGATGTATATGGAATAAAAAAATCTTGATTTTGAATGTAATTTTATAAGAAGTAAAAATTAGTTCAGAGTTTGGGAAAAATTAAAATTGAAAGCTTTGTGGGAAATTCATCATTTTTTCACTAATTGTAGAGTTTTTCTTATCATCTTAGTTTAGGTAGCTTTTATTGTTACTTTGAACATTGGTTATTGATCTCTTTGACTTTGCTATCTAATGTTGCTATTTGGTTTGAATTTTAAATTCAACTTGTTGATATTTGTCTATAAATTTTTAGTTCAAACCAATGAGGCACATGACAAAATAAACTAAAGAATACTGGCAACTTTCAATCGAATCAATTCTTCATTTGTTTCAATTATATTGTTTGCTTTAGGAGAACAATAGGCATGTCCAGGTCAGGGCAATTCAACGCAGTTTAGTTTTATCCAACTACTGTGTTTGATCTATATATCAAAGTGGTGACAATTTGTTCATTAGGTAATTGTACTTTTCGAACTTAAACCGAATATGGTTGTAACTGATCAGGTCAAAAATGTTTTCTTTGATCTATTCCCAAAGTGTATTCCAATGACTGCTTTTCTAAGTGAATATTGTGTTTCCTTATAAGTTCTTTAATTTGTTGCTAATTTGTTGAATTAACCCTAAATCTTGATTATTATCTTTTGATACCTATTTTTTTCTTTCAAACAGACAACAAATCAGGAAGCAAAGGGTCGCTCTTTGAGGGACTTACAGGCGCAACTCTTATGTCTGGTGTAAGTACTAATCTTTTTAATGTTTTTACATCTATTTACATTACAGAATGTGATTTTAAACATATGCTGCTAAAGCTATTTGGGTATAATTGTTCACTGCAGCAAATCGTGTTGCAAGTGCAATTCTTGGACACAGTAAAGGTATGCCACTTTAGCTGATTTGACTAATTGCGGTCAAAGAAGCTTCAAGTTCAATCTGATCTTTAACATTGATAAATAATTAGTAACCTTTTTTAATACCCGCATGGCTTTGAGTTCGTGAGCTAATAGGGTCGACTGAAAAGTAAAAAATTTCTTTTAATTTTCATGATCATGTTAAACCCTCATTGAATGTTGTTTGGAGAATCTTTTATCCAGGTGGAAATGTTGTGCTCCTGTATGCAACTTTACATCATGATATCCGGGCAGTGATCAATGTGTCTGGTCGTTATAAGATGGATAGGGGCGTCGAGGAGCGACTGGGAAAAGATTATCTTGAATGAGCTAAAAAAGATGGCTTTATCCAAATCAGGTTAACCATATACAACTGTTACAGGTAGCAAAACTGGCGGTTTGGATGGGTTGGGTAACAGTCAGTTAAGTTGACCCACAAACTTCAAAAAGAAACTTATTGAATGACAATTGGCTGTTTTAGGTAGGCAATGAGATCACAAATATTTCGTTAACATTTTAAATGACAGTTTTTTATGTGTGTTATTGTAGTTAAAGATGCCATCTTGCAATTGAGACCACTCCTGTTTGTCGAAAAGTTGCTCGTGTATTTAGTCGTTGCCTATTGGGGTCAAATTAATACACTTTAAGGTTCGCAATAATAACTTTTTTTCTTTATCTGATATTATCATTACTACTGTTAAGATAATATGGAGTGGACCGGTCATAACCTAACTGTTTCATCACGATAATGTCAAATACCTTTGCCGTAGTATGTGAATGAGCATATGTGAGTTTTCTGATATTTGCTTTTAATGTCATAACCTAACTGCTTAATAAAAATCTGTTCTACAAATCTGTATCTTGGAAGGGAAATTTGCCAAGATACTTCAAGTACTTTGATTTGAGATCTCCAATTTCACAATCTATGAAACAAGAAGTTTTCGACTGAAAGCTCAATTTAAAAACTCAATTGTTTCGGAAAATTATAGGTAAACTTAATTGTTTCTAGCTAAAGACCCTGCGTATAAACTTGGGGATACACGGAGTCTTTACCTTCTTAATACCCTGTGTTTTCCACTGAAAGCTCAATTGTTTCAGAAATTGGGCTAAGATCAAAGTATTGGAGGTTATTTTGAGGTTGATAGCAGCTTCGGTAGTAGGATACCCAAGTGGTCATCATATCTTTAAATATATTTAATTTGTAATTTTTTTTCGCTCATATTTGTCTACACTTAAACTGATCTAAAATTACAAATTCATTTCGTATGTGGTTGCAGATTCAATAGCTTGCATGGACTCATAAAAAGTTAGATATCCAAGTTAAGACTAAGCAGAATAGACTTTTTCTTTGGCTTATTCTTTTTTATATTAATCATAATGTTTGTGCTTCAATTGAAGTGAAATGTAGCTCATTGTTATTAATGGCATTCTTTTTTTGTCAAGATAATATTAGAGTGCTTGACGACCAATAATGCCACCATCTTATCACTAAAGCAGAGTTAGTCATCTTAAAATGGAATTAAAGATTGGTATATAACATACATAAGATTGCAATTTATGTATGAATTTTAAAATTCTGCAATGTTAATTCGTTTTTTACGAGATTTTATATTCCTATATATCTATGTTTTGTAATTATTTTTATTCTACGTTTTAGCACTCTTTAAAATATATGAAGTTAAAATTAAATTATATCATCCCCGTGTTGACACACGGGTCACTTAGCTAGTCTAAAATTAAAAGAAAAAGAAAAAGTGGAAAAAGTAAAAGCAAGTTCTTCCCCCAAATATAAAAGAAGCCCTTAAAACCAGTTTCCCTTTCCAAAAGCAGTCTGTCTGTGTCTCACTCTCAACTGCAACACCAGCTGCTCAACACTCGTTAATGGCGGTCTCAATCTCCGTTCTCGTCGCCATCGTTTCTCTTCACCTCATGGCCTTCGTCCTTGCCATCGGCGCCGAACGCCGCCGCAGCACGGTACTCAATTATCCCCATTCTTCCGTCTATATTGAAACCTGTATTACTACTACTATTACTACTTTGTTTACACTTCGTTCACTGATTATAGGCGAAAGTGGTGCCCGACGAGTATGATGAGCGAGATTACTGTGTGTACGCCTCCGATGCGTCGACGGCGTATGGTTTATCGGCGTTTGGGTTATTGCTGATCAGCCAAACGGTTGTTAATGGTGTTACCAAGTGTCTATGCTTTGGTAAAGGTCTTGTGAGGGGTATGTCAAGGAATATCGCCATCTTCTTCTTCATTTTCTCCTGGTCAGTTTTATCTTCACGTAACGTAATTGATTATAAATCTGTTGTCGCAATCTTAGTATCTAATGTGAGACTGGAAATCCAGTTTCAGTTGTCCTCAATCAATTCAGTTTTGCCAAAATTATTGAATTAGGGCAGAGTGTGGGTCCTCCCTCATGTGTTTGTTTGGTTATATTCGTTGTCATGGTGTAATTAGTAATTGAAACAATCTCTGTATGTTACACATGGACATTTGGACTACTGTCTTTCTACTGAAAAATCGTTAAAAATGTTTGTATCCAGCATTAAAATTTAAAAATATATATATATTATCTCAAACACTCAAATTGATCAGCTGATTAGCTCCTAGGATATGTACAAATGTGAAAATTTTATGTATGTCTAAGACAGAAAGTTGTATTTCATGTTTGCTTGTGTAATTAGGGTATAATGTATTCTGGCAGCTGAATGGTGAATTTGGCATGTGGCACAACTATATTTTGCCTGCTTATTAGTCATCATAATGTGCTTACAATAGATCTTATTAGTTAGGTATCATAAGGTGTATGATCATATACCTTCAGGTAGGTTTGTGTTTTTCATTTGTTTGAGTTCTAATGTTGAAGATTTATCTGTTGATAGTCATTGAATTCCCACTTTTATCTTGATCTTTTGTAAAAGATATATGCTTTAACACATCTAAGAATAGCAACTTGGTCATTGGTAGTCTGGTAACTGGTTTGGAACAAGCATCCTTTTTGCATTTTCTGGTTCCAAGTTGGAGATGGATTCGGAGTTGTAATATGTCGTTTTACGAATACAATCCCATAGGGATACCTGCAGAAAGAGCCTTTTATGATGTGTTTTTTGATAGTTTGAGAATTGATTAAAAAACTATGCTAAGCGGACACAAATAGATACCAAGGTCAGATCCATGGTGCTTGTAATTCTATTAGTATTTTTCCATCACATCTGTAAACATTTTGGTGTTTTGGCTGGGTCTATTTAATCTGTAGTAGGAAACATCCAATCCGGTACTGAATGTGTATGTAACATTTACGTAAGTTTGGTTTTCAAACCAAATAGTAATTGAACATGGATATGCCATCCATTCAACAGCTATGCTTTCGTGAGGTAATTAAATGAATGTCACATATTTTATGCATTGTCATGCATTAAGCCCAAGTTACTTATAATATTAAGTTTCATGTCCAAAATGTTAATCATAAGATTAGACAGTTATTGATTGAAAGTAGAGGTGGCAATTTTGAAGCTAATTACTTGTGAATTAGTTGTCGTGGATTGCGTTTCATCTCATATGGGTCACATGGATTGAAAGTTGCTTAAAGTTTGCTTTTTATGTTGGAAAAAATGTGTTTTTTCATGTTTTGGTCACTATTAAATACATATAGATATAATAATATTTTATTAGTGTTTAGTTGGTTTACGTACTCCTTAAAGAGAGCTTCGTAATAAACTAAAAGAGTGTCCAAAACGGAGCTATATCGAGTTTCAAAGTGGAATAATTGGAATGGAAGTTTAAGTGTGGATAGGAGTAGGAAGGAAATTGAGATGGGTATGTA
Organism: Pulicaria dysenterica; assembly: GCA_947179395.2. Classification (NCBI taxonomy): domain Eukaryota; kingdom Viridiplantae; phylum Streptophyta; class Magnoliopsida; order Asterales; family Asteraceae; genus Pulicaria; species Pulicaria dysenterica. The sequence continues at coordinate 117,430,988 of OX359288.1, read as the reverse complement.
AGTATATAACCATGAACAAAGAAGGCTTGGTAATTTTCTTTCTATGGCTTTACTCCACCTCCTACTCGCGCGTAGGGGGTGTATGTCATAGGCTAAATTCGTCGAACGTGGACACAAATGCAGCTCCGAAATCTCTGGCTCGCGCAGCCGGGCTCATCAGTTCCAAATTTTAGTTTTCTTTATTAAAGGAAATGATATAAACTTGCAAATCAAGTTTTGATTTAATTTGTAAGTTAAATCTCCAAGATATGACATTGGTATAAAATACGGATACAGTTTCTGCATTTAACTGATTCTTTCCACACTATAAATATTAGCTCCATATTTTCGATGTTTTGGTACTTGGAATTTGAACTTCTCCCCTAAAATTCATCCCCCTTATGGGTGCTCTCGCTTGGTTGTCAATTCCGCGTTTCAGAGATCCCACACTTAAGGTTACGTTAAACTTATCCAGCGCTACACGCTACTTTGACCCTGGAAACATATATGTCGGACACGGGCTTTTGTTTTCGAGTCTTGTATTCTACTTTTGTCGTTGCAACTTGTGTTTGGTTTTTTTTGTGCATACAGTTTCCTAATCTATGAATGTGTGTAATGAATGATATTGTTGTTTAAACATAATTAAGCTTTTACAGATGGAGAAAAAAGTGTTAGCGTTTTGAGTTGGTTGTGTTTGAACATGTGAACAGGGTTAGCTTTTTGGGGGCAGAAGCATGTTTGGTAGCAGGATCAGCAAAAAATGCTTACCACACTAAATACCGAGGTATCTACGGTGGAAATGATCTGTCATGTGAAACACTACGCAAAGGTGTGTTTGCTGGAGGGGCTGCCTTGGCATTCATTTCCATGGTGGCCTCCATTGTCTATTACTTTCTCCATTCCAAGGCGGATACAGGTGGATGGGAAAAGCATCAAAATCAAGGACTGGGTATGACATCTTTCCAGAATCAGGGTCATCCTCAGTTTCAAAAGCTTTAATGCACTTGTAGAAAACATATGTTTAAGGTTTCATTAAATTAATATGTTAAGATGTCTACTTTATTTTATATAATATATTGTTTGTCACAGATTCGATCTTTACTTCATGATTATGTACAAGTGGGACTGGGCCGACAATTTTATTTATATATATATATATATATAGAAAAAAGTTCGGTTGACAACTGTTTTTTATACGAGAGCTGTTTTTAATACATTTAATGATCATTAATAGGGGTATTTTTGTTATTTATGCAACCGTGGATTGTGGCCGGGTGATCCGTTACTACTTTACAAAGTTTGGTTTTCCTAAAATATCTCTCATTAATGCATCTTTAATTGGAGTATCCTCTTATTAATAAACGTATTTCTCTTTTTCAATTGTTATGGATGATATCACCCATTGGAAATTGTTTCAGTTCTTTGAATCTCATATACCTTTGTAAGTTTTTCTAATTACTATATATATTTTTTGAATTTTAACTATACGTAATATAAGGCTTGGTAAATATGTAAATGATAAGATATTCTAATTAAATAGTTGTAAATGATGTTACAAATAATTTCTATAATTTTATAGGAAAAATAATTTTCAATTTAACTTTTCCATACATATGGCCAGATATTTAATAGATGTTAATTATTGTAAATTTGTACGCACGTATTGTAGGTTTTGCGTGCATTGGAACGCTACCAGCTCTTTATGAACGATATGAGAGGGAAGTAACCACCTGAAGTAACCACCACTACGGCAGAATCAAATCCAGACCAACAGAGATCAATCGCCCCCCTGCTCCATAACTGCCGCTGCTCCATCACTCCTTCTGCACCACTATCGCCGCTGCACCACCACTGCCCGCCGCCGTTCCAGTTAATTCCATTAAAAAATATCTTCTTAATATTTCATCTAAAATTCTTTTTCTTATCGATCTTCTATGTTAATATTACATGTTCATCGATTTATTTTGTCATGTTTATTGAGTATGAATTTGTGCATTTTTTATGCATTTGATGAATTTGTTTCATCAATTTGTCAGATGCATTTGTGTAGTCGATTATCATTGTTATCGCTTTAAGCGAGAATGAATTAGAGTCGTGTATTAGTTAATGAATAAAAAATGTTTATTCATCACTTTTTGATGGTTATTGTGCACCGTTCGTTGATTTGTGCAATTTGAATATATTCATAGTTGAATCTATTTAAGATGTCATCAGATCATGTTGTATTATTTATTTATTTTTGCATTGTTTTTGAATCTGGGTATACATACATGCATGTATTGTGCATCCTTTTTTCGACAGTGTATAAAAAAAGAAAAAAACCATATTTTTAGGGACAAATGTATGCTGAGATTTCTTCTTATTTTTTGTACCCTAATTCTCTTTTTACAATATCCCTTTCAAACGAGAACTGCTTTTCGTACGAGAACTGCGAGAACCAATCTGAGTCGTCCAATTCCCCCTCCTTTAATGTCATTGCCCATCCATGAATTCCTCACATGCACCCTGCCACACTTGATCCTCTCCACGCTCTCCATCTATGAACTTTCCATATTAAAGGAACGGCTGAGATTGGTTCTCGCAGTTCTCGTACGAAAAACAATTCTCGTTTGAACTCTCCCCTATATATATATATATATATATATATATAGTAAAACAATTAAAATTATATAGTAAAACAATTAAAATGTGCAACTTCCTTTACAAATGAAATTGAAGGTTGTGTGGATAAATGCTCGCTCAGACTTTTACGCAGCTTTTCATGTATTTGGAAACTTCCCCTCGGCTTTCTTCACCTTTGCACTTTATACTAACAACAAAAATAAGTCAATAACTCAATCAAATACCAAAAACTATTAATTATTATAATTTTTACTACTTTATAAATTATTTAGCTCTTTTTTTAGACAATTTTTTAAGTTAAGTAGTACAAGTAATATAACATGCTTTACAATAACTTTGAACAACAATCTTAACACTTTTGAAATAGTAACTGTCATTAAATTCATGACATTTATTTGTAATTAATTTTTTGACAGTTTTAAAGCATTAATTATGTATTTAAAGTGTTTAAGATCATTGTTGAAACATATTGTAAATAATGCTATTTGAGTTGTACTATTTTATGTAATCGGTTTCAGTTTTTAAACTGAATTTGAAAACGGTTTCAGCTTTATGTAATTAAAATATTTATGGTAATCGGTTTCGGTTTTTAAACCGAATTTGAAAACTGTTTCGGCTTTTTTCGTTACGGAGTGGTTCGGACTTCGGATTACGGTTAAAACGATTTATATCCGAATTTTGAACACCCCTATATCGACAAATGAAACTATTTTACCCCGCCGCATCACGCGGGTAAAATACTAGTAATAAATAAAAGAATTAGTGATGTATGAAATTCATTTAATAATTCTTTTCAAATTCATAACCATAATCTAAATGCAAAAGGCAGACACTCAAATTTAATTAGTTGGCAGCTTCACTTGGTTTTAACTCAACCTATAATTGACATACAAAATTGGTCGATATCAGATACTTTTAAAAAAAAACATTTTTCATAATTAGCAGATTTTCTAAGAAAATTAAACTATACTCTAACAAAAGAACTAATTGAAAGCGCTTACAACTCAATGATATTTAGTGTTTTTGATATATTACAAGATTGTGAATTTAAGTTTCTTAATAAAAAAATGATGTATAATTATATTTAGGTTTAAGAGAGGGTGTGTAATTTAGAAAAAAACAGTAGAAGTTTCAACGTTTGGGGGAGTGTGCTCAAAGACATAAAAATAAGAGTTTGATCTTGTTTTGCGTCACTACTTGCTAATAAACACTTTTTATTTAAAAAAAAATCCATTATTTTTAAATAATATATTGTCGAAATTATTGATTAAAGTTTATGAATTAAACAAGATTTATTTTGCCCGCAAAGTAGATCGAGGAGTGCCCTTCGGAGCCTAAAATGGTGGAGGGTTCCATCACAAACGGCTAGTTTCATACTTTCATCCCATACTTTTGCTTTTGCAGTTTTGCTTACTACTTAACTAGTTTAATTAGTTTATCTACCTTCTTAATTATTTGGTAAAGTTATATAAAATACTTTATTTTATAGCAACAATAATATTTAATTCCTAAATACGAGATATGATGAAGATAATATATAAACAGTCGTATCACTATTAAATAAATAGAAATAGTGGTTTTAAAATGACCTCCAACACTAAAACAAACATCATTTTAATTTTTGATTAAAATACTATATTTCATAAAGTTTAATAACTAAATAATTATTGAACAAACAACAAAAAAATTATTGAAAACTAGTTATAACGAGTAAATTTTATCGCGCTTCGCGGCGGACTAAAATTACTATTCTGTCTGCTTTGGATTTGTATTTTTTCAATTATTATATTAAACATGTTTAAACAACTACAAATTATAATTTAAAAGTCTTCATAATTTCATTCTCAACTTATATAATTAATGTGCTAAACACTTCATTCGTCCGGAATGCCTATGTACCCTTTCTAATGCTAATGTCTTATTATTAAAGCCCTATCAAATATATCTTTTAGTATTGCAATTGGAATATATATTTTTTAAATGAATAATGCATCATGATAAATTAATATCGACATCTAATCTAAATACAAATAAAAGTATAACAAATATATATTCATACTTATCCAAATATTGTATCTTAAAATTATAATAAAAAAACAAATAACTTATCAAATAATTATGTTAATAAAAATGATTATAAAAATAAAACGGTGCTCACACTGAAAATTAAAAGGCTATGATTAAGAAGTTCAAAAAATAAAAATGGTTTGCAAAAATAAAATAAAATCTACTGAAATACTTAGCTAAATGCGAGAGACAAATAAGTAAAACAATTTATAGAAGGAATAATAATATATTCAGGTGACAAATTTTTTTTGGAATTTCTTTTATTTAATAAAAACACAATAAATTATACGCTAATCAAAGAAAAGAAAGAACAAAAGAAAGTGCAAAGGAAAAAGATGCATTTGAAAAAAAGGAAATTGCATTAATAAAAGAAGGTGAAAAGCTGAAACAGAAAAAGAGGCATGGAGCTGGCTTGAACACCGGACCTTCTAGTTGGTAGGCATGGATGTTAACCAGCTGCTCCATAGTGACTTAATGTATCATTTTTGGAATCCAGATATATAAATATAACGGCGCACAATATAAAAACCCTTGAATGAACAATAAAACGGCGCCATTATCCTTCCCTATTATATATATATTATTAATAATATATACTATTTTACTGTAAGCTACATAGAAAGAAAAGAATATAACAGAAAAACAATCTACAAAAAAAGTCAACAAAACCAAAACAAGAACTCCAACTCTACCAGAGTAGAAAGTTCACGAAGAACTCCACCTCCTAGCTAGTAAAAAGATTTACGAAGAGAAGTTTAACAAATAGGGTCTAGATAAACAGTCTTTCCAAGAGAAAGAGACTTCAGAGAGACCAATGTTTTTAACCATTTAAAGGTGTGGGTTTTAAAGTTTTAACTCAAAATCATTTAACAATAAGTAGAGCAACCATGACCCATCAACAAACACACTTGATTTCTATAGCTAAATAGTTATAAGTTTGTAACATGTTATTCAAATATGAATTGTAAAATACAACTCTTATCTAATCAATTCGACTTCTCAACGGTGTTTTGAGTTTCAACGAGGAAAAATCAAATTTTGCGCTTGGATCAAATGGAAAATAAATTATTTTGTCGTAAAGATAAGTTAATCTCTTGTGTGTGTGAAAGGAATTCTGGAAGTTGTTTCCAGACTTGATCAATTAGGCATTTCTTTTGAATTTGACACTAATAAATATATTCATTGGTTCACAAACAAATTCAATGAAGACAACTTTCTGTGATGGTTTGTTTCATAATGACAATTAACAAAAATCAGGTCAGTATTTGTGTAATGTTAGGGCATCTTTATAGCATGCATATTCGTGGAACTCAGTGTCATTTACATTATTTACCAGACGACCGGTTTTCAAGCATTGACAGTTATACACGACAGTTTCACATTGTAAAAGAAATTTTTTGTTATAATAATGACAATCCTACTAACAAAATTAACAATTAATGAAGTATATAAATAATCACTAAAAAAGAATAAAATTCTTTATTCTTATGTGTGTACTTTAAACAATTTGTATTTGTTCGCCTTTTCTTATTACTTTATCAAAGTTAATGAATTTGTTGTTATGTATGTAAGACGACACATATTTTACATATTAAGTAGTCTTATTTACTTAATAAATTATTGTTTCAGGTATACATGTACAACATCCATACGTATGTGTCCTTAAACTAGTAAGTATATGGATCATTGTGTATGAGACCTTTTTTGTGCAATAATTCAACAAATACGTAAACACATGTACATGTAAGTAACAAAGTTAGATAAACAATCAATGATTAAAACTATTAGTACGAAAAAAGGATATTGTTACGTGCCTTAAACCAAAGAAAGTTACATTTTGTATGTAGATAATTGATTCATGATCGGCTACTACTATTAAAAATTTCTCACACGTATTAGATGTATTATATCGTTTAATTATAATTTATAATATAAGTATAATTATAATTTATAATATAAGTTACAGTATTACATATATTATATTACAAGAGTCTAACTTATACGTTATAAGAGAGGTCATATTGACATACTATTCGAAAAATAAAATGATTTATATAGAATACCATTTTGTCATACAAAATAAGAATATTTTCTTAAATCACAATACTCTTAAATATATTATTTTAAAAAAATGATAAATATATAGAAATAAAAATCATCATTTATTATATATAACATAAAGATATCATATACAATTTATTATCCTTTTATAAACCATGTAAAAAACTAAAAAGTTATTAGAATAATGACTATAAGCTCTGGAAAGTAGGGCTATTGTTAATAAACTATATTCCCAATGTCTTGTAGGCTGAAACCAACTTGACTTTACCTTTCTTCAATGCTTTCCACCTCTCCAACAAGTCCATGCTCACTCACCCTCTTTCACACACAATTCTCTCTTTATCTCTCCAGAACCTCCATTCCTGTTCTTCCAACTCTTTTTTCCTCACTGCAACTTTCTGCTTGGTGCTCTTCTTGTTGATTCATTTCAGAGGTAATCAATCTCTTTGCCAAATCAAACCTCCAAATTGACACATCTCCAACGGTCATATTTGATAAATTTTCTTATAGTGGTTTTCTTGAAATGTTGTTACCTGCTTATCTTATTTCAGTTTTCTTGCTTTTATGCAACTCCCATTTCATAGTTCATGTGAGTTGTTTGAACGATGAAGGGTACACACTCTTGACTTTCAAGCAGTCAATTACAGAGGACCCTGAAGGGTCTTTAAACAACTGGAACTATTCTGATCAAACCCCTTGTTCATGGAATGGCATTGCATGCAAAGAAGAAAAAGTGATTTCTGTTAGTATACCCAAAAAAAAGCTTTTAGGGTTCATATCTCCTGTTCTTGGATCTCTTTCTGAGCTGAGACATCTTAATTTACGGAACAATAGGTTCATGGGTGGTTTGCCTCTTGAGCTTTTCAGAGCTCAAAAGCTTCAAAGTTTGGTTCTTTTTGGCAATTCTTTGTCTGGGTTGGTCCCTAATGAAATTAGCAGGCTTAGTTACCTTCAAACCCTAGATTTGTCAAGTAATTACTTCAATGGTTCAGTACCCATTTCACTAATTCAGTGTAAGAGGTTGAGAAGTCTTGATCTGAGTGAAAACAATTTCACTGGTTCAATCCCGGATGGGTTTGGGTCCAACTTGGGGTTTCTTGAAAAACTTGACCTTTCATTCAACCGCTTCACCGGTTTGATCCCTAAAGATTTGGGAAACTTGTCTAATTTGCAAGGAACTGTTGATCTGTCTCACAATTTGTTCAATGGTTCAATCCCGCCTAGCCTTGGTAATCTTCCGGAAAAGGTTTACATTGATCTTACTTACAACAACCTGAGTGGCCCTATTCCACAAAATGGTGCTCTGGTTAACCGTGGGCCAACCGCCTTCATCGGAAACCCCGGTTTATGTGGGCCGCCACTAAAAAGCCTATGTAATCCGAACGATGCGAGTTCACCATCTTCATTTCCATACCTGCCTAGCAATGAACCATCAGATGCCCGTGAAACAGGGCGAAAAGGGTTAAGTAAAAGCGGTGTGATTGCAATCATCGTTAGTGATGTGATCGGGATTTGCCTCATTGGTTTAGTTCTGTCGTATTGTTATTCCAGAATATGTGTTTGTGGTAAAAAGAAACGTGGGTATGAGAAAGGAGGTAAGGGGGAGTGTTTATGCTTTAGAAAAGACGAGTCGGAAACGTTATCGGAGCATGTGGAGCAATATGATCTCGTGGCATTGGATACGCAATTAGGGTTTGATTTAGATGAGCTTTTAAAGGCTTCAGCTTTTGTTCTGGGAAAGAGCGGGATTGGGATTGTTTACAAAGTTGTGCTTGAAGACGGGGGGGTTACTTTGGCTGTCAGAAGACTAGGTGAAGGTGGTTCTCAAAGGTTTAAAGAGTTTCAAACCGAAGTCGAAGCAATTGGGAAATTAAAACATCCAAATATTGTTACTTTGAGGGCTTACTATTGGTCTGTGGACGAGAAGCTGCTCGTCTATGATTATGTCCCCAATGGCAATCTTGGCACTGCTATTCACGGTAATGAATTCCCTTTTGTTACTAGATAGCATGAAATTTGAATTTGAAGAGTATTTTGAAAACAAAAAGAAAACAGGGGTGTTTGGATATGCATGTTGATAGTGATGCGATATTGAAAATTCAGAATGATAAGGGTTGGTCATCTGTTTAAATTAGATGTTTAAATTTGTAATCCTGTTTGTTTTTGAGTAAAAGATAAAATTGCTAAAAATGGCAGTGTGTGAAGAAAGTAGGGACATGTGAAGTGGGAACAAAAGTTTCTGTCAGATTAGATTTTAAACAGGGGTATGTAGATAAGTTAAAAATTTTGCAGCAAGATAATCAGATTTGCTGCATCAAACTGTTCATTTAAAATCCTTAATAATCAGGCAATTATTGGGTTAGAAAACACTAAAAAGTGATTATGAAGCCGCAATAATCAGATAATTTACAAGTATCATGGATGGTAATATTGTTATTTGCAGGGAAGGCCGGCGTGCCATCTTTTGTACCACTTTCTTGGGGCTTACGGATGAAGATAATGAGAGGAACCGCAAAAGGTGTAGCCTATCTACACGAGTTCAGCCCAAAAAAGTATGTCCATGGTGACTTAAAACCGTCAAACATTTTGCTAGGGCTAAACATGGAGGCCCAGATCTCTGATTTTGGGCTTGGGCGTCTGGCTAACATAGCCGGTGGCACCACAACACCCACACTTCAATCCAATCGGGTGGTCTCAGAAGTTACAACCACAACCACAACCTCAGCTTCTGCTTCAACTTCTCATTATCAAGCACCGGAAGCTTTCAAAGTGGTGAAACCTTCACAAAAATGGGATGTTTACTCGTTTGGTGTGATTTTACTAGAAATGGTGACAGGAAAAACGGCGGTTGTGCAAGTGGGGCAGGAGGAAATGGATCTTGTTCAGTGGATCCAGTTGTGTATCGAAGAAAAGAAACCGCTTTTGGATGTTTTGGACGCGGGGCTAGCCCAAGATGTGGATAAAGAAGAGGAGATAATCGCGGTTCTAAAGGTTGCAATGGGGTGCACTCAAACTAACCCAGAAAGAAGACCTTCAATGAGACATGTTGCTGATGTTTTGGACAGATTGAGTCAAGATTGAGCAACTATCTGTTGTGATTATTATTATTATTATTATGTGTTTTACAAAAGATGGTTTCAAAAGTGTTGGGTTGGTTTTGGCGTATTTGGATAGTTGAAGGTGTGTGGTGTAAATGTGGTGAGCGATATATGGGCGATAACGAACGAATTGTTTTATTTTTATTTTATTTTAAATGATGTTGATGTTTTTGATGAATCTGGTGGATTATTTAATTTGAAAAACACGTGGTGTCGATGGTGTTAAAGATCCGTTTTACTTTTTGACTCGCCTTAATTCATTGCTGCAAGAAACACAACACATCGAGTTAAAAACGAAACATCACAAAAATTTAAGCATTAAACTTATTAATTATTAATTATATTATTTGGATTTGGAGACACAAGATTTTATTAATTGATTTTTATTAAACCATAACTAACTTGAATGTTACAAATAAGTTTGTGTGATTTTTTGACTTTTATTATATATTTTTATTTTATATTTATTTTATTTATATTATTAGTGTAGTAGCCATACGACGTCTGATAAAAAAGTTTATATATAAAATTTCTTAAATATAAGATCTATATATCAAATCTTAGTCAATCAATTAAAAAAGTAAAAAAAGAAATCGAAAATTGAGACACCATCAGCCAATATTACACAATCACTCGAACGTTAAAACAACATTACCTCTCAACATTACCTCTCAAAAATTTAGTTTGTCATAACTAATTAAATTTAAGAAAACAATTATACCAATCGACTAGTAATTTTTCCATATTTCTGAAATTTTTATTTTGAAAATGCAACACAGAAAAAAAAATTCGAAAAAATATATCAAGACTGTTCTCAGATTAAAGAGCATAATTTTCTCGTTAATTTGGTATAATTTTCGTAATTTAACACATTTCCGTTTAATGTATATAGTAGTTTAAAAAATGTGGGGTAATGTAAAAATGTCCAAATTACCCTTAGTTAATTAAGGTTAAGTTTGATTAGTTTAAGGTTATCCATTAACAACTCTTTGATCTCAACTCTCCATCTCTTTGATCAATGGTTATAATTGGTTCTCGCAGTTCCCGTACGAAAAACGGTTCTCGTTTGAACCGTCCCATATATATATATATATAGGGTGAGGTTCAATAGAAACCCCCCCTTAAACAAAAACCCCAAAGTCTCAATCTCAGCCACTCATCTAAAAGGCAAGATGAGAAATTAAAATTTTGATCAAGAAACCCATGCATGCTCCAACCCTTCCAAAAAAACAATTTTTTTTTATTTTTTTTACCCCTCAAATATTTAAATAACCATAACTATTTCAATTTTTTTAATTTGAGCAAAAAAATTATAACAATCTTCTCATTTTTTAATCCTCTTTCAAACGAGACCACTCTTCCTATATTTCTGGAAAAAAAATTCGACGAAAAATAACGAAAATGATATAAATGACGAAATTAATCATTTTCGTCACCTGTTGTTATATCACATAATAGCAGGTCCCGAAAATGATAAATTTTGTCAGTTTCATCATTTTCGTCACCTGCTGTTACATGATATATAAGGGTACGAAAATGATTGAAAATGATTAAAAATGACGAAATTTATCATTTTCGTCACCTGCTATTACATGATATATAAGGGTACGAAAATTTTTTTTTGACGAAAATGATGAAAATGACGAAAATTATCATTTTTGGCTGTTGCAAAAGAGTAACACCTACCAGTTTCGTCATTTTCGCTCATCATTTTCATATCCATAACACTTAACAGTTTTCATCATTATCGGACCACTGTTCATCATTTTTTTTTGACGAAAATGATGAAAATGACTAAAATTATCATTTTCGTCACCTGCTGTTACGTGACATAGAAGGGGCGCAAAAATGATTAAAAATAATGAAATTTATCATTTTCGTGCCCCCTTGTATGTCACGTAACAGCAGGTGACGAAAATGATAAATTTCGTCATTTTCATCATTTTCGCGTCCCTTATATATCACGTAAACAGCAGGCCCCGAAAATGATGAAAATGAAGAAATTTATCATTTTCGTCACCTGCTATTACGTGATATACAGGGGGCACGAAAATGATGAAAATGACGAAATTTATCATTTTCGGCTGCCCCATATATATCACGTGACAGTATGTCACGAAAATGATAAGTTTCATCATTTTCGTGCCCCTTGTATGTCACCTATCAGTTTTCATCATTTTCGTAACCTATTATAACAATCAGTTTTATCATTTTCATGACCTGTTATAACAGTCAGTTTTATCATTTTCAGGACCTGTTATAACAGTCAGTTTTATCATTTTCGAGACCTTTATAACAGTCAGTTTTATCATTTTCGTCATTACTTTCTTATCTATAACACCTACCAGTTTTCATCATTTTCGGAACCTGTTATAACAATCAGTTTTATCATTTTCGGGACCTGTTATAACAATCAGTTTTATCATTTTCGGGACATGTTTAATGGGTTTCATCAGTTTTATCATTTTCGCACCTGTTATAACAGTCAGCCAATTTTTATCATTTTCGTCAAAAAAAAAATTTCCAGAAATTTAGGAAGAGTGGTCTCGTTTGAAAGAGGATTAAAAAATGAGTAGATTGTTATAATTTTTTTGCTCAAATTCTAAAAATTAAAATAGTTATGGTCATTTAAAAATTTAAGGGGTAAAAAAAATTTAAAAAAGGGGGTTTTGAGATGGCCGGAAGAAATCGTGAGTTTATAACCAATTTTTAATGATTCCTAAAATACACTTCCTTCAAAAATTAAGTGTTATAATTGTTTACTTAATTACAAAAATTCCATTATTAGATTTTGACCATTGATTTGATTAATCTAATGGTCTAGATTTGGACTTTGAGGACTTTGTTTAAAAGGGGGTCTTTATTGATTCAATTTATATATATATATATATATATAGGGGAGGGTTCATGCGAGAACCGTTGTTAGTGCGAGAACCGCGAGAACCAATCTCGGCCGTTTCTTGGATATGGGAAGTTTCATGGATGGTGAGCGTGGAGGTATAGAGTGTGGCAGGGTGCATGTGAGGAATTCATGGGTGGACAATGACATTGAAAGATGGGGAATTGGACGGCTCAGATTGGTTCTCGCGGTTCTCGCACTAAGAATGGTTTTCGCATGAACTTTTTCCATATATATATATATATATATATATATATATATATATATATATATATAGGGTAAGGTTATATAAAGAACCTCCCTTAAATAAAGAACCTACAGAACCTTCTCTGATAATGACACGTGACACATAGTTTAGGGGCAAAAAAGGAAATTAAAAAAAAAATCGGCGCCTACAGCAGCCCCCAAGCAAAACCCCCCAACAAACTTAAAAAAAAAGCCAAAATTACTTTAAATGATCATAACTCGTTCGTTTTTAACAATTTTAACAAAAAAAATTATACCGTTAGATTCAGTTTTTCGTCCTCTTTCAAACAAGACCGGGCTTGATATATTTCAGAAATTTTTTTTTCAAAATGCAAAATATGTATTTAGAGTTGTGTTCATATTAAATGCAAAATGCAAAAAATAATGCAGAATGCAAAAACATGCAGAATACAAAATGCAAAAAACATGCAGAATGAAGAATGCAGAATGCAAAAAACATGCAGAATGAAAGAATGCAAAATGCAAAAAACATGCAAAATGCATAAATGAAAAAAAAATGAAGAATGCAAAATGCAAAAAATATGCAGAATGAAGAATGCAGAAAGCAAAAAACATGCAAAATGCAAAAAAAAAAATTCAGAATGCAAAAAATATGCAGAATGCAGAACGTAAATCCGTATAAACATGCAAAATGCAAAAAATGAAAAACGCAAAATTTCTGATCTGAGACGAACCTTTTGCGACAACTGCAAGGTCATTACCGACAACTTTGCTTATTTGCGACGACATATTTAACTTCATCGTCGCTAATTTTTGATATGAGACGAACCTTTTGCGACGACTGCAAGGTCATTAGCGACGACATTCAGCTCATTAGCGACGAGCTGCCAAAATGCAAAAAAGGGTGTTTTTCCTGTACAGCTGTCAAAATGCAAAAAAAAATCATTTTCAAATTTTTTTGGAAAAGTATAGGAAGAGTGATCTTGTTTGAAAGAAGATTACAAAACTAAAAGAATTGTATAATTTTTTTGATTAAATTTACAAAACTTAAATAGTTATGACAATTTAAAGTTTTTGGTGGTTTTTTTTTAAATTCGTGGGTTTGGGGGTGGGGGATAATTACATTTTTGCCCTATTCTTCCTAAATTAATACATAATAATTACAGTTTTGTCATCGATCAAGCTCATCCATTGATTTTGATGATCCAAATGTCCAGATTGGTTCTTTAGGTTCTTTGTTTAACACATTGTTATTTATTGATCCAATTTATATATATATATAGGGTGTGGTTAAACAAAGAACCTCTCTTAAACATAGAACCTAAAGAACCCCTCTTGTGATGACACGTGATACAATCTTTAAGGGCAAAAAAGGAAAAAAAAAAAATCGGCGCCTACAGCACCCAAAACCCCCAACAAACTTTAAAAATAAAACCCACCACTTACTTTAAATGATCATAACTTGTTCGTTTTTAAGAATTTTAACAAAAAAATTATACCGTTAGATTCAGTTTTTCGTCCTCTTTCAAACAAGACCGGACTTGATATATATTTCAGAAACTTTTTTTTTTTTGAAATGCAAATTTTGCATTTAGAGTTGTGTTCATATTAAATGCAAAATGCAAAATCCGTATTTTGCATTTTGAGCTGGGTTTATTCAACCCAAAATGCAAAATTCTTAGATGCTTGGTTCATTAAAACTTAAATGCAAAATGCAAAATCCGTAGTTTGCATTTTGAGCTGTGTTCATTCAAACCTAAATACAAAATGCAAAAAACGAAAACGTACATGATATTGAACCGGGAGTCAGCACGGAGGTCCCGAATGAGAAAACAAAAGCACTTGGAGAACCTGAGGAACCAGGTGAACCGGCATAAAACCGGGAACAGAGAACTAATAAACGGGTTACGGTATTTAAGCCTGCAGCATGGACAAATGATCCGGCAAGAAAACGAGCAGCTGAGATTAGAATCAATGGTACTCCGGCAAAAACTATGGGACATACATCAAGTACTGCTCGTCCGGCAGCTCCAGCAGAAGCAGTTATTATAGTCTGCATGCAATTAATGCATGCCCATGCATGCAAGCAATATAAATATGATAACGTGACGGACTAACCTCCATCATATCAATGAACAAAACCCAGTACTCCACGATATCATTAATTATAAACTAAGCTACATGATATATATATTTCACGAAACTAAATCATAACTACGTACGTGAATGAAAACAGTAGCATTTAATAATGGGATTTTATGGTTGTTTTTTTAATTAGTTGATTTTGGGGAAGAAACTGATCGTGGAATACAAAATGCAAAAAACGAAAACGTACATGCTGCTCAAATGCAAATAAAATTTTCATGTTAAAAATTTTTTAGAAAAATATGGAAAGAGTGATCTTGTTTGAAAGAGGATTAAAAAACTAAAAGATTGGTATAATTTTTTTGTTCAAATTCAGAAAACTTAAAAAGTTATGACAATTTAAAGTTTTTGAGGGTTTTTTTTTTTAAATCGAGATTGTTGGGGGGTGGAATTTTCCATGTTTACCCTTTTCTTCCTTAGTTAATACATAATAATTACAGTTTTGCCACCGATCAATCTTATCCATTGATTTTGATGATCCAAAGGTCCAGATTGGTTCTTTAGGTTCTTTGTTTAACACATGGTTCTTTATTGATCCAATTTCTATATATATATATATATATATATATATATATATATATATATATATATATAGGGTAAGGTTATATAAAGAACCATCCTAAGGATAGAACCTTAAGAACCCTTGTGGTGATGACATGTGGCATTATGAATAGGGGCAAAACTGGAAAAAAAAACACACATCCCGCGCCTCCTCCTTCTCTTCCAGCAAACCACATTTTTAATAAAAAAAATCACCCAACCAATTGAAAGATCATAACTTCTTCGTTTTTTAGAGTTTAAGCAAGAAAATTATACCATTGGATTCAGTTTTTTATCCTCTTTCAAACAAGACTAGGCTTGATATATTTTCGAAACTTTTTTTTTTTAAATGCAAATTTTTCAAATTTTGGAATTTCTTCTGGGTTTCATTCAAAATGCAAAATGCAAACTGAATTTTTACACATTCTGATTTAACAAAAACCAGCCCAAAATGCAAAAAAAAAAAACAACCCAAAATGCAAAGTGCAAACTGAGAACTTCATTTGCATTTACACATTCTGATTCAACGAAAAATCAGCCAAAATGCAAAAAAAAAAAGTCCAAAATGCAAATTACATACTTAAACCCAAAATGCAAAATTTCATACACAATACTATAATACAAAATTTCCAAACACAATACTACATCAGTTAATTGCTTATGTTATCTTCTTTCAAAACTCACAAATAACAAAATTATTCGAGCATGAATCATCAACCAAACACAAATTCAACTCTAATAGAACCTGGAAAACAAATTTCAACTTTGTTGAACAAACCTAAACAAAAAAACCAAATTGTTCCACCTCTGCTTTTTTTAAAAATAAAACTTTTACATAAAAACTTTAATAGACATACATATAATATATATGGTTGTACTGCTTCTACAAAATCTGCATCTCGATGACAAACCTTCATGTTTTCATGTATGGCTTAGAAAAAAAGGAGGTATAAACAATGAAGTTAAAGCTCAAAAAAAGCAACTGTTGGTTTCAACATCATCGTCAAATCACCCCCGACTTTAGACGAAAGAAAAATCGACGGTTGATTTCGTAGGAGGAAGTGTCGGAGGTAGTGTCGTCGTCGGTCGGGGATCGTCGTAGGTAGCGTCGGCTGGATGAAGATTGCCTGAGCCAGTGTCATCGTCATCGGGATCGGCGTAGTCAGTGTTGGACGGAAGAACGGTCTCCGGAGGAGGGGTTACCCTCTGCACATGTGGTGGCTAAAATGGAAGAATATGGTAGAGGAAGATGGAGATCAGGAGAGAGACGGAGAAGAAATAAAATAGGAAGGGTGGTATTTTTTTCTTCCAAAATTACCCTTTTCAAGTTATAATTGGTTTGAAATTATAATAAATTGTAGGATTCCATCTCAGCCTTTGATCTTTAAATCCAATGGCCCATAATTGTTCTTTAGGTTCTATACTTAAAGGGGGGTTCTATATTGATGCTATTTCTATATATATATATATATATATATATATATATATATATATATATATATATATATATATATATATATATATATATATATATATATATAGGGGAGGGATCTGTTAAAAAGAGAATTAAACTACAAAAGGTAAGGAGAAATCTCAGCTATTCATTTTTCCTAAAAAAATAGCTTTTTTCTATTTCTATTATTTAAAAAAAATACACTAAAGGGCATAATTGTCCTTTCAAAAATTCAGTTCCCATATATTTAGGAAGAGATTTTAAAAATCGTTTTTCCAGAAATATTTAAAATCCCTTTTCCAGAAATATTTTGATGCACAGGCACTGGCACCGCATGAACTCATCAGATATAAATTGATGCATCAGGTAAACTATAAACAAACACCGTGCATCGAACAATCAAAGATTATGCATCGACAGTTTTATCCAATAAACTTGATTCACAATCACTATTCATATTTAAAGAACCTAATTCTTGATGCACGATTTTAACAGTTTTGATACACGATTAAAATTAACAACAAAAAATCCCCAAAATCTTGATGCACGATAAATTTCCGAAATCATATTCATCAACAAACTAAATTTTGATTCAGATATTGTATTTGATACACAAATCACAAACATTCTCGATGCACAACATCGAATGCAGAGGACGACGAGGACTTGAAGGATCAATAATCTCGATCTGATGAACTAACAGTAATTTCATTCGATTATATTCACAAGAGTATGAAATTGATGCACATAAAAGATAGAATCTTGATAAATATTTAGAAAGATTATAAAGCAAAATGCAACAATGATTTATAAGTAAAACTTAAATAAAAACCAATGAATCGGTAAAAAAAAAATCTTCAATATACTTATACCCAAAATGAAGACTGTACAAACAAACAACCCTAATTTTTTTCCCAGTGCAGACAGACTTCAAAATTCAAAGAAATTTTTTTTTTGGATGCGTGCCTTTGTGGGGGTGGTCCGGGTGGATACGATTGACGGCATCGATTGGCTTCGGTGGTGGCAATTAATACTTCACAGGCGAGGCGGCGAACGGGATACGGTGCATCTGGGACATCGGTGGTTACCTCTCCAGGCGGCGGTGGCTATGTTTCCGGCAGGGTCCAAGCGGCGGTGGTTATGCTTCAAATCAACGACGGTGGTCCAGGCGACGGTTATGCTTCAAATCAACACCCTTGGTCGACGCAACGGTGGTCATGCTTGAAATCAATGGCGGAGATACATGCGATGGCGGTGGTCCATGCGACGGTGGTTATGCTTCAAATCAACGGTGGTTATGCATATTTCCGAACGAATGATTGGTGACAGGCGATGATGGATGTGAAGCTGCCGATTTAGGGTTTTTAGTTTTTACAAGGGTTGCGAGGTGTCGAAGAAGCAGGGGGCGGCGATAGGGTTTCTTGAGGTGGGTTTTCGTGAGGTGAATGGGGCAGATCTCACACGTTAAATGTAAAAAAGTGGGATGTGGGAGGGTACCGAATATCAAGGGAGGAGAGAGAGAGAGTGAGTGCGAAATGTCAAAATTGTCGTTTAAAATGACAGATGTCACTCCCAGATTTCTTCTTACTCTTTTTACCGTAAAACTTTTTTTATTTGATCCTAATTCTATATATATATATATATATATATATATATATATATATATATATATATATATATATATTTGTGTGTTATATAGGAAAATCAAGAATAAAGTTGATTTGGAAGAAAAAAACACGTCCGTCCGTGATCCGTGGACTTCGAATGAAAGGCAATCAACTCAAAGTGTTTGAGTTGATGATTGGAATGGAAGGAACTCGGAAGCAAGCAGAGCCAGGGAATTAACTGAAGCCTCCACATGAATAAATAAATAAATACACGAACATTAATCAACCCGTCATTCATGCCTTAACCACCATCTATTACTATTTGCTTTTTCGTATTTTTTTGGTTGTCTTTTTCCTTGCATTTGACTACACAGTTTTTCTTTTCCCCCTAACTTGGACAGATATTGATGTGCCTTAAACTAACTTTATATTATTTTTTTATATATCAAATTTATGTATATTTAACTATATGTTATAATTTAATAACTATCTATGCAATTCAGTTTAGCTCTATACTGTTGATGCGTCTAAAAAACTTGACTTTTAACATGTAAAAACACAAGCCTTTGTCGAGTCGAACTTTTTTAGAACCTTGCTTTAAATCATGTAATTCAGTAAAATATAAGGGTTTTCTTATAAAAAATAAAAATTGCGAAGGTATATGCATTACATTGACAACTATTTATAAAGTACAACAATACATAAGAAACCCTAATAGAAAACCTTAATTGGTCTTAACCTATCTATACAATTAGGCCAGATCATCCTACACTAAACCATAATATACATATCTCTAATGCTACGCAGTGAGGGTGGTAGAAGATCAGACACTCATGCTAGAGTGAAATGTACAATAAAAGATAAAACATAAAAGAAATGAGAGCATAGATGTATAAAAAAACTTTGCGGCGACAACAGGTTAGTAGCCAAAGAGGCGGCAACAAGAGCGACGATGACTGTAGGAGCTACGACAGCAACAACATGAGCTATAATTACGGTGCCAGCTGTATGAGCTATGATGCAACGCAAGTATCTACAACTATTGTGGCGGCAAGCAAAAAGCCTGGTAACAACAAGAGTTGGGATGATAGCGACAAGAGACGTGACGACAATAAGGAAGAAAAAACTAATCTTTTTTTATTAAAATGCGTCCCTGGGTTAGGACGAGATGTTAAGAAAGGAAAGAAAATTGTCACTCAAGGGGGACGACAAAGAGAAAGAACGAGACAACGGCTTATCATAGTTTAGCGGCGCCGACGGATGAGCAACGAAAAGGAGAGAGAAGATATAGCCAAAACCATAGCGTTTTAATACTATGTAGAATAATAAAAACCTCATAAGGTATTATATATGTACTACTAAACACTATTTGTATAATACAATAATAAAATAAAATAAAAACTCTATAAATACAACCAGAATTATGTATCCTATACCAAACCATAACGTGAATATCTCTATATATATTTTTTCCTATGGTATGACGTTCTAGAAGTTCATCTAATTTTTCAATAATATAATAACATGTTGTAGTTTTTGTTAAAATACTTTTTTTATTTTATCATAGTTCTTGTTTTAAAGGCTTTCATTGTGCTATTTAATTCCCTGTGATTTCATTTTTTCCAACCAAATGATTATAAGATGCATTTGGTATAGAAAATAGAATTGTAGAAAAATTATAGTAGAGAATAGGTTTTTTTATATATATAAAAATAATTATGATATCATTATTATGTCTTATAGGATTTTTTTTATGAATCATTATCTTAATTTTTTCAAATAATTTACAAATTAGTTGTTTACTCAAATATGATTTAGTTTTTTAACTTCTAAATAATTTAACAAAAATATTTATTTCAACCATTTAGTAGATAATTGTACCTATTATCGTGGTTATTTGTGTAAACACATATGACAATTGGATTAAATTAAAAAAATTTAAATTTGGTTATAAAGAGGTTCTAAAATAATTTGATGATGATGTTATGTACGAATTCAAATTTGTTTATAAAGAGGTTCTAAAATTTTTGATGATAATGTTATGTAGGAAGTTTTGATTTGTAATAAATTTACCTCTCTTTAAGAGATTTTATATCTTTATGTACAAATTTTACAGTTGTTTTACCATACCTGTTAGAACTCTTTATTTCCATAAACATTTAAATTTGTGTTAACAATCGCCGTGTTTATACAAGATCGGTGTTTAACTAGTTGTAGAGAAAGATAATTAGTTTGAAAAATGTGAATTAATTATTCTATTTGGTAGCTTGGAAAATTCATAACAAATATGTAACAGAATCATTTATCTTATCTTATTTGATATAACAAGAAATTCAACATAAAATCCTAAATATCAATAAAAAAATTAATAACGAGTTTGTCAAACCCTAAATATTATAATTGTTGTATTCAGATAATGATTGTACAAAATATATAAACAAGTATGTACATAAATCCATAATAATATTTTTGTAAACATATTCTTAATATAAAAAACCTGAACTAATATATAAAGATAGAAAAGAAAATGATTATCATATTTTTATTCTAACAAACATCAAATCAAGTGTTTAGTAGCATCATTCTTATCAAACTATATATCTGAAGTGAACCGACAATATATTATATAAGATAAAAACATCTGTACAAACCTTTTGTAAGTATATATATATATATATATATATATATATATATATATATATATATATATATATATATATATATAGAAAAGAGATCAAATGCGAACGCCATTTACAATGCGAATGATGCGAACGTTTTTAATGAAATGAAACTTTGACAAAAGTCAAAGTTTGTGGGCGGACGATTTACTTTTTTTTTCTATATAAATGCAATAGCTATCCTCTATTTTTAAAATTATTTTTAAGCTTCATAAATATGTTTTTTCAAAACTAGTGTAATAGCTTTTTCAAATATTAAATTGATATAATATATTTTAATATATCTTCTTATAAAACTCATACTTATTAATATTTGATTATCGTAATTTTTAAATCATTTCGACTTGTAAGATACGAATGTGGGTAAAAATAAACGACTAATGATATTAGATAAGATACAGTAGTTTTAACTAGATGCAATGACTTTGGACTAGATGCGGTTGTATTTTAAATAAAAGACAATTGAATCTTTCAACTGAGATGCGGTAGTTTAAGGAACTAGAATTTTTTAGACGCGATACAATTGTTTAAAACAAGATGTTATTAATAGCTTTAATCCAATTTAATTTTTTATGCAAGAAAAAGCTATAAATGTGGTTGCTTTTAAACAAGATGCAGTTGTCTTAGACGATATGCAGCTGTTTAGGAAATCATTGCATCTAGTCTAATATCATTGCATCATGTCTAATAATTGTACATCTTATCTAAACACTTTGTTTATAGATTATACAAAGATAAAAGTTCAAATTTTACATGTACTAAAATAGAAAAGGAATAAATATAAGATGCTTAAAAAAAATAAAAATATGATAAATTGAAAAAAAAAAATCAAAACCTGCATGTAAGTATAGTTTGGTTTCTCACAACACTTCTTCAATTTAAATTAGCGTTAACATTGATTTAATCCTTAAAGTTATGTTTTAATTTCGATTTAACCCTTAACCACCTTTTAATTAATTCCACCGTTCGTAGCACCGCCAGAAAACAAATTTGCGGGGCGTTCGCACGTTAGCAATGTATTCACCATTCGAAATGTATTCATCTTAAAATTACTGCTTCTCGTCTAAACAAACTTAGAGTTCATATAAAACTACTGCATCTTGGTTGAAGAAGTCAATTATTCCCATTTAAAAGTAATCACAATTCATGTATTCATAATTAACTTTTCATACTTTTTATAGGTATCTTTTAATTAGTTTTTAACTTTTCATACATGAAACAAGACTACCATTTCAAAAAACTAAATAACATTTCTTTTATTCTTATACATAACCCTTATAGTTACAGTTATAAATTTTTTTTAAATCAAAGTTTAATACAAATGAAAAAAAATCCATTCTTGAAGTTTTGCGAACAAAAGAAATTAATGCATTGTGTAGATAATTACTAATAAAATATATTTAAATCTCCATTGAACTACACTCCACAAAATTTCAGCCGCCAAAATAAAGTTCCGTGCCTATTTAAATTGTGTTCGCATCGTTCGCACCCGACTTCCGTTCGCACCCATATAGGGGAGGGTTCATGCGAGAACCGTTGTTAGCGCGAGAACCGCGAGAACCAATCTCAACCGTTCCTTGGATATGGGAAGTATCATGGATGGAGAGCGTGGAGGGATATGGGAAGTATTCATGGGTGAGCAATGACATTGAAGGAGGGGGAATTGGACGGCTTAGATTGGTTCTCGCGCTAAAAACGGTTCTCGCATGAACTTTTGTCTCTCTCTCTCTCTCTCTCTCTCTCTCTATATATATATATATATATATATATATATATATATATATATATATATATATATATATATAATTCACATGGGCTGGACCATCAAATCTTGTACACCTTAATTATTATTTGAAAGCCCGTTTATCTGCCGAAGGTCTTAACTCTTAACATGATATATCATTATCATATACGACAAGTCGACAACTAAAGGCCCATTTAGCTTCCAAATATCAGAAAATAGCATAGAAGCCCAAAATATTAGGAATTTAGGATTTATTACTAGTGTGTTCTTTGCACGGCCCACGACGTTTTACATTGATTTATGAATAATATATACATGATTTTGTAAGAGCGATATGGGAAATATGATGTTTGTAGTTTAATATCTATCTACAATAAACCCAAATACATTATATTGATTTTATAATATTACAAACCCAAATTGATAGCATGACCAACCTGATACTGCAACATTTATAATCTGATTACGATTAAATTATAACTAAAGTGAGGGTTAAGTAATACACTAATAATAATCTCACTCGTGATAGATTAATAAATCATATATAAATAAGATTTAAACTTATACCTTCATCAGCTTGTTGGAGTAAGAGAGATGTAAATGAAATGATCTTTTCAACATATGGCGTATATAGAATACCTTTAAACATAAAGTTACAATGTTATGTGGTTCCTTTGAGCTCTAAAGCTTTAAACACACTAAATCATTACATAACAGTTCTTTCCACTTCTATACCTTTGTTTTTTTCTTGGTTTGGTTTAGTTTTAAATACACAACTTTAGTTACCACAATTTGTGAATATATAATTCCATAAACACTTATGTTTTTCCATTATTACTACTCCATGTAATTTTATTTCCTCTTTGTTAAATCATAACTGAACTATATGATTATACTCTTTTTCTTAAAAGATTAATTTCTTATCTCAATGTCAAATTATAATTAATATTGTTCATAAAATACTCTTTGATTATAGCTTACATGAATAATTAAATTAATACTCTAATATGTGTAGTGAAAATTAGCCTACAAGTGTTACAACCTTTAGATAAGGTAAACAAAAAGTAAAATAAAATCACCTGTGTATTTGAAGATGAGTAATTTCTCATAATTGATTCTACAAGAATCAACCTGCATAACAAATTTTCAATGTCAGCAAAAGTCCATTTCAAAGTGTGTCAACAAAAGTCAATTCAAAGATTCACATCAGATACCAATTTGATGAAAAGTAAATTACCTATGATTTTATCTTCAAGATTTGAAATATTTATTTGAAATAATCACACCTAGATACTTAATAAAATTAGCAAATAGAAGCAAACATTATTGTGATTCTCATTGTCCCTATAATGTTGACAAATAATATATAATAATTGACATCCAATCCCTCAAATGAAAGAAGCACTTTCTAGCTGGGACAAAAAGACATCTCCAAGTTTTTGAACCTAAACATGAACACGAACATGTTATGAAAGTATAAGGATAAAACACAATAATATGTCAAATAAGAACTTTAAAACAGACATTAACTAATATCTGATTTAGTTGCCATCATGGTAGGAATTTTGAGGGAATGAAATCTCATACATTAGTATAATATATACTTACTTCGTTAACTTAACAAATCAAAGTAAGAAAGCCTAAATATTTTGAGTTTGTTGCTTACTTGTGGTTTTTTGTTGATGATCACAACCACACAGATCATGATGATACCTAATTTGCTAGCTTTCTAAATTCTAAGTAAGAAATAATCTAAAACCAAGAGAGATGGAGAGATAAAGAGTGAGACTCTTGTGAGGGTTGGGAATACGAGCAAAATATTTGAATAAGAACAAGAAATAGTTACCAATATTTACCAATGACAGGAGGCCACTAACATTTAGCATATAAAGTACTCACCAAATGAAGCCATTTCGTTTGAATCAACCAAAAAACAGCGATACACTTCATTTTTTCTCTTGGAATTTCATCGAGCACTTGGTAGGCACAAGCCTCACAGATTCCCTTTGTTCATTCTTTCAAGTAAATATAGAACTCAAATACGGGCTCAAACATTTCCACAAACAAAATCAATATCATATGACATAAACAAGAATTAGGGGGGACAAATCAAGAGGAAAAACATTCAAATTCCTAAATAAAACTCGATATAATTTAGGAGATTGCAAGAGTTTGAAAGAACCCAATTACCTGTAGGCATAATTGAAGAAAACCAATACAATGAGTAACTTATCTCAGGAGATTGCAAGAAATTAAAACTATCTGTTGTTCCCATTCGCAAAGAACCAGACGTTATGCTTTTAGTGTCGAAAAGAACAAATGGTGATGAACAGATGGCGAAGAAAGAGGGTAGGGCAAGGTTTCTGATGGGGTGAGTAGATGAATGCGGCAGAATTCAGTAACGATCAGATTACCGGGAAACAACTTATGAGGGAGGTTTCTGAGGACAAACAAAGCAGGTGAAGAAGTAAATGTGGAAAGTATGGAGAAGACAATGGGCATTGTGGTTTATGTGAATGGAAAGTAATTAGGCATGGAGTGCAGTACACAGCTATGGAGCTATGGAGTGTTGTAATGGTGATGAAATAGTTTGAAACTATTTGACTACGCGTGTTGGTTTTTCAGGACACAAGTGTTTTTTATAGTATAGGTAGATATCTGCCTATCTGGGCCCGTTTGTGCATAGCATAATGCTTACTGAATTTAATAAAATAAAGGTTAAATAATAATTTCGCAATTAAAGTTTTAGTTTATTTTTAGTTTAAACTCTTTTTTCAAATATACTATTATAGATTTTGAACTTGTTATGATTTGATTTTTGGAGATACGTTTTTTTTTTCTATTTATATTTTAAATTTTTTTTAAAATAATTTAACCCTTAAATTTTTATTAAAGAATAATTCAACCTGTTATGTTTTGTTCAGTTTTTAACAAAACTAATAAGTAAAATTAATTAAAGAGGGTAAAGTAAATAAAAGGATAAAAAAGGAAAGGGTTAATCTTCATTTTAACAAAAATTTTAAAGTTTAAGTCATTTGAAAACCTTTGAGGTTTAAATCATAACAAACTTAAAATTTTAAAGCAAAATCGTTTAAATAAACTTCGGCGATTAATTAGAACTGAATTAAATTTAAATGATTAAACCATATTATTAAAGTTCAAAGTAAGAAAGCTCGATTCATAATTAATACCTTTTGAGATGCCTAAACCTTCTTATATATACTACATTAGTACATTATAAAACATTTAACTTTCTATCTCTTAAAAATGTTAAGACTACTTAATTTTGAGTAGTACAAGTACGTTTTTGTGCTTAAGATACAAACAATTAAAGCAATAGCCTAACCAATCATCCCCTTAATTATCTCAACTAATTTAAGACAACTTTTACTCTAATAAATCATTAAACATCACAAAAACTATTTAATTTATCTAATTTTGACTAAATTACTTACATCAATACATTTTTAAGCTATAGTATCTTTTTCTCTAATTCTTTATTAAAAATATTTTTAATTGATTTTTAAAAACTATTTTAACAACTAATAAAATGATTGATTGTAAGAAAAGTAAAGAAATCAGGAAAAAAGGAAAAAAACATGGGTAGGTTGACTAACACCGTATTTCACACATACAATACCCCATTTTTTAAATCAAACATGTTATCGACCACAAAACGTTGTCATCGCCGCCGCATTGAGCGGGTGCAATGCTAGTCTATGATAAATACTAGAGGTCAACCAACGGTGAAGATTTCATATTTTAACCTATATACAAAAAAACAACATATTCAAACATGAAAAATTATTTTTAAAAGAAAAGTATAACCACAACCCTTAAGGTGGGGATTTCATATTTTTTTTAAAGCTAAAATCAGTGGCGGACCCATGGCTTAGCCAGAGGGGTCAACTGCCACCGGTCATTTTTTCTAAGTGTAAATTTCCTAGTGTAAATTTTGATTTTTTTGAGGCGGTGCTTTCATTTCGTAGTGTAAATTTCGATTTTTTCGAGCTATTGCTACCACTCATGTCAACGTTACCACCGGTCATTTGAGATCCTGGGTCCGCCACTGGCTAAAATCTTTCATATTCTCTAATTTTTGTTTTAAATTCCATCCTATGTTTCTTTATATTTAAAATTGTATGTTTATGATATAGAGGAGCAACCTTTACCTTCACCAATTGGGAATTTTCACTTAATGGAACTCCAACAACATAACAAGAAGGATGGACATGGTGGTGCCACGCTAGAAACCGGTGCTAAAGAGAGGTTCCCCAATGCCTATCATGACCACACCAGATGCTCTAAAGTGTCATAATAGACGAGAAATCATTTATCACAAACTATTAACTATCAACATATACATCTAATCTAAAATATTAAACCTATGACCTAATTTCTTACGTGTAATAAGAGAATTAGAAATAAAATATCAATCATGATGTCAAGTACACTTTCTAGATTTACTATAAGCTTATGAGGATATGTTTGAGATTGTGCTTTTAAATCCTCTATAGGTTATTGTATATTTCAATACAATTAAAATACACGTTTTTGTATTTTGTAAAATATTCAAAACTATTTATCAGTTGATCGTATTTTTCTTCTACTATGTAAGTTAATCTAAAATTTAATTCTAAAAGCTGAATTTTTACTGTGTAAGTTAATCTTTTAAAGAACAATACCTTTATACATAGTAGGCGTGTATGAAACTCGGGGATTATGTGGGTTAAGCTTTCCATTATTGTATATAAGACCTTCCCTTCAATTTCAGTAAATCTTTTCTAATATTTCATATAAATCCACTATCATATTGTTATGGGATGGCACACATCACACAATTATATGCTTGTTTTTTAATCACATAAAATCCGTATTCAATCATATCATGATACTCACTTGTCAACTATTTTATTATGCACAAAATAGAAGAAACCAGTCAATTCGGTCACTTAATATATGTATACTTACATTGGTAACAACAAGTCTACATTCATATCACATCCGGCCTTATGATCATGTTATGAGGTGCATGTCAATCACGTCGGAGGCTCTAATAGGAATTCTTGTTACCTTTATATACATCTCACATACTTATCGCGTCGATATTATTAATGCGATTTGTTAGAGATAAATAATTATAAAACATCTAACACTAATCAATTTACGATAAAATACATTAACAATCAAAACATTTGTATTTTAATATTGTAATTGTTACAAAATCCGTTAAAAAACCAGAGTTTCTAAAAACATAAGTACCAATCTCTCTAACATCTAAAAACAAAAACATATACACAACACCCTTTTAGAACTAGAACGTGATTACATCATTTAGAAGAATCAATAACTTGTGGGAATTTTTTTAGGACAAACTGCACCATAATACAACGAACTTTTGCTAAGCTACCAATATATACAACGAACTTTCAAATTTTAAAAAAAATACAACCAACTTGTTTAACCCTTACATTGTATACAAATTACCTACTATTGTAGGTAATCTAGCCGGTTTTTTCAAAAAAATATCTTAATTTTTTTTAAAATTTTTCCTGAGTGTTCTCAAGAACATCTTCATAGCCACTAAACCCATCTGTCACTAGTTTAAGAAGATGTAAATGAAAGGAGAAGCTAGGGTTTCAAGATTTTGTTTTTTTCGCATGACCACTGCCACCTCTACCTTCGTAGCTCACGACCGCCGTCGCCTTCAAGCCGATCATCACCATCTCCATCGCCGTCTCCTTCGAAGCCGACCAACGCCATCATCTCAGCCTTCGAAGCTCACCACCGTCGTTGCCTTTGCCTTCGAAGCTAACCAACGCCGTCATCTTCAAGCTTACCTTCGTCGTCGCCTCCAAGCTGTCGTAGTGCTTAAGGTCTCTGGATTAGGGTTTCTTCCGTTCTTCAAACAATCACCGCCGCCATCGCCTTGCGATTAGGGTTTCAGTCATAGTGCTTAAGCTTACAACCGCCACCGCTGTCGCCTTGCTGTTAGGGTCCCTGTCGTATTTCTTATGCTTACAACCGCCGTCGCCTTCAACAGGTCTCTTTCTCTCTCTTTCATTCACTGGTTCAGTTCTGGTACAGATACGAAGGTGTAAGTTTGGGGCTAAAATGTTTTGATTTTGATTTTCGATTTCAGCTTATGATTTGTTACTGATATATGTTCTTTGGATCTGAGGAACACCATATCTATAAAATTTATTGGATTTGAATGTTCTTGGACTATAGTGAATCTTGAGTTCATCTTCGATTTGATATGTATTAGGACTTTGTTCTTTGTTTTTTGCTTGGATGTATGATTTGGTTGCAAATTTGAGGAACAAAGATGAAGTTTTTTTGCTTAATGAAGTTTGAATGTTTGAATGTTCTTGAATTTGTTCTTGAATTTGAAGAACAAAGATGATGAGTATAATAAAAATAAATAAAAATTCAGCAAAAAGTTAAAAATGACCTGTAACCTGCTATGCATGTTACAACTTGCATACAATGGGGCTTATAAGCAAGTTGGTTGTATTTTTTTTTTAAATTTTAAAGTTCGTTGTATACATTGGTAACTTAGCAAAAGTTCGTTGTATTATGGTACAGTTTGCCCTTTTTTTATTGTAGTATAATTTATAATATATACAATTCCTCGGTGCTAAAAATGCACCAAATTAACTTTTGCTAACATGCACCCTTCTTATATTATATACTATCGGATCTATATTGCTAAACAAATTGTAGTTTGAAAGATTGGTTAAGCTGCCCAACTTTCACATAAACGGCCAGGGTTCGATTCTTAGTTACCACCTAAGTATTTTTTTTTTCCTATTCGCCATGTGTGATGAGTGACTTTCTTTATATATACTTTTATTTTCTCTTTTATTTCTTCTATATCTAGCAACAATATTCCATTTTTATTTCCAACCAATATTTACGCTCACCACTTTCCCTTTTTTTATGTTTTCTTTTTTCTTTGATCATAGCTATTTTTAAATACTTTTTTTATTTCTTATCCTTTTTGGTTTTATATATCATTCTTGATTTATTGATTTCCTTTGCTTTTCTATTCCCTTTCTCTTTATTACTAACAGTTATTTTTTTCTTATTTACTTCTCATAATAACATATCACTTTATGTATACTTCTTATTTCTCTTTAGTTAAAATGATTCTTATTTATATTGTTGTTTATATAAATCAAACAAGTTATTTATTTATGTATATAACACAAATAAGGTGAAAGAAAGTCAAGTTGTCATTACGTTAATTAGTAATTATGTTCCTATCTATTTTGATCTTAGTTAGGCTATTGCATTTTAAACTATATCAAACCACTTCATATATTTATGTTTGATGTTTATATCACAGTTTTTTATTACTTGTACATTCATATAGTTTATATATATATATGTATTTTTTTTCCTAAAAGTTATTTACAATAATTACAAAATAATATTTTGAACAAGACTACATATTTATCATAATTAAAAATAGACTTATTATACCGCAACGAAATGCGACTTGTCAACCCTCGTTATTATTAGAAGTCCGATAAGTTTATTTAAGGTATATAAAAAATACATATTACACACAATAATATAACATTACTATTACTCTGGGCTACAACTACATATCAGACCTACTTAATATTTATTCCTCTTCATGTTTAGTATAGTTATTATTTATTTCTTTGGGGTTGTATCTGTAATATTTTTGTGTATATATAGTTGTATATCTCTTGCCTATTGGCTGTGAGAAATATCATTAACACATGGTATCAGCCAACTAATCGATCCCTCCTCCCACCTTTCTCTCTTCCCATCTGTTTCTCTTCCCTCTTACCGATTCATCCTCCCTCCCACCTTTCTTCCTTCCTCCCTGGTCATCTTCCATGGCTGCCTCCTCCAGTGACTCTCCTCTTCCCATGAATACAATTCTGCACCTGATTACAAATCGATTGACATCATCAAATTATCTCTTATGGAAGAACCAATTAATTCCGATCCTTACCTATCAGCATCTTCTTGATCATGTTGATGGCACCACCGCTGCGCCTCCGCCGGAAATTCTTGTTGATAACAAAACTGTTCCGAATCCAGCCCATACCACTTGGGTCGCTGATGATCAACGTGCTGTAATTCTTCTTCAGGCTTCCTTGACCGAAGAAGCTTTTTCTGAAATTGTCGGGCTACCGACTGCTCGTCAAATATGGCTCGCGCTAGAGGCTGCCTATAGCAATTCTTCCGTCGAGAGGGTTCAAACCTTGCGCGATCAGTTACGTCAATTATCGAAAGGTTCATCATCTGTTTCTGATTTTGGGCGCAAGTTTAAATTGATTTGTGATCAGCTCTCGGCGATTGGTCATCCTGTTTCAGATGCTGATAAAGTTCATTGGTTTCTTTGTGGGCTTGGTGCTAGTTTCGAGACCTTCTCCACTGCTGTTCGGACCTCGCGGTCGGTCTATTTATTTCGTGACTTACTCGCTCAGGCAGAGGCACACGAACTGTTTCTTCTATCTATTCATGGATCTTCTCCATCTCCTGTTGCGTTTAATGCTACCACTCGTCCCTCTTCTTCCACCCGTGGTCGTGGTGGTCGAGTTTTTCGTGGGGGTCGGGGCCGTGGCCGACGCCCTCCACATTGTCAATTGTGCCGGAAAGATGGTCACTATGCTACTGCCTGCCCACATCTTGCCTCGTTTGCTTCTCATGCACCAGGTACCGACTCCAGTTTGGCTAATGCTTTTCATGCTCAGTGTAATATCTCTTCCTCAGCTCCAGATTGGTTTGTTGACACGGGAGCTACCGACCATATGACCACGTCCACAGATTCTGTTTCACACTCAGTTCCTTATACTGGAAATTCGAAGGTCACTATTGGTAACGGTAATGCTCTTCCTATTTCACATATTGGACATACCGCTCTTAACAATGGCATTCAATTACGTGATGTTTTAGTTGTTCCAGATCTTACTAAAAATCTCTTATCTATTAGCAAGTTAACAAATGATCATAGTTTGGATGTTGTTTTTTCCCAACCATATTTTCACATTCAGTATCGGGTGACCAAGCAGGTTCTAGCACGGGGTCATTGTGATCAAGGTCTTTATGTGCTATCTCATACACCTCAAGCTTTTGTTGCCGTATCGGGCTCCAAGGTGAAAGCCTCTTATGAGTTATGGCATTCTCGATTGGGGCATGTTTCTTTTGATACATTAGCACTTTTAAATAAACTGGGACATTTGTCGACCACCTCTATTTTACCTAAACCTATTGTGTGCACATCTTGTCAATTGGCTAAATCGCATCGTTTACCTTTTTCCATTAATGAGAAACGCGCTTTAAGTATGCTGGATTTGGTACATTGTGATTTGTGGGGTCCCGCCCCCGTTTGCTCATTAGATGGTTATCGATATTATGTTGTATTTGTGGATGATTATTCTCGGTTTACTTGGTTTTATCCTTTAAAAACCAAGTCAGCTTTTGCGATGGTTTTTGCCCGTTTTATTGCTTTTGTTCAAACTCAATTCTCGTGTAAATTGAAGGTGTTTCAAAGTGATGGTGGTTCGGAATTTATAAATCACAATGTTCGGCGTTTACTCGATGAAAATGGTACCTTTCATCGTATATCATGTCCGTACACACCACAGCAAAATGGTCGGGTCGAACGAAAACATCGGCATATTGTCGAAACAGGTCTTGCCATGTTATTTAATGCAAATGTTCCTTCTCATTTTTGGGTGCATGCTTTTAGTTCGGCTGTTTATACAATTAATCGTTTACCAAGCCCGGTATTAGACAACAAGTCTCCATTCGAACTCGTTTATTCTCGGGTTCCCCAATATTCAAATTTTCATCCATATGGATGTCGTGTCTTTCCGTATTTGCGGGATTATTCAGATCACAAGTTATCTCCAAGGAGCTTACCATGCATCTTCATTGGTTACTCTTCTCAATACAAAGGATATCAGTGTCTTGACCCTTCCACGTCACGAATTTATATTACTCGGCATGCTACCTTTGATGAACACTGTTTTCCATTTCGTGGTGATCAGGTCCATAATACTGTTGATGGCAACACTATTCATCATTTTTTGGATGACATTCCAGGCCCGTCCATTTCGCAAACTGGGCCACCTTCTCCGACCTCTGCGTCTGATTCTCCGGTGCCTAAACCTTGTGGGCTGTGTGACCATTCTGACCCCGCCCCAGTTGTTGAGCCTACTGATCCGCTGCCAGCCCAGCAGTCACCTGCATCTCCTGCGTCGACCCAACAGCCGATCAACACTCCACCGATCATTCCTCCTGCCGGACATCCGATGGTTACTCGGGCCAAGGCTGGAATTTTCAAACCCAAACATCGGGCAGATTTGGCTCATGTTGCTCCCTATAATTCTGGTGATCCCAAGGGCTATAAAACGGCCTCCAAAGACCCTAAATGGGTAAAAGCAATGACTACCGAACTTGACGCCCTTCGCTTAAACAATACGTGGACTTTAGTTCCTCGTCCATCGGATTCTAATGTTGTCGGCTGTAAATGGGTTTTTCGGACCAAATTTCGATCTGATGGTACAGTTGATCGTCACAAGGCGTGTCTTGTTGCTCAAGGTTTTAGTCAAGTACCGGGTCTTGATTTCTCTCATACTTTCAGCCCGGTTATCAAAGCTTCCACGGTCCGTATCGTTCTCTCTTTAGCAGTTATAAATGGATGGTCTCTTCATCAACTTGATGTTAACAATGCCTTTCTTCATGGCACCTTGGCTGAGCGTGTATATATGGAACAACCACCAGGTTTCGTTGATTCTCGATTTCCCGATCATGTTTGTCGTCTTAACAAGGCCCTATATGGTCTTAAACAAGCCCCTAGAGCGTGGTTTCATCGGTTGAGTTCGTTTCTTATTGCTAATGGGTTTGTCTGTAGTCGAGCCGATACGTCTCTGTTCGTGTTCAAGCAGGGCTCATGTCTTATATATCTTCTCGTGTATGTTGATGATTTAATATTGACCGGCAATCAACCATCCGCTCTTCGCTCCTTTATCTCAAAATTACATGATGAATTCGCTATTAAAGATTTGGGTCGGTTAAATTACTTTCTTGGCCTTGAAGTTGCTTATACCGCCACAGGTCTTTTCCTTGGCCAATCCAAGTATGCTTGTGACATCCTTACTCGGGCAGGTCTCCTTGACTCAAAACCCGTAGCGACTCCGCTATCATGTGACACAGCTTTCTCCACGGTTGGTGATCTCTATGAGGATCCCACTCGTTACCGGTCTCTTGTGGGTGCCCTTCAATATTTAACTATTACCCGACCAGATATCTCCTATGCTGTTAATCAAGTAAGTCAATTTTTGCAAGCTCCGACGGTTGCTCATTATCAAGGGGTTAAGCGTATTCTACGGTATGTTAAAGGCACTATGTCCTATGGGCTTACTTTTTCTCGGCCCACGATCACTACTTTACGTGGGTATTCAGATGCTGATTGGGCTCGTTGTTTAGACACACGACGGTCCACTTATGGTTACTCTATTTTCCTCGGTGGCAATCTCGTCTCTTGGAGTGCTAAAAAGCAACCCACTGTTTCTCGCTCCAGTTGTGAATCAGAATATCGTGCTATGGCAAATACTGCCGCTGAACTTATTTGGATCACTCACTTATTGCGTGAACTCTATGCATTGCCTTCCGTCCGACCAACTCTCTTATGTGACAATAGAAGTGCTCTTTTTCTCTCTCATAATCCGGTGTCTCACAAACGAGCTAAGCATATAGATCTTGATTATCACTTTATCCGTGAACTTGTGGCCTCCGGCAAACTTCACACCGCCTTTGTTCCGACCAAGCTTCAAGTTGCTGATATTTTCACAAAAAGTCTTCCACGCCATCAATTTGAGCTTTTTCGCAGTCTTCTACGTCTTAGCCCGCCACCGTCTCGCTTGAGGGGGGATATCAGACCTACTTAATATTTATTCCTCTTCATGTTTAGTATAGTTATTATTTATTTCTTTGGGGTTGTATCTGTAATATTTTTGTGTATATATAGTTGTATATCTCTTGCCTATTGGCTGTGAGAAATATCATTAACACACTACATAGATACATAGGATGCCTTCTACTTGTCATTGCTAGCTCTTAGAATCTTAATTAAGTGTTTGATTCTTTATTTATAATCGAGAATTATTTAGTTCCACCCCACGTTGATTTTAAAATGTTACACACACACACAACTTTTTTATTATTATTTTCGATAATAACCTTTAATTATATTATTCCTTATTAATGTATATAAAATTTCAGGACAACTTTTCGTTGTTGGTTTGTCCAATTATACGTATGCTTTAACCCTGGTTTGATACTTGTGTAGACAATTAGACCTACTTTTGATCTATATAACACTAAACGAATTTGACCTCAGAGGCTCAGATACCCAAAACTTACATACAACTAGTGTTATGTTTGTTTGGTGTTCTGGTAAGTAAATAAAAGTTTTATATTTAATATTTTTTATACATGTTTCTTTAAAAAAATATATATTACACGTCTAAACGTTTTTAGTACAATAGTATTGTGTTTCTCGATGTCCCGATATTGAGAGATATAACCATAATATTATTTTTGATGTTATAATATATATATGAAGTGCTTAAAAGACAATTTTATTAACAACCATAGTTATATATTTGTACATGTCACAATTACACATGATAATAACGTTAGAATTTTATGTCACGTCAAACTTTGCCTAGCTTCGTCAACAATATATATTAAAATTTCTAGAAATGAAATATTGGGTGAATTAATTTTGTAATAATTGAAGGTTGGATTTCAAAATTTGTTTTGGAAGTAATAAATAACATTTTTGTTTGTATTGCAAAAGCCCAAACAATATCACCAAAGAAAACAGAACAGGGGTGAAGACAAACGTACCCCAGCTGCCACCCCTCCCCTTCCCTACACATCCTTACTTACTTACTTTCTTGTCATTTCCACTTCATTCTCACCGACATCCAATTCAATTCTCCCTAAAATCAATGCCCACTGCAACTCCTGATCATGGAAACCAAAGCAAGAATCAAATCACACTCCCTAACCCCTAATTCCTCCCAACATTTTCCACTCCAGAAAAGGCTATTTGGATTTTTGTCCCTTAAACGCATAGGATGTGGTCGCTTTTCCTCGTCGGCGGTGGCTGTGCATGCTTCGCTGCCGGAGAAAGCAACAAGGAGAAAGAAGAAGAAGAAGAAGAAGAAGAAAAACAGGGGATCGTGTCCTGAAAATGTTTGTTGTACTCCTCCAGGAATAGGGTTTACGTACGACGTTGCACAAAGTACAACTTCTGATGCACATAGAAGAAACCACAGACAGGTAATATATACTAATACAGTTTTAAATATGAAGGATTATATACACATATGCATGAAGAAGGTAGCTAGATGGTCTACAAATAAGTAAGAATATTATTATTTTATTATGATGATGATAGCGTTGTCGGGGTACAAGGCAACCCCCGACGGATGTTGAACAAGCAGCTGGGGGGAGTAGTGCAGAAATCGAGGATGCTGCAAGATCAAATGTATCTGATCATCCAAGGCAATACAATCGTCTTCAACGTCCTTCTTCGCCTGGAGGAATATCTGAGGTCGGTCGATTAATCTCTAATAATAATTATAATTATTTATTATAATGTAAAAAGGAAAGTAATTGAATAAAAGCAACCCCCCTGCAGATTGTGATGATTCAACATAATAATAATAATAATCCATTCTTGGATGGGAGAATAGATCGGTTTGGAGCATGGAGAATCAACGCAGATCTCATGTCATACGAGGTACTATTTCTTTTATTCCTTAAAAAAAAAAAAAAAAAAAAAAAACTTGAAATATGATTAATTAATGAATTTTGTATGTATGCAGGAACTGGTGGAATTGAGTGAGAGAATAGGGTATGTTGATGGTGGTTTGCAAGAAGAAGAAATACTAGACTGTTTAAAAAGGCCTAAGAAGTCGCTACTTAAGTCCTTTGACTTCACCTCAAAAGTCAAAGACTCCAAATGTAGCATATGTCAAGTAAGTAAGTTGTTTATTAGTAGTATATCTTTAGTTAATATAAAAATCAAAACATTTGATTTTAATTAAAAAAATAATTATACAGGAGGAATGTAGAGGAGATGAAGAATTGGGAAGACTTGATTGTGGGCATTACCATCACTTAGATTGCATAAAACAATGGCTTCTTAGGAAAAACGAATGCCCCATTTGCAAAAGAGTCGCTAAACCCAACCACTGATCCACCCCTTTTTCATTTTATTATGTACTTTCTGATGTTCAACAAACTTTTTTTTTTAATTTCATTTATGTACGTGGCTATCTTGTTTTTTTTTGTTTGTTGAATCCATAATCTGTCTGTCTGTCTTTTATATGGAATTTGTTTAACGTCATACATGTTGTATCATGATATAAGAACTAAATAATCATATTCACTCTTTATTTATTTTACGTATAAATTTATAGATTTACTTACAACCTAGCTAGTAAATGTTAGCATTCAACATTTTTAATCAACATTCATATTTGACATATGAGCAATTTTTGAAGTACTTATGTCCAATCCAAGACAAATAATATCTATTTAACATCTCATTAAACATTAACCATACACCAAACTACTCGAGTGTTTTAAAATAATGTATCTGACTTTCAAAAACCAGAACCTATGCATATAAATTAAATGTGAAGATTCCCATTGATTTACTCGTGAATGATTGTGTTTGAGTTGTGTTTTATCTCAGAAACTCAGAAAGGTCAAATTAAAGAATTAAGCTAAAAGAGGAATATGTCAAATGGTTAAAACTATCACGCGCCTACTTTTAAAAGAGGAATACATACAACCTCCACTGATGTTCTATTCAAAGATGTAAACTACTATAACAATAAAGTTGTTCCTATATTCATAATGACCTCATTACTATGTGAACAATAATCTGCTCCAAACCAATCTCACTTGATACATTACCCAACCTAGTTTCTATTCAAAGATGTAGACCAATACAACATTAAAGTTGTTTCAATGCTCATAATTAACTTATTTTGAAAAAATAGTCTGTTTAACATGTTATCTAACCATCTAACAATACCACCTATACAAAAAATCACAATACAACTATAACTTCAATATGTTTCTTGCTCAACATCACATGTTGTGAAAATCCCTTTAAAGCCCTCTTTAGCAAAACTTAGTTGAATAATTAGGGGCCGAGACAAAATGCCTTTATAGATGCATTAGTTTGCATTTTTATTTTTGAAGTGTGAACCCAGTTTAGTGTCATGACATATAAAAAGGTAAGAATTAATTAAATAAGTATAATCATTTAAATTACGCAACACCAAATGTATCTTTTAGTGAGTTTTAAAGGTGCATCTTGTATCTCATCTCCATACTCAGAAAAACCTGAAAATTAATCATTTATTCAATAGATACCGACTATAAGAATATCTTTTTGATACCAAAAACATTAGAGTAATAATATACTAATTAATGAATGCTAGTTTTCTTAGCCTGTTACACACAAAAGCATATCAATCAACGGTTATGTAAATTATTAAAAAAATTCTGCTTCAACCGGTATACAACTTCATTAATTTCGAAGAGAAAAGTATCCCATCTATTTCAAGAATCTGAATCAAAATCTGCTAGTTATACTTGAAAAAATAATTTTTTATAAATATTTGCTACATTAGTACTCACCGTAGTTGTTTTTCTTCCAAATTCCTATGATGTTTTGTACGCACCTTGTAACATCCTAATTTAGGGCCTAGTAGTAAATAGTTGTATGTTGATATTAACCAAGTTGTTTAAGTTGTTTTGTTGATAAATTGTTGTTAATTGTTGATACACGTGATTATGTGGCTAACGTTGGTAAATTGTAACATCCTAATTATGTGGCTAAGTCGTGTTTTAAGTTGAATAGGAGAACAAAATACCTTTGTGGGGTATTAAACCCACCTGGGTCGGTTTAAGGGAATACTTATCCCCTGCCTTGACAAAAACACACACTTGCATACGTACAAACACCCACATAGTTGTTCTTGCGAGATTTCAAAGAGGAACCAAAAGGGATTGCTGATTTGGAGTTCAAACAATCAATCTCAAGTGTTGTAGTTGTTCTATCCCTTCATCTTTGTAAGTATTTTGTATATGAACTTAGTTTTTGTGGGTATTTTGCAAGAAGGTAAATTGATGGTCTAAAGTGTGTGTTGGTTCACGATTTGTTGGTCAAGAAACATGTAGGAATGTTGTGGTAATATTAATTAACAAGTAGAAGTAGTAGGAACTTGTTTTCAGTCGATAAAAATGGGTAAAAACCCGAGTTGCAGGTCTGAGCTTCGAACAGGACGAAGCCTGCTGTAATAGAGGTTCCTACGGGCGCAGGAAATAGTCCCTGCGGCCGTAGGGGGTTGTCATAGTCTCTGCGGCCGTAGGCAGGGTTCTCTGCGGCCGTAGTAATGCATTTTGTGTGGTTTACCACCTACGAGTGAAGGAAAGAAGCCTACGGGCGTGGGTACATAACCTACGACCGTTGGTACCCAATGAATCACTCCTACGGGCGTAGGGTATGGTCCTTACGGCCGTAGGGTATGGTTTATTGGAAAGGAACTCTTGCGGGCGTAGGATGTATTCCTATGGCCGTAGGAGGTTTTGGAAGGTGTCCTGCGGCCGTAGGACACATCTGCTGCGACCGTAGGAGCTGTTCCAGATTGCTTGTTGCTTGTTATTCGTTGTACGTTTACGTAGAAGCATTGATAGTACTTTTAGACGTTGACTGAACCTACACATGATGTGTTAGGTGATTCGGACGATTCCGTGTGCTCCTGGGATTCCCGAATTCATATCTGCCTCCTATAATCTCGAGGTGAGTACCGGTTTTCTCATGAGTCTCGGTAAGTAGCGTTGTCTGTTGTTTGTTGAAATATGTTGTCGATGTCGCACACATGCGTATATGAGGTATGTTATGCCATGTTGTTATATATTGTTGTCATGCTAAGTTGCTTTACACGTTGGTTATGAATCGCATGCGTATCGTTGGATCCGCTACGGGTCGTTATTGCTTATTGTTTGGTCCGGACTGTTGATGGCATGGTTAAGGTCAGCTTTCTTCCCGAAGGCTGGATCCCTTTGATGGAATAACGGGGATCAACGGTACTCAGTGTGTAGCACGCCGGGGTGGTCTTGCAAACCGCCGCTCCTTAACGTGAGTTAGGATCTTAGCTTTTGTTGAGATCCGAGATGTTGAGCTTCGAGTTTTGTAACGCGTTTGGTGGACTGCTCTTCATTCCCCCACCATTGCGGATAGTTGTGGCTGATGGTCCCCAGTTTGAATCGTTGAGTGGGGCTTCTCACCCTACGAGATATGATTCCTACTGACTCGTTGGCGCGACACTATGTGTTAGGATAGCATTATGTGCTGTTCCGTAGTTGGGATAACCTGTTTATTGATGCTTATGTGTTAATATGTGCTCACTAGCTAGTTGTAGCTAACGGTGCCTGATTTCCCTTTTTGCAGATGCGAGGTAGTTGGCCTATGTGAGGCGGGACTTATTGGTAGCGGTTGTAAATATCTTTTGCGGAACACTGCTTGTTGTATATATATGTGATCCGATGGTCGGTAGTTTGTTAGTTAGTTGGTAACACCTGGATGTTGAACTTGGCGTAATTTTGTTGTATTATAACTGCCGAGTCAGTTAACACTTAATATTTTGTTAATGACGTTTACTTCAGCTTTGCGTTTGTTTTAAAAAGCTTAAATTTTCTTTAATTTTAGGCATGTGAAAACCGGTGTTACACACCTCTTAAGAACACTACTATTGAAAGCAAATAGAAATTATAAGAATTCAAAAATCCAAATGGAAGGGAAATAAGTTCGTATTGGACAGATTACAAGAACTCATTTGATGGGAGGGAGAAAAAGAGTGTCTTCGGACTTCAATAGAGGAGAGATGAGGGCTACCGGGCATTAACACATGTTTTCAACCGAGAAGGCCTAATACAAATTTAACAACGTAATATATAAGAAACGATACCAACTTACCAAACATTTATAGAGGGAACAGAACGATTGAGAGGCGTGAAGAGCCTTAATTGTATTAAACAACAAGTAACCAAAATCACTAGGCATTGAATGATAGCAACAAATTTATTACATTTGAAATATGAAGCAATGCATAGTTGTGATAACTCTTTTCCAATTTGATGGCACTCCCAGATTTAAAGTTAAAAGTTCAAAACCTCCCTCCACATACTGATACCAGTACTAGTACTAGTGCAATACAATGAAATTGAATCATGTGTTGTGTTTGTGTGGCCCAATCTTACGACCCGAGACCGGCCCAACCTCCACTTTTCCAACGACACCCTCCTCCGTCGCCTGAACACAACAGAAAACACACTCGCCCGCCCCCTTCTGATTACTCCGATACCCCTCGCCACAGGTGCAGCCGCCTTTAATTTCTAAATAATCTTCTTCCAAGATGTCAAAAAATAGAGCAGTGGATGTAGAAAGAGTGTTCATAGGTGGTGGTTGCAATCGGATCGTTAACAATGTTTCCTGGGGTGCCTGCGGTTTACTTTCTTTCGGATCTCAAAACGCCGTCTCCATTTTTTGTCCTCAGGTTCTCCTCCTGTTGCACCATTTTAGCTCTACTCTTTCTTACTCCTTAAACCCTAGATGCTAATAATTGTGTCACAGACTGCCAAGATATTGACTACGCTACCGGGTCATAAAGCATCAGTGAACTGTACGCATTGGCTTCCAAGCAGCAAGTTTGCATTCAAGGGTAGTACTATTTCTTTCATTTTCATATAAATATGAATGTTTTCTTCACCTTTTGGTTACGTGGGTTTGAGTTTGTCAATTCAGTTCACTGATGCAGCGACTTCATTTGTGGTCAAACTCATCAAAAAAATCCTATGTTCGCATAAACAGGCAACAAAGAAACAATGTTTTATAATATTGTTTTGTTTCTGTAGCCACCGGGTGGGAGAAGCACTATTTACTCTCTGGAGATGCTGAAGGATTCATTATTCTATGGGAGTTTTCTCTAGCACAAAATAAGGTACTTGCTTGGATTAAATTTATGATAAACAAGTCTATACCAATTATTAGTATCTTCAATCAACATTCCTTGTGGTCTTCAGCAGGCTACTCTTATATAAATTAACGCCAATGGCGTGTAGCCCAGCTGGTAATGGGATGGGGAGACTTGGATAGACTCTTATATAAATTAACAATCTTCTTGTTGATTAAATGTTCTCCTGAACTTTCTTACAGTGGAGATATGTATCACAACTGTTGAAATCACACCAGAAAGGCGTTACCTGCATCACTGCAATTGTGCTATCTCAAACTGAAGCAATCTTTGCATCAACTTCTTCAGATTGTGTGGTCAATGTTTGGAAAGTTGCCCTACCTGCTTCTGGTGGTTAGTGATAGTATAAATACCCAAGATCACATTCATTATTCTAATTAAAATTAACTTATTTTCTGTCAAATTAGCTGAAACTGAAATGGATTTACTTTCAATAAACATTCTTTTAATAATCATCACAGGGGACTGTACGGTTACATGCTTGGATTCACTCTCTTGTGGTTTAAAACCAATGGTTACACTTTCACTAGCAGAATTGCCAGGAAGTAACACACACCTTATCCTTGCAACGGGGGGACTTGACAACAAAGTTCATTTGTATTGTGGTGAAACTAAAGGGCAAGTATGTAATTTTGTATGTAACCACTGTATATGCTATATTATACTAATACGTTCTTTGGTTTTGCTTCTTTATTCTACCTGCAGTTTGTTCGTGCTTGTGAGTTAAAAGGGCATACTGATTGGATCAGAAGTTTGGATTTTTCATTACCTGTATCGATAAATGAAGAACCAAACACTCTTCTCCTTGTTAGTTCTTCACAAGATAAAGGCATACGCATATGGAAAATGGCTTTATGTGATTCTGTAAGTAATTTTGACAAAAGGAAAGCGGAAAACAGCTTGGCTTATTACATAAAAGGGCCTGTTTTTGTAGCAGGTTCTTTCTCTTATCAAGTATCTTTAGAATCTCTTGTAATCGGCCATGAGGATTGGGTATATTCAGTTGAGTGGCAGCCACCTGTGTTGATGGACAACAAAAATTCATGTTATCAACCTCAAAGCATCTTATCTGCATCAATGGACAAGACTATGATGATATGGCAACCCGAGAGAACAACTGGTATTTGGGTGAATGTAGTCACTGTTGGGGAGCTAAGTCATTCTGCTTTAGGGTTTTATGGTGGGCATTGGAGCCCAAATGGTGACTCTATTTTAGCCCATGGTTATGGTGGATCTTTTCATCTCTGGAAAAATGATACTGGTAATTGGAAACCTCAAAAAGTTCCATCTGGGCATTTTGCTGCAGTCACGGATATTGCATGGGGCAGGTGTGGTGAATATTTGATTTCAGTCAGCCATGATCAGGTATTTTGTTCGTCTAACTAAGAACCTGTTACAAAACACGTGTTTGTTGTTGTAAGGGCGGGGCTAAAAAGACGCTAACTGTTAATAAATTTATTAATATATGTGCAGACTACTAGAATATTTGCTTCGTGGTTAAATCAGACTGAGGATGATACCTGGCATGAAATTGCTCGACCTCAAGTTCACGGTCATGATATTAATTGTTTGGCAATGATTCAAGGAAAAGGAAACCATAGATTTGTAAGTGGAGCTGAAGAGAAAGTTGGTAGAGTTTTTGAAGCCCCGTTATTGTTCTTGAAAACACTAAATCATGCAACTTCACATCTGCATGATGACTTGCAAGTTGATGTTCAGGTATTGGGTGCAAATATGTCTGCTCTTGGTCTATCTCAGAAACCTATTTATGTTCAAGGTAAGTTCATTTCAGTTTCCTTTAAATCTGTTATTATATACTTCACATTTCACAATCTCTTATATTCTTGCTATCATGATCCTCGCATATTGTTGCTATTCTGTATCTGTATTATTCATCACTATTCAGTGCAGCTCAATTTCTCACAAAATGAAATAATATATATACAAGTAAGAAACTTTAGAAATGGCCACGCTATAGTGAAGAAATACTTGACTTATTTTTGCGTCCAGCTTCGAGTGAAACAACAGATAGAAGCGGTGGCAATGAAGGTTTTGATACACTGGAGAGTATCCCGGACGCAGTTCCTTCAGTTCTAACGGAACCACCGATTGAAGAACAGTTAGCATGGCACACACTATGGCCAGAGTCTCATAAACTTTATGGGCACGGGAATGAACTTTTTTCACTATGTTGTGATCATCAGGGGAAGCTTGTGGCCTCATCTTGTAAGGTATTATTATTAACTATACTAATGGATTTGCATTTTGGAAATAATTTTTT
Source organism: Pulicaria dysenterica (assembly GCA_947179395.2). Classification (NCBI taxonomy): domain Eukaryota; kingdom Viridiplantae; phylum Streptophyta; class Magnoliopsida; order Asterales; family Asteraceae; genus Pulicaria; species Pulicaria dysenterica. The sequence goes on along the minus strand of OX359288.1, from coordinate 117,386,489 downwards.
TGGATTAATTATTGCTACTTGATGTCACAATACCCCAATTGCTTCTTTTGAGTATCTGCTTATTTATGGGTCTAATAATTAGTTTTGGATGGTCAATTTCATTGTAGTCGCAGAACCATTTTAAAAACTTCACTTGGGGGTGTTTTGGATTGCGATTTGAAAATAGATTATGCGTTTTTTTATAATCAGAATCAGATAAATAGTTGTAAGAGAACGTGCTACTGAATAATAGTGTTTGGATTTGATTATGCTGCATTATATCGCAATAATCAGATAATCAGTTGTTTGAGTGCTTAGCAAAGTAAATAAATTGATTTTTAAAGGGTAAAATCACAATAATCAAATAATCAGTTTGAAAAAGCAGCTCAAAAGTAGATTCACAAAACAGCGCTTTGTAGTCTCCAAAACGCAAATAATTGATTTTTGAAAACACACCTCCAAACGTTTACTAATTATCTACAATTTCAAATCACAATTTATTAGACAATCAATGTTTAAACGCAATCCCAAACACCCTCTTAGCTAACCATTCTTTTAAGAGGTTTAATTTCCACTTTACAAATGGGCTCTTTTTCCATGATTTTCCATCTGTCTTTGTTACAGGCCCAATCAGCGTCAGTGGCAGAAATATGGCTATGGGAGGTTGGTAGTTGGAAGGCAGTTGGTAGATTGCAGTCTCATAGCTTAACAGTGACACGAATGGAATTCTCTCATGATGACAAATATCTTTTGGCCGTCTCAAGGGATCGTCACTTGTCACTCTTCTCTATAGATCGAAAAGGTACCTAAAACGGTCTCTCAATCGTTTTAGAAATAAATAGGAGTTGCATTTGAAACACCGTTATTCTGATTTGTGAAAGAAGACACCAAAAAGATGCAAACATATAGCATTCTCTTTAAAGTTCTTGCTCACAAGGATTTTTTCTTCCCTGGGAAGTTAATTTTTTCTTGATGGCTTGATATAGAGGTGGCAGAACGAGCGTGTTGGATAAGGTTTCAGGTTAACATGGGTAATTCGGTAGAGGTCATAATGGGTCATGTTCTGCAAAATATATTTTTGTTTTTTTTTCTTGAGCTCTATAAATAAGTAAGAATTAAATTTGTTCTCAAAACTATATTTTTATTACAAAAACATGGGATAATGACTTGATGTATAAGGAGGCCACCCGTGACCCAACTATTGAAAGTACTTTTCATTTAGATCACCCAACAATTGAAACTACTTTACGGGCCATCCAAGTATGTATCTTTTTTTCATTTATACCAAATCCAGCCAAAAACTTGCTAGACCATGAAAACAACATTTAAGTTATTAAAAGATGGAAAAAACACTCGGGATTACCTTTTCTAATCCTTTAAGTAAGAAAATTCCAACACTCAGAAGAATTTTTTTTCCTTTCAACATGTTTCTAGCCAGATTTGGTAATAAGCGAAACTGAATACATACTTGGGTAGCCTTTTCAAAAGTGAAAAAGTTGACTAGTTGGGTGGCCTCAATGTATATTATCCCTAGACAATTGAGATTTGAGGGGGCTGTATGTATGTGAATAGCACATTGGGTGGCTTGACTGCAACCCATTATTTTTGCTTGATTATTTCATCTTGCCTATATTGACCCGTTATCTTAACCCATACTGACCCATTTATGGGTAAGTGCATCAAAATTGGCATCTTTACCATTTTGATAATCTAAAACGAAGAGTATCTTTTTATTCGGTATACAGATGAAATCAGTTACCAGCTTTTAACCAGGCAAGAGGCACACAAGAGAATAGTATGGGCATGTTCTTGGAACCCATTTGGTCACCAATTCGCCACTGGTTCACGAGACAAAACCGTGAAGATTTGGGAGGTGAATATGGAAAAAGAATCTTGTGTGCAACAACTCGTGGCTCTGCCCACTTTTAAAGCCAGTGTCACTGCCCTATCTTGGACTGGTCTCCAGTCACAGAACAATGATGGGTTTCTTGCCATTGGGATGGAAAACGGTCTCATAGAGCTTTGGAGTCTATTTCTCAAAAATAATGAAGAAAACTCAAGCTTCTCTGGGCCAAACGCATCTCTTGTCATTCAATTTGATCCATTTATGTGCCATGTTTCATCAGTGAATCGTTTAGCATGGAGAAACTCTGAGAAGAACAACGATCCTGAGAATATGGAGCTTGCTTCTTGTGGGGCTGATCAATGTGTTAGAATTTTTAAGGTTAGTTTTGTTTAAGTTGAAACCTGATATAGTAGTATGTATAATCTTGTAACATGGAGGCACATCAGTTTTGGAAGAAAGTCATTATTTCTTACTTATGGTTCAACTTTTCAAAGTTGAGCCGGGAGGGTTTTTTAATCTTTAAATTGATATTTGGGGGTTTAGTTTTCTCTATGAAAGAATTGCTCGACATAGATCATACCATGTAAGCGTTACTAGTTGAAAAAAATGGGTTTGGAAATGTTAATAACTAGTGGTTATTTTACCTGTGCTTCGCGTCGGGGATTAAAAACTTTTTGATCGAGTTTGATTAGGTTATTCATCTACTATTTTTTATTAAAAAAATCATTTTAAACCTCTTATGTAAAAATGGTAAATTGAATTTAGATATGAAACTTAGAAAAATTGAATTGCCTTGTATATTGTAATTATTTATTGTCAAGTTTTAGACATAAAGGGTTGATTTTATAAAACGAAAAAGAAAAAGAAAAAAACATGACTAATATAACCTATATTATATCATTATACCTTAATAGCATGTGTCATATGTTTTTTAAAGAAAAAAAAGCCAGCTAATTAAAGAAATAAATGTTAAAAAAGTTAAAAATACAATTAAAAAACTAAAAGTGAAAAAGAAAAAAAATTGAAGTAGCCAAGATTTGAAACCTTGACCTAAGCTTCACAAGTACCAGTCCACCTGCGTTGCTTTTTGTTAATTCTCTAGAAGTTTAGATATATAAGTTTGTTCTTTTTAATGTGCAAAGTGACAAAATTCCTTCCTGTAAATTGTATGGTATAGTAATTTCGTTTAGTTGTTAGTACTTGTTATGTTAGTGTATGTACTTTTTTGTTGAAAAGATAATGTACTCAAAAGTAAAATGATATAAGAGGGTTCGTTCATTAGGTTAAGAGCATCTAACTAGCTGATGGGGAGCTGGTTGCAAGGGAACACCATCGCCCCCACCCACTCAAACTTAGAGTGAGGGCTTTGGCTGGTGTACACTCACCCCCTCAAACCGTGACGTGTCATTCGGCTAGCAGCATTCATTGCCATCATCAATTCGTCACCGGGTTTCTCTTTCTAAGTTGTAGAATTTTTTCATTGAAGGCAGCAAGAAGTTTTGAAGATCTACCATGGTCCCACCAGTCTCTAACACGATGCGGTTCCACACCTTCATGCCTCCACTACGGGCGGTGGTATGGCCTGTCACGTGAAGACGACGCGGTGGTGCAACACCCCGCTCATCCCCTTACTCACTCAGAGCTCTCTTATGATTCTCAGCACGGTGAAAAAACATGCCTTGTGTCATTACTTGAAAAGGGTATGCAAGAACGTCATGGAGAATGACCTGACGATGGCCCTTTACGATGGCGACAATAGGGTGGTTGGTGGAGAGGTTTATATTGTTTTCAAACTTCTTCCGTGGCTCCACTGTTTAGATTCTTTTTCCAAACCCACATTGTGCGGCGACAAAATCTCTGGTGTGTGATTGTGTTGGCTATTCTCTGGCAGGTGGCGGTGTTATTGCAAACCGCAGCCGGCTGTTAGGTTTCTTGAATAGACTGTTATCCACTCTTTTCCCGTTCTAGGGTTCTTCCCCATTTCTAAATTCGGTCCTCCTTCCTCTTTTTACTAAAATATGTGGCATGGTAGTCGGTTTTCTCCATATTTCTAGGGGTACAAAATGAACAACTAAAATTTGACAAGGATTTTGATCCAAGGGTTATTTAAAGCAGGAACTTATTACGGTCAAGATTTAAAGTTATAAAGATCTAATTGTTAAAATTAAAAGTCAGTAGTTATATATATATAAAATTGGGTTCAAGTAAAAAGAATTTTAAGGTACTAAATGTAAGGAGAAATGTGAGTTTGCCACATGGCATAACTGGTAAAAGGGTATTATAGGTATTTTAATTTTATCATTTATTTAATTTAATTAAAAAAACACCCCTTCCCTAAAATGTCTCTTCATCTATCTCCTAAATATATTCATATATATATATATATATATATATATATATAGGGAAGAGATCCACTAAAAAGAAAAATAAGCTACAAAAAGTAAGAAGAAATCTCAACCACTCATTTATTTCTAAAAAATGGCTTTTTCTTTTTTTTATTAATTATAAAAAAATGTACTAAAGGGCATAATTGACCTTTTAAAAATACAGTTTTCCTGATATTTAGCCATATATTTAGGCCACCCATTTTAAAATGGTTTTTCCAGAATTTTTTTGATGCACAAACACAAACTCATCAAATATAAACCGGGCAGATGAACACAAAACAAATGATAAACAAACACCCTACATGAACAATTAGAGATTGATAAACAAAATAAAAGGATGCACAACAAGATATCATCAGCTACAATATTGATTGAATCTAGAAATTTGATGAATCGTATTTATAAAATCTCAACCCATTGATGCACATCAAATAACACTGCGTTATCAATCAACTTGACACAAAAGAAAAAACTTGAGATCGGTCATAGACGAAAACAAGATCATATTAATACATCATTATCAAGAAAATTAAGGTAAAAAAAGATGAGTATCAATAATAATACTGAAAATTAAAACCTTCTCCTGCAACAATGGTGCATCCATCGATCTAAAAATGAGCAGAGCGGCGTTTAGAAGGTGTGTGGTACATCACGACGACGTGCATCCAGAAGACGGGTGCATCCATCCATGGCGACTTCACAGGGCAAACGATGAAAGACGACGATTGTGAGATGAACTGCAGACGACGAATGTGAACGGTGGAGGATCTGGTTAGGGTTTGGGGGGAGGCGGTGAAAGTGAGACATCGATTGTGCATCTCCGACGACAACTTCAGATGGGGAAATCGGTGATGGCGTTGCGAGTGGGACGGTGGTGCTTTCACGTCAGGACTTCGGAAATCGATGGAGGTGCTTCGGCTGGTCACAGTGGCACATTACATGATTTCAGATTTTCTTGGCTTCGATTTCTAGGGTTCATCGAGCCTTTTGAGTTCCTGCGTTAAAGAAAACAAAACTGCAACATTCGGAGGAGAAACGAAACAGCAGCAGATGGAAGGATGATGCGGTGGTCGGCAAATTTTGGACGACGGCAGGGGCGCGACTTCACATGGAGGCTTCAAGTCGGAGACGGGGAGGCTTCAAGGCAGCGATTTAGGGTTTTCACTTTTGGGGAGACATACTGGGGAGGGAGACGGAAAAAGAAGACAGACAGAAACGTGGGTTAAACGTGGGCAGGGAGAGGAGAGATAAAATATACAACTTACTTATTATACCCTTTTTTATTTTTTTAATAAATATGCCACGTGTCATTCCCTCGTTCCTCCTTACATTAAATACCTTAATTTTTTTTACTTGAACAAGATTATATATATATATATATATATAGGGAAGTTCCATCGATAACAAAAAAAAATGCAAGAACTGCGAGAACCGATCTAAACCGTCCATCTTAGCTTCTTTCTTTTTAATTAATTACCCCTATTTTTTAAAACTAAAATATCTACCAAACGCCAAGATATTAAATTATGAAAGTTATACCAAATTAACGACAAAAATATGCTCTTTAATATGACATCAATATTGCTATATTTTTTTCAACAAAAAAAAATTCGTTTTTGCTGGGTTTTTTTCTAACACTATAAGGTATGTTACATATATGCATCAGTACTAACATATATGTAATCAGTACTATAAGGTATGTTACATATATGTATACATACCTTATCTTACACATATTTTAGGCTTATATTATACGTTAACAAATCTCTTGCTGCTATTAAGTTGATATTTCTTCTGTTTCTTTTTCTAGTGTTGTGTGTGTGCGTGCTTATTTTGGAAATCTATGTGCTTTAACCCATTAGATTGACTACATTGTTATCGAACTAGCATTTGAGTACTGTTCTAGTTTATTAATCCTTTGTAGTAGTATGTCTTTTTTTTGTGTAATGTATATGTTATAGGAGTACAAGAGTTATTTGAAAATTTATGTGTAATTACTTATGCACATGTGTAACATACCTTATAATGCTAGAAAAAAAACCCGGCAAAAACGAAATTTTTTTGTTGAAAAAAATATAACAATATGGATGTCATATTAAAGAGCATATTTTTGTCGTTAGTTTGGTATAATTTTCATAATTTAATATCTTGGCGTTTGGTATATATTTTAGTTTTAAAAAAATGGGGGTAAGAAAGAAGACCTGTAAAACAGTTCTATACACATTAAATTAAAACAGAAACAGGCTCCACCTTTAACTCACATAATTCCGACTACTGATCGAAGATGAGTTGTGAATGTGATAGAGGTTGGAAATCAGGTATATTTTGTATCTACATTAACATTGGTTGATTATATTTTAAAATTCTTTTTTAGTATTTTGTATATGTGGTTCTCTTTGTTTTCGTTACCATGTATTGACCATTTTTCAGTAAGGACTATTAATTTTTCATAAGAGAGGTTATTTACATTGATGACATGGTTTTGACAAATCCTTAAATATTTAGTTTATGCTTTAGTATATTAAAGTGTTTGGTTCAACATGTGGATTCTATATAAGAGTCAAGTCATACATTTACTTTTGTGATGAATCAAATTTATATGTGTTGAGTTATTCACTAGTTAGGTTTTTTATTGTACTAAAATATAAGCATGTAGCACATGAAAATTATTATTATTAACGATACTAAAATCTTTATACAATATATTCATATACCAATTTCATCTAAAATTATTGACTTATCATATAAACAAGTTTATACTAATTAAATCTAATTTTATATCAATTATAATTATTTATAAACGTTTTTTTAATAACAAAAATACTATTAAGAGTTTCCATTATCCTAAAAAATATGGGAGGTGATCCTCACACAATAAATTTTAGTCATGCACAACAATGTACAAGCAGTTACTACACATAGTACAGGTTGATGCTGCATAACATTGTTGTGCATGGACCACTTTTGTTATGTGAGGATCACCTCCCAAAAAATATATAACCATCAAATAAAATGGTAACCAACAGCTCAACTCTCACAGGTGTGTTGTTTGTACTTTGCATTAGAGTTTAGTTTTAAAAAGTGTATCGAATTTGTCATTTTTTGCTATTATATATACCCAACTTTCAAAACTACTATTTAATGTATCCAACTTCCCAATTTTACCATTTAATGTACTGGTTTATCTCTTGGTCGGGTAGCAAGCCATTTAAGTTTTTATTTATTTATTTTTTATATCTTTAAATTACCACATGTATCTCCACATCAGCTACTAATGCCAAGACATATATTTTGTTAAGAACATATGAAGATCTTCATCTTCAACACTCAAGAACATATGAAGATCTTGATCTTCATTCAACATTCAAACAAAAACAGATATGAGTTCACCCACAAACGGATTATGAACCCTAAAATTGTTGAAGAACACAAATCAAAACACAACATGCAGATCGATGATGATTTAAATCAAACCAGATCTGGGTAAGCAAACCAAAAATCCAAGAACACGATATGGAACCCTAAATCGAATATAATCACTCGATTAGAACAAAATTTTAAAATCTAGATCTTAAAGAAAATACAAAGATGAACAACAAATGAACCCTAATTGTTGGAAACTAAACTAAAGCTATACCAAATTCTAAACTAAAGCAAATCGGAAATCATACCTTATGAACCCTAATTTGTAAGATGTTGATGAAACCCAAATTCAACAAAAAATTAGAAACCTCCATCAATGTTATTATTATTTCAGAAACCCTAATCGATTTCTTTGAAGATGAATCAGGGATCTTCAAATCGCCAATGGTGAAACCCTATTTCGAAACCCTAATTGCCGATGGTGACCTTAAAGAAAAAGAAAAAAAATAAGGTGACTGGGAAACCTTACAGAGAAGGTCATATTGCATTAAACGTAAATTTCGGGTAGTTTAACATATTTTTGCAGATTTTTTTAGTTCGTTACATACAATAATAAAATTTGGGATAGTTGTTTACATTTCAGTGCACTTAACCCTATAATAATATAGTGAACTACGATGAATTAAAAAAATTTAATAGGAAGAAATATAATTCTCTTTTAAAATATTGACATGATAAATGTTTCCAACATGCTAACCTATTTTAAAGTCGGAATGAACCTGCTAAAATGTTTAATTTTTGTTATTTGATAAAAAATATAATATAATTTTTATTAAATAAAGGGTCATGTAGACAATATTTTTCAGCTTGAACAATATCCATGTTAAAATAGAGTTAGGTCCCGTTTGATTCACCGAAATTAGCAGGAATTGACAAGAATTGGAATTGACAATTCCTAAATCTTACTCTTGTTTGGTTTACAGAATTTACGGGATTGGAATTCTGAAATCCTCCAATTCCACAACTAAAGGATTAGACAATTCCATCAATAATCCAAAGGAATTAAAAAACTTTCCACGGGATTTCACATATACGCCCAAACTTATACGCAGTCACAGTCGACCTAGCTATTGATCTCCGTTGGAAACATCGATGATACCTCCGCGAACCAAACACACGAAGGAACCAATTCTATTGAAATCATTCCAATTCCAATTCGTTAACGAATTCCAATTCCGGTTAATTCCATTCTGCGAACCAAACGGGACTTTATTGATAAGATTAAGTAAACGAGACATGTTCAAATTTGGCTGATATTACAATTGTCAAGTTGAAACATACATAAATTTCTATCTATAATTTTGTTAATTTCTAGTTGACGTTGTTTACTAATAGTTCTATTTAAAAACATATAAATATAAATTAAATTATATGACCATTTATATTAAAGTTGTATAGTATACGCGGAAAGTTCCAATTTGTCTAAAATAATAATACATGCCAGGCTTGACTCCACAGTTATTACCTACAAGATATATAGTACGTACCTGATTATACCCTTTTTTATTTTTTTTATAAATTAACTTATTATTATTATTATGGTTGCTGAAGATATACTATACTATTGAAGGTATCTCAGAACAAAATTATAAGAATTTAAGAACATCTGAACATGTAATTTATTTTTAAATAATCTAGAACTATCATCAATATGATCATTTTTCAAAAAAAGAAGTTAAGAACGAACAAAAAAGAAAAAAACAACCTTTTATTTAAATGCGAAAATGACATTGAATTGTTAAATTCAAAGGCGAAAGCGTGTGTGCTTCCGTTGAAACTTGAAAGCCGGTCACCTTGTTTACATACGTGTATATGATATATATAAATAAATAAATAAATAGATATAAATATATTAAGAAAAAGGCATAGAGTCCTTAACATTTCCTTGAAAGTTACAACTAATTCATATTTAGTCCTCATGATACCAATTGATTCAATGACACCCGTATTTAAATGAGCTATTTGTGCTCATTATTTGTTAGTCAAAACTCATCTACATCTTGGGATACTATCGCATATCTTATAGTTATAAAAATCTCGTGGTTTTATGTAACAATCTGAATCCCATAGCATAATATTATTCGTTTTGTCTCATTGACTTTCAATTTTATTTATGATATGAAACAATTTAACAAAAAAAACCTCATGCTAGAAGAGATATCTACACATTTACAAGACATGTTTGTTTCCCCTCCAACCAATATAAGATGGATATTATATTTAAGTATCAGTATTTCTAAGTGTTAATGCTACATATTATAGTATTAGACACAATGGTTATAATATAATGTGCGATTAGTAAAGACCGACATTAAATGTTAATAGAATTTAAATGTACCATTATTAAAGATCGACAATAAATGGGTTGTTACGAAATCCAAAGTACATAAATTCAAAATGGGTTAAAAGCAGGTTGATACAAAAGCGGCACGAAAAAACAGGCCGGGTTATAATCAACCAGATAACCCGAAGTGATCTGTATGACTCGTTTAAGGGTAAAAATGTAAACAAAAAAGTTTAATACTTAAAATTTAAATTTTAAGAAGGAAATTATAAATTTAATTGAAGAAGTGACATCTTAGAGTAATAATACATTAACAAAAATATAAAATCATTAAAAGCTAAAAACCTAACATAAAACAACAAAAAAAAGAAATCCAATCAAAACAAACGATGAATATCGAAGTTAACTTCATATCATAACAAAAATACTAAATAGATATAAATGAAATTGACCAACATGAAAAAAGTGACGCAATTCGGATCTGATAATACTAAAATAATAAACAAACCCGATAATTAAGATTTATGAAGTATAAGAAAACATGAAGTAATAAGCCTGACAAGTGCATATGGTTCAGGGTCTACTGGGTAACTTTACGAAGCACTGTAATTAATATTATTTTATTATATTATAATAATATAGTAATTTCTTTCTCTAGAACTATTGGAAAGTCAGACGGGGTATTGTTTGACTGGCTCCACATAACATCCACCCGACGATCTAGCCTGCCTCTAACTAACCGCCGTCCGTCCGTCCGTCCGTCCTTCCTTCCGTCCGGCGAATAACTCCCTCCCTCCCTTCCCAATCTCACTCCACAACCATTTGCCTCTTCTTTTCTTTCTTTCGTCAATCATACATTTATCCAATAACATATCTTTACAGGTGGGGTAACCGCCGTTTCGAACAACTATCTTTCATGATTCATCGACTTTGCTTGTTCCTCCTCTAAGCCTTACTGGCAATCTTCTTGTTGTTTGGTTAATCGAGTTCGATTTTGAAAGTGAATTTGTTACCTCTATCCATTCTTTTCGTCAGCGTTAGCGTTTGCGTTGTTTTTAATCAGAAGAAGTTGAAGAACGATAATGCCTTGCTGGAATTTACCCTTTTTCAGGAATATGTTTCAGGTCAGTAAAGTCTCCCCTTTTCCCCTTTCATCGAGATAAGATGTCTTAAACATAATTATTGATTAATCAAATAAATTGCTTGGATTCTTTTGTGAACTTTCAGGATTTCTGGTGATTATTAAGTATGATGTATACGTAGTCCCTAATAACTAGTATTCCTCTGTTTTAATATTTACATATAATTAAGGCTTGTTAATCGATTAAAGTTGGGAGCAGAGATCCCATTTCACCTTACATACTTAACTGCCAGGATTTCATTTATCGAGGTGCCGCGTTTCCGTGTTTGATTAAGTTTAATTTCTTATAAAATTATGTTTGAATTAGGATATTGTTAAGTTTTTTTCATTGAGAGTTTCACATAATATAAAATTTCAAGATGTATTATTGTAACACCCTTTATAAGCTCAACTGGCTATCGGGAAAACATAAATCAACTTAATGAGATTAAAATTTTGAATGGGCAGGATGACAGAGTTAGGGAAGTTGATCTTGGGGCCTTCTACATTAAATCTCATGGCACTAAGTTGGCAAAGAGTCACAAGCATGATTGGCTTATACTCGTGCTGCTTGTAGTCATAGAAATCATTTTAAATATTATACACCCATTCTATCGATTTGTGGGGAAGGATATGATGACGGATCTTAGATATCCATTGAAGGACAACACGGTTCCAGTGTGGTCTGTTCCTGTGAGTTCTTCCATCCTATAAATGCGTTTTTGGTTTTATGTTATATCATAAGTTTGTAATTGATGTTATATTCATTTTTTCTTTTTATTGGCAGATTTATGCTGTATTGCTGCCTATTGTTGTTTTCAGCTTCTTCTATCTTAGGAGGAGAGATGTGCATGATCTGCACCATGCAATTCTAGGTACTTTTCATTAGAGTGTGTTTTGAAATGTGATCTTAGTTGTAGGAGATATATATATTTTAGCTCTTAATATTTAAGATAATAAACATTGCAACCGTCATTCCTGTAGAAAAGAGATAGAGTAAAAGTCTTCCATATTAGATCAGATCAATACAGAGTAATTTCCGTTTACCCCTTTGATAATATGTTTTGTTGCACGATGAATTATGAAACTACAACAACATAATAACTGATCATCCAATATCATGAAACTGATTATCCAATATTAACTTTTTGATTCCTAAACAAATACATAATAAAAAAGCTTTATATCTGTAATTCTTAATCCAAACATTAAAAACTTAATATTGCTTTTAAAGTTGCAATAATAACATGATCAATTATAAAAATGAACATTTAATTGTAAATATGATTCCCAAGCTTTAACTTCTTATCTGTATTAATGTTTCTGCAGGTCTTCTGTTTTCTGTGCTCATAACTGGGGTCCTAACAGATGCTATAAAAGATGCAGTTGGACGGCCACGACCTGATTTCTTTTGGCGTTGCTTTCCGGATGGAATAGATGTAATCACTTTCAGTAAATTACATTTTTATTCTTTGGAATTTATCCTTTTGGTTTCTTATCGTTTTCTTGGTATATATTGCAGAACTATGACAAATGGGGTAATGTCATGTGTCATGGTGAAGACAAAATTATAAAGGAAGGCCATAAGAGTTTCCCCAGTGGCCATGCTTCATGTAAGAGACGTCAATTCTATTAGTCAATATATTTATTTAGTAAATATCCGCTGTATATATTTTATTTAGCTAATTGATCTTATCTTGATAGCATCCTAGTTTACCTCCCTTTTGGTTGTATTCTCTTGTATATATTTCCAATGTGTATTGTATTCTTGGGGCAAGCAATATATTGATACTTTACATGGTATCAGAGCTACTCTAGCTCTCCTTGGCTGAACCCGATCATGCCTTCGTCTTTCTCGCCTCATCACGATGACCAACAAAGAGACCGCTACCGGAAAAGTTGCCAACTCCCTTCATCTCGTTTACACGGTGACTAATAATCAAAACAAGGTTCTAATGCTTGATGGAACAAAAGTCTCCTACTCATCATGGGTAAAACTCTTTCAACTGAATGCACACGGCTACAAGGTTATCTCTCACATCGATGGTAAGAAACCGCCTGCAAAGACTGATCTGACCTTTGATTCTTGGACATAGATCGATGCCATCGTTCTACAGTGGATTTATGGAACGGATGAATTGTTGGATTGTGTCCATGAACCCGATTTAACTGAATTTGAAGCCTAAACTCACATTAAAAGCCTCTTCCTCAACAAGAGCTCTCGGGCAGCCGCTTTAGAACATGAGTTCACAAGCTTGACTCTAAAAGTAATGCCCTTCCTTGATGCCTACTGCCAATGCCTTAAGGAACTAACAGATCAATTAAACGGGGTTGACCACCCGTGTATGAACAACGACTTGTAATTCAACTAGTTCGTGGATTACCAACTGAGTTTGACACCGTTGCTTCCTTCGTAAACCAAAGTCTCCCACATGGGACACGGCATGTAGCATGCGTCAACTCGAGCAACAATGCCAAACAACTCGGGAATCTCTCTTATCTCCGGCTGTAATTCCGCTGCTTCTCATGATCCTCCAGCCATTGCCTACTGCCATGACAACCCATCACATACCAGCGTCGGCCCAACAACTCTCACAATCGCAACAATTGTGGGCCTACCAACAATTGGTGACAACAGTCTCCGTGGGCCACTTGAACGAATTATCAATCATATTAGACCCCATGGTGGATGAGGCTACCTTCTTTCCGTTGCCCAACCTAATACGGTTGGACGAGCCCTGGAATCCTTGACAACAAGGCCCATAGCCTTCTGACCTCAGCCCTCACAACAGCCTTGTAGGCCTATGTGAAGGAGTTCGATGCGTGGAGGCAATGCTTTTCAAGCTATGACTATGGACTCTTGTGACAATCAATGGTACATGGATACGGTGGCCTTCTCTCACCTGACTCTTCTTTTAATCTTATAGACTCTATATATGTTGCTTATGGTAATCGCGTGCCTATAGTTGGATCGGGTCATACCACCCTCATTTATTCTTCTAAAAACCGCCCCCTCAAAGACGTTCTTTACACCTCTCACATTATCAAAAATCTAATCTCAGTCCGTCAGTTTACCAAAGATAACAATGTCTCAAACTAGAATTTGATCCTTTTGTTTTTTCTGTGAAGGATTTCAAGAATGGGAGTATCTTGACCTGTCACAATAGCTCCAACAATCTCTACCCCCTCACTAATGTTGCTTCCTTGCATCCTCATCGACCAACATTTGGCATGAGCGACTTGGTCACTCAGCTTTAGCCGTCTTGGATTTCTTAGTTTTAATTTTTATTATTTCATGTAATAAATGTAATCGTAGTTTGGTTTGCAATTCTTATCATATATAAAAACATAAACGACTGATATTTACTATTTCTTCATCTACTACTTTATTACTGTTTGTTATTATACATCGTGACTTCTGATGATTAAACACAATATACATGGACATTCCCTTAAAATTCAAATATGAAACCTTTACAATATTCTCACTTTCATAACTTTATTAAAACCCAATTCCAAACCTCCATCAATTTTTCCAATGTGACATTGGGGGGTTGGGGAGGGGGGGGGGGGATTTGATAACCACGTTTTTAAAATTTTTGCCTGTAACCACAGTTTACAATTCCGTTTCTCGTGTCCCCACACGTCCCAACAGAATGGGAAAGCCGAAGCGCCCAACACAATTCATAGACTAAAAAAATCATGCTCTCTTTCCACTCATGCCCCCCTTCCACCAAACTTTTGGTAGATGCACTTCACACCGCCATCTATCTCCATAACATCCTTCCCACCAAACTCCTCCACTTCCATACCCCAACCGCTGCCTATTCCTTTCGCCATCCCACTTACAATCACTTACGGGTGTTTGGGTTTTCTTGCTATCTCAACCTCACCGCCACTCGCTCCCCAAAACTTGACCAACGCTCCTCTTGGTATGTGTTCCTCGGTTACCCCACCAATTATACATGATACCGATGCCTTGACCTACCCACTAGGTCAGTCTATGTCATCATGTCACCTTCGACGAAACCATTATCCTATGATCACCCAATCACACCTTGACATTACTAAACCCCGGGTTCCCTTGAACCTTCACATCAATACCGGCATAACCATCTCTCCTACCCAAATCCCATCTTACTGCCCTTATAGATCCAAATTGGCACATGACAATGACTAATGCATATCTGGGTCCATTGGATAATAAGACATGGGAACTCATGCCCGGACCCTCAAATGATCAAATCATTCGATGTATGTGGTTATTTTGGCACAAGTTTAATTCAAATGCCACACTTCAACATTATAAGGCTCGCTTGGTTGTGTATTGATTGCGTCGAAACTTTAAAGTTTAACCTTGGTAGTTAAACCTACCACGATTAGAACTGTGCTCATAGTAGTTTTTCGTTTTTGGCCTATCTACCAACTCGATATTAAAAATGCATTCCTGAACGGTGACCTCCATGAAACGGTATGCATGTGTCAACCACCGCGTTTTGTGGATACGCCAAAATATGATTATGTTTTTTGGCTTCATAAATCCTTATATGGTCTGATTGTCTGAATGCTAAAACAAGCCCTCGTGCTTGTACCAAAGGTTCGCAACATACATCACTAAGTGCGGGTAGTGTTAGTGACACATCTCTCTTTGTATACAAGAAAGGCATTCAAATAGCGTATATACTTCTTTATGTGGATGACATCATCTTGACAACTTCCGATGAAACCATATTGCGTTATATCATTTTGGCCCGAGCAAACATGTCACACTGCAAGCCTACTTCCATTCCCGTTGACACAGGCTCTAAAGTAAGGTGACCCTTTGCGTGATGGTACATTGTATCGGAGTCTTAGAGGTGCACTTCAATATCTTACCTTCACTAGGGTATGCTGTCCAACAAGTGTGTCTATTTATGCATGCGCCCCGGGAACCACATTTCCAGATCCTTAAACAAATTCTTCACTATCTGAAAGGAACCCTAAATCAGGACTTACACATCACTCCCTTTAAATTGTTAGCTCTAATTGCTTACTTGCACGTTTTATTTATTTATGTTTTTTTTTTTTTTGGGGGGGGGAGGTGGTTACCTAACTCACGTCGATCGGTCGACGTACATCCGGGTATTGTGTTTTTTTGGGAGATAATCTGGTATCTTGGTCCTCGAAGCGTCATCCAACAATTTCAAGATCAAGTGCCGAAGCTGAATACAAGGTTGTCGCAAGTATCGTAGCCGGAACTAGTTGGCTATGAAACGTACTACTTGAACAATAGATTCTGAATCTCCAAGCCACGATCATTTTATTCTGATAATGTTTCGGCTGTTCACCTTTTACAGTATTAGCGTACAAAACATGTCGAAATCGACATTCATTTTGTTCGGGAGAAGGTTTGAGTTGGCTCATTTTCCCGCTGGCTACCAATATGCAGATATCTTTACTAAGGGACTACCTCGGCATCAGTTTCAAAGATTCAAATCCAGTATGCACATTTGACCGGCTACAGCTCAGACTGCGGGGGACTATTAGCCTATATATATATAGTAAATGTTTGTTGTATATCTTTTATTTAGTTAGTTGATCTTATCTTTGATAGCATTCCTAGTTTAGCTCCCTTTCACTTGTATTCTCTTGTATATATTTCTGTTGTGTATTGTTTCTTGGGCAAGCAATATATCGACACTTTACAACTGATATGTTTATGCTACTGATAGAGGCGATAAAACGTGTGCGTTGGGTAGCATGTCAAAACATGTAAAAATTTTGGATACATGTCAGAAACTCGAAAAATGTCTAACACACTTTTTGTCAAGAACGTTTGAGTTCTCTATAAATAGTTAGTGTGTCAAACATGTTAAAATTGTGTAATTTTTCCGAATAAAGTGATTTAGAAGTTTTATGCATTTAAATTTTAAAATGCACTTTGCGTGACTTTTAACACATTTCCTATTTCAGTTGAGATTGTTTTTATTCTTATCCGTTTGTCCTATTAGAGATGATAGAACCGAACCATTCATAAGTAAGATTGGTTAATTGTATGATATTTGCAGGGTCATTTGCAGGTCTGGGGTATTTGGCATTGTACTTGGCTGGAAAAATTAAAGTATTTGACCGTCGGGGCCATATAGCAAAACTGTGCATTCTTTTTCTTCCTCTCCTTATGGCATCTCTTGTTGCAGTTTCTCGGGTGGATGATTATTGGCATCACTGGCAAGATGTATTTGCTGGTGGTGTTTTAGGTTCGTTTTAGATTTTTTTTTATTTAAAAAAAAGGTTGTTTAAAGTTAGGTTCCAATTTCACTCGAGATCAACTTCTGTTGTCCTTTTTCAGGTCTAGTTGTTGCCACAATGTGCTATCTGCAATTTTTTCCAGCTCCGTATCACTCTGAAGGTACGTAATAATATGTTAGGATGTTCATGTACATTGTTTTTCTTCCACCAAATCCAAACTAATTTGCTCTCATGCAACACCATTTTGGGCTGAAAAGGGACACGTTGTTTGTATAAATTTGCCTTTTTAAGCCTTCTTTTAACCAAACTTGAGAGGCTTTCATTTTCAGTTTCATCTCTCTCTGTCTCTCTCTCTCTCTCTCTCTCTCTCTATATATATATATATATATATATATATATATATATATATATAAGAATGCCAGTGCGATTTTATCTTTCAATTTCTTAAAATATAACTGGAATTTGTCAAACTGTTAACTGGTTATTAAAACTACAAAGTGCACAAGTAGATTTGGACACCATATCCAACAAAGGGTTTTATTATTAGATTTGGACATTTACAGAAAACCAGTTCCAAATTCACAAGAAGTATTAAACCTACTACTAGAAATTGATGACAGACGGAATTGTTGTTTAATTCAGGGTGGGGTCCATATGCTTATTTCCAAGCTTTAGAGGAGACGAATTCTGGTTCAAGGGAAGGTGGTCATCCTGTAGAAGTCGGTATGCAGGCCTTGGAGGAGATTCAGGACATATATCAACAACCGAGGCGAAATGGCAGCCATGTCTTCAGACAGGTGTCACTCTCTAATTCGCTGCAAGATGTTGAATCTGGAAAAATGTGATCTTTCTTGTATTCCTTGTTCATAAAGTTGCCACCAGTCTTCATGTATAGATTATATCTAACTTTGTAGTTTATGGAAATACATTCTCATCCTTAATTATGTTACTATTTGTTATGAAAACAAGATTTTTTCGGTGGTTTAAAAATATAAGAAACCAAAGGGAGAAGAAGTAGTATCTTATCCTTGGATTTCTCTGTAGCAGACACAACCACCTGACCTGTAAACTATTTATTTATTTTCTCTATCAAAAAAGGTTCTAGAGGTCTAATGAAGTCTATTTATAAAGACACATTTCTACCTAAATCAGTTGTTTCTTTCAAGTCTATCTGTTTTGTTTCCTTTTTATCCACGCAATCTCAAAAAGTGTGTAAAGTTTTGTCAAGTCAACGTGGCCTTACATGCATTTTTTATATTGATTGTAGACAAATTCAATTTACTTAAAAGTGTAGAGGTAAATTCCTCGTAGCGAATTTCTTAAGCATGAAAAAAAATCCGGTACAAAAGATTTTGATCCTAGTTAGTTTCTTATACATGCGAATGTTATTGTCCTCGTGCTTAAAAGTGTAGCCATCTTATACGTACACATTTTTATATACAAACAAGTTGATAAATTTTGGGAAAAAGTTGAATATCTATGGCCTGATGCTTGCCACCAGTTTGAAGAGTTTCTCAAAGAGTACGTACGTAATACAAACTCTATATAAGAAATGAAGCTGAAGAATCCACAACAAAAGAAGAAAAGCTAAGCTAGATTAATAAAGTTTTACCTACTAATTAAGATCCATCAGATAATTAATCTCCAAAACAATCCTTAATTAGTATCAATTAAACAATATCCAGAAGAAGTAGTATAGTAAACATAAAAACATACAAACTGAACAACAATCCCATAATCCCTAGCATACATTACATGGTGCTCTAGATTTTAAGATAGATGTTACAGGAAGGAAGGTATATATTAACTGCATTTTGGAGGTTACAGTAAACAGCATGCCTTCCTTCCTTACACCACCACCACCACCTAATGCATGGTCATCAATCACCAGAAAGATAATCCATGGTCCTTTCCAGATCAGATTAGCTCATGTTCAGAAACAAACCATCGTCCATACACTCTGAACCATCCGAGGGTACTACAATAGCAGCAGCTGGTTGTAGAGGAGCAGCGTTATTTTCTGCAGGTGAAAAGTTAGGAATTAGACAAAAATCAGTATTTGCTACCCCATAATTTGGAACCACCGAATCTATCTTGGAAAGGCCGCTGGGGTCTATTGGAAGATCAACACCAGAGATACTCATCCAACTCAAATTTTCTTCATTTACATGCAACTCAGGAAAAAGTCGTCCCTGCACATCACATGATGATTTTGGAACCTGCTGGGGCAAAAAGGACAACAAATCTTGTGGACCATCATGACTTGTTGTAGCTACAGCTGCAGCAGCATTGCCACCAGGAACTAGGTCGTCCCACAACGGTTCAAAACAATCAAGCGCATCCTCAGCTGCTGCACCCCACGATGAGTTGTCATCAACCATCCCCTGCAGACTATGGTTACCTGAAGGAGCCAATATTGATGCTTCTTGGAAAGCATTATCATACTCACCAGCTGTTAGCTGTGGCTCCATTGCATTGTTTGCATAATTATAATAATAAGAATCATGACCACCTATCATTTGAATTACATCACGTCCTTGATTGAAGGACCCGAGACTATAATTACTTGTCTCATCACTACCATAATTAGAGTTATTAGTTATAGGGGTAGTGGTGCTTAGCTCATGTGCTAATAGTCCAGATCCCTGCAATTTAGCTCCGATGTTGTCTATGGTCATGTAAGAATTGCCAACTGAGTTGAGCATTGGCGGAGGCGGAGGCGGAGGCGATCTCAGGAGGAGGCTGCTAATCGAAGATCGGATAATATTATTATTATAATATTGAGGAGATGAGTACCCAAATCTTATTTTGTTAGTATAGTAGCTGCTGCTTTCTACTTGCAAATTATAATTGCCCCTTTGTGCCGGTGCTCTAATTAGGCTGGGTTCAATATTCTTCATTTGCTTCAGTTTATGTTTCTGAAAGTACACAAGATATATGGATGGAAATTAAATTTCCATCATAAACAAAATCTGAAACAGAGCATACGTACAAATGGAATTAAAAAAGAGCTGATCATGAGCAAATCTTACCTGCAGGTGACTCGCAACATGATAACGTGTGAGACCTGCCACATTCATGTGCTTGAGAATTGAGCTTGAATGAGCTGCATGTTAGAATATATATATAACTTAAGCATATATAGACTACTTTAATTCTAAGATACGACTGCATGAAAACGTTAAAAAGATATACAGCTAGCATTTATCGTCTTCAATTCCTAGCTAGTATATATGGATATCTGATGACATATACGCGCGTTAGATAAATATACTACTACACAAGATCATGCATGTGTGGCTTGCAACCAAAGGAAGGTACCCTTCTTATTATGGATATATATCTATATATAGTAGGAAGAAACACACACACACACACACACACACACACACACACACACACACACATATATATATATATATATATATATATATATATATATATATATATATATATATGTTAATCGGATTGAGCATACGTACTTGCAGCCCAACCTCACTACTACTTAATTATCAAGTACTAGGTAGCTTAATAATATGTACCATTTCCCCTTTGTTCTAGCTTCTTGGTGTGTCTGTCTGTCTGTCTGTGTGTGTATATAGATATGCTAATTATAAAATATAAATAAAAAAGATATACTATAGGTGTGGTTAGATATATATGATGTATGTATAGCTAGCTAGTACCTTGTTCCCCTAGTTCATTCAATGCATCCAAGAACTTGTCATGAAGATCACTCGTCCATCTAATGCGTGTCTTGCTTTTTTCTTTTCTCTCTTTATAATCTTCGTCATCATCCTCCTCCTCCTCCTCCTGCTCATGTTTCCTCTTTAACGGTTGCTTTCCTTTATCTGCTGAACCAGTACTGCCAACAACAATATTTCCCTTTCCAGTAATTTCATGATCAACAATATTACGCTCTTCATCATCATCATCATCATCACTAAATAGGTCCTCATAGGTTATTTGCTTACACACGACACCTGCATACTCATCAGTAGAATTGGCGGCTGAGGTGTTGATGATTGTTGATGGTTTCACTTGGTCTTCGATATGTAAATTTCCCTTTAAGACATTTTGTTGGAATGCAATCCTCTTTCTGCATATATGTTTCCAGATATTGCACAAGTCCTTAAGACTGCATGGTTTTAGAAGACACATAACTGCCTCATTTTCTAGAGATTCTTTTGTCATTCTCAAATGAATATCATCCGAAGCCATCACTGCAGTTTTCAAAATAGGTAAAACAATTATCGATCTTATTATACTAAATATACGAATTAACATGTATATATGTACATACATACATACATACATACTGTGTGAATTGAAATTACTAACTGAGTAACTACGGAAGTAGAATGAAAGCTGAGATTTAATCTTACTAATTAAGGAGAGTTGGGGTTGATGCTGCAAAACTTGTAGAAAAGCCATCGTATCCATATCACACATGTCGGCGTCAAGCAGGACACAGTCATATGTAGGTCCATTCATTATCATTGACAATCCCATGACGGCCTTTGTTGTGGATGTAACTGCATATGCCATGTACAAATTAATGAAATATATCTATATACATATATGCATCTTAAAGATCTAATCAAGAGGCAGGCCAGGTAGTTGCTGCATTACAAACCAAACCGGTTTAACTATAATATATATTACTAACTGAAGATAAAAAAGAATAACTCAACCACGTACTCTTTTTGTTTCCTATATTTTCTCTTTTTGAAATCTAACACACACAAACACATATATATGCATATAAGGTAAAAATCAGGTGCCTTCAAGAATCTTTTGATTAGCTGTACATGAATTTCTCATGTTGAATTTCTTTAGGGAGGAAAGATCAATATAATTGCAAGTAGGATTCAATTCTTTTTTAGTAGGACGTGTACTTTTTATGTCATAAAAGATGGATCTTGGTTGTTTGTCTTGATTAGTTATTCTCTTGATGAAAATAAGAAGCAGTCGAGCAAGGCGCTAGAGGCTAAAGGATAAGAATTACAATGAATTAGAGCAAGCGGAACTTGGGGTGTTAGCGACTCATGCGTATTATTTTAAGTACAAAACATTAGCAATTTGCTAGCCTAGCTAATTTCCATTGAATACGTGACACAAGAACTTGATGCATTGAAAAGAATAATGAAGATGGATATACAGAAGTTCCATGTTCAAGACCCTTGTCTCCCATATCTTTAAATGAAAGGCATACCTACAAATATTGACCTTAGTAATGACAGTAGTTTGATGGATCGACATGAAAGTCTAACAAAATCGGTTACCAAACCCATAGTGCATAAATTCGAAGTCCATCAAGACAAATGACCAATCGCTAAATGCTAGTAGCAACCCACAATAATGACGTTGCACAAATCTATGAACAAAGATGAGCATCCGTAAGCGAGCGAGACAATCTAACTGATATATATATATATATATATATATATATATATATATATATATATATATATATATATATATATATTCAAAATGAAACCAATAAAGAATCTTTCCTTAAGAATCGCCAATGAAAATGTCTTGCATCTAGACAAAAGAGGAATAAATCTAAATTCTTCGAGATGCCCGATATGTTTCACTTAAAGATCAAGAAACAAACATAAATCTTTATACAAATTAAGTGTTGGGTTCTTGTAGATATGTTGAAGGATATAGCCATGTTGTGGAATGTAGATCCCTTCAACCTCACCAGCCTAAACAACATCCTCACTTTCTCGGCCTATTAATCTCAACAGAGTATCACAATTGCTTATATCATGGTTAAAGTGGCCCTTTGGATCATATGGTAACAAAATCACAGTCAATTTATGTTCAAAAAGAAGTACAAGTTACACGTACCCGTACTGTATGTTATGAGGATGGATCATGTTATGGTTTTTTTCCCCTTCTGCAAGTGTACAAATTAAAGCTAATAAATGGATAGATTGGACTTGTTCAAGTTTTTTCATTCAATAACTTTGTCATCTCTTCTTTTCCCCTACTGACTATTTGCTACTACGTACGTGTGGATAGTTATGCCTAGACATTGCTTTAATAGATTATCTGGAATTCTGCAAAGACATGATCTCTAAACCCAAAAAACAAAGGAGGGACTTGTTAGAAAACGACATGAAACTTCTATTTTTTTTCCCTATCTTTGAATTTTATCTTGGTTTAGGAATGTTTCTCTTAGATAGGTTATTACTGGGTAAGCATTCCATGACAATACATTGTAAATTTGTAAGTTTGTAGGTTCTGATTATAAACCAATTGGCAATGATCCGGTGGAGTAACCCAGGACCATTATCCATGATCCTTATTAAGCACACTGCAAAGCCACACTCCTCCGATGTGGGATAATACTCAACACGTTCTCTCACGTATGACGTTCTTTGCACCTAACATGATCCTTATTAAGCACATTGCAAAGTCACACTCGTCCGATGTGAGATAATACTCATGATCCTTAGATAGAGTGTGGCCATTTGGCCAATTACTGGTGGACCTAGGTCGGATACCATGTAAGTTTGTGGGGTTTCAACTAAAAAGCAATCGGCAATGAGCGAGTGGAGTAACGTAGGATCATTATTATAGTAACTCATGCATGACCCTTATTAAGCAAAGTCGCACCACCCAATTTGGGACAATATATACTCAACATGCCTCTCGTGGTGGCGTTCTTTGCGCCTAACACGTAGAAACTTATGAGTTACTTAGTTGTGTGTTTGACCAAACACGAGTGAACCCAACTCTGATATTATGTAAGTTTGTAGGGTTCAACTCAAAACCAATTAACAATTAGTATAGTAACTTATAACTCTTATTAGTCACATTACATTGTTATGATGTGGCACAATACTTACATGCCTTTTCTAGCACCTTTACTGCTTAAAGAATAAAAAAAATCTCGTTCCAAAAAGAAAAAAACTTGCTGGTATGTTAATACACCTTTGTCGTTCAAAGAAATCTGTATGATGAGGCACGTGGCTTTGGTATTGTGACTTGGGATATCATCTGCAATACTTGGGTACACATAAATACGTGCTCAAACAAGAGACACCGTCTCCATTGGGCAAATGTATGTTAGGATGGCATAAAGATCAAGATTTACTTATATATATATATATATATATATATATATATATATATATATATATATATATATCAAAACTAGCTGAGACTTTAAAAAATGTGGGGGTGCAAGGTGGGGACTGGGGAGTTTGATGGTTTACAAAAATAATTTAAGCTTGACACGCTTGAGCGTTGATAGAGTGATAGAGTCAACCTCTTGTTGAGCTCAAGTTTGAGCATAAAAAAATTAAAATATATAATAAGTTAAGGCTCGATTTTTTTATTGAGTTTTTTTTTGTAATATGTAGAGCATTATAAAAACATTGTTGCTTGTTGGTTTTTATTAAGGTTAAAGTATTTTATAACATTTTAGAGTACTACTGGTCACTAGGGGTGTTCTTCGGTCGGGTTAATCGGTTTTCGGGTTATTCGGGTCGGGTTATTCGGTTTTTGAGGTGGTGAAATGTTACCCGATAACCAAACCGAATAAGGATCGGGTTATTCGGTTTTCGGGTAGTTCGGGTCGGTTCGGGTATAGTGTTATTTGGGTTGAACCGATTAAGAATTTGTTATTTGGCCTTTCATGTTTTAATTATTGTGAAATTAGACAATATGGTTATTTTATTTTGTTACTTGTGTAGTTGTGTTACTAACTTCATAATGAATGTAATTAGCGTCGTGTTTTATTATTATTTTAACTACGAGTGTTTTATGTTGTCTCTTAAGTTATTTTTGTTAAACGGGAAATACATAAATCATGACTTGAGGGTTCCGTTAACGTGCGTCGTCAATAGAGAGGGAGGGACTGCCGGACTGAGGCTTTGAACGGAGTGACGGTCTGACGGAGAGTCGTATGACGAATGAGTGAGTGACGACTGACTACCCTTGATTTCGCCGTTCCGGAGTAGAGATTACTCTTTGACGAACCTTGAAGAACTAAACGCCGCCTAAAGTTCTAAACCCTTAAGTCTTTCAGTCCTTGAGACCTTCCGATGTGTACAGCGTAATGGCGTATTCAACAAGTTTGTTTACGTATCCATATCATGGCTTCAATTTCAATAATTTTATTTGAAAGATATATGGGCCATAATACCATATCCAAATCCAATTACTAGTTAATAGGTAATATACTAATATATATGGGTGATGGGCCATGTTATATCTAACCTATTATTAAAATATATAATTAAAAAAAAACTTAAAAAATCTTAATCGGGTCACCCGAATTTTTTTTTTCTAACCGCCACCCGAACCGAATAAGGATTGGTTTAATCGGGTTAACCGAATTAGTCACCCGAAAACCGAATAACCCGACCCGATTGACCCAAACTTGGTTCGGTTCGGTCAGTTTATTCGGGTTCGGTTTTTTTCGACACCCCTACTGGTCACGTTTCGTTATAAATTATACATATTTGAAACAAGTTTTGGTATTCACATAACATTTACATATATTTGAAATAACTTTGGCTATCAAAAGTAATTTTTACACATTCGTACTTCTCGAAGTCAAATCTGTCTTTATATGTCTTTCCTCTTCTAACCTGTGTGATGAATACTCTAGATGCCTATGTGTGACTTTAGTGTCACCATGTTCTTTTAAATGTAATAGAAGTTACAAGATTATAAATGAATTTCAAAATTTGATTTTATACAAGGTGAGAGGTGCATAGCCCAATTTTATAAAAAAAAATAAAAATAATTGTTCTCTAGTACGATCAAAATAGCAAGAGTCGAGAGGCTACTCCCCATGTGGGTCCTAGGGGCAACGCCAGTGGCTAGGGTCTTACCAAATAGTGGTGATAATCAGTGACGGATCCAGAAAATCATGACATTGGGGACACCAATATACGACTCGTTAGCTAACTGATTAATTATACAAGTCAAAATGGGTCGGGGCATATTGATCACCTGTAATGAGGTAAATTAGAAGGAGAAGTTATTGCTTGCTCCTCCACTTTTCAAATAAAAAATAGGGTTAAAGCCATAAAATAACGGTCTACTTTTCCCATTTTACCATTGTGGCACGTCATGTTTTTTTTACACATTTGGCCAGTCAACTCATTAAAAACGTGTCAATGTGCCAAAAAACGACCTGCAACTTTTCCAGCCGCTAATTTTTTTTTATCGTTTTTGCTAATTCTTTTTGCATAACTTTGTAAATAATCATTTTACCTTTCAAAGGACACCAAATTCATGAATTTTCATCAAGTGTAGGCCAAGAATTTGCTAATTAAAGTCGGTTATGGCCATCTTAGTGTTTTTTAAAGAATTGAATCACTTTAAACTTGTTTTTGGCAATTTTTTTGTACTACTTTATAGATAACTTGATTATCTTTCCATAGAATCAAGAATCATAAATTTTCATGATGTATTAATGGAGAATTTTGAGATTAAAGTGTTGGAATGTTGTTTGAATTTAGTTCAAAAACAGAGCAGAAAAAAACCCATTTTTCGCTCAATTCTTACTCGTTTTACATAATTCTTTTTGCAAATTATTATAGATAATCTTTTTACCTTTCAAAGGACACCGAATTCATGAATTTTCATCAAGTATAGGCCAAGAAATTGTTACATAAAGTCGGGTATTACACATTAAGCACCTTTACGGTATTTTTGATGAATTGGCACATTTTAAACTCGTTTTTATTCGTTTTTTTATACTACTTGATAGACAACTCGATTACCTTTCCATAGACTCAAGAATTATTAATTTTCATTAAGTATAAATGGTGAATTTCGGGTTTAAAGTTTTGATTTTAAGATGAAGAAGAAAAGGGGGAAAGGTGACCTGCTAAAATGGGCACATTAACACGTTTTTTATAAGTTAGCTGGCCAAAAATGTAAAAAAACATGACGTACCACAATGGTAAAATAGGGAAAGTAGACCGTTATTTTATGGCTTTAACCCTAAAAAATAACATATTCTAGATTTTATCTGTATATCTTTTTATTCTTGAAACTATTATTTCTTAGCCTTTTTCTTTTTCATCTATAGCTACACAATAAGAAGAGCCCCTCACATAGAACATATGTTGCACATTTATGCTCATTATTGTTGCATATTATCTTTGACCCACCATGGAAGACTCTTTTTTTGGATTTATATTCTTTTGATGATCTTTGCTACCGAACACTTAGATTCTTATGAAACAGAAAACAATATATGTTCACAATTCATAATGTATATTCAAGATGACATATCCTTATATTTAATACCCCTTAGATAAAAAAAAGAGAGCCCTAAATTAGAAAATAAGAAATTAACAATTGACAATCAACAAATACCATAAATTGACTAAGTCAAACATCTTCACTTCCTAAAATGTAAGCATACATTTTTAGCCATTTTACAATAATAAGCTAAGTCAAATGCTTTTTTAAAAAGTAGCTATTTATCTTATAAGTCATAAGTTAATTAAGACACTTTTTTCACTAATAAGCTAGAAAAACTAAAAAACTTTTAAGCTAAAAAGTCAAGCTTAAGCTAAAAAAAACAAGCTTCCCCATACCCCCCCCCCCCCCCCTAAGTAACCCTAAATTAGAAGATAACAAATTATGTCATGATTCATTCTTTTTTTACTATGTTGCTCCCAACAGGCTGCCAACACAAATCGAGGGAGTTTTTTTTTAATTCTTGTCTATTGGTTGTGGTCAATTGGGGGCCTAAAAGTTACACGGAAGGGGGACCTGCGTTTCAAAGACCATACCCTCATATAAGTATCTTCTTTGGCCATTGGGGGCCTTTCCCCCATTCCTATACAAGTAGATCCGCCAGTGGTGATAATGAGGGATTCATATGGGTGGATTTTGTATAAGATCGTAAAGTTTAACTCTTGATTCAACAAACAATAAAATCTCAACTTTGGTCTAAAAAGAGTAAGTTACATACATTACGAAAAGTTCGTCAGTTATCCATATTTTACTAACAATATTATAACTCGTTAATTTTGTAAACATTACTTCCTCCATTTGAATATTATCATCTATTGTACTATTTTAATTTAGTTTGTCTCAAAATAATTGTCCGCGTCTAAAAAAGTACGTCAATAAATGTCAATTTTCCTATACCTCTAATTAGTTACCGTTATTACATCTTTTATCTAAGCTTAAAAATAACATTTTCACAAGCTAAAGTTTATACTAATTGCACTAGTTTAAATTATATATTTTTCAATGTGGACAATAATTTCAAAGCAATAGATTAACAAGGAAGAATTATTATTATTATTATTTTTTTGTGAAAAGTTTTATATCAAAGCTGTATGTTTGAATGTCTGAAGACTATAGTTAAAACTTAAAACATCATGTATATTATTAAGGACACATTATCTTATTGATTATACTTCTAAGCATTGAAATTTAAAAAACAATTATTTTTCTCTCTATATATTCTATTATTATTATATTATTATTATATCATATTATATTATATCATATTATATCATATTCTATCTATAAAAGTTGAGCCCTTATAATTAATGATGGTAATAAAGTTTCACTTTCATTAAAAAATATTTTCAAAAGTACGTTTGGTCATAAACAATAGTAATAAATATACATTCTAAAAGTTATTATCTTCTTATCTGTCTAAAAAAATACTTACTTTTATTTTAAGTAATACTATAATTACACTATTTAGATTTTGTTAACTAAAATTGGGTCTTCTATAATAAATGATTATTGTATATTAAACAATTAAAATGATAATAAATACTTTATAAAAATTGTTGATTTTTAAATTCCATATATATAATAAAGTGATTAAATGTTAATTTCATATTTTAAGAGGAAGTGTGTCCGAAAAGTCTGTTAAAATTTCTGAAAACCGCCATTAATCGTTGAATATTTACATCCATTAACGGATTAATTATTGGCTCTCTAGAAAATTTGAATCTTCTTTCACCATCTAGAAACTATGCCCCTTAGTTTTAGTGATCATGATTCGTAGTTGATCCGTGTAAAATTATCCTCATAATTTGAATTTCGTATTAATGCGGATCAAAGGGATGAAATATCAAATTCGATAACTGATTTACATGATTGAGAAAATTAAGTTCTTTACGACTCCAGAAACCACCGTGTTTGCTATATAGATTCAAACATAGTCAAGCAAATCTTCAACCCCATTAAATTCAAGTCAGACTCAACTTGTCTAAAACCCTAGAATAAAAATACACAACCTATCTCTCTGAAACATAAGGTGATAGTTTTAACTGCAAACATATATCTATCGAATTCAATAGGTTTTGATTCGTTTGCATTTCTTTGGAGTAACCGGATATTTCACTACACTTTTTCCTAATCTTAATTACAAGAACTTTGAGCCATATATCGTGAATCATATACAAATGAATGTGCATCGATCTGGATCAGATATCTAGATTTTTATGGTTTATGTTTTGACTAAATTAAAGCTTGTGAACCTAATTTGTAATGAAAATGACTCATAAATTATAAAAAAAAAGATGTGATTGTTCAGAAGAAAGACATTAAAACTTGATCGATCAACAGACCAACTGATAAAACACACACAATCACATATAATAGATTCATTACCTTGATAAGAATTTTGTGTAAGAATGTAAGCATGGTGTTGTAGTAAACTTTCTTCAGGTTCTACCAACAACACTCGAAGGCCACTAAATATTTTTGGGATAACTGTGATTGCTGAGCCACTGATTGTCATTTTTTATTAGAAGTAGAAAATTTCAGGAATTGATGAAGGCATATGACCATGAAATTACATGTTAAGAGTTGAGTGTGAGTGAGATTTTGAGGTATATAATAGTAGCATAATGGAAAGAGCAAGGGTTAAGAGGAAGATTTAGGGGATCTCAAAAATTGACGAATTAAAGTTTTCAAGTTAAATTGACTTTAATTATAGAAAATTTCAGGAATTTATGAAGGCATATGACCATAGAATTACATGCTAAGAGACGAGTATGAGTGAGATTTGGCAGTATATATATAATAGTGTTAAGAGGAAGATTTAGAAGATCTCAAAAATCGACCAATCAAAATTTTCAGATAAAAACTGATTTTAATTAACTTTTGATAAATAAGATTCCCTAGTTTTTCCCGTTATTAGTTCCATAATTAGATGCAAGGTTATGAGTTTTTAATTAATGGAATTACGTGTTTATCCAACGAAATAGTGATTATAATTAGGGATTCATGTGTGTTGGTTTTTGACTTTTTTTATAAGACTAAAAAGTTTACCTTTTGACTCAATAAACAATAAAATCTCAACATTGACCTAAAAAAGTATATTACACGCATTACAAAGAATTCATCAATTATCGACACTTTACTAAAAAAAATCACATACAAATGTAAAAGATATTCCCTCAATTCCTATATTAGTATCAACTAAGTATATATTACTTGTGTTTTGCGATGAGGTAAAAATAGTATCTCGTCTACTATAAAATTATATTGTTACGTATAATAATAATAATAATAATAATAATAATAATAATAATAATAATAATAATATTATGTGGCACAAAAAAACAAAAATACTAAATAACAAAAAAATTCCACCTCACATGTATATATTATATAATATAATATACAATTGCAATTAAGTCTATTTCAAATTATATCCACTTTTAAAAGAAATATTGTTATTATATGTTTTTTTTTAATTTTACCCTTAATTGATTACTCTTATTACATCTTTACAAATTAATGATGTATTATATGTAAGGCTAAAAATAACACTTTTCCCAATTATACTTTGTATTAATTACACTATCTTAAATTGTGTTTTTCTATAGCCAATAACTTTAGGACAAATTGAGTAATAAGTAAGTGTGACAAAATTTAATGTGACAAATTTAAATTACATCTCTTTATTTGAAAGTGTGGTGTATATTAGTATTGACAAATTTCTTTACGTTTCCAAGCATTGAAAATTAGAAAACAATTCTCTTTTTATATCTATATTATTATATAAATCATTTAATATTTTCTTTCCTCTTTAATTTTAGGAGTTTATTAAAATCAATTAAGATAAAATCTGGAGTATTCATTCTAACTAAATTAATCACATCCACTAAATAATTAACTATTTCATTCTCTCTTCTAATTTACTTTTGTATTCATTTAAAATATGATCTCTCATACTAACACAATTATCAACCTACATCAACATAATTTAAAAATCTTATTAACTTCTCTTTCTTTATTTCATCAATATAAATTCTTTTCTTATTTTAATGTCTTTTAGAAGTTATTTTTAAAATTAATAAAATGATTAGATGTGAATAACATATTATTATATTCTTGAAAGCGACATGTTGTAATAAAACTATTTATCGTAGCGACATTGCGCGGATACGTTGCTTGTGTGTGTGTATATATATATATATATATATATATATATATATATATATATATATATATATACGGGACTGTTTAAAAGAAAACTGCTTTTTCGTACGAGAATTACGGGAACCAATTATAGACATTGATCAAATAAATGGCGAGTTGAGATTAAAGAGTTGTTAATGGATGACCTTAAACTAATCAAACTTATCCTTAATTAATTAGAGGTAATTAGGGCATTTTACATTACCCCCATATTTTTAAACTTATATATATATATATATATATATATATATATATATATATATATATATATATATATATATATATAGAGAGAGAGAGAGAGAGAGAGAGAGAGACACACACACACACACACATACACAAGCAACGTATCCGCGCAATGTCGCTACGATAAATAGTTTTATTACAACATGTCGCTTTCAAGAATATAATAATATGTTATTTACATCTAATCATTATATATATATATATATATATATATATATATATATATATATATGGGACGGTTTAAAAGAGAACTGTTTTTCGTACGAGAATTGCGAGAATCAATTATAGACATTGATCAAAGAAATTGCGAGTTGAGATTAAAGAGTTGTTATTGGATAACCTTAAACTAATCAAACTTATCCTTAAACTAATTAGGGCATTTTACATTACCCCCATATTTTTAAACTAATATATATATATATATATATATATATATAACCGAAAGGTGTTAAATTACGAAAATTATGCTCTTTAATTTAAAACCACTCTTGATATATATTTTCAAGTTCTTTTTTTTTTGTGTTTGCTGAGTTTTTTTATAGTACAACTCGACATGTGCACTAGTGCAAAATTTGCACATGTGCATATGCACAGATTCACTAAGTTTTTTCAGCACGGATGTATTTATGCACTAATGCAAATGTCGGGCTGGTATTGGAAAAAAAACCCAGCAAATGCGAATTCTTTTTCAAAAAAAATATAGGAAGATCGGTCTCAAATTAAAGAGCATAATTTTGTCGTTAATTTGGTATATTTTTCGTAATTTAACACCTATTCGTTTGATGAATATATTAGTTTTAAAAAAGTTGTGAAAATGTAAAAATGTTCATACTACCCTTTTCTATTTAAATTAAATAGAAAATACAAGAAATTAAATGATTGACTAGAATTAGTTCTTGCATTTATCGTACGAAAAACAGTCTCGTTTAAACCGCACTATATATATATATATATATATATATATATATATATATATATATATATATATATATATATATAGAGAGAGAGAGAGAGTAAGGTTCCTTTGCGAACGGAAATTTGGTGCGAACGGCAATACAATTTCAATTGGAAGGTAGCTGTGGTTTTTGGCGGCGGCTGTGAACCGCCTCATTCATCCAATTGCTAGTATTTTATCTATAGTTTTTTATCTATATAATTTCTTTCATTTAACAGACTTTGATTTATTTTCTCTAAGATGAAATTTATTTTCCAATTGCTAGTATTTTATCTATAGTTTTTAATCTATAATTTCTTTCATTTAACAGACTTTGATTTATATTTTCTAGGATGAGATTTATTTATTTCTTTTATATTACAATTTGATTTCTATCTTTCGTTTGTAATGGATAATTCTTTTGAAATTGAAATAAAAAATATTAATACAGTGACTTTAAATCGTATGTAGTGGTTTCAAATAAGATGTGATAGTTTCTAAATGAGAATAATTGACTCCTTCAACTAAGATGCAGCAGTTTCCAAAAAAAAACGGTCTTAAAATGTGCGACGACAGAAACACAACATATAATATAAATTTAGTGCAAAAATCATGAAGGACCGTCATTTGACAATATTAAAATATGATTTGTCTTTCAATATGCCTGTTTTTATCTATATCAATATGTTTTATAGATGAAAAAAATAGATGCATCAAAAAATAGTGCATCCAGGAAATACTGCATTTGTTGCATCATTTTTCTAAAATAACGAAATAAAGGTGGTTGATAATGGAGATTCAAGAAGATGGTTTAGATGAAGATGTAGGAAAAAAATTATATGAAATTATAAATGGATAAATATGAAGATATAGATAAATATGAATGATGTAGTTTCAATTATATGAAGATGTAGGGATATGTATAAATATAAAATTAAATATATAAAACTATAGATAATTACTAACAATTATATGAATGAGGTAGTGAAAAAATTGATCATAATTTGCAATCATAGATCTATTTAGAGATTTCATGCACAATCTTCCATAGCCATTTGTATATGGCTAAAATTATATATGCATATTATAGGAATGCTAAAAATACTACATCGTATCTATAAGATCACTGCATTCAACTTAAAATCATTGTATATCGGCTAATAAACATACGGTACCGTTAAAATTACTGCATCTTTATTGAAAATTTTTAATAATTTCTGGTTTAAAAAACAACTGCATCTTTTTTAAAATACTGCATCCGATTTAAAATCATTGCATCGAAACCTAACGAAATTTAAAAACTAATTGTATTTACATAATTGAAATTTAGTAAATTTCAATTAATAAATCCAACCTAAATTTAAAAGAAAAAGATAATAAATGTTCACATATTTAGCAATAATTCAGCCGCAAATTTTGACCAAGTATCATTGCATATTGTCTATAAATCACCGCATCTAACTTTAAACCATTACATCTTATCTAAAAAACATGGAGTTCTCTTTAAACTAGTCCATCATGCGTGAATTAATCGATGAATTCTTATTTAAGAATCAATGCATCTTGTCTAAAAATTACTGCATCTAATATAAAATCACTGCATTTTATATAAAAACACTGCATCTCGACACACACACAATAATAATAATAATAATAATAATAATAATAATAATAATAATAATAATAATAATAATAATATATAATATGTAATATGTAATATATATATATATATATATATATATATATATATATATATATATATATATATATATATATATATCAGCGCCTACTATATTTGACCAAAGCCAAAAAGGTTGAAAATTTAGTGTTCGCATTGTGCGAACGGTTTATGCCGTCCGCAATTGATCCGTAAACTAAGATGCAATAGAAACAGTGCGCAACGGTAGAAACACTGCATCTAGTATAGGATCACTGCATCTTGTCTATAAACCACCGCATCCAACCTTAAATCATTACATCTTATCTAAAAAATATGGAGTTCTCTTTAAACTAGTCCATCATGCGTGAATTAATCGATGTGTTCTCATTTAAGTGCCAATGCATCTTGTTTAAAAAGTAAAACATCTGCATCTAATATAAAATCAATGCATCTTATTTAAAAAATATTGCATCTCATCTTTACACACAACAACAACAACAACAACAACAATAATAATAATAATAATAAAATCAAACTTCGGACGCCAATTCTCAAATACAAAAGAAAAAAAAGTAACTCAAATTCACATATTAAACTATTTGATAGCCGCAATTATTGACTATAGTTACAAAATGTTGTGATTCACGCGGCCCAAATACCGTTCGCAATTTCGTTCGCAGTTTAACCGTTCGCATTTGATCCTTAATCTCTCTCTCTCTATATATATATATAGTGTATATGACCTTTTCTTTTTCGAAATTGTCCGAATTTTCATTATTCTAAAGTGGTAGAAATACTACAAATCCAATCATCTAAAGTTGGTGTTCAAAACTGTGAGTCTTTATATTTAATGATAGTAATAATATTAATAATAATAAATATATAAAAGTTGAGTCCTTGTAATTACTGATAGTAATTAAGTTTTACTTTCATCAAAATGTATCATCATAATTAAATTTCATCATAAACAATAAGAAGTTGTCTCGTTGTAATTAATGATAGTATTAAAGTTTTGCTTTCATTACATAAAATAATTTAAAGTTTTAATTTTATCATACACTATGGTAATAAATATACTTTCTAACAATATTATAATCTTCTTATCAGTGTAATAAATATTAGTAATAATGATCTATATTTATATTAAGTAATATTATAAACACATGATCTGGATTTTCTAATGAATATGGGTTTATAATAAATGATTTTATTGTTTATAATTTCAAACAATTAAAATGATTAAAAAGACTAAATGATCAAAATTTTGATTTCTAGATTCCATACATCATAAAGTGATTAAAAGCTACTTTTGTAACTTTTCATAAGAGGAAATATGTTTGAAAGTCGGTTATAATCAATATCTTCCTAAAACAACAATTGATCTTTGAATATTTATGTCATTAACGGATACATTATCAATTGTGCCTTTCATGCCGTTCAAAAAAAAAAAAAAAACGGATACATTATAGGCTCTCTAGGAAATTGGAATATTCCTTCGCCATCCAGATGCCATGACTTTGTTTTACAGTCATGATATATTCTTATTTCATAGTTAATCTTTATAAAATTATCTCTATATTTTAAATTTTGTGTTAACCCTGGTTATAAGGGGCGAATTAATTATCAAATTTGAAAAGTGATTTACTTAATCCTACGAGAAATTCAAGTTTTTTGTAATTCCAGGTTCCATCTTGGTTGCTATATAGATTCCAACATACCCGAGCCAAACTTAAACCCTATTGAATTCAAGTCAGTCTCGATCAGCTAGTCCAAAACTTTAGAACGAATTAAAAATAAGTTGTCTCTAACGTTTTTACATAAAGCCTGAAGAAGTAACATATCTATCCTTGTGATTGTTCGTTATCCAAGTTTACGCTAGATGAGTGATTTAGTCTACTACACTTCAAAATTACGTTGTTATTCCTTAATTTTAAATTTTTAAACTCGAAAATTTCTTTATATAACATCCGTTTAACTACGACCAAATCCCTTGTACACAAGGGCGGAATGATCACTTCATATTCTCTTACCTAATTTTAATACACGATAATTATTATAAAAGAAAAGTTTACTCTCTCCAAAAGAAACCCAATCAATCTGCGCATTTCTTTTTTTTCTTTCGCATACAACCAATCTTCCCAATAAACCATTGATGCTTCAAGAACAAATTACTCGATTTCTAAGTTTTTGTTTAATGGTTTAGTTAAAATATTCTATCGGTTTGACTTGTTTACCAAACCACTTTTGACTAGTTACTTAATCCGTTCTCACACGGCCCTTAATCGCTATCATGTGAATGAGTTAAGAAGTTGTAAAGCGAAACGAATGTGGATTCTTTTGCTACCACTCGGAAAAAAATTATGATCCCTCACTCTTGTAAACTGTAAATTTTACATATTTATGTGTTGTGACTTTGGGTATTTGTTTGTTTGTATGTGTATGTATATCTGCTTGTATGTTAACATGGATTGATTTGAGTTTTGTGTGTAGTTAAGCTAGTTTTTAGGTATGTTAATCAAGATTTTTGTTATTTATGATTCAATTTTGTGTGGTAATCTAGAGCCAACAAGTAGGATTGTTTGAGAATGATTTGGTTATAGTAAGAACATGTTTTAAGGTGACTCGTTTATTGTTGTAGATAGACCTATATGTAGTCTCAATGATTGCTTGAAGGCCGTAATATATCCTTTGCTTCTACGGATCCATGTTCTCTTTTTTGAACTTAGATGATTGCTCTTACGTCATTAGTTTTTAATTTAAGTAATTAGGTATAAAGCCACATTGTTTCTTTAAAAATAGTATCATATAGGAAGTAGAAATTTGTATACTATGCACCTCTTCTCACACTTTGATAACGCAATAAATTAGAATATGAAACCAAAATACGCATCATAAGCAAATCGGAAGTAAAGAAAATGTATTATAAGTTAACTAGTTTATTACCCCGTGTAAAAACACGGGGATGTTTAAAAAAAAGTATAAAATTTGATGGTATGAAATTATAAAAGGTATAGTAAAATAAGTGTAAAAGTGTTTCGGAAATGTTTTGAGATATTAAAATTTTCAGATAAAAATAATAAAATATCACCAAACATTTACATATGTCAGAATTTTAACAAAAAATAATAACTAATTTTTTTTGAAGTACTACTATTAATGGATAACAAAAAAGTAAGAATATACTAATTTTTTAAAAGTGTCATATTACAATAAAATTTATACCAAAACGTAGATAAAAATGAGACGATCATAAATATATAATTACTTTTTCTCTAAACAAAATGTATCACAAGTTACTAATCATAATGTATAAACACCGTATAATTAATTATACTAATATACAATTTTTATAAAACCCCCTCATATTTTCTTAAAAACCTCTCACATGTTTTATAAAACACCCTCATAATTTTTATTCAGGCTCCTCTCAATTGATTTAGATTTGAATAATTCGATGGCTATTAATCTTTCTAAAATTGTTTTTGAAATTGAAGGTTATGATTGGTTAATTAATACTCAATTTATGATTATTTTTGAAAAATTTGCTTGCCTTTTATATATAGATATAGATATAGATTCATGTGAATAATATACTAATATATATGTATTAAATATTTTTCTTTGCCCGTATAATGCACGAGTCACTTATCTAGTATAAAGTTATAGTATTTCATATGTGAAACTGAAGCATTTAACTTATGAACTTTATAACATCTCACATGTGAATTTACACACAAAAAGATCAGAAACCGAGTTAGATAACTTGAAATTATTTTGTTTAAAATATACAAGTTGAGTGTAAGAGAAAAGAGTTTGTTTTTTTATGTAATTAGTTTTAGTTAAATATTGTTGATTATGTTTAGATATTTTAATATAAAACAAATTTAGGGAACTTATTAAAATTTAAAAAATAACGAAAATTAAAATTAAAATAAAGTGAGAAGAGCCAGGGGAATTTGTTTCTTTAATTCAACTATCATGTATGTGAGGCCAACTTAAATCTTGAATCCAACGTTGCCAATTCCTATTGGCTGCAAACACGCTGGATAATGCTGCCAGGGCCCCACAGTTGTATGAGATTACATGTCAAGGACCACGTCAGAAAAGGCAAGACACGTCAGACCAGACAAATAAGCTTAGCTAAGATAGGGCCATTCTTTTGTTCCAAAGCCTAAACTCAAAAATCCACAACAATAGTGCTTCAGTGACTTGTATAATGCTCTGGATTTGAAGGTTTGGACCCTAAAAATGGACTAACATTGGATAGATGATGGATAGATAACAATCTTTCTTTCTAAGGCTCTGATCTGGACATATTATATCATATACATGTGAATGAAGCTCAAGCCAATGGTGTATGTGATGATATGTATATCATTAATTAATTAATTAGGAACTTTATCTTATCTTGTATTCTCAAGCAAGAATCTTTACAGGTTTCCTTGAAGTTTGATTGCAGGTTTGATTTCTTATCAAAATTCAAGTTTGCAATAACCATAATTCCGTTGATTCATCAAGTTTGTTTCATCTAGCTATATAGCAGGTCTAATCTCTATATTTACCATTCAATTATATGTAAATTAAATTTCTTGTTTAATTTCCACATGGTATTTGTGTTTAATTTGATCTATCCTTGGATCTGGCCGGAATGTTATTATTTCAATTAAGTTCTTGTTGAGTTTTAATCTTGATAGGGCAGTTAATTTGATTATTATTTAGATAAGATTTAGTTTGAATTTTATTAAATAAGGTTTAGTTTGAATTTTGATTAGATAAGATTAGTTGTTTATATGCAAAGTAGGTTGATTAGGATAGTTTTTGATTTCCCGGTGTGCTACGTACGTAGGTATTGTTTCATTGCTTTATAGATAGCCTTTATGGATATGAATGAAGTGTGGCATATTTTCCCAATTCACTTTTATCTTCTCAAAAATCACCACATAAACCAACAATATTTTTTAAAACAGCTGCATCAGTTTTTTTCAGAAATTGCATATGTATTTTTTATTTAATAATTCATAAACATGCATGTTTACTGAAATCTTGATTGTTTTTATCGTTACTAGCTACTTTGTAATTGACAAGTGCCTTTATTCGATTCCACAGACTTGTAACAACTGAATTAAACTCGTGCGTGCCATATATATATATATATATATATATATATATATATATATATATAGAGAGAGAGAGAGAGAGAGAGAGAGAGAAAAGAAAAAGTAAGAAAAGGTGATATTAATTTGTTTCATCGATCAGGTGATGGATGGATCGGAGGTGAGTTAATTATGAGGGATAGATATTGTGAATTGTGTGTGAATATGAGATCGATCAGTGGTATACTGTATAGCGGATGCAGCGTACCTTTGTCTTTCATGTGATAATAAGGTTCACTCAGCCAATCCTTTGTCTAATCGCCATCATAGGAGCCTCATCTGTGAGACTTGCAGACGTCGCCCCTCAACCTATGTCGAATGTTATAATGATCACAATAAGACTTTCATGTGTGATGCTTGTGACCAGCTTAGCCAACACACAATCACGTGCATCATCCTCATCAAAAAAGAGTCATGAATAGCAGCTATGTACGTTGGCTGCCCGTCTGCTCGAGATTTAGGGGTGTTATAATGGGGTTTTGACTTGAACCGCTTTCTTCATCAAGCTGGTAGCAGCAGCAGCAGCAGAATTAACCCTGAATTGGGTTCCAATTCAACTTCTTCTGCAAACAAAATTAGTGTTGGTTTACAGACCCATAATGTACACAATATTGTTTACTTCCATCTCCCACTAATTTCATACATTATTAAATGTACTCTATTAAACCCAAGTTAATTTAGCAAGATTTAGTTTATTTACTACGTACATATAACTATATATTATTAAGATTTTAAGTTGCAGGCGTTTTCGGAAGTTTTAACTGATCTTTTTTTGGGGGGTCGATATATATATAATATATATAGGAGGAAATGGATGGCAGTTACATTCTTGAACAGCTTGTTGATTTGTTAAGGGTTGAAACAACATGTGACGATGTTGATGATAATATTTCAAGTAGCATTAATATTACACGTTGCAAACAAGAACATAAATTAGTGGAGAAGGATGTTAATCATCAGCAGGTTTCTACTCAACATGATCAACTCTTGCCTGATGACCACGATCCATGCTTCACGTCTCCCTTCACTGACCACTTAGAAGAAGAAGAAGAAGAATCTGAAACCGATCATGAACAAGACTCCTTTTGGTCTCAAAATATGCAAGATCTTGGTGTATGTGAAGAACCATCTTGCTTGGATGATCTCAACATACCGGACATCGATCTCACCTTTGAAAATTTCGAACAAGTCTTCAAAATCGACCAACACCCCACAAACATTCATCATCAGGATCAGGTAATTAATTAATTAATTAATAAACACGTACGTAATAATTAAGCATTTCAATTTGTTTTTGCATTAATTTAATTTGTTGGTGACAGGATACGTTTATGACTAACAACACCAAGTCACTACAATCTCCAAAGAAAGCTCGTTACATGACTTCTGAAATCAATACTGATCACTTCAGTCTTGGTGCTGAAACCAGTACTGGTATTTCACACTCGTATGAATCAATCGAGCCCCATCATCAGTCTCATGTGAAATTGGGATCAGCAAACAAGAAACTTCAGCTGTATGCATGCATGCAACCAATCTGTTATATAGATTTCAAATCTTAACTACATATATGTATATATATATATATATATATATATATACTAATTGAGCTAATTTTTGATCCATTTTTTTATCTATCAGGATCAGGATAGATTCAAAACAAGGCCAGAAAGGCTCGATCAGACACACGAAAAAGAACAAAATCTCTAAGTTGGAAGACATGATGATCGATTCCATCTCTTAATTACAAAGAAGCAAGCTGCTGAAATTAATTAAGTCGAATATATAAAACTTTTACTTCAGTGTTTGCTGTATAGTTGATCATTAATTAATTGCAAAGTGGTACGTACAGTAGCTAATTGAGAACATTATACTGCAAGTTTTGTTATTTTGTAAGGCCGAGCGTAGCGGTCTCGACCGGGAGGAGGTTTGGGTTGCATTGGGTTCACCGAGCACACGCTACGGGTGTCTCACCGTTCGAGTCCGAGATGCCATTTCCCCCTCCTTTCCATTATTTTAATATTTTCTTTTGTTATGTTTTTTTTTCACTCTAATTGTAAACATTGTTTGCTCGCACGCACCAGACATTTCTAATAATTACTAATTATTTTAAGAAAACAAACAAGCACTTAAACTAATTTACTTGCGAACATTGTTGATTTGCGCATAGTTTATTTCAAAACTTTACATAAATTTTTTTTTGTTTAAGATAGATGGTAGTATGGTACGTACATACTGATGAAGTATATACAGCTACTGAGCATACTATCAATACAGTCACCAAAGCAACACACAAGATACCTTCAAGATACATTTCTCATTATAAATGTTACACCTCATGCAACTATATGTAACCAATTCTGTTAGGCAGTTAATTTACTTTACAAGTTTCTGTAGCTTTCCTACTTGTATATATACTGTACATGTAATGGTTTCTCAATAAGAAATTACAATCTTTAAACCTCTCTCGATTCTCTTCATGGTATCAGAGCATTCTGCTCCATCCAAACCCTATTTCCTCAACTCTGATTTCACTCAATAGTTTCCTAGATCTAATCTGATCTCATCTCCATTCTTCGACGATCTCCACCATGGATGATACAAGTTCTTCGAATCACCCCCTGTACCTACATCAAAACGATAATCCTGGCCTCATCCTTATTTCAAAGAAACTCACAGGTACTGAAAATTACAATTCGTGGAGAAGATCAATGATGATAGCGCTAAATGCTAAAAATAAACTGAAGTTAGTCACAAAGGAGTTCAAAGAACCTGAGATTGGATCACAAGACAGAGCACTTTGGGAGAGAAACAATGATATGATCATTTCTTGGATCCTAAACACAGTCACTGATCAGATCAGCAACAGCCTTACCTATGTGAACTCAGTCTCGGATTTGTGGCTTGAACTACAGGAGCATTACTCTCAAATTGATGGCCACCGAATCTATCAATTGGCCAATGAAATCACGCAACTCAAACAACAAAACTGCACAATTGAGGTATACTATCATAAACTCAAAGGCCTTTGGGATGAACTTGATGCTTTAGAAATTCCATATATATGTGCTTGTACCTGCACTTGTGATAATAGAAAAATCAATGGTGAAAGGGAACAAAGAAAGAGGTTGTTACAATTCCTAATGGGACTAGATGATAGCTATTCGAGCATTAGAGGCCAAATCTTACTCATGCAACCATTACCTAGCCCGCCAAAGCATATGGCATGATAAAGCAAGAAGAAAAACAAAGGGAAGGAATACTACCAAAACCACACAGCCCTACTGTCATGTCCCTGTCTTCAAACACAAGCTTTAAACAACTAAATAATAAAGCTACAACTTCTGTCCCTACAGGAAAGAAAATGAACTTTAAAAAGGGAGTTATTTGTAATTACTGTAAGAAAGAGGGACATGCAAAGGAGGAATGCTTTAAACTTGTTGGCTATCCAGCTGGACATCCCTTGCATGGAAAAGTTCAGCCAAAGTACAATGATAATAAGACAAACAAGACCATCAATATGGCATTTGGTACAAGTGACATCCCTGTCTCACCTATTGAGAGTCAAAACACCAATTCAGAAATTGCAGTCTTTGCAAGAATTGACATGCTGCAAAACCAATTAAATCAAGTCCTGATGATGATGCAAAACAACCAAGCTAAAAATGATTCTGGAGCAGGTATACATTCTTTCATTG
This sequence comes from Pulicaria dysenterica, assembly GCA_947179395.2. Classification (NCBI taxonomy): domain Eukaryota; kingdom Viridiplantae; phylum Streptophyta; class Magnoliopsida; order Asterales; family Asteraceae; genus Pulicaria; species Pulicaria dysenterica. The sequence continues at coordinate 117,343,089 of OX359288.1, read as the reverse complement.
CTTCATTTATTTCCAATCTCAAAGATGCTTGGGTTATTGATAGTGGTGCTACTGATCATATTTCTACTTCTTTGTCCTACATGCATAATCTGAAAAATTGTCAAACTCTCATTCTCGTCTCTTTACCAAATGAACACCATGTTACTGTTACAGTAACTGGATCAGTGACATTTAATCAATGTTTCACTATTCATAATGTTCTTTACATTCCTTCCTTCACCTATAACCTGATTTCTGTAAGCAAGCTTACTAAAGCCACACAATGCTTCATTTTATTCACAAATTCTTTGTGCACATTTCAGGGCAACAACAAGAAGATTGCCCTTGGCAAGCTTAATGATGGTCTCTATATCTTCCATCCAGAGACCACCACTCCATCTTCATGGAAAATCAAACCACCATCAACTGTTTTGTCTAATTCTTCTGTTAGCTATAATACTTGGCATCTTAGATTTGGTCATTGTTTTTTGAATACTCTCAAGAAAATAAAATCACTCTCTTCTGTTCTATCTTGTGTGTTTGTGAGATAGAGAAGTTTACCAACCAATGCTCTGTATAAAGTAGGATCAGGAAGAGGGTCTCCTTCATCTTTGTGTAAAGCATGATTTGGTTCCAGTGGTGTAGTAATTGGTTTGGTGTCCATAAGATCAGCATGTTTTAGTAACTCAATAGCATATTTCCTTTGAGTCATTGCCAAACCATTTTTGTTCCTTAGAAACTCAATCCCCAAGTAATAATGAAGTGGGCCCAAGTCTTTAATACTAAAAGCTTGATCAAGTTTTAATTTGATCATTTTGAGCATGTCAGTATTGTTTCCTGAAATGAGAATGTCATCAACATATATAAGAAAAGCCATGAAAGTATTTCCTTGTTGAAATGTTAGCAAAGAAGTGTCTGCATAACTTTGATGGAAACCAAGAGTTTGCAGAAAGGAAGTAAGTTTGATGAACCAATTTCTATTTGCCTGCTTTAAACCATAGAGTGATTTAGTAAGTCTGCAAACAGTACCAGGAGGTGAAGTTGTTTTGTAACCTTGAGGAAGAGTCATGTATACTTCTTCTTCTAATTCACCATGAAGAAAAGCGTTATTAACATCTAACTGCTCAATAAACCAGTTATTGTGTACGGAACTGTAACCATCTTTGCAACAGGTGCAAAGGTTTCTGTATAATCGATACCCTCTTTTTGTGTGAAGCCTTTTGCAACTAAACGAGCTTTGTATCTTTCAATTGTACCAACGAATTATCTTGGCTTACATGTCTTCTAAAAGATTTCAATCTGAACCTTAATACACCTCTGCTTATCCTGTGTGATAATGCATCCACCATTGCCTTGGCTTCTAACCCTGTTCAACACGCACGTACAAAACATATTGAAATAGACTGCCACTTTGTTCGTGACAAAATTAAAGCAGGATTCATCAAACCGGTTTTTACAACTTCAAAGACCCAGACTGCTGACATATTCACTAAAGGCTTACCTAAATCTCTTCATCAAAACTGCATAGCCAAGTTGAGCACTTGTGACCCTTACACAGTCAACAAAGTGTCAACTTGTGGGGGGAGTGATGAAGTATATACAGCTACTGAGCATACTATCAATACAGTCACCAAAGCAACACACAAGATACCTTCAAGATACATTTCTCATTATAAATGTTACACCTCATGCAACTATATGTAACTAATTCTGTTAGGCAGTTAATTTACTTTACAAGTCTCTGTAGCTTTCCTACTTGTATATATACTGTACATGTAATGGTTTCTCAATAAGAAATTACAATCTTTAAACCTCTCTCGATTCTCTTCACATACAACTTTTTAAATTGTACGTTTTGTTTATTCATTGAATAAAATAAACATAATAGTCGTATGTGACCAAATACAAGTTTCATCTTAACACAACACTCGCGAGAGGTTTCAAGTCTTAACCTTTGTAGATTTCTAATTTTCCAATATTTTTGAACATGCGTCATGAAACATATAATTAAACAAAGAAGGTTTTGTGGGGTAAGCTTGTTACCCTGTTGCTTTCACTTATTTATTTGGTATAACATAATCAAGTGGTCTGGGTAAAGTAATTAATTTTTTTTTCTGTTTTAATTAGAGTTAGTAATTCTTTCGTGTTTAATTTACGGGTTGTGGGTTGACGGGTCGGTGGATCATGACACAAGCATGATTTACATAATTATTCGTGTTAAGGTGTGTGTGTCACCAATGATCAATCCGTATAAGTTGAAACCCGACCCGTTAACCTGTTTAAATGTACTAATTTATTTGTCTACCTTAATTTAAAAAATAATTATAACCAATAACGTTTAACTTTATTACCCTTAACTGTAACAATCATGATTCATGATACAAAGTTTCCACCGTCATGTCTGCCCTACCACTCGTGTCGATGTTTCCACCACCGGTTAGAGTATTGATGTCGTACGTTGTTATTTTTTAAAATTCTCATTTAATTCACGTTTTATTATTATCTAATATGTTTTTATTAATGTTTAATATTTATTATCTTTTAAAGCACCGTATGTATCACACGGACATTTAATCTAGTTTCAATAACAAACAATCTCAACTTATATTTGTGTTGACTAGAAAAGTTAAAATTAAAATTTAATTTTTAATAAAATAGATAATTCAGATTTAATAATAATTTTTTTATATTAGAATATGTGATTACAAAAAGGTTATATTTGTTTTTAAATAACTTTGGATCCCAATGTGTATATATATTCTAATTAGAGATGAACTAGTTTAAATGACCGTGTAACACACGGGGTGGTTTATAAAAAGTAATAAATATTAAACATTAATAAACGATATTAAATACTTATAAAACGCGTAAAAATATGGTAAAAAATGATGACAGACGGCGTCAATTCCAAGATGGCATGACCAGCGATAAGTAAGTCCAATTTATTATATTATATTATTAAATAATAAACTTAATTAGTTAGATAAATAAATATATTCCATTTAAATCTAAACTTTTTTCTAATTTCTAAAACGTATATATCTAAAATTTTCAAATTAATTCAATTCATAATAAATATAAATATAATCCATTTAAATCTAAACTTATTTCTAAATTTTAAAACGTATATATCTAAATTTTTTTAAATTAATTCAATTCATTAAAAATATAATTAATTCAAATCAAACTTAAATAACTTTAATAACCGTATATAGCTTTATTTATCTAAATAAAAGAAAAGATATATTTTTTATATTTTTTATTGATTTAATTAAGGGTTATCTTAATTCAATTCACATTAGTTTGACTCTAAAAAGTCAAAATCAAAATTCTAGAATTAAAGGAATTAACGGCTATGATTAAATCTTTTATTAAATGAAGGGTCTAGATCATCTAATAATTTTTTTCAAATTAGTCTTTTATATATATTAGAAGAATTATGTGTTGAATCAAGTTATTATAAAATTTAGAATAAACGTTGAAATGCAATATTTATTAATTTTAGATAAGAGTGATAAAGGTATAGGGGTGGGGGTTTAAGAAAAGTGGGAATCATGCATGTGTGGCCTGTGGGGTAAATATAATATTATTTATATACACCAAACAAATGATTTGAGAATTGATGGCAACATATCAATGGGGAAGATGTGAGTTTGTTAAGAGTTGTATTAAAGAAGCAACCTTCTCAATTCAAACACCTCCAACTAATGAATCATTCACAAGCTTCTAAATCAAGCATTACTCGGGAGAAATACGTACTCTCTCTATAGGTAAAAGTTCAAACGAGAACTGTTTTTCGTACGAGAACCGCGGAAACCAATCTAAATTGTCCAATTCTCCCTCTTTTAATGTCATCACTCACCCATGAATTCATCACTTGCACACTGCCACACTTGAACCCCCCCCCCCCCCCCTCACTCTACATCCATGAATTTCACTTATCAAATCAACGGTTAAGATTGGTTCTCGCAGTTTTCGTTTGAACCGTTCTCTCTCTCTCTCTCTCTCTCTCTCTCTCTCTCTCTCTCTTTATATATATATATAGGGGAGGGTTCATGCGAGAACCGTTGTTAGTGCGAGAACCAATCTTAGTCGTTCCTTGGATATGGGAAGTATCATGGATGGAGAGCGTGGAGGGATAGGGTGTGGCAGGGTGCATGTGAGGAATTCATGGGTGGACAATGACATTGAAGGAGGGGGAATTGGACGGCTTAGATTGGTTCTCGCGGTTCTCGCGCTAACAACGGTTCTCGCATGAAATTTTGTCTATATATATATATATATATATATAGGGGAGGGTTCATGCGAGAACCGCGAGAACCAATCTCAGCCGTTCCTTGGATATGTGAAGTATCATGGATGGAGAGCGTGGAGGGATAGGGTGTGGCAGGGTGCATGTGAGGAATTCATGGGTGGGCAATGACATTGAAGGAGAGGGAATTGGACGGCATAGATTGGTTCTCGCGGTTCTCGCGCTAACAACGGTTCTCGCATGAACTTTTGTCTATATATATATTGTCGCAGTTCATAAATATACAATATAATAATAATAATAACTATTATTATTATTAATACCCCATCTTTATAAAACTATGTATACCCGTACGTATGAATAGATTTGGTGATAGGTCATATATCTCCAGAAGTCCAGATGCAATATTAATAAATATAGATGAATATTACAGTTCATTACACAATTTCGCAATAAATTAAAACAATTAGAAATTTTAATCACATGTTAAAAAATAAAAGCCATCGAAATGCTTGAAATCCACTTTTAAGTTAATGGATGTTCGTACATTAATAAAAATAATATTACCGACTAAAGTTGAGGCTAAAATTTTAAAACTTTTTGAATTATATTTTTATAGAATCGTTTAAATGTTATAAAGGGTAATATATATATATATATATATATATATATATATATATATATATATATATATATAAGTTAAGGTAGACAGATACGATATTTTTATGAATTATCTCTAATAATTTTAATTTATTTTAACGTCATATTGAATTCAATTTTGATCGATAAAAGTCAAATTGGATTTTAATTTATATTAAAATGGATGGTTAAGATTTCATAATTAAAACTTTTATCTAAACTTAATGATTAAGATTATCTAATAGATTATATTGAAATTGATCTTTATTTATATTAGAAGATTATTATTATAATTATTATTATACTTCAAAATTTAAATTTTTGGCTTTTTTGTTTTTATTTGATAACTTTTAATATATAATGTTCGATATTAATACGAAACTCTTTTTTCTCAATAGCTAAATAAAGATAAACCAAACCGGAATGAAAGCTTCAAATCGAGTTCTCTTTAGTATATATTTGTGACCAGTTTATTTTTATCTATAATTTAATGTAAATTTCTTCATAACACGACACATATCTTAAAAGTATATTTTCTACATATAATACATAAAATAGTTTTAATTTGATATTGATCAAATAATAATGCTATGTATATTAAAATATTAAAATTGATTGTGTAAATATAATAATAATAAAATATAAATATTAAAACAAAGATAATGTAATTAACAAATATATGAGCTTATAAGATTTTATAAAAATAAAATATATACTTATAATTTTTGTTAGATAGTTAACAAAAATCAAAATATTATCTTATATGTTTTGTTTTCTAAATACAAAACGATTCAATATTTACCCAGATGATTATATATATTAATATTAATGATAGAAAATATAGTTAAAATAAAAATATCCTTTAAGAAAAAGTTGAAGTAAATGGTATAAATATAAAACAGTCTAAAAAATAACTTTATTTAGTCGTGAAGCTAGGAGCCGCGAACAACGAAACCTTGTCGTTATTATTATTATACGAGATATTTTTTAGCCCACGCTTCGCAGTGGGGTTTAAAACATATATTTAAAAACGTGTTTTCTAATAGATAAACTAATAAAAGAAAGAAATCCAGTTATGCATGATTTTTTTCGCATATCAATTTAGTTGATAAGAAAATAAAAACTTAAGATAAATGTAATATAGTTGTTTGTGTAATTATATAAACATTTGTCATTTGATTTTATATATACAACTATATGTTTCTATATTACAAATCAATTTAAAAACGACATTATAAAGTCGTTTAAATTTTATCCTTTTCAGTTTTCATAAATACATGTATATTAAAGATTATTGACTTAAAAATAGTACTAAGTAAATAATTTAGTTACGATATACGGTTAAGACGATATGTAACAAAAAGAAATATTTTATACTAATAGTAATGATAGGAAAAAAAACAAATTAGAAATTTTGCCCATTAGAAAAACCATAGTTCACAAAAGTTAAAAAAATACAAAAAGAAACATGAGACAGGATTCGAACCCGGGTCTCCAGCGTCATGGTTGCCCTTACCACTTCAACCAGCCTAGCTTTTGATAATTTTATGGAAAGTTAATTATATAACCTATTAAGTTGAGTGTAGAAAAAGACAAAAAACTTTCCTTTGTAATTATATGGTATAGTAATTTGAAAAATAGAAAAATTAATCAACTTGGTAAGCCTACGTGTACGTGTCAAATCCTTCCCGCCAAAATCCCAAAGGGGCCTGAGGGAAGTATCGCCTCAATTGGTCCATTAGAAAACCATCTGAGCAACAACTTTTATGATATGAATTGACTAAAAGACCCCCGTTGAGTTTGCAACGCAATGCAATCTTGCAAGGTCAAGAATGGGAATATAGCAAGATACCGTTCGATACATTCCGTTACAGGACATAACGGATTTAGATACATATAACACTCGCAAGAAGCATATATGCAATCTTCCTGCTCACTTTCTCTCTCTAATGGCTGCTCCCTCTCTCTCGCTCTAGATTAATCCACAATTTATTCACCTGCTTTCATCCTTCAAACAAAAATCAACCAGCAATCTCACTCTAGATCGAATTGAAACGCTGTTTTTTGTTTCAGGTATGATCCATCACAATACTATTCGTTTTCAATCTCACGTATGATTTGTTTTATGTTGATTTTCTGAGTGTTAATCGATAATTCATGAATTCGGTTGATAATTGCGTTACTCGTCGTTCGTAATCGTTAATATTTGTTGTTAGATCATGTATGGCTTGTTCCTGTTTCGTCAACTCGAGATCTAATTCATTTGTTGTTCTTGCTTTGGGATAATTTGATTGCGTTTGTGTGTGTTCATTCCTGTTGGTCTACGTCAAGGAGATTCACCGATGATCGGATTTTGTTTTGTACAGGTACGATATTTTGAGAAAATGCAGAGTTATAGCGATTTCTCCTACAGCGGCGGTGAAGACGGTAAAATGTGGTCTTCATTCGTCCGCCAATCAGATAGTGGCACATATGATGATTTCGACACACCTCTCTACTCGTCGATATTCCCTGCCACTACTCCGCCTCATCACTTCTCCGTAACTCCAAACACAACAACCCTACCACTACCTCCGATCGTCCTCGATTACAGCCGTAGGCATTCAATGGATTTCGCACCGTTTCAAGACCTAATTGAGCGGCGTAACTGGTGCCTCTCTAACCTCCGTCTCACTGCCAAAGAAGCTGAAGCGCTCCGTCAAGAGAATGTCAATCTTCAGATGGCAAATTCAGAACTGAACAAGCAGCTGACTCACTTGCAACAACAGGCGGCTTCGGCTTCTTCTCTACAGAACTACGCTAATGCGACTATATTTCCATCTGGGAATACCGTTGTCGATTGCTTCGGAAGGATGAGGATTGGAGAAAAAGGAACGACGGCAAATGACAAACGAGCAGCCCGTGGGGTGGAGAATGTGGATCCGATTAAGAAAACGGAGGTGGAGCGGGTTAAATTGCCAAAGAGTATTTCTGTCCGATCCAACGGGTACTTGAAAACTGTTCAAGCCGGTGATGGAATTGCAGGTCGGGCGCGGGCTGTCGATCGGGTTAAAAGCGCTTCGGATACGGTAATTAATAATACTGATTAAGATATATTTTTTTTTAATTTGCATGAATGACTTCATTTGTAAGAAACTTCGCTGACCCACTACCAAATTTTTTGTATTTTGGGCCTGAATTGACCGCTACTGATATCTCAAAAGCCTTTATTTCTCAAAGTAAAGTTAAACTTTCATCATGAATCCAAAACCAATAATTAACAACCATTAATAAGAATAGTTGGCATTATAACCTATTTGGTAAGGTCTTTGACTTTGTGCCACTTTAAAATTGATTAAATAATTCCAGAATGTCAAATACTATGATAAAGACGATTCTTCATATATAAATCCATTGAAACAGAGTCGTTTTCAAGAATTATTATTATTTCATGGGTTTGCATTTATTAAATGGAACACTTATACAACTCAATTTCACATGTTACAAAATTGGTGGCCATTTTGGCATCTTTAACTGCGAAAGAATTACTATGCTTGTCTGAATAGAGCTCAATTATACCCTGCTTGTTAAGTTGGAAATGGTTTCTAACTTATACTGTTTTGACGATTTGCAACTTCCGTTAGTGAAATGAAGTGTTTATATATATATATATATATATATATATATATATATATATATATATATATATATATATATTTTTAATAATCCAAGAAACGATATAAGTTACAGACTTGTTTAATTTCTTCATGTTATTTTAGCAAAGGGTGTATGTTCGTGGGAAGAAAGAGGAGGAACCACTGGAACTGAAGGTGTACAACCAGGGTATGACGAAGACTGAACTATGCAACAAATGGCAGCAAACTGGTGCCTGCCCGTATGGAGATCACTGTCAATTTGCACATGGCATTGAGGAACTTCGTCCTGTCATACGCCACCCACGCTACAAAACAGAAGTCTGTAGAATGGTGCTCGCGGGTGACCCCTGCCCTTATGGCCATCGCTGCCATTTCCGTCATGCTCTCACTGAGGAGGAGAAACTCATAAGCCACCGCATCAAAAGTTGACAATGGGTACACCAAACTACTTTTTTCTATATTCACCAAATGAAGATAGAGTTTTTTTTTTTTTTTTATATTTCTCAATAAAATCCTTTTCTAGTAAGAGAAATAATAAGGGAAAAGGAAAGAGAAAAGAAAAGAAGAAGATTGGTGGTGGTGGTTAAGGAAGTAAATAGAATTTAGCTGAGATGTACTCTTGTTATAATCACGTACACTTTGCATTGTGTTCATTAATCCATGATTTGAGATGAAAGCAATTTTGCAATATTGATGGAGATCGAAGATGAGTTTATTTTGGTGGGTGGGTAGATAGATGGATGGATGGATGCTTGATTATATATTGGGTAAATTTGATTTGGTGATTTCATTCATTACCTTTCTCCCCGGCCTACACTCAAATGACTTATATGATTCGTCTTAATTAGGATATCTCCCCACCTCATGTGTAGTATATATACTAGTAAAGTTTGTAGGCTGATATTGCTTTTTAAAACATAAATACATTATTAAGTAAACAAAATATCTAATGTGTGGTGCATGTAAATTCAAGAACAAGAGCTTATAATAAAAATATAATATTTCATTATTGAATTTCGACGCAAAGAGGATCACTGAAAAATTCAATACGGCTATTTCATGTTTTGAGAAGAATACGTACAAAAGAACAATAATGCATACAAATAATATTTATTTAGGTAGAAAGAACATCATAAATATGATATTAATATTATATCAACTACTGTATCCAAAAATTATATATCTAGCAAATGACATGAAGTTAAACATAATATATTTAAAAAGCAACTAAATTCATATCAATATCAATTATTTTTTTTTGAAAGGCCAAAGATTTTATTAAAGCTAAAACATGAAAAAGGAGTGTCTACAAGGAATAGATCAGCTCCTTTACAGTGCACCATCAAAAAAGTACAGTTCAAATCAAATTACATCCACCTCTTAGAACCAATTCAAATATTTTACCCCTGCTCAATACTGCTTAAATCGAAACTCAGAAGCCACCAAATCTGGTTGGAGAACCCATTCTTCCCATTAATCCCTGTTTTCTTGTTGCCCTTCTCCTTTAAACTTTGAAACAATGCTACTTGCGCATCGAAAAATACTCCCTCTAACCGATTGCCATTACCTTTAAAAACTAACTCGTTCCTGTTTTTCCAAATTCCATATGCCACTGTTTTTGCTGCTGCACTCCAGATTGCGCTTTGTGTTTGTGACCATGATGCGATTTTCCTGTTGCATCGCTCCCTTAAGCTTGTGTCTTCCTTGAAATCTAAGCCCCACCATTTGTAAACTTGCTTCCATACTTGCTTTACTTTGATACATTTGATAATTGCATGATTAACATCTTCGCGGTCTTCATCACATCGAGGACATAAAACTGATGGAACATCAATTTCTCGATCTCGCAGGTTCATTAGGACCGGAATTTTGTCCCTAAAGAGCCTCCAAATGAACACATTGATTTTCTTTGGTATTATCTTCGACCAATCCGTAGTAATTTGCACCTAAAGCGTACGAAATTTTCTGTTTTCCAAGCTTTGTCGTATGTACTTTACCGAATAGTTGTCGTCATTGTTCATCGACCATTCCAATTTGTCTTCCACCTGTTGATGCACTGACACTCGACCTACCAACTCGTATAACTCTTGACTTTCCCTCCCGACTCTCTCAATATTTGACACAAACGACTCCAAATTCCATACCCAATGTGAACCTGACCAAAAACCAACCTCACTGACTCTTATCTCTTTATTGCGACATCTACTGAATAACCTAGGAAAACAATCTGCTAACCTTACTTCCCCGACCCATTTATCAAACCAGAATTTTGTCAACAGCCCATTACCCACTTTGACTCTAAAAAATGACTCTGTTAGTGCATACATGGTCACACATTAAGAAATGCACTCCTTATTTTGATGATGATAAAAATATGAACAAGTAATATTATTACTTATCAAATGTATTCATATGTTCATATGTTACATTCTTTAAAGATCAACAAACCTAAAATAAATGATCAAGTGAAGAACAAATAATTGAAGACCTCAAATCAACAAGAAAAGAAGAAAACAAGATAACAGCGAACACTCAACCTTCACGGTCGATATCACGGTCGACCGTGAATCGTCCTTCACTGCACAGCCCACAACTTGTTCTTCTTGAAGTCAACCGAACGCGTACTCAATAAGTGAAGATGAATTCTTCAACGCCGATGACGAAGAAATCTACAAACAAGAGTTCGGAAAATATGAGCTTACAAGAATAATTAATTAAAGAAGTTTAAGTTTTTACAAAATAATTTTTATAAAAACTTTTATAAAAAAAATTCAAATATTTTTATATATAAATCACAAGCTTGGTTGAGGAAGTATAAGACTTCTTATTTTGGCAAATACCAAACATGATCTTCCATTGAAATAACACTACACCACTTATAGGAAAAGGAATCTCCCAAAGAAGCAAACTTCCAACATGTTTTATGCATTTGGCTTCTAAACTTCCTATTTGGTGTTTAAATTCAAACATAAGAGGTATGACACCAACCCAACTTTTCTAAGACTCATTTTCAGTGCATTTTAATGGTAAAAATGGGTTGTGTGTGATTTTGGTAAAAGGCCAACGTCTTTATTTGCAAGGCTTAAAAAGTTCCAGAATGCTGACGGAAGATGCCACGGTCGACCGTGGATCGACCGTGGGCAGTCTGGACACTTTTTGAATTTGCATCTTTTTCCTTATTTAAACCAACTCAAGTCTTGTGTTTTATTAACCTCTTGGACAGCTAAAACATAGAACATATATTCTTATCTTGTGAGTTCATATTCTTTGATAATTCATCTATCATTCAAGATCAAGAATCAAGCAAGAGCAAAGCTTTCAAAGCTTAAACACTACATCATCTTTCTATATATTTTGTAATAGTGTAAGGATCAACTCTAGCCTTTCAAATTAGAGTGAAGTAAGGATCATCTCTAGCCTTTAGAATTAGAGAGAAGTATGGATCAACTCTAGCCTTTCAAATTAGAGTGAAGCGAGGATCAACTCTAGCCTATAGAATTAGAGTGAAGCAAGGTTATCTTTACCTTACTTGCAAGTTTGAAGTGTTAATTCTTGCAAGTGAAAAAGAGAAGTGTAAAAGGTTTATCTCTACCTTCAAAGAGAGAAGCTAGTGGAGCAAACTCTTGGTGGGTGAGGCCAAGAAGTGGATGTAGTGCAAGTTTGTTAACACTTGCATGAACCACTATAAATCTCTTGTCTACTAATTGACGATATCTCTCTACCCTTACTCTCTTTATTTCAAGTATATATATTTGTTGTATTATAAACTTTAAGAAAAATCTTTTAAACACAACTTACAAATTTTTATAAGTGTAAAAATTGGTAAACTAAGTTAAAGAACCTATTCACCCCCCTCTAGGTTCCAACAAACTCCAAAGACATACCCAAATTCTCGATTTCCTTGACCGCTTTGACAATCCCCCCCCCCCCCCCAAAAAAAAAACACGACCCCCTGTAACAATTGACTGACTCAAAACTACCAGACTCACCATAAATACTAGTAATAACTTTCACCCACACATACTCTTTATTCAACCTAAATTTCCAATACCATTTCCCCAATTGAGCCAAATTGAAACATTTTAGATCATCCAAATTCAAGCCCCCTCCCTCGAACGATCTAATGGTATCGTTCCACTTTACCCACATAATATTTTTGTTTAAACCATCCCCCCCCCCCCAAAGAATTTTCTCCTCAACCTCTCAAGATCGCGTAAAATACCTGATGGAGCACGGAACAACGAAAAAAATATAACGGGATACCTGTGAGAACCGATTTAATATGTGTAACCCGACCCCCAAAGGAAAGCAACTGTTTTTTCAGGTTGTCAATCGTGTTTCGAACTTTTCCACTACTTTCTTCCAATATTCTTTCTTGTTCATATTAACATTAATTGGAATCCCCAAATAATTAATAACCTCTTCTCTCACTTTATAACCTAAACTCTTTGCATACCTCTCAATCACCAATTTCTCTACACCGAACCCCGCCAAACTACTTTTCTTCTAGTTTATTATTAATCCGGATACCTCCTGCCATTTTTTTAGTATAATCTCCATTGATTTGAAATTTCTTTTATTCCAATCACCAAACAAAATTGTGTCATCCGCATACTGTAAGTGTGAAATTTCAATCTGATTTTTCCCAACCAACACTCCTCTAAAAATTTGTTTTTCACATGCTTATTGAATTATGACATTAAAACCTTCCACGCATTACAAAATAAGTACGGTGATAACGGGTCACCTTGTCTAACCCCTCTTTCAACTAGAAATTCCTCCGATGCAGACCCGTTTATTAGAACCGACATAAAAGTAGATGAAAGACATGCTTTTATCCACATTACCCATCTAGCCCCGAAACCCATATGTTCCATGACATCAAACAAAAAATCTCATTTAAGACTATCGTATGCTTTCTCAAAATCTATTTTAAATAAAAAGCTTTTCTTTTTCTTTATTTTTAACTCATGAATTATTTCACCAGCACATATAATTCCATCTAGAATAGACCTACCTTGAAGAAATGCTGATTGTGATTCTCCAATAAGGTCATTCATCACCTTCTTGATTCTGTTCGCCAACACTTTTGAGATAATCTTGTAGTAATAACCTATTAAATTTATGGGCCTAAAATCTTTAAAAGTCATCGGGTCAATACATTTAGGGATCAATGTATATGGTCTTTTTATAATATAGGTAGATATATATATATATATATATATATATATATATATATATATATATATATATATATATATATATATATATATATATATATATATATATATATATATATATATATATATATATATATATATATATATATATATGGGAGAGTTCATGCGAAAAATGCGAGAATTAATTTCAACCATTGATTTGATTTTGATATATAGTCTACATTAATTATAATTACTATTTTCATTAAATTCAAAAGGGTATATTAGTAAACGATTTTTTCTCTCTCCTTTAAATAATTTTCTCTATCCTTTAATTAATTTTTTCTCTCGCCAATTAACTTTTTTCCAGATTTATGGAATTTACTTTTTTTACAATTAATACTGTGTTCAATAATGAACACAACGTGAGATTTATAATTTTTTCATTATGTATAATGTGCTCATTACAAATTTTTACTGTTTATTGTTTAATTATGTGTTCGATAATGAACGCAGTCAAACTATATTAGTTTTAAGATGAATTTACAACATTCAATACTGAATACATCCTCAATGATACACCGGTTTGATAATAAATTTTATAATATTCAATAATGAACACTACCAATTTTCTATAGTTATTAATCCTAAATCTGGATTGTTCAGTAATTAAAAATTATATAATATAAAACACAAATGTATATGTAAACAATGTACTGTATAATATACAACCTGGCAAAACAAATGAAAAAAAATAAAAAAGTCAAATACTTTATTATAATAATAAAACATAACCTAACCTAGATTCGAAAACCATCCTTCATGTATATCAACAATAAAGATCAAGAGTTCATGTATGTATATCAACAGAAAATATCAAGAACCCAACATAGATTCAACAATAGAGACCAAATATCCAACTTAATATATATCAACATCCTACAAAACTACAAAAAAGAAAGAGAATGGTGTTCTAATAGTAAAAAAATGGTGTTCAACGGCGGTGAATGAGGAGGTGGTGGGCGGCTATGGTGGTGGGGGTCGACCACCTTAACCCACTGTTAATTAGAAGATGGACCATGTAAATTCGATTATACATGGCTTCAGATCTACAAAGATTGTGTTTTTAGTACAAATCAAATACATTCAAATCAAAATTAGAAAAGACTGTAAATAAAAACCTGTTATTAGCACTAGCTTCTATTTTAAAACAAAGATCTCATACTCGAGCAAAATAAAAGGATCAAGCTTTTGAGGTACTAACAAAATAAAAAGATAAAACCTTCAATCTGTTCATCACGGGGTGAATAAAACAATAAATTAAAAAAACATAAAATTTTAAAGCCAACTGGAAAACAGAATATAAAAGAAAAAAATATATATTTTAAAAAATAAAAAAAATGAAATACCAACACATATATGTTCATCAAATGAAACCCAGGTAAAAATGTAAATTTTGAATAATTTGCATTTTAAAAAAAAAATAAAGTTTCAGAAATATATCAAGCATGGTCTTGTTTGAAAGAGGACGAATAACTGAATCTAACGATATACATTATTTGTTAAAATTCTTAAAAACGAATGAATTATGATCATTTAAAAATTGAGAGTTTTTTTTTAAGTTTGTTGGAAGAGAGGGGGATGCCACGTGTCATCACCTAAAGTGGTTCTTTAGGTTCTATGTTTAAGTAAAGTTCTATGTGTAACCTTACCCTATATATATATATATATATATATATATAGGGTTTAGGGTTTAGGGTTTAGGGTTTAGGGTTTAGGGTTTAGGGTTTAGGGTTTAGGGTATAGGGTAAGGTTACACATAGAACTTTACTTAAACATATATATATATATATATATATATATATATATATATATATATATATATATATATAGGGTAAGGTTAAACAAATAACCTCCCTTAAACAAAGAACCTAAAGAACCTCTCTGGTGATGACATGTGGCACATAGTCTAGCGGGAAAAAAGGAAATTAAAAAAAAAGAAAAATCGGCGTCTTCAGCAAATCCCCCCCCCCCCCCCCCCAACAAACTAAAAAAAAAACCTCAATTTCTTTAAATGATCATAACTCATGAATTCCTTACATGCACCCTGCCACACTCTATCACCCCACGTTCTCCATCCATGAACTTCCCATATTCAAGGAATGACTAAGATTGGTTCTCGCGGTTCTCGCACTAACAATGGTTCTCAAATGAACCATCCCCTATATATATATATATATATATATATATATATATATATATATATATATATATATATATATATATATATATATATGTGTGTGTGTGTGTGTGTGTGTGTGTGTGTGTGTGTGTGTGTGTGTGTGTGTGCAAAAGTTCAAACGAGAACTATTTTTCGTATGAGAACTGCGATAACCAATCTGAGCCGTCCAATTCTCTCTCCTTTAATGTCATTGTCCACCCATGAATTCCTCACATGCACTGATGCACCCTGCCACACTTGATACCCTCCACGCTTTCCATCCATGAACTTCCTATATCCAAAGAACGACTGAGATTGGTTTTCACAGTTCTCGTACAAAAAACAGTTCTCGTTTGAACACTCTCCTATATATATATATATATCTTATCTTACTCTTATATAATGCATTTAAGTTTCTCTCTCCTCAAAATTTTCAACCTACTTAATTTTAAGTAGTACTAATTAACATTTATACACAATGTATTACCTTATAATTCATTTAATTCTCTCTCCTACTTTTAATCTATATAATTTGCTCTCCTACTTTACATACTCACTAATAAATATTATTTTATAACTACACACTTTCTCAACCACACATATCTTATCTTACTCCTATATAATACATTTGACACTCTCTCCTCTTTAAAATTAATCAAAAAATTACTAATATACCCTCAAATAATCTCCATCTCTCTTTCTCTCATACTTTACACACTCACCAATAAACATTATTATATAAATATGTTTAAAGAAAAGAAAATAGTTTATGAAAAAAGAAAATAATTGAAATGAAAAAGAAAATAATTTATGAAAAAAAAGAAAAAAAAATGAAATGACATATTACCGGGTAAAAATTATTTTATCATACTTCTATATTATATAAAAAATGATATGTTATCGGGTACGAACTATTCGCCTCCGCAGCATTGCGCGGGTACATTGCTAGTATATATATATATATATATATATATATATATATATATATATATATATATATATATATATATATATATATATATATATATATATATATATACACATTCTGAATTTTGAACTATGTACCTATTTTAGAAAGAAATATTAAGGATGACATATAGAGGTGCACAAAAAAACCGAATATCCGATTTATACGAAAAAATATCCGAAACCGGATTTTCTAAAAACCGGTTTTTTTTTATCCGGACCGGATTTTTCAAAACCGGATAGTATGACCGGTTTGTAGGATTTTGGGCCGACCGGTTTTTTTACCGGATAAAAAACCGGTTTTTTTGAAACCGGTTTTTATCCGGTTTTTTATCCGGTTTTTTACTACTAGCCGTTAGGTTCGAAAAGTAGCCGTTTTCTAGCCGTTTGGGGTGTTTCTTGACCGTTTTTTTCTTATTTTTTTACCATTTTGCCACCCAAAACACTTATATATAGTGTGGGTATGTTGTGGGATTAAATCACAACTTACATCTTCCAAATTCTCTCCAAATTCTCTACTTTTATTCACCAAAGCTCACTTTCTTGAGATTGATATCATGGCCGGTAGTAGTAGCATGCCGAATACGGGAGAATCTTCCGTCGGAGGAAACCCCGATGTGGTGAGGATTCTCGAGCATAATAGAAATAAAGAAATTTGGGAACATTTCGACTTGTGCGAGATGTCCAACGGTTCAAAAAGGGCTCGGTGCAAACTTTGTCACAAGTTTCTAGCACCCGAAGGCAACTCTACTTTGAGGGCTCATATTTCCAAGTCATGCAAGGCGCTAAGAGCAACATCCGATGCAACTCAAGCCAACATGACGAATCAAGGTGGTGTTTTCATTTACGACAACGACAAATTACGAGACGCTTTTACGAGGTTCGTGATTACAAAAGCTTTGCCGTTTGACCACTTTGATGATAAAGATTTCACCGAAACCATCCAAACACTAATGCAACCGCGTTACACCGCTGTAAGTCGTACTACCCTTAGGCGTGATGCAATAAAAATGTGGCGTGCGGCTAGAGAAAAAATGATTTTAGGATTCCAAGAACACCGTTATGGTGTGTCACTTACATGTGACGTTTGGAGTTCTCCACATAACACCGGACATTCTTTTCTAGCCGTCACGGCCCATTGGCTAGACCAAGATAGTTGGCAAATGATGAAACGTACAATCGCGTTTGAGTTATTTGGTGAACCACACACCGGCGCAAATTTATTTGCGCTTTTAAAAAGGGTGATTTGTGTTTATAACATACAAAACAAAGTTTATTCTATGTCTTTTGATAATGCGTCAAATAACACAAACGCGGTTCCACGATTAAAGATACTACTTTCACCAATTTTAGACGGTGTGTTTTTTCACACTCGTTGTGCTGCACACATCATCAATCTTTCCGTTCAAGCCGGTTTGGAGGTTATTGACTCCAAAAGAAAAGAATTCAAAGAAATGATAAAATCGATTTTTTGCTCCAACAACAAACGGTTGAATAATTATAAACGTTTTTGCAAGTCGGTTAATTGTAAAGCTTTGGGTCCAAATTTGGATTGTCCAACTCGTTGGAACTCCACTTGGATGATGATGCACTCCGCCTTAAGGCAAAGAGATACGTTGCAAACTTTTCACAAAAACTTGTTTGATAAAGGTCTTGTAGCACAAGAGTATCCGAATGACGGTTGGGAAATGATTTCAAAACTACACGATTTACTTGAGGTTTTTAAAGACGCAACAACTTGTTTATCCGGCGTTTATTATCCCACTAGTCCGTTGGTGCTTAACCAATTGTTTTTGATGGCTAGCAAAATTGGTGACTTTGAGTTTGAAGGTGAAGAATTGAAACTCGTTGGGGCAAAAATGAAAGAAAAACTTTTAAAATATTTTAAGGAAATTCCCCCGGTATTTACTTGTGCCGCCGCTTTAAACCCTTGTTTAAACGTTGGTGGAGTTGAAACATTAATCGAACAAATTGCATTTTCTTTTAACCTTACCGAAGATGATCCCGCTTTTATAACTAACCAAACCAATTATTTCAATAAATGTTTTCGAGATATGTTTGAGATCTATTTGGGTAAATACGGGACATCTAGTGCCATTCATGATCAAATGAGAGCGGAATCTAGTAGACGCCAAAGTAATGCGGGTTTGTCACTTTTTAACACAATTATGAACTCTCAATCCAAGAGAGCACGTGGTTCCACCCCAAGTAGTGAGTTAGGGAATTACATGTCAACCAATTTTATAGCAAAATATACATATGAGGATTTTCAAACTTTTGATATTTTGGCTTGGTGGAAGGAAAGGGAATCACAATTTCCGGTTCTAGCCGCCATGGCCCGTGATCTACTAACCGTCCAAGCTTCTACGGTAGCTTCGGAATCTGCTTTTTCTGTGAGTGGCAGGGTCGTATCCGCAAGAAGATCACGGTTGAGTCCCGAATCTGTGGAAGTGTGTATTTGTTTAAAAGATTACTTGGATGGTGCGGCTAGAAGACAACACGTGACCACACTAGAAGACCCAATTGACGTCGACTTGGAATCAAACATACACAATGAAGAAGTGGAACTTGGAATATCGTCTCCCGATGAAGAAGAAGAAGAAGAAGAAGAAGCGTGAACGGGTTGCTATGTAGGGGTGATGGCGATGCCGAAGCTCCTCCCTGGCTTCCCACTTTTAATTCGAAGTTTGAATGGTTTTAAGTTAGATGTTTGTAGTTTGAATATTTTTAATTAGGAAGTTTGTAATTTTAACATTGTACTTTTTAAGTATTTAAATTAATCAAAATTTGAGTTTTCTTTCACATGTATGTTTTTTTATAGTATATATTATAGGAAATGTATTTAAAAAAAAAAAACAAAAAAAAAAAAAAAAAAAAAAAAAAAAACAGTGGGCTACATAAAAAATACGCGGACCGGATTTTTTGCCCCGAATAAAAACCGGTTTTTTATAAAAACCGGTTATAGTATAAACCGAAACCGGATAAAATAGTATCGGAATTCGATATCAAAACCGGTTAATACTAAACCGGTTTTTTTCGTAACCGGTTTTTTTTTTGTCCGAAAAATCCGATCCGGTTTTTACTATAACCGGATATAGTAAAAACCGGTATTTGTTCACCTCTAATGACATAACATTATAACATAAAGGCCTGTATATATAGTATATGTTACATATTTGAAAATTTTAGGCCCGCTACAGTTTATTGATAAAGGCTCATATAGTCATATCTCATACAACAGAATTAGCCATGCAACACTAATAAATTCTGAGGGATATGCACATTTCACCGGTCCGTCCTTGTTCTAACTTTCCTCCTCCTATAACAGATTTACATAAGGAAGCCAAGTTCAGGAGTGGATTTTTAACTGATAGCCCTATCTAATGTCGAAAATAAATGTAAATAAAATTAAGGATGTTGTTCAGGTTTTTTCTTAGTTTTCAGTTAAGCGGATCGAATTAACGAAGTTTCAGTTGTTGTTCTGGTTTTTAAAGTCAAAATTTAAAACAAAACTCAATTTATATGAAGTCATGTTAATTAAAATGTTATTTTTAAAGGTAAAATTGAAGATTGAACTATATATAATCATTGTTTAAAAAAAACATTTTTCTTTGATTTTGGTGACATCAAAAAATCACTTGTGGTACCTAAATTTGAATGGTGGCACCGGCTCGAAAACGTTGAAATTTTACACTGTGTATGTAAAATTGACTGTTGTCCGTGCCACCACCGACGAAGCCTTAGGACCGCCCTTGGCTAAGGCTGAACTTAATTCAATTCCTTCCTATAATTATTATATCTGAGATTACTGTGTTTGGCAAGAGAAAAAATTTTGTTCTTCGTTTTATGTTTTTCATTACAAAAATGTGAAGTTTTCATTTTCTAAGAACGAAGGGACGAAGTTTTCTTTTTTCAAGAAAAACTAAAAAACGTGTTTGGTTGAGATGTTTATTATAATTTTTGTTTCCAAGTTTTTTATTTTTGTAAAAATATATGTAATTATTACGATTATTATCATTTTTGCCAATACAAAAAAAGCCTTTTTGCCACGACATATCGCCACAAAAGGCTAAATATTCACCTCAAAAAGCCACTAGCGGCGACAGTTCGTCGCAAAAAGTTTGCTGCAAAAAGTTTGTGCTAAAAAACTATTTGCGGCGAAAACTTTGAGTTTTAACGACAAATCTCACCGGCAGCAGGAGAACAACGACAGGAGGAGGAGGAAGAATAGCTAGCGACAACCTATTAACCACCATAAACATAAAATAAACATCAAATATTATCAACATAAACAATATAAACCGAAAAAACCTTACAAATCGGCGACAACGGCGGAGGAGCGGCGGCGACGATGACGGAAGCGGCGGGCGCAGGGTGGAGGAGCGAGGCCAGAGGTGAGATCGAGCTAAGGTTTAAGGCGGAGGAGAGAGAGCAAGAACCGGAGAGAGATCGGAGAGTGGCGGTGGTAGCCATAGGAAAGATCGAGAGCGGTGGAAGTGAAGAACAAAGAGAAAGAAGAATGTCAGAAAAGGAGAAAGTGTAACCTATATCTCATAAATGTTTTTGCAGATACACATGGTCTTTTGCGGCGACATGTGATTTCCTGATATTAAGAAAATTAATAAACCTTTTGCGGCATTAATGAATTTTTTAGGTGGAAATAGGTCCCGCCTTTTATTTTCACGGGAAGAATATATTAAAATAAAATTCTAAAGGTTTTGGCGGCGACAATTGACACCGTAAAAGGCTACTATCGAAAGTCAAAGCTTCTTGACTGAAATTTTATCTTTGAAAGGAATTTTGTCTTTTTTCCTGGTAATGTGCTACCATTATGAATTTTCTAATTATTAATCGTTTTAATATAATATTAACTAGGTTTCCAGCCCGTGTAAACACGGGCCAACATGTAAGATTTTTAACATATGATTTTATATTTCTATATTTTGAGTAAAATAATGTTTGTTAATCAAATGTTAGCATATGGGTTTACAAAATTATTCTTGTAACCAAATAAGCTGAAAAAAGCCAAAATTAATCTATGTATTCAAACAACTAAAATAAGCATTCACAAGCACCTTTTTAGATTAAAACACTTATATTAAAAGAAATCATAATAAAACCGGACATAGTCACTCAAAAGTAGTAGCTAATAAAGCTAGTGTCAAATAACTTACCACAAGTTTATGATCGGTTGATCACCAAGCAACAAACTTATGTATTACATGGTTCAATTTGATCATTGAACTCACAAAACAGATGCAATGCTTAATAGACAACAAATCCGTTTTAATATCTTGCACAATGTCAGAAAATCACATTGGGGAGATGCAATGGTAAATAAAGTATGTTGCTTATATGCACTTACATAAATGGATAAACCCTTCAGTATTTAATCACAACCTGATTTTCATCATAACTTAGACATGGTTAATGGAGAGATTAAATAGTCTCTTTTACAAGCCATATGCTTATTTACAAGTATCAAGTTCTAAACAGCCTGCAATGTAGTCTTGTCCTTTAATTCCAATTGTGCAACATTGGATAGCAGGCCATAGTTATTACTCATACTTTTTAATGTGTAGGCATATTATTATGCAGATTTCATTATATTTTTTTCCGTTATGTTAGGCATCCGAATGAAGCATTGACAGGCCTGGGCATTTCGTACAATGGCTGGAATTCGCCTGCATGTAATCTCGCCTCTTGTTTTGGTAGGAGTTAAAAAATGTGCTAGAGATCCATCTGTATATGTGAGAAAATATGCCCTACCACCACCCCACCCCTACCCTACCCTACCCATTACTTACCCATCATTGAACAGAAAGAAAAGCTTTTAAACAAAAAATCAAACAGATAAACCAAAAGAACTTGACAGAAAAGAAGATTACCTCACACGATGAGCTACAAAGTAAACCTTGTGGTCTGTACTTCACAAGTATTCAAATATGTAAATAGATATTGGTTTAAGCTTTTAATCCACCGCTTCTCCCGTCTCTCCTAGGTGTCCGACTCGAGTTTAATCTTCTAAATGACGCAGAGCCTCGAGGCGGAAAAGACATGTTTTCTGCAGAGGTTGTGAGAATTTACAACAACAGAAACTTCACAATCCTTGTACATCATTGCACCTTACCATCATCTAACCATTCTGAAAAATATAATATAGATATATGTGAAGAGAAAAAATTCTATCTACAACAAAAGCAGACCCATATTACAACTCACATAATAAATTAACAAGAAAATGAACATTATCGTAGGAAAATGAGAGCCAGGGGTGTTTTAAGGCTTCTCTAGCTGTTGGCCGCCTTTGTGGGTTAATCTCAAGCAAGTCCCTAATGAAATCAATGAATAATGTATCAGATATTTGAACGTGTCTCTCTAGTGATGTTTCTTCTGGTGTTATGTATTCCACTTGATTTGTTTCTTGATGGATCAAGGCCATACGTATATATATGAATTTGTAAAGAAAGTTTTGCGATTAGCAATCGTTCTGTTATAATTCAGAAAGAAACTAACCTTAGATATGTGATAAAGATCAAACTCGTTTGTGAAATATTTGCTCGTTTCTTGACCCCTTTCAAGACATTCCAATCATTCGTGCAAGCAAGAACGCAAGTTCAACTTTTGTAAATAGACAAATAACATAAGTTTGCCCATATAAATTGTTGAACACTACATCCATATGGTACATGATCATGTCTCTTTACTGATCGAAATAGTAAAATATAAATCATGAAGTGACAATTAAACTAACCACAACAATTCGGATTGCCTAGTATTCCACCAATTTGCTGATTTTATTTACCTGGAAGTAAAGAAAAGAGAGTAACCAGTATACATATCTCAGTGATGAAAACAAAATATTCTTGTTCTATTCAAAATTTAAATGTAAAACAAGCATATTGGAATTATCAAATGTGGTTAATACATCTAAAGGAGTTACCTACAGACATCACATACAAGTTGAGTTTGGTGGATTTTGAACCAACCAAACATACATTTAAATTAAAACAAACAATATGCTACAACAAAGTTTTTTAGCCCCGCGCTGCGGGAGCGAGGATGCCTGAGGGGTTAACATATATAACGACATAAGTTAAGTAAAAGTAGTTGTTATATATGTAACATAAATCGATAGGAGAATTTTTGGTGAAAATTACACGTCAAAAACATAAATTTACATTTTTTATTACGAAACATCTTAGTATTACATCTTTGACTTCTTTGGTAGACCATATAACATTGAACACATTTGGGTAAGTTGAACTTTTTATCAAATACCGAATAAACACTAATAAATAAAACATAAGATCATTTTTACCAAATACTTTGAGTTCTTAGAAGTATAAAAAAAACTATGCTCACCGTAAATTGTAACTTAATTGAAAAAAAAACTAAACACAATTTCTAAGCTAAAGAAAAAAAAATATAGTAAAAATAAAAAGAAAAAAAATACCTAAATGAAATATTCAAAGTAAAAAAATTGTAAATTACAAAAAAAAAACTATTCATAAGCTACAGTTTATGAACAGTGAAAACAACATTGATAAATGTTATAGTTTTAAATTTATGATATACAAAAGTTACTTGCAATATGATACTAAGATAAGAAACTACAACACATATTAGAATTTAAAGAAAGTGATTACCTTCCCTTTGCATCTGTCTGAAAGTGTTCCTATTAAGAAACATCAACTTTAGTTTTTCAAAGTATCAACAACTTCATTGTAAAATCTCATTACGAATGCCATGTGATGGACTCTCCTGAGACATTATGACCATTTTTTATCCCCGCAAAACAAACAAACAAAAATCAGTGTTAAATAATCCATGTATACGACACAATGTATCAAGGTAACACTCTACAAATAGTCAAAAAAACAAATAAAGATCAATGATCAAGAAAAGCACCCGAGTTAAAAACGAATTAGGAAGGCAAAACTTAATCTCATATAAAACACTTACATCATCCAGAAATATATTTGACGCCTTAATATCTCTATAAATAACGTTGTCATTTGAACTGTGTAAAAAAGCTAATCCTCTAGCGGCACCTATAGCCATGAGTTTGAACATAACCGACCTCCACCAAAGTTTGACTTTCCACCTCCTTTCTCCCCAGCTTGTTGATTCTAATTATGTTGAAAGGATAACATGTTAACAATTTACAGCTATGTCCATAATACATCAATCAAACCCATCTCAAGCGGCAAAGACGATCAAATAATTAACATGCCCTATACTAAGGCAGTTGATAGAACTTGTAAACCAAATTCAATATCACTTCATCATTACCAATATCCTGTAATTGTTGAAGGTGAACTTGTATTGCTTGATAGGCGCGGAGGAGCATCTCAAAGTATGGGGCAAAGGATCAAAGTCTTTTACTGGAAAGTTTCAATCTTACTAAAAACTGACATTTTGCATTCCTTTTCAAGGTTTTAGGATAACTTAGAATGGAAAACAGGAAGCTTTCAAGCTTATAATGTTTAAGATTCTTTAGCAAGATTTTGTGTGATTGTGTCATATGCAAGACAGGGCTTCCAAATCGAATCGAATGTCCAATTAGTTCTGAAAATGCCCAAATACTCATATAGATAAACCATAAAACCTGCGAAAAGTAATCTCAAAAGCGATTAGAATGGAGATTCTTATGCGTCAATATTTAGATAAAGAGTTTAGTGTTTAAAATTCTTATCGATGGAGCATATATATATGCGAGATAAAATGCCTTTCCTCAACAATTTTAAGGTTATTGTTCTGTCAGTCCACACTACGTGTTCACTCATACCTCGTGAAAAGTGACTAACCATAATCAGATCGAAGATATTAAATGGCAGGGTCCAGAAGCAATAAAAATTAGGAGGAACTGTGATTAAAAGTTTCAGATTTTTTATTATAATTTACTATTCAATTTTTCTTCTCTTGCAGTTTTTCTTCTTCTCCTTTGTTGTTTGGAAATGGGTTCTCAATCTCCATTGGATCAAATTCCCATCCACCAAATCCGATATTCAAGTCACGATGGAGAGATTCGAATTCCCCTTGATGTCTAACGTGTCCCTTTATAACACAAGAAAATACTCATAAATTCATAAACATATATTACGGTTTGTGAAAAGGAACTATTTTGGGTCCTCCCAGAGGGATCCAGTTTGACCCGTTACCAAACCCTAATGACCAAACGACAAAACACATTCCACATCAGAACAAAAACTTGGAATCACAAATTCTATATTTACACAGCTTGAAGCAAATACAAGAACAAACAAACGTGTGTTAACTTACCAGACAATTTCTCTACTTCATAGCAGGTGGTTCTGAATTTTTCACTTCAAGAACACCAACCTTTTCATATTTGAAATCAACAGGAAGCACAAGAGCCTCCCCTTGAAGTTTCTGCCAATTAGCAACAAAAGGCCATATGAAGAACAAAATCAAAGTTGCCAATGCTCCACTACATGTAGCTATTAAAACATAAACATCATATGGAATTCAATATTTTTTTTAAAAAAATTATTCTTAATGTAAAAATGAGATTATTGCAGGAAGTACATGCGGTCAATCGGTTCATCACAGCGTATATTCCTTCTATTGGCTGGGTCTTGCATATCATGTTCATGAGTGTAACTTCAAAGTTGTTTAACAACCTATGATTAAAATGCTATCAAGGTATAATATATATATCAATGTAGCTAATGCTAATTATGACAACGATCACAAAACTTACTTTAATAATAAAAAAAAAAAGAGTGAAAAGATTCTGCAGAACTCAATTACTACCTCTGTACGCGCTAATTAAGGTACCCCGGAAAATTTCTGAAGTTGTGGAGAAAGACTACATAACTTGGTTAAGCCACCCCCTTTTTTCTTCACCTCTTTGTTCTCCTTTTCTGACATGATTAGGCAAAGAGATATATATTCACAGAGGTAACTAGCATGCTAATTGACGTCTAAATCTTCTGCGCAAAAGATGCCCAAGACATGTTTAAAGTCAGAAACTCAGATAAAAATAAAACTCAATATATGAATTATGACGAAAACTGTGACTTTGTGGAAATTTGATTAGATTACCTAAAATATAAAACTAAAAGCTTCTCCCCGTCTGAGTGTTGCCCACTTATGAACAAATTTAGTGAAGAAACAGTTATTAACCCCATTGTGGTTTATAAAATTCTTCGAATTGAAGTTATAAGAACACTGAATTATGATTAAATTCAATCATTGTCCACATAACTGAAATATAATCATTATAATTTATAAAAGATAAGATTTGAAGTTACCTTTTCTTATGGCAACTGAACTTGAGGAAACAAGGCACATGAAAATCAGAACCCATCTTCAGTTTCAATCAGAATTACTCCATTCAAAGGACTTTTGATCAAGGGCAACAAAGAATCTGAAATAAAGCTTCAATCTTTTCTTCACTTTTTCCTTTTCTTTATCGAGAAACCACATCAAATATGATATTGTTTAGTAATTTCTTTGCTTTAGTTGATGAATTGAAATTCGAAAGAAATAGAATAACGTATCTGGGGAAAAAAATCTTAAAAGCTGAAAATAATAAATATCAACTCCATAAAAAAGTTTTGGCATCTTATCCAGTCAATTTGATCTACAATTTACCTGCTTGAATACCAATTAAAGAAAAATAAAAAATAAAGGAGGCTAACCACAATGTTGTTGGATTATGAGAGATAATTAACGGGTATATTGTATCCAATGTTATAAGAGACTAAAGGGTCACACTGCTACACACCCAATTCAGAACAGTTGGATTACACCATAAATCTGTGTGGAAATAATTAATCAGTTAGATTAATTATTAAAGAGAAAAAGAAAGTAATTAATCAGTTAGATTAATTAAAGAGAAAAGTAAATAATTAATCAGTCAGAATTAATTATTGAAATGAGAGATATAAATAATTATCCAGTTTGGATTAATTATTAGAAAGGAAATAAATAATAAATAGTTATTTATTATTTAAAGGGAATTAAATATTAAGTTTTAATATTTAACGGACTAAGTTAATTAATAGTTAATTAACTAACTAGTGAAGTCCAAGGGGTTAATATGAGAAGAGATGAAAGTTTAATTAAAACCAGTTGAGCTTTTAATTAAACGGGCTTAGGTCCATTTAATCCTTATATATATCCTTAAGCCTTAAGGATTAAATATAAGAGACAAGGGATTAAGGAAAAAACCCTAGCCGCCACTCTCCTTCTCTCCCTCGATCTCGCCCTCTCTCTCGGTCGACCTCACTATCAACCGTAGCACTCTCTCTCTCTCTCTCTCGGCTCTCTCTCTCTCTTCGACGATCAAGAAGAAAACACCAAGGGTGTTTCTCGGTTTTGGTGATCGACGCAAAGGACACACACACATTCTTGGTTTCGAGTTTTTGAAGCCTTGGTGATCCAGGAGCGGTCTAGCAGCCGGTTCAATCGAAGGTGCAGTAGTGGTGGACTACTTTAGCAATCCCAAGTCTGATCAGGTATATTTCTTGTAACCTTATTTATGGATTGTTCTGTAAGAAACTATGTTGATCATATAAAAGTTTAAAGATCCTAACCCTTTTTGGGGTTTAGAGGGTTGTGTTCAATCCAGTTCCGCTTTTAGGATTGAACCAGTGGAATCAAACCCAGGCTTGACCAGTTTGTGTCATAGGTGGTTTGGTCAGGTTAAAAACCCTTCAAATGTAGCTTGAAGGAGGAAGACAACGGCGGTGGTGAGCGGCATTGGTTGTGTGGCTCAGCGGCGGTGGTCAGGGGCGGTAAGTGGATAGCAGAGATCGAGCGAGCGACTGAATGTAGGACAACAAAGAGAGCGAACGGCGCTGGTAGTCGGCGATGAATCGAGAGGGAGCGAGCGGCGGTCGACGAGAGTAAGTCGAGAGGCCTGTACTTTGATTTCTAGGTTTAACATTTACGCACGCCAAATATTTGGGGGGAAGATTAAGCGGCTCCGTCTTTTTGTTGTCCCGTGAACCCATTCCAGTAGTAGTTAAAAGTCCAAGAATCTAATTATATGCCGCATCAGATTTTAAGAATTAATAATAGGGTTTAATTGAAGATTTGAAGGAAGAATAAGCATGCCACATGGGATTCAAAGGTGCTTGTTTTAATATAGATATATAGATAAAATAATAGAAGATGCATATACAAAGACTGCTCCAATTTTGATTAGAATAATATAACAAGTAGATGCAAACTAATTATGGTACGTTGACGAGCACAACGAAGAGCCCTGTAACTTTCTCACGGCTCGATCGTGTGCAATAGATTCTCTAATTAACTTGAATCATTTCAATTCGTCATGGTTGGTCATATCCAACTGAAAGTCCTCTCCAATACTATTATCCGTCTGAGTGATTGGAGATTCTTCATCGTACGTGTGAACTAACTAAATATCCTCCATCCGAATGAAATCGTGTAACGTGCAACATATATGCCTGTGTATTAACAGTTGGTGTGATGATGATAACGGTCACCACGGTATGAAGATAAAAAAAAACTTTCAAAGTTGGGTATCTACTACCGACAACGTAGTAATAATATTCAAGAATCACAAAATCAGTCATCTAACTTACCACAAGAAGGCATTGGGAACCGGTTTTCAATTCTCACAAGATCGTCATAATTAAAAAAACTCGTGAATCGTTAGCGTCTCCCTCCTAGCCGGCATATGCAAAGGTGAACCTGTGAGCAAACCGCTAACACATTTTGTGTCACAAGTACAACTTTTCTACCTCTATCGACCGTAGCACTCTCTCTCTCTCTCTCTCTCGGCTCTCTCTCTCTTCGACGATCAAGAAGAAAACACCAAGGGTGTTTCTCGGTTTTGGTGATCGACGCAAAGGACACATACACACATTCTTGGTTTCGAGTTTTTGAAGCCTTGGTGATCCAGGAGCGGTCTAGCAGCCAGTTCAATCGGAGATGCAGTAGTGGTGGACTACTTTAGCAATCCCAAGTCTGATCAGGTATATTTCTTGTAACCTTATCTATGGATTGTTCTGTAAGAAACTATGTTGATCATATAAAAGTTTAATGATCCTAACCCTTTTTGGGGTTTAGAGGGTTGTGTTCAATCCAGTTCTGCTTTTAGGATTGAACCAGTGGAATCAAACCCAGGCTTGACCAGTTTGTGTCATAGGTGGTTTGGTCAGGTTAAAAACCCTTCAGTGGTATCAGAGCCTCGGCTCTATGATCCATAGTTTCTAGTTTTATCTGTTTTTTGGTTAATGTTTGATTCTTGATCTTCTACTTGCTCTAGTCTTTTTCGAAAATCACCAAGGGCAACAAAACAGTTTGTTTTTGTTATCCAGTTTAATCCTATAAATCAGAAAGTTTAAATAGTCAGTTTAAATGGTTAAAAAGGATTGTGGTTTTTGGATAAGAACAAGTTTAGGATTAAGATAAATTAAACAGTTTGTTTTAATTAATTAGACCTAGTTAATCCATTGTTGTTTTTGTTTAATGGTTAAATGATCTACTTCATCTTGTTTCTTTCTCCACAAGTTTTCGAAAACCATATGGGATAAAAACAAGTTTTTCTGTTTTTATCCAGATAGTAAAAAGTTTGATTTTAACCAGTTAGGTTTAAACCAGGATTGCGTTTAAACGGTTAAAAAGGATAAACCTTTTATCTAAAACTGGATTTTAACAAGTTTTGAACTTTTGTTTAAAAAGGTTATAATCAAGTTTTAGGATAATTAATTATTAATAAAACAAGTTTTGTTGAAATTAATAATTAATATTTTTTGGTTTTTTGAATTAAATCCAGTCTTTAATCAGTATATTAAAACAGTTAGTTTTAATAGGTTAAAAGGATTTAACAATGTATTAATCGGAAAACGGGGACCGAGAACATCATCATGTCGGGGGTGACCGTTAGCGGCGCGAAGGCCAAATAGGCCTAGCGGTGCCGGTTAGCGGCGCTAAGGGCAAGGTGGGCTTCGGCCCAAGTGTTTTTCAGCCCAAGGGGTTCTCGGCCCAAGGGGTTCTCGGCCCGAGGGGTTCTCGGCCTAAAGGGTTCTCGGGTTGACGGGAGAGTTTGGCCCAAGATAGACTTTCCGGATTAATATAAAAGGATTATTAATTTTAAGTTACAAAATTAATAAGGTATTATATAAACTAGTGTTATATATATTTTAATTGGTTTAGTTAAAATATATATATTTAAATTTTTATTTATTATGACTAGTTTAGTCGTTTTGAATAAATTCTAAAAGTGATAAAGTTTATATAATGGAGAACCAAATAAGATAGTATTTAATTGACCAAGGTTGTCGGTTTTAAGTTTTTGGAAAACTAGTAATAAAACTCGACGTGAGGATTTCATTCAAGTTTTGAATGAGATCAAGTTTTTAAGTTTTTGTTGAAAAACTATTTTGGTCAAATTAAACTAGAAGATCATAATTCTCATTTTTGGTTAATAGGTATTAATCAAAAGGGTAAATGAGAATATTTAAACAAATCAGGCTGTGTGCTTAACAACACAGTTTATTGTTTATATATTATAACTGCGTGGTTGACTTTTATATATATAGTGCTTATATATAATTGCGTGGTTGTGATAGCTATAGTTTTGCCGACTTAGGACTCGTTTTTCCTTTTCTTCTTTATTTTGGTTTTGGGAAGACCTGCGTGCCAATTACAATCCCTTTCTTAATTGTAATATTCTACTGGTTCGGGGAGGCCTGCGTGCCACTTACAACCCCATTCAATATTGTTTTTGTTTATAAGATTTGATAGTTTTTCTAATTCAACAAGTATTTAAGATTTTATGAAAAGTGAATGTTCAAAGTCTTGAACATATGAAAATAATAGTTATTATTTCTGGGTAAAGTAGTTTTTTGATAAAACATTTAAGAAAGTATAAAAATGATTATAATAGTTATTATAGTCAAGGGAATTTTATACTAAATGTTTTAAGAAAAGAAATTTAAAATACCATTATGAGTATTTCATACTTGTGATCATGGTAAGTTTAACGAAACCACTTTCCGTAATTGAAAAAATGGATATATGGGAGATCCAAGTTATTGGTTTCATAAAATAAATTTCTTACAAAAACTAAGTTATTTAAAACATGTGTTTGGAACACAAGTTTTAGGCATGGTAGTCAAGTTTTGACTAAGACCTAAAAGGGATGTTTTAAAGAAAGCACTTTTTCATATAAGATAGTGGGAGCACTAGACTAGTGTATTTATCAGAGTTAATAAAAGGTTATTTTTAACCAGTATGATAAATACAAGATCGAACTTTTAGAATATATAATTATCGGATGTTTTTAGAAGCTATCTAAAACAGTAAGTTCTTCAGAAAGAACTAATCCGAGGGATGCATGATTTATTGAGAGGTACTCAATAAATATATCATTGCAAGATTTTTGAGTCAAGCTATGACTTAAAAAGAAATTATATACGTTCTAAAATGTTCAGTAAATCAGCTTAATAATGTTGTTGGTTGGTTAACGTTAGAAATGATAAAATAGGATGTCTTTAATATTCTTAGTAATGAAATTAGATAAGTGTTGGTATATACTGGAAATCTAGTTTCAAGTTTCTTACAAATAGGTGTAAGAGGTTTTATCATTTCAAAGGGACAAAAATCTAGTAAGATTTAATACGTCTACAAATGTAATTAAAGTTTTAATTACAAGGAGGTTGTTTTATAAATCAGAAACAAGTAGTTATTTTC
This sequence comes from Pulicaria dysenterica, assembly GCA_947179395.2. Lineage (NCBI taxonomy): Eukaryota > Viridiplantae > Streptophyta > Magnoliopsida > Asterales > Asteraceae > Pulicaria > Pulicaria dysenterica. The sequence goes on along the minus strand of OX359288.1, from coordinate 117,310,539 downwards.
AGTTCTCCAAGTTTAAAGAATTTATAAAATAAGTAAGCCTAGAAGTGTTCTTAGGTTGCAAGAATGTTTTCTAGCAAAACCAAGAAGGAGTACTTCAAATTACTAGTCTTGTGTTTTAAGGTTTATAACCATATTATTTTCTTTGTAATCCGTGATAAGTTACAATGTAAAATAATAAGTAATTCAGATAACCACCGTGAATCGAGTCAGTGAAATGGTAGAAATTATACATCTTTATTCCAGGGAGGAATATAGAAGGGTGTAGAAATTAGTTTCATTGTTCTTCACAATTTTGTATGTTTTGGTTCATCCAGGAATAAACTAGGTTTATTCAAAAACATTATCCGTGACTACTTATCTTGGTGGGAACCTCGATAGGGTTATAAAGTCATCGTAATTTTGGGGTAGATTCGATAGTTTATCGAATATAGCTGCAAACGGTTTTTGCGGACCAAAATTTACGGATATTCGTTAGGGTTACGAATATTGGATTGACCCACCGTGAAAAATACTTCGTGGATTCGTGTCAAAAGTATTTATCACATAGGTTATCCTCAAGCCTGAGGTATTTGATTTGGGATGCGGTAACTGTTGTCTTCTTAGCGCGTTCTAACGCCACGCCGTAACAGGGTGGTCATAAGGGGCGTGTCTAGATTCAGTGGGAGCCGTATTGCCAAATGCAAATATACAAGATGGTAATTGCACCTCCTTTTTAGGAGAGATATTTCCGGGCCACTTGACTGATTAGAGAAACTGGTAAGTGCACGGCCGTGCCCAAACGAACTGATCTGTTCTTTGTCGTTTATCACGCAGTTTCGAAATCAAGTATGTCATGAACATAATTCTTGAGTCTCTGAGTTGACCTTTTCCATGCTCATGTTCAAAATTGAAATATCGCGCTGCAAGGGACAAACCTATATATATGCAAGCTTGTATATATAAAGACGTACCCATTCATAAACAGGGAGTTTATGATAGTTTAGTTTATAAACAGTTAGTTTATAACAGGTTACTTCTAAGCAGGTTGCTTATGAAGTTTTATCACAAGTTACTTTGGGGTATAAGAGTTCTTATAACCTGGTTACCCTAAGTGTCTGGCTAGGGACCTCCTTAGGCTAACAATGTGCGGTAACTGTTACTTATCTTGCACAAGTGGGAGTCTGTTGGATTATGTGCAGAGATAATTAACGGGCATATTGTATCCAATGTTATAAGAGACTAAAGGGTCACACTGCTACACACCCAATTCAGAACAGTTGGATTACACCATAAATCTGTGTGGAAATAATTAATCAGTTAGATTAATTATTAAAGAGAAAAAGAAAGTAATTAATCAGTTAGATTAATTAAAGAGAAAAGTAAATAATTAATCAGTCAGAATTAATTATTGAAATGAGAGATATAAATAATTATCCAGTTTGGATTAATTATTAGAAAGGAAATAAATAATAAATAGTTATTTATTATTTAAAGGGAATTAAATATTAAGTTTTAATATTTAACGGACTAAGTTAATTAATAGTTAATTAACTAACTAGTGAAGTCCAAGGGGTTAATATGAGAAGAGATGAAAGTTTAATTAAAACCAGTTGAGCTTTTAATTAAACGGGCTTAGGTCAATTTAATCTTTATATATATCCTTAAGCCTTAAGGATTAAATATAAGAGACAAGGGATTAAGGAAAAAACCCTAGCCGCCACTCTCCTTCTCTCCCTCGATCTCGCCCTTTCTCTCGGTCGACCTCACTATCGACCGTAGCACTCTCTCTCTCTCTCGGCTCTCTCTCTCTCTTCGACAATCAAGAAGAAAACACCAAGGGTGTTTCTCGGTTTTGGTGATCGACGCAAAGGACACACACACACATTCTTGGTTTCGAGTTTTTGAAGCCTTGGTGATCCAGGAGCGGTCTAGCAGCCAGTTCAATCGAAGGTGCAGTAGTGGTGGACTACTTTAGCAATCCCAAGTCTGATCAGGTATATTTCTTGTAACCTTATTTATGGATTGTTCTGTAAGAAACTATGTTGATCATATAAAAGTTTAAAGATCCTAACCCTTTTTGGGGTTTAGAGGGTTGTGTTCAATCTAGTTCCGCTTTTAGGATTGAACCAGTGGAATCAAACCCAGCGGCGGTGGTGAGCGGCATTGGTTGTGTGGCTCAGCGGCGGTGGTCAGGGGCGGTAAGTGGATAGCAGAGATCGAGCGGGCGACTGAATGTAGGACAACAAAGAGAGCGAACGGCGCTGGTAGTCGGCGATGAATCGAGAGGGAGCGAGCGGCGGTCGACGAGAGTAAGTCGAGAGGCCTGTACTTTGATTTCTAGGTTTAACATTTACGCACGCCAAATATTTGGGGGGAAGATTAAGCTGCTCCGTCTTTTTGTTGTCCCGTGAACCCATTCCAGTAGTAGTTAAAAGTCCAAGAATCTAATTATATGCCGCATCAGATTTTAAGAATTAATAATAGGGTTTAATTGAAGATTTGAAGGAAGAATAAGCATGCCACATGGGATTCAAAGGTGCTTGTTTTAATATAGATATATAGATAAAATAATAGAAGATGCATATACAAAGACTGCTCCAATTTTGATTAGAATAATATAACAAGTAGATGCAAACTAATTATGGTACGTTGACGAGCACAACGAAGAGCCCTGTAACTTTCTCACGGCTCGATCGTGTGCAATAGATTCTCTAATTAACTTGAATCATTTCAATTCGTCATGGTTGGTCATATCCAACTGAAAGTCCTCTCCAATACTATTATCCGTCTGAGTGATTGGAGATTCTTCATCGTACGTGTGAACTAACTAAATATCCTCCATCCGAATGAAATCGTGTAACGTGCAACATATATGCCTGTGTATTAACAGTTGGTGTGATGATGATAACGGTCACCACGGTATGAAGATAAAAAAAACTTTCCAAGTTGGGTATCTACTACCGACAACGTAGTAATAATCTTCAAGAATCACAAAATCAGTCATCTAACTTACCACAAGAAGGCATTGGGAACCGGTTTTCAATTCTCACAAGATCGTCATAATTAAAAAAACTCGTGAATCGTTAGCGTCTCCCTCCTAGCCGACATATGCAAAGGTGAACATGTGAGCAAACTGCTAACACATTTTGTGTCACAAGTACAACTTTTCTACCTCTATATGCCTTTTGTTTTAAGGAGGAGGGGATGTTTATGCAACTTCTTAACAATTATTTGTCATATATAACAATAATGTTTTGTTTATATAATTATCTATACTATATTATAAAGCATTTAGACCAAATGTTTAATCTCTTAAAAATTAAGTAAGTTGAAATTACTAACATATCCCTTTCTTACTTCTCACATTATTATAAACTAGCATTGCACCCGTGTAATGCGGCGGCGATGACAATAGTTTGTGTTCGATAACATGTTTGATTTAAAAAGTAGGGTATGGTATGTGTGTAATACGGTGTTATTCAACCTACTTATGTTTTTTCTCCTTTTTTCTTTATTTCTTTACTTTTCTTACAATCAAGCATTTTATTAGTTATTAAAATAGCTTTTAAAAAACAATTAAAAAGATTACTATTAAATAATTAGAGAAAAAAATACTATAGCCATGAAATTGCATTGATGTAAGTAATTTAATCAAAATCAGATAATTAAATAGTTGTTGTGATATTTAATGATTTATTAAAGTTATAGTTGCTTTAAATTAGATGAGACAATTAAGAGGATGATTGGTTAGACTATTGCTTTAATGTTTTGTATCTTAAGCATAAAAATGTGTACTTCTTAAAATTAAATAGTTTTAAAAAGGGAATTTATTCATGCACCCTAGTATAAGGATCAAAATACCTTAGTCTAGGGTTTAGGTAACTTTAATTATATATGTTGACTAATTTCTATTGGGTGTTGTTAGAGACATCATAATCTATGTTACTTAGTCTATATTCTAACATCCATATCTATCTTGTAATTATAACCTAATTATTTTATTCCTACTTTATCATTTAATTATTACTTTATTAATGATTTTACCTTTTTATTTATCATTTATTTTTATCTTTCTCGTTTTATTTTATACATTTAAAAAAAATAACATTTATTAAAAATAATTTGTTAAACTTATAAGTTTAATTTTTATTTGTAAAAAGGAATTTGTGACTTACGTAAACTTATAATTTGTATAAAATATTTGAAATACATAAAATTTTTAATCATTGACTTACGTAAACTTTGAAATAAAAAATAATGATTTCTGAAAATTTTAATTTATGATAACTATTAGAAAAAACTAGTAATGAAACAATATTTCCTTTCCGTCCCCTTAAAAGGATCTGTAGGCGAGGCGAGTGGCGACAAGCTGTAGGTGAGACGAGTGGCGGCTCTGGCGACGGTGTTGACGGGCTGTCGGCGACGTCCGGCGAAATGTTTCAACAGAGAGAGAGCGCGCTTGACTTAGAGGCTAACTTGTTATCTTAGAATTATTCATTCTATATAGTGAATAACTTGTTATGCGAAATGTACGTATTTTTTTAAAATTTCTAATATATGTTGTGTTCATCTTGTATTCATCTTCAACACGTCACAAACAAAATTTTAACATGAACAATATTAAAATGAGCACAGACAATTTATACAAACAGTCTTTAACTAGAATATAGACAAGTATGAACAATAACCCGAACATAAAAGCAATCAACCATAAATCGATTCAAACAATATCAATTTTGAGGGGGTTGTAAAAGATTTTGTAAAACAACCATAAATCAACCATAATACGAAACTTCAACCCGTTAAAAAAGATTTTGTAAATCTTGATTATTATTGCTAGTAAAATTCATGGTTTTTACTTTATTAATTTATTTTCTTGTTTAATGTAAAACACAAATTTAAATAATACAAAAAAATAAAAAAAAGGTATAAGGTGATAATAAGGAAATAAAAGAATAATAGAGTAATTAAAAAGTAATTACATAAGAAAAAAGAATAAATTAAAAAAATAAAAATAATAAATTAATAGATATTAATTATTAGGATATAATTAAAGTAATATAATGTGATTTATGTAATAAATTAAAAGGTTTAGTTCATAAAAGTGTATCAAACTATACACCTTTTGATATTGTATGTACTGAACTTTCAAACTTACCTTTTGATGTACTGAACTTTTTAAACATTACCATTTTATACACTCACTTACCTCCTTAGCACTTAGCCGGTTACATCTTGATGACATGTCATTTTTCTATTTTTTATTTATTTATTATAACTGAGTTTTAAATTTCCACGTCATTATCTTTCTATGAATATTCAAAGAGATGCCCTTCTTCTTCATCTCCATATCATCTTCATTAAGTAGAAATCAAGAACTTCAAAATCTGGTTTAATAAATCTGGGAACTTCAAAATGTGGGAACTATAAATTTATTGAAATAAGAAAAAGATCTAGAAAGAAGATGAACACCCAGAGATTAACACTGTGTTCCAGAGTTATACGAGGAAAGAAAATAGAAGGATAAAAATTTAACGAGAGAAAAGAAAAGAAGAGAAAGGAATATGTCAGGATCGGATATAGATTATATCAAATAACAAGAACTAACTTTTGAATAACAAATCAAAGTTGAATAAAAGTTAATCTTTAACTATGATCACAATCAACTAAGAAGTTGAGGAATCACACTTAATTGATTAAAGAAGGTTTTGAACACAAAGCAATTCAATCAAACAGTAGTTTTATTGATCAACCAGAATGATTACAATAGCAAACTTCACCCCCAATCTAACTTATTATGTTAGACGAAGAACACAGATTGTTCTTAGGTTTCAACGAGAAACTTAGAGGCTTAGCACTATTCTGAAAACAAATTACAACTTGAAGAATGAATGCAAAAACTTAATCAATGAGTACGTACAAATTATAAATTCTAATCTAGCATTTAAACTCCTTGATCTTCCTTGATTTGCTGACAGTTAGGTAATCTTCTATCTTCAGAGATAATCTTGATGATCTTCAAAGTATTTCGAGATATCTTCAAAGATAGGGTTTTTCCATATTTAGCTCAACCGAAACTGTTTAATGAATACAACAGTTCTTGGTTCTTCTAACAGTCTTCGGCTTCAAGGTCCTCAAACAGTTGTAGTAGTTTGTACTAACAGTTCTGAACTCTATATAACAGCTTTGAAGTTCACAGCAACTGTTGGTTACAACTGTCGGTTACAACTGTCTTCACAATTTTCACTAACAGTTCTAAACTGTTTCTTCAACACTTCTTCTAACAGTTTCGAACTGTCTTTCCAACATCCATTAACAGTCTTAACAGTTTTCATTTATGCATGTATAACAGTTTCAATGACTTAGTCAATTTCCCAACAGAATATGTTTTTGTCATTTGGTGTTCCCGAGTTCGAAGGAAAATGAGAGGAGATGTGAAGCTTGAAGTGTTTTTTGGTTTCCTTCCAAAAATTTTCCTACTTTGGAGGAGAATAGGGAAAGAAAATGAGGGATAATTTTCCTCTCAAAATCTTTTCTTCTCTCCTAAAAAACTTGGGAACACCGCTAAAGATTATTTTCCTTCCTAAATCATTTCTTTTCTCCCCTATTTTTAACTCGGGAACACAGCGTAAAACATGAAGTTATCTTCTGGTTTAATAAGTATTTGTTTATTTTTATTGCCACAACATAGACAAGAACAAGAACCCCAAGAACATGCTGAGAAACCCAGATGAAGAAACCAACAAGAACCCCAAAATCGTAAACATGGCTATGAACCCTAACTCGAAGTTCAGATTAGATCAGAAAACTCAAATAAAAAAACGAATAGTTGATTAAGAAACTATCATATTAAACCAAATCCTACACCCAAATCAAAACACAAATCTGAACCCTAAATCTCGTACCTTTGAACACGAAGCAAAGCCCTAAATCGAATAAAAACCCTAAATCTAGTACCCTAAATCCTTGGATAAGATGAAATTGATGGTTGAAATTGATGGTTGAAAGCGATGGTTTAAATCTCGCTGGCTAGAATCGCTGTGAAGATGAAACCCCAATGAAATCCTCGAGAACCCAGATGAAGCTGTTTAAGAACCCAGACTTTGATGAAGCTATTCGAGAACCCAGTCTTTGATGAAGCGATTCAAGAACCCAGATCGAAGCTCTAAAACTGCCGACAAATCAGAGCCTAACCGCCGTTCAAATCATATCGAAGACTGAAACCATGGATTGAACTTTACGCCGGTGGTGGTGCGGGAACTCTACGGTGGTGGTGGTGCCGGAAATTTAGTATAACACATGAATGAAAGAAAAATCTCAAAACCCCTCCTATTTCATTTTGTTATGGATCTGAAAGATTATTACAATTTCATTTTGTTATTTTTGAACAAAGATCAGGTCATCGATGAAGATGAAGTCTTCATCATCAAAACCAAGCACCATCCACATAAGCATGAAAAATACAAGCATTAGCCAAGTCACCATCCACATAAGCAAAACCTGCTCCACATCAGCTTGTAACCTGCTATAGCAGGTTTGGTACACGAAATAGTAAGTTTGAAAAACTTCAGTACATTAAACGGTAAGTTTGAAAGTCCAGTACATACAATAGCAAAAGGTGTATAGTTGGATACACTTTTATGAACTAAACCCTAAATTAAAAAGAAAAAAGTTTGCTAATTATTACTATATTATTGATATATAATTACCTATAGTAGCCTAGGGTATTGTAGACCAGGGTGTCTCTATCAACACCCTCTTAAAAATTTGAAGTAAGAGAAAGTTAAATGCTTTATATATTAGTATAGATAATTAATATGGAAAGAAGTAACTATATAAACTAATTAATATGGAAAGAAGCATGTATTGTAAAATGGGCAACGACGTGGCTATAAGCTAAAGAGTAATTAACTAATTAATATGGAATGTCAATGAAATAAAGATGAAGTATATGTTGCAAAGTAAAATGGAAATTTATCACACAAATCACATCATAGCCATAGAAACACTTTTAAGGTAATGAAATCAAATATATCATCATAATATGCCTAATTGCTAAAGTTACAACAAATGATATGCAATATTAAAGAAAAATTATAATTAATTACCAAACTTCAAACACATTATATCAACACAATTCTTAAAGTTATGATATGTTCATCATTTTATTTTATAAGTAGAGATTATTTTTCTTCTTTTATTGTTTTTTCAAAGTTATTCTAAAAATTAATAAAATTAATAAAAGATTTTGATAAATAAAACGGAAATAAAGGATAAAGATAAAGAAAAAACACACGTTTTGTGAAAAAAAATTATTTGATGTTAGCGTAGTGCGAGAATACCGTATACATGCGTCATCAAGTATACCTTTAAGTTTAAAGTAGATGAAAAATTAATAAAACTATAAAAATCATACTTGTTGTATAAGAAAATTACGTTATTTTCAATTTATTACATACAAATCCGATTCCACATGATAGCTCGATGAGCTCTTAAAGTTAGACAAGGTGACATAGGCTTAATATCAGTTCCCTCCCTCTCTACACGGTGGAGGATGAGTGTATGACATCTATTTGACATGTCTTGAGAATCACAGTCAAAAGAAAGCAAGGATATAGAAGTGAGTTTTATCAAAAACACCCATATGACATATATATATATATATATATATATATATATATATATATATATATATATATATATATATATATATATAAATTGGATCAATAAAGAACAATGTGTTAAACAAAAAACCTAAAGAACCAATTTGGACCTTTGGATCATAAAAATCAATGGATGAGATTGATCGATGGTAAAACTGTAATTATTATGTATTAATTTAGGAACAATAGAGCAAAAATGTAATTATCCCCCACCCCCAAACCCACAAATTTAAAAAGAAAAACCACCAAAAACTTTAAATTGTCATAACTTTTTAAGTTTTGTGAATTTAATAAAAAATGTCATTCTTTTAGTTTTTTAATCCTCTTTCAAACAAGATCACTCTTCCCATATTTTTCTAATTTTTTTTAAATGAATTTTTTTTTTGCATTTTGACAGTTAGTGTTTTCTGTGTACATATTTTGCATTTTGTCACCATGTAGTGTTTATGTGTATAGATTTTGCATTTTGGCAGCTGTAGTGTTTCTGTGTACAGATTTTGCATTTTGGCAGCATGTAGTGTTTCTGTGTACAGATTTTGCATTTTGGCTTCTGTAGAGTCTCTGTGTACAGATTTTACATTTTGGCAGCATTTAGTGTTTCTGTGTATAAATTTTGCATGTTTTTTGCATTCTGCGTTCTTCATTCTACATGTTTTTTGCATTCTGCATTTAGTATGAACACAGCTCAAAATACAAATTTTGCATTCTGCATATATATTTTGCATTCTGCATGTATATATTTTGCATTATGCATGTTTATATTTTGCATTCTGCATGTTTATATTTTGCATTCTGCATTTTAAGTTCTACGGTTCTATGTTTACGATCTACGGATTTTGCATTCTACATGTTTATATTTTGCGTTTTTCGTTTTTTGCGTTCTGCATTTAGTATGAACACAGCTCAAAATGCAAATTTGCATTCTGCATGTTTACATTTTGCATTCTGCATGTTTATATTTTACATTCTGCATGTTTATATTTTGCATTCTGCATTTTACGTTCTACGAACTATGTTTACGTTCTACGGATTTTGCATTCCGCATGTTTTTCGTTTTTTGCATTTTACATTTATAATGAACACATCTCAAAATACAAAATGTGCATTTTCAGAAGAAAAAAAAAGTTTCTGAAATATATCAAGCTCGGTCTTGTTTGAAAGAGGACGAAAAACTGAATCTAACGGTATAATTTTTTTGTTAAAATTATTAAAAACGAACGAGTTATGATCATTTAAAGTAAATGGAGTTTTTTTTATTGTTTTGGTCATTGGGGAGGAGACGCAAAAATTTGTTTTTTTAAATTTTCCTTTTTTACCCCTAAACTATGTGCCACGTGTCATCACCAGAGAAGGTTCTTTAGGTTCTATGTTTAAGAGAAGTTCTTTGTTTAACCATACCATATATATATATACACACACACACACAGGGAGAAGTTCAAACGAGAGAGATTCTACACAAATTGTATATTTTCATATCACAAATTAATAATTTAATTTACAAAAAAATTTAAAGTCCTACCAATAAATCCACCTTAAGAGAGATTCTACACCTTTTTAGTAAATCTTTCTATTTCCTAGATCAATAAAATTGTAAGAATTAAGAGTGGATATAAAAAGACAAAATTAAGTGATTTTATATGTTATTATTTGTGAGTAAAAAGATGAAGTATCAAAGAAGAAATATAACTAAATATTTCTAAACTTAAACAATGGTACGTTGTAAAACTATATCCAATAAAATATGATAAACTAAGTTAGAATTAACAACATATATAATACGATGGATGATGTAATGTAAACGTAGAAGTGATGGAAGATGGAAACAAAGAGTAGATCGAATTTGAAGGGAAGGGAGTGCGTACGTGTTGGTAACAGTAGATCGATTGGTGGTAACTTTTTGGGTTTTTCAAAAAATGGTCCCTCGCTCAAGTTTGGTTAGTGATTCATAATCACTTCAATTACTTTCATACAAGTCAACTTCCCACAACAATTTATTTGATTAATCATATGTCAATCAATAGCATCTCCCATTACATGTTTAAAAGAAAAGTTATTTTTATTAAGAGTGATTGTATCGAGACCCACTTGATTATCTAAATTACTTCATTTGATGTAACATATATGAGTATATGTTATGTATTAAAGGTTGTAATTGATTGATTTAACATATGTGTACGAATGGTATGTGAGAGTATGAGGATCAAATAAGTAACAAACTTTTAAATCAACTTACCATCGTGGTCTCTAGAGTTGCAAAGATTATAAATAATCATTATATATATATATATATATATATATATATATATATATATATATATATATATATATATATATATATATAGGGTAAGGTTAAACAAAGAACCTCCCTTAAACAAAGAACCAAAAGAGCCTTCCTAATGATGACATGTGGCACATAGTTTAGGGGCAAAAAAGTAAATTAAAAAAAAAATCGGCGCCATTCAGCCCCAACAAAATTCCCCCCAACAAACTTAAAAAAAAAACCCCAATTACTTTAAATGATCATAACTCGTTCGTTTTTAACAATTTTAACAAAAAAATTATATCATTAGATTCAGATTTTCGTCATCTTTCAAACAAGATCGGACTTGATATATTTCAGAAACTTTTTTTTTTTTGAAATGCAAAGTTTGCATTTTGAGCTGTGTTCATTCAAACTCAAAATGCAAAATCCGTAGTTTGCATTTTGAGCTGGGTTCATTCAAGACCAAAATGCAAAATCCGTAGTTTGCATTTTGAGCTGGGTAATTCAAGCCTAAATGCAAAATCCGTAGTTTGCATTTTGAGCTGGGTAATTCAAGCCTAAATGCAAAATCTGTAGTTTGCATTTTGAGCTGGGTAATCCAAAATGAAAAAAAAAAAATTCATTTTCAAATTTTTTTTAGAAAAGTATAGGAAGAGTGATCTTGTTTGAAAGAGGATTAAAAAACTAAAAGAATGGTATAATTTTTTTGATTAAATTCACAAAACTTAAAAAGTTATGGCAATTTAAAGTTTTTGAGGGGTTTTTTTTTTAAAATCGTGGGTGTGGGAGAGGGATAATTACATTTTTGCCCTATTCATCCTAAATTAATATATAATAATTACAGTTTTGCCATCGATCAATCCTATCCATTGATATTGATAATCCAAAGGTCCAGATTTGTTCTTTAGGTTCTTTGTTTAACACATGGTTCTTTATTGATCCAATTTCTATATATATATATATATATATATATATATATATATATATATATATATATATATATATATATATATATATATAAGGTAAATTAAAGTACAAAGTGTAAGAGGGATGATTAGTGATAGTTTTTCAATATATACATCAACTGATAATTGTTAGTTCATCATCTTTATTGATTAAAACTAGTTCTTCATCGATTTCTTTTTGATGAATCCAACATATACATCACTTTTTAGATGAAAGCATTTTGTTCATCACCAAATTATTCCAAAAATTTGATTTCAAAATCTGTATTTGGAAATCTCTTTTGATGTGTAAAAAGTGATGAATATGTTGGATTCATAAAAAAGAAATCGATGAAGAACTAGTTTTAATCAATAAAAAAGATTTTTTATTGCCTCTTACCATTTTTACGTTAATATACCTTTTACTTGATCCTCACTATATATATATATACACACACATATCATTATATTCTTTCTTGTTTCCGCCTAACTACCTGTCGTCACTAAAGCCTAGTTTTCCTGTAGTGACGACTCATTACAACACCAATCTACTGATATTTGCTCATTATTAGTTGTATTTCATGTTGCATGTTGTTAATGATGATTTAGTGATTCTTACATGACGGTTACTAATAGCATTGATGATGTGATAACCACGAATACTCTAAATAAAATAAGAGATGTGATATAAACTTCTATTATTTCTTTCTACTTAGTCTTCTACTCACAAGATTAATATAAGTAGGTGTATGAAAATATAAGAAATGACTAATAAGTAGAAGGATGAAAATATAAGAAATAATAAAAGGTTATATCATTTTTCATAAAATAAATCATATGAAAACTGAGATCAAGCATAAAATTAAAAAGTGTATTGTTTAAAATCAAAAGTTAATATGACAACACATTATATTAGAGCATTCACAGTGCAAAAACTTTTAAAAACCAAAATTTAGTTCTTCACATTGCCACATCAGCTTATCTCACTTTAAAAAATTTCAAACACTTTTTCCTGCAATCTATTGTCCTTTACAAAAGTTCTTGCATTTTCCTAGGTCCCACCATTTTCCTAATCATTCACACACACACCCAATTGGCCAATTGTTTTTGAAAGCTCCTTGAACAAGAACTTTTAAAGTATTTCATTTTAGGTGCAATGCTAAAAACCGTTTTCAAAAGTTTTTAAGTGGCTAAAAACTTTTTAAAAAACTTATATGATGCTCTTATGTGTAATCAGACACTAAAATTACAAAAGTAATAAATAAAGAAATCTTTTTTTTTCTCACAATTTCCCCTTTATATATCGACCCCTCATGTCCCCTCGCTCACCTGTTACTTAACCTCGATCAGCTCCCAACTAGACTGACTACTCGATCTATATATATATATATATACCGGCCAGGCCACCACTTCAATTGGGGCCGGCCCTTAGAATTCTTCGAAAAGAGAAAATGATTGGTGTTGGGCTGCGGTTGTCACCGGGATCCCGCGGCGGAAGCAGGTGTTGGAGGCCACTGCTACTTTTCTTCTTAGGTTGAAAGAAACAAGAAGCCAGTATATAAGAGATTAGATATGAAAGCTTTGCTATTAAACTTAGTCTTCTTCTCACTTCTTTTCATTTCCATTGATTGAAGCTACTTCAGACGGATGGATGGAATGGAATGGAATGGAAGAAGAAATAAGTTGATTGCAGTGCTTGGGGAATTGAGGGTACCGGTCCGACTTTATATCAAAACCTTTCATTTATCTTTAAATTAACTAATGCCTCTTTTTTCTTATCCTTATTTTCTTTTTCTTTTTTTGTATTATGTAATGGTTTAATAGTTGGTACATGGGATGTAAGAGATGCATACAACGATTGTAAGGGAATTTCTGGGTTTTTTTTTCTTCTTTTTGAAAGTATCTTTAAATGTGAGGAGGGTAGGGGAAGGAAGGGGGTATGCATGACTTACATCAATCATGTATTTTGTTTATGAGTTATATTATATTATATATAATGAAAAAGTTAGTTTTCCATGATTGTTGTCTTTCTTTAACATTTACTTTGCTCATTAAAATAAAATGCGTTCAAGTAACAAAGATGGTTTGTGTTTGGAATTAATATATACTCGTATTAACATATATGGATGTTTTTAGCTTATTAAAAACTTATTTTTTACAACTTTTTCTAAGTCCATCTTATTATATATTTATTTATTTATTTTGTTGTAAGTCCTATAAGTCTATAAAGAACTGTTTGGGTAAGCTTATTTTTATAAATTTAACTTTTTAGTTTAAGAGCTTTTTAGTTTTTAAGTTAGTTATAGAAACAATATTTGAATAAACTTATGACTTATAAATTAATAAGTTTCTTTTGAGAAAGTGTTTGACTTAGCTAATTATTGTAAAATGACTAAAAAATTTATGTTTAACTTTGAGTAAGAAAATGTGTTGGGAAAAGAAAGAAGAATGAATAAGAGTATATATGTAAATGTACAAATATAAGCTCATGTTAAGAGAAAAAAGTTGTTATCAATTGGCATATCATAACTGGCTTAATTTTACTAAAAATAAGCTTATAAAATTAAGCTAATAACCTAAGTCAAACTCTAGTTTTCTATAAACTCAAAAAATAAGCTAAAACAATTTACCTTCTACTTTGTATTTCTACTAATAAGATAAAGACATGTGTTATGGTAAAAAGAATATATGAAAAAATAGTATTAATAAATTTCATATATCATTATTTATTAAGTAAAAAAGTTTTTAGAAATATATGTAATTTTTATTAACAAATTGGTTCCATGAATTAATACTTGTCAAGAAACCACTTGTTTTGCGACAAATTACGTGAATAATTAAGAAGGGTTTCAAGGGGAATTGACGAATTGTCATTGACGGACAAGAACATAATTTTCATTTTTACCTGTGAATGTTTAGTAATATGTTAATTAGTGATGATGACAAGATTTAGTATCTGTTTGTGCTTTAGCCAATGGGGTTTAGCCCATTTAGTAAGGCGCCCCCCTTCCTCGTAAGAGGTTGGGGGATCAAATCTTGCTGCATGCAGTGTGTTAGGGTTTTTTCATAGGGGTTTTCTTTATAGAGTGAAGATGTGGTGCTCGAACCTTGGTTAAAACCAAATAAAGAGGGGTGGTTGAAAACCCGCCACCAAGCAATTCGAACTCACACTGGAGAGGCGGGGAAGTGTCCCCATTAATTTGCCGGTCAAAAAATAATTTGTTTGTGCTTTAGTTACCAACTTACCATATTATTATAAAATGTAATATTATATATATATATATATATATATATATATATATATATATATATATATATATATATATATATATATATATATATATATATAATGTAATATCATTTATAAAATGTAATATATCATTTATAATGTTTTTTAGCGGTGTACGTCATTAATTTTTATTAGCAGTAATAGTTTAAAAAAAACTAAATAAAAATGAAACTTTGTTTGAAACAAATGCTCTAAGACCAAAGGGCCTTGGCCATTTTCTCATGCATGTTGATGTTATTTGTTGTTCTTTCAAATTAAGCACATTGCTACAACCATAAAATTAATTGTTATTGTAAAAAAGTTATAAACCATCAAGGAAGCATGTCAACCAATTTTGGCCTACATTCTTATGATGGGTCATTCAGTTTTAACACTTTGTAAATCTAAATAGAGTATTTGTGATGTGAGTATATGAACTACATTATTATAATTAATTTATGTAACATATTTAATATATGAAAAGAAAAAAAAAAGTCTAAACAGTATCACATATGTATGTCCAATAAGGCGCCATTTATGGTTTATCAAAACAAAAGTCATATAATATTTGGTGCTCGTTGAGTGATGTTCATCAAATCAAACATTCACATACAAATAAGTCAGATCTTTAGTACACAAAAAAATTGACTTATAAATCCAACATAAGTTATAAATGGGAACATATGTGTGCTTAAATCCTACATTAAACAACTATAAACCCCAGTTGAAAGAAAAAAAAGAATGTGTATAAAATTCCTAATTATTTCTATGTTGTTATTTATAATTTAATAATTCTCTTTCTTTGTATTTTTATTTACTTTTGACAATGTCTTAAATCTTATGAGTTAGATAAAGTGGAAGGATTATGTAGAATGATATATTTTTTTTGAAAGGCAAAGACTTATTTTAAAATGTCTCAAAGGTTGAGATAATGATACATACACTTTTGTATACAAGCTCTCTATTAGAAAAAGGTAAGTTCTATACCCTCATACACAATCTTTAACTTATTTTTCTATTTAAAATATTAAGAAAATTGTCTAAATCAATAAAGAGATGAGAAAAAAAAGTGTTGGATTATACATCTAATCTTTTAATGAGTAAGATGATGAAACAAAAAAATTAGTATGAATAAATGGAATTAAAAAAAACAGAGACTACATTGTCACCGAATCAAAGATAATTAAACATTTCTTAAAACAAAGAACAATTTAATAATAATAAAACACTTTGAAAACATAAAAAGTATACCCCTTGGATCCTCTCCCTCTCACATACATAAATATAGGTTATACACATATAAATATTATATCATTATAGTGATCAATTTAGATTATTAAGAGGGCCTAAATAAAATCGTTTTTATTTATTCCT
Organism: Pulicaria dysenterica; assembly: GCA_947179395.2. NCBI lineage: Eukaryota > Viridiplantae > Streptophyta > Magnoliopsida > Asterales > Asteraceae > Pulicaria > Pulicaria dysenterica. The sequence goes on along the minus strand of OX359288.1, from coordinate 117,294,048 downwards.
ACTTGTGATTCTACAAACATATGATATGGGTATAAATTTTTTATAGAGGTAATATATTATTTCTATTTGTTATTTCTATTAATATATTAATATATTATTATTTCTATTAATACGAGTATCGAGAGATGGTAAAGAAAAGTAGTGAACCTCACAAGTGAAAGGTTTGGTCTTCCAACCGAATGTAATGTTGTCAAAATCATTTTTCGTATTATTATATATATATATATATATATATATATATATATATATATATATATATATATATATATATATATATATATATATTATTGTGGGCGTGATAATAAATAGGAAAAGGGGAAGGGAAAAGGATGATGGGACATAGTAGTGCAGTGGAGTCCAGAGTTGTTGCTGTTTTGTTGAAGGAGCAGCACCAACAAACTACGACTTGACACTGTCCTCCCAATAAATACACCCAAACTTTTATATTATTATTATTATTATTTATTATAGTAAATTTTACTAAAATATAATAAATTTTGACTTATTTGATTTTTATTCTCAAAATCAATTTGCTTTTAAACTAATCTTATATAAGTTGTTGTATTTAATAAAAATTATAATAAAATTTATTATATATAATGTTAACGAAAAAAACACACATATAAAAAATATTTGTAGTTGAAGAATTATGAAAGTTTATGTTATTGTTTTAAGAAAAAACAGTTAACTTTATATAATACTAATTAAGACAAAGTTTATTATTGATTACTAATTTTACTTTTACCGAATAAAATTAACTGAAAGCGCAAAATAAAGGTATGAAATCAATTAATCTTAAGTATTAGGTATGAAATCAATTTATCTTAAGTATTGAAAGTGTGAAAGCTCAATATTTTATATAATATACATGTAAAAAAGAGAGGTCGTGTTATCATTTTAAGAAATATTTTCTAAAATTCTGGTAGCTCTTTAAACGTGTTTTGTAACAGCAGCACACACACACACACACACACACACACACACACACACATATATATATATATATATATATATATATATATATATATATATAGGTGAGTGTTCATGCGAGAACCGCGAGAACCGATCTCAGCCGTTCCTTGGATATGGGAAGTTAAACGGATGGAGAGCGTGAAGGGATAGGGTGTGGCAGGGTGCATGTGAGGAATTCATGGGTGGGCAATGACATTGAAGGAGGAGGAATTGGACGGCTTAGATTGGTTCTCGCGCTAACAACGGTTCTCGCATGAACTTTTGTCTATATATATATATATATATATATATATATATATATATATATATATATATATATATATATATATATATATATATATAGGTAGTTTCATGGATGGTGAGCGTGGAGGGATAGAGTGTGGCATGGTGCATGTGAGGAATTCATGGGTGGGCAATGACATTAAATTAGGGGGAATTGAACGGCTCAGATTGGTTCTCGCGGTTCTCGCGCTAACAACGGTTCTCGCATGAACTCTTGTCTATATATATATATATATGGGAGGGTTCAAACGAGAATTGTTTTTTGTACGAGAACTGCGAGAACCAATCTCAGCCGTTTTTTGGATGTGGGAAGTTTATGGATGGAGAGCGTGGAGGGGATCAAGTGTGGTAGGGTGCATGTGAAGAATTCATGGGTGGGCAATGACATTAAAAGAGGTGGAATTGGACGGCTTAGATTGGTTCTCGCAGTTCTCATACGAAAAACAGTTCTCGTTTGAACTTTTACCTATATATGTATATATATGTATATAGTGGGAGGTTCAAATGAGAACCTAAATATTTTTAAGAATGGGAGACTCAATCCCAGCCGTCCAATTACCCTCCTTCAATGTCATTGTCCACCCATAAATTCCTCACATGCACCCTGCCAGAGTCGATTCACCCACGCTTTTCATCCATGAATTCCACTTACAAAATGAACGGTTGAGAAATATGATATATATATATATATATATATATATATATATATATATATATATATAGAGAGAGAGAGAGAGAGAGAGAGAGAGAGAGGGGGGGAGGAATACATTGTTGGTAGTTGTAATAGATTGGATTAGATATGATAGGTATTAATTAATTCCATTTATCTCATCTTTTTCGGAAAACTATTTCATATTCTTCATTTTTCTTCGGATATATGGCAGTTGGTATTAATTAACTGAGTAGCATGGAATAAGGTTTTGGCTAATAAGGAGCAAGGTGGTCTTGGTATAGTTTCTCTAAAGGCTCAAAATTTATCACTTCTATCTAAATGGTGGTGAAGATTTCGTACTAAGAAAGATGCACTATGGTGCATTGTCATCACAGCTTTTCATGGTTCGAATCGAGGATTTCGGGAAGTTATCAATACGGAAAGTAACCTGGTATTTGGAGAAATATGATCAAACTTCAGAGTGATTTCAAAACGCTTAACATCCCTATTTGATATTCTTAGAAATTAGTGCCTCCTGTGATCTATTGTTTTGGTTGGACCCTTGGTCGGGGCCTGGCCCGTTAAAGAAAAAATTTCCAACTCTTTATGAACTTGAAGGTAAGAAAAGATGTTTGATAAAGGAAAGGATGACGTTTACGGAGGATGGCCCATTTTATGATCTTACTTTCTATTTGCTCATCCTTAACTTCGTGTGGAGATAAAGATAAGTGGTATTGGGCTTGGTCAAAAGATGGCACCTTTTCGGTTGCTTCCATCAGAAAGGGACTAGACTCTCTTATGTTGGGTTTACTTTATAATTCACAATTTTTTTGGTGCAAATTGGTTCCCTCAAGGGTAAATGTTTTCATCAGGAAAGCTCTCCTTGATAAAATCCTAACTCCTTCAAACCTTGTCAAAAGGGGAGTTACTCTTATTTCAGATTTCTGCCCATTTTTGTGATGATGCAATAGAATCAAATGATCACATTTTTTGGAGTTGTTTAGTCTCAAAACACGTCCTTGATGAACTGTTTAGATGGCTAAATATTCACATATAATTCATTTTTTAGATGCATTCTCTTGGGCTTCCTCAATGGGTCTTATAATCATCAGGTTTCATTTCCTAATTGTTATCTTATATACTTTTGTTGGGGTTATTTGGAATTGGAGAAACAAAAAAGTTTTTAACAATGGGGAAAGCACTGGTATGGGAAGCATTGTAAGTTACATTCAAACACTTGCCTTCTTCTGGATCAAACATAGGAGTGGTAAAAAATGGTGCCTGCAATGGTCAAACTGGTGTTGTGATCCTCTCATTTGTTTGTAAGGGGTTTTATAACTTTCTTTGTGTTTATCTTCTTTTTATTCCTGGTTGTAATTGTTCTGTTTTGATTTTGTACTCTTGTATTGCTGCAGCTAGCTCCTTGCTAGATGTCCCCTATATATGTTAATAAAATTTTGGGTCCTAGGTGGGGATGATGGCCGAGCCGAAGCTTCTTCCTTAATGCGCTCCTTTGTTTGCTGCTTTAAAAAAAAGTTGGTATTAATTAGTTTTCTACTTTTCTCTCTTTGTTTTTTGCTTTGCTTAATTAAACGAATAGCTAGCTAGTAACTCCATCGATCAATGTTAACCTAGCTAGCAGCTACATATATACATTTTTACTTCTCAAATCCTTAATTTCTTACAAATTAATATCGTCATTTAATTAATCACATTAATTAATTACAAACTTTTTCTTCATTCATCTATATATCTAAACGTACGTATACTATATATAAAATTTCACCAACCTCGTTGTATACTAGCTTGATCAGGACCGGCCATGTGTGTACGCGCGTTAGGCTCTCGTACGTTCCTTCGTATTTTAAAACGGATCGAGACAACATTGATATAATGGAGACCATGCATATATATGTTTTCTTAATTATGCGTTAAATTCAGTTCTTAATTAGTCTTTTAAAGTATCTTTGTTAAGTAACTTTTAATGTATTTTAAAGTAATTTTTATTATTTACTTATTTAATTGAAAGATAATTTATTTAATATTATATATGACATCTAGTTTAGTTATATAATCACCGTAAATCACTATAAATGGAGTATTATAGATATGAAAACATGGGAAAGGAAGATTATATGTTGCTGGGGACGGTTCAAACGAGAACCGTTTTTCGTACGAGAACTGCGAGAACCAAGTACAACCATTGATTAAATAGATGGAGGGTTGAGATTAAAAAGTTGTTAATGGATAACCTCAAACTAATCAAACTTATCCTTAATTAACTAAGGCTAGTTTGGATCTTTTTATATTACCCCCACATATTTTAAACTAATATATACATCAAACGGAAAGGTGTTACATTACGAAAATTATACCAAATTAACGAGAAAACTATGCTCTTTAATATAAGACCGGTTTTGATATATTTTTTTCAAAATTTTTTTTTGAGTTTGCTGGGATTGTTTTCAATACAGCTCGACATTTTCACTAGTGCAAAATGTGCAAATTTTGCACTTGTGCAAGTTTTGCACATGATGCACAGATTCGCCTAGTTTTTCAGCACAGATGTAAATATGCACAAGTGCAAATTGTAAAATTTGCACTTGTGCACAGTCGAGCTGTACTGGGAAAAAACCCAACAAAAACGATGAAAAAAAGTATGTCAAGATCGGTCTCAAATTAAAGAGCATAATTTTCTCGTTAATTTTGGTATATTTTTCGTAATTTAACACCTTCTCGTTTGATAGATATATTAGTTTTAAAAAAGTGGTTGTAATGTAATAATACCCATACTATACTTTACTATCTAATTTAAATAAAAAGGACAAGAAATTAGATGATTGGTCAGAAATAGTTCTCGTATTTCTCGTACAAAAAACAGTTTTCATTTGAACCGCACCCATATATTGCTAATTAAGGTGACATATATATTCAACAACTCAACAGGATCGGTAACTTGATAGGTGAAGCTAACGATGCATTGCCACCGTACGTACGCCGTTGGCTGCAGGTGCGGACCTATATAAGCCCTAGCGCTGGCACGTGCCACCGGTCAATTTTGCATGCGTAGTGAAAATATTCGACCTTTTTGAGCCGGTGCTACCAGTCAAAATTATGGGTGCTACCAGTGATTTTTTCCATGCCACAAAAACTCAATGAAAAATGAGTTTTTTTATATAACAAAATGATAAATTATAGTTCAATATTTGACTCATACTTTTAAAATGTTCTAGTTTATTTTAAAAATAATAATTTAATTAATAAAGATTCATATAAATTGTGTTTTGTTTTAGATTTTAGCCATAATATACATGAAAACAACTGAAACGTCACTAACCTGACCCGATTAACTGGAAACAAAAAAAACCGAACAACACCCGTGATCTTTATTGATCTTATTTTCGTCGTTTTATGGTGCCACCAGTCACCAAAATTCCTAGGTCCGCCCCTGGTTGGCTGCTCTTTCTTCATCACGCGCGTTCTCTCCAAGTTCTATAGGTTTAACTAATTTTCTTATACTGTTAAACATATTTATACTACTATTAAATTTATAAACCATTAAAAAAATTTCATCTTTAAGTTTATAAGTTCTTAAAATTCAATCAAGATAAAATCTTGACCATTCATTCTATTTAAATTAATCTTATTTACTCAATCTTTAACCATTTCATTCTCTATCTTTATTTACTTTAACTTTTTATTCCATTAAAAATATACTCACTTACAAAAGCAAAATTATCCTCCCACATTAACATAATGTTTAAAATCTTATAAATTCTCTCTTTTCTTTCATCAATATAATTTTTTATTTGCTTATTTTATTGTATTTTATAATTTAACTTTAAAATTAATAAAATAGTTAGATGGAAATAAAATAAATTTAAAAAAATAGACATGTTGCTATAGAAATTTTTCGTGATATTGAATCACGTGAATAACATATAATGACATTCTTGAAAGCGTCATTCTGTAAAACAAAAACTATTTGTCACCGCAGCATTGCGCGTGTACCATGCTAGTTATATATATATATATATATATATATATATATATATATATATAACTAATTAAAATAATTAAAATGAATAAAGTATCAATTTATAGCGAGATGTTTTATAGTATAGCGCATGTATGTAACGTTTAAAACTAATTAAAATAGTATAGCGCATAACAGTATTAAAATGAATAAAGTATTAATTTATAAAGAGATGTTTTATATTTTTACTTAAAAAATTAAAATAAGTATAAAAATAAAATAAAATGAGATAAAAAAGAAAATCTGTCAATTCTTAGAAGGTCGGGGAAAATGACCGCTGAAGTGATGCAAATATTATTATTTGATAAATAGAAATATAAAGTATCAATCGAATAGAATTTTCCATTAACAAAAAAAAAGATATTAAGATACCTAAGACCAAAATCCTAACTATAGTTTATAACTTTATATATACAACGCGTTATTACCAAGCCCAATCCTCAGTAATAAATTAATGTCTATTCACTTTAAAAATGGCCCATCAAATATCTCCCTCCCATAGTCCATCACCCATGCTATAATACAAGTATACAGCCCTAGTTGCAAATTTGCAATATCCAATTAAAAACATCTATATATTATATATATAATATTCAAATGATAAATATGAGAATCAATTTTAGCCCTTGATAAATATTAATTAATGGTTAAGTTTGTTGGTGGCTCATTAATGTTTCATTAATTGCTCATTAATGATGCATTAATGTGGGTTATTTCGGGAAAATCAAGTCTCACAAATTAATAACGGCTCATCTAGACGTAATTAACGGTTAAGTAATATATAAATTACCAAAATACTCTTATTAATAAGTCATTACTCGCGTTAAAAACAGTTCTCGTATGAACTTTTACCTCTCTCTCTCTCTCTCTCTCTCTCTCTCTCTATATATATATATATATATATATATATATATATATATATATATATATATATACTAGCAAGGTACCCGCGCTATGCGGCGGCGGTATACAGAGGAATAGTGCTAAGTTTTGTAATTGCTTGCGAACGGAGAATATATAGTTAATTAGTTACCATGATGTCTTTTGACGATAAATGGTGTACTTTCATTATACGATGGATGTAAAACAACATGACGTCGTCTAAAAGGCAAATCAATATAAATTGATTAGTGATGCATCAAACGAGAGCATAATAGTTTCCTAAATGATAGTATAATGGTTGAGAACATAGTTTATAATAACTATCATGAGATAAAAGTCTAGTACAAATTAATAGTAATTAAAACATTGTACGTACTAAATATATGACTTACCTCTTATTTATTAACGTTTTTTTTTCTTTTCTAGATCTACATTGGACTTTTAACCATAGCCTTTTCATTATTGCTCCACATATTAATATATAGTAATGTAAACATTATAAGTGAATTTGCTATATCTAAATTAAAGGATAAGTAATTAAAAAGATGAAAAATAAAATAAAATGAAATTAAAGTTTAAAAAGATGCTCAAATTACTTTGATAAATAAATGTAATCAAAATTGTAGCTATGTGTCCTCTATCACGTAACATATTTCATATGACAAAGTTTACAATTTATGATAAATTATTTCCTAATGTTTTTATTATGGAGGACAAATATGACTGCCGATTAAGAGAGATAGAAAATGTATGTGTAAGAACATTTTGTGTGAAAGGGTAGGTTATAAATATCATGGTAAATAAATAACATGTTTTTAAGGTAAAGTGTACTATAAATATCTTTTGATTTATTTTTATTGTGATTTCACTTTCCTTTTCCTATTTTATTAACTTGGTTTATTAAAATAGACTAAATCACATTAAATCCTTTCCAACTTACCAAATCTACGTTTTGTTTCAATTTTTATTGCAATTAGTTATTATTTGACCATTTTCTTTTTAACTAGGGGTATGTTGGTCATTTTAAATGACTTAAAATTTAAGAGTTTTAAGCAAAAACCTTAAATGCTTTATATATATATATATATATATATATATATATATATATATATATATATATATATATAGGGTAACGTTATATAAATAACCTCCCTCATAGAACCTAAAGAACCCCCTGGTGATGACACGTAACACATTGTTTAGACGCATTTAAAAAAAAGACCATCATTTATTTTAAATGATCATAATTCGTTCGTTTTTAAGAATTTTAACAAAAAAATTATACCGTTAGATTCAGTTTTTCGTCCTCTTTCAAACAAGACCGGTGATATCGCGGTTTTTATATATTTTTTTATGCAATATCTTATTATTTTTTAATTAAAATCATGGAAATACATTTAAATTATGTTTAATATCTTTATTAACTAATTCCAGGTTCAAAATTCGGATTAATGATGATAAAGATGAGGAAAAACAAGATAAACATCGAAAAGTAAAAAAAAAGTCAAAATTCTGCCAAAAAATAGCCGCCGCATCGTGATTCTGGTTCCCCGTCGCGTCGCGATCCACATGGCAGCACATTATCCTGACTCTGATATTTGAATGGGCGAGAAAGCCGCAGATCAGTGCGCGTCGCGGCACGATCTGCTGAGTCACGGCGCGATCGAGCCCCAGCAGCCACCTATATATTTTTCGATCTTGTTTCGGTTTGGTGACTTCTAATCCGACTTTTTCACCCCAAAACCCTCTGGAAACACCATTGAAGCAGTAGGGTAAGCCTTGGAGCATAGCATTGGAGTTTGAAGCTTAAAAGTGAAGTGAAGAATCATTCGGTTTTTACGGTTTTTCGTTCTTTCTTATGATGTTCTTCTTTCTTCTTGATTTCCAGAAGTTTAGAACTATTATGATTGGCTAAAACTTCTGTTTTCCTCCCTAGAGGAGATGAAACTCATGTAATGGTTATTTAATTCATGGCTTTGATACTTTAATTCATGTTTAATTCAAGTTCAACTTAATCTTAGTTTATCCTTGCTTCATAATCTGTTTTGGTTGTTTATAAACTGAGTTTTTTGTTTTAAAAGACCATTTAATTCATAAAGCTTTGATCTTGATTGTCTAGGACCAATAAATGATTAAAGAGATAGTGATTGATCAAATCTTAGTGTTAAGCAATTTTAAATAGATGATTTTACATGTGATTAAACATATAATGACCCTTTATGTGTTAATGATGTTTTGTTGATCATATGAAACATTAAAGGTTGAGTCTTTACTTGGTAATCGAATTAATTGGCTAATTATCTCTTTTAATCGCGCTTTTGACCATAAAGGTTATTAATTGGTATAATTAGACGGTTAGAACTAGACCAAGGTTTTAACTAATTTAGAAATCGATGCATGAATGTTCAAAGTGTCTTTAGCTTATCTTGCCATGAATTAATTTTCATGAAAAGAGTGGAATTGAATCTAGGGAGGAAACATCTTCATTATATATTATTTCTCCGAGTTAATTGTTTTCTTGCTTTCTTTGCATGCTTTAGTGGTAATCTAGGGTTAGTGGTAATTTAGTTGGTTGAAAGTTCTCTAACTTTTTCACATAAAATCCCCCCCTTTTATTGTTTTATTTATTTTATTGTCATTAGTTTAGATTTATTTGCTTTCTAGTTTAGTTTAGATCAGTTTAGTTGCGTTTAATATTTAAATCATTATAATTTTATCAAATCATATCCGTTCCCAGAGAGTTCGACACCCGTGCTTACTAATTATACTATAAAAACCGATTAGGTACACTTGCCTATAAGTGTTGTTTTTGGTATAATTTAACATGGAATTTATAAATAAAAAACTAGTACGTAAAACGCAAATCAACCGGGCTTGATATATTTTAGATACCTTTTTTTTTTAAATGCAAATTTTGCATTTTGAGCTATGTTCATACTAAATGTAAAATGCAAAAAATCGAAAAATGCAAAATCATCATGCAAGTCATCCAGATACTTCCAAAATGCAAAATTATGAAATGCAAAATGCAAACTCAAAACTGATTCAATGAAAAATGCAGCCCAAAATGCAAAATTACACATTCAAAACCAAAATGCAAAATCCGTAGAACGTAAAATGCTGAATGCAAAAGAACGAAAAACGTAAAATATAAACATGCAGGTCATCTAGATGCTTCCAAAATGCAAAAATTATGAATATGCAAAATGCAAATCCAACATGATTCAATGAAAAATGCAGCCCAAAATGCAAAATTACACATTCAAACCCAAAATACAAAATCCGACAGAAACACTACTTGCTGTCCAAATGCAAACAAAATTTTCATGTTCAAAAAAAATTTAGAAAAATATGAGAAGAGTGATCTTGTTTGAAAGAGGATTAAAAAACTTAAAGATTGGTATAATTTTTTTGTTTAAATTCACAAAACTTAAAAAGTTTTGACAATTTAAAGTTTTTGGCATTTTTTATTTAAATTCGCAGGTTGTTGGGGGAGAGATTTTCCATGTTTGCCCTTTTCTTCTTAAATTAATACATAATAATTACAGTTTTGCCATCGTTCAATATTATCTATTGATTTTGATGATCCAATGGTCCAGATTAGTTCTTTAGGTTCTTTGTTTAAGATGAGGTTCTTTGTTGATCCATTTTCTATATATATATATAGACAAAAGTTCATGCGAGAACCGTTGTTAGCGTGAGAACCGCGAGAACCAATCTAAGTCGTCCAATTCCCTCTCCTTCAATGTCATTATCCACCAATGAATTTCTTACATGCACTCTGCCACACTCTAATCCTCCACACTCTCCCATCCATGAACTTGTCATATCCAATGAACGATTGAGATTGGTTCTCATGGTTCTCGCACTAACAACGATTCTCGGATATACCCTCCCCTATATGTGTGTGTGTGCGCGCGTGAGTGTGTGCGTGTGTGTGTGCCGAATAAGTTAGTTTCTTTAATCTTTAACAATGACAATATCTCTTATGTACATGTTATAGAGAATAGATTTTCTTTTTTCTTAAAAAAAGTAAATACAGGATCCAAATGATCTTTAGTAATTAAATTGTAATCTTGAATCAAACTTAGTAAGAAGATGAAATTCATCCACATGATCATATATATTGGAACAATTTAATCTACTCTAATTAAGTAAGATATGTTTGTGGAATGCCTGCGCCCCTACTTGTGCACATTATTGTTATTATTTTATGTATGAAATTACAGATAAAGCAATTAGGAGATATGGCAAACTCCACACCACTTGTTAACATATCAACTTGCATGAGTGTTGTGAAGAGTGTGACAACCCAACACATCCACTTGCTAGCTTTCAACCCTTGAATAGTTGTAGATGCTTTACAATTTGCTTTTGCTTTCTCCAATATGTGGTATCAAATATATATGCACAATCAGGGTGGGTGTGGGTTACACATATATTAATATATATTGCATGGGTCTAAAAGTCTGTCTCCAAATTTAACTGTTAACAAAAATGGACATAGTAATTATTATTTTTTCTAAAAAAAGGTGAATCTTATCAGCTTAACAAAAACAACGGGATGTATTTTCACTAATCTAGAAGGAGCAAAAGAAATAGCTAGATACGTCTAAAGATTTCTACGTCCATGTGTACGAATCGAGTTATGTGCGTATTTAGGGTTGTAAATGAACCGAATGAATACAAATGGGTTTGTGTTCGTTCGTTTAACTTTAGCCAAACAAATAAACGGACACAAATAGGTAAATAAACAAATTTTTGCGTTCATGTTCGTCACTTAACTTTATCCGAACATAAACGAATTAATGAACACATATACAAATAGTATTGATGTGTGAAATCAAGTTATATAATTTTAAATCTAGAAATATCAAGGTTGACTACAACATAACAAAAATGTATGACATGGTCGCATAGCAGTATAACAATGATAAGTACAGGTACTGTCTTCACAGCGAACGGTAAAGCTTATTCGAATAAACAAATATCTATTAAACATCCTGTAAGATCTTATTTAAAGAAAATACGATTTAATAAAGTAATAAAATAAATCAGCTAAGTAAGTATGCAAAGGTAAACGAGAGCTGATTTAGGACAGTATTGAAGATGTAATTCACTCATATTTATATCTCTCTAAACATAGATCTGATTAGTAAACTCATTGATGATGAAATTCATAGAGGTTGATTAATCAACTTTCGTTCACTTTCTCACAATGCTAAGACAAGGTCCCTAGGATTATCATATCTAAGTCTATGAATCAACACACTTCACACCATCGTTCAATTATTGGAGCGGATTTCTCTTCACCCCTAATACTAGAACTTTCACCTTAAGGAATTAGTCGTTACCTACTACGTCACCTAAGCAAAAAGTAAAAGAAAACACACGATTATGACACTTTCGTGATAAATAAATACATGCAATTAACAAATCGAACAAGCAAAAGTTAAATCTAAAAGCTTTAAGGGTTCTAAAAGTGGAAAACGCATAAGTGTTTAAGAAAACATCAAATAATCCATAAGAGGAATTAGATCTAGTATAGGGTTCAAATCATATATATATATATATAGACAAAAGTTCATGTGAGAACCGTTGTTAGCGCGAGAACCGCGAGAACCAATCTAAGCCATCCAATTCCCCCTACTTCAATGTCATTGCCTACTTCAATATATATATATATATATATATATATATATATATATATATATATATATATATATATGTGTGTGTGTGTGTGTGTGTGTGTGTGTGTGTGTGTGTGTATATGCATACATGTTAAAGAACACAAACGAACGGATAAACAATGTTCACAAACATGAATGAACGAACGAGCCTTTTGTTAGTGTTCGTTCATTTAATTAAACGAATAAAGATTTTGTTCGCGTTTGTTTGTTTATCAAATAAACGAAATAAACGAACTTCTCGCCGATCGATCAGTTCATTTACAACACTATACCATCTTTATCAAAATTGAAACACCGTATGTCGAGTTAACTTGAAAATTCCAATATGAGAGATCCAAATGGTCGACGTTCAGTTCCAATTGTTTTAGGTAGGGCTGTAAACGAACCGAACGAACACGAACAAAGCTTGTTCGTGTTCGTTTGTTTAACTTTAGCCGAAAAAATAAACGAACACGAACGGATAAACGAACGAATTTCGGTGTTTGTGTTCGTTCGTTTAACTTTAGCCGAACGAATAAACGAACACGAAAGATAAACGAACGTGCATGTGTGTTCGATTGTTTAAAAGATATGGCTAGTTCGTGTTTATTTGCCATTTAAATGATAAACAAACGTAAACAAAGGAACACTTGTTATAATACAAAAAAACATTATTAAACACAAATAAACACTATATCAAAACACACACACATATTTAAATAAATAATTATATAAAATATAAACGAACATAAATGAACGAACGAGATCTTTGTTCATGTTTGTTCGTTTAATTAAACGAAAAATAAAATATCGTTAATCTTCGTTTGTTTATTAAACAAACGAACATAAACGAACTTTCCGCCGAACAATTTCAAAAACGATTCATGAACGTTAGGTTCATTTACAGCCCTAGTTTTATATATGTAAGGAGACTAGAAACGCAACATTAGAAGATGCAGATAACCACTAAGATAAACAACACAAAGGATGTTACCTAGTCCGATCGTTAAAGAAGCGACCTACATCCATGACGAAAACATAAACTTCTTTGATTTAATGAAGTTGTTTACACATGAAACCATAGCTGCAAATATTTGTAATGCAACAAAAAACAGAAATTTTAAAATGGACGTGGGCCTTACACGACAAGCATTGAAAGACAATCTGACCTGCGGGTTGATTGCTACACATTGTCCTCCTAGTGCACATAGCGTGCACCCTAAGAGATCGTAAATCCAAAATCAATCCGTTTTGTCGAAGACTTCACGTTGTGTACTTTTTGACTACGCAACGTGTTTCATTTCTTATTAAATTCCTTCATAAGTTACATCCGTAGCTAATCCAAGTCACACATACACTACAAAAAAGATGTCGATTATCCATATTTTTTATCGGTATCAACACACTTAAAACCATTAAAAATCACATCACGTGTGGAAAAATGGTTAAGAAACCGTACCACCAAACCATTAAAAGTTACAATAAATAATTTGAATTTTCAGATGGGTTCGATTCAGTCTGGTTTTAACCAAAATCCAACACCAAATATCTAATACATCCTTAACATTTTATAATGCTGTAACTATTTATTGTATTTTACTATTTTAATAATTATTTTGAGACTCTTGACGTAGTAGCCATATGATTTGAGTGAGGTTTTAAGGGTTCTTTCGTTTTGGTTGCAGGTTCATTTCTTTTGTTTGTAAAAAAATATATGTGATTTATTAAACTAATATGTTGGGTAACGATATCTTTTTAGTCGTGCAAATTAAACGCAAAAAAAAAAAGATATTAATCAAGTAAGTGGATTCGTTAAGTTGAAAAGAGGCATGTTCGGTTTAGAAACTGAAGCGAAACCATGAATGACACGAAATTAGTGGTTTGGATTTGGTTTGAGTTTAAAACCGCCTTAACCATGCCCTTTATTTGATTGATAAAGAAAATTAATATTTTCTACTATAATATCCTCCTAAATCCTACCCACTAAACAATAGTATGTAGCAGCTAGTACTCATCGTCTGTATTATGATAATCTAATTAATTACAAACATTTAAATAAGTACATGTTAAAATAAGTAACATACTCATTACAACTATACTAGCATGGTACCCGCACAATGCGGCGACGACGAATAATGTTTGTTTGGTAAATATGTATGTTTTCAAAAAGGAGGGCGATTTTTTATGTGGTCGTAAAAGTTTAGCAAGTGTATTGGTGTGTAGATTATGTTGGCGTCGATGGAGACATATGCTGGTGTGAGAGTGTATTTGTCAAATTATAATTTTGAGACTACAAGTTATTTGTTGATCATTTCTCAATACTTATAAACATGTAATCTCAAAATAGATATATAACAAACTTTTTTTCTATGTATCAAATAAATATATAACAAACTTTTTTCTCATATATTATAAAAATCGCTTTTGTATCATGATTCCATACTCCACCAAATTTTGAATTTGTGACTCTAATTACATGAAATCTAGTCTTTAACTTATTGGTTATTATATATTGCCATTATTTATATTATGTGATTATGAAACTAAAAAACTAAAAAAACATTCAATATTAAAAGTTTGCACGGAGAAGACAACATGCAGTTGGTGAATATATTTACTTTTCTTTTGATAGATTTATATTGAATATATTTTCATTTTAGTTTTTCAATATATTAGTACTCTTAAATATGGGAAAAAATGAAAGATACTTTAGTAATTTTTAATCACTTAAAATTTAAGAGATTAAAAAAATGTTGTAAATACATTATAAAGAAGTAAGATATATGTGTGTATGTGTGCAAAAGATTCGATCTATATAACTTCAACTTGAATATTCTATATTTTTAATGATTAAAAAAAATTTAATTTATAAGCGACTAAAATACTTTAAATATTAAGTCATTAATGATATTACAAATAATTATCACTGTTCACCTATGTTAGTCTTAAGTTGTGTTCATTATATCATTTTAATAAAATTTTGCTTCTAGTTGTGTATCATTTTGCAACTGAGCTTATATGTTATTCGTGTTTCCACTGCTAATATGGCATTAAGATATTGTAACTCATCTATCAAATTCATACATACGTTTACTTCATCAAAAAGTTTCATATATCATCTTGCCAACACAATTGAACTAATACTATCATAGTATCCGCGCAATACAGCGGTATCAAATAATTTATACTCAATAATTTGTCTGTTTTCGGAATTCACAAATACAAGGTGATAACAAATAATTTTTCTTTGGTAATTAAGATGTCTATTTTCTTTATCTTTTTTTCATATTCTTTATTTTTCTGTTTTCAATCAACTCTTTTATTATTTTTGAAATAAATTTTGAGAACAATTAAAAAAGAAAAAGAGGTCTTTTACTTATAATGTAGGTTAAGTTACAAGTAATAAATAGTGTAAATTAGTAATTTGAGACTATTAAAAATTAAGGGATTAAATAAATAGAATAAACAGATTTGAAACTATTGTTTAAAAAAATTTAAATTATATGTTTATATATTATGATTATATGTTATTTAGGTTTATGAGTTATACTTATACACATTTTTTATAAACAAATTAAAATATGTATTACATGATTGAATATTTATTATTTGATTTTTTAATATGGAAGGTTTAGTAATATAAGATTCTTATTAAATCTATTTTCCATTTATTTATATAAGAGGTAATTTAGTAATTTCAAAATACTTAAAATTTAAAAGATTCAGTTACTTAAATGCTTTATAATATAGTATAGATATATCCTATCACCCTAGACTCATTTAAGATGTACATTCTCAAGAAAAAAATATATAATATTTGATAAATATATATAATGTTTGTATTGACACTTATATATCAACATCATTTCCTGGAAGATCTGGTTGTAAGTTTCCAGACCTACAAAACACGTTATGTGGACATTTCACATTTGTATGGTTTTTTGAAAAGGATAAATGACGAATTTAATTTTAAAATTTTATAAGGGGATGGATGGATGTTTATTTATGTGTAACATATTTAATTGGGTAAATTCATCTAGGAAACGATTGATACACGCAAGTGACTTAACTACTAAACTTAATTATTTCCCCTTCAAATGAACTAATGTGTTAAAAAAACCGAGAAACCGGCCTGTCCCGCAATAAACCGAAACCGAAAAAACTGATACTTGTTAATCCGTAACCCGAAAACTAGGATACCAGCTAAACACGGGGCGGATTTGGTATTTAAAATTCGATATCCACGGGTATCCGCCCCGTATGCTTTTAACTTATATATATATATAATATGAAATAACAAAACCATTAGAAAACTTAAATTCCCAAAACTATCTAACTTACCACTAGTAGCCCTTGCCTTCTCCCCCAATTCTTTTTTTAGCTTCAATATCTAGACTTTGCAAGCCTACAACGATCGAGAGTTCATCATGGAGACAGTGAAATTGATCAACAGTGTAAACTTTAATTATATCGGTTTTTTCTTCTACGAGGTTTTCAGCGAAGATCCGTTTGATTTCTGCTAGTGATTCACTCATTATTGTTGATTTATTTCTACCGTTATTTATTGATTTATTATGAATATAAATTGTTGAAAACAGCAAAAATGAAAAACAGTTCAATTTTAGGGTACTCGTGACCCGAACCGTGGATACCCACTTCCTATTTGTGATTCAGTTTCGGTTCTCTAAAACTAAGTACCCGTCCCGCGGTTGCGTATTGAAAAAAAATATACTACCCGCTCCGCCCCACCCACCCCCACCCCGTGAACACCTCTAAAATGAACCCTCTATTTATTCTCTCTTTTTTCAAGTGAAACAACATTAACAACTTTTTTTAGTTCTTTTTTTTTCAAATCGTATTCTTCCATTTCTTAAAGAATTAGAAAACACAGTGTTATGGTTCGGGTTTTTCTATTAGCTTAGAATTTTGGTAAGCTTTGTCTTATAAATTTATTGGTTTCGAAAGTATTTGAATTAGTTTATTAATTCTAAACTACCACAATGGTTGCTTCATGAGATCAATATATATATATATATATATATATATATATATATATATATATATATATATATATATATATATATATATATAACGCGCAAAATTCCAAATCACGACCCAACTACAAGTTATCCCCACTGCATGAAGATCATCACGACGTAATTTTGGTAAGCTTTTCAACTACTCGTGAATCTTTTATATTTTTTTCAACCAATAAAAATAATGTGTGGGAGTCCAAGATCATAATGATATTAGAAGACGGCGGCGATAGGCTGCCGGAAAAGAGGAGGGGGGTAGGCGACGTGAAAATTAGGGTCGGCTAGGGGGAAGGCTTGATACCATATTAGAAGGTAATTATCCCATAATGATTTCCATTAGGATTGAAGAATATATAATACAAAACGTACATGGACCTATACACACTAACAAGGGCCAAGCATGGGCCTATCTAAATACATACAAATATTATACATTAATAAATGATACATGTTATGACAACGGATTGTTAGTATTGAGTTAGTGATTTTGACATTACGCTCAGTAATAATCTAAAAACTATATTTGAAATGGCTTACCAAATGACGATATTTAGCTCTTTGGCTATCCCCATACTCTACTCACACAAGATTGGGTATGGTTGTGGTTGTTGTTGTATTGTTGTATCTCTTAGGCCATGCACATCTATCCAGGACGTTGGGCAGGTCCTTCAGATCCTCAAGAAATCTACCGCACCCTTCTCCGCAATCTACATGTCGAGGTCCTTCTTGGCGTAGGTAGCTCGGCTTAGGTTACCCGATTGTCCTTTCTCTTTCTCTTTCCTCTTTCTTTCTGTCAATCTACCCTTTTTTTTCTTTTAAATAAAAATGGTTGAGAGGGACTGTTATGAAGTTGAAAATTAGGAAGAAATATGAAATAAGAGTTTATATGGTATTGATGTAACAAGAAGATAGAGAAATGATAATGATTCATACACCTTTGTTTAAGATTATGGACACACCAGTCTATATGTTTATTATTTTTTATTGGTTATAAAGTCTATTTTTATATTTTCAATGTAATCTGACATCATTAAATAACTAAAACTAGAGTCTAAATTCAATAACTAGGATGTATGTCTAAGCATCTTCTCTATTGTCAACTTTTGACCTTTTAAAGTTTATTTTTTAATTTAAAATTGAACTTTATTTTTCTGAATAAGTTTAATATAGCCCATATTTAACTCATAATTATAAGAGACTAATGTTAGTCTTTAGATCATGACATCAATAGTCTAGATTCATTTTAGAAATTTTGGCGGAGAGGCATTTTTATAATTTACATGTGATGCTTCTATAAATCATATATGATTGTATACTAAATCATCTGTGATTGCAAATTATAATAATTTTAGAACTATATTTTTTACATAAACTTTATTAAAAATAACTCTTATATTTGTATCTTATATTTGTATCATATAATGTTTTATGCAAAACATATGAATTGATAGTGTTTTAAATCTATTTTTATTGATATAGTTTTTATTAAGTATTATATAAAATAGATAAAAAAATCTAAATTTCAAAATTGATAAAGAAAATATTTTTTAGTTAAGATACAACAAAGTATATCGAAATTACCATTGTATACATCCAACTTTATTAAAGGGTAGAAAATAAAGTTGGTTGTATACAATGGCAATTTCGATATACTTTGTTGTATTTTCGCGCAATTTGCCCTATATTAAAAATCCTACTAAATAAGTTTACCCTTATCCCAAACATCCGCAAAGAACTATCGTTTGATTCTGATTCTTCAAATTACGAGTCATTTTAGAAAAAAAGAGCAGTCGAATATATTGAAGGGGGGAGAATCTATATAATTTAGCCTAATTTCTTGAAAAAACATCAAGGAGTTCAACATTAACTAAATTTCTAGTAATGTGTATATATATATATATATAAAAGATTTTATAATTCAACAACAAAGGCAACAACTCCGTTTATTGAATGCATTTTTGAGTTACAAAGGAAAAAACCCTTATAAATTAATGTCAAAATTTCTATCATCAACCCTTTTCCAGGTAAAAAAACCCTACAAGCTAGGTGAAAGAAAACCCCTGGAACAGGTAAAAAGAAGAAGAAGGAGGCAGAGCTTTTCCAGAGCAGGAATCTCTATATCCAGAGTAACACACGTCTATTTTCGCCTCGAGTACATGTTATTAGAGCAGAGCTATTCTGGAATTGAGTATTTATGTTGTGGAGGAAGTTTGCATTCAGTACCTTATCACCAAATTAATTAAGATTACATCAACATATATGGCTGGCTGGTTCACCGTCTAAAAGAGAACCAATCGATGACGTCATCCGCCATATGGCGGCGAGTCATGTGGAGGTGCTGATCGGAGACCAAAGGAGACCTGCAGAGCGGGCAGTTGAAGTTGAGATGATCAAGCCATCCGTCAAAGCAGTCCTTGTGGAAAACGTGTTGGCAGGCGAGCTTTCGCACCTGGTCGCCATCGGTGAGGCTGTTCAAGCAGACGACGCACTCGGAAGCGGGAGCTTCGGCGCAGAAGGTGTATCTGTATGAGAAAAGACGGTTGAGGTTGAGCTGGTCGGCGAGGAGGACGAGTCCGGCTAGACCAGAGCCAACGGCGTCGAACAAGAGTGCGTCGTCAACGTCATGAGATGGGTAATTAGGAGAAATCCCTAAAGAGTGGAGGAAGGTGAAAAGGAGTGAGCGGATGTAAGAAACGCCGTTAGCGATGACGGCGAGGAAGAAAAGTGGAAGAGAATCCGAGGAAACATCGGTGAGCTGGTTCTGTAGACCCATCGAATAATATTCTTCTTCTTCTACTTAATTCTTCTTCTTCAGGTTAATCTGAGAATGGAGGAGATGGGAGGGTTTGTGGGGTTAACGTGGTGGGATGAAATTGATCGAGGTTGAGATTGAAATTGAAATCGGAGGTTGTGGGTTGGTTAAATACTCTTCCTCGTTGTTTGTTTGTTCGTTCTAACAAAAAGTAAAATAAAAATGTGAAGGAGATTAAAAAACAAACAAACCCAAAGAGTGGGAGTGGGAGGGTTCTCGCTATCGGTTGCGGGGGCCACGCATGTGACTTGGGTCCCTCTTCCACTCTTCTCTTTTCTTCCTTCCTTTATTATTATATATATTACTAGTATTTGGGTGTTCAAAATTCAGATATAAACCGTTTTAATCATAATCTGAACCGCTCCGTAATCGAAAAAGCTGAAATCATTTTCAAATTCGGTTTAAAAACCAAAACCGATTACCATAAATACTTTAATTACATAAAACTGAAACCGTTTTCAAATTCAGTTTAAAAACTGAAATCGATTACATAAAATAGTACAACTCAAATATCATTATTTACAATATGTTTCATCAATGATTTTAAACACTTTAAATATTTTAATTACATAAAACTGTCAGAATTTAAATACATAATTAATGTTTTAAAACTGTCAAAAAAATAATTACAAATAAATATCCTGAATTTGATGACAATTGTGCTATTTTAAAAGTGTTAAGATTGTTGTTCAAAGTTATTGTAAATCATGCTATATTACTTGTACTACTTAACTTAAAAAATTGTCTTAAAAAAAGAGCTAAATGCTTTATAGAGTAGTAAACGTGTATATATATTTTGGGATAATATGTAACTTTTGAAGTAAAATTAAAAGAAGAAGAGTGTGATTATCGATAATATGTGTTGTATATATTAAAACCATTTTAAAAGGACTAAATTTAAGATGAGTACTCAAGATATACTTTAAGAAATCTTTTTTTTAACAAAATTTATGTTGAATATAATATTATTTAAATCACAAAAAAATTTAATACCTTAAAGAAATATTTATTAATTTTTGAAAACTATTTTAATTAAGTACTACAACTACTAAAAGATTACTTACAATACGTTAGAGCAATAAATTATTTAACTAAACTTGAGTTCAATTTAATATGCAATAAATCATAATAATTGGTTACAATAATTTGAAATTAATGTAATTAATTTGTTTGTTTTGTAACTTACAATTAATTAATTTTCATAACTTTAGTGTTTGAAAATGTTGCTTTAATGTATTGTAATATATGCAAAATGTGTTGTACTACTTAACTTATAAAAGTCTTAAAAAGAATAAGCTAAATGGTTTAAGAAATCAAGATATACTTTAAGAAATCTTTTTTTTAACAAAATTTATGTTGAATTTAATATTATTTAAATAACAAAAAAATTTAATACCTTAAAGAAATATTTATTAATTTTTGAAAACTATTTTAGTTAAGTAGTACAATTACTAAAAGATTACTTACAATACCTTAAAGCAATAAATTATTGAACTAAACTTGAATTCAATTTTATATGCAATAAATCATAATAATTGGTTACAATAATTTGAAATTAATGTAATTAATTAGTTTGATTTGTAACTTACAATTAATTAATTTTCATAACTTCAATGTTTGAAAATGTTGCTTTAGTGTATTGTAATATATGTAAAATGTGTTGTACTATTTAACTTAAAAAAGTCTTAAAAAGAATAGGCTAAATACTTTATAAAATAGTAAAGATATTATATTATATTCGTAAGAGTTGTTTTTCATTATTATTATTAAACTATAACTTGTTATTTTGCCCAACTTATTGTTACCTCAAAGCTTCAGCTTACCTATGTATGTTGACTCCGAAGCAAAGCCCATATATATGTTGACTCAAAGTTGTACGTGTTTCAATTCGTCCCTCCATATTAGTTGTATCTTGCCTATGTGATGGGGTGGGTAGACGGTGATGTGTGAAGTTTCTTAACGATCGATCGAGTAGGCATGCTTTGGTAGTTGATCATATGTAATGATTATGTATGATCAAGTGGTGATGCACTGATGCTATATATATATATATATATATATATATATATATATATATATATATATATATATATATATATATATATATATATTCATGGGTAGTAGTTGATCATGTATGTTGTTTATGCATTTATCGAATAGTTGATTTTGGACTCACTAGCTTCTGTGGTAGCTGATGTCGTTTGATTGTAGTCGTATTGGCAAGTAATAAGTATACTACTTTTAGCTGGATTTTTTGGAGTTTGCTCGAGAAGGGCTTTGGGCGAAGCTAATCTAGCAGGATGTGTCACATGTTTGGAAAGTGGTTTGTTTTCTTCTTAATGGTAATTGGGAATTATTGTGACAATAAGACTATATTTGGTAGTAAACTAGTTGAAATAGAATTAATTCATGAGTTCTCTATAAAAATGATGTAACCAAGTTTTCTAATTGCATGTGCGATGCGTCAGGATGAAAACACAATAATATATTAGTTTCTCACATGTATTTGTCTTGTTTCTTGAGAAATAGTCACTTAACATTTGCTAAATTTCAGTTTTGTTACACAAAATCATTCAAAACTTGTATCAACAACAAAAAAAAACATAAAATTTCGCTTTTCAAAATGACGGTAAAAAACTCTCTATAATTCTAAAAATACAATAAAACTTAAATTTAGTTATATTCATAGTATGTGTTATGAATTATTTGAAACATGAAACGTTATTTAAACACTGTCAATCTCAACTTACTTTATCTCTAATATGATTTCTTCTAAGTTTTAATAAAAATATTATTTAATTTTTTCAATTTTTATATTATTTTTCAAATGCTTATCTCATGTCATTATAATTTTGAAATATAAAATATACTCTTAAACGATGACCAGCATAAGAAACACAATAATGTCTCTTCCCATCGTGATATTACATTTATATCATTACGCCTACATTCCTCTTACTTTAGCATTTCTACCGCTTTTCTAGGTATTCATACCGTTTGTCATCATTTTTTAACGTTTTACGATTTTTTATATATTTTTATTAATATTTAATATTTTTATTTTGTAAATTAGTCTATTTATCTCACGAACATTTATATATGTTTACTAAAATTAATTATACAAAACAAATATATTACTGTATTTAAAATTGTTATATACTATTATTAGTTTTATATTTTTTATATGGAAATATGTTTCTATAAACGAACCACTTATTTTGTAAGAGTGATAGGTTTGAATATTGATATCAAAATATCACGAGATGAAAAAACATATGAGATGAATGCCATGTCATGAGGTAAAAGCGCATTTACAAACATACCTCTCAAAATCTCATGAGATGAAGGCCATTTTGTTTGCTTATATATATATATATATATATATATATATATATATATATATATATATATATATATATATACTAGCTAAACGACCCGTGTATCAACACGGGCTGATATAAGTCAATTTAAAATTTATATAGTTTTAAAGAGTATTAAGACGTATAGTAAAAATAATTACAAAACATAGATATGAATATAAAATCTCGTAAGAAATGAATAATCATTACAGAATTTTGAAATTCATACATAAGATTATCATTAGATTTTCTTTAAAACCTCTGTATAAACAACATTCATAATTTTATTAGTAGGGTTTTCTTAATTATCGCAAATTAAAACTTTTAACCTCTCTTTACTCTTCACTCAAGAAACTGTCACATATAACTGTCCATGAGTGAAAACGTGTCTTTTTAGTACTTCTTATAAATATTTTTTTTAAGAAATATAAAGTTACATTACACGTCTAAAAGTTTTAGTATAATATTAATGTGTTTCTCGTGATGAAGCTTTATCCCGATATTGTAAAACCATAACTATAATATTATTGTTGATGTTGTTTATAAGCGACCCGTGTATCAACACGGGGATGATATAAGACAATTTTAAATTTATATAGTTTTAAAAATATTAACACGTTAAAAAATTAGAAAACATATATATGAATACAAAATCTCGTAAGAAATGATAAACATTACAGAAGTTTGATATACATAAGATTATCATAATACTTTCTGTAGATACTCTTTATAAACAATATTCATGGTTTTATTAGTAATTTAACGCACACACAAACTAAGCTATTTAATTTGAAATGGGCTAATGGCATATCTAACTTGGGTATTTTTCATACTTTTATAATTGTTGCCCCAATTCACGATTTTTTTTATCTACTGAATGTTGTTTTTTTTCTTTTTTGATATCATAAGATATCGAAGATATCTTTTACAGTTGATTTGTGAACTCACTACCTCGTGTTTACTAAATGAATTGCACACAAAATCAACGAATTTTACTCAGGCAGAGTAGGAAATTAGAGATAAAAAAGAACAAATTATGAATCTTCAAACTCATATATAATTTTCGTTTCTTAATCTAGCTTTTAGGTAATTCAATCACAGAATTTTAATGAATCAGACAAATGAGATGTGTTAGAATAGTGGAATTAAAATGGAGCTTACGAAATGATCTACTAATTTTTCTTTTTTTCCTGTTTAGTAACATAATTGAGCATTGAAAATTTTATTTTAAAACTTAGGGCATATTATTAAAGATCACCTATTTATATCATCTTCTATTTTTTTTTTAAATTAAAAAAATATTTTTCCACCATTACAACATACAATTTTTAAATAATTTCTTTATCCTTTAAACTTAACAAATTTACTTAATAATAGGAACAATTAAAAGGGATGAATTTTGTTATAGTTCAAATGGTTGAATTTTTAATTAAATTCATATTCAAATGGTTGTTATATTATCCAAGTATATCTCATCGTCTACTTCCTTTTCCTTTTTGTTTATATTTTCAAACTTAATCTATCAATTATTATTCCATTTAAATCACATTTTAAAATTTTTTAAATCTAATTCTAAAAGTAACTTACTTACCTAACAAAGTAGAGTAATTTTAAACCAATTAAATACACGTAAATTAGAAATATGTATTCAATTCAAATTTAAATATATATATTATTATGTTATCCACGATTAATTCAAATATATATTGTTATCTTATCCAAGATTAACAAACACATGAAGTTTGTTATATAAAATTTCCCTTAAGAGATTTGATGGAATGTGACGTAATAACTAATACATTTTTGATTTTCTTTAAATTTTTTTAATCAAGTGCTATGATCTGTGGAGATTTTTTAGGGAAAGAGTTGATGATGTAAGTAACCGTTTTTTTAATAGTTTTATTTTTAATAAAACTATTATATATATGATTCTTTAATTTTTTATATTGATTGATGCACCTTTGTTTGTTTTAAATGTTAACTATTTTTATATAAATTTATCATAAATAAAACAAAACTTAAAAAAAATTTATTACTTTTTATCGAAAGACCGAGGAATCAGTTATTATATCGACTATTATACGTAGATAGAATAAATAAAAAAAGATATAAATTGTTTTATGAATAACATACCCACTACTATTAATGGATAACAAACAATTAAAAATATACTACTTTAAAAAAAGTGTCATATTACAATAAAATTTATACCAAAACGTAGATAAAAATGAGACGGTCGCAAATATATAATTATTATTTCTCTAAACAAATTATATAATAATTTATTAAACATATTTTATAAACAACCTATAATTAATTATATTAATATACAATTTTTATAAAACCCCCTCACATTTTCATAAAAACCCTTAACATATTTTATAAAACCCCCTTAGAATTTTCACAATACCCCCTTCCAAGACTTAAGGATTTTTGGCATTTTTGACATCATCATCTCGATTTTTTTAATTTTTTTTTTTAAATCAAGAGTTGTGATTGGTGGAGATTTTTTTGGAAGAGAGAGAAACCCTTTTCTTTTAATATATATTAAAGATAAAGATATATATATATATATATATATATATATAGAAATTGCTTACACAACGTTTGTAAAATATCTAACTAGTTTATAAAGATAGATGTAAAAGTTGTTCCAAAAGGATTAGATTCAGCCTGAAAACCAAGTGTTATATTATGATTCTAGAGATGATAACAATCTGGAATCTCTTTAAATTCAAATAAGTAATCTGTTGAATTACATGGAAGTAAAATGGCCGGGTTATTCTCGGAGAATATAAAATTTTAACGAGTCATTTGATGTCAAGAGGAGAGAAAATTTCCATCTTAAATAAAAAAGGAACTATAGAATATGGGTGAGCTTATAGACCGAACTTTTCGAACCAAACATCTAGTACAAACGATACCAGTTATAAGCTTTCGGTATGGTATTCGGTTATAAAAAGTCAACAATTTCGGTTTTGATGCTTTCAGATTCGGTGTTGCTCCTGTAGGGTGACGGTAGACTTGGTATTTCCCGAACTGAACATTGTCGATTATATGTTTCATTTAGTTATTTGATTCAAGAAAATCAATAATTTCGGTGGTCGGTACTTTCTCATTCAGTCTGTTTCTGGTTATCGGAAACCTCATTTTCGGTTTTAGGTTTTTTTTTTCGTTTCCGGTTCCACTGGTATCTTGTAGTTCGGTCTTAGAACTGGAACCTGTTAGAATGTGATTTTGTATTTGTCATATGATTGGCTATGGACTACTACTTTTGGTGATATGGTTGGTTATTGAACTATTATCGTTTGCATTGTTAATGGTTATTGTTTATAAGAACGAAATCAACGAACTATTATTTATTGTTTATATTATTTTTGGTCATATGTTAGTGTCGACAATGCATGCATGTTCACTTACGATTGCAAGTAATTTTAGTGTTGACTCTAAACCCGTTTAGTTTTTTGGTTATTATCTAACCTTTATTGGTAAAAAAATCAACTAATATAAGGGTATCATATTTTCTATTAATAACGAAATATTCATCGGTTATCGGTTATTTCAGTTCCCAGTTCCCACTCTTGAAACCGGTTCCAAAATAAATTTTTGGTCTTATGCGGTTCTATACAGGATATAAGCGGTTAATAACAGGAACCGGTTCCCTTATATCAGTTCAATTTTCGGTTTTATTTTTTCCAATTTCGGTTATCGTTTATTTTAGTTCCGGCCCGGTTCCAGCAGGTTCCAGAACTGAACACAACCCTATTTTTATTATCATTTATTAATTAATCTAGTGGTTGTAGTTTAGTTTTTATTTAGGAGATGTAATTTTTAATGAATTAATTAAGTATTATAATATAATTACTCGTATATATTTCTAACGATATAAAACTAATTCGCGCGTTGCGGCAGGATGTAAACATAAGGATTTATACTTAAAGGTGTATCAGTCTTGAAACTAAGTCTTTTTATTTATTATAAACCGATTTTTTTAAGGCAATATATAATAACAACACAAAGACTTACCTAAAGATATACTAATCCACAAGGAGTGAAAAGGTATACCTCTATAAGTCCTCGTTAACCCGATCCTTTACCGATTATACAAGACTCTAACGATTATACACCGTCATTTTCCTTAACCTATAATACTAGCCCGCGCCGGATTGATTAACCAGTCTTGCCACAAAAAATGCTTAGAATTTTTTGCTCTAACCTTTAACCATTGGAATAAAGTTGCTTTGGTTTCCAATAGAATGTAATCCAGATTTTTTTTCTTCTACGTCACCACCGCAATTGTTAAACTCCACACTATTATAAACCGATTTATTTTTTATACTGTAAGAACTAAACATATGATAGAATATAATGTATGAATAAAATATAAATAGTCAATAGTAATATTGATGTTTTAATATGTATAGTTAAATAAGAATAAATATACTATAAAAGTTATGTAAACAACAAAAAGGAAAAAAACAAAAGTAATTGTTTAAAAAATATAAATGAAAAAAAAAACGTTAGATAAAAAGAAAGCGAATATATAAACTAAAAAAAACTATTTAGGGAAAAAAATTATATTAGAAGAAAAGGGGTGGGGGAAAGTTGCATTTAGAAAAGAAAAAAAAATAAAAAAGAAGAAATGAAAAAGAAAGAAAGAAGTGAGATTTGAACTTGGGTCATTTAGGTTAAAGAATGGGATTTTTATCAATCCATCTATTTATAATTTAATTAACTTTCTATGATATCTTTTTTATATAATATAATTAGCATAAAAAGACAAAAGTGGTATTATTTATAACTCCTCATAATTGTTATATGTATATGATCTAAAATTAAAACATAGATAGTGTGGTGTGAGGTAGAATGATGACCACTACAAAGTTCAGTAGGATGTCAAGAGGGATAAAGAGAGAAAAACTGATGCGACACTGATATAAAAATTAAGATATTTTAAAAAATGGCGAGTATTTCTTCTACCGTAAAAATATTTGCAAAAATGGACTTTTATACTTGGAATTACCGATCACATTCATTTCCCGATCCTCTATTTTTTCTTAAGGTTTCCTATAAAAACTAAAAATTAGAAATTATGTTTACTTACACGTTTTTTCAAGAAAACAGAAAACTTACTCATTTCTCCGCATTTTCCTAACTCCGTTTTATACAAATTCTTTTACATTTTCAACAATTTTTCAAGACTGTACTTCAACGAGACATGTTTTCCACTTTTTTCCTGAAAATAAAAACTTCATACCTTTATCTAAACATGTTTTCTATATTTTTCAAAAATAAAACTCAACCATTCATAATGGAAAACCGAAAAAGTTCCTTCTACTAAATACATCAATAGATTTTAAAACTTGGAAAGGATTGATATTTGATAACTCTGGTAGGTTTTATGGAGATTGTGAATGGTTTGGGGTAAAGTTGATATTTTTTATATTATAACAATAAATTTTGGATAAATTTGATATTTTGAAAGGTTTAAAAGAGATAATATGATATTTGAATATCGGACCGTGTAAATATGATATTTTGATTATTTTTTTTATCAAATCATTATATCTATTTTTGGGCTTACATAATAATAGTTTTAAATATGAGATTCCTATTACTATTTTATTAAGTAGACTTTGAAATATTAAAACATTATACCTATATATTATATTGTATAAAAAATTTGGGCTCCCTCGGAAAGGTGGGCCATTACAGTCGCACCTTCTTTTCTTTTTTTTGACCGGTAAATGAGGACACTTCCCCGTCTCTCTAGTGTGGATTCGAATTGCTTGGTGGCAGGTTTTTAACCGCCTATCGTTATTTAGGTTTAACCAAGGTTTGAGCACCACATCTTCACTCCATGGAGGAAACCCCTAAGGGAAAAACCTCAAACCCACTGCATGCAGCAGGATTTGATCTCCCAAATAGACTAAACCGCATTGACACAGTCACACCTTCTACACTCTCTCAAATACACCCATGCATGCCATTATATATTTAGCGTATCACAATAGGCAAATAATAATACTGTCAAGAAGAATAGATCGAATTAATACATGAACAACAATATTAACTCATTATTTGTATTGAAGTTGATATCTTTTCTACTAATTTGTGGATTATTTTTGTTTATAGATATGATGGGAAAGTTTATTCCAGTGTCGTTCTTGTTAAATTAAATTAATTTTTTTAAAACATCATTTATTAATAAGTTATTAACAAGAGTTTGGTAATACAATTATTAATTTAATATAATTAATTATCAATATTAATTCTTATGATACTTTCTAAAATAAATTTCCTGACATAGTATTTGATCACTAATTAAAAGTTATAGGGCGAAGATTGAGTGTGTAGGGCTGTAAATGAACAGAACGTTCGTGAACCATTCGTGAAATTGTTCGGCGGGAAGTTCGTTTATGTTCGTTTGTTTAATAAACGAACGAACATGAACAATATTTCTCATTCGTTTAATTAAACGAACGAACACGAACAGAGCTCTCGTTCGTTCATTTATGTTCGTGAACGTTCGTTTATCTGTTCGTTTATGTTCGTTTATAATTTATATAAATATATACACTTATATTATATGTGTGTGTTTAAATATAGTGTTTCTTTGTATTTGATAATATTGGATTTGTATTGTAGAGTGTGTTCATTCGTTTACGTTTGTTTATCACTTAAATGAACGAACAAAAATGTACACAAACTAAAAAATCCTTTAACAATCGAACACACATGCTCGTTCGTTTATCGTTCGTGTTCGTTTATTTGTTCGGCTAAAGTTAAACGAACGAACATGAACACAGATTTCCGTTCGTATTCGTTTATTTGTTCGGCTAAGGTTAAACGAACGAACACGAACAAGCCCCATTCGTGTTCGTTCGGTTCGTTTACATGCCTGTGTGTGTGTGTTTTTTTCTTTCTTGTTTTTACAAGTGATGTAATATTTATATACACGTGTTAAGAATGTACGCCGATTTGGAAATGGGAGTGAGAAGCAGTTATCCACGTACGTACGGTATTCTTAGACGAAAAAGCGTCATTTGCCGTATATACGGGAAGGAAGTGACACGTCTACTCTAAATCTAACATACGTGTATCAGAAGCCACATCATCACCTTTTTTATATGTAATCTTCCTTGAAAATACAATTAGATTTTATTATTTCAATATATATATTGCAAATAAATAAATAAATATATGTGATGCAAATTTCTAGATGAGCCACATCGCACCCCGGCCTTGCATCAGCTGCTTATCTTTTATCTTTTCTTTACTAACAAAAGAAACCGACGTACATTATTAGCAGCATATATTTCATATATATACCAAGCAAGAATTTCATATAAATTTCGTTCGACATAAAAGAAAATAAAATTTATATCAACTAATAAACATAGATAGAGATAAGAATTTATTTTATATATATTATATTTACATTGATACGGTGTAAGATGTAATATATATATTTATTTCTAAATAAATATAGTAGATTAGAAAAGTTGAATTAGATAAATAATAAATTACTTAATGTAAATTAAATTAATAAAAAGTCATTATTAAGTTTCGAAATGCAATCAAGTAAATGGCTAGGTAGATATTTTACTAAATGAAAGTTTAAGATTTTTTAATTAATTTAATTAATATTAGTCTTTTAATTATCTATATATATACTATATTATAAAGCATTTAGGACTTTTGCTTAAACTCTTAAAAATTAAGTAATATAAAATTACTAATATACCCTCATTTAAACCTAAAAGGAAACAACTAAATGGACTTAATTATATTCTTAATTACTATTATAATAACTAAACATTCCATAGTAAATAATGTTTTAAAAAGTTAAGCCAACACAAATTAATTTGAAATTTATAAGATATTATAGCAAATTAAATAAAATTAATAAATAGTAAAAGCAATAAAGAAATTGAAAAGGTAGAAAAAAATATAGATATTATTGCGCATTAAAACTATTCAACATTATCATAGTGCGTGAATATAATGCCCCTAATTTACCGAAAATAGACATTTTATCGACTGAGAATTATGTGTCGTCGTCACATTGCGCGGATACTATGCTAGTATTAAAAAAGTGGGAAAGCTTATAAGGTTTTACTCGTCTTAAATTTTATAACGATGGCAAGTGTTACAAATTAAAGTGGATGGTTTGTGAATATAAAATGTAAAGGTAGGTTTATGTGATTTCATTGACATCATTATAGGTAGGCAGATGTGTCGTATATCTCAGTCAACAGATGTTAATTATATTAATACATTATGATATAGCATATATATATGGGTAATTCTATATATCCCTCTTCATATTCTAGTTGGCCCTCCTTGATGTGACATATGTGAGGGGATGACATGTATTGAAATGTGTAAATGATTGATTTGATAGGTATTTTATGTGATTTCATTGGATCCACTTAATCGATGAAATTAGGGGTGAGCATCGGATCCGGTAGACCGGAAAAAACCGATAAACCGGACCGCACCGGACCAAGACCGGTCAGGACCGGACCTGGTCGGTCCGGTTTTCGGTCCTTGTTTTATATAGATTTCGGGTTTCGGCCCAGTCCGGTTCGGGCCGCTTTTGTTTGATACAATGTAAAAACAACTACATGTTTATATTTTGCGTTTTTCGTTTTTTGCATTCTGCATTTACGTTCTACGGATTTTGCATTTTTAGGTTTGAATGTGTAATTTTGCATTTTGGGCTGCATTTTTCATTGAATCATTTTTTAGTTTGCATTTTGCATTTCATAATTTTGCATTTTGGACGACTCTGGATGACCTGCATGATGATATTTTACATTTTTCGATTATTTGCATTTAGTATGAACAAAGCTCTAAATGCAAAATTTGCATTTAAAAAAAGTTTCTGAAATATATTAAGCCCGGTCTTGTTTGGAAGATAACGAAAAACTGAATCTAACGGTATAATTTTTTTGTTAAAATTCTTAAAAGCGAACGAGTTATGATCATTTAAAGTAAATGGGTTTTTTTTAAATGTGCATGTTCTGGGTTTTGTCGCTGGAACGCTGTGTGTTTTTTTTTTTTTTTTCATTTTTGCCCCTAAACAATGTGTCACGTGTCATCACCAGAGGGGTTCTTTAGGTTCTATATTTAAGGGATGTTCTTTATAATATATATATATATATATATATATATACACACACACACACACACACAAACACACAAACACACATATATGTAGTTAGTGTTTGTTTATATCTAATAAAGTTAGGTTCGCAACTTTGTGTTATTTTGAGATATGTGTTTACTCATTTGTGTTTGTTTGTATATGGCTAAAGTTAAACGAACGAACATGAATACAAAAATTCGTTTATTTATTTATTTGGTTAGAGTTAAACAAACGAACATGAACGAATCAGCGTTCATATCTCAAAATAACACAAACACAAAAATTCGTTTATTTATTTATATGGCTAAAGTAAAACGAACGAACATGAATACAAAAATTCGTTTATTTATTTATTCGGTTAAAGTTAAACAAACGAACATGAATACAAAAATTCGTTTATTTATTTATTTGGTTAAAGTTAAACAAACGAACATGAACGAAGCAGCGTTCCATTTCTTTATAACCCTAAAAACAGCTCATGATGTATTTTTACAAAAAACATAAGACTATAACTACAAACTACATGGGAAACAAGTTTTGACCTAATCCGAGAAGGTATTCATTAATCCTACTTGCTATATTAAAATTATATATATATATATATATATATATATATATACACACACACACTAGTATTGTACGCGACGGCGATGACAATAGTTTGTGTTCTATAACATTTTTGATTTAAAAAATAAGATAAGGTATGTGTGGAATACGGTGTTATTCAACCTATCCATGTTTTTCTCCTTTTTTTCTTGATTTCTTTACTTTTCTTACAATCTAAGATTTTATTAGTTGTTAAAATAGCTTTTAAAAAATAATTAAAAAGATTATTATTAATAATTAGAGAAAAAAATATTATAGCCTTGAAATTGCATTGATGTAAATAATTTATTCAAAATTAGATAATTTAAATAGATGTTGTGATATTTAATGATTTACTAAAGTAACAGATGTCTTAAATTAGATGAGACAATTAAGGGGATGATTGGTTAGACTATTGCTTTAGTGTTTTGAATCTTAAGCATAAAAAGTTGTACTACTTAAAAATTTTAAGAGAGAGAAAGTTAAATGTTGTATAATGTAGTATAGATAACGCGTAACTTATCTTAGTGTTTATGTTTGACTTTGAGGACCTTTTGTTTCTCAAATTGTTTGTGATGGATGAGAAATGATTAAGAAGATGATTTTATTTGAACTTTTTAATAATCTAATTAATTTTGTAATCTTCTAATATATATAAAAGATTAATTTGAAAAAAATTATTAAATGATCTACATCCTTCATTTAATAAATTAATCTTAGCCGTTAATTTTTTTAATTCTAAAATTTTAATTTTGACTTTTTAGAGTCAAACTAATATGAATTAGATAAAAATGACCTTTAATTAAATCAAAAATAAATATAAAAAAAATTATAAACAGTTAAACAATCGTAAATGTCAACAGAATTCAATAAATTATAAACTGTTTCAAAATCGTACTTCTTTCTTTATCATTTTTTATATAATTATTAATAACAGGAAAACAAAAAAAAGGCCGTTGTAGCTTAAAAGTTGTAACAGGAAAACAAAAAAACATAAAATCAATTTACCGATTAAAGTAATAATAAATATTTAATAGTAAGTGGCAATGAAAATGTAAAAGAAGCCAATAGCGCACTTGAAAGAAGCAAAATAAACCCGTGTTAAAGCTCGAACACCGGTTATTTTCTTTTAAATATTGTGCTACTTGTTAATCCGCCAAAGAGTTATTGTTCATCATAGTATTTACTAAAATAGAATAAGAATGGTTTTTATTTTTGTGGGCATTAACACAATTCGTATGATTTCAATTCAACATTTATAATTATTTTTATTTTATAAAGATAAGTAATAATGCAATTAATTCTTTTGCTCTTAGAGCTTTTAACATAATATTTAAAAAAAGTATAAATATACATTTGCAAAATATAATATTTATTAAAAGAATGTTATTAGAAACCTACATAAAAAAAGATATTAGAGTTAACTTTTACTAAATAAAACAATTAGAAAACAGGTTTGTCAATCCCAAATTTTAAAAATTAGGTGACGTTTTCAATTATTTATGGAATTTTTCAAAATAAGAACATAGAAACAAAAAGAATGAAAATTGGCATAAAAAAGTGAATATAAGATTATTAAAATAGAAGGAAAATTAGAAACCAACTTTTATAAATTATGATAGGAAAAGAAAGGTATTAAAAAAAGCAAGAAAAAATTATGAGCTCGGGATTGAACCCCGGTTCTTACAGTCATGCCAAAAGAAAACTTACCATTCCGTCTAGATGTAATTTGTTATTTATTTTCAGCAATAATGTATATAATCGCTAAGTATGTTGTAACTGCTCATTTGTCCTGTAAAATGTATATATATATAAGTTTTAATATTTTATATGTTGGAAATATTTTTACAAATCTTGAATCGATCATTTAGATAAAAATGTTGGAATGTTTATGTAATT
This sequence comes from Pulicaria dysenterica, assembly GCA_947179395.2. NCBI lineage: Eukaryota > Viridiplantae > Streptophyta > Magnoliopsida > Asterales > Asteraceae > Pulicaria > Pulicaria dysenterica. The sequence goes on along the minus strand of OX359288.1, from coordinate 117,258,710 downwards.
CAAACTTTTTATCCATTACATTAATTTAGGAATAAATATTCAAGTTCTTTATTATTATCTATGGTTAATATATGATACAAAGATTATCAAAATAACATCTACATTATTTCTAAAGTTGTCATCAATTTATCATTTACTTTTTTATATCAACAGACTTAAATTTTTTTTTTGAACAGCAAATGATATATTTTCATTCATCACAATTAATCGTAATTTACACATAACGGATTACACATCATTGACTCTTGCCTTACATCATTATAGCATTACTCACTAACTACACACTATATCAACCCACATTACAATAGAAACTAAACATCATCCTACAGGAGCAAAGCGTTACAACCTCCCTACACAGAATCTCGGCATCTCTATTAGCATAGCAGGCTCAACAAACATGAGAAAGAATAATAGCAGTGTAACGACATCATTCAGCAGCACTCAACAGAATGTCCGCATCTCTATCAACAGACTTAATTAATATAAAATTCTTTTAATTTTCAAGAAAGTTTCATATTATTTAGTCATTCGTCAATACAAAACAATTATATATTTAAATAAACAAATATAGAATAATACGTTATGAGTGTCCGTATAATTACACGGACAATTAAACTAGTATGATATATATAAGTATATAACTTATATAAAAAACTGTAATTAATTAATATAACGTATAGTATGTAAAAAAATGGTCTAAGTAGTAGTGTCTGATTAAAAAAAATTATAAATAAAATAGTTTAATAATGATATCAATATATATATATAAGAGACTTACCAATTTTCCTAAAATAACTAAAATTGAGACTTAATTAACCAATCAAAAACTTCAATTTTAAAATTATTCAATTTCAAAAACAATTTTGGAAAGTTAATCTCGATGGAATTTAATTAATAATCAATTAGGAGGGGGTGATATGAAAATTGTGAGGGGGCTTTATAAAATATGGAATGAACTTTTTAAGAAAATGTGAGGGGGCTTTATAAAAATTGTATACTAATGTAATTAATTATAGGTTGTTTATAAATTATGTTTAGTAACTTGTGATATATTTTGTTTCGAGAAAAAATAATTATATATTTACGACCGTCTCATTTTTATCTACGTTTTGGTATAAAATTTATTGTAATATGACACTTTTTTTAAATTTTTATATTCTTAATTTCTTTGTTATCCATTAATAGTAGTGGACTAGTGGGTATTTGAAAGATTAATAGTACTTCAAAAACAATTAGTTATTGTTTTTTTTTTTAATTCTGACATTTAATGTTTAGTGATATTTTATTATTTTTATCTGAAAATTTTAATATCTCAAAACATTTCTGAAACACTTTTACACTTATTATACCTTTTATAATTTCATACCATCAAATTTTATATTTTTTTAAACATCCCCGTGTTTTTACACGGGGTAATAACTAGTGATATGAAAAATTGGTTTATCGGAAAACGACCGGAAGTAAATACGAAATGTCATAAGAATCTTGGACATTGTCATGGTAGATGATGATGATGAAATTAATTAATTAATTAAATATTGAAAGTTAAGTGTTTGGACGGTGGACAAACAAGAGATTTTCCCATGATTCTCTCCCTCCTCTATATATATATATATATATATATATATATATATATATATATACCACTTGATGACTCCGTTATCAAATTAATTAATTAATTAATTAAGCATCCATTAATCAAGAATTAATCTATCTATATTCCTTTGTATTGATTATGTGTTATTTTTTATATCAATTCGATTTTCATGTTATCGTTGTGTATCTTTATTTTGAACGGTAAATACATACAGATTAAATCTATTTTTAAATATATTCTATTAATCAAAATAAATTTGCACCTAAAATCTTTTAATTAAGAATATATTGTAAAAGATCATTAGAGAATCATTTTTATTACGAGAATAGTGAGAAACAATCTTAGCCGTCCAACTTCTTATTCTTCAATAGTTCAATGTCATCACCCACACATGAATTCATCACATGCACCATGTCACACTTAATCCTCCCACGCTCTACATCCATGAATTCCACTTATCAAATCGACGGCTAAGATTGGTTCTCGAGGTACTCACACCAAAATTGGTTCTCAAATGAATGGAGATCTAGTAAGGGGAATTCATGATCGAGATCGTAGGGGATCAAGTGTGACAGGGTGAATGTGACTAATTCATGGGTAGACAATCAAATTGAGTGAGAGAGAATTAAACGCCCAGGATTAGTTCTCGCACTAAGAATGATTCTTAAATGAACTCATTCCTATATATATATATATATATATATATATATATATATATATATATATATACTAGTTTAATAGCCCGTGTATAAACACGGAGATTGATGATGTGAAATATAAACATTTATGATGTGAAATCCTAAATGTATAATAAATCTATATATCGATAACAAATCAAGAAACATTTATGAGAATTAGAAGATGATCAAGAAAGAAAATTGACTTACAAATTTGCACCGCTAGTTGTTTAGCTTTTAGGAAAGTAACAGAGTTGATTAGTGGGTTAAAATTTCAACAATAATTTAAAATCATTTTGAAATTGGGGATTTTGATTGGTAAAAGGTATTCTAAAAATAATTTAACAATCGGATAATGTCTTTCTAAAAATATTCTAAAATAATTTAAAATCATTTTGAAATAGAGGATTTTCATGAATGTCTTTTAATATATAACGGGTTAGTTTATAATTGATAAAAACTAATCATTAGCGAAAGAAATAAAACTTTTACAAAATTGTGGCAAACCCAAACCAGCGGTTGAAGCGTCGAAGTAATGGATGGAAAACGTGATATTATGTGTTAATGATAAACAAACGGTAGATTGAAGGATTGCTAAGATAACTATGATAAGGTTGAGAGAGAATCTCGTTTTCACCTTAGAACACACATAGTTTATTTTTTGTAAGTGTGGCAACCCTTACATTTTCTTGTGTATCACAAGGGTTATATACCTATAAGGTATATTTATAATAAGCACCCTCAACTATTGTTGAACTCCTATTCTATTACAATAATACAGTTCTAACATTATGATACGAAACATAATTTTATTTTTTTTATACAATCCATCGATAATTATTGTTACAGGTAGAAGTAATATGGTCAAACATTTAATGGTGATAATTTACAAATACTTTGAACTTATTATAATGTATTTTAAATGATAAAACTAATAATTTGGTTAATATAGTATTTTGAAATATTTATATTACATAAAAAAAGATTTAATTAATTAAGAGCCATAATCAATTAGTTATGATGTTTATCCGATTAATAGATGTAATATACGATTATTTGAAAATTTAATTGTTTATAATTTATTGATATTTATTATTAATTTAATTGAGGTTATCTTTATCTAATTTATATTAGTTTGACTCTAAAAAGTCAAAATCAAAAATTTAGAATTAAAGAAATTAACAGATAAGATTAAATATTTTATTAAATGAAGGGTATAAATCATCTAATAAATTTTTTCAAATTAGTCTTATATATATATATATATATATATATATATATATATACAAGTCTCGCACATTAATGACGATCCACCGAAACATAATTTACAGTTTGAAAAAATATTTAAATGACCAAAAAATACCCCTATTAAAGTCATTAATGATGTTATGAATAGTTCTTACACGAAAACAATTTTCGTTAGAAGTCCTCCATATATATTAGTTTTTATGGATTTATATTTTGCTTGTTATATTTGGGATCTTTGTGTATGATATCTCAATCTTCAAGTTTTTTATTATAATATATTCCTTTGTCTAAAAATATTGAATTTATAAAATTTCATAAATTCATAATAAATATTTAAACTAGATTAAATGCCCGTGTGATACACGGGTTGGTTGAAAAGATAATAAATATTAAACATTAATAAAAACGTATCAAATAATAATAAAACGTGAATTGAATGAGAAATTTAAAAAATGACGACGGCGGCATCAGCACTCTAACTAATGGTGGAAACATCGATGCGAGTGGAAGGGAAAACTTGACGACTGAAACGTAGTTCATGATACGAAGAGACGTGATTTTATGTTTTATATAAGTCATCAATAATTATTGTTACAATTATGGCTACTAAAGTTAAACGTTATTTGTTATAACTAAAAAATAATTTAAAATGATTATAAATTATTTTAGAATGATAAAACTAAAAATTTGGTTAAATATGATATTTTAAAATATTATAAAGGGGTAACGATGATATTTGTAAATTAAGATAGACAAATACAATTTTATATGATTTAATAAGGGTATATATGAAATTATCTCTAATAATTTTGAATAATTTTGACTCTGTCAAAATTGATTTTTTAACTTTAAGTGAATGAATGGTTAAGATTAAATATTTTTTTAAATGAATAATTTAGATCGTATAATATATTTTATCAAATTAATCTTTTATATATATTTGAAGATGAAGATATCAGGATTACTTTTATTTGTAAATTAATATGTAAAGATAAATCGAAATTGTAATAAAATTTGAATGAGTATTAAAATTTATAGAAGTTTTGAGTATCCGATAGTTTGATTTATTTGGTAGGGTCTTTTGTTATATAATTATATCGCCTGTTTGTTTTTATCACACTATTCTCATATTTAACCTTAAATCCTAAAATATTTAGACCATCAGCATCTATTTCATGCTTCATATACTTTTTTGTCTGCCACGTCAACGCCACATCATTTCCTCATCCCATCACACAAACCCCTGCATCCATCACATTATTCACATCACAAGAAGAAAAATCAAAAAAAAAAAAAAAAGAAACAAGCCTCTGTGACCAAGGGCGCGGCCGTGACCGTGAGCCACCCCATCACAAGATGGGGCGATGGTTTTCACACGGTGAAGACCTCTCACAAGGCCTCTCCCGTGATGGATGCTCCCAGCCTTACACAACAATTTTTAGGGTTAGAAATCTCACAAGGATTGTATTACACCGGCTAATTAAGTGGCTACCACTCCACCTTCCCATGCATGCAGGTCATCATATAAATACTGATAATGCATGGGTCCGTTTAACATTACTCATTCAAGACATGATTACCAGGGGTGATATTCTTTCGATCAAGAATAAAGGGTTTAGTTTCAAAAGAAGTATCGAACTTGTCACTTTTTAGTATTGTGTATACCTAATTTTCAAAACTACCATTTAGTGTAGTTAACTTTTTAAATTTACCAAATAATGTACTATGTTCTCTTCTATTCAGGTAACAGGTTATTCTTTTGTTTTTTATTTATTTATTATTTCCACATCAGCTTTTAAATTCCACGTCATTAATTAAATTTTAACATATGAAGAACATTCATATGAATAACTTCAAGTTTCCAGGAAGAACATTGGAATAAACATCATACACAATCTTGAAATCAAAAGATAAACATACAGATCTTGACCAAAATCAGAACCAATCTTGAACCAAAATAAGATCTTGAACAAGAACCTAATCGTCATGGAACAAGAACCCTAATCAGATCTGGTTTCTTCCATGGAACAAGAACCCTAATCAGATCTGGTTTCTTCCATGGAACAAGAACCCTAATCGTCAGTCGTGAATCGAACAAAAACAGAAACCCTAAATAAAAAATGAAGCAGATTGAATGGTGTTCTTGAATGGTTCAGCCGCAAAATCGAACGGAAACACTAAATCTCATAAGAATGGTGTTGTGAAATCATGAAATTGCAGATGAACCCAATCTTGAATGGTGTCGTGAAATCGCAGATGAAATCAAAACCCTAAATCTCGTAAGAACAAAAACCCTAAACTTACCTTAGTCAAAGATGATGGTGTTCTTGAATGGTTCAGTCGATGGTGCAGTCCATTGAGTCGATCGATGAAGATGAAGCAGGTCGGTGGTGGTGATGGTGCCGTCAGTGGTGGTGGTTTCATCGCCCCAAATCGCCCAGTGCTCAACAAAACACAAAATGAAAAATATTCATTATATTATTTTTATTAGATTAATTAATTAATACTAATTTCATTTTCTATTTTTTTTGTTGAAAATTACATTTAACCTGCCACATCATCCATCATGTCACTGCCACATAACATAAACTTGTGCCACATCAGCTTTAACATGCTATAACAAGTTACCATACATTAAATGGTAGTTTTAGAAACTTTGATATATCAAATGGTAGTTTTGAGAGTTGGGTATATACAATAGCAAAAAGTGGCATATTCGATACATTTTTTAAACTAAACCCCAAGAATAAATTAAAGATGGATACAGATATTTCAAGGGGGTTGTTTGTTTGTGGAGAAATTAAAATATAAAATATATGATGCATCATGCAATGCATGATGCACAAATCAAAATATATGCTCACATATCAACTTATGCTACTATGTATGTAGTGAGAGGTTTAATTGAGAACCTTAAATTAAATGAGAAGTAGAGACTCAATCTCAACCGTCCAATTCTCTCCTTCAATGTCATTACACATCCAGAAATTCATCACTTGCACCCTGCCACACTCTATCCCCCCACACTCTTCGTCCATGAATTTCATTTACAAAATGAACGGCTGAGATTGAGTCTCTCATTCTCATTTAAACTTTCTCATATCATATCATATATATATATATATATATATATATATATATATATATATATATATATGGAAAATTTTATTTGAGAACCATTCTTAATGTGAAAACCAATCTGGGTCGTCCAATTTTTCCTCCTTTTGTCATCACTCACCAATGAATTCATCACATTCACCCTGCCACAAGTGATCTCCCACGCTCTACATCTATAAATTCCACTTATCAAATCAACAACTAAAATTGCGGTACTCACACTAAAATCGGTTCTCAAATGAACCTTCACACACACACACACACACACACATATATATATACATATATTATCAAGGCAAAATTTTAAATGAGAACTGCTTTTCATATGAGAACCGCGAGAACCAATTTGAGCCGTCCGATTCTCACTCTTTCAATGTCATCACCCACTCATGAATTCATCACATGCACTTTGCCACACGTGATCCCCCACACTCTACATCAATGAATTCCACTTATTAAATCAACAACTAAGATTAGTTCTCGAAGTTCTCGTACGAAAAATAGTTCTCGTTTAAACCGTTCCATATATATATATATATATATATATATATATATATATATATATATATATATATATATATATATATATATATATATATATATATTTCCAAATCCTTGTATTCTGGTGATTCTTTTTCTTGGGCCTTGTTGCTTGGCATCGTCTAAGAAAACTTGTATTTTGATGTTTTAGCAACAAAAATTTGCCAAAAAAATATAACTATATCAAAAGAACAAAGTTTTAATTAATAAGAAAATTATGTCTATATGGTATTCATGAAGATTGTTACATGGCTTACCTATTGTAATTATAATAACTAATTATACTAGCTTGAAGGTAATAAATAAATTTGAATAAAATATCATTAAAGGATATTAATTGTCATTCCAATAATATTATTATATGAATCATCGATCCAAAGATAAGTCGGCAGGAATTCGATCTGTTACATTATTTATTTAATTTTAATTTTATTACCTTATATGTATATTATTTTGAAATTAAAACTGAAGGAAGAATTTCCTTGAAGGCCGGGGTTATGACAATGATATGTGTGTGTAAAGCGTTAAACATTTCAATTATATTATAATTTAATAAATAGAAAAGTTTCATACGCTCGATCATTTGGTCCAACAATATATTTGAGCAAAGACGGTGACATTTTAATTGATCAATTTGCACCGGCTTTTAGTCGAGATTATTTAATTGTACGAAAGGATGTGTTTACGTAGCTTCATTTATTAAAAGCTCAAGCATATTATTTTTAAAATATAAGCTTAAGGAGCTTTGATTGTTTGAACAAGTTTAATTTTCTATTTTAAAAAAATAAGCTTATAAAAGCTTTAAAATAAAAGATATTTAAAGTAGCTTTTAAAGCTGCTGGAAACTTTTAAACTCAAATTACATAAATAACATTTGATCGATTTTGTTTCTTATTTTAATGTTTTTATTTGTGTTAGTTTATGTTTTTTATAATTATAAGATATAGCTACAACTATTTTGTTAAACATTTGATAAGTGTGTAAGACCTACTTTTAGTGTGGGTGTGTAAGGCCACAACAAAAGACATAACAAAGTAGAATAATAAGCAAAACAAAAAAGATATGATCATTTGTGGACAACAATTTCAGTGAATACTAAGTAAGAATATAAAACAAAGAAAGTTGTAGGCTATCAAATTTCATACCCCAAATAAAGAAACAAGTTGGTATTTTCAGCACAACTCTGAACCAACCGATATGCAATGCAACAGTACTGTGAACAAAGCTAGAACAGATCTTCAATCGAGTGAGTATCAATCGAGTTAATATCTACTGATGTGTAATATGTTTTTTTTAACGGCAAAGTTAGTTGTTAGTAAGTTAGTAACACCAAGTTAGAATTAAACTCCATTGCCAAGGTTTGAACCCTAGACCTCCTAGAAGGCTTTGTCTCCCCCTCACTCTTAACCACTAGGCTAAGAGATCATTGGTTACTGTTGTGTAATATGTGATGGGCTTCAAAATGTTAATTGATCGAGAATCAATCGACTATACCATTTATCGAGGGCGTGGTGCTGTAATCGGCAGTTGATTATCAAGGATTCGAGTCCGAGGACTTCAAATGCTTCTTTTCGTGTTCGTGTAGTAGACATGGGCAAAATCGGTCCTGGACCACAGCCGGTCCGGTCCGGTCCGGACCTAGTCGGTCCTGAGCCGGTCCGGTCCTCGGCGGACCGGTCTTCGCGTAAGACCATTTCGATAAATTCGGTCTTCGGGCGGTCCTAGACCACTTCCGGACCGGTCCAAGTCCGGACCGGTCCGACTTCGGTCCTGGACCGGTCCGTTTTTCGTTCGGGTATTTTTCCGGTTCGGTTTAGATATTTCCGGGTTTTTTTTAGTTTCGGTTTAAAATTTTCCGGTTTTCGATTCGTTTTTTTGTTTGAAAAAAAAAGTGACTTGTTAATTTAAAAAAATTGCAAGTTATAAACTATAAAATATAAACATATATAATTGCAAGTTAATAAAAACATATAAATAACATTGCGATACAATTACAAAATAAAATTACATATTGTTGAAACTTAATTTATTTTTTTAACAAGAAAATGGAACTCTAGCAATGGAGCTTCGGCATTGCCATCACCCCAAGTTAGAGACCCGAAAAATACATATTGTTCGAAAGAAATAACGTCACAAAATATAAAGAGACAACTACTAAAATGGATAGTCGGAATTGAAATTCCAATAGTTGTAACTATCGTCGGTATATGGCACATGCCCATAATAGGCGACTTCGTTCGAGTGGACGTTGGATGATGAACCCGCGTTCATTCTATTTTGAGTGTCGTCAACGTATTCTTCGCCGGGTTCGGGTTCTTCAGTTTCAACTTTAGTGTTAGTGTTTGATGTTCCCGATGCGAAGTCCCTGTTGTAATTCAAGTATTAAACTATAGTTATTGATTCTAAAGTAATACGTTTGACTACCAAGCAAAGAGTGGCCAGGCAGGTCAGTCGGGGGGCAGGATCCTTTCGGTTTAAAACCTTTCGGAAAATCCAACAACCACAAGCCGATCGTGACTATTCTAGACACCACTCTCCGGGTTATATCTACTAGTATTACGATTAGAATGAATAACTAAGTTATGAATAACTAGAACTACATCAAATTGTTTTAGGCTCATGAATTCCTATAATTTCAATTTCATGAATTCCTATATTTTCAATTTCATAAATTCCTATAATTTTAAATTCACAAATATAATAAGTTGTCCATCAATATTTTCAATTTCATAAATTCCTATATTTTCAATTTCATGAATTCCTATAATTTTAAATTCACAAATATAATAAGTATTTAAATAAACTAAACTTAAATATAAAAAAACTAGTATTTAAATAAACTAAACTTAAATATAAAAAAACTAGTATTTAAATAAACTAAACTTAAATATAAAAAAGAATACTTACTAAATGCCGAGCGAGAGAAGAATTAGAGCCGGATAATATTCCTCCACAATGCGTACACTTCGCATATTTTTTGTTATTTTGTTTGAGTTGCACAAAATCCTTCCAAATTTCCGCAACTCGGTTTGTTTTTGGAACTTCTTCGTACGGGAGATTTATATTGAAATCACTTCGACCCGCGTTCAAATTGCTAGATCCTTCACCCGCCATTTTTTATAATCTTGATTCTTGAAGCAAATCAAAAAATTATAAGCAAATCCTTGATTCTTGAAGCAAATTATAAACAAATCCTTGAATTGGAAAAATTGCAAATTATAAGCAAATCTTGAGAGAAAGAAGAAAGAATGAGAGAATAAGTGGTTTAGAGAAGGTGTAGGAGAAAAATGGCAACCAAATGGGGGGTATTTATAGGAAGAATTGAAAAAAAAAAATCGGAAATTAGCCGTTGGGGACCGGTTCGGACCGGCTCGGACCGGTTCGGACCGGTTTGGACCGGTTCTGGACCTGTTTGGACCGGTTTGGACCGAAAAAAGAGCCGTTGCATTTTGAACTTCGACCGTTGGGCATTGGACCGGTCTTGGACCGGTTCGGACCGAGTTTGGACCGGTTCGGTCTTGGACCGGTCTTGGACCGTTTTGGACCGGTTCGGATCTTGGACCGGTTCGGACCGCTTACGTCATTTTCGGTCTCGGTCCGGTCTTGGACCGGTTCGGTTCGGGCGGTCTTTCTTGGACCGATCCGGTCGGTCCTCAGGGCCCATGTCTATCGTGTAGATATATGTAACCGGTCATTAGAGCCCAGAATCCCGTAACTTAAACCCATAATTTTATTTGACCCAAGTAAAAAATACCACGGCCCAATACATCCAAACATTTAAAATAGTTGGCCCATTAGTGAGTGAATGGTTCCATTTTGCGAACATATTTTTCTGTCATTTCATAAGGCTTTTACTTTTTTCAAGTGGAACCTTTGGTGAGTAAAAGAAATGATTTCATGTTATGTTTCTATATTACGAAATAAAAGAATCGATTCTGATTTTTTAGGCTAATTTGTAGCTATCGTATTTCTCCAATTTCTTTGGCTATAGCGAAAGCAATGTAACTTTTTAACGCCAACCGATTATCGGGAAAATCATGGTGCACTGATTACCACAAGCTTTGAGCCTTTAAAGTAATGAGTATTAACTTCGAAATAAAAGCCCACGTAATTATAACAAAAGATCATCTTCAATCATAAATGAAATTTCGATAAAAAAAAAAGGATATAAACATCTGAACTAAATAAAATTCATGATATCCTTCTTTCCTATCCTAATTCTTCAGAAATTGAACAAAATTTTGGAAAATTAGAAAAAACAAGCAAACATTGATTCAAATAATAGGTTAAAGTTTTCATTGAACCCAATTCTAACTAACTCTAATCGTGGAAAAAAAACTATTCAAATAAACGCAAAAGGTAAAAAAAACTCTATACAAATTAATCAACGAGTTTAAACAATGCATGGCCGGATGCAAATCTCTCTATGCGATTCTCGAATAAATCTGATGAAATTTCGGTCCTCCAGTTACAGTCACTGCATCCGCACATTCAGATAAAGCTGCCAAGGTATGATTTTTGTGAATTTCTTGTTCATTTTGATCTAATACAGGGTTTTGATTCGCCATTTCTTCTGTGTGATATAGCATCCGGGAAGAACAAAACCGTGAACCTTCCATTATTTAAAAAAAAAAATTTTGTTTAATATTGACGTATATTGGTGGTGCTTAAGGAGCAGGTTGATGACGAATGATTTGTATTTTATTAGAATTGAAGTCAAAATCAAGATTGATTGTTTTTCCTCTGCGTGATATTAGTAATTAGTTTTCATGATCAATTTTGATTATAAGAAAGTAAAGATATCATAAAGTAAGTTTTCTAAAACTCGTATAGTATTTCTTGAGCTTATCATTCACGGGGAAACTAGTCTGGTCTTGTAAATCCTTGTGCAAAACTGTTTTATTCAGTAGAATGATTTTAAGGCGTTTAATTTGGGGTCAAGAATCATTCTATTTTATGTAAATACGTGGTTTAATTTGTATTTGTATCGCAAATTGAACTCTTTTTGTATGATGCAGAGTAGTTCATGCAATGCTCTGGCTTATGGTTCTGCATTCTCATATATTCTAGTGTTGTGCCTTGTGGTTTAAACAAAGGAAATCATTTTTCTATTCCTGTTCAAGTTAGCTGTGTAATTGAGAAATTAAGCTGTTGATGTGCAGTTCGGTCTGATTTATTATCTTATAAGTCATAAGCTAACACAAACACTTTTTTATTTAATAAACTTATAAGCTCATAAGCTTAAGCCCAAAAAAATAAGCTTACCCAAACATCCCCTTAAAGCCCTCGATAAGCTTTTGACCGTGTTAAGAAATTGGTGTTTCAGTTGGCAAATGAATAGATAGGGAGAATGGCTGAAAGCTAAAGAAATAAATAAGAATATATTGCAAGTTTTCTTATTTCAATAATCATTTTTTTAATGAACGACTTTGGAGATTTTGTTGTTAAAAGTATATTTTACATAATTTTCAACATGTTTAACCATTTTTTTAATATATATATATATATATATATATATATATAGGAAGAAGTTCCATTGAGAACCATTTTTAGTGCGAGAACCGCGAGAACCAATCTGAGCCGTCCAATTCCCCCTCTTTCAATTTCATTGCTCACCCATGAATTCCTCACATACACCCTTCCACACTTGATTCCCCCACGCTCCCCATCCATGAATTCCACTTATCAAATCAACGGCTAAGATTGGTTCTCGCGGTTCTCGCAATAAATTTGGTTCTCAATGGAACCCTCCCCTATATATATATATATATATATATATATTTGATTTCACTTGTTCGACGCATTAATAAGTAAATGAAATTCCCACCTCTCAAGGAAGTGATGAAGCATAATTTACTATACCTAGAAGGATAATCTGGTTGGTCGGGTTGGGGTAGCAGGTCAAATGGTTTCAAGGTAAATAGTTATTTTGTAACCATTAATGGGTCTTACTTGCTCTGATAGATTCAGGTTAGGCAGGTCTGGCGGCATATGAAGTAACTGCATAATTTGCGTTGTAAGACTTGTATATCTTTCACCTCCCCTCTATTGGTAAGTGATCCGGAATTCCCTTTCAGTCTTTTCCGGACCACTACCAGAGGGTAACCACCTTTCCATTAATATGTAACTCTAAGAGCAAACAAAGTGACGCTTGTTTTTTTGTGTTGTACATGGCACTACGGTATAGTATGTTGCAAATTTCACGCCGTAAGTATGTGAATGATGCCATGGCATGGAGTTCTCTATATATAGGAAGAAGTTCCATCGAGAACCATTTTTAATGCGAGAACCGCGAGAACCAATCTGAGCCGTCCAATTCCCCCTCTTTCAATGTCATTGCCCACCCATGAATTCCTCACATACACCCTGCCACACTCGATCCCGCCACACTCGATCCCGCCACGCTCTCCATCCATGAATTCCACTTATCAAATCAACGGCTAAGATTGGTTCTCGCGGTTCTCGCACTAAAATCGCTTCTTAATGGAACCCTCCCATATATATATATATATATATATATATATATATATATATATATATATATATATATATATATATATATATGGGGGGTTCAAACAAGAACTGTTTTTCGTACGAGAACTGCGAGAACCAATCTTAGCCGTTGATTTGATAAAGTGGAATTCATGGATGTGGAGCGTGAGGGAATCAAGTGTGGCAGGGTGCATGTGATGAATCATGGGTGGGCAATGACATTGAAGGAGTGGGAATTTGACGGTTCAGATTGGTTCTCACGGTTCTCGTACGAAAAACAGTTCTCATTTGAACTTTTACCTATGTGTGTGTGTGTGCGCGCGCGCTTGAATTTGCAATCAATTAATTACTTACAATCAAAATCGATTCTGTATGCTTGTTGTATGGAATTAGCTTCTCAATAGGAATATCAATATTTATCATCTGCAACACTTAATCATCGATCAGATCGAGTAGTTAGCTAGTCGTATATATATTAATATAGGTTGGCCAATATATACATATATGAGTTAGTTTATATATAAAACAAATATGTATAACACAATATGCATGGTGCATTTCTGACCTCCTCAGTGTTTCCAATTCTGAAACCATTTTCGTACATATTCAGCGAGAAGGAAGGTCCAAGAGCTGCAGTTAATTAGAAGAAATAATATTCTCATATAAATATTTAATTAAGAGCTCTTATATATGTTTATGCATGTGTGTGTGTGTACAACAAATTAAAATGCATGTGTTACATCGATCACCTTCCAACTGTTCAAGTGTTGATTTGAATAAAGCAGATGCTTTGGCCTTGGCAGATGAATCATGCATAGTAGAATCACCCTACAATTAAAACAAGTGATGTACGTACGTTCACTCTTGATGTATATATACAAGCCTTAATTATTCATTTGATTATTCGACTTGGAGACAAGATTTGGTCAATTTAAGAAGATAAATCGATAACATCAATAACGTGAAATATGCTAACAACATTGTTCATGATTGATAAGCAACAAACAATCAAAAGAATATTCATGTTATGGCTAAAAATTTTGTTATATCTTGCGCAATTTATCACAATATATATACCAACAAAAAGAAATTCACAACATGTGAAATAATGTGACTGAAAACTATGGTAACGAATCGGAAAATATAGTTGAATCTATTTGATTATTCCGGGGATATACTTGTATATGGGCTCGATCAACTCAATAATCGCTAGGCTTTCGGTTATGAATTCATCGTACATTTGTGTTAAGAATGACTTGGATTGGCTTGAATTTTTTTGAGGCTGGAATCTAATTAAATGGCTTTTGAAGTTTGCGAGCACGATGCGTACGTGTATTGGGTTTTGCAGTGCTAGAATCTAATTAAATGGCTCATGTCGTGAATCATATAACTATTATAGAATTTTGAAATCCATACATAAAATTATTATTAAATTTCTGTAAAACTTCTTTATAAACAACATTCATGGTTTTATTAGTAGGGTTTCCTTCATCACCGCAAATTAAAACTTTTAACCACTCATTACTTTTTACTCGAGAAACCGTCACGTATAACTATCCATGAGTAAAAACGTGTATTTTTAATACTTTTTATAAATACTCTTTTTAAGAAATATAAAGTTATATTACACGTCTAAAAGTTTTTAGTATAATATTAATGTGTTTCTCGTGATGGAGCTTTATCCCGACATTGTAAAAACATTACTATAATATTATTGTCGATGTTATAATATCAAGTGCTTTAAAAACATTTTTATTAGCCAATTATACGTTTGAATATTTGAAATTGTAAACTAAATTTATTAAAAGTTAAATAATTATGACATCCATCTAAGTACGCAAATTAGATCGCATAAAATAAGATTCTAACATAGAATAGATTATGTCTATACATACGTAAATCACTTAAGTGTAATTTATTATTCAATTAAATATAATTGAAAACACGAGATCTCACTGAATTCAAATATCCATGTAATAATACTTTTATTTTATGTATCAAGTTATTAGTTAAAAAATAAGAAAACTTAGACAATTAAAAAATTTATATAAAATTTCAAGTTGTATGTGTAGTTACAAAACCCACTATCATGACAATTGTTTCACTACCGAGTAATTATGTAGAGTTCTAGTTTCCGAAGGTCTATTTACTCACAAGTAACAATTAATTTTAAAAAGCTCTAACGGTAGTGGTAGTTTTGTAATTATGACGTAATCAACCTAATATTTCCGATTTTTTTTAATTTTATTTTTAAAAATCAAGGGCTGTGATTGGTGGAGAATTTTTAGGAAATGGAAGAAACCCTTTTCTTTTAATAATATTATAAGATATAGGTTATATTTTTTTTATATAAATCATCTCTCATATAGTTATCCAATACCAAATAATATAAATGCATGCCATGCATTGTTATTGGTTGAAAACAGATGATTTGGTATTGTTATTTATCCAATACCAAATATTAGTAATGTTTACGAGATTAAGAAAATAAACCATCGTTATATTCTAGTTTTTATGTATACTAAATTACGAATTTTTAATGGGTTAAAGTCATTAAATATAGCTGTATACTTTCTTTATTTTACCATTGTGGCACGTTATGTTTTTGTTACACATTTGACCAGCTAACTTATAAAAAACATGTTAATATGTCCATTTTGGTTATTTTGACATGCTATAGCAGGTCACCTTTCCCCCTTTTCTTCTTCACCTTAAAATCGAAACTTTAAACCCGAAATTCTTCACTTATACTTGATAAAAATTAATAATTCTTGAGTCTATGGAAAGGTAATCGAGTTGTCTATAATATAATACAAAAAAACCCTACTAAAAACGAGTCTAATATGAGTCAAATGATCAAAATACCGTAAGGGTGCTTAATGGGTAATACCCGATTTTAATTAACAATTTCTTGACCTATACTTGATGAAAATTAATGAATTTGATGTCTTTTGAAAGATAGAAAGCTTATCTATAATAATGGTAACATGACGTGCACAATGGTAAAATGGAGAAAGTAGACAACTATTTAATGGCTTTATCCCAAAAATTACAGATAATGTCCTAGAAAATTTTATTTAAAAGAAACAAATAAAAAGTTATTAATTTTCATTTACAAATCTGTTTCATGTGATTTATTGTACAAATCTGGAAAGAATATCTGGTCAACAAAAGTAAGTTGTTTATATTTCACGGATATATAAGCCAGTTAATACATATAAAATTTTCGAATCAATTGCCGCGTTGAGATGTTAACAACCACCTTGTTTTCACAAAAAGAAATAAGCCATTAATTTCGCGTGTTTATTGACCGTCATCATATTGAATATGATATTTTGCATTTTTGTTACTAGAATGTCGTAATAATGAAAATGTAATACGGTATTTGTAAACATTGTATTCTAGTGACCAATAATGCTAGCATAAAAGTTGTTTTTAGGAAGTCTTCCTCCCACTATCATACCATCACGTTGTGTCAAATCAACTTCATTCTCTGTCACACAACTATCGCATTTAAACCCCCATCCAACACATCAAATAACAAATAAACAAAAAAATGAGAGCAAAAAAGAACCATTTTTCAATTTTATCTATTAACATTCATGTTAACATTAAAAAAACGAACCTGGTTCCGGTCTTGAGCTTGAGTTGAAGATTCTTCATCACCATGAAAATCTTGATCTTGTTCTTCGATATAGTGTTCGTCAATTGTTTTCGATTGAGGTTTGTATATCTTTCCTTTCTTTGAAATGGTGAACGAGACCACCATTTTTAAGGAAAAACCAGGAAGGATATATGTTTGATTTTTGTTGGTTTCGATCTTTGAGTAATTTTGATGGAACACCTTGTGAGAAGGTGTAGTTTGGAGGATAGTCTTTAATAGGACTGCAATTTATTATAAGACCTTGATATTTCCGGATTTATAAGTTTTACACTCTATTTTATGTGCAAATGAGCAAATATACACTAATATATGTTTTTGGTTGCTTACAGGTTGAATATGGTGGAATACTCGAAAAAGGGCGGAAAAAGAGATAAAAATGAAGAAAATAAGAAAAGTTGTCAACTCCGACATACCTCCACTGTTTTGATCATATCTAGCTCATACAAACTCGGATTGAGGTGATTCAAGCGGCCACAGAAACTAGACTCAGAGGGATACAACTTTAGTTTAATAGTAATCTCTCAAGAAGGCTTCGCGCCTCGAGTCATATAGGTTTCGCGCCGCGAGCAACCCCAGAAATCACCTAAAATTTCTAGAGCGTGCTTAATGCCGCGAGGGTTCATGCTTCGCTCCGCGAGCTTGGTCAACGCAAGTCAAGACACGGGTCAAAGTTCCTCGTGCTGCGAGGCATCAATGCTTCGCGCCGCGAAGCATCGCAGATCAGTTTTCTATAAATTCGATTTTTTAATCAATCGATCAAAACTTTTGCCCTACAGCCAACCCTAGGCGACGTTTTTCAGAGTTTTACAACCCTGGAGGGTGAGGAAACACCCTTGGAGCTTGGAGGATCCATATTCCATCATCATCAGCAACCCGGTTTGTCGAATCTATGGCTAATCTTCGATTAGGCTTGTTTTCTCAGACTTTGTTTGATTGTTTAAGCCTAATTATGGGCTAAACTCATCTTGTATTCACCTTATGATTGAACCCTAGTTGGGATATGCTTTGATTTCCTTGTTTACTGTTGGATTGATACTAGTTCCATGTTTAATCAATGAAAGTTTGGATTTTTATGGTTTTTATTTTCGTTTCCCGGATTTATGGTTCGTATTGAATTTGAATAGGAAGTTCTTATGATGTATGCTCCTCTTTAAATGATTTGACTATGAATTGTTTAAGGGTTTACTACGAAAAGTAATCAGAATCCAGATTCCATAACCTAAACCTAATTTTCTAGGGCTTTACAATCGAGGAAACGGTTAATTTGTATTAAACTTGTTTTAATATGCTTGATGAACTATGCACTAGGTTGTGTGAATTTAGATGATCAATAGGAAGTTGTTATTCTTTATCCATCGCATAATAGTTATATGAAATAGGAGGTGGAGTATAACTAAGTCAATCCAGGTAATCAATTAAATTGATCTTGAAGTATATCACAACAGGGGAGAAAGATTAAGGTGGGTACTTGTTTTTAATTGGTTGTTTGCAAAAGTTCATTTATCTGCTTTATTTATCTGCTTTTAATTAGTAGTTAGTTATTAGTTTTCACTCTCAAAACTGAAAAACCCCACCTTTAGGTTAACTATTAGTTTATCATTCTCTTTGGTGTTGCACTGCTCTCCGTGGATACGATACCCATTACTTACCTTTGCTATACTATTGCATGATCCAGTCATATTTGCTGGTAGTGTGTGGTGAAACTTAGGTGATTTTGGATTTAAATTTATAACTAGATTTCACACGATCAGACCTTATACAAGAAGTATACTTACATACATAGTAATTGATAAAGGCTATGTGTTACCTTAAATGCACGTGTGATAAATTAAATGTAATACGATCATACTAGATTAAACGCTTGTGTATAGATGAGTTGGTTTAAAAAACAATAAATAATAAATATTAATAAAAAAATTATATAATTATAAAACGTGAATAAAATAAGATTAAAAAAATGAAAGACGGGGTCAACCCTCATACCAAGGTAGGTAAAATATGACATTTAGGGTTTAAAAAGAACATATATAAAATTACCTTTAAATAATTTTGATTTAAATTAAAGTTAAAATTGTATATATTTTTTTACCAAGAAAAGTCAAAAAGGATTTTGAATTTTATCAAAATCGATGGTTAATATTTGATAATTATCTAAATTTAATGACTAAGATTATCTAATAGATTTTATGAAAATTAGTCTTTTATTTATAGGGTTTAGTTCATATAAGTGTATCCAATTTTACACATTTTGCTATTATATGTAATGAACTTTTAAACGTACCATTTGATATATTAAACTTTTTAAAGTTTATCAATTTATATATTGAGTCCCTTAGCAGGTAATTTTCTGATTTTTAGTTTACTTTTAAATCCATGTCAGATGACATATAAGTAAATCAATATTCAAATATTTTTCATGAAAATAAATCAAGAACATTCATATTTTTCTACAAACACTAACATAAGAACATGAAGATATATGAATATAAGTAAATCTGGAAACGTAAGAAGGTGTTTAAACCAAGATATATGAACCAGATCTGAACATAAATCCCTAAACATTTCGTTTATGAACCAGCAAATAGAAGATGAAGAACATGATTATGTAGAAGATGAAACCCTAACTCACATTAGCCCTAAGTTCAGATTTGGGGAACCATTGAACAGAGATGGAACCCAAAAATCTAAGAAAGATGGAACCCAACATCAAAATAAACATGGAGAACCCTAAATCGAAATAAACAAAATCGATTATCACCATAATCGGTTCATATAAGAGCCCTAAAACTTGAATAGAAAATCGATTGCAGCTCTGGTCTTATCACTCTTATGAACCTTAAACCAAAACATACCCGTTCAGATCGAAACTCACAATCGCCCATGATGAACCCTATTTGCAACTTAAACCCAAATCTGCACCCCCAAGTCGCACCCAAGCCGCATTCAAGTCTGGAAGTCGATGGCCAAATCCGAAGTTGTTTGAACTACAAATAGGTATAGATCTGAAGACGATTGTGGTTTAGGAAGTCGATGATGGTGGTTGTGGTAAACCCATATAGATCGATGAAGATGAAAACCATCAAAACTCGTAAACCCTGACTTGAAGAACCCAGATGAAATCTTCGATGGAGCCTCTCAATCTGAACCCTGATAAAATCTTCATGTTTATTTTTATTATTATTAATATATTATATATAGTTATATATTAATAAAGTAAAGATTTCATTTTTTATTTTTTTAAATCATGGAAAATTCAAGTTATATGTCATGTCATCATCCACATAAGCAAAACTAGTGCCACATCAGCAACTTACCTCCTATACCAGGTTAAATACTAAAATGATAAATTTTAAAAAAGATCAATACATCAAATGGTAAGTTTGAAAGTTCAATACATATAATACCAATAGGTATAAGGTTGGATATACACTTTTATGAACTAAACTCTTATTTATATTAAAAGATGGTTTTCGAAAGAGTATGTGATAGGAGATTAAATAATCTCATTAGAGTCATACAACGTGATCCATGCTTATTTATGTAATTAATCACCAAATTTTGTATATTTTTCAAACTACTTGGCATCTTAAAATCACTATATACAATAAATTTGCATCTATTAGATTCACAGTTAACAATTACGACCCCTTACAAAAAAAACTATATTTAAGCATGGGTCATACTTAGCAAACACGACCCAAAACACATCAATTTTACATTCGCTCGTATGTACTGTGGATGGAATACGTGTAAGGGGCCAGAGTTAGCCACACGAGCCAAATAGACCCAAAAGAAAAAAAAACCAGCCACTCAAAGTGATTTTAGGTTGTCAAGTAGTTTGATAACTAAGGTAATGAGCATAGGACCTTGTTGATTGCATATCCCGTCGAATTTTGGGGTGAAATCTTTCCAATGGTAAAGGGTAGAATCACCATCCTCCCCTTGGCGGACATGACGAAACACCTCTATCACTCACACTCCCGATAAAACAAGTGTCAGTTCAGCCTCTCTCAGTCACACTCCCTCTATATCTCATGCACACAATATTCATATAAAAATGAGATAAATGTAAAAAGGTAGAACGAGAGGTATTTCATAGTTTGAAACATAAAGAGGAAGAGTCACGTGACATTGAAATAACAAAAATGATGAGTGACGATAGTAGGAAACATGCTCTACAATTTAATATAGGGAGTTGATTTTTCCACTTATAAATTTGATTTATCCACTAAGGTATAACATCTTTGAAGCTATGTTTCAAGTTAGTGAAGCATGAGTTTGTAGTAGATGAATCAACTTTATAAGTAAAAATATCATCTCCCTTTAATATAAGCTGAACAAAAGGTTATGTGTTTGATGTAATTAAAGTTAAGCAAAAACCAAAAAAAAAAAAAAACTAATGCACTCTGATATTATATATATTTTAAATATTATACTTATATACAATTACTAGATTAAATATTTGTGTGATACACGAGTTGTTTTAAAAAATGATAAATATTGAATATTAATAAAAAGATATAAAATAATTATATATCACGAAATAAACGAGAACTTAATAAGATGACAAGAGACGACATTAACACCCACTTCAGCAATAGAAGCGTCGACACATGGTTGAGGGAAAAAATGATGGTAGTACCATTGTATCATCGTATGAGGAGACACTATTGTATTTCATATATAAATCATCGATCATTATTGTTCGAAATAGGGCAATAAGGTCAAATAATTATTGTTTAAATTTTTTTAATAATTATAAAATGTTTTAAATTGATAAAATTAAGAGTTTGGTTAAATATGATATTATGATATTTAATAAAGAGTAAATATGATATTTATAAATTAAAGTTGACAAATATAATATATATAGTTTAAGAAGGACATATATAAAATTTCAATAGTAATTTTCATTCAATTTTGACCATAAAAATCTAAGCTGGAATTCAAAATTTAATTAAATAAATGGTTAAGACCGAGTAATTAAATTTATTTTATTAGATAAAGAGTCAAGATAATCTAATAAATTTGAATCATGTTAGTCGTTTATTTAATTAAGAAAATCTCTTACACAAAGTATTAGAAATATAATTTGTAATACGTTGCAAGGAGTGTGAAGTTTATTGGTATCGTGATTTAGTCAAAATTTTGCCACTCAAGATAACCAAGTTCGAATACTAAGTTACTAACTCTTGCGATTTTTAGGTATTGGAAATTTCAGTATTAAAAAATAGTTATATAATATGTATGTGGAAAAATTTAAATAGCAGTACTATAATGGTTAGACACGATTTAACTTTTAATGGCTTTGTAGTCGCGGGTTCGAATCCAAACTTCAAAAATCCATTTCCTTCTCTTTCTTTTTGCTTGACTCTTCAAGCGTTGCTCACACATCAAAATACATTTTTTCGTGATATAAAGGTTAATAATGCTAAATAATTAATTTCGGATGTAATAGAAAATAAAATCTAAATACATTTGAATCTCAACAAAATGATGTATAACAATCCTATATGTTATCTTGTTTCCCACTTAAGTTAAAATAAATTTGTTTGAATCTTTGTATATTTTGTTTAATTGACGTACAACAGTTTTCAACAACAACAAAACTCGATTTTACCCGAACGATGTATAAGAGATATAAAATATAGATAATTATATATTCTACCGGAAAACAGAAAAACTACTTCCACAATAACTGCCGAGTTAAAAAATGATTATAATTAACAAATATGATAATTAATACATGTAATATTTTGTAGTATTATTATTATAAATATCTATTTATATTAGTTTATAACCTAACTAGTTTTAATGCCTGTGTAAATACACGGGTCATACATAATTATTTATGTAAAAATTGTTTAGTTAAATATTTGATTATTTTGTAGGAACAAAAGAATAGTTTGATCGTAAAAAGATTTATATTAATTTCCATCTAATTGAAAAAGTAAATGATAACAATATTAAAAAACTATTGAGAGATTGATATTAATTTTAAATTTATACAAAATATTATTTAGTTTGTATTTACAAAATACTAATTTTATCACCTTCTAATACGCATGCTTTATGCAAGTTAACTAGTTTATTGTCCCGTGCACGCACGGGTATTTCAGAATCGTATTTGAGATATTAAAATTTTCAAATAGAAATATTGCAATAAATGAAATATCACCGAAAACTTACATATGTCAGAATTTTTAACAATTTTTTTTTGAAACACTTTTTTGTAATAAAAATAATGCAGTATATTAAATATCACATTTGTGATGGGAATATACTAATTTCAAAAAAGAGTCATATTACAATAAAATTTATACCAAAACGTAGATAAAAATGAGACGGTCGTAAATATATAATTATTTTTTCTCTAAACAAAATATATCACAAGTTACTAAACATAATTTATAAACAACTTATAATTAATTACATTAGTATATAATTTCTATAAAAACCCCCTCATATTTTCTTAAAAACCTATAAAACCCCTCACAATTTTCATCCAACCCCTCTCAATAGATTTAAAATTATCCACGATTTTTACTTTCCAAAATTGTTTTAAGATTGGAATAATTTTGAAATTGAAGGTTGTGATTGGTTAATTAAGACTCAATTTATAATTATTTTTAGAAAATTTGCATGCTTTTTATATATATATATACTAGCATATTACCCGCGCAATGCGGCGGCGTCAACTAATTTCTACTCAGTAACCTGCTTGTTTTCGGTAATGAAATACAGTGATAACAAATAATTTTCCTTTGGCAAGTGGCAACATGTCTATTTTCTTTATCTTTTTTCTATTTTATTTATTATTATTCTATTCTCAATCAACTCTTTTATTATTTTAAAATAAATTTTGAGAACAATTAAATAAGAAAAACGATCTCTACTTATAAAGTAGGTTAAATTACATGACAATACAGAGCGTAAGTTAGTAATTTGAAACTATTAAAAATTAAGAGATTAAGATTATAGAATAAATTAATTTAAAACTATTAGTTATATGAGCTATTTTAAAAAATTAAAATATATGTTTATAAGTTCTAATTATATGTTATTCACGTTTATAAGCTCTACTTAATTATACACATTTTTTTGATAAATAAGTTAAAATGTTTATAACATAATTGAATATTTATTATTTGATTTTTTTTAGGTATGGAAGGTTTAGTTATTAAAATATAATATAAGAATCTTATTAAATGCATCTAGTAGTTACTTTATATAATAGTTTCCATTTATATATATGAAGGGTAATTTAGTATATTCAACTTACTTAAAAATTAAGAGTTTTTAGGTTGTAAATGCTTTATATAGGAGTAAGATATATATATTTCAAATGTAAATTAATTAAAGATTATTTTTATCTAATTCACATTAGTTTGACTTTAAAAAGTCAAAATCAAAATTTTAGAATTAAAGTAATTAACAGCTAAGATTAAATTTTTTATTAAATGAAGGGTCATGATCATCTAATAATTTTTTTTAAATTAGTCTTTTATATATATTAGAAGATTATTATAATATAAAGTATTTAGTAATTTAAAATACCTAGTTATTCAAATTTAATTTTCAATAAAAAATCCTTCGAATATCGATTGTAAAACAAGTTAAAAATACTAACAATATAAAACGTGCACCTTCTATCTCTAGCCAACACCTTAACTCGGATTTTACTTATCTTTCTAACTGTTAATCCTAATTCTTATTCTCCACAAATCCTTATCCTAAAACAAGATTTTTAGAAAATAAATATTCATTTAAGACTATTCTCACTTTATCCTACATCAAGAAGAGGTCCTCCGAGTCATTCTCAATCTGTCTACTAAGATACAATTTTATAAATTAAATATTTGTGTTTTGAATGTTTCTCGCTTTCTTTTATAATTTTATTTTAAAATGTTAATTTAAGTATATTGTTTCCGTATATAGCGGACAAATTCTTTTTAATATATAATCAAAAATAATATGGGAAGTATTTGACAAGTTTATATATATTTTTTAACAACAACGAAAAGATTTATTAGAAGAGAAACTTCGGTATAGTCATCATTTCAACCTAACAAACAAATAAATATATATAATATAAAATACTAACAAGATACTAACAAAAGTTATAATACAAACTTTAGAATATAGATACCGGATTACAACTCCAAGATGAACACATAAATCATTATATTTATTCCTATATTTCAACCATGTTTAAAGAGATGCTTGAACTTCGCTTATTATAAACGAGACTAATGCACGTTTGTCATTAAACACCAGCTCATTCCGAACCTTCCAAATACACCAAAAAGCACCACCAGCGTGTGTTGGTAAAACGCATAATAACGTAACCATAATTAGTATCATTGACGCATAAAATCCTTTGACTACTGTGTCACTCAAGATGGTGTGGAGGGGTTGCGCTGAAAGAGAGTTTTCTGAGAATTTATGTGTTAGCAGTGAAAAAAAAAGGAAGGTGTGTACGTTTGGGGAGTGGAGGGGTTCGAGCTGGGTTTGGAATATTGAATTGAGGAGGACGATTTTTTATTGGGAAGTTGGTATATATAGTGAGTTCATGGATGTTTTGAATTCTTATTGCCCGAGGAAGAATCTTGTGGATAGGGTAAGCTGGAAGTTTGATATTAGTGGCGAGTTTTCAGTGGGAAGCCTATTAAATAAACTACATGAGGAAGAAAGAGTGCAAGGTGTAGCCAAAGTCTGGGAGTATTGGGGACCGCCTAAGGTGCGACTGTTTGTGTGACAAGCGGTGTGGAATGATATTCCTACGAGGATGGAGTTAGCAAGGAGAGGGGTGTTGAGGCCTAATGATATTGAGTGCGCGTTCTGTAGTAGCGAAAGTGAGTCCACTTTTCACCTAATGTTACATTGCAAAAAGTCCTGGGAGGTGTGGTCTAGGGTGTTGAGTAGGGTAGGCTTAAGTTGGGTGGTGCCTAGAAGTATTGTGGACCTAGTGGATTTATGGCCAAAGTTATGTTACAGTAAGTGGATTAGAAAAGTATGGATGCTAGTGTTGTATGGGGTGATGTGGACTCTGTGGTCCGAGAGAAACAATGCAGTCTTTAATAATAAACAAAAGAGTGTAGAAAGAGTGGTAGATATTATATGGACTAGAGTAGGTCGGTGGTGTTTTGCGAAATGGCCCACGGTGGTTGGATCATCCCTGGATTTGAGTATTAGACCGGTGGAGGTTCTAAGGGGCGATAACTTGTTGTTCCTGAAGGATCTCAATAACGTAGGGGTGGGGGCGGATATTTTACTGATGTGTGTAGATGGATCAGTGAGTCGTGTGGGGGTTAGAGCAGGTATTGGGGGTGTGTTTAGGGGGTGAATAATGGAGAGTTAAATGGTGCTTTCTCCAAATCTATTCCAATGTGTACTCCGGTTCTGGCCTAGCTGGAAATTGTGTTTTATGGGTTACTAGTTCTGAGAAGTAACATGTCAGTGGATTCTGGATCCATCAGGATTCTCACTGATTCTATGCAAGTAGTTCAGCTGGTCAACAATGAAAATGATCATCCAGTGGGGGTTGTCGAGGTTCTACGTAGAATTCAGGAGCTAATTAAGGTATTTGAGAAGGTTATAGTGCAGCATCTCCCTAGAGATCTAAATAGGGAGGCCGATATTCTAGCAAGAAAAGGAGCCGGTAGGACAGTTCCCTGGATTGCTTGGGTATAGAACCAGCGTTCGGTATGCGATGTTTTGTACACTTACTAACTAGATAGGATTCTAGTTTGTGTTTCGTATGCAGGTTTCTCTGGAATGAAGAATGATGTTCTAGGAGTGGCAAGAAAGAGATGTTACGGTAAGGTGATGTAACTTTGTGGGTACTGTGTCATAGTGTTAGGTGTGTGGGTCTCTATCTCAATGTGAGTAGTGTTGCGTCCTGTGTGCGATTAGAGGTAGTGTAGTGTCTTTGGGGTGTGGTCTGGAGTTAGTCGATGTGTGTGTATCTCAGGATCACATGGTTGGTGTGGGGTGTCGTTTTTTGTGTAGTGTGTCGTTTTTTGTGTGATGTGTCGTTTTTTGTGAGTATGGCTAAAGTTCCTATATGGTGTTGGTGTGGGTGGTTGTATTTATTAGCATTCTGATTATAGATGATTGTGAGAAGGTTGTTAACTATTGAGAATATCAATGACGGGATTTCCATGAGTATCCTTGGATTTGGGTTGGGTTGGAGATACAAGGGTGGTGATGGTAGGTATAGTGGCTGTGGCTACACATTTTTATGGAGTTATATGGTGGCACGAGACATGCACACACTTCCACTTTGCATTCTTACGCTTGGTAGCCATGGTCATAGGTTAGCTGTTGGGGTTCGCTTTTGTGCAGGAGGTTACACTTCTTTTTGTAGCCACGAGGTGATAAGGGGGGCATTTCAATCCCTTTCGATTTGCTTAGCCATCTAGTTTAGCTATTGCAAATCCTTCTTTCAAGCCTCAGAGTTTTGTATTCTTGCGGTTCACGGTCCTTGGGAGGGGGGAGGGTTGGTGTTTGAAGCTTTGTGGTAGAGGCAGGTGTGGTAGGGGCCGCTATAGGTTGTGGTGTATAAGGGGGGAGGTATTGGCGTGCATATGGCGTGATGGAGGTTAGGAGGATGGTTGAGATGTGGGGTGCCTTTCCCTGTCCAAACCCTTTGAGCCACATATTCCTTCTTTTTAGGATAGGGCGAAAAATATTATTTTACTATTGAGAGTATGGTTCATTTGTCCATGTTTAGGTAGATCCCTGTTGAGCCCCAGAGTTCTTTCGTTAGATGTTGCTTTCCCCGTTAGTATGAGAGTGTTTAATAAGCAACTATGACTGTTATATTGAGCGCTGGTTTGGGCGACGACTATTGGTGCGCCATTATGCTATGGTCTGGTGCTGCAAGAATATAGCAGTAACGAGACATAATACCTATTGTTAACTGCTGCGGTGCGATAGTGTGTGTGTCAAGATTACTGGTGTCTATGAGTACTTGGTTCCGGTTCGTGATCCCGCTGTTTTGTGTTGCTGTTTCGCCATGGATTCGAAACTGATTATGTTGCTGATATGACGCTAGCTATGATATTGATTTGCTATGTACTGTATTGTTGAGGCGCTGGTGTGTGCTTGTATATCTAGTAGCCATTTATTGTGTGGTAATGTATGAAGTATGTGGGTGACATTTGTGCATTCATGGAAGCATACTCCATGATTTTGAGATGAATGAAAGTTGAACCTTGCTATTCAAAAAAATAATAATAATAAGAGTAATACAGTAAAACATGAATGATCAATATCAATACAATTAATGTGTTCCATAGATTTAATAGATACTCGATATAAAAATTAAAGTTCAAAAAATCTGTGTAGTTATTTTTAAAAATTTAGAAAAAAAAAATGAAAAAAGAGTATATAATTTCCTAAAATTAAATTGTATTGTGTGTGTACAATGGTTTAAAAAAGGAAAATATATCAATACTGGTTATCAATTTTTTGAATCAATGTTATTGAACGTGTAGTCGTGTAGCATGAATCACAGTTGTGTCAGCAAATTTTAATTTATTCTTTCTATATATGTTATTTTCTTGAAAAGCTGTATATATTCATTTATGTATCAAGAAAAATAATCGATTTGATATTAATTTAAGGGAAAATTACCATTTTTGCCAACATACTATTCATCTTTTTTCAATTTTACCAACATTCTTTTTATTTTATCAATTACACCATTATACTTTCAATATTTTTCCAATTTTACCAACATTCTTTTTATTTTATCAATTACACCATTACACTTTCAATATTTTTCCAATAAACACAAGGCCTACTAAGGCTGACAATTTGGGTCGGGTTCGTGTTATTGGGTTCGTGTTGTTCGAGTTTGGGTCAGTTTCTTGTCGACCCAATTTCGACCTATTTATTTTCGTGTCAGGTTCGGGTCGGGTCACTTTTTTCGTGTCGGGTTCGGGTCGTGTTTCGTGTCAACCCATTTCAGTCAAAAGTATTTGACTAGTATTTTTTTTATTTTCAATTATGGTTTTCGAATACGGGTTTCGGGTACGGTTATCAATTACGGTTTTCGATTATGGGTTTCAAATACGGTTTTGGATTAAACATAATATAAACCATAAATGAAAAGAAATTCTTAAAATTATATGAAAATGGAGAAAAAAAACTTTGCAGTAATATTTAAAAAAACAAACTAAGCAATTTAGAATTACGGAAATCACGTATTAAAGTAAATTTGCAAAGGTTTATAGTTAAGGCTCTTATTTACGATATATAAATTTCTTATATTAACTTTAAAAAAAAAACAAACTATGCAATTTAGAATTACGGAAATCATGTACTAAAGTAAATTTGCAAAGGTTTATAGTTAAGGCTCTTATTTACGATATATAAATTTCTTATATTAACATTTGTAGCTTGATGTTTATCTAATTGTTAACTAGTCAAATACTTTTTACCGAAATCGGTTGACACAAAACACGACCCAAACCCGACACGAAAAAAGTGACACGACCCGAACCTGACACGAAAATAAATAGGTCGAAATTGGGTCGATACGAAACTGACACGAACCCAATAACACGAACCCGACCCAAGTTGTCAGCCTTACCGCTTAGTAGGTAAACCTTGTGTTTATTGGAAAAATATTGAAAGTGTAATGGTGTAATTGATAAAATAAAAAGAATGTTGGTAAAATTAGAAAAATATTGAAAATGTAATGGTGTAATTGATAAAATAAAAAGAATGTTGGTAAAATTGGAAAAAAATGAATAGTATGTTGACAAAAATGATAATTTTCCCTTAATTTAATACTATAGTTGTTTACACTTTACAGTTCATTATCCTTACGGTATTTAATGAGGCCCGCAATTTACATAAATATTTTATAACTAATTTTTTTTATTGTGAAATTTACATCAAGATATAATTAATTTTATTTTATCTTAGTTATTATTAGTTTATTATATACGATAAACATTTTATTTTAAAACAATACAATCAACTTTTATAATTATTCTATTGTGTCCAAATTATGTATAATGAGAACTATGATAAAGTACACTATGTACAATGGTAATTATAAGTAGACAAAAAAAATAAAAAATATTTAAAAGTTGTATGTAGTTTTTTAAAAATTAATTATGTAAACTAGAAACTAGGATGAAATTCATTATTTTCTTACAATTTGCTCTTATTTATTTTCAAAACGCTATTCAACTTTAAATATTGAAAATGGGTGAATGCATAATTAATACATGTAATAAACTTTAAAATTTAAAGTTTAAACATTTCTATTTTGGAAATGCAAAGGATCGTAAATTAACAATTTACTAATATAACAAAATTTAATGATAGTACAGATTTTTTTTAATCTTTGTTTTTAATATATATTTAACGAACATGAGTTATGATGCTATTATTCTATTTTTAGAATTTTTCCATCAATTATCTCCTTTAATTTCTTCAAATGGATACAAATGAGTTGTTTCTTTTAATGCGATTTTTAAATGATTTATTTTGTTAACGTTGTATATCTTAACAAAAACATTTATTCAAATCATATAGTATATACATATATCTATATCGTGATTATTTACATAAACATGTATAACAATTGAATTAAATTAAAATATTCAAAGTTTATTATAAAGAGGTTTTACAAAAACTTTGATGATTTTATAAATTTTTGACTTAAATCAAAACTTTCTCTCTTTTTAAGAAATTTTATATACATATGCATGTTTTACATTTGTTTACTATATATGTTAATACTCTTCAACGCTATAAAACTTTAAAATCTACATTAATCATCATCGTGTTAATACACAAGTGTTTAGCTAGTATATATTGATAAAAATTATTATGATGTTATCATTCTACTTTGAAAAAAAAATATCCACTAATTATACCCTTTATTTTTTAAAATGGAGAATAAATAAATCTTTAATTTTGAGTTGGGTGTGAATCTTAAATAGAAACGCCCTACCTTTCATATGCAATGTCTAAATATTAAAATGCATTTCACGTTTTATGTCATCAGCAATAAGCTTTCTTAAAGAGCGGGGAGCTTAAAGTTCAATAGTTTGTTGATAAAAAGTTTCTAAAAATTCGTAAGGCTTAGACCATCAACATCTATATTGGAGTTTGAAGTTACCCTTTGTCACATCAACATCCATATAATCTCTCACTTTCAACTCTCTCTATAACCCCTAAACCCTACGTCCAACCCATATATATTATTAACTATAAAATGAGGCAAGAAAAGAAAAAAACCGATGAACTGCAACTAGTATGGGAACCAGCTTGGGTTGGAGTCAGCACCATCTAGTAGAGGTGTGATGGTGTTGAGAGCAACATGATTAACCAGTTACCAGCCAGTGCTGGCTGCTTTCGGATGCGGATGATCTTAGTTGAAACGAAAGAGAGAGAAAGAAAAGAAAAACATCAAAGTTTGTCTTTTGAATTAAAAAAAAGTAAATAGAAGAAAAAGAAGAAGAAAAGAGAAGCTATCTTATCAAATATGAAACTAAAAAATAAAAATGATTTGAAAAGAAGGTCCTACATTTTCTTCATTTTGCTTCCTTGATTCCATCTCAAATGCACAACTTAATCGTTACTTATTATTAGGGGTTTTTTTAAAGTGAGTTTGTAAGCTTATAAGTTTTTGAGAGAAAAAAATGTTTGGATTAGTTTATAAGTTATAAGTTAAAAAAAAGTGTTTAACTTAGCTTATTAATGTAAAATAACAAAAAAAAAAAAGACACCCTTACATTAGAGAATTATATAAGTCACCGTTATTTGTTTTAATCACCATTAGTTCACAAAATTAGACAAAACTCTTATTTTTTAATCACCATTAAGAGACCGATTATATAAAATTATACATCATCAAAATACATAATTTAATAATACAATACATATATAATTGTCAATTATATCGCATTAAATCTTTAGCAATCATACTCTAATTGCGTTTATATATAAATCATCATCTATACGACTTGAATATGCATATTCATTTGTTCATCACTGCTAGAAGAGGTGTGAGCTTCAAAATCTCTGTTTACATTGAAAGATACTTGTTGCACTCTATCAAATCCGCCATCATCATTATTTTTCATTCTAATATAACTATGAATTATGATAGATACTACCATGATTTTCACTTGCGTTTCATCAGGTAAATTAGCATGCATGTCTTTTAAAATTGCTCATCTAGCCTTTCATACTCCAAAGGTTTGTTCAATGACATATCTCAACAACGAATGATAGTAGTTAAATGTCTCCTTCGCTCCTTTGGGAGCACGCACAACAACAGTTTGTCCACGATGAAAATCCGGTAAATGGTAACGAATATTAGTTCCCTTATATATAGCAAAATAACCTCGAGCATTTGGATATCCAACATCAACAAGATAATATTTATCCTTAACATATATTAAAATGAACTATTATTAATAAATCAAAACATGTAAACAAAACATAAGAATCTATATAAACCAAAAATAGTCTAACCACCCATTGGATGCGGAAACTAAAGTTCATGTCTATGCAATGATTCGGTAAAAATTCTTTTATGAAGGGTTTTGATAAGAAAAAAAGGAAACATATTTTTTGGGAAGAGATGATGATTTTTTTGGGGAAGATAATGGTGTAACGTGGGGTATTTGCAGGTACGGGGAAGAGGTTACAGTTTTAAAGAAGAAAATGTTATAGTTTTGTGGAAAGAGGACGTTACCCGGAAAAGATATATCAATTATAAAGAGGGTATAAAAATAAATGTGTAATAATAAGTCTGACGGAAGAAAATAAATTGATTGACGTTGGCTTACCAAGAAAGACTTATTATTATATATATGAATATAGGGGAAATCATCCGTAATGTTAACATCACCTAACTTAGGTGATGTTACACTCACAAACAACTTTAATGAAGGGTAATTTAGTCATTTCAGTATTTACTCATTTAAATAGTTTGTGAGTGTAACATCACCTAAGTTAGGTGATGTTAACATTACAGATCATTTTTCCATGAATATAAGTCTAAAAGCTTAAGCTATTAAGCTAAGCTAATTATGTAACAAAATAAGCTAAAAAGGTAAAAAAAAAAAAACCCTTTTTTAATAAAAAAGAAAAGAAAAAGAACCGAGCGCAAAAGTCATCAGGACAAACTACAACCCTCTCTGAACAACCCACCTTATTGATTCACCATCCGTCAGCAGCGTCACCATCTCCATCACCGTTGCCGATCTACCGGCAACCAACTGCTAATCTGGCGCGGTGACTAATTCATCGTCGTGTGTATGTTACTCCTTTATCTGCAATACACCACTTTTTTTGTGTGTGTGCCCTAAACCCCCTAATAAAACCTTATAATCACCATCATTTCCGGCGATGAAGGACATACCGCCTCCGTCTTCGTACGGATCCGTGTACGTGCCTCCGCATCACCGCCTTCGCTCTGTCATCACTTCATCTCCCTCTGCCCCAGATATATCCTGTACACCCCCTGCTGTTGTTGACAATAACAAGAACAAGTCTTTTGTTAATTCGTCTCATAGTAGTAATAGTAATAGGTTAACCAACCCTTATCCTTACTTGCCTCCTCATCTACAGCACCAAAAGAGTTACTCACTAGTCCATGACGTTGCGGGAGAAGACTCCCATAGCGAATTCGAGCTCCCTATTCACCCTGTGAGTATTATTCTAACTACGTTTCTTATAGCCGACTCTTAGTATTTTGGAAATGTGGATATTTTAGAAAAGAATATAATGGCGTTTATTTAACCTAGCTGAAGTACAGTTTTAGGTTGTCAGGGAGAGGATAACGTGGGTTGTTTAGTAACATACTAACTCTCTCAGTTCATTCCCTAGTTGTATCTTTAATCTGTGATTATCTTGGCAATGGTTTGTAAAATCATCAGGAGGCAGCATCACTGCTTGCACTTTTATGTAATCATAGAAGGTAATCCATGATAAAACCACCAAGAAGTAACAAAGTCATACATACCACAGTGTCACAGCATATTCTAAAGCTGTTGGATTGTAGGAGGAATTGCTGTTGGGATTTCATAGCAGTATGTCATTTCCTTGTTTCCAATCTAATAATATTGTTATTGAACAACCTGTATTGGTTATAAAACTACAAGAAACATCAATCTTACTCTAATCACTTGAAAAGGAGGTAGCTAACTGAAAAGTTGAATACCACAAGGATACAACATCAGATGGCTGCTTTTTATCAATCCAACATGGTCCCTTATAGTGTTTTTCACATGACAGTAGCTATCATTCCATACTGCAACAATGGGATGTCAATGCTTGTGTAGTATTCAAAAGGGTTATGCATATCAAGTGAAGACACACGTCTGCAGGTGCGCGCACACACACACACATTACTCCCAGTATGGCAGTATCTGAGATAGGTGAGAATATCATGTCAAAAGAAATCCATGAATTCCATATAATATGATGTTTTGAGGCCTCAAACAAATTACAGAATCCTCAATTTTCTAAAAGTGATATATAGTTCAAGTACTAAAACCTCCAACTTGTCCTAAATGCTAAGAGGATCATGTTGCCCTTGTGATAGGAGACACCTTCCTTAAAAAAAAGAAGGGGCGGGGGTGGGATGGTGGATAATTTGAGTACCACATCGATGAATTCAAAGCTCCTGTTTTTGTTTAAATATTTGATATATTCATAAATTATTAGTTACAATTTTGCAAGCCTTAACATAATATTAGGTGGTGTTAAGTGACTGAGGAACCTTCTTGATCATTAGATATTATAGTGGACACATAAGCAGTTGCCTAATCGCTCCAACTTTAGTAATTGTATGTGTGTATAGCATGAAAGTAGACGTGTTCATGTGACTGTGAGCTCTTAGTTACTTTTTGAAATTTCATTAGGAGTACGAGTGCTAAACATTTACAGATTCTAGTCTTCAACATGAAGGAGAAGAATTGCATACCTTTGTAGAAGTAGATATATAATGTCATAATCATTTTAGTAATGGTGCACGGTTTAGACAATGTTAGTGAAGCAGGAACCCAGGAATGAGCCATGGAATGTGGTGTAGCACGACACAGGCCATTTTCCAAATTTGGAAAGAAGAAATATAAATTATTAAATTATGAAATTTGAAAGTCATAATGTTGAAGCAACAGCTATTATTTAATGGCATAGCAAAGATAGAAGGACAATAAGTTAGTAATGGTAAAATCCTTGAAGAACTAGATAACACTGTACCCCTTTTCTATATGACATGAATCACAAATATTTCTATAATCTGAAGTCAAACTGTTCCTAAGTGAACACATAGAAACTTTTTAGCATTTGATATTAAAAATCGCAACAGCTCCCTAGCTTTAACTATAAGTCAGTAACACACCAACAACAAATTATATAAAATTAACATTTATGAGGAAGTTACTTATCATTCTTCCTCATAAGTAGTTATATAATTTTGTGACTCAAATATTAAAGAAAAGAGTTCCAACGGAGCCGTAAGAGTATTCCGTTTGCAAAGCCCAGCTCGCGAGTTCGATTCCTATCATTTGCATTTTTGTTTTTTTACCTTTATTGTAGGTGAAACAAAGTTGGAGCATAGTAGATCCCTTTATAGCAAAACAATATTATAATATATTAATATCATATGCAAAAAAATTTAACAGACAAGAGAATTTTGTGGAGTTCATGCTTTCCAAGTCTTCGACGTCAAGAGTTTAATCTCAGGAGTTTAATTCTTATACCCCTCTTTTTTCTATTTGGTTTTTCTTAACAATCCCATATGTTTTGTTTCCTTAAATTTGTTTTCCTTTTTCTTCTTTGATCTGTTCTAACACATAAGTATATAATTATTTTTACTTTAAAGTTAAATTTTTATGTTTATGAATAGAATTAGGGTAGCTCTGAACATTCTTCTTCGGTTTCAACAAATAATTTTATGAGTATTCTAATTTTTAATTTTATTTTTATTGTGCGGCTAGGATCTTTTACACATTTAGATGAAGCGAGGGATGTATGTTGTTTGACAAAAAAAAAGGATAGTTCTATTAGAGCTTTCTCTTCTTTCTTCGTGAAAATCTATCTTCAGTTGTAAAGATTAATAATACTAAAATTATGATGTACACAATACAAAAAGTAAAAATTAGAATTGATTTGTTCATCCTTATCTTTGTATCCGGCCGCAGCGCATGGGTCACAACATCTTCTTGTTAACACAATGAGAGTTACATTGTGCATTTATGCAATATACCGTGACAGAGATTCATTCGTGAGGCAATGAAAACTTAAGTGAAAGTTATTAACATGCATTTAACTGCAAAAGTAAATTAACCGACTTAAATTAAGAGAACTAGTTTAATAAACAAACAGTAATTTTATTATATCATTTAACTATGGTAGTAGGTGATTATATATATATGAGTTAATTGCACCAATGGTCCTTTAACTATCCTAAAATTGCGACTTTAGTTCTTTTTTTCAAAAAGTTGCAAGGATAGTCCTTTAACTCCCAAAAGTTGCACCCATGGTCCTTTTTAACAGTTTCCGTTTGTGAGGTCTATTAAGTCAGGGGTATTTAGGTCTTTTTCTCCTTTTTTACATTTTAATTAATTTAAAATAATATTTTAATTATAAACCTCTCTCCTCTCCTCACAATCATTTCTCTCTCTCTATCTCTCTCTCTCACACACACACACATACTTCTGTCTCACTCACTGGACCATCACCCCCCACCCTCCACCTAGAACCACCGCCTCCAATCCTCCACCTAGAACCACCGCCTGAACACCACAGAAACACCACCACCACCACTAACACACCTTCTCACATCTGCCATCACCACCCACCTCCACATCTCGTTTGCAGACTTAAAAACCCAAATCACCACCGCCATCACCACCCACCTCCACATCCGATTTCCACTCACCTGAACATAGACAAACCCTAGATCTGAAACACCCTTTGGACACAGACCAAACCGACAACGCCTCATATCCACCACCATCTTCTCTTTTCTTGAAACCCTAGATCTGAAAAATTTACATCCGCGATGGCGACGCCTCATATCCACCACCATCTTGAAACCCTAGATATGAAAAAATTACAGAAATTAAGCGACGGCCGCAGTTTACAAAAATTACATTTGAAAAAACATAAAAAATCCTCTCTTTTCTGCTTCATCTTCTTCTTCATCTGCGATGGCGACGCCTCATATCCACCACCATCATTGCGTCAGTTTGGCGATGGCGACGGCGGCAGGTGGGCGGTGGTGATATCAGAGGCGGAGGTGGGTGTGGGCGGTGCTGATGACAGAGGTGGAGTTGGGTGGTGGCAGTGGGTTTCTGGTTTTAGAGTTTTGCGATGATTTTTCCGGTAGAGTTGGGCGGTGACAGAGGTGGAGTTGGGCGGTAGCAGTGGCGTTCAGGTGGTGATGGCCGGAAGAGGGTGGGGGAGGCGGTGGCTCCGGTGAGTGAGAAAGAGAAAGTGTGTGTGTGTGTGCGCGTGAGAGTCTGAGAGAGGGTGTGAGAGAGTTAAATGTGAGGTATTAAGTAAAAATAATTATAATAATAATAAAATTTTATTATTAAAAAAAATGAATAAGGGCAAAATGGTCTTTTTGTAGAAGTTAACAGTTTTTAGTTAACAGAAAATGTTAAAAAGGACCATTTGTGCAACTTTTGGGCAGTTAAAGGACTATCCTTGGAACTTTTTGAAAAAAGGACTAAACTCGCAACTATGGGATAGTTATAGGACCATTGGTGCAATTAACTCTATATATATATCTAACATTTAACTAATAGACACAAAAGAAACAAAGAGCAAAAAGTAAATTTCCTTCATACTTATATTGCTGCAAATTCAGAGATAAAGTCCTCTCACACGAGGGCGAGGAGAGGAGGATGAATGCAGAAATACTGTATGCTCAAGTGAGAGGGAGGAGAACAGAAGACTAATGTTCTTTGTAAAGTCACTATTTGAGTTCCATCAGAAGATAAAGATTTAGCCTTATTTACTTTATTGTTTTTGGTAATTGGCATCCGATGTAATAAATGAAAAAAAATCTAGCGAACAAAATTTACTGACTTGGCCCGACTCTGAAGAGAATTACTCCAACTCTTATGTGTTTTTGTGTTTTGCAATCAAATGGTGTGTCCCATGTCCTTAAACAAGGTCCTGTTTAAAGCACATAATCTCTGCCAAACCAGTAAGATTGGTTTGACATATTTTGAAACCAATCTGGCCGAATTTTCAATTTGAATTGTTACATAACTCAATAAATAGAGGTACACACCGTCTTGCAAATAGCAACTAGAGGAAAAGATTATGATGAAGAAACAAACAAAACGAAGAAGACACCGGTGGTTTTGAGATGCAGGACTTTGGAGGGTGGATCTTGATTGAAAATAAAAAAATAAAGGGAAAAACTGCAATGGTCCATTTTAACCTTTGTTCTTTAAAAGGCGAGCATTGAATAAGTGATGTCTTTATCTACTTACACAAGTGCTAAATAAGTGTCATACATTAGAAAACAACATATCATTATATAAATCCTTGCATTGGAGAAAATTTCTCTTTGCTTTTACAAATATTCACATAGTCAAGCATTTTGTTGCATACGAATTAGGATACTGTCTTAGCTACATTGGATGCTAATGTCTGCTAATGGCATTGGGAAACAGAGGTTGTACTGATTGATTCTTCATCATGGTACTTCTCGTCTAGGTATACATTTAACCACTAATAGAAGGTCTAGGATCTGGTCAGTGGATTGTGCAAGTGTGTTTGTGACATAAAAGTTCTAATCTTTCATACTTCTAAATACCTCAGTGCATTAATTTCTCTTGTTGGACCATGAATGCCTTCTTATTAGTAATCTGGTATTGTAGACATTTAAATTGTAGAAGAAGCAGACTAATCTGCTTAATTCTTGCTCAATGGCCACTTGATTATCCACTAGAAGGAAATCAAAGCACCTTAGTGTAAAAGTGTCTCCTATGCCTTGGTGCTTGCAATTTAACTACTCAAGCAGATACGTGGGCTTAATCAACCGTTTATAAATAGAACAATGATTGATATTGTTATACCTAATTAAGGCCTGTAATGTATTAATGCTAGGTAGAGGAAGTTTGTGACATGATAAAAGACAAACTAATATTTGAAGAGAAAAGAAAGCATGCAAAGATGCTAGGAAACCTTGCTTAGAGTGTAGAAGAGGACACAAGCAAGAAATCTAGAGTAAATACCAATTTAGTCCATCTTAAGGGATTGTATAATACAATTGAATTTTGCTATGCAAGGGCATTTTATTTGGGTTTTGATTCTTTTTATAATGTCTCTTGATTCTCTTGTTAATTGAGAATCCCATATTTTTAAAGAAGTAAAGAACATTGATAGAAAAAAAATTCTATGTCAATTTTTGCATATAATTATCCTGATAAGGATATATTTAAAGATTGGTATTGGGTATGTTCATCAGTAATATCTGAGCATAAACAAGATAAATTTCCAATTGCAGGTATGGTCTCGTGCTGTTAAGCATGGCAAGTTTTCTTCATTACCACATACCACTAAATGAGAGAATACTTGTTTTGTTTGATATGAAGTTACTAACTGAACTAAAACTAGGATTTCTGGTAAACTATTAACTGGACTATGTGTATGAATACTCTTGAGTAAATCGCTCAGCACCTCTAAAATTTAAGATCTTACCACTGGTTGTTGAGTTTTTGAGTTGGATGTTGGTTTGCAATGAGAACAAGAGCTCGAGCATGAGCAGGGTGACGTTATTAAATTTGAATTGTGACACTGATTCCAATCATTTCAAGGCTTAATTCCCGGATTTAATAAATTCATGCTTTCATGCTTAATTCATTTATCCTTGATTTAGCCTCCTTTCTTTTCCTATGCATATTTAGCTACTTCGGCATAATGTATTGTGACATGCATATTGAGTTTTGCAGTAATAAATATGATCTATATGTTGTGCTAAGGAACCTTTTTATAGTTAACGAAAATAAATAAAGAAGAATGCCACAACCGATTTGAGTTTATTTAAGCTTGTGATAAGCTCCATGTGCAATTTTGTGTTTATGACGCATCGCTTGAAGTTGTGCTCATATAGTTCTTGGCTTGTGTAAGTAACTCTGACTGACTTCATAGTTCAATGTAAGAATCAGTCAAATCTAAAATCAGTTTTTAGTGCTGAGCTCATCTAGGCTTGAGCTTCATCTTTTGCAGGCAATTCCATGATACTCGTTGTATTTTGATGTTCTTTTTGTTATTTGTAGCCTATACTTTCCAAGCCTGGGGTTACATGCGCATGCATATCATACATTTGTGCTGCAATTTCTTGCTGCTATATTCTAAACTTTAATTCTTCTTTCTTTTTGTTTTTGTTTTGTAAATATACTTTCAGGGTCCTTCCACATCTGATATAGAATCTTGGAAGTGGAAGCTAACAACACTCCTGCAGAGCAAGGATAAACAAGAGCTGGTTTCAAGGGAAAAGAAGGACAGACGTAATTGTGGACAAATAGCTGACCTGGCAACTAGAATGGGTTTGCATAGGTATTTTCTTTTTTCTTTTTAATGACCTCAAGAGTTAGTGTGCATGCCTATTATGTATTATTAAAAACTTGACTGTAATTTTTGGCAGCCATTTGTATGCCAAAGTGCTTGTTGTTAGCAAGGTTCCGTTACCAAACTATCGTTTTGATCTAGATGATAAACGCCCACAGAGGGAGGTAACTTTATCAAATCTGCTTAATTGAATTTCAAATGTATGTTTTATGATTGAATGTAGTAGTTCCATACCATCTATAGTTTTGTTCTTTGTTTTTGTTTTCTAACTACTTTATCTTTCCAGGTGTTGGTCTTCATTTTCTTTTTCTGCAATTAGCTAATACACATTTTCTTAGCATGTTATGAACATGTTGAATGCCAATGTATTATACTTTATAGTTTTATCTCACAGTTGTCCCTTCCTGTGGAGTTGCAAAGGAGAGCTAATGGTCATCTGAGGGAATACCTTTCTCATAAGGCTAAGAGTATGAACAGTTCTCGAGATAAATTATTTTCGAGGTCAAGTAGCAACGGTAGCATTGCTACTGATGAAGGACTCTTTGACCAACCAGAGCTGCTTCCACAGAGCCAGGTGGCAATGGAGAAAGTCCTTTGGCTCAGGAGTTTGCAACTGCGTACTGAGCAACAAGCATGGCAGGTAAAGAAATTCTCTCCCTATTCGTTGAGTTCTATCATAACCTCTCGTTATGAATAGTCTTTTCAAACCATTCAGGCAAGTGGTAGTTTAGTTTCAAGCCTGAAGCAGCCATTCTTTTAATTTGACAAGTTGCTCGTATTATTATGAGAAATATACTAGACTAATGTCATGCACACATTTTCAGCTCAATTGGATATAATCTGTCATTTTTTCAACTTTGTAAAACATAGATCAAGAGCATATATGAAGAAATAAAAATTTGCCATAAACTTATAATGTGGAAATAGTTAATAATGAAAAATTACCAATTCAAAGAAGCTTTATAAAGTCTAAAAGTTTGTAGTTTCCATTCTCTTTGGAGCTGATCCTTCTTGAAGAAGATGAGACGCTGTAGATTAGAGTAGAAAGGAGATGGTTTTTGTAGTTTATATACAAAGTGGACCCAAACTCTGATTTTACACAAATTAAACTATCAACACTGAGTTTGATGGATTTTAACTAGGCAATGATATCATGAATTTGGTGTGTGCTATTCTTTATTCCTAACATTCTGTTTTTGTTAACATCTTACATATAAAAAATACCGAAGATCTATTAAGCTGAAGTTCATTTTATCTAAAGCATTAATTATGTATCGTTAGACCCTTGTTTAATTATTATAGGAATTAATATCTATTTATGGATAAGACTTGGGGATAAGATAACTTGGCTAGTGGAGGTGGGTCTTTTTAATGTACTGTAGTAATACTATTATGAAAAAAATTCATTTGATACAGGACTCTTCAGAAGGTTGGAGGATGGTAGAGTTTCGTAAAAGCCTCCCAGCTTACAAAGAGAAAGAAGCAATATTGAATGCCATTTCACAGAATCAGGTACGTCTTTGTATGAGTTTTCTGTTTCTCCACAACGTATGAAATGACTTATTTTCATAATAAATTTTAGTGGTTTTGCTCATGAATTGGATTTGATGCTTTTATTGTATATTTTTACATCAGTAAGATTGTTTTTGGAGTTACCTACTCCAGCTTCATTGTAGTTACCTTTTTTATTTACAATTTTTTTTCTTTTTTCATTTTTTCATTTTTTCAAGAAGCTTTATGTAATTATGTGAGAATGGTTGATGTTAATGAAAATGTGTTTCTGTTGGCTTAGCAATTTTGTAACTATGAGCAACTTCAAAGTCTCTATCTTTATAAGATGATTTTGATGGCATGGAAATAATATCCTTTTATAGGTTGTTATCATATCAGGTGAAACTGGTTGTGGGAAGACAACACAGATTCCTCAGTTTATATTAGAATCAGAGATCGATTCTCTCCGTGGGGCCACATGTAGTATCATATGTACTCAGCCTCGACGCATATCTGCTATGTCTGTTTCTGAAAGAATCGCTGCTGAGAGAGGGGAGAACTTGGGTGAAACTGTAAGTACCACTTATGAAATAAAAAGAACAAAAAAAGTAAAAAGAAAGAAGCGTAGAAAGGAAGCATGTCAATTGAATAGAAGGGTTTTTAAGTCACCCGAAGAGTATTTTTTATCGCATAAAACCTCCTAGATTGTTTTATGTCAAAAAAGTCAAATTGTAAATGAAGAAAAGTTACTCTACTGCTTCACGTCAACCAGACCCAATACCATATAAGATTATCTGCTTTGAGCTGAACCCTTATCCAACCTGCCCAATGTGTGACCTGTCACTATCTAGGATGTACATCGACTTTGTCATTTTATTGTATAAAGCTATTCTTTCTTCTTGAAGGTTGGGTATAAGGTGCGGTTAGAGGGTATAAAAGGAAGAGATACGCGCCTGCTATTCTGCACTACTGGAATTTTGTTGAGAAGATTGTTGGTTGATAGGAACTTAAAGGGTGTTACTCATGTTATTGTAGATGAAATCCATGAGCGTGGGATGAATGAAGGTATAAATGATGTTTGTGCACGTTCATAATTCTTGATATGATATTTAGTCTTAAAATGCTTGCTTGTTGACAGATTTCCTGCTTATTGTTCTGAAAGAACTACTTCCACGTCGCCCTGAACTAAGGGTTATTTTGATGAGTGCAACCCTAGATGCAGACCTCTTTTCATCGTACTTTGGTGGTGTTCCATTGCTCCAGATTCCGGTAATACTTGGTTTCTATCTGCATAACTCTCGTCAAAATTTCAAATTTATGTCTGTGAAGCATGAATCAGTTACTCTTGAATAATTAGACGTGGCTAGATGAGGGTTGTAACTGGTTGGGTTAGGGTCGAAATGAGTAATTTTTAGTACAAGTGGAAACATACAATCACAATTTAGAACTTCTAAGCCAATTGATGGGTAACTTTGACCCCTTCCTCTTTTAAGCAATTTTTTTTTAAACATGGCCCATTTGAGATAAAGCACAACCCAGATCAATTGGCTCATGGGTCGAAATTCCACCTAGAGTTGCATAAAAGTTGAAACCACCCTATTATTTCTGCTTGAATGATTTTTCACTCTGAATTTACAAACTTAGATAACCCCCTCAGATACATATGGTAGGAAAAATGATGCCACTATTTATCTCATTGCCTGTAGGGTTTTACGCACCCCGTGTGTAGCTATTTTCTTGAAGATGTTCTGGAAAAAACTGGATACAGGTTGACTGCCGAAAATCAAATTGATGATTACGGTCAGGAAAAAACATGGAAATTAAATAAACAGTTTGTAAGAAAGAGGAAAAGCCAAATTGCCTCGGCTGTTGAGGTAAATGCAAATCATTTTGTCTTGATGTGTCTGTGCTTGTGTTTCTCATAACCTATATTGAAAACGAATTAGGAGGCACTTGGATCTGCTGACTTCAAGAACTACAGCCAAAAGACACGGGGCTCTATGTCCTGCTGGAATCCTGATTGCATAAATTTTAACCTTATAGAATTCTTATTATGCACTATATGTGAGAACAATGCGAAGCCTGGTGCTAT
Organism: Pulicaria dysenterica; assembly: GCA_947179395.2. NCBI lineage: Eukaryota > Viridiplantae > Streptophyta > Magnoliopsida > Asterales > Asteraceae > Pulicaria > Pulicaria dysenterica. Next base: position 117,214,212 of record OX359288.1, on the reverse strand, counting down.
TTTAGTTTTTATGACCGGGTGGGACGACATAAGTTCTCTCAAGGACAAGCTTCAAGCACACCCGCACCTTGGAAATCCAGCTCAAGTTTTGTTGCTTGCATGTCATGGTTCTATGGCCAGCTCTGAGCAGGTACACCCATATGCATTGGTAACTTTCGTTGATATTCTTTGTATAGTCAGTTGGTTCACATCAGGTATCCTCCTGGGCTTTGTGCCTTAGCCTTAGCAGATTTAGGATTTTCTTTTTTCTCATGTATATATATAGTTTACTTTTCCTTATTCCAATGTAAAAAGAATATTCAGATAATAGAAGTCTTTTCTTATTCCCATTATTCTTCTCTGATTTCATGCATTAATATGTCAACATGGATTTTGGTATTTCCCTTGGGAGAGTGGAACTGTAACCTTAAATTATTATCTGTAGTTGGTCAAGTAAACATCACAATGTGCAGCTTGTTACTAATGTTAGGCGAAGGTTGTTTGATAGTGTACTTCTGTTCTGTGGACAGAAATCTCATGAGATTCTTAATTTGAAAGCTTTCCAATCTTTCCTTTTGCTATGTATAGAGGTTGATATTTGAGAAGCCAGAAGCTGGGGTGAGGAAGATAGTTTTGGCTACAAATATGGCTGAAACAAGTATCACTATTGATGATGTGGTTTTTGTTATCGACTGTGGAAAAGCCAAAGAGACTTCATATGATGCTTTGAACAATACTCCCTGTCTGCTTCCTTCTTGGATATCTAAAGTTTCTGCCAAACAAGTAAGTTCCTTTGCATATGGATTGGTGGCAATTTCAACCCAGTAACTTATATTAAAAATGGGCTGATATGGGTTGTTATCTGAATAAAAATTTTTATAGTTAAAATGGGAACCGTCAAAAAGGATAAAAGTTGCCCAAGTCTCTACCTATAATGCATAAAACTCTCTTTCCTAAATCATTTTTTAATCAGATATTAAGACCATTATTGTAAATTTATTAATTTTTCTGGTACTAAGAATTAATGCTTAATTATACAGAGGCGAGGAAGAGCGGGTCGCGTTCAACCTGGAGAGTGTTACCATCTGTATCCTAGATGTGTTTATGATACTTTTGCAGATTATCAGTTGCCTGAAATACTGAGGACACCTCTGCAGTCATTATGTCTTCAAATCAAAAGTTTAAAACTAGGAAGTATTTCTGACTTCTTATCTAAAGCACTACAATCACCTGAGTTATTAGCTGTAATTCTCCAACCTTATATGTTGATAAATACTCTAGAAGTTTCATCATATTTGCTTACTTTAATCTGCATGTCCGTAGGTTCAAAATGCTATCGAGTATCTCAAAGTTATTGGTGCGTTAGACGAGAGTGAAAATCTAACTGTACTGGGTATGTTGATTTCTTTCTTTTCTTGGTTATGCTCCATTCTAATATAGTGTTCAGGTGACATACCTTTATTTTTTTTTGGTAATTTCCTTCCCTTGTATTTCACAGGTCGTTATTTGACTATGCTTCCCGTGGAGCCCAAACTTGGAAAGATGCTTATACTCGGTGCAGTTCTTAATTGCCTAGACCCTATACTCACAATTGTCGCTGGTCTTAGTGTCAGAGATCCCTTTTTAGCACCTTTAGACAAGAAGGATGTAAGTCAGAGTGTTAATTGAGTAATCTTGATAATTATTGTCTGATTCATTGATTTTACAGTTGGCAGAGGCAGCGAAAGCACAATTTTCTCGTGATCACAGTGACCATCTTGCTCTTGTGAGGGCATACGAGGGTTGGAAAGTAGCTGAATATGAGCTTACTGGATATGAATATTGCTGGAAAAATTTTCTTTCTGCACAGTCCATGAAAGCTATTGATTCTCTGCGTAGGGAATTCCAGCAAGTGCTTAAAGAAACTGGTCTTATTGATGGCAACATAATCATTTACAACACTTGGAGTTATGATGAAAATCTTCTCAGGGCAGTTATCTGCTACGGCTTGTATCCTGGAATTTGCTCTGTTGTGGTAAACTTCCACTTAAACTTTGTAGAAGTTTATTGATATTCCTTCATCTGTTTATCATCATATGTTTAATTTACTTCCAGCACAATGAAAAGTCGTTTTCTTTGAAAACAATGGAGGACGGTCAAGTGCACCTACACTCTGTAAGTTTGCTTGCTACTCTACAGTCTATTATTCTGTGTCCTAATATTATTGCCCACTATAGTATTTTAGTCCGTCCCAAATAATTGTCCACCTCTAAAAAAAATTGTGAGTAATTGCTATTTTTCTCATATTACCGTTAATTAGTTACCATTATTGCATCTTTTACAAGTCAACAATGTATTAAATGTAAGGCTAAAAATGACATTTTTACTATTGCACTCTTAGTTTAAAAATGTGCGCCTGATGCGCTATGCGCGGCTGAAACGCATCAGGCGGTCTGATGCGCTCTGATGCTGTCGCCCGATGCGTATTTTTTGGTTTTTTGTTGTTGTTTTGAGCTTTACTTGCTTCAAACTGTAATGGGTTTATAAAACCTTGGGCTAGCTAGAATGGTCATGGCAGCTTTCTTTCCCTAGATTTCAAGGGTTTGCTGCTCCGGTTTGATGATGCAGATCTTGGAGACTTTAGTTTGTGACTAGAGAAAGTTTGGAGACTTCGTGGGGGAAAAGTGAAGTGGGGGCTATTGATGATTTGTCTTTTTGGTTGTTTTGATTTTCCTAAGCGTGATTGTCTATTATGTTATTCAACATTTACGAACTACTATTAAATTACTTTTGGTATTAATTGAATGCTTTTTGTTAAGTAAGTACTTGCAAGGTATAAAGTTAGTTTAAAAGTAATTTTGTGAAAATTAGGCACATCGTGTTCATGATGCGAGCGCATCACGCATCACGCATCGGCTCCCAGGACTCTAAACGCATCAAAGCGCATCCTGCTTTTTAAAACCAAGATTGCACTATTTTAAACTGTGTTTTTGTCCGCGGACAATAATTTTAGGACGGAGGGGGTATCATTTTTTTCAATCTGGAACTTTCAAATATGTGCATTATGATCATATAGTCTTCGTTTCCTCTTCTATATAGAACTCGGTTAATGCACGTAATTCTAAAATTCCTTACCCATGGCTGGTCTTCAATGAAAAGATCAAAGTGAACTCCATTTTTCTTCGAGATTCAACAGCGGTTTCTGATTCGGTTCTGCTTCTATTTGGTGGAACCATTTTGAAAGGCGACATAGTGAGTCTATTCCTTCATTCCCTTCTTATTCAAGTTTCCAAATATATCCTATTTATCATTCTGTGTAGTTGTTTATTGTTTTAAACAGGATGGGCATATGAATATGCTGGGAGGATACTTGGAATTCTTTATGGAGCCTGCAGTAGCAGAAATGTATCAAAGCTTAAGACAAGAGCTTGATGAATTATTTCAGTGTAAAGTATGTTCTCTGTTTCATTCTGTTTTTGTGAAAATCTAATATAAATGTTACTTCAGTTTTTTCTACTTGGCCATGTGGGTAACAAACCTTGTGAAACCCCAAAAGAAAGTAGCAAACTGCCAAACTTTTTATTACGGGTAGTCTTCTAAATTTACCTCTTTTAATATGCCAAGTCAGTGTCACATACATAAAATGTCATGAATGTGAAAGTTATCTACACGTTATCATTTTGATGGTGTATTGGCGTGACATGGTCAAATTACCTAAATCAAGACTTTTGAAAGCTAGTTACTATGAGTTAACACTTTAAAAGTTAGTTACCTTTTTGAAGGGTAAACAAAAACCCAAATAGATAGCAGACTAAAATAAATTACCTTATTTGATTGTATTTCTTTATAATTTCTCCTCTTTGTTATGAGTTTTGACAAATTAGAATAATTTATGTATGTCCTTAAACCTTAAACATAGTCATTAGGGCTGTTATCAACTCCTTTTTCAATTTTAGGCATGTAAACTAGCCGAGCCCGAGCCTGAGCCTGGTACTTATTGAGCCGGGCTGGTTTAGCCTTTAAAAACTCGAGCTTGGCTCTTTTAGAGCTTATGATGTTGAGCTCTATCTCGGCTTGTTTCAAATATATGAAGCTCGTTAAAACTTGTCTCGTTTAGGCTCGTGTATTATTTTGATATTTTAATTAAAATTATATATATAAATATGAAACATAGGATATAAGTAACATTATATATGTATAAAGCTTGTTTATGCTCGCAAGCTTAAACGAGCCCACTCTTCGAGGTTCGAGCGCAGACACGTTTACTAATGAGCTTTATTCGAACATGAGCTTGAGCTCGTTAAGGCTTGGATCATTTCGAGCTTTTAACAATCCATGCTTGGGTAGCTCGCAAGTAGCTTGGCTCGTTTACATTATTTTTGATTATATATATGTCTTTAGTTTCACTTTTTTTATTTTGAACTTTTATGCATCAGCTAATGAATCCCAGAATGGACCTACACACCCACCACGAGCTTTTATCCGCTGTCCGTTTGCTCCTCCCTGCAGACAAATGTAATGGCAAATTTGTATTCAACCGCCCGGCGTTATATAATAATAACTCAGACACTTATATTGCATCCGTGGCTCCACTGCCACCGCCATTAGTTTCCAGGGGAGAAAGCGGGCCGGGTGGTGATAATTCCAAGAGTCAACTCCAAACATTACTTACTCGAGCTGGGTATGCCACACCAACCTACCGAACCAACCAATTGCCAAACAACCAGTTTAGGTCCATCTGTGAATTCAATGGCATGCAGATTATGGGCCACCCTTGCCACAACAAGAAACAAGCAGAAAAAGATGCTGCAGCCGAGGCATTAGATCGGCTCACCGGTGGCAACCATGCGGGGCGTGATTTTGTTGGTGATATGTCAATGATGCTGAAGAGGAGCAAGAAGACCCACAACTAAAATCAGTGAGTCTCCCAAAGTTGATCGACTTGGTCTTTTTTGGTGGAAGGTTTTAAGCCGCTGGTGCTATTTGACCATTTTGAAGCAACTGACGCAGCATGAAACTAGTAGGTGGTAAGGATGGATGTTGCATAAGAAGCAGAGCATATGCAGATGTTAGGTATCCATCCTGTTGTATATAACGTAAGTAACGAACTTCATAACTACTTGCTTCAATGCTAGGAGCAAAAAGTTTGTAGGATTTGAATTGTATTGAATTTGCAGATGGTTCCTGTTGTATAAAATGGGATGGGGTACTTAGCAGGGTTCTCTGGGCTTTTGGATTTTATGAAATGAAATTTCATTTTTTAAGATCCCAATAACTTGGTGTTGATTGGGTCAAATAAACTTGGATGGACTGGAACTTGAAAATCAAAATAGTTACACCAAATACAAAACAAAACCAATGTATACCAGCAGGCAGGCAGCCTGGTTTAAATTCAGATTGAATCTTTAATTGAACTATTTCTTGGTAACACATAATGAAGCGCATTTTTATCTTGTGATGATGAGGCTAAGCAGATGTTTCTCGCTTTTCCTATATTTCCGAAATCAGTCTCTCTACTCTCTGGAGGAGGTATGGTTATTTACATCTTACCTACCTCATATCCCATTCAGGCGTGATTGAATATTATTATTAATGGTTTAAATCTAATACAGGTTGAGGGGTTGGGTGCTTATACTTTATAAGAAAGTATAAACAAGAAACAGGTGTTTCAAGTTGAAAAATAACAAATCAATGTCTTGTTGTATCTATCTAGAACTGCTTATAAAAAAAACTCTAAATTCGACAAGTGATGTGAATATATTGTGTTATTATTAGAACCCATGTGAAGTTAAATGACATTGGAACCCCACAGTGTTCTCCGAATGTGATTGACTGGAGGAGGAAAAAGAACATATGTTGAGTAATATTGTTTTTTCGACCTCCTCGCTTGTCAGGATTTTGTAGCAACATTGCGTGCATTGTCTAATCCCAAAGCGTACATCGATGTTACCCAACCCCTGTATCAGCCGGATATATACCAGATGGTAATAAAATGCAGACTGTGTATCTCTAAGTATGAGTAGAGAGACTAATTTAATTAGTTATTAATGGATGATATGATAATAACTATCGGACTCAGGAATCTTCAAGGAACAACATGCCATTGTGAGACCATATGACTGAAATATGAATTATGTTGATCATTTTGGAATGAAAGATTAGGAGGGCTATATGTGACCTCTCATTTTCTTGACACTAACTCACATACTAACAAACATAGCACCAGAGAAACAAAACTGAGAATACTTTTGTTGTTTTTAAGTGTTAAATATCCTTTGACCATATGGGTCAAATTGGACCACTGAATCTGATCATATAAAGTATATGACAAGAAGTATGCATGTGGTTATATATATATATATATATATATATATATGTGTGTGTGTGTGTGTGTGTGTGTGTGTGTGTGGAAGGGTTCATGCGAGAACTGTTGTTAGCGCGAGAATCGCTGTTAGCGTGAGAACCAATCTCAGCCGTTTCTTGGATGTGAGAAGTTAAACGGATGGACCCTGCATGAACTTGTACGAAAAACAGTTCTCGTTTGAACCCTCTCCTATATATATATATATATATATATATATATATATATATATATATATATATAATATTTATATAATTGTATTATATATTTTTATATCATTAGATATGAAAAGTTCAAAATTCAAAATCTTACATTGTTTTTATATCATTAAATATGAATTTTTATTAATAAAATAACAATTTAAAGTTCAAATTATTTTTATTTATTATTTAAATTATATAAATTACTTCAAAAAAAACAAAAAAAATAAACGAGCTTTAACGAGCTTTTAACAAGCTTCGTAAAACACTACGCGAGCCGAGCTCGAGCCTCAAATCATGAGCTCGAACGAGCTCGAGCTTCAGCATTTTTAAAAGAGCTCGACTCGATTAGTTTAAAGCTCAGCTCGGCTCGTTTACATCCCTAATGCTACTCCTTGTTTTTGATAAAGAGCGTCTAAATATATGATCTTTTGATACTAGAGGTTATCTTTTGGTTTATGCATGATAAATATATGATTCACTAATTTATAAAATAGTTGTAAACATGTACTATCTTATCCGGAGAATCAACCTAAATATATGATCTTTTGATACTAGAATTGAATGCAAAAATAGCTATTGTAGTTAAGATTATGATTAAAAGAGATTTTTAGATAATTATAATTTTAAATAGAACATAATCTATTTGCATCGTTTGGTAAAATAAATTTAAAAAGTCAATTATTCGTGTTAAGAAGGTGACAAAACATAGAACTAAAGAATTATTCTTAAAGTAACAAAACATGATTCTAGAATCATTTTAAAGTCTAGAGTTAATTACAAAGATGGTCCCTGTGGTTTGCGTTGAATTTCACATTTAGTCCTTTAAAATCGAAAATTACACTGGTAGTCCTTATGGTTAACGTTTTGTTTCACTTTTAGTTCTTTAGACTAACTGGTGTTAAAGTTGACCGTTAGTCAAAGGGTATTTTCGTCTTTTCCATCTTATCCTTGTTACCAAACACCTATTTCCCTCTTATCCTTAAACAGACACCATGTTCTATGTCTCTGGCTTCATCCCCGTCTATAATTCCCTCCCCACAACCAGATCTTCAAACACCTCCGGCCCTGATCTAGAACAGCCACCGCCGATCTTCAAACCTTCCAGAACTGCCGCCGCTAATCTTCAACCGCCGACCACCACAACCATGCGACCACACCCCCGGCACTCATTTTCTCTCTGAAAATAAGCATCGCCGCCAGACCCCCATTTGTTGTCGCCATCTAACCACCACCACATGCGACTTCCAGCAACCACCACCACCTTCGACTTTCAACAACCACCACCTTCGATTTCGGGCGATTTATATCTTCATAAGGGTTTTTGATTCTGTCTTCAATGAGGGTTTCCGATTCTGTGTTTATCGATGGTTTCCGACTCATCTGTATAAGTTGTTGAGTATTGTTCTAAGTCAGGTCTGGGTTCATCATTAGGGTTCTAGGGCGACTAAAACAGATCTGTAATCCCATCTTCATCTATGATTTCCAAGGTTAGTTTCGATTATTTATGATCATTGATTCATCTTTAGGGTTTCGATTCTTGATTTGGGCCGATTTTTTTATTTAAATAGGTTCGTGATTTTCAAACAGAAACCATAGATTCATCGAAGGCTTCATCTGTAGGATTTTTCAATTTCATCTTTGTTGTGTTCATGACAGATCTATGCTCATACAATTGAACAAGATTTCGGTTTTTGATTTGAATGTTTAATCATCTGTTGTTCTTGAATCACCTTACGATCGCACAAGATTGTTGTGTTCATACGATTGCATAAGATTTGGGTTCTACCTTCATGGGATGTTGATAGGTGTTTGGTAACAAGGATAAGAAGGAAAAAGACGAAAATACCCTTTGACGAACGGTCAACTTAAACACCAGTTAGTCTAAAGGACTAAAAGTGAAACAAAACGCTAACCATAAGGACTACCAGTGTAATTTTCGATTTTAAAGGACTAAATGTGAAATTCAGCGCAAACCACAGGGACCATCTTTGTAATTAACTCGTAAGTCTATAACATTACATAAATACCTCTTCAGACAAATATAATAGAATCTATATGATGTCAATTTTAGTTATTTTACCACGTAAGTCATTAATTAATCTACTTTATAAAACACTAAAAACCTGATTATCCGATTGCTCGATATGTCGGTATCACGATCCTCCTGGTGAATTAGCCACCCATACCCAAAACCAGTAGCATTTTTCTTAAAATGTAATTAATATGGTTTGTTTAATTATTTTCAAAAGAATTTCTTGTTTGAGCAAGTTTCTTTTGACAAATTAAGCTATGCGCTGATGTACATTGTTTTTTAAAAAGATTTCCGTGGCCATGCATCCAGGATATTTGTATGTAGCAAGAATTGTCGTGGGTCCAACCACCAATTAGTCAAAGTTTGAGATGATTATTGTTGGTTAATTAGACGTTTTGGAACGATATATAGAGCTGAATTCGACCTTAATTAAGAAAGATACAAAATGAAGTTATTATTTGAGTTAATGCATGGGTACATACAAGAAGCTCCTAACGTCTCGTGACATTACAGCTAGTATGTTTAATCATGGAGACAATAAGATTGTTTTTTTTACTCTATAGAAATAAAGGTATGTAGCAGAAATCAAGTAGTGGATATTTATTAGTTTAATGATTAGTTTGAGCATTAATGTTATTTGTTGTTTAATGATTAATTATACATACTCTAATGATCGATATGTATGTGTTATGATGAATGATAATGATGATGATGATTCAATGATTATGGTTTTATCAATGATTAAGTTGGTTAATACTTTGATTGTAGAGATTCTATATCATTTTATAAAATGTTCATATTTCTCCTGAGTTCTGATCACGTACTAAACTAAGACTAGTTTCAAAGTAAATATATTAACAAACTTTCACGCACTGTATGCAATTTAACTCATAAACAGCTGGAAAACTCTATTTAGTTTTATTGGGTATTAGTGTATTACCTTTTCTCGGACCTATGTGGTGGTGAGGGGGGTCACGGGACACCGGTCTTTTGACGGTTCGTAGTGTTAATTTTCTATTTTTTTAAAAGGTGCTACCGGTAAATTTTCGGGGTGCCACCGGTGATGCCACCAAAATCAAAGGAAAAGTGATATTTTTTAAATAAATGATAGGAAATAGTTCAATATTCAATTTATATCTTTAAAATACTTTATTTTACCTTAAAATTTTCATTTTAGTTAATATGTCTTCATATAAATTGTGTTTTGTTTTAAATTTTGGCTCTAAAATACCATAATAACAGCCGAAACCGTGTTAATCCGACCCGATTAACCGGAAACCCGAAAAAAAAAACCCGAAGAACACTCTCAATTTTATTTTCGTCATTATATGGTGCAACCAGTCAATAAAAATCATGGGTCCGCCCCTGCCTTTTCTAGTTTTTAAAATGGTTTTTGTTGTAAATATAAATAAAAAAATGGACTAGTTTCTTCATGAACAATTAGCAAGACGAGTTTGAGTTTAAAATGGTTTTGTGCGTGTGTTCAGGCCAGTTGTTTGCACATTTGGAGAGTAGGTAGCTAGGTACGTAGGGGGTGATGATAACTCATCTCATGAGTACGGAATAAAATATTTGGAGAGTTGGTTCTCGTGGTACTTACACTAAAATTGGTTCTTAAATGAACATATCCCTATAGTGTGTGTTTGTGTGTGTGTGTGTGTGTATATATATATGGGGAAAGTGAGTATGTGGCTGTCATGTACCTAAGCTTAGGTGTGGAACTGCTATTCACGTCGTCGTTTTAGTCAAGAGAGTGAAAAAAACGAAAATTTCTTGTTCTCTCAAGATCGACCTCTCACACTCTTCCTCCGATTCGTTTTGGTTGTGGATACACTTCTCGAACCAAATAGCAACCTCCTCTAGAATCAATCAAGAAACTCTCAAAATCGAATTGGTTTTGATATATTATAAAGATCCCGAATTGGTTTTTGTTAGAGAATCATGTCTCTGTTCTAAAAACTTTGAGTGGAAGGAACAAGTAACTTAAAAATCATTTCTTGACATTGTATTCGTTTTTTACATATTTGCAGATCTTCTTCCTGGGTTAGACCCTCTCAAGCCCATCAATTGGCATTGCTACTCTCAAATTAGTCACCGTTGCTGACCTCTTCACCATTGCTTCCCCATTTAAACTTACATATACATCACTTCTTTCTAAATTCAATTCTGTTGAGTTGTTTATTAGGCATTTCCTTCGATATGTTTTAGTCCAGGAACTAGCAATTAATAGAATCAAAGTTACGTACAGGTCCTTGTATGAAAACATCAATTTGCCCATATTAATTTTCTTTGATTTGTTCTTGCGCATTATATTGGGTTGTTGTCTAATCAACAGAATCTAAGACCATAGGTGTGTTGTAATTATTTGAATATCAAATGAGATTGATCAGAAGTGTCTATGAAACGCACACCAAGTGTTCAATTAAATGCTTCACTAAGATGTCTTCTAGCAAACAAAACTCTCTCATTTCAAATATAGAATAGTAAACAAATTTGAAAAGTGTTCTTGACTTTTGTGGGGTTACAATGTGTTTTTCTTGACTTTTGTGGGGTTGCAGTGTGTCTACTGTCTAGTTCACAATTTTCTTAGAATTGATAAACTAGAGCCATGTGTCCATGATGATAGACTGCTTCATTACTATCCCAATTATTAGAAGTCAAGTTAGCATAAGCTGGGTTTTTATTAATAAACAAGAGCTATAGATACTTCAAACTGTAAGATTACATATTGTATGTTTCTTGTAGACAAGAGCTATAGATACTTCCATCACAGGCTACTAAATCCTTACATCTTGGCTACCAACCTCCAATGCATTTCATGCAATTAAAACCTGAAACATTACAAGGATTTTGAAAACATCATATACAAATTGTAGATTAACAAATACTTAAAAAAGCAAAGAAAGTGTTTGAACATTTAAGCAAAAAAAAAAATGAACACTGAATATGTATAAACAGTTCACTCAAGCATTTAAACAAACACTTAGTGTGCATTTTATGCAAACTATATATCAACTTCACATTCTGATGACATCGACCCTGCAATCTTGAGTCTATTTATCTAGGAGACAAATCACGACTACAACTCAAAACATATGCCAAACAACAGGTGAAATTAAACTGATTTTGTCTAATGAGGACTGCATTTTAAACCAGACTTGGGGACTGCCTATTCAGTTAATGAAAATTAATAACTTGTTAAACCAATATTGGAACTTACTTCGTGCCATCCTCAATCCAACGAATTAACAGACGTAATGTTGATGATCGAGAGGGACGTTGATGGTACTGATCGAGTGGCTTGAAGCGTAACGAAATCCGAATATGACTATAGGAGAATGAAAATGGTGATGATCGAGATGGAACTTTATGGTGGTGATTGAGAGTTTAGAACCTGCTGGCAATGAAAGTACCAGGTTGCTATTTGGTTCAAGAATTGTAGCCATAGCCAAAACGAATCGGAGTGAGAGTGTGAGAGGTCGATCTTGAGAGAACAAGAAATTTTTGTTTTTTTCCGTCTCTTGACTAAAACGACGTCGTTAATAGCAGTTCCACACCTAAGCTTAGATACATGACAGCCACACACTCACTTTCCCCATATATATATATATATATATATATATATATATATATATATATATATATATATATATATATATATATATATACACACACACATAATTCAGACATAAATATCATAATCAGGGCTGGTCTAACCATTTTTTGAACCCTGGCGACAACTTAAAAGGGCCCCTAAATTAATTTTTTTTCTATATAAATAGAATTTACATAAAGCATGACTTAGGCTAAGACACTAATAAAAAATTCATATATTCACATATTGAAATTCAGTTCACAGATTGCAGTCAAATACTCATTCACATTCTCACAAAATCACAGATTCACAAACACTAGGTTACTCACTTAATTACTTAAATCTTAATTTATTATCAGAGAACAATACAATCCGATTGATGAGGTATTAGGGGTGTTTGTCTACATACCAAGCAAGAGAAAAATTAGCTACCTTCACTTCCAGTGATTTTACCAACATCTTATCTTGGAAGATTGAAATTAATTATTGCACTGAAGAACCAAACTAGTTGTTTTAACCATATGTTGTGCAAAGAAATAATATAATACATAGTGCCATTGATGTGGCTACGTTTTAGGTGGTAATTGGCTGCGATAGCAATAGCTGTTTTTCCAGTTTATCGGTCCCCGATTATAAGTACTCATTGATGTTCTTGGCTGATTTGCAGATCTGCTGGTGTTGTTGGGCTTCTCGCCTTCTCTGCTTCTCATATTATATATAACTAGCTAAACGACCCGTGTATCAACACGGGGATGATACTAAAATTTTAATTTATACAGATTTAAAAAGTACTAACATGTTAAAAGAAAATTAGAAAACATATAGGAATATAATAGTTCGTAATATATGATAAACATTACAGAAGTTTGAAATTCATACATAATATTATTATTAAATTTTCGGTACTAACTTATGCACTTGTTAAAAGCTATATGAAAGAGTTCTCAGTTATCTGTATGAAAACAGTAGTCAGTACTCACTTACATGTTTGAGACGCGATGTTTACTCTTTTAGATATTGTTGCTATGTTCAGAGGGCCTTATGGATATTGACAACATAATGTTAGCATTTGCATGCATTTTAAAATTTGATGGGGAATACTACTGCAGCATTTTGCTAACTTCATTATCCTCTTCTATGAGGATGTAGCATGTGTGCAATCTGTCTTATTTTCTCTCTTTAATAAGTATTCATAGTATCTGATTTCATACAGTGATATTTTAATTAGCTAAGCGACCCGTGTATCAACACGGGATGGTATAAGTAAATTTAAATTTATATAGTTTTAAAGAGTCATAACACGTATAGTAAAAATAATTACAAAGCATAGATAGGAAAATAAAATGTCGTAAGAAAATAAGAAATGAATAACCATTATAGAATTTTGAAATCCATACATAAGATTATCATTAAATTTTCTGTAAAACCTCTTTATAAACAACATTCATGGTTTTATTAGTAGGGTTTCCTTCATCATCGCAAATTAAAATTTTTAACCACTCCTTACTCTTCACTCGAGAAACCGTCACATGTCCATGAGTGAAAACGTGTATTTTTAATACTTTTTATAAATACTCTTTTTAAGAAATATAAAATTACATTACACGTCTAAAAGTTTTTAGTATAATAGTAATGTGTTTCTCGTGATAGAGCTTTATCCCGACATTGTGAAGACATAACTATAATATTATTGTCGATGTCATAATATCAAGTGCTTTAAAGACATTTTTATTAGCCAATTATATATTTGAATATTTAAAATTGTAAACTAAATTTATTAAAAGTTAAATAATGATAACATCCATCTAAGTATACGCAAATTAGATCAGATAAAAATAAGATTCTAACATAGAATAGATTATGTCTATACATACGTAAATCACTTAAGTGTAATTTATTATTCAATTAAATATAATTAAAAATAGATCTCACTGAAATTCAAATATCCATGTTATAATAACTTTTATTTAATGTATCAAGTTCTTAGTTAAAAAAATAAGAAAACTTAGACAATAAATTTTTTTATATAAAATTCCAAGTTGTATGTGTTACAAAACCCACTATCATGACAGTTGTTTCACTACTCAGTAATTATGTAGAGTTCTAGCTTCTTTAGGGTTATTTACTCACAAGTAACAATTAATTTTAAAAAGTTCTAAGTGGTAGTGGTAGTTTTGTAAACAACTTTATGCCACTAACCATTAGTTATAGTATATTTTTAATTCTTTTTATCGAAATACCAAGGAATCAGTGGTTATATCGACTATCTTATATAGAGTGAATAATTATAAAAGACGAATAAAATGTCCAATAATTACTTAGATGTTGATAAAACAATTAAATTATACTAATTTTTAAAAAACCTCATATTCAGAAAAAATTTATACCAAAACGTAGATAAAAATGAGACGATTACAAATATATAATTATTTTTTCTCAAAACAAAATATATTTGAAGTTATTAAACATAATTTTAAAACAACTTATAATTAATTAAATTAATATACAATTTTCTTAAAACCCCCTCACATATTTCATACTACCCCTTAACAATTTACATTCAACCCCTTCAATTATATTTAATTATCTAAAAAGAAACGAATAAATCTTAAGGAAATTTTGCAATTATGACATCATCACCCTAATATTTCCTATTTTTTAAATTTTTTTTATTAAAATCAAGAGATATGATTGGTGGAGAATTTTTAGGAAAGGAAAGAAACCCTTTTATTTTAATAATATTATAAGATAACAATTATCAAGAAATATGAACAGTAACTTCCAGGTAATTGTTGAGTATATATATAATTAAAATATGAGAAATTAGTTAAAGTCTTCATTGGTGGGTTGGTAAGACATCACGTATACAAGCAACAGGTCCTGTGTTCGATTCTCACGCCTTAATATATAATTTTTTTTTTTCTTTTGCCTGCTTTATGAGAAGGCGGTTCCTTTTTTTTCTTTTTTTTGCTCCCAGTTTATCAACATGTATGTTTTTTAATATTTCAATTCTATTATTAGTATTAAAACAAATATTTTATATATATTTTTTTCTTTTATAACTTTTAATCTATAATATTCGAGGTAAATGTTTATATATATTCAAGATCTTATTTTTATGTATATTTATTTGTTCAGCTAGCTATGTCGGGTTAATCATTTATTTACAAGTCACAGTTCAATAGCTTAAGGATTACGGGTCGGTTTTGTTTTAGTGTGTTTTTCTGATTGTTAATAATATTCATTTATTTTAGAAAGCACATTTAGCTTTAATTGCATGAAAGTAGGACCTGCAGGTTGTAGTTTCATGAGATTAGCAGTTTAGGACCTTAGTTATTTCTTCTTCTTTTTCTATCTAAACATTGTAATTAAAATTGTTTGTGATACAGAACGGAGAAAAGTTAAGTGTGTATTTTCATTTTTGTTGTTCTATTTTGAATGTACTTTAACCAACCGTATTTGATTTCCAACAAGCTAGCTAGCTTGTGTACGTACGTCATGATATTGTATATTATTATATATTATATATGCAAATAATAAAATTGCATGTGTTTTATGTTAAAAACGACAACGAATGGAGTTATTAAAAAGGGTTTCCTTGTTAATTAGTTTTGGGGCATGGGAATTTGGACCCCTGCATGTTTTTTGGATCTCAGATATGATATTTAATTTTTTACGACTATATTTTATATGTTCTTAATTTACGTAAAGACAAAACCGTTGGCTTGGCTCACTTACAACCCCTTCAATTCTAGTTTTCTTAATTACTTTTGCTTCAGGAATCTTATCAAATGTTCTCATCATATATATATCTCTAATATATATTAAAAGAAAAGGGTTTTCTTCCTATCCTAAAATATCTTCACCAATCACATCATTTAGTTTTTAAAAAAAAATTAAAATAATACATTTGATTACGTCATAATCCCCCAAAATCCTTAAGCCGACTACCCCATCATCGACTTCCCCACTAAGCCGACTACACAATATTTTCTTCTCCTTTACGGCCTTCCCAGACCTATCTCTCTTCTTCTCCTTCCGTAGCCGATTTCCGTATCGATTGAAGCCTCTGCTTCCCCAGACGACTTCCAACATCGATTGAAGCCTGTGCTTCCCCGGCCGACTTAAAACAACCTTCGATTCCTCAAATATCTTCGATTCCTTTAGGGGATACGGGCTTCCCCAGCCAACTTCCAACATCAACGTTCCAATCTCAAAGATTCCGACAGGTATGCTTTAAAATGTTGTTACATTCATCATCTTCTTCTGCAATTTGTGATTTTTTTTCTTGATTTGTTTCAGAGTTCTTTCTTATCAGCCCTCGATAGATTCTAATATCAGTGTTTTGTGTGTTTTTTTTCTCAACGATAAAACTTTAAGATTCAATCTCATTCGTAATCTTCTTCTTCATTCTATTTAGATTGAATTACTTATACGATTCTTTTTCCAAAACCTCATGAAATATATCCATTCAAGGTTTGAATTTTGAAGCTTTTGAGGGAGTCGGTCCATTTACCAACTTTGTATGTTTTAAATGACATGTAATTTGCAGTGGAATTTCCTGTGGTTTAGTTACTTTCTTGCCCTATAAATCTCTACATCACATGTGAGAGCATCTGGCTTATAGGATTATTTATAGATGAGTAAATGTTAACATCAAATGGTTGTTCAACTAGAGTATTAGTGTTAGATGATAGTGTCTTACTGGTTACAAACATGTTACAAATCAATGGGAACTCAAATTTTGGGTCAAAAATTAAGTTAGGGTAGCTTTTGTTGGTGTGGCGAAAGACTACGTTTCTGAAGCGTTGTTTGATAAAAGTATCATGGAAATGTATGTCATGTTGATCATGGGTACACTTTTGTTATTGGGATCTATGCTGATGTGTTGTCTTTGAAGTTTCCTGTTCAGAATGTTGTTACGGTTGCTTGTGTTGATGCTCTGATGGTTTTAAATATGCTCAACAATTTAGTCTATTGAGACCAGATATGTTAGTATTGGTTGAACCAATTGTGAGGACCAAATTTCACATCTTTGCAAATTGCAATATGCTTTAGGTTTTGCCATCTTAAATAAGATTGAGAATTTTTTGATTAAAATAGACTAAATCTAACTAAATGTTTTAATTAACAATATGCACCTGAGGGTTTAAATTTAAGATGTGAGGATAGTCGTTTGATTTATAAAACATATTTTATATATGAATGTTTAATTAATTTTGCAATTCTTTGAACTCAATAGTTTGAAGTGTTTCAGGTAAACTTAATTGTATTAAATTAACAATGATTGTGTAGCAGTGTAGGCATGTATGTTTCTGTTCCTCAAACTCATGCTTTGGTTTCTAAGTATTGTACCATAGACAATATAAGATTAATAGAATATGACTCTCTTCAAAGTGACATGAATAATTTTATCATTTTGGCTATAACATGTAGTTGACAAGATCAGTGGAATATGTTCCTCACGAGCTGCTACATCGAAGACTCTCTCATTGAATTGACACACTACTCAATTGCCTTATATTGATGATTGTCTTACTATTACATTTTGACGGATGTCCTTGAATGGCATATATAAGATGGTTTGATTTGTTTTTTTTCTTGCAGCTACTTACATGATTGAGTTGATGAGAGTTAATACCAGCTTGAAACTAGAATTAGATGAGTAATTGAGAATTGTACATTGGGAAGTTTACAACTAGAAATTGTGAAAGGCTATATAAGTAAGTCGTTTGCTATTGCTATAAGGGTTGGTCGCCTTTATAGTTTATATTGCTTGGCTTTGCTATCACTTTATTTGAGTTTTTGTCTTTGGCCTAACTAAGTTTCCCAGCGGTATTATGTCATTTGTCTTTTTTTCTAAACTTTACGAGTAATCAGTCACATTTCCTGCCACTCACTCTACCAAGCCTTTTGGAATGCCAAGCTAATCTCGGACATTTGAGATCGAGTGGAAGCTAGAGTGTCTTTCCTTGAACCTATTTCCAACATCAATCTGTGGAGAGCTCTCAACGTTCAGGTAACTGAAATCAACTTCTAATCTATATATTAATGTTTAACATCTCTTAGAAAAACAGGCGATTACCCTTAAAGATTTGTTACCCTCAAGACCTTTAGCAAGTGCAGAAGCCCCTACAGCACCACCATTATTCCCATTAGCATAATAGAAAGTGTATCGACTTGTGAGTTACAAAATACAGTTTACGCACTCTCGGAAACCAGAAAATATATTTGTAAGTGAATGATTTGTTCTTATGTTTAGTTGGAGAACGTTGGGGATAAAAGCATGGTGGAATTTTGTTTTTTTTAAATCGAATTCATTATCTTGGTAAGTGTGAGAGAATTTTTGCTTAAACTTCAGTTTTCGTGAAGGGTTCAATTGAAGCTAGAACCATGAGATTTATATAGAAATAGATGTAAATTGGTATGTTAATTGTAAGCAATTTAGGTAGTATAAAGCTTTGGATACAGTATCATATGCTGATTTATGAATACATCCTTGATTTAAGATAACTACATAGCTCTGAATATCATGAGCTGCACAAATTCGTGATCATCAGCAATAAAATCCTTTGACCTTAAAGGAAAATGCTTACAAATTTAGTAAAGGTACAAATTTAGTAGATACATATTGAGTTACCAATCACAACGTAGTCATCAAAGAAGCCACATGTGTATATTTAGATTTAGTTAGAATCATGTTGCTTTTAGTTGGGGATAGTTTGACCCGCAAACAATTTAGGAACTATGCTTTTAAAATAAACCTTTGATGACTTTAAGTTTCAACATGTTTGACCTCTTCTCTCGAGGGTTATGCTCAAAGTTCAGCCGTAAATATTTTCTGATCCAAAGATAGCTATGGATATGATGAAGAAAACTGGTTCCAGTCACTAATACGTCTTTATTAGGTATTTCCTCAATCTATTTGGATTGAGAAAATTGTTTAATTAGCCTCATTTAGGTAGAACTTACAAGAAAATGGTTAGTTTGTGCTTTGCACCATATTATTAATATGATAGTTAAGATGTGAAATACATATCATGTTCTTTTCTGATCCAAAGATAGCTATGGATATCATTTGGCAATGTTTATCCCTGGAAGATCTCTCTTTAGTCTTTACCATTTGGTGATTGCATGACATCTTAAGGTCTAATATTAATATGTTTTTGCATTATGCTATACCGAACCAGACATGTTATCGAAGTGATATTAATTGTGGAAATTCTCTCCTTTATTTTAGTAGTTTCCCGTATCTATTTTGTCAAATATGTAGACTACCACTAATTACAAGTAGATGAGTAAATTCTCTGCACCCATTACCCATATTAACCTTAATAATTATATCTATTGATGACAGTAGACAAATAAGTAACCTGTGACACTAACTTTCATTTTTAGGAAACTAAAAAGTGTTCACAGATTTCTGATATTGTAATTGTTGTCATACTAATTTTGAACATTATGGGTGTTCGGGGTTGCTATTCTGCTTATGGCATTTTAATACACCAATAAGTTGTTTTGAAGGTGTTTAGAATTGCGTATCTGATTATTTTCCTATTACTTCTGAAATATTACAAAAATTAACCGATGAAAATCTACTTAAAAGTGAGGGTGTGTCTATAATATCTTATATGAACTAAATATTGTTGCGGTTGTAATAACGCAGATTTCCGAGAAAGCAATTTTCTTTATTAAAGATGGGAAAAAGGTCCCGGCAGTTTGAAATATAGAGCTCGGGTACGATATTTCCCTTCGACTTTGGATATCTAAGACTTCAACTGTATTCATGATAGAAAGTACTGTTTTTGTTGTTAATAAACTGATTACTGTTATACATTTTGAGCATTTTTCTTGCTGCTAGATATAATCCTCTGAGACGAAATATTATGATTTCCCATTTGAGCTACGGTTTGCAACTCTTTATGCATCCCTAATTATCCATATGGCCATGTACAATCTTTTATGCATAAGGTACACTATTAATTTGCATCATAAAAGTGGTGAATTTGGTACTGCACTGCAAATCTCTGACCATATCTACTCTTGATCATCTTGGTTATTGATGAGGACAGAAATGAAGGGGGTTGACCTGCTTTGGTTCAGGTCCTTTTGAACATGATGATGTAATTGTAGTGACATTCAACATGATTTGTTTTCATATTTGCACCACAATGTAGACATATAACATCAAAGGGGGGCAAAAGAAAGAAAGGGAGTAATGATGGGGATTATGACATATAACATTCAACTTGATGTTATGTAGATCTTACCTTATTTGATTAGAATATTCTTCTGGTTTGGTTTTGAAAATTAGTTTGTAGTTCAATTCAATGGAAATCCTAGAATATATCTCATAGATATGGCTAGATGTAATAAGCATACGATATCGTCGAGTTTATCACACATACATGTCAAGATGATTGCAAACATGATGTTGGCATTACTTTACTGCAGCTAATTAAATTAGACACTTTAGTTTCTGCACAAACTCAAATTAGCTACCTACAAACCACTTCAAAGACATGACATGACAATCAAAGAAATAGAGAAAATGCACGTCAAACAACGATAAAATCAAAGACATGATAATTTTTTTAACATGTTATTACTTTTTAAAACTATATAAATTTAAAAAATTATCTTATATCATTCCCGTGTTGATACACGGGTCGCTTAGCTAGTATATATATATATATATATATATATAGCTGAGCGATCATACGAAAAGTTATATTTTTACGAGAAACGTGAGAGCAGTTTTAATCTTTTATCTCTATTTAATCTATTGGCCGGCTTAAATTAATCATATTGTTTATTTTTTAAAATTAAGAAGAATGTAATAGTAAACAAAATGTATTCTTTCTCCAATCAGTTTCCCTTTCCTATTTTCTTTCAATCTCTCTCATTATTCTAAAAATATTATTTAAAAATGATTTACTAGTAGTTTATCTATTTTATAGTGTCCATCAGTGAACTAGCCAAGGATAATACTGTGTTCACTAGCCAAAGACAATATGGAGGACCAGGGGGCTTGCGGTGGTTAGAAACTGGAGGGAGATTGAGAGAAATCGCCAGAACTAGAGGGAGATCGATAGAGTTAGTCGGGTGAACTTATGCGGTGTTAATTTGTGATTGATTAAATAAGGTTAGATCTTAATTACTTAGATGCCACAAATCATTTTATCCATTTATTAGATAACTACACTTCTTGCAAAATAAATGCTTCAAAAACACTTAATTACTTAGAGAGTTTAAAGGAAAACTGTTTTTCGTACGAGAACTGCGATAATCAATCTTAGTCTTTGATTCAAATTAATCAATGGCTCAGACATTTTGATGGCTCATTAATGCTTCATTAATGACCCACTAATGAGGGTTATTTCGGAAAAATCAAGTCTCGCAAATTAGTAACGGCTCACCCGGATGCAATTTACGGTTGGGTCGAGATGTAAATAACCAAAATTGTTCTCGTTTGAACTCTTGCCTATATATATATATATATATATATATATATATATATTGGAGAGTTATTATGAGAATAAATATTTAGGTGAGAATGAGATAATAAATCCTAGCCATCAATAAGATATTGATCTATTAGATCTAACGATTGTTATTCACCCGTCGCAACTCATGGATGGATTATGAATAAAATAAAAGGACAAATGTAGACCATCCGATCAAATCAAATAAAGGGTCAAGATTAAGGGGGTGTTTGTTTTAGCTTATTTAGGGCTTATTTTTTATAAGCTAGTTTTTTCCGGCTTATTTTCTGACTTTTGAGTTTATTATGAGTTACAATAAGAAAATAAGCCGGACTAGTGAAAAATAAGCCGGAAAAAACAAGCTTATGAAAAATAAGCTCGGAAAATAAGCCCATAATAAGCTAAAACAAACATCCCGTAAGTCTCTCATTCTCACTTAAATATTAATTCTCAATTGAACCTCCCACTATATATGTGTATGTGTAAAATTTCAAATGAGAACTATTCTTCGTATGAGAACTGTGAGAACTATTTCTAACGCTATTCACTATTAATACCTCATTAATAGGGGTATTTTGGTAACTAACATATTTACCCAACCGTGAATTGTGTGCTGGTGAAGCGTCATTAACTTGCGAAACTATTATCTTGAAATAACCATCATTAATGTGTCATTAATGAGCCACTAATGAAGCGTTAATGAGTCGCCAAAAATTTTTAGCCATTGATTAATTTTACAAGAGCTAAGATTTGATCTCACAATTTTTGTACGGAATACAATTTTCTTTCAAACATATATATATATAGGGTGAGGATATTGTAAAAAGAAAATTAAGATAAAAAAGATAGGAAGAAATCTCATCCGTTCGATCATCAAATCTAGATCCTAAAAAAAGTGTAACACCCCAAAATGGGGCCTAGTTGTAAACTGTAGTAACTGTAGCTTGAATAGTTGTACGTTGACATTAACTAGTGTTTTGTTGTTAAATGTAGTATACATGTTGCTAAATGGTGTTCTATATGTTAATTGGTGTTATAAACGTGAATTGGTGCTAATTGGTGTTAACTGGTGTTAAATGTGGATAAAAATGTGGAAATGTAAAAAGTGTCATAAGTTGACCAAGTTGATAATTAGTTGAACGGTTTTGGATAATGGTTCAAAAAATATCTCCGTTAGTTGAAACAGATAACCCTAAGTTGTGTTTTAAGTTGAATAGGAGAACAAAATACCCGCGTGGGGTATTAGACCATAAGTCGGCCTACTGTTTCTTTCTTATCCCCTGGATAAGCTAAAAACACACACAACACATACTTGCATACGTACAAACCAAAACCTGTTGGGAAATAATCTAAGTTATTGAGTATAAAAATGAGAACTGTTTGGTAAAGGCTGGTGAAAACAGTTTAAAACTGTTTGTTGAAAATATGAAAACAGTTGAAAACTGTTAGTATGAACATCTTCAACTGTTTGAAGACCTTGAAGTGAAGACTGTTAGAAGACTAAAGAACTGTTGTGTTCATTAAACAGTTTCTGTTGAGCTATATTTGGAAAATCCTATCTTAGAAGATATCTCGAAATACTTTGAAGATTGTCAAGATTATCTCAGAAGATAGAAGATTACCTAACTGTCAACAATTCAAGGAGGATCAAAAGTCTATATATACTTCATTAGATGATCAATTTAGTATGACGATTTGATCTCATTATTCAAAGCATTTGTTCTTATTGTTATTTATTTTTTCTGAAAGTGTTTTAGCCTCTAAGTTTCTTGTTGAAACCTAAGAACAGTCTGTGTTCTTCGTCTAACAGAATAAGTTAGATTGGGGGTGAAGTTTGCTTTTGTAATCATTCTGGTTGGTTAATAAAACTACTGTTTGATTGAATTAATCTTTGTTTAAAACCTTCTTTAATCAATTAAGTGTGATTCCGCAACTTCTTAATTGATTGTGATCATAGTTAAAGATTAACTTTTATTTTTACTCTGATTGATTATTTAAAGTTAGTTCTTGTTATTTGATATAATCTATATCCGATCCTGACAAGTGGTATCAGAGCCTTATCATTAAGGTTCCTTTGATCACCAGTTGAAGGTTTTTGCTTTACCTTGCTTTATTTTTCAAATTTTTTTTTTTTGTTTAAATCAATTTGTTTCAATGGATTCGGGAGGTTCTTCTGATAACAGTGGATCAGGGTCCAACATTCGTGTTCCCATGCTCAAACCATCTGATTTTGAGATGTGGAAACTAAGAATTAAACAACATGTCCAACTAATGGACTATGATGTTTGGCAAATCATTGAAATTGTTCCTACTAATACCATTGAACTGGATGAGAATGGAAAACCAAAGAAGAAACCACCACCAAAGACAGATGCTGAAAAGAAGAATAGAATGATTGAGATGAAAGCCCTCAGCATCCTTCAGATTGCAATTCCCAATGAGTATCAACATCAATTCAAGAAATTTGATGATGCTCATGAACTTTGGAATGCTCTGGAAAAGAGGTTTGCTGGGAATGCTAGTTCTAAGAGAAACCAAAGAGATCTTCTTAAACAAGCCTATGAGAATTCACCAGTGGGAAGAATGAGAGTATCACCCAAATCTTTGATAGGTTTTACAAACTGGTGAGTCAACTGGAGAGTGCTAAGGTTAGGCTTGATCAAGATGAGATAAATAGAAAATTTCTTAGGTCTCTAGGTGATGAATGGACTGTGTTTGCTGCACAATGGAGAACCAAGGATTCTCTTGAAGACATAGAGTTAGATGACCTCTATAATAGTTTGATAGTGTTTGAGGGAGAGATAGAGGGAAAAAGAAAAACTGCTATCCCTAGCCATAATGCTGCTCTCCTGTCTTCCTCAGGTATGGAATCAAATCATTCATTAACTAACTCTCATGATAGTGGTGCAGGTACTAGTTCTGTTGTTGGACTAGATATGAATACTCCAGATGCAGTTCTTGAAGCTTTTCTTGCCAGCCATGCACATTCAACCCTCACCAATGAGGATCTTGAACAAGTGCACCCTGATGATCTTGAGGAAATGGATCTCAAATGGCAGATGGCCATGCTTACTGTTAGAGCCAAGCGATTCATTAAAAGGACTGGAAGGCAAAACATGAATTTCAGAGCTGATGGCAAGGCTGGATTTGACAAGTCAAAGGTTAGATGCTTCAAATGTCAACAACTTGGCCACTTTGCAAGAGAATGCAGATCTGGTGGACAAGTTCATAATAAAGGTCAGAGGCCAACTCAGAACCATACCTCCTCAGCATTGGTCTCACAAGAAGGCCATGGATTTGATTGGAGTGATCAAGCAGAGGAGGCTACCAGCAACAAAGCTTTGATGGCATTGACTGACTCCTCCATCAAGATGGATTCTACTGAATCTGAGGACATACAGGTATCTTCTAAACTATGTCCTGGTGAATGTAGAGCTATTGTTAAGAGATTTAGAGAGCACAATAAGAAAGTATGTGCTGCTCTAAGTAAAATGGAGGAGAGAAGGTATGAGTATACTGCTGTGATAGAAGATTTTGAAAAGAAAATTAAAGACTATTAGGCTAATGAACTGCAAATGGACTATGATAGAAAATATCATAAGTGGGAGAAAGAGCAGTTTCAAGATGAGATTGATAGTCTGAAAAAGAAATTGGCTGAAAAAGAAAGCAAGATGGATGAACTCACAAAGAAATTGGAAGGTGTGGACATTGATCTTGGAATGTTCAAAGCTGCAAACCTTAAGCTTGAGACTCTGCTACAATCTCAAGTGAGAGACAAGGTGAAAACTGGCCTAGGATACAAACAAACCCCACCTCCATACAACCAAAACTACATAACTCCAATGTCTGAGGTAGCTGACAGATACGTTAATGAACCTTTGGAAGATGAACTTAAGTCAGCTGATCCAAAGTTTGAAAGTTATGAAGATGAAGTTGTGTCAGTAGTAAGTGTTGAAGATAATGAGAAAGTTGTGAAGAAGGATGAAGGTATTCCATATGAAAATCACATCCTGTGTGAGCCCATTCGCACAAAATCATCTTTGCAACCTGTGGTGTTTGTAAAAGCATCCACTGAACCCCTCACCAATGAGCCAAAACCCTCAAAAGCTGTTAACTCTATTAGCAGTTCCACAACTGTTACAAATAGTCCCCATCTTTACACTAACAGTTCCAACAAGAACCCAAACAGTTCTAAGCTAAAAAGCCCAACTGTTAGTACCAAAGCCAAAGGAAAGGAGAAAGTTGGTGAAGTTATGTATACCAAGAAGAAAATGGAAGCTTCAAAATCTCAGGCTAAACCCAAGCCTAAGAAAAGGCATACTGAAATGCCTGCATGCACATGTCAAAAACATGGTGTCCAAAAGTTTCCTCAATCTGCAACTGTTAGAGGAAACCAAAGAAATAGGAACCAATTCTGGTCACAAAGAACTGGTTTACCTATTGTGAAAACCAAAAAGTGCTACATTTGTGGAAGATCTAATCATTTAGTTCAAGATTGTTACTATAACCCACAGACCAATGGCACTCAAAACAAAAGTCCCAAACTACAGAATAACAGTTCTAAAACTGTTAAGTCAAAACAGATCAACAGTTCTAAAACAGTTACATCCAAACCAACTAACAGTTCCAAAACTGTTTTAGCAAAACCAAAAACTGCTGGTTTGGCTTGGATGAAAATTCAAAAACAAACTGATTCTGGAGAAGGTAAAACTGTTCTTCATACTGAAAATCAAAAGGAATCACAAGTTGATTCATCTGTTTTATCAACTCCACCAGCTGTTTGTTCAAAGGTGTCCACTGTTAATCACAACAGTTGGAAACCACATGTTCTTACAAAGTATTCTTCACACAAGTTAGAGAAATCTAATTTGGATGAAATCAAAAAGAACAAAACTCTGTTTAAGTATTATGACTTGAATGGTGTACCCAAGACCTGCATGGCCTGGGTACTTCCTGCTACTAACTGATTGTATTTGTGCAAAGCATTCATAGGACGAATCAAGGAGGAATTTGGCATGTGGATAGTGGATGCTCAAGGCACATGACTGGAAATCCACAATGTTTGAAGGATTTCAAAAGAATCAATGGAGGATTTGTAGCATTTGGAGGAAATCCAAATGGAGGAAAAATCACAGGTAAAGGAGCTGTTGAGGCAGGTACACTTACATTTAATGATGTTTTCTTTGTTGAACAGCTTAAGTACAATTTGTTAAGTGTATCTCAAATCTGTGACAATGGAAACAAAGTTTTGTTTACAGATTCAGAATGCATTATTCTTGCAAAAGATTTTAAATTAAATGAGAAGGATGTTCTTTTAAGAACACCTAGAAAAGATAATGTATATTGTCTTGATCCACAAAAGATTGCTAAACAAAATGTGTTAAGCTGTTTACTCTCCAAAGCATCTCATGATGAGTCTGCCGTTTGGCATAGAAGGATGTGTCACATGAATTTTAAAACCATGAATTTGTTAGCTAAAAACAATTTGGTAAGAGGTTTGCCCCAAAAAGAGTTCTCATGTGATGATCATTGTGTGGCATGTCTTAAAGGCAAGCAACACAAAACTTCTTATAAGTCCAAAGAGACTTCTTCCATTACTGCACCTTTACAACTATTGCATATGGATCTTTTTGGTCCAACATCTGTGGTCAGCATAGGTAAGAAAGCCTACTGTTTAGTTGTAGTTGATGATTTCACCAGATTTACATGGGTTCAATTTCTTAGAACTAAAGATGAAACTGCTGAGTTAGTTAAGTCTCTTATTCTTAGGATTGAGAATCAATCTGATTTGAAGGTGAAAGTCATTAGATCTGATAATGGTTCTGAGTTTAAGAACTATGATTTAAACAGCTTTTGTGAGGAAAAAGGAATTTCAAGTCAGTTTAGTGCTCCTAGGACTCCTCAACAAAATGGAGTTGCTGAGAGAAGGAATAGGACTTTGATAGAGGCTGCTAGATCCATGTTAGCTGATTCTAGGCTTCCAATGACATTCTGGGCAGAAGCAGTGAACACTGCCTGTTATGTTCAGAATAGAGTACAAGTAGTCAAGTCAAAAGGGAAAACTCCTTATGAGTTGTTTCTCAAGAGAAAACCTTTAATCAGCTTCCTCAAACCATTTGGTTGTCCTTGCACTATCCTCAATACCAAATCACAGTTAGGCAAGTTTGAGAGTAAGGCTGAAGAAGGTTTCTTTGTAGGATACTCCACTCAAAGTAAAGCTTATAGAGTTTTTAACAATGTGACTAGAATCATAGAAGAGAGTATGAATGTCTCTTTCAATGAGCATAGGATCAATATTGCAGGTAATGGACCTGATTGGTTATTTGATATTGATGCATTGTCTAAATCTCTTTCTTTTGAGTATTCTACTGTAACAGCTACAGGTATTTCAACAACTGTTGGTGAAAATCATCAACCAGCTTCAACAAGCCCGAACAGTTTTGACACTGTTAGCTCAAAACCAACAACTGTTGGTTCAAACAAAGTTACTGAAGACTTTGTCGTAATTCCTCTGCTTCAACAAGAGTTATCAAATGCTGTTGATCCATTGATTGATGCTGAATCTTCAAAGGACATGGAATCTCATGATCCTCAACACCACACTGACTCTGCTGATCAAGTGTGTGATAACGCTGAAAATCCAGGTGAATGTGAGTTTGACCTGTCTAATCTAGGGGATGAACTAACTGAAGAAAACATTCCTACATCAAGAGTTCACAAAATTCATCCAATATCACAAATAATTGGAAATCCAATCACTTCTATCAGAACAAGGAATATGCTGCAAAATGAAAACAGTGGTGTGGATCTTGCCCAATTTGACGTGAATGCTTGCTTTTTGTCTCAAATAGAACCAAAGAAAGCAATTGAGGCATTGAAAGATCCTTCATGGATAGAGGCAATGCAAGAGGAGCTCTTACAATTTCAAATTCAGCAAGTTTGGAAGTTGGTTGAGCTTCCTCGAGGCAAAAGAGTAATTGGCACCAAGTGGGTCTTCAGAAACAAGAAAGATGAAAGAGGGATTGTTATCAAGAATAAAGCAAGACTGGTTGCATAAGGCTACACACAAGAGGAAGGAATAGACTATGATGATGTTTTTGCACCTGTTGCAAGGATTGAAGCCATTAGGCTATTTCTTGCTTTTGCAAGCTTCAAAGGATTTAAGGTGTATCAAATGGATGTTAAGTCTGCTTTTCTCTATGGAACTATTGATGAGGAGGTATATGTGTGTCAACCCCCTGGCTTTGAAGACTCAAAGTACCCTGACAAGGTATATAGGTTGGATAAAGCCCTATATGGTCTACATCAAGCTCCTCGAGCTTGGTATGAGACATTATCATCCTATCTCCTTGAGAATGGTTTTAAGAGAGGCACAATTGACAAAACATTGTTTACAAAGATTGTTAAAACAGAGATTTTTCTTGTTCAAATCTATGTTGATGATATAATCTTTGGATCCACTAATGACAGCTTGTGCAAAGAATTTGAAGTCATTATGCACAAAAGATTTCAGATGAGTTCAATGGGTGAACTCACATTTTTTCTGGGATTGCAAGTCAAACAAAAGCCAACTGGTATTTTTCTAAGCCAATCTAAGTATGTCAAGGACATATTGGACAAGTTTGGCTATCAAGATGTGAAGCTGGCAAATACTCCAATGGAAACACACAAACAGTTGGGAGCAGATTCTGAGGGGGAGGATGTTGATATACACCTCTATAGATCAATGATTGGTTCATTAATGTACTTAACTGCTTCTAGACCTGATATAATGTTTGCTGTTTGTGTTTGTGCCAGGTTCCAATGCAGTCCGAAGATGTCACACCTGTTTGCTGTAAAGAGAATCTTTCGATACCTCAAAGGCCAACTAAAACTGGGACTTTGGTATCCTAAAGATTCACCTTTTGATTTGGTGGCATATTCTGATAGTGACTATGGTCGAGCCAATGTGGACAGAAAATCAACCTCTGGAGGATGTCAATTCTTTGGGTCAAGGCTGGTTTCATGGCAATGCAAGAAACAAACAACTGTTTCAACTTCAACAGCTGAGGCAGAATACATTGCTGCATCAAGCTGCTGTTCACAAGTGTTATGGATCCAAAATCAGCTTATGGATTATGGTTTGTCTTTCTTAAATACCCCTATTTATGTTGATAACACCAGTGCTATTAGCATAGTTAATAATCCAGTGAAGCATTCTAAAACCAAGCACATTGAAATCAGATTTCACTTCATAAGAGACTGCAATGAAAAGAGATTAATCCAAGTTATGAAAATTCATACTGATGATCAATTAGCTGATTTGTTCACTAAAGCTTTTGATGTGAGCAGATTCAACTTTTTGATTTCCAACATTGGAATGATTAACTTGGACTAACAGTTGTTCATTATTCCGTGTTTTTCACACTAACAGTTTGCAACTGTTAGTTACGTTGTCTAACAACTGTTATCCTTTAAGTATTCAGAGAGGGAAATGCAATTTCACACATCAGTTTTGGACATATCTGCTGACCTGTCTCACAAACAGTTTTCACACCCGTGACTGTCCTTGTTATGAGTTTTCAACTGTTAGCATATGGCTTCGGCAACTGTTCGACAAGGTCCATGTGCAACTGAGGGGGAGATATTTGTCAACTAAGGGAGTTAACTTTTGAATAACAGTTGTTACATCTTATGAAAACAGTTTCTCAACTGTTAGTTTATTTTGTCCGTCAACTGTTAAGCTATTAAAGGGTGTTTTGGTCTTTGCAGAATTTTGGAAACTTTGAATTGCTTTCAACAATCGAAACATATATAAACCATTCTCTCCTCAGAGGTTTCTTTACGCATACTGAACTTCGTTTAAACGCTAAAACCCTAGAATTCTGCTATCAAATCTTCATGGCTCCCCTTCCATTCATCAAGGAACATAACATGCTTGCTTTTCTTTCAAAACCCGATGATCTTCACACGTTTCACGATATGATAGATTATCTTTCATTGTCCAATCTCAACACTGCTCTCACCATCAACCCTACCATATACACTTCCTACATTGATCAGTTTTGGAAACATGCTCAACTTCGAACAACTAATGACGTGCAATGGATTGATTCTACCATCGATGAGTTGACTATCTCAATCTCGGAGGATACCATTCGCCACCTTCTACAACTCAATGATAGTGAGGGTGAGTATTCTGATTCAGTTTCACTAGATTTTTTGCATGCCGAGCTTGTTAAGCTTGGGTATGAGGGTCCTTCAGGGAAGGGTACATTCTATAAGGGAAAATTTTGTGCTCACTGGAAGTATTTGATTCATACTCTCCAGCAATGCATCAGTCCTAAAAGAACAGGATGGAACGAATTTGGAAGCAACATTGCTTTGGCCGTAATCTGTTTGGCCAACAATCGTCGCTTCAACTTTTCAAAATTAATTTTCAATGGCATGGTAAAACATCTAGGGACCAAGTATGGTCTCTTAATTATGTATCCTCGATTTGTGCAAGTATTGTTAAACTTTTTGGTGCCAAATCTAAAAAAACACAAGAGGGTCATTATTCCCTCTGCTCATGTGGCTTCCACTTTGAGCAAACTGTTGATTAATGGCAAGAGTTTCTCTGGTGCCATAACTCCTCCACTCTCTGAAATGGTGGAGTTTCTGTCAAGAAACAGGACTGCCAGTGTTGAGCATGAAACCCATCGTATTGCTACACCACCAACACTGGAACCCACAGTCCAAGATACTCAAAATTCCCAACCTGCTTCCTTTGAAAAAGCTACAACACAAGCCCCTGCACTAAAAGTATTTAGAAAGAAGAGGAAAACTGTTGGTGCTCCTTCCACCACAGTTAGAGAACCCCAAACTGTTAGCCCTGCACAGGTGCATTCACCTGTGCAGAATATCGAAAGGGAACCTTTGGTGCTGTCTCCCAGGCACAATGAGGAGGTGATCATTCCTCAAGAGGGTGATCATATGGTCTTTGAGGCTGACACTACTGTTTTATTCGCAAGGGATAAACAGGACAGTGTCAACATAGCTAAGACCTCAACCATGGCAACAGAGACTAGTAAAACAATTTCTGATAATCCCCAGAACCAAGAAAAGAGGGGTGCTGATGGTGATACTCAGGGGAGTCAACCACCAGTGAAAAATGTCAATGATATGGTCACAGTGGAAACACTAACTGACATTGAGACTAGACTGAAACAACATGCATTGATGGATCCTAACTTCGCACCTTACCTTGCTGCTCATTTACATCTAAAGAAAGGATTGCTCTTCAAAACAAAAGGATTGTTTCTCAAGATGAGAAGATAAAAGAATTGACTGAACAGTTGGAGAAGGCAACTGAAGTACTCAAGGTAGTAGCAATTCACAATGAGGTGCTAATAAGGCAAGATAAGCAGCTGAACTTTCTTGATGAGAATCTGAAGAAAGCAACAAATGTTCTTCATACTCATGAGATGTTGCTTAAACCCAAATCCTTGGTGAAAATCTCTTCAACTGCTCAAGCTAAAGGAAGAAGAAAATCCAAGCAGGAAAAAGTTAAGCAGATAGTTTCACAGGATAAACAAACAGTTGTTGCTCCAAATGAGCAAACAGTTGCAACACAACAACCAACAGTTGTAACTTCAAATCAACTAACAGTTGCAAGTGTCCAAGCGATTAATGAAGAAGAAGAAGAACAGCTTTCAAGTGTTGATAGGATGCTAATCAACAGGATGGTATCAACTGCAGATGTTCCAAGCACTGAGATTTTCAAATCTTGGTCAACAGTTAAACAGAACTACTTGGTTGATATTAGTGCTCAATATCTGGGAATAAGTTCTTCTAGAATGGCACAGAAAATCGATGATGGATGGCTTGATGGAAAGGTTGCTACGTTAGAATCTTTACCACCAAAGAAAGGGTATAAAGGGATAGTCATCCAGGAAGGAAAGAAAGAATCAAAGTTGCCTCCTGTTTCAGGCAAAGGTAAAGAAATTGTTGTTGTTTGTCCTAAGCTCAAGCTTTCAAGACAGCAACAAGAAGAGCGTGATCATGAATTTGCATTAAGGCTAGCAGCTGAGCTAAGAGAACAAGAACAGTCTGATTTTGAGATAGCAAAGAAGCTGGCTGATGAGATTACTGCTCAGATTGATGAGGAAGAGATAGTAAAGGAAGTTGTTGGTAAGGGAGTTAAAAGAAAAAGGGTAATAAAAGATAAAACAGTTACAGTTAAGCCAACCAAGAAACTTCCCACTTCAAACAAAGCTGCTGTGGTTCACAAAATTTTGAAAGATAAACTGACAGTAGACGTTCAGCAAGGGATTGACAAATTGGAAAAAGAATTAGGTGAAAAGTATCGTGTTGTTGAATGGAAGTTTAAAGAAAAAGCAAATGATAAACATTATATTTCTATTGCAAGGGAAGATGGATCTGTTGAGGTGTATGACAATTTTGTACAAATGATGACAAGAATATCACCAGAAGATGTACAAGAATTGTATGCATATGGAATTAAGCATTTTAGTGACTCAAATGAAGGAATCAAGATTCTAATGGAATATCTTACAAGCATCTGCAACCCATTGAAGATTATGCCCAAACTGACAGCGGAGGAAGCTTTTCCCATAAAGGCAGTGAAGGTATATGCAAGATCAAGGACGTATTACGTGGTAATGGGAAATACATTGCATGAGTGGTTTGATTTGAACTTCATTGAGCATCACAAGACTAAGCTGGAGTTTTTGATTAAAGCTAAATTCCATGGAGACTCAAAACAGAAGGAAGACTTACTGAACAGATTCAAAAGGAGATTAGAAGAGATGTGACTCATTACTTATATCAATTTGTCTATGATCAAACCAAAAACTTAAATGTATTGTTCAATACTTTAAGTTAGGGGGAGATTGTTGGGAAATAATCTAAGTTATTGAGTATAAAAATGAGAACTGTTTGGTAAAGGCTGGTGAAAACAGTTTAAAACTGTTTGTTGAAAATATGAAAACAGTTGAAAACTGTTAGTATGAACATCTTCAACTGTTTGAAGACCTTGAAGTGAAGACTGTTAGAAGACTAAAGAACTGTTGTGTTCATTAAACAGTTTCTGTTGAGCTATATTTGGAAAATCCTATCTTAGAAGATATCTCGAAATACTTTGAAGATTGTCAAGATTATCTCAGAAGATAGAAGATTACCTAACTGTCCACAATTCAAGGAGGATCAAAAGTCTATATATACTTTATTAGATGATCAATTTAGTACGACGATTTGATCTCATTATTCAAAGCATTTGTTCTTATTGTTATTTATTTTTTCTGAAAGTGTTTTAGCCTCTAAGTTTCTTGTTGAAACCTAAGAACAGTCTGTGTTCTTCGTCTAACAGAATAAGTTAGATTGGGGGTGAAGTTTGCTTTTTTAATCATTCTGGTTGGTTAATAAAACTACTGTTTGATTGAATTAATCTTTGTTTAAAACCTTCTTTAATCAATTAAGTGTGATTCCGCAACTTCTTAATTGATTGTGATCATAGTTAAAGATTAACTTTTATTTTTACTCTGATTGATTATTTAAAGTTAGTTCTTGTTATTTAATATAATCTATATCCGATCCTGACAAAACCCTTGTTGATTTGAAGAAGAGAAATCAAGAAGCAAACAATTGATTGAAGTATTCCTAGCTGATTTTCGGAAGTAATCTGTTCTGTATCATCATCTTTGTAAGTTTTATTGTTTAAAACCTTGTTTTGGTGTTAATAAGGGTGTAGTGTCACTTTGAAGATTTAAGTGTGTTGTGATGTTGATTTTGTGTCCAAAAGGTGTTAATAGCTTCATATGTATGTTAGAGATCATGTATAAACACTTGAATACGGATTCAAGTTGGATTTTGAGTCAAAAACGCGTAGAACAGCCGCTGTGCTCGAACAGAGCAAGAACACACTGTAAAAGTTGTTCCTATGGGCGTAGTATGATGTTACTACGGCCGTAGGGTGTTGTTTATATTACTGCGGTCGTAGGTAATGGTTGCTACGGCCGTAGGATTGTGTTTAAGAGGATTACCACCCACGGGTGATGGAAACAAGACTACGGGTGTAGGTACATAACCTACAGCCGTAGTTAACCAAAGGATACCTACTACGGGCGTAGGATATGGTTACTACGGCCGTAGGTAACGGTTCCTTGGCAAGAACTTCTACGGGCGTAGTGTATATATACTACGGCCGTAGTATGTGTTGGAAAGTTGTCCTGCGGGCGTAGGAACATGTTCCTACGGCCATAGGAGGCTGTCAGAAGCCATGTTGACCTTTTGTTGAGGCAATTGTTAGTACAGTCTAATGTAGTGGATACTAAGTGGTGTTAAATCTGTGTCTATTGGTGTTAGGTGACTCGGACGATTCTGTGTGCTCTTGGGATTCCCGCATTCATATCTGCCTCTTGTAATCTCGAGGTGAGTACCGGTTTCCCATGAGTCTCAGTAGGTAAGTTATCTGTGGTACTTGTTGACACGTGATTGGTGTATTGATACGTGAAAATGGAGGTATATTATGATAGAGTTGTACAAGCATGCTTATTATTGATATGAAAGATATTGTTGTGATTATATGCGCGCATAAACTAGATTCTTATTGGATAAGCTATTTTTTGATGAAGTTATGTCCGGACACTGAATGGGAGAACACGGAGGTCAGTCAGGTAGACGGGTGTTAGTATCTGGCTGGGTTCCCAGAGTCCTTAGGGACTACGGATTGGGGAACTAACGGTACTCAAGTAGTATACACTTGGGTAGGGCTCTGCAGGCCGCCGTTCCTCTATAGGACTGGGTTCCTTGATAGACTGGAACCAGCATGAAAGACATGGTGTACCACGTGGATTGCTGTTGGGTTGTTGAGCGGGGTTGGCTCCCCTGCAATATACGACTCCTGCTGACATGTTTGGCTCGCCGCAATATGATAGGATAGCCCTATGTGTTGTTCTGATACATGATAGCCTGCTTATTGTTGCTTATGTGTAATTGGTGCTCACTAGCTAGTTGTAGCTAACGGTGCAAGATTTACCTTTTTTCGCAGGTTGATGCTAGATGCCTGGTGAGGCGGGACTGGTGGTAGTTTTTGTTGTAAATACCTTTTGGGGAACACGTCGTTATATGTATGGATCCGATGGTCGGAAACTAGTAGGTAACGCTTGTAGATAACAAACTTGGCTTAATTTTTGGTGTAATTAAATAGCCGAGTCAAACAACGTTGCTTTTGTTATTGATGTTTAATTTCACTGCACGCTTTTGATAATTGTTGTTTAAAAAGTTTAAATTAACTCTAATTTTAAGCTCGTTAGGGGTGGCGTTACAAAAGGGGGGCTTTTTCTTTTTATTTTAATTATAATATTCCTGTAAAAGGGCATACTAGTCATTTGGGCTACACTTAATTCACGAAACAAATTACACTAGATCTCCTAGCCGCCCCAAGCATCACGAAAACCCTAAATGCCTTCTGCCGTCGCCTTCATTTTCAGTCGCTTTCTTTTATCACCTCCGTGGATCGGTGGTGGATGAAGGAATTTGCCTCCATAGATGAAGGTTTCGTGTCCGTGGATGAAGGGTTTCACCTCCATAGATGAAGTTTTCCAAATCACTGTTTTTTTTTACCAAATCACTGTTTTATATAATAGTTTTTGAGTTTATGCATCAATTCCCTTACGTATAAGTTGATTTATGAGATTATATATGCATCAATTTCAGAGTTTTGGTGAATGTATTTGATTGTCACCGGCTGACGAACAGAATCGGGATTTATTGTTTTTTGCTTTTCTGTGCATCGATTTGCAGGGACTCTTGTGCATCATTTTTTAATGATTTCTTGTGCATCGATCATTGCAGACCTATTGATTTGAATCTTTTATATTTTTTGTATATGAATAAAAAATGGTTTGAAGAATGCGTATACAAAATATTTGTAACAGATCGTGCATCAAAATTAAGCTATTCATCAAGGTGAAAGTTAAGCATCAATTTTCAAAGTGGGGTAGTGGTTACATATGAATCGCCGATGCAAAAATTGGAGCAGTGGATGAATAACCAGCGACAAAGAATGAAGAAGATAGAATAACATCGGAGAAGTGAAGTAGGTGGTGGCGGAGTCAACGATGGAGTCGCGCAGGGGCGATCGGAGACACCACAGATGGAGATGATTTAGGCTTTTATTACTAAAACGCCGGTGGACTGGACCGTGGAATTCTTCTCAATGATGATGGCGGCGATCGGCGATCTTTTCATCCGGCGAATAAGTTGATACAGGAGGCGTGAAGGACGAGAATAATATCGACCGGTGGTTTCATTGAGAAAAGGGGCGACGGTTGGTTTACAGGGATGGAGATAATTAAGGAGACATTATAGGTTGAATTAATTAGTATGATAAAATACCAATATTACCCTTTTAATAAAAATGACACATGTCATCCTCTTAGTTCTCCTTACCCTTTTTATATTAATTTTCTTTTTATTTGATCTCAATTCTATATATATATATATATATATATATATATATATATATATATATATATATATATATATAGGAAGAAGTTCATTTGAGAAGCCTTCTTAGTGCGAGAACAACGGGAACCAATCCGAGCCCTCCAATCCCCCCTCCCCCTCAATGTCATTGTTCACCCATGAATTCCTTACATGCACCCTGCCACACTTTATCCCTTCACGCTCTCCATCCATGAACTTCTCATATCCAAGGAACAACTGAGATTGGTTCTCGCACTAACAACGGTTCTCGAATGAACTCTCCCCTATATATATATATATATATATATATATATATATATATATATATATATATATATATATATATATAAACCACCTCTTAAACATAGAACCTAAAGAACTATTCTGAGCCTTTAGATTTAAAGATCAATGGCTGTGATTAAAAGAAAAAAAAAAGACACGCTACTTTAATAATTTAGACATGTATATCACATCTTCAGGGGTAGTTTAGGGAATTACAATAGAAAAGTACAAACTGAATTGATTTCTCTCTTCTCTGCAACTCACGTATGCCTTTCTCTCTCTCTCTCATCTAATCATACTTCTCCCTTTTATCAATCTTCCATAGCTGATCTTAGATCTCGATTTTTCATCTCATTTGGCAGCGACTTACTTGTTGATTCGGCCATATATTCACCATCGAGCGATTCCTTCACTGTTTGGTAAAAGCATCTCCGACCACCATGTTTTCCGACTTGAAGCGCCACCATGTTTTCCGGCGATGTTTTCCGACTTGAAGCGCCACCATGTTTTCCGACTTGAAGTGCCACCAGGTTTTCTTCTAATCGTTGTCTGATCTACATGGAACTAATTTTTGAAATGACTATTGAGTTCCAGGTTTGTTATTGATTTTTGCGTATTTCATCTTCTGTATATTTATTTTTCTTGACTTCATTTTTGTATTTGTTTAGTTTCAGCCAAACGAGTTGTACCTTTTACATTTTAGGATGTAATTTTGAAAATCTATGTGATACTGGGTGTTATAAATGTAGTTGGCAAAATGAACTTTTGATGTGAAAATACGTATATATCTTTATGTTATTTTGATATATATATTCTTTTAACTTACAGAAGCAAATTAATAAGAAGTTGTCTGCTTTATGTATAAAAAAACATTTAAATACATGAATAGGCCACTGTAATTGAGATTCAGTTGGTTCAACCATCTATTTGTACATATTTTGGATGTTGTTTTGATTGTTTTTTTGCATTTGGGTTATAATCTTTATTTATTTCCACTTTGACGCATCTTATTTCTATTTTCGTAGTGTTTTTTTATTTGTTGAAATGTAGATCTATGCTTTTAGCCTTTGGTTTTTGTGTATGGAATTTTGCATTGTAGTGTTATGTATGGAATTTTGCATTTTGGATTTAAATATGTAATTTGCATTTTGGCTGTATATTCATTGAATCAGATTCTGAAAATGCAAATAAGAGTTGTGGGTTTGCATTTTGCATTCTAATAATTTGCATTTTGAAATCATCTGCATGATCTGTATCGATATTTTGCATTTTGGAAGCATCATCATGACCTGCATCGATATTTTGTATTTTGCATTTTTTGCATTTTGCATTTTGAAAATAAAACCCAAATGTAAATGCAAAATTTGAAGATTTTGCATTTCAAAAAAAAAAAGTTTCAGAAATATATCAAGTCCGGTCTTGTTTGAAAGAGGACGAAAAACTGAAACTAATGATATAATTTTTTTGTTAAGATTCTTAAAAACGAACGAGTTATGATCATTTAAAGTAAGTGGGGGTTTTTTTTTTAATTTGGGGGACGCTGGGTAACGAGATTTTTCTTTTTTTTTTTAATTTTCCTTTTTTGCCCCTAAACAATATGACACGTGTCATCACCAGGGGGGTTCTTTAGGTTCTATGTTTAAGGGAGGTTCTTTGTTTAACCACACCCTATATATATATATATATATATATATATATATATATATATATATATATATATATATATATATATATATATATATATATATATATAGGGGAGGGTTCATGCGAGAACCGTTGTTAGTACGAGAACCGCGAGAACCAATCTCAGTCGTTCCTTGGATATGGGAAGTATCATGGATGGAGAGCGTGGAGGGATAGGATATGACAGGGTGCATGTGAGGAATTCATGGGTGGGCAATGACATTGAAGGAGGGGCAATTGGACGGCTTAGATTGGTTCTCGCGGTTCTCACGCTAACAACGGTTCTCGCATGAACTTTTGTCTATATATATATATATATATATATATATATATATATAGTTTGTACGTTTGAAGACATGAGGTACGTGCAGAAAAAGGTTATAGGTTGAATCTCTTAATAATCTTATATAAACAGGATCATGCATAACAATCAATGCTTGATTCTCCTACACTGACAACTTATCCGAGTTATACATTTATTGCAAAATGTTGCTTTTTACTATTTAATATCTACTATTTTCACATCTAATAACACTTGTTTTAAAACAATAAATATTCTTTGCTATCTGCCTAGACACTAGACCCTAGTGGGGTATAGTAGAACTTATTAAACACAGTATCTTATTACTCTCCTGTTTTCTTCTCAAGGTCAACTTTCAACATAATATATCAATTTTTTTATTTTATTTGTAACTATAAATAAAGAACAAGTGTATACAAAATTTATTAAATAGTTCTAACATTTATTTAATATTTAAACTTAATAATCAATTTAATCAGACCTAACATAGATTGACTTATTACTCTAACTGTAATAATAATGATTTATCATTTTGTATAAAAAAATCATATCTCTTCATATAATATAACATTTTTATTGTCACGTATGTCCTCAATCACGCGTTAACTCTTCAATCGGTGGTCTGCATATTGACGCTTTCTATCGTCATCTCTTAAGTTTCCATCTTTTTCGTGTTTTATTGTTATTTAATATCTTTTTGTTAATGATTATGATAATTTAAAATACATATTTTTATGACAAGCAAGATAATTAAAAAATATGACTTCATATTTTTGTAACAAGCAAGATTAACAAAACCTAGGGGTGTTCAAAAAAACCGAGTAACCGAGAAACCGACCTGCCCCGCGTGAACCGAAACCGAAAAAACCGATACCCGTAAAACCCGCGACCCGAAAAACCCGAAAACTAGGGTACCCGCTAAACGCGGGGCGGGTACGGTTTTTAAATTTTGATATCCGCGGGTACCCGCCCCGCCCCGTATGCTTTAAGATATATATATATATATATATATATATATATATATATATATATGTATATATATTGTTTAATATGAAATAACAAAGCCATTAGAAAAAACTTAAATTCCTCAAAACTACCTAACTTACTTCTAGTAGCCCATACCGTCTCCCCCACTTCATTTTTTAGTTTTGATATAGAGAATTTGCAAGCCTACAACTATCAAGAGTTCAAAATGGAGACACTGAAATCGATCAGAAGTGTCAACTTTGATCATATCGTTTTTTTTGTTTTTACGAGGTTCTCATCGAAGATTTGTTTGATTTCTACTAGTGATTTATTCATTATTGTTGAATTTTTTCTACCGTTGTTTATTGTTATATTATGAATCTAAACTTGTTGAAAACATCAAAAATCAAAAAAGTTCAATTTTAGGGTACCCGTGACCCGAACCGTGGATACCCGCCTCCCTTCGGGTACCCGCACAACGGGTACCCGCTGCTTGCGGTTCGGTTTCGGTTTTTGAAATTAGATACCCGTCCCGCGGTTACGGGTTACAAAAAAGCCCCTACCCGCCCCGCCCCGCCCCGTGAACACCCCTAAGTCAAAACCTATTTTTATAATCATAGGAGAAATCAAGTACGTCAATTTCATTTCATTTTGTTTTTTATTAATTAATTCTTTCTTGTTTTGTTTTATTATATTTGATGTATTTCTCAAGAATTTTTTTATTAATTTCATTGAAAGTTGTAAAGCAATTATGTGTATATTAATGTTGCATAGAAATATATATAGAAGTTGATCTATTAGATCTAATAGGTTTAATTCTTTAAAATGTATCAAAGTTGTCACCTTTTACTATTGTATGTATCAAACTTTCAAAGTTATCATTTAATGTATCCGGTTACATATTCCAAAGGTAACCTGTAATTTTGTTCATTGTTTATTTTATATAAAATGCCACGTCATTATTTAATTTCCACATCAATACATTTTCAAAGAAAATCAAAATAAATCATGAAGAATTGAATATCTTAGAAGAACACTTAAGAAGAAGATGAAGAATGCTTAACAAGAACATCAAACCTAGAAATCGGAGATGGAAACATAAAAATTTACAGGTTACAGGACTGTAAATCCACAACCAAAACAACACATTTTGTTCAACCCCAACTCAAAATCACAAACCCCCCCCCCCCCCCCCCCCCCCCCTTCTAAAATCGAAGGAGATATGGCCATATCCCCATCTGAAATCGAAGAACATATGGTGTTCAAACATCTGGAACAAAACCGTATGAACAAATCATACCGTATAATGCATAAACTTAGAACTCGTAAGCCTCCAAACCGCCGTCTGCCGCCGATAAATCGAAGCCCTAAACCTCCGTCCGCTGCCAATAATCGAAGCCCTAACCGTCGCGGTTCGAAACATACAAGATAGTTGAACATATTGAAACTTTAATCCATTTTACACTATGTATTTGTAGAGTAATGAACAGATCAATGAACATGTAGATGGGGTTTATGAACCTAAAATCGAAACAAGAAGAAGATGAACGAGAAAATCAAAATCAAAGTAAGATGATCATATAAAAGCCCTAAATTTATTTGTCTTTGGTAGATGGAGATGAAAACACATACAATCTGACATATCGATTGGAGCCATGGATGAAACCAAGTAATACTCGTAGATTTATGAAACAAAAATGAAGTGATAGACCATTTTTTATGGAGATTAAATTGATGGAACGGATAATTGGAACCATGGAATAGACAAATTCTTTCAGCAATTTGGGAGTTTACATCAATGGAAG
This sequence comes from Pulicaria dysenterica, assembly GCA_947179395.2. NCBI lineage: Eukaryota > Viridiplantae > Streptophyta > Magnoliopsida > Asterales > Asteraceae > Pulicaria > Pulicaria dysenterica. The sequence goes on along the minus strand of OX359288.1, from coordinate 117,172,073 downwards.
TAATAAAGGAAACCATCAACCAGATAAAAGTAAAGGGAGAAAGTTCTTATTATTTTAATTTTATAATTATTATTATCTATTATCTATTATTATTATTTATTTATTTTAAACCATGAAATATACAAGTTATAGGCCATGTCAACAGTCACATAAGCAAAACTTGCGCCATGTCAGCTTGTATCCTGCTATAGCAGGTTCAGTACATAAATTGGTAAATTTAAAAAGTCGAGTATATTAAATGGTAAGTTTGAAAGTTTAATACATACAATAACAAAATATAACAACTTGGATACATTTTCGTGAACTAAACCCTAGATCAAACCGTCATAAGTCACCTGTTGTAATTTATGGCCGATGCAATTTATGGTTGAGTATGAATAAAATGATGGGACTAGTTGTAGACAATTTGATCAAATCAAATGAATGGTCAAGATTAAGTCTCAGATACTCACCTAACTCCGAAGCTTTTCGATCTCTAAGTGCAAAAGTCGCACTCAGGAGATATGATCTGGAACCTCCTACTATTGTGTGTGTGTGTGTATGTGTATTTTTTTAATAATTAAAATTTAACTATTAATTCAATATTTTTCTTTTTAATATTTTTCAAACTTTTGGAGATGATTCTACATTATTCTTTTTATTTTGTTAATGTTTCTATTTGATTTATGATCGTACGTTTCTTGGATGTCCTAATTACAAGTCGACATTGAAGTGTAATTTCTTCAAGTGGGTTGACCCAGAACTTCCAAATGATCAAAGAGAGTATAGAAAACCACAAAAAATAGTTAATTATGTATATAAAAAGTATAACTCAATTTTTTCAAAAAATACAAACAATGAAAATTGCTTTGGTAGTAATAAAGAGTGCTATTATTTGACCCCCTCTTTCACATAATCCACACATCAAATCAGTTAGTTATATTTTTTAAGATATGTCATACACTCATATATGTTATCAAGAGGGTCAAATAAACTGTGAATAAGGACTATATAGAATATTCGATAATAATAATGAAAAAAAGTGGATAGAATAAAAGAAAGAATATAATGATTCGGTTAACAAACGTCAAAGGTGGAAGTTTTACACACAATTAAAACACACACAGTCTCACACACACTACATTTACAATTTATGTTACGTCACTTTTAAATTGTCTTTCGTTTCGTAATTCTTTATCTCTCTATCTTTCTCTGTGGACCATCGTACTTTTCTTCTCAGCATCTCTCTCTCTCTCATATACCAATATATACATATATGTATATATAGACATACATGTTGAATATATAATGAAGAAACCTTTCTATTAGCCCGAAAATCGATAGAGATAAAGTACCCATTTAGCTTTTAGTCTTTCAAAACCTGATTAATCATACCAGTCTTCGCTTCTTCTCAATTTATTTCATCATTGACGTCTTTCTTTCAGATATCAGACGGCTACGGATCGCTTCCCCTCTTTCAATCTTGCGGCTAGGGCTTAATCTTCTATATGTAATAAAGCGCCCTCTCTGTCTCTCTCTCTCTCTCTCTCTCTCTCTCTCTCTCTCTTGATAATCTGTTTTTGTTGTACATGTATGTCTGTGTGTACTTTTAAGAACTATGTGTACCTTGTTTTCCATTTTCATGCACTCTCTGTTACTATCTATTCATTGATTTCTGTTTGCTTTTTCATTTCTGATATGGGAGTTCAATATTGGCTGGAAATTATAAGTGGGAGTTGTTGATTATGTATCACATTTTGTTGACAAGCTGTTGTTTTTAGTGTTTGATTTGAGATTTAACGGCCATATGATTGGATGCCAGATTGTGGGTATTTGAATTATGTTGTTTGTACAACTGGTATCTGATTACAGTCATCACTCTTCTTTGTGAAAACTGTCAAAGGTGAGGTTGAAAGTGTTTATTTGTATAATATATATATATATATATATATATATATATATATATATATATATATATATATATATTTGTGTGTGAATTTAACCAAGGACTGAAGCGTTGGTTATATAAAGATTGTTTTTGTTTTCAGAATTCTTGTCACAAATCTTATATAGTATTTTCTTTGTGGTTGCTTCTATTCAACTGGCAAAGAACAAAAGGTATTCGAACCCCTGATTCTTACAATCTATTCTTTCTAATTTGAATGCTTTATTTCAAGATTTCATTGAAACCTATAAATTTCTAAGTGTTTGTTACAATATTCTAGTCTTATGTTGTTTGTGACATGTACTAAGTACCATTTCTCTTTTAATTCTAATGTTTACCTTATAGTCTACCCTAAATTCATGCGATGCAATTTGCCCCTTTTAAGGCCGCTCATGATTAGTTTTGGCATGTAAGTTTGGGCAGGACTGAGTGCAACAGGAATGTTACAATATCACTTGGATTCATTCTTTTTATTTTTTATTTTTTATTTTTATTTTTGATTTCATTCTGTGATGAACTATAATTTCGGGTTCTTATCATCTTTGTACCAGCAAATATTATACAAATATATATGCTTTCATGTTGTTATTTTCAGTTATCAAGAAGAGCCAATAATAAATAGCTTCATGGATGTTAATAGTCATAGGAGAGGAAGGAGAAGAGAACATGTTGCTCAACATAACGGTGAAGTCAGCACGTCGACTACTGATGATGAATTAGACCCATGGACAGCTTGGGCTTACAAACCCCGAACCATCACCTTATTATTCATTGGGGCATGCTTTCTTATGTAAGTTTCTTGCATTGTATGCTAGCCACCATATATTTTTGCTATTAGTTTAATGGTTACCTTTTATTAATTAATTTCCAAGCTAAACACTACCTATAATTTTGGCTTGTTATACATTTGTTTTTTTGCCATGGAATTATCATCATGGTACTTAATTAAACAACTAGTGTCATGGTACCTCTCCAACTCATATTTGTAACCTTACTATGTATATTCAAAAGATTTTGTTGAATTTTGATAAACTTGTATATATTTATATATTATTGCATCTGAGTCATCTGACTAATGATCAAACACTTCTGTTAAGTTTTGTATCCAATCAAACAATATTGCATTACATTTTGATTCAACGGAGGGAAGAACTAGTTTGGTGACCTTTGATGGAACTAGACTTGATAAATAGGTGTTTTTGTAAAAAGAATCACTATTTGTTTATTTAAATTCCATACGTATTGAAATGTGATCTCAGTTGGGCAAGTGGAGCTCTTGATCCTGAAGGCAGTTCATCGCCTGATCGTGTTACATCAGTCAAAAGGTGATTTGCTTGTTTTTAGTTTGGTAGCATCTGTTTTGTAGTCATCCTTGAAACTGACATGTTAATGTTATATATTCTTTTGGAATTAATGAAGAGGTGTATGGGCAATGGTTGCAGTTTTTCTGGCTTATTGTTTGTTGCAAGCTCCTTCTACGTAAGTTCCTCAATCTACACCACCAGCTGTTAATTTCTGTTTTTTAAACATAGTCAAGTTATATAACTATATTACCCCCATGCCATCTCAATAGTTAGAAAGGTAGTTAGTTTCATGGGTTTTGAATCTCATGCATCATGTAATTAATCTTTCAATCCTGATGGTCTTTCAGGTTACTAATAAGGCCACATCCTGCAATTTGGCGTCTAGTTCATGGGATGGCTGTTATCTACCTTGTTGCTCTTACTTTTTTGCTATTTCAGGTTTATGTTGAAAGGAAATTATCTTGCATATGTCTCAAGTCTGTAGTATTATATTCAATTCGTACATATATCAAGTGTTTATTATCATGGTTGGACTTTTGTTTTAACAACGTTGTTCCTAAGTCCTAACCAGGGGCAAACTTGTACAGATAAATCCAGCATGCATGCATCCCACCTCCTGAAAATTTGAGATACATGATTACTAAAACTTATTTTGTTCACTATCTTTTTTTGGTCAGAGTCGTTACAACGCTCGGCAGTTTATGAAGTATCTCCACCCTGATCTTGGCGTTGGTATCAAATTTTGAGTTATTTTAACTTTAGACCTGTTTTATTTGTATTAATTTATTTGGCTGCTTGAATTTATGTATCTTATTATCTTATCAGAACTTCCTGAGAGATCATATGGCGGTGATTGTCGGATCTATGTGCCTGAAAATCCAACTAGCAGGTTTATAAATGTTTATGTATGATTTTGTCTTTCTCAACCTCTGCATTTTATCAATATATATATTACTTTTGGTATCATTCATCCCTCAAAAAGAGTGTATGTTTGGCTTTTTTGTTGATAATATGAGTTAATTTCGATTTTAAATTTATAATAAAGGATTGTTTTTGGTCATAATTAGTTAGATCTATGGTTATTAACTTATTACTTAAAGATCATTATTAGTTCTCATCTTTTGATATTGCATGTCAAATTTGTGTTTCGTAAAATTATTATTACCATGTGTTCTAACTGTGTTAACACAGAGTTTCCTTTGTACTAAAATTAATCTTTTTCTTAAAAGTTGAATATATTATTATCCATATCCATATGATGATTAGAGAATGAACAGGGTAACAGTAAAAGTCTTGAAACTTTAAAAAAAGATTAATAGGTAGTGTTGCTACTGGTTATGCAGGAGACACTTTTTGATGAATTTGTTCCCGCTCACATATTTGGTTGGTGGGGAAAAGCGATCATGATTCGCAATCAACCTCTTTTGTGGGTGTTATCAATTGGATTTGAGTTAATGGAGGTTAGATACTGAGCAACTTAAACTTTCTAGTTGTGTTTTTCAAGGATTACAATATTTCTTGAAGGGTAAGCTTCTTTCATGATTTGATGCATTGTTTCATTTTCCAGCTAACTTTTCGCCATATGTTGCCGAATTTCAACGAGTGTTGGTGGGACAGCATTATTCTTGATATAATAATCTGCAATTGGTTTGGTGAGTAACCATAAAAGTCCATCTTTCACTTTTTGAGTATTTTTATTCAATGTAAAAGTTGAGAACCATTTTATTTGGTGGAGCATGGAAGGTAATCTGCATTGTTAAATGTTAGTTTTGGTTACTTGGCAGGTATTTGGGCAGGAATGCATACTGTTCGTTATTTTGATGGTAAAACATACGAGTGGGTTGGAATAAGCCGTCAACCGAATATATTGGGCAAAGTATTTCCATCTTTTCATACACTTGATTAAAAAGTCATGCGTTGACTGATGACTCGTTTTTATCTAGTAAACGCAGTAATATTTTATAATTAGTTTTTGGGTTAGTATTTCCAGAGGTATAGAAATTGATATGGAATGCAATAATATATTCTGGCAGGTAAAGAGAACACTGGGCCAATTTACACCAGCACATTGGGACAAAGATGAATGGCATCCGCTTCTTGGTCCATGGCGGTTCATCCAAGTTCTTAGCCTTTGTATTGTGTTCTTAACAGTTGAACTCAATACTTTTTTCCTTAAGTTTTGCCTTTGGGTTCCTCCTAGAAACCCAATCATTGTTTATAGATTGGTCCTTTGGTGGCTCATTGCAATCCCTACAATCCGAGAGTATAATTCCTACCTACAAGACCGGTAATCCTCTATTTCTACCATGTGTGTGTGTGTGCGCGCGTGTATATTGCACCTGCCATGATGTGCAGATCCTCTTTCAAAATGGACCGGGTCAGGTTTGGTTAGCCCGCAAACACCTTTGTCCCGGTTTTCTATAAATCCAGTTATGCATTATCTATGATCCCACAATAACAATATCCTTACAATAATAATCTAAATTTTTTAAATAAAATCACGAGACAAAACAAAACCCAACTCGACTTATTTATAAGTTATGGGCCGAAATTGGCACCACTATATATATATATATGTGTGTGTGTGTGTGTGTGTGTGTGTGTATGAGATTAACCTTTGTGGTGATGCATTTTCAGAAAACCTGTAAAAAAGGTAGGAGCTTTTTGTTGGCTTTCACTGGCCATCTGCATCATTGAACTCCTCATATGTATTAAGTTTGGCCATGGTGAGTTTTTTCTAATCGCCTTTACTGCACACATTTTGACTTTTTGAGGTCAAACTTCCTGCTGTCTCGACTCTCAAATTAATGGGAACCATCACTAAAATTAACACTAACATTTTCTTACCAATTGTAATTGTTTCAGAATCCGTTGGTATTAACCAATTCAGGATGATGAATTCAAAGGATCCAAAATTAAGATTTCCTTGTTTGACCTCTAAAGGTCAAACATGTAGTAGGTATTTTAATTAAGAGTGATGGTCTTTTACAGGTTTATTTCCAACCCCAATGCCAAAATGGGTGGTGGTGTTGTGGACATCTGTTGGCGTGGGGCTTTTGGTATTCTTGATGTTGTGGACGCGGCAGTCTCATAGAAGCTCAGTCCGAAAGCGCGTATGACATATTGTGTGGGTGTTTACCCATTCTTTGATTGCTTAATTGGTGTTAGATGTTTGTAAATGCTAATCGATTGAAATTGTAAATGCTTGTTATCTGAGGATGAATTCTCCTTTGACTTGGTGTTTGGTCAAACTATACCAGAAAGGTGAAAGGAGAAAAAAGATTTAAATGGGAAACTATAGTGCATGTTAAGTAAAATGAGATGGAAGAATATCGTATTTTCAGTTTTTTATTTTTTATTTTTTGTTATTCTATGCAATTGCTTAAGGGAATAAAATATGAATGCTTGTATTGAATTACCATGTATTTTATCAACAATGTTGAATGGGAATGGAAAAGAAAAAACAAACAATGGTAAGGAGGTATTATTAATTGCTTTTAAGACCAGCTGGTCATGTGGTGGGTGGTTTAGTAAGTATTAGAAAGACCTTGGGAAATGGCTGGAATATGTATATTAGAGTATAGCTCCAATTATTATTCAATCGGAGATTTTTTTTATTTTATTTTCTTAAGTGGGATGTTTTATTGGAGGGTTTAAAAATCAAATATCATTTATACCCCTTGAAAATAGGCAGAGTTTCGTTAATACCCTTGCAAAAGTTGATAATTACGTATATATCCTTGTATAATTGAATATTACGTCAATCTCCTTCGAAACTCATAAAACTCACACCTATATCCAAATCATTATTTAAAACAAATTAAATTAATTTTATATTCAAAACTAATTATCTTAAAATCTAAACCCAAAACTACCCCTTCTAAACTCGCGTACATCATAATAAAGACCATCTTCTTCGTATGTATTCAAACGGCAAAACCCGTATGTAATTTTCGTGTTCGACGGTAGCCTTCACAATTGAATCTTCTTCTTGCGGCAACTTTATTATGTTGGTAAAATGTAAATTCTTCAAATGTGTCCTAATTAATTCTCCTATTCCGTTTATAGTGATCAACAGTTTGGAAATCACCATCTTATTCTCCCTTGTGCTTGTTGGTTTGAATGATTTGTACAAGAAAGTAACAACACACACAATGCTCTTTCACTCTTTCAGTATATAAATAAAGATGAAGTGATGAATATCTTACATAATTCTATTGCTTTGTATTTTTCTTTCATAAAATCCAGTCCATTTGTTTTCCTATACAGGTGATATTAAAAACAGAGTACCATAAACATCAAGGTGATACATGTTTTCTCCTTATTATCTTCCCCAAAAAATCATCGCTCTAAGCCTAGTTCCAGTTCTAGTAACAAAGGATGTTATAGACTCGAAATTAATCACCGAGTCTCGTGGACAAATACCAATCTGAATAAGGACACCACAAATTCGAATTTAATCACACTCTCCTGGAAAAATGTTGATGGCAGCCAACAAAACCAATTTAAATCACAAATGCAAATTACATCCTATTTAAATAACAAATGCAAAGCTAACTAATTTCAACCATGAAATCGTAGTATCAAACACGCTCCTGACTTGTAACGAAGAACAGTGGTTTTAGGGTTTACGCTTGCGGTTTGATGGGCTGCGTGGGGAAGATGCACATTAGGGATGATGTCATAAGGGGTAGTTTAGGAATTATACTTTTATTAGATTCTAAGATAGTTTTGATTATAAAATTAATTTAATTTGTTTTAAATAATGATTTGGATATAGGTGTGAGTTTTATGAGTTTCGAAGGAGATTGACGTAATATTCAATTTTACAAGGATATATACGTAATTATCAACTTTTGCAAGGGCATTAGCAAAATTCTGCCTTGAAAATAAAAGCAGTGAGAAAACATGTTACCAGTTTTGAGATAAGTTGAGTTGGGTTAAATGATATAAAACTATTTTAAGGCATTTTGACTTGTGTAATACATGCAGGTGATACGCTATAACTGAGGCAACGAAATCTTTAACCAAGAAAATATATTTTCGTCATAACATTTGCATAATTTATAGTCTGTTATATCAAAAGTAAATTGTATATGATTTTATTTCTTTCTACTTAATCCCCACGCTTTATCTTTCTACCCTTTGATCTTCCTCTTTTATTTCTTTCTACTAAACGATGACATTTATAACTCGCTAATTCTTTTTTTATGATCTAGATAATTAAAAGATATTCCATAATCTCTTATTAAAGTCATAAAACTAGAATTGTATCGTTTGAGACTAAAAACACCGTAGACCGAACAACATTCATAAGGTCTGGACCGTACTAGACCAAACCAATCCAAACTGAAATTTAGAGCTTTTGAGTTTTGAGAACCAACCAACAATCAAACCAACTTCTACAAGTTTGGTTTAAAGTGGGTCCGGTTTTGGCATGTTAAATACATTCGCATCACGTATATCCAAAAAGAAAAATTAATATAAAAAAAAAGTCTAGAAATTCCTTAATAATGTTTTTTTGATTATTATTATAACTTTACCGTGTAGACAGACTGCAAAATAGTTGAGGAGTTGGTATATCAAGCTTCCATGAGGTAAAACATCACTACAAGAAAAACAAACAAAACATTTGTCTATAATTACGCACCAGCAGAACAAACCAAATAAGCAGAAAGGCCGATACCGATAGCAAATAATAACAAGTTCAAGATGAACAGACCGCAGAGAAGTATCAGATTTTACTGGAAAAGCACGTGGGGAGTTGGGTTTTTAAACACAATGAGCACAATTAATAATCCACGCACAGCCCGGGAGAAATGACTTGTCAAGGTCTAATAACACTAGTAGATGTACAACACAAGTTATATGCAACTTTGAGATGAGTGAAAAATCCAACAAAAATCGAATTTCAAACGCTGCTGCTTTCTACATTCGACAAAAATATTTCCTGCAATACAATATATATATATATATGTATCAGAAATAATGATTTATAGTTTCATACATAATTACTTTTAAGAAATTGAAATACATCACAAGACATACCTTCATATCCAGCTCTACACGACTTTCATTACTAACCATCAGTTTCTTGTTTTTTCTTCACAACACTCGACTTCGCCCAACCTTTCTGCAAGAAATAAGAAATCATTATGTCTAGGCCAACACACACACACACAGCCAGATCAGTCAACAGTTTTTGTCCATGTTTTTTAAATTTCTTACTTAAGACACTGTGAACATTTGAATAGACATTAGGCAACTTTTAACTCATTTTGACCTGATTTACCTCTTCCATTTATACTGACTACACATGTTACCTGTTTTAAACCACTCCTTAAAAAAACACACAGGCTCAACTGACCCATTTTTCGATAAAATGATTGAAATTGGCAACTCTAAATAAGCAACAATTTCCACACACTTCCTCGTAGATGGGTCAATTTCGGTTAGTTTTGAACTCAACTGAGCAAAACACCAAAACTTATAAATCTATATACACACACTACTATACGGGAAAAAAATAGCGCTATTGTCATCAATCATCATATCTAAAGCATTAATAATTTTATAAAAAATAATAAAAAGACAAAAGGAGTGTTGAACAACAAGCCAACCCAACCTGAACCCATTCTGAACTTTTACCCTACCCCGCCATCTCTCCAACTTTTATAAAATACACAAAGACCACACAACAAGCACCAAGAGACAAATAGCTATACAATCGGGACGCAAGTACCTGAAAATGGATAGATGGCTTGGGTCAACATCAGACTTGAGCACCACAATTTGCATCACATTCCTAGAAGTTCCGTCCATAAACAGTCGATAAATATTTTGATCAGACGAACAAAAGTAACATTATCAAAGATCTGATGAAGCTACATTATTTTAAAACATAAATGTCACCCTAAAAACCTTTCCCAACGAGACTAGACCGTGTGTCCAAAATAAAAAATAAAAATAGATCAAAGACAAATCTCACATACCTTGAGAGCCAGGTGTTTGACCTCCACGGCCAGTGCGCCCACCACGAGTTCGGCCACGTATTACCCTTCCACGACCCCTAGCGATAGGAGGTGAAGGTTGTGCTCCAGCAAGTCTCTGCAGAGACCTTTGTCTTGCTCTCTCATTCAAATTAATGGTTGTTGAACCCGTATCAACAGATGTCTCTTCTGATTTTACTTCTGTTGTGGAGACACTACTAACAATGCTGCTACTATCTTGATTTGTAACACTGGGTTCAGTCACAGCAGAGGTGGTGTTTGATGGTTTTTCGGGTACAGGAGGGGCTACAACAGCAGCAGTTGTTGTCAGAACATCATGATCAATTGCGGCCATGGATCCTGCTTCATCATTCCCATCATTATTTAGTGGCTTATCTGTTGAACTCTCAGGAGTTGTCTCTTCTACTTCTATTTCACCTTCTTCGCTTTTGTCCTCATTTATGTCCTCCAGTGGAGAACTCGTCTCCATATCCCCCCCTACTACTAGGGTGTCCTCCTCTACAACTTCATCTTCAATTGGCATAGGTGAGGGTGACCTAATCTGATGCTCATCGACTACTAATTGAACATCCCCCATTTCTTGGTTACCACCAGCACCACCTTCATGACCAATAATAGCAGCCGCGTCCGAAGCCACAAGTTCTCCTTCCTCAGGCTCACTTCCGCCTTCACCTGTTGCCGACGGCGGTTGTGTGTGCTCAATCTCAGTAATCTTAGGATGATCCTCAGAAACCTCGGCGATTTCACTTGCTGCCTTGTTGATATTCTCTTCACTGATATCAATCTGCAACTCTGCTTGATCTTCAACCACCTGCTCCTCGATCTCCTCATCTCTTCCAGTATCATCCTCTTTGATAGTTTGAATTTCATCTCCAACAGTCACTGGAGATTCTTCGGTTACAGTTTCAAGAGCATCTGAAGTCATCAGGATGCTTTGAACCTCACCACCCTCATGGAGTGGTGGTTGCTCTGAACCTCTGGTTTTCTTGATTTGAGGTGCTGCCACATCAGCACTGCTGCTTTCAAGCATGTGTGATCCCTCTGAAACAGAGGGACGTTTGCGTACAGATGACTGAACATTAGCTTCACTGATTTCTGACATATCCACATCACCCTTTGGTTGCTCAGGCTTCACAATACGAGGCCGGACTAACCTCCGAGCAACTTTACGTGGTTCAACTTTTGGTTTAGTTGATGCAGTTGCCATTTTTGCACCATCTTCTATGTTATGAACTGGAGGGACTGCTGATGTAACCGTAGTAGTAGTAGTAGAAGTAGTAGCAACTCCCTCACCTGTGACGGCACATACAGGTGTTCCCAACTCAGCAGGCAGGGCATCTGTAGCAGTGTTAGTGGTAGTAACAACTCCAAAGTCACTGGAAACTTGATGTGCCACCTGCTCAAAACTTTCTACAGCAACAAGACAAGTGGCAGCCAGGTCATCAAAGGAGTCGCCCTCAGCATGCTTTAGCTTTTCAACTTCGTCTAACATGGTCTTTAGTGCCTGTTTATGTTTCTCCAAATCATCTGCCAGCTTTAATTTTTCCTCGCCATTTAACTTTTCAGTCTTCTGATTCTTTGCTTTTTCAATCCTGACTTCATCTTTTTCCTTCCTCAGATCATCTCTTAGCCTATCAACAGTTTTTTCCAGCGACTGTGTCCGTGTATCTTTAACTTTAGACTCCTCTCTGAGCTTCTCAACAGTTCTTTCAAGCATCTGAATCCTTGTATCTTTCTCGGCTTGTTCACCCACACTGGTAGTATCTACATTGCTTCTTTTCACCTGGTTAGAATTAGCACTGGCTAACTCTTTAGAAAGTTCTTGATTCTTCTTCAATGTTTCCTCCTTCTCTTTCGTCAGGTTCTCAGACCTACGTCTCAACTGATAAATCACTCTCTTATGCTTCTCAACTTCTAATTTCAGTGAGGTCTCGGTTTGCACAACACTGTTTATCTTCGACTCTCTTTCATCTATTTCCGCCTTGCTTCTTGCAAGATCCTGCTCCAACCGCAATATTACATCTTGTTTCTCAGCAACAACTTTCTTAATCTCCTCCAACTCTCCATCTTTCTCCAACAATTTCACATTCATCTTCTCAACATCTGCTCGTATTCTAACATAGTCCTCAGGGTCTATGTCTCTGAATCTCCCGAGAAGCTCATCAACTCTTTTTTCTAAATCTTCTCTGTTCTTCTTCTGTGCCTCCATCTCTCTTTTACAGGCTTCCACCTCATTTTGACTTTCAGCAAGCACACCCTGTAACTTCTCAACTACCAATTTCGCATTGTGGTTTGATTGACGTAGTCTTTGACATTCTTCAAAGTTGTGTTGGTTTTCTTCTCTAAGCTGCACATTGCTTTCTCGAAGCAAGTTCATTTCTCTAACCTGCACCTGTAACGCTTTATACTCATCTTCTGTGAAATGCACCGAACGATAATTTTCTCGCTCAGCACGAAGTAATTCTTGAGCTGCTGTTTCGGCCCTCATAGCACCCTCGAGCTGTGACTGTAACCGAAGTTTTTCCTGCTTTAACAAAGAGATCTCAGTCTCTGCAATCTCTTTAGACCGTCTCAAATATTTAACCACATTCTGCAGTCCACCATCATCAGAAGATTGTGCACCAGAACCATAACCCTGACTTGTCTCTGCCAGCTTAATGTGCAATGCCTCGAGTTGATCATGCAAGATCTTGTTCTGTTCATTGATCTCGTTGAACTTTTTCTCTGCTCTATCTTTCGACTCTTCAAGCACCGACTTTTCTGTCTCCCACTTGCTTCTAAGCTCGTCATTCTCAGTTTTGAGCATGTCAGATACCCTCTGGAGTTCAGATGCCTTTGCCTTTACAGAGGCCAGTTCTTGTGATGTTTTAGTTAGCTCTTGGATCGTTTCAGACTGCAATATAACCTGCCTCTCGTAATTGTCTTGGGTAGTACGCCACCTTTGGTGCTCTTTCTCCAAATCATTTTTCATACCGGACATTTGTGACTCTAAAGCCTCAATATGCAACGTCTTTGCTGTACATTCATCCCTCAAACTAGAGATCTCAGACAATGAGTTAGCAAGAGCTTCTTCTTGTGATAAAGCAACAGAAGCAGCCTCTTCTGCCTTTGAATTATAACCATCTTGAAGTTTATTGACCAGCTCTTTGAGTGATGCAATTTCAGCTTCGAATGATTTTTTCACCTTTTCTGCCTCAGATTTGAACTTTTCATGCCGAACCTCCATCTCTTTTAATGCAGCTTCATTCACCTGTGCCAATCTCTTATACTGCAGCATGTGGTCTTTGTTGGATTGAGCTTCTACTCTCAATTTCTCAATCTCTTCCTCCTTTGCAGCATGCAACCCAGCCACGTCATCTTTAGGTTCAGCAATTAACTTTGAATTATTCATTTTCTCAAAGTGAGCCGAGCGTTCTTCAGCAGCAGATGCGCGTGCATTAGCGTCCGCAACAGCATGTAACGCATTAGCTAATTCTTTCCCCATTTCCTCGAATTGTTGCATGGCTCCCCTCAGAGCCGCCTCATGCTCGAGTCTAAGCTTGCGAGAATTATCCCTTTCTTCTTGAAGCTCCTTTTTAGCCTCGGCCCAATCTCGCTCGGTTCTTTTGACATAATTCTCTTGGCTCAGACGATGAGCACTTCTAGCTTCCTCACGGGATTCTTCAGCACTTTGAATTGTGTTCAATGTAGCCTGCAGCTGATGAACTCTCTCTGACATACTACGAACCTCCTCAAAAGCTCTCTTTTCAGAATTCAATAATATTTCTTTCTCACGTTTTAAAACCGATACCTCCATGTTCAGCTTTCGTGATATGTCTTCGGCAATATGCAAAGACTCAGACGCTTCGCGAATCTTTTTTTGGTAATCAACTATCAACTGTGAGAACTCAACATTTCTTGCTATAATGGCATTCGTTTCTTCCCGCTGATGATCAAAGTCTTTCATAAATCTGTCAAGTTTCTCATGAGCAAAAGACGACTCCAGAGTCAACTTGTCACGTTGTGACCTTAATGTTATAATCTCTCCTCTTAACCCTGTTATATCTTCTTCAAGAAGCTTTATGCGTTCATAAGCTTGTTCCTGTGCCCTTTTTGACGCATCATTTGGACCTTCAATTAGAAACTGGACATCGTTCCTTGTGTCCACTGGTGTGGTATCTGAAGATTGCAGCTGAGGGACATGGCGTTTATGCTCTTCTTCGTATAATTTCTTGTACATAGCAACAGAGGTGTGAAGTGATTCAATCATTTGTGCTTGTTCTTCTGCTCTAGCCAATACTGCATCAACTTTAGAAGCAGTTTCATTAGAATGTTTTTGAAATTCCTTCTCGAAGTTCTCCTTTAACTCAGCTTCTTTAGTCTTGATCTCCTCGGTAAGAAGGCGAACTAGACCCCGAAGCTGTACATTCTGCTCAACCAAACCATTTATATCCTTGAAAGTCAACATCTGGTCGGAGAAAACACCATCGTCATCTGGAATGACATTCAGATGGTCTTCAACAGCAGAACCATAACTAAAAGATCCACCACCACGAAGTTGTATGTCACGGCATTCCTTCAACAGAATCGTCACCTGTTTCTGAAGATCATTGTTCTCCTTTTGAGCAAAAGTGTTGTTCCGTTCATGTCTTTTTAGTTCAGCCTTCAGCTCCTGGATAGTTCTCTCAAGAGCGGTTTGCTCAGAAAGAGAATGCTGCAATTTGTCGTTCAACATATCATATGCTTCAAACATTCTTTCATGTTTTGCTCGCTCATCCAATATGACTTCAGCTTTCTTTTCTATTTCATGCAAGACCTGTTCGAGTATCGCTTTGGAATTTTTATTCCCCAACTGCTCGTGTCTCAGAGCATCCACAGCTTCTTGGTACTTCTCATACATTTTAACTAAACTCCAACCATCCCGAAGGAGAGAAGCAGCTAGCGCTGTGCCTGAAATACCTGCTGGAATACTGGGAACAAGCATTAGATTATTATTACTGTTATTATCTGCGTACATGTCGTTCGCATCTCCATATGCTTTCGTGTTGAAACTACTCATCTGCAGAAGATTAAGCTGGTCTGAATTTCTAAAATTTTCCAACTCTGCTTCACACTTGACAAGTTTTTCTTTCAAATGTGAAACTTCTTTTTCAAATTGTATTCTAGCAGATGTTTCCTTATCGAGTCGCTCTTTATAATCCTTTTCAACTTGACTTGCATGTGTCTCAAGGGCCTTAATAACACCCTCAAGCTCTCCAGACTTCTTGGACCACTCATCTGAATTCTCCTTGTAGAGTTCAACAAGCTTATTTACAGTAGAAAGCTCAGCAGACAATCGCTCCTCGGTTGCTGCAGCCATATCTTTAGATGAACATAACTCATTCTGTAAAGCTTCAAGTTTTGACTCCAGCTCCTTTGTTCTATCATCCTTCCACTTCAATGACCTACAAGTGTCATTGTATTTTCTTTCAATATCTGAAAGCTTAGAGGACATATCTGCCTCTAGTTCATTATGTACCTTTCTCAGCTCCAAGAGACTGTTAACTTTTGCAGTCAACTCATCATTAAGCCAAAGATTATGTCTCTCAACTAGTTCTTTCTCTTGAGACAAACGAGCCAAAGAAGTGTGAGCATGTGCATGCTCAACCTCCAGTTCACTAATCCTTGATTCTTTAGAGGAAGCACCGTCAGTCAAAGAAACAATCTTATCTAGATAGCCTTTGATGCTAGAATTTTTCTCACTAATCTCCAAATCCTTATGTTCAATCAGCTGCAGCAATTGACTTTTAGATTTTTGGAGCTCCGAAGCCTCCAATGACAGCCGTTCAATCTCCCCATCTTTGCCGATCTGAACAAATAACATTCAATTAGTATTTATAAAAATTTAAGCATCATTACAGTTTCAAAAGTACTTCAAATGTCGGAAGATAACCTCATGTAGAAGTGAAAAAAATGCATGAATAACACATTGCTCTATTAAAAGTAAAACTTTCGAAATCATTGTGTGACTATAAACATACAAGAACACAACAACAATACCCAATCCCACCTCAGAGGGGTATGGGTGAGGTAAGACGTAGACAATCACACGATTGCTTCCCAAAAGACCTCCGGCAGCGAGAGAAATAAATAAATAAATAAAATAAAAATATCACTGGAAAAAGGAAGAAAGTTTAATTAGTTACTAATTAGGAGATATTAATAATAGTACTTAAATTTAGAAGTAAAATGAATGTGGGTCCTACTTAATAAAGAAAAGCCTTTCTATTAGATTTATTTAGTTATTAAAGTTTTAATTATTAGGCTTCATTTTTCATAGATTTAGTTTGATAAAAATTAAACTATAAAATCATCATATATTTAGATAAAAATTAAATTTTCATATACACATACAAGAACATATCTTCATATAAAAAAATACTATCATGTTAGTTCTTTTTTTAACTAAATTGCATTTAAATAGGTGAAAATTAGTTATAGTATCTATTCCCTCTTGGACTAGTAAATCTTAAACTACTAAGAAAAATCATACCTTGTGAAAAACTGCTAAAAGACACAACTATGAACAAATAAGACCAAATACATTCCAGTTTTCATAAAAATACAAATTAAATAAGGCTACGAGACCACAAATGACTTCAAATAATATTCAAGGCTCCACCATTAATTGAAGCTAACAAAGAAATGTCCAAAGTAGATAATGTCAGAAACTTGAGTTAAGTAAGATACATGCCACGTTGAGATATAATCAGATACCACATGAATTTATAAAATAACAAAGGGTCATCATATACACGATGCCGAGAGACTACTATTGCTTTACTACTTCTACCAAGAAAAACAAATCTGACCCAACAACTTTTTTTTATCATGAAGCTGTTCATGTTATATGAGGCTATCACACATTACAACCTGTTCCAATTAAATTGTGCATGATCAGATAACACCATGAAAGTATATACAAGCGGCCAAAGTCAAATGAAGACAATTAAATTCTTATAAACCATTAAAGAGCCAATATTAAGCTGGGTAAAATCATCTGGTGTCCAATTTCCAACTGCAAGTACCCAATATTAAGCTGGGTAAAGTAAACCAATCAAAGTGAAAAACTTACAGGTATAGTGGTATACACAGATGATAACAAAAACCTAAGAATAACACTCTCCAGTTAAACCTTTGTTTGGCATCATGATGCCAAAGAGAAAAGAAACTACATATTGAATAGAAGCGACAATTATAAAATCAGCTACTGGTTGATGCAACTAACTTTAACTTTAACTTTCTAGGATTCACAAAACTGAACAGCTAATGAACTTCAGTTCCTTCGTCCCTGTACCAAAGCTAGCCAAGCCTCATACCTTCCATGATCATTGTTCAAATTATATTTTTTTTTCTTGCTAAGTGAAAAAAAGAGAGTGCATATTGTTCTGGCAAACATCAAGTAGTTATATCAAGGAAAAAAAGGCATAAGGGTTGCAATGGAACAATTAGTACGTTAGTATAATCGTTTTGATAGGATAAGTCTGTCCTGTCCAAATATTCCCAACTTGCATTTTACAATAGATTGCACAAATGTTCACATCTACCAGAAGAAGCATCAAACCCTACATTTTCCCATTACAAAAAGTAATGCGCCACAATTTTGCATTCAAAAACTACTTCTAGCAAAATGAAAGCGGAAAGCGAATCAAGAATGCAAAGAGATACGAATATTACAGATTGGAGATAAATCTGGTGCTTATCCGCTTGAATCTGAGCGACCTCAGATACACGTTCTTCTAGAGTGGAGCTGAGGTGCGAGTGTTCCGATTGCAGCTTAACGAATTCAGATTTAAGAGAAACATACTTCTGCTCGAGAAGCGAACAAGTTTGTTCGGCGGTGATGGATGAAGCATCGTATTGAGCTTTCGCCGTTTCGAGTTGATTCGATAGTTCTCTGATGTAGGCATCGGCTTTCTGCGAAATCATAGATGGGTCATGGGAACAGCGAGAGTACTCTTCATCGGACAAAAACAACGGCATCTTGACAGGTGAAGATCAACGATCGGTGATGAAGAAGATGAACAGATATCATGCAGGAAACCCTAACCCTAGAACAAGTAGGAGAAAGGAAAAAGGAATATGAGTGGATTTTGGAGGGAGAGAAGACGTTTTGAAGAAAGAAAAGCCCTAAAAATCGAAGTCGGTTGTTTGACAGGCGCGTCTAAGATTTTAACGGAAGTGTCTTCCTTTCTCGTAACACCAATAATATTCATACGAATGTTATAGAAAAGTTTTAAATTAATTACACAGATGGTTTTCATGGTTTATTCATAATTACTGATTTAGTTTTTTAAGTAAAGAAATTATGTTAATAGTTTATACTGTGCGAGTTTTGTTACGTCATTGGTCCTTTTTGTAACTGTTCGTTTAATACTACCGTTACTTTGTTTTTTTGTAGGGGTAATTTGATCATTTTACATTTTAGTAGTTTATTGCTTTCACCCTTAGTCCTTAATGTCATCTTCCCCACTTCTTTAAAGAACCAAGGTTGCCATTGATGAACTCAATGATATAAAGCAAATGAAGCAAATTTACATAGAATTTGAGTAAAAATACAGACAAAAAACAAGAGCTTTCTCGGCTATATTTGATATAAAAGATCAAGTGTCCCGCAAACATCCAAGCTACATTTTTAGGTTATGTTTTGTAATTCTTGAAAGCTGGCTCTTTCAGCATCTTATGTAAGAATTTATGTTATTAATGAGCTTTCAAAACACTTTGTTCTACGCCATTTTTGGTTTTTAGTCTCGTACAAGATCCAAGTAAAGTTCGACGCTTTTTTGTATTTTGATTTGTGGTTTTAACCATTTCTTGATTTGAATAATTGTAGAAATTCAATTAGTAAACCATGATGAAAAATGATTAAAAAAGAAAAAACAACCCAACTGCACATCAATTCATTGCTTAAAGAAGAATCATTATTTCTACCACTCACTTCAGTTTTCATAGATAGTTCTCAAATTTGGACTGTATTCAGCCATACCCGTTTCTCAAACACACCCAGTTTCAGAAATTTACCAAATTTGAAGAAAATAAGTCGAATTCAAATTCGAACACTCCGATGACAGTGACACATGACCGATGACCACTTGAGGAATTTTATGACAACCGCATTGCCAACGAGAAGGAAAGTGGGCCAAGCTTCACCGTCTTGCGTGACCCCACCGTCGTCGTCTCTTGCCAAAGCCTCCCTGTTCTTCATTTTAAACTCTAAACTCGATACTCAAAATCAGTGAAATCTTGATGTCGATTTTCTGAATCGTTAATGAGGGGCGATGGTTACGAATTTTCAAATCTCAATGAATGCATATCTACAATTCAATTACCTTCAAAACAAGTGGGGCAAACATCATCTTCCTCTATATTGTTGAACCAAAAAGACTTTTAAATGTTTGAAATCCAACTTCAACCTTCCTTCAGGACTCAATAAAAGGTATGTCATCATCAATTTCATTATCAAATACTTTAGCTTTCATATGAATGGGTTTTTTATAACAAGATCATCAAGAGCTTCACCGTTGGGGGTTGTTTTTTGATTGTGGAGTTCCTAAAACCACACCAAATAGAATGGAGTTGGAGGAGATCTGTAAGTGGGGAAGAATGTGTTCTTGAGTTAGCAAAACTAATTAACAATGGATTAGGGGGAAGATGAATAGGGGTGGGTAGAAAAAAGGGACTAAGGGTGAAAGACATAAAGTATCAAGGTGTGAAAAGACCAAATTACCCTTGAAAAAGTCAACTAACGGTAGAAGTTAACAGACAGTTAGTAAAAGGACTAAGGGCGTAACAAAACTTGCACAGTAAGGACCATTGGCGTAATTTTTCTACTTAAAGGACCAAACAAGTAATTATGGACAAACCACCGGGACCATCCACGTAATTAACTCAAAAGTTTATTATACGTAGTATAAATAATTAATGAAAATTTGATTAAAACGAATCTGTAAATTTTTTTGTTAAAGCCATAAAATAACGGTCTACTTTTCTCATTTTCCCATTGTGGCACATCATGTTTTTTTACACTTTTGGCCAGTAAACTTATAAAAAACGTGTTAATGTGTCCATTTTGGTTATTTTGACCTGCTCACCTTTCCTCTTTTTCTTCTTCATCTTAAAATCGAAACTTTAAACCCGAAATTCTTCATTTATACTTGATAAAAATTAATAATTCTTGAGTCTATGGAAAGGTAACCGAGTTTCTAAGCTTGGGTGTAGAACCCAGATATACGATGTCGTTTTATACTTTTACGAAAAACAATCTGTTCATTTCATCCTTTAATCGAGAATCCGTGTTGCCCTGTTGATTTTTTCTTTTTGCTTCATGGGTTGTTCCTTCCGTCCTCTCCAATCGAGCATCAGCTTTGATATCTTCTACGATCAAGGTATAAAAATTAGCTTGTTGGGTGTAGAACCATCATATACAAATCAATGTATGATATTCATCATTTCATCCCTAATTGATAGATTCCATATTAATCCCTAATCGGTAGTTTTTACGGTCATAAATGGATACTTTCGAGCAGATTGTTTATCCACTGAATGTGTTGCTCAGTATTTGTTTGACGAAATGCCTACAAATTCATTGAGGTTTTGTTTGATGGAGATACGTTAATATTCTGATAACATGACGTTTGATTTTCTTTTTACAGATCGATTTCATATTAAAAAAAAAAACCTTTCTATATGGGAGATGATATTTCCACTTATAAAGTTGATTCATCCACTACAAACTCATGCTTTACTAACTTGTAAAAAAAAGCTTTTATATATGGGAGATGATATTTCCACTTATAAAGTTGATTCATCCACTACTGTAACGCCCCAAGGTCTGAAAGATTTCCTGTTAAGTAGTTAACTTAATTTTATATATATATATATATATATATATATATATATATATATATATATATATATATATATATATATATATATATATATATATATATGTTAAGTGTTTATGTGTTTAGCTAGTTGCCTTTATGTAATTATGAGTTGCAAAGTAGAGGGGCTAAGGTTGCCATTTCAGAAAACTTGAGAAGTCTAGGGGTCTTTGTGGCAATAATTGAAAGTTATGCATATAATTGAAGTTTGAATTGACTTCAAGGGAGTCAAAGCTGCAAGAAATCACACCTTCACGTACACATACATTTATCAGGAGATTTTGAGTCAAGAAAGGGGTTCCTAAGGTAATCCTTGAGTTTTTGATGTTAGTTTTGGTGTTGGTGTTGTTCCATGTCAAGATATGTGTTAGGAAGTCATCGGAATGTTTTAAAAACTCAGTCGTTGATTAAATTCGAGTTGTTCAGGATTGAGTGATTAAACATGATGAGTTTTAGTCGTGCGAAGTGAAGCCCATTTCGTACGTAGTGACTTCATTTCGTACGAAGTGCTCAATGTAAGAGATGAAGTCGATGAGTTTTAGTCGTGCGAAGTGAAGCCCATTTCGTGCGTATTGACTTCATTTCGTACGAAGTGCTCAATGTAAGAGATGAAGTCGGTGAGTTTTGGTCGTACGAAGTGTGAGCCACTTCGTGCGTAGGAGAGTTCACTTCGTGCGAAGTGTGATTTATCTCGTGCGAAGTGTGATTCACCTCGTGCGTAGTGTTCAGAAGTTAATTCAGTTATTATTTATTGTTTGTAGGCAATAAGAGTTGACACTTTTCCGATAGGAGCGTAGTTCTTAACTGCTGCGGAGGTGAGTGTACTTACCTTTACTCAGATTAGCATACGTGCATATATTATATTGCATGATTGTGAATATTATTGTAGTACCATTGCTTCAGATACAGAAATTGGGTATATTGAGATCCTTATACCCAAGAAAGTGTCCGGGGTTACTATTACTTTACATAGTATCCTCCGGGACCAGTTAACAGTTGGAATAGAATTACAGACTATTTAGTTGGATGTGAGACATCCAAGAGAGAAGATGTTTCCATTACTTTGGTTACTATTTTAGTAGTATACTCATTAAGTGTTAGCTTACGTTTAGTGTTTTCTGTTAACAGGTGCGTCAGGCTCAGGCAAGGGGAAGGCCCCAGCGGCTTCTTAGGCTGGATAGCTCCTGGTTTTCTTTATGTTAAAAATGTTTTGAAAACACTACTTTAGTAAATCAGTTTAGTACCAATGTATATAGTAACAGTCTATTGTAAAACTCCGATCCTTTTTGGGTGTTAACAGTTGTATAATATGTTTAATAGATTTTCTGAGTAAAGGGGTGTTACAATTACAAACTCATGTTTTACTAACTTGTACCTTTAATTTATAAGTGGAAGAATCATATTCCTTTCTATATGGATAGTGAACATAATGGTTGGTTGGTTAATTTTAGTACAGTTGTAATATTTGTTTTGGTTTGTACCTTTGGATATGAGCAACAAATGAATGGGTTCCATTTGATAATTAATCGGTTACATTTCTTTTGCTTTTTCTTACTTCCTCGATGACTTTTTTATGCTATTCAGGCTTCTTGTTTTCTGTTTCAAATTTCTACCATCTTATTAACGATGACATGATTTCTACTGTGAATGCTTAAAGTTGCATCAATGGCCTTTTTGAGGATTTTTGAGTTTGATGCAGTTAAATCTCTTTTACTTGTGGTTTGCCTTTTAAATTCTTTTCTGATTGTGGAAATATGCTCTTGGTAGTATGTATATGGAGGATGGTGGTCATAAGAATGTTGTACAAGTAGCAGACTTTTTCATAGTTAGTTACTTTAATATTTGTCATTTGCCATATACTGTCAATGTTAACATTTTCATTTTAAGTACACGATAGCCTTGGATATTCAAAGACACATCTTTCTTGTTTGTCTGTGTTATTTTTACCCATCCACCCAAATTGAAGTTTGTTATCTTTTACAGATGTCAGAAGGAAGAAATGTTATTTATAAAGTGGTGAGAGGTTGAATACTTGGATTGTTGGAAGTTGTTGGTTGAAGAAGATTGGCAAAGACTGGTTTGAAAGTGAAACTTGACCTTCAAAGCAAAAAATGGAAATAAGTAAAACTGGTAAACCGGCTCCAAAGGCAAAAAAATGTTAAAAGGAATAGTATAAGGTTATTAAGTTATTTAAGTATCAAACAAAGCTGTATATGTAGTGTGCTGTGTTTGAGATGTAATGTACTCTAGGTTCTATGATTTTGAAAGGAATATAACTTGATTCATATCAATGGCTTTTATTGCTACTTTGCTGCTAAAACAAGATTGCAAACTACAAATCATCAACTAAAATCACAAACTATAGATGGAATACTCTTGTTGTCAAGCCAACTAATAACAGCAGTGCCATCTGATCTGATCATCTAACAAGTCTCAATCTGATTGATCTAAAAAGTCTCATTAAAATCAGCCTTGATCCGTTCTTGCATCAACTCATCTACATCTACATCAAGTAATAAAATAAAATTCAATCATACACATTACCTATAAATCAATTACTTGAAATATTCTACCACATGAGAAAAGAACGTAGCTGAAAGTATTCAAAAATCATGGGCAAACGGGTCAAAAACAGATATATATATATATATATATATATATATATATATATATATATATATATATATATATATATATATATATATATATAGTCAGACGGGTAAAATTGTCTATTGGAGATGAAGCCATACCATACAAGTACAAATACAAAAGTAGATGTTATTTAGCAGCATACACATAACGCATATGTAAAGCCGTTGTTATGAAAGAAACATGTCATTATACAAGAGTATTTTTTACAACCTTAAACAAGAAAATTACAGTAAAGTTAACTCTATGAAATTACAAAAAAACTTATTTACATAAAACCTTGATGAAAACTATAAACATTCTTCAGCTTTCTTTCTAACTGTCATCTTGCACTTGAACTTCTGCTTAGTTTTCACTTGAACAGAAACCATACCCATATTGATAATACATATGCACTTTAACTTTTGCTTGAATATAAACCATACTCACTGAAGATGAAACCATACTCATTCACACTTTCTGCTTAGTTTTCAATGCAACTCAACTGACTCTGTCTCAGTTCAATACAGTTCAACCAAATTAGGTGGGCAAATCAACGAAACATCAATACAAGTAAAGGAAAAAACAATGAATTACAACATAATACACTCACTATTACTCATCTGAGTTACTCTACCAATTACAACATTAGAAAATCAATATCTTCTTGGTATATAAAAACGACAGAATAAAAAATAGCAGCAGTTGATCTAACACCCAAAATGTAATCATGAAGATAGTATATGTCCAGTTTATTCAAATTTGATACCCAACATATTAGCACAATAGCACGTCATAAAAATGGCCAACACATCAAGAAGACTAAAATCAGAAATGATGTCAATGTGAGCGGTCCTATTCAAATAAAAGTATGATCGTAGCTAATAAACCAAGCCTGATCTTCATGTCTAGTAAATATATTTTTTTATCACAGCCCAATTATTGCTAGAATCCAAGTCAAAGCGATTAAAAATTTACAGCAATTAGGGTTTAAAAAAAAAGGAATAGATGCATCATTAGAAACTCAATACGTGTTAGCTATTTACAAAAACCATGGAATAAACGTATTAGGGATTCAATATCGATTAGTAAAGGAAATTTGCTTTAGGGATTCAACTATTCAAGACCAAATCGAGACTTAAAAAAGCAAATTTGATCAAAAAATTGCAATGAATTATGGATTACAGATTATGGATTAAAGATTATGGATTACAGACTAAGCATTGGACATACTGAGTGGAGAAGAAGACCAACGACAACAATCCAATCCACTATTTCTGCTTTCTTCGCAGACGACGACAATTTCAATTTCAAAGGTCATAATATTTTTTAACACAAAACGACGTCACTTTATGAGTTTCACACCTAAACATAGCTACCTATCTGCCACATATTCCCTTTTCCCACACACACACACACACACACACACACACACACATATATATATATATAGGGGATGGTTCATGCGAGAACCGTTGTTAGTGCGAGAACCGCGAGAACCAATCTCGGCCGTTCCTTAGATATGGGAAGTATCATGGATGGAGAGCGTGGAGGGATAGAGTGTGGCAGGGTACATGTGAGGAATTCATGGGTGGGCAATGACATTAAAGAAGGGGGAATTGGACGGCTTAGATTGGTTCTCGCGGTTCTCGCGCTAACAACGGTTCTCGCATGAACTTTTGTCTATATATATATATATATATATATATATAGGAAGAAGTTCCATCGAGAACCATTTTTAATGCGAGAACCGCGAGAACCAATCTGAGCCGTCCAATTCCCCCTCTTTCAATGTCATTGCCCACCCATGAATTCCTCACATACACCCTGCCACACTCGATCCCCCCACGCTCTCCATCCATGAATTCCACTTATCAAATCAACGGCTAAGATTGGTTCTCGCGGTTCTCGCACTAAAATCGGTTCTTAATGGAACTCTCCCCTATATATATATTAAACAATGATGTATGTTAGAAAAGCTCTTGAATGAAGAGTAAAATGAAGAGTAAAAGGCGCTGATTAAGAACACCACAATTGTTTTGTATATATAACGAGGGTTAAGCGATCACACGTTATTGCGGTATAAATAAATCTAACTTTAAATATGATAATAAGTTGTATTTAAATAGTACGTTGTTCATAATTTCTTATTTTAAAAACTTTTTAAATAAAATTAATAAATAGATAAATATTCAAACTACATAACCTCCAAATAATGATAAAATGTGACATAATAACAAACATAAATATATATAGTAGTTAGTTAGATTAAGAAAAGCAACAAAATACAATTAAAAGAAAAATTACTACTATCAACAAAATATTTTGGAATTAATTTTATTACAAGAAGATTAATGTTACATTACCTATTTTTTAATTGTTATAAAATATACACTTACATATAAAACAAAATATAGTAATATAAAGTGTAAAAATAAAATAATAAAATCTAAATATTAAAAATAGAAAAGTATTTCGATTTATATAAATAACAACATTAATAAAAAAATATTTTAGATTAAAAGAAAAAAAATAATTATAGACATAGTTATATGTTATTATGAGAAGTAATAAATAAAAAATAATTGTTATTAATAAACAAAAAGAGAAAAAGAAAAGCAAAACGAAATAAGAAAGATATAGAAAACGAAAAAAAGGAATTAAAAATGGATATAATAAAGGCTTATAAAAAAAGGAAAATAGAAAGGTTAATCACGTAAACATTATATGCCGACTAAAAATAGAAGAAACCATAGAGAAAAAAATATATAAATAAAGTGACTAGTGATTTATGGCCCAATGGAAAAATGAAAAGAATATGGGACCTACAACAAAAAAAATACATTTGTATGATAATCGAAAGCATGATCTCCTATGTCAAGGTGTTGTAAATAACCAATCCGCCAAGCTGAAATATAGATGCAACTTGTTCCGTTTCACATTTTTTGACATAGACCATGAGCACTTTCAGCTTAAAGTTTTATTTTACGACCAAACAAATAAAAAGATGAAGTTTTAATGTTTATATGCCTTTTTTACACGAATTTTAATTATTCATGTCAAAAATTAGGAACACCACCACCAAATTCATAAGACGATCTGGTCTGCATAACAATTCTCATCCAAATTTATGTTGTTTTGATCATTTTCATATTATATTTGTAAATCACTTATCCATACATACAACATGCATGCAAATTAAAATCACAATCAACTCTCTTATTGTAAAAGAATAAAAAAGGAATTTCAAGAGTTCGGCCGGAAATAAATTACTGAACCATATATATTTATAACGAAGTTCATTTGAGAACCATTCTTAGTGCGAAAACTGTGAGAACCAATATGAGCCGTCCAATTTTTCCTCCTTCAATGTCATTGTCTACCCATGAATTTCTTACATGCCTCCCTGCTACACTCTAACCCTCTACGCTCTCCATCCATGAACTTCCCATATCCAAGGAACCGTTGAAATTGATTCTCGCACTAACAACGGTTCTCGAATATATATATAGAGAAAAAAGTTCATGCGAGAACCATTCTTAGTGTGAGAACCGCGAGGACCAATCTGAGCCGTCCAATTCTCCCTTTTCCAATGTCATTGTCTACCCATGAATTCCTCACATGCACCATGCCACACTCTATCCATTCACGCTCATCGTCCATGAAACTTCCCATATCCAACGAACGGCCGAGATTGGTTCTCGCGGTTCTTGCACTAACAACGGTTCTCGCATGAACCCCCCCCACGAGAACTGTTTTTTGTACGAGAACCAATCATAGTCGTTGATTTGATAAAGTGGAACTCATGGATGTGGAGCGTGAGCGGATCAAGTGTGGCAGGGTGCATGTGATGAATTCATTGGTGGACAATGACATTGAAGGAGGGGAATTGGACGGCTCATATTGGTTTTCGCGGTTCTCGTACGAATATATATAGGAAAAAGTTCATGCGAGAACTGCGAGAACCAATCCGAGCCGTCCAATTCCCCCTCTTTTAATGTCATTGCCCACCCATGAATTCCTCACATGCACACTGCCACACTCTATCCCTCCACGCTCTCCCATCAATGAACTTCTTATATCTAAGGAACGGCTGAGATTGGTTATCGTGGCTCTCGCACTAACAACAGTTCTCGAATCAACCCTCCCCTATATATATTAGAACAATATATTCAAGTTTGTTTGCATATATATGAAACATATCTAGAGACAAAACTAATATCATAAAAAATGTAGTTTGTTAGCATTTTAATTGGATGATGATGATATATAAAATTCATATATAGAGCAACGAATCGGAATAGTTTTAGTTTATATATAACAAGCAATAGATTTTGTCCGCGCGTTGCGTCGGGTAGAGATAATACAATTTTAAATTATTAATGAGCCACCAAAAAATCTTACTTATTGATTAATATTAATCAAGAGTTAAGATTGGTTTTCACATAACTTGTACGTAAAACAATTCTCGTTTGAACCGTTTCATATATATATATATATATATTAGAACAATATATTCAAGTTTATTAGAAATAAGTTATTTAAATTATAAGAAAATGACATAATAATATAAAAAGAAATTAATAAAAATGTATGCCACATTTATGTAAAAATAATAAATCTATACCATTAAAATATGATGGCATAGCTTTAGGTAAAATCTCATGAGTATATAATTTATTATCTCTAATCAAATTCTCATGTGTTTTTAACAAAATTACCAAATTACCCTTAAAAATATCATGATATTTTGCTTTCTTGTTTTGGCAATTGATATACAGAGTAATAAACCAAAGAAATGGATTCAATTTAATCTATCCTCTCTTGAACATTCCCCCTCAAATAATCTCTCCCTTGCATTTATCGCCTGCACCAAAAACCCACAATCTTATCAAAATGCAGAGTATATATTATCACGAGTCAAATGGGTTATAGAATATGGTTGGAAAAGAAACAAGTCAAAACAGACCAAACAATATATTAAATTTCAATATATACAAAATCCTAAACTGCCTTATTGGAAAATGTTATTATTTATTTATTTTTCTTTTAGTGACATTTTCCGCTTTAGCAGGTTCCAGAAAATCGAGCCATGATCTGATGTACACGGCCTATCCATTTTTATGGTTGTTTCCTATACTTACCTCTAACCATATAAGTTTTTTGCTCCGAGCGAGGACCGAATCCGGATCTCTTCGGAGACTGTTTAGGCATCTTACTACTAGCCATAAAATAATAATAGATATACAACACCAATTATTAAACACTAGCATTGCACCTGCACAATGCAGCGGCGATGACAATAGTTTGTGTTTAACAACATGTTTTATTTTATAGGGGAGGGTTCATGCGAGAATCGTTGTTAGTGCGAGAACCGCGAGAACCAATCTCAGCCGTTCCTTGGATACGGGAAGTATCATGGATGGAGAGCGTGGAGGGATAGGGTGTGGCAGGGTGCATGTGAGGAATTCATGGGTGGACAATGACATTGAAAGAGAGGGAATTGGACGGCTTAGATTGGTTCTCGCGGTTCTCGCGCTAACAACGGTTCTCGCATGAACTTTTGTCTTATTTTATAAGTAGGATATGATATATGTGAAATGCGGTGTTAGTCAACCTATTCATATTTTTTCTCCTTAATCTGATTTCTTTACTTTTTTTCCAATCAACCACTTTATTAGTTGGTAAAATAGTTTTTCAAAACAATTAAAAAACATTATTTTTAAATAATTAGAGAAAAATATACTATAGCGTTAAAATTGTATTAATGTAAGTAATTTAATTAAAATTAGATAAACTAAATAGTTGTTGTGATGTTTAATGTTTAGTTGAGACAATTAAGGAAATGATTGGTTAGACTATTGTTTTAAAGTTTGTATATTAAGCATAAAAACATGTACTAAAAATTAAGCAGTCTTAAAAATTTTAAGAGAAAAAAAGTTAAATGTTTTATAATGTAATATAGATTGGTATTTTCTATTGAAGTCGACCCATTTTGGTATTTTGGCTTAGAGAACCAAACTCAAGCCCTGACAAGTTATTCATTAGTTTGTTAAGAGCCAAATCGATTAAGAATTTTTGAATTAAACATCACTAGCCATTTTATGAGAAAATTTCACTCATGGTCCCTGTGGTTTGCCACTTATTACATGCACGGTCCCTTATCTTCGTTTATTACACTGGGAGTCCCCATGGTATGCACTTTGTTACACTGGTAGTCCCTGGTCCAACTAAAAAGACCAAAATACCCTCCTTCTTTCATATGAAATTACCATAGTGTCCTTATGTTTCTTTTTTTCTATTTTTTTAATCATTAATATTGTTTTAGCATTAATATACAATATTTTATTATTAATATAATTAGTTTATTTCCCCCAAGATAAACCCCCCCCCCTTTCATCTCGTTCATTCCATTCTCTGACTAACCACCGGCCACCGCCACCACCAGATCGCCTTCCCCTTCTTTCTTCTCCACCACCGCTATCTTCTCTCCCCTTCTTTCTTCGCCAGAGAACAGCACCATCGTCACCCACCGTCTCCCCTCGCATCTCCCCTCTCTCTTCAAAATCCCTCCGACGGTAAACCCTAATTCAACGGCAGCAGGTAATCGTCTCCAACATCATCTGATATTTATAGTGGGGTTTTGTTGGTTAGGGTTTTGCTAAGTGGACGACCGGCGGCGGCTAATCGTCTCCAACATCATCTTCTTCATCAGCTGTACCTCCGCAACCACCGCCGCAACCCACAACCATCTTCTCTCCCTTGGATCCATCAGCTTCGATTCGCCGGAAAACCCACAGCAACCACCGCCGTTGTACCTCCGCTGAAGACCACAACCATCTTCTCTCCCTTCCCTTCTTCTCCACCGCCATTTGCGACCCCTTTCTCCGAACCCACGACTCACCACCACCGAATCACCATCACCACAGTCGAACTAGGGTTTTTTACACTTTTATCTCTCTCTCTCTCTCTCTCTCTACAAACAGACCACTGCCATCAATTTTCAGGGGAAGAAGGAGGTGGTGGTTTCCGATTCAATTTTCAGGGGAAGAGGGTGTGGATGGTGGCTTGGGTTTTTCCGATTCAATTTTCAGGCGGTGGCCGACGAGCAGAACCACCATCATATCTAGGGATTTTATAACTAGTTCAGGCGGTGGTCGGAGATGTTGCAGACGACGGTGTGGGGGGTGCACTTTGGGTTTCCGATTGAACTGTCAGGGGAAGAGTTTTTTGTTATTTATTTTAGTGTTTTAATAATATTAATTAGTAATTAAAGAATAAAAATTAAATAAATTAAAGAGAAAAGGGTACTTTGGTCTTTTCAAGTCCACATGAGGTGATCAGGGACTACCAGTGTAACAAAGTGCATACCATGGGGACTCCCAGTGTAATAAACGAAGATAAGGGACCGTGCCTGTAATAAGTGACAAACCACAGGGACCATGAGTGAAATTTTCTCCCATTTTATTTACTTTTCATGTATTTTCCCATGTTATTTTGTCATTAGTAGAAGGTTTTTTATTGTAGAGCCGAACGCGCACACACTCTAATCCCACTTCTAAATTCTATTCTTGTCAACTGCGGAACTTAAAGCCAAAACCTTGGGACATCTAAACTCCAGATACCGCTAGTGGTAAAGCCCTATAGTATTAGAAGGACAAAGTTACATAAAAGAAAACAGAAAGCCGGTGGAGATAGGGCATGGGCATACCTGTTTTTCATAATCGGTACGTATTGTAACTATTGAAAGTAGAATAACTTGTATAGTGGCACCAACTAGTATTCCAATCCACAAGCCCTCTCCTCTTAGCGAGGTGCAAAAGCCTAATAAAGCAGCAACTGGGATACCAACAAGATAAAATGCAGCAAGATTTGCATATGCCCCGAGATGTTGCCATCCAACACCCCTTGCAACACCTATATTGTCATATAAACAATAAAAACTTTCATATTTGCAAGATGGGGTAGAAGATGTGACAGTCTATTGTAACGCTTCTTATCACGGTTTAGGTTGTGTACTAATTCAGACAGGGAGGGTTATTGCTTATGCCTCCCGAAATTTAAAACCCGATAAAGCAAATCATCCAGCTCATGATCTTATGCAGTAGAACACACGTACACACACACACACACTCTCTCTCTCTCTCAGAGAGAAACATGCAATAAGGATGAAAGGGAGCTTTTATAACCTGAAAGGGTTCCTTGTAGGCTATCCATTATGATGTTTATGCAGAGAAGAGGGGCTATCTTTGTTACATAACCAACAACTTCTTTTTCATTTGTGAAAATGTATCCAAAAACGTGTCTGGTGCCGAAAACAGTCGTGCTGACTATGGCTGTCTCAACAGCTGCAAGGATCACGATAGCAATGACTGCCACACGAGCCCCTTTTGGGTTCCCTGCTCCTAGTTCATTTGAGACTCTTGTGCTGAAGAAATAAACACATACCACCACCATAAGCATATTAGTCTGCATGCACAATTATAGATATATGCAGGATAACGTAAGGGAATACCATCTTGAAATTTTTGAACAAACCTAACACCAGCAGCAAATCCATATGGTATAGCATAAAGTGTAGCAATAGTATTGAGACTGTTGTAAAAACGAACAAATTAAAATCATTATTATTTTCTGTCTATGAGCAATGAATACGGAGAATGATAAACGGAATAGCTAGACACTAAATATAAAGTGCATATCATGTGTAGTAGATACCATACCACACAGAAAGAACCGAAGTTTCTAGCTCAGGATTTGGCAGAAGCCCAGAAAGCAAAATCAGAAACTCATATGACCACCATTCAAGGCTGAAAATATTAGAATGCATGAAAATTGTTAGAAATTCAGACAAATATTCACCATCAACTAACAAATTCTTGAAGTCAGGACTCAGGAGAGACAAGAGTACCATATCATGACAGCTGACGGGATTGCAAAGCTGAAGAATTGTTTCATCCCACGAAGTGCTTCGAGTGAGACTGGAGAACGGGTTTTTGCACAAGAGGGGGAGTACATCATGTAAAATAAGAGGAAAATAACATTTGACCACATAGCAACACCCATAGATATTGCTCCACCGATGTTCCCAAATCCAGTCTTATACACAAGAGCCCAGCAAAGAGGAATGTGTAGGCAAAGAGCAACAGTTGAGCTAACAAGCATAGGCAACAACATGCTTTGCATTTGGAAATATCGAACAAGTGGTTGAAGAATTGCATAAGCAAAGAGTGCAGGAATAAGCCAGGTGATGAATTTCCCAGCTTCATGTGAAATTGAAGGGCTTTGCCCAATAAGAATTAGTAATGATCCAGTATATGTCCAAAGGATAGCAAGAGGAATGCAAACAATTAATAGTGAGAAAATAGCAGTGTATGTCTGTGTTCCAACTTTTTTGTATTGTTGAGCTCCATACGCCTGTCCACATAAAGTTTCCAGTGCACTAGACATGCCCAACTGTCAAAACAAAAAAGAAAAATATATATATACAATCTAATGCAAATAAATGATCATTTCACATGGTAAACATAAGCGTCTAATGTGTCATTTTTACATGAGGAACAAAAAAACAACTTCGACCTTTAAGCTAGTCAATATTTACTTGATTTTATTATTTTCTTAAAATATGCAGAAATCTAAACCTGAACCATGAAACAATTGTTGCACACATTTAACATACCATAGGTAATTCAAGAACCAAAGCGAAAGGGAGTGTTTGCTGTTTTAAATACATGATCTCAGGATAAATAAAGAAATGACGCCCCACCACTAGATCAAGCTGCACTGTGGCCGTTTAACTTCAGAAGAAAAAAGAAAAAAAAAAGACAACTTGGGGCTAAATTATTGTTTTAATCTGTAAATGTTCCTTTCTTAATTAAGATTTGATAATGTTAGAAAATGATATTGTGGGACATCACTTGTCATTGGGCATCGCACACCAACATACTCCTATACTATTATCCAAAAGTTGTATCCAAAATTTTAATCTGTCTTCCTAGTCTTCTGGCTATGTTGACTATATATATAATTGGGAACAAGGACAAGAGGATCACGACAGACAAAGAAATGCATTCCAACTTCCACGAAACATCAGAGACAAAATTTGTCAACAAGTAACTGATCAATCCAAACTTGACTACTTCCACTGATATTAAAGATAAGACTATTTAACTTTCTTCCCAAGGTGTTGAATATTTATTGCAGAAAATAACTTAGACGGGTTTCCCAGCTACCCAATTTATAATGAGAGTAGATCTGCGTCTTTATCACATAACATTTGGAAAGAACCAAATCGTTTTACACCACTCATCTCATCTATTGATACTAACTAATAAGCAAATTTAATGATTTCCTTTTCAAGAGAGCATCTATCAATTATAACACATGTTTGGGTGTTCCTAGTAAGTCTATCTGAAGCACAAATATTGGAAATCAAACTTATGAAGCCAGCATCCTAGCAAAACTTATGTTTAAGATTTGATATTGTAACAACTATTTCAGCATACGCTGCATAAAGATTCTTTAATTAGGTCCTAAAAGTTCATAGCTGTTAAAAAAATGTTATTTCCTAGGTTTCTCCATCTTTATATATAATTCGGAAGGAATTTAAAGGGAATGTTATAAAATTCAAATTAACCACACGGTTCCTGGTTCAATCTTAATACAGTTCTAGTTCTTAGATTACTAAAAACTTTAAAATTCTAAAAGAATGGACAGTAAACCGAAGTTGTAACAAACTGGAGGGAGTATCAAATAGCAATACAGCATACAGTTTTATAACCAGCAATTAGCATGTTAATTACAACATACACACGCACAGAGCTCAAAATCAACATTTGAACCAATAATTACCTTGAATTCCTAGAAATAAATGGTTATAGGGGAAAATTATATATATAAAAATATAAGCAATCAACACATGGAAGAAATGTGTGCAGAGAGAGAGAGAGAGAGAGAGAGGACTGACGATTAGGCTGAAACCGGTGACGCTGGAGAGGGAGATGGCAATGGCGGTGCTAGAAAGAGGAAGTTCGCCGAGATGACCGACCATCATGATGGAGATAACCTGCAACAAGTACTGAGAGAGAGTGACGGCCACCATGGGGCCTGCAATGATTCCTAATTTCTTCATCTCTTGGGCCAAAAGAAGCCATGTTAATCGGTTATCTTGAGATTTAAGGAGGAGTAATCCTTGTTCCATGGAGGCGTCACTGGCACTACTGGCTTTGGCAATGGCAATGGTAAGGAAAGGAAAGAGAGGAAGTTGAGTCGAGGGACGGAGTGATGGTTAGAGTTTGTTGGAACTGAAGTTATGAGAAGAGAATATATAGGATCCTTTTTGGCCGGGCCGGGGGTGGGTAAATGGGTCATGTATGTTCCTTCACGTCGAGGAGTTTTGGTAAAATCATGGGGCTGGAAGGAAACAGGAAACCTAATATTGTATAGAAAATTAAACGCATAAATATTTTTATTAACTGATGTATGTTCTTTTATTTATGGACAAATAAGGTTCATGCATTGTTTTTTTTAAATTAAAATCCATAATTTCCCTAGGATGTGTTCAAAAGCTAATAGAATAAATAAATTATTGTAATACCTTATTACTAATATTTTTAAATTGGTTACTAATAAGTGACTAAAGTACAACAATTTTTATATACGACCTTAGCTTCTTAAGTAGTATTTCAAATTATTGTTTATTATTTTATAAAAACCTGTATATCATACCAAGTGTTAATCTAGTTAAGTAATATACAAATAAAATCCATTAATTTTATCCCGTTCATAGGCAGGTTTGGATATTATTTTGTTGTAGTAATTTTGGAATAAGCAAATATCTCAATGGTAGAGAAACAAAACACCAAAGTGGGAACCACATTCCCAATTTACAAGTCATATAAACGTAGCACTTGTCTGTATATGAAAACTATAATTATAAACAAATATTATGTTATTTTAGAACCAGAATGGTGGAGAAACAAAACAAAAGGTGTGGGAACCACATGCAAGTGCAGTCCAAATATGTAACTGATGGAACATATCATTTTTCTAATATTAATCGTATATATATATATATATATATATATATATATATATATCCAATTAACGATCAATGATTTGCTCATAGAAAGACCATTTGAATAGCATGTCTTTGATGCAAATAATGCTCCTCCCAGAAATTCAATAAAGAAAAAGAAAACACATGCACAGACACAGACACATAATTAGATAAGCACATAATGAAAGAAGAAGAACAAGCAAAAGTTGTTCAAGATCCTCTAATTCAGAGGCCATACTTCCCTCCTGAAGATGAGGATGATATAAGAAGACAAATAGTTAATGAAATGAAGAAGCAGATGGGATTAGCAGGGCCATTGATAGCAGTAAGTTTGTTGCAGTACTGTCTGGAAATGATATCAATCATGTTTGTTGGCCATCTTGGAGAACTTTCTCTCTCTAGTGCTTCCATGGCCACCTCTTTTGCTTCATTCACTGGTTTCAGTGTGTTGGTCAGTCTTCAACTCCTTTCTTTCATAACAAAACTAGATATGTTTCTTCCTCAGTTGACTTTCACTTTGTTAGCAGAGGAATGTATCCACCTGTGGGTATCTGAAATAAAGATTAAGCGTGAGTGTGAAATTAATTGACAGTTTGGTTTTTACTTAAATTGGGTTTAAAATATGATTAAACTGAATATTAAATAGACTAATTTGCTAGCATGTGTTGATATAATTTACAAATAAGTATAATTGATATATTCATATGAACTGCTTGCACATTTGCTTAGTTCTCAGTTAAGCGATTATGCAAATTAATCCAATTTAGAACACTTAGTAGTAAGCACCAGATTATGTTAACAACAAAACACTCGCGCACTCTAAACATATTGCTAAACTACACCTAGTTTTCCACGCTGGTAGAGGGACACCTTTCATATACCTTGGTACCGCTGGACTACAAGCCCTTTGGTAGTAAGTACCAGAAGTTACATTCAATCGGTTATGGAAAACGGAAAACACCGTGCGTTAATCTTGTTAAGGGGGTTGTTTAATTAACTTTTTGAAAACCATATTTAATTTTTTGAATAAAATACTGAGCATGATATGTTGAACCTTGTTTTGGTTATGGCGACATGAACATGATGCTGAGACACTATGTATCATATGTTGGAAAAAGCATAATTTATATTTGGTGTTTTTTTTTCATTTTTCATAGTTAGGAATGGGAAGTGCATTAGAGACACTATGTGGACAAGCCTATGGAGCTAAACAATACCACATGCTCGGATTACAAATGCAACGGGGAATGCTTACTCTAACAGTCCTAAGCATCCCCCTAGCAATTATTTGGTTTTACACTAGCACAATCTTCATAGCTCTTGGTCAAGATCAAGAAATATCAATCGGAGCAGGAACTTTTATTCGTTGGATGATTCCAAGTTTATTTGCATACGCTCTCCTTCAATGTCTAACTAGATTTCTTCAGACACAAAATATTGTAGTTCCTATGATGATTAGTTCTGGGGTTACAACTTTGTTCCATATATTTTTGTGTTGGGTCCTTGTATTTAAATTAGGACTTGAAATCAAGGGGGCTGCATTGGCTAATACCATATCAAATTGGATGAACGTGATTGTGTTGGGAATGTATGTGAAGTTCTCTCCTGCTTGCACACTCACTTGGACTGGTTTTTCAAAAGAAGCCCTGCATGATGTTCTTAGTTTCCTCAAACTTGCCGTCCCTTCTGCTATTATGATTTGGTATGTATATTTCCTTCACACCCGAAAAAAACCTCGTTTTAGAGAATTTGGGATTCTATTAAGATTTGATGTGACAATTACAGATGTTCAACCCACTAAACATATACACGGATCAATTTGGTGTGTGTTGATTCACCGACAAGTCAAATCAAAGATATAGCTAGAAGGGGAACGGGTTAAAAACAGGTTCAAAGTTTCCTAAAGTTTGTTCCCGATACACACAACCTCCTATATCATTTTTCAAAGATTTTAAATTATAAAACAAAAAGTAGTTGTGCCATCAACCCGACTTGACCTGATCCATTTCCAGCAGTACTAAAAATTATGTTTCACCGTAACCTGTTTTGACCCATTACCCAACTTATATTTGAGAGGATAATCATGCAATTTATAGGAGTTTACAATACAACTTGCACATCTAATTTCATAAGCATGTGCATAGCTTATCTTACTCTAGTGGTAAAGGAACTGTTCAGGATAACAGCAAGATCCTAATTTCAAATCTCAAACTTTTGTAGGCACCTTTTACGTGTATTTTCAAGGGTTTTTCTAAAATATATTGATAATCATGTGCCGCAGCTTTGAATATTGGTCATTCGACATGGTAGTTCTGTTATCTGGTCTTCTCCCAAACCCAAAGTTAGAGACATCTGTACTATCAATCAGGTTGTATAATATCATCTTCATATTCTATTTCCACATTAAAAATTCATTTGCGTTAAGCTTCATGTTAAATATATGTTTGATTGTTTTCATTTTGGCAGCCTTAACACATGTTGGATGGTCTATATGATCTCTGTGGGTCTTGGCGGAGCAATAAGGTTAGTACAATGTAAGGTTTTTAATATATGTATGTTTCACATAACACTTGTTATCTATTGCAGTACAAGAGTTTCAAATGAATTAGGGGCTGGAAGACCCAAAGCTGCTCGTTTGGCTATTTTTGTTGCGGTTATAATATCAATTTCGGAAGGAATATTAGTTGGCAGTGTTACTATTTTGGTACGCCATGTTTGGGGAAAGTTATATAGCAATGATGAAGAAGTTATTAAATACGTTGCAAAGATGATGCCATTGCTTGCATTATCAGACTTCTTAGATGGATTCCAGTGTGTTCTTTCCGGTACCACTTATAAGCAGCAACTTCCCAAATCACCAAAACTAAACCCAATCTAAACTCTATTTTCTTTTGGTAGTCCTTTATTTTGTATGTTCAATTTTTTTGGTTTTATTGAAACTTAGGTGCTGCTAGAGGATGTGGGTGGCAAAATGTTTGTGCAGTTATCAATCTTGGTGCTTACTATGTAGTGGGAATTCCTAGTGCATTGCTCTTTGCTTTTATCCTTCATGTTGGAGGCATGGTAAGATCTGGTACCTTATGTTTTAACTTCCAGTCCCACACGAGTTTTGGTTCCATTTTCAAAAGTGATTACGTGATTTTGAAAATTCCAAAATCATATTGTTAGCCGTAATAAAACAGGAAGCACAAGATAGTGTTTGGATGTGTTTGGTTGTTTGAAGTTGTAATACTATAATATTAACATTGCGTTTCAGGGGCTATGGATGGGCATCATATGCGCACTTTCTGTACAAGTAATAGCACTCATTACTATTAATCTGTCCACTAATTGGACGGCTGAGGTATATTAACTTTGTTCAAGTCCCTCCTGATTATTGAAGCTTATGTGGTAGATGCTAACAATCTTGATCTTGAATGTTTTCAGGCATGGAAAACTACTAATAGGGTTCAAACAAGCACAAGTATCTAGAGGAGTTAACATTCATATTGCCTATCAACTCTTTATGCTGTAACCTGTGTATACTTTGTTGTCCTTTAGAAAAACAAGTAGTGTGTATGATGCATCTGAACTACGAGCATAGGCATAGGACATCCCAAAATAAACATTGTTCCAATTTCTATGAAAGTGGGGAAAATACTATTCATGACAATGGTTTGTACATAAATATAGCACAATATGATCATCAAGCTAAGATTTTTTAGAGAAACTACTACAGTTAAATCAGGATATGAAAATTTTACAATAGTGAATCAACACTAGGCATCATCAAGCTAAGATGTTTCGTCAGGTATTCATAAAAATCAATGAACACTATAACTCTGAATTAGGAACCCACATATCAAATCCAAAGAATATAAACATAACAAAAATCAAATTGGCAATTAAAACTTGTCGATCTGGATAAAAACTTACCATCATCGAGTGGAAGCAGCACTGGTGACTGGTGAGTGGTGTCTATTGAGAATTGAGAAGGGCAAAATGGAGCTGGATTGCTCGACATTCTTAACATTTGTTAGGTATACACCACCCGTAGTATTATTGAGGTTCTGATATTTAAGGAATCGTGGGCAACACAGATTGTGCGTAAAAGCCCTAGAATTAATAAAATGCAATTGAGATTTTTCTTGAGAGCAACACCGATTGAGTAGTAATTTAAAACATTACTAGCAAGGCTTTGATATTTTGGCAGAAATTGCTAGCTACGAACCCCATGTACCTATACCTATAGCCGGTTCTTGGAATGGGCTGCCGCATTATACGATGGATTGATGGAATTTGCTTTGAATCCATGTAATATATGGGTCGGGTTTTTAAATTATCCGGATCTAGCGACTGGAGCAGAAATCATGTTTTTAATAGTTATTTGATCCGTTTAATGGAGGAGATGAAGTTTATACTTTATTCTTCATGATGATGATGATGATGATGTTGTTGGGATGCCACTTAATTATCAGTTAAACAAAAAGAAAATAAATCAAACCTTAATTAATTAAGATGTTATTTGGTTATCTTATCAAACCATTTTAACTTATTATATAATAAAACAAATTTGTTGTTTTCCACTTTGATAAAAAAAAATTTACGGACAAAATCAAATATACAAGTATTATATGATCCTTTCTTAATCGAACGTCTATATGAATATTATATTGATATTTATACATGTTTTTTAATGGTTGAGGTTAACTTATTTAATTATGTCTTTTCTTCTAGGTGTTTATTTTCTCTCATTTGGGTTCCCATCATTTCAGGCCACTTCCACTTATCAAACCGAGCAGCTACTTTTTTTTTTTTTTTTTGGTTTTGATTTGTTTTGTGAGTGAGTAAGGAGAGAAAATATTTTGAGTTAATTTGAATTGAAGGTTTGGTGCTATTTGGGTTTTGGGTTGAATTTGGGTTGGAAAGAAAAGCGGATGTGATAGTTGATGTGGTTTTGGGTTGGGAAGTAGCGCTACTCATGGCCTAAATGTGCAAAGATAGACAAAGGTTCATAAAAGCAAACTTTAACAACTTCAAATGAGCCAATAAGAAGATCACAAAAAACAAATAAGGTGATAAAATACTAGCGTAATTTCATAAGGTTTAGTTGTTCGTACAATTTCTTCTCTGTAACTTATCTCTTTGCTAAAAAAAGGCTTGAATATTGGTTTATATACCTTTTTTCAAGGGTACTGAAGATACCTTTTTTCAACAAGTCTTGAAGATATATTATAGCATAAAAGTGGAATGTTCAAAGAACAATATATATTTAAATGTGAATGGAAGACATAATCTTGACCCTTCATTTAATTTGATTTGATGGTTTACAACTGTCCCGTAATTTAATTCACACTCAACCATGAATTGCGACAGCGATGAATTGTGACGGGTGATTAGACCGTTAGATCTAATAGATCAATATCTAACTAATTACTTTGATTTATTCTCTTATTCTTACTTAAATATCTATTCTCATAATAACCACTTCGTAACATAAAGCATGTTTTGAGACTGTGTGTCATGTGGTGACACCATTTAAACACATAAAATTGGTGATGAACTTTACAAGTACATAATACATTCAAATGACATTATATTATATGTTGTGTTTTGGATGTTGAAATCGTATATAGTGATATAGTAGATCTGGAGAGTTAATCAAACTTGTATTTTAGAAAAAGCAAATACATCAAACAACTTGGTATTAAGTCGTTACGAGGAAGATTAAAATAAGATCTGTTTTAAACTGAAAAAAGTTACTATATAAAAAATATATTAATTTTTAAAGCTAATCTTTTTGAATGGATATAATGATTTGTAATTTTGTAAACATGTCATTTTTTTACTCATAACCTTCATCCCTTAAACCAAACCATAACCTTACATTTCTTTTTTCTAACTTATTTTCTAAACATATGTAGTCATTCTGTCATAATATTATTATTTAGTTTGTCTTAAAACAAAATTTTATTTAAAAAAAATGTTATTATTAATTGCCACTTATCATATTTTATCTGTAAATAATAATTATTATTACATATTTTATGAACAATAATAATAATTATGAGAAATTGAGAAGTACTTGATTGATTATACTTTGGTTCACAATCTGAAGTCGCTACATCCAAACAATAGGGTTTCAGGATCCGGTGTGTTTGCTCACGGCATCTATCCATCGCCATATCCGCAGGCGTGCCACGTGTGTGTAGTAAAATATACAACTGCGCACTTTAACACCCGCCGCCCTATCGTCCAACTTTCACGGCGGCGCTCCCTAGCTAAAAATACACCCACGATGTCGCTTCCCACAACTCTCTCCTCACCAAACCCTCTAACGCTTCCCCATCTCAGTTCCCATGCACCTCGTCGCACATCATCTTTCCCCATGGCCACCATCATCCGTCGGCATCTAAATCATATCCGCCGTCGATCCCTCGCTATCGCCGCCGCAGTTCGACAACAAGACACCACTCTTTGGACTCCCACCCCTCTCGCCGACGTGAAACCTGCCGCGGAATCTCTCTTTCATGTAACAATCGACGTCTCTGATTCTCCTGATCTGGCCTCATCCTACACCCTTGCCGGACAATACTTACAGCTCCGTATCCCCGACGTCGAGAAGCCATCGTTTTTAGCCATCGCTTCGCCTCCGTCACTGGCTTCTACGAAAGGTGTTTTCGAGTTTTTGGTTAAGAGTATCGCTGGATCTACGGCGGAGCTCTTGTGCGGTCTCGGAAAAGGTGATGTTGTAGAGTTGAGCCCAGTTATGGGGAAAGGATTCAATACCAATCAGATATCTCCACCTGAGGAGTACCAATCCGTTTTAATTTTTGCAACAGGATCCGGAATCAGGTAAATTCTTTATATTATAGGTAATTTACTCTAGATTTTCAGACTTGTATGATGATTGTCAATTGGCAAGTTAAACAATCTGTCTTGGGTCATGTCGTATTATTGTCATATGTTTCAATCTTCTTATAGATGGACTTAACAATAACAAAATCCTCGTTACTTCATCTGCTCCATAGCTCACTTAGTTATTGATATGTGATTGCTTCATGACTTGTATCTTCCATTAAGTTAGCAGTCTTGGTTAAGCAGAATTTCATGATGCAATTCCTGTAGCTTTGGCTTCTATCTTAAGCTTAGATTAGCAACTAGGTAAGCTTTCAACTCGGATTTCAAGTCAGGCTTGTGGTAATCTTTTAATTGAACTTTAGAGAATATTAGGTTATTATCCGGTTAAAATAGGAAGTTGAAAGGGTTGTCTTTTGTCTATTTCATTCTGAAATGAGTGTGCTGTATTTTTCATCTTGTAAGGGCCGATTTGATTGATCTTCCATCGCATTAACCAGAAATCATGCTGTGACTTTTACAAGCTTAGTATTGGTGTATAAGCAAATGTAAGATGTGCCAAACCTATGGAAGATACTGTGTGGTTGTTTACATTGATAAGATATAGTAAACCTATGCAAGATACTGTAGAATAA
This sequence comes from Pulicaria dysenterica, assembly GCA_947179395.2. Lineage (NCBI taxonomy): Eukaryota > Viridiplantae > Streptophyta > Magnoliopsida > Asterales > Asteraceae > Pulicaria > Pulicaria dysenterica. The sequence continues at coordinate 117,128,776 of OX359288.1, read as the reverse complement.
TCAAAAGTTGTTTTCATAAGAAGAACTAAGTAGGAAAACTTACATTGAGCAACTATCAAGGTTCAGTCTTCTTTGCTAAGTTTCTTGCTATACTAAGCTACGTTTTCATGGACGATGTTCTCGATGATGCCTTATGGTGAGCTAACTACCTTGCTGTCCCTCTTTAAAAGTGTGATGTACTGTAGAAGAAACAAAAGCTTAAATATTTAATAAGCTTTTAGAATACAAGAAGTACTAAACTTGAAGGGATTAGAGGTGGAATCAAGGGAATGTTACAATGTTATATCACATGTCCATTGATAATTCTGTTGTGAATACTAACCAAGTCACTGTTACAGATGACACACAAAGTCACTTTTTTATTTTTATTTTTATTATTTTTTTTGGGGAAGGGGGGGGGGGGGGGGGGGGTTCTATTGAATTATCATAATTAGATAGTAAATACACCGACTCGCTAGTGCAGTCTAGGTCTAGGAAGTTGTTTTACACATTGTTGTTTTATTTATTGTACCCGTTTTTATCGTTGTAGCCATGTGTTTGCTTCTAGATGTGTGAATCCATATACTTGTAGGTATAATGTATTGTGTGGTTTTTCTAATACTTATGCTGTTTGAAGTTGTAATGACCAGAAAAGCAGATGCTTTAGTGCTTGACAAATACTCTATATTGATTTAGCTTATTTGTCCTAGGGCTTACTAGAATTCTGCCAAGCTCATAAACCAACCTTTTCCCGCTCATGAGCTTATGGTTTTTTCAGCTCATAATTTCAAGTTGATAAGCTTTATAAGCTGGAAAAGTGGGTTTATGAGCTTTATCAAAATTCCAATAAGCTCATAAGCTGGAAATAAGCTAATCCTAACACCCCATATAATATTAACATGTAAAGTGACAGGAAGGAAGTAGACAGTTTGTGAAACGATAATAACCATTCTAAATTATCTCTAAAGGGGAAAATAAGTCATGTAACAAAAAAAAAGTCATTTTTACTTTGCCCTTGTATAAACACATGGATGCTGGGATTCATACTTGCCATTAGTAGAATTCTCTTACAACAATAGTTACCACACCAGCAATTTTAGAGCTAGTAAATTTCATCGTCCCGAACTTACTATTTCACCCCTAAATAATAAGGAAGTCAGGACTGGAATCTTTTTACTCGAGCATTAGGAAGTGTTTATTTCAACTTTTAAGTCACTATACTAATATAACCAGTCCTTAGATGGAAATTATGTCATAGGCAATATGATGTGTTGTATGATTAAGTTTCCGTTGTTATAAATCAATCATCAGTTGTTTCCAATACCACAAATGGCAAAGTGTTTTCTTTTTTATGTATTTTAACGGTTTAGTTACGGTGGCTTGTGTGCTAGAATATCTATTAAGCTACTTCATTCTCATGATACTGTGTGCTTTTATATTGTACTAAATCGTGGCTCGTGTGCTAGAATATCTATTAAGCCACTTCATTCTAATGATACTATGTGCTTTTATATTGTTTCGTCTACATACAAATCACTCATCTCTGATAATGTATCTCATGCAGTCCCATTCGATCTTTAATCGAATCAGGATTTAGTGCAGACAAGAGATCAGATGTGAGGTTATATTACGGTGCAAGAAACGTTCAAAGAATGGCTTATCAGGTTTCTGTTGAATCTTAAAATTTTTGTTTTTTATTATCAGAAGTAAAGCTGGCTAAATTGTCAGCTTAGACGGGTTGGGTAACAAGTCAGAACAGGTTTGGCCTTTGGGACAAAAACTATATTATTACCCATATAATATAATTATTCTATGATAAAAGCAATTCAGGAGTTTGTACTTTAATACAATAAAAATACACTTTTTGGTGCCTTTCAACGCTTTTGACCCCTTTCTTTTTTTTACTAATTGTTTTCTGTTTAGGGATTTGATCATTTAAAGATAAAACACAAGCAAATCAACCCATTTATAAGTTAAGGTGTAAAAATTACCACATCCACTCTAATGATTCTGATGTTGTGTTTTCTTTAACCATTATAGGACAGATTTAACGCCTGGGAATCTTCTGGAGTTACCATTGTGCCTGTGTTATCCCAGCCTGATGGCAGTTGGACCGGTGAAACTGGCTATGTTCAGGTAATAACTGTGCTTTGTTTACTTGTCAGTAAGTTAAAGTTGTTTCTTGCTATTGTTTTTAAATATTTAGTAAATTACATTTTTGGTTCCAATGGTTTGTTCAAAAATTTGAATTTGGTCGTGGGTCCTATTCACGGGTTTGGTCCCTCTCAAACCGAACTTCTTGCATCATTGGTCCCTCGGCAACTTGAAATGATCAAAATACCTCTAAATTACTCATTTTCTCCTTTTAAATTGATTTTATATTGTTAAATAATATTTGCTTAAAAAAATAATTAAAAAACTCTATCAACAATAAAAGCGTAGATCTCTCTACTCTCATCTCCTCTCTCTTCAGACTCTGGCCGCCGCCGCACCTCAGACGACCCACCTCTGATAGACGACTCACATACTCAAACACATAACCTCCGCTTTGGCTAATCATTACAGCACCATAGTCCACCGCATCACCATCTTCGACCTTCTCTTTCTTTGATAGCGTCTTTGCCTCCTTTAACGTCTTCTCTCTCATTGGCTTTTTGTTCGTTATTTATATCTAGGGTTCTTAGGCATAGGATTTAATGTGGTGTCTGGAATGATTTAGATCTAGGGTTTTTAGGCTTTCTGTTCAAATTATGTTTTTTAATCGATCTGTAAAAGTGTGATTATGTCTTTTGGGTTTTTGTTGATCGATTTGTAAAAGTTTGGTTTTTCTTTGTTGATGAATCCGTTTGATTTCATGTCTGGATTTTTGTTTTTTATGGATTTTTTTTTTCTTTTCAATTGTTTGGGTTTGAGTTTATAACACTACTTTGATTCTGTGTTTGATTTGGGTTGATTTTGGTGGCTGGAGATGGTGGCTTAAACTATGGCAGTGCTGACTGCTAAGTTAAAGAAGGGGGGTTAACTACATTAATTAATCTTGGTGAAAAGCTGGGTTGGATATGTTTGTTTTCTTTTTTGTGTATTAGAGATGGGTTGGATTTTCGTTTTATCGATGGTGCTCAACTAACTATTAATCTTTAATCATTAGATATTATTATGTAAAAAGAATTAAATGCCATTGAAAATGAATAAATATTAAAAGAAAATGAATAAAAAGTGAATAAAGGGTAACTTGGTCATTTTTAGTATAAGGTAGGGACCAAATCTGCAAGAAGTTGGGGTTGGGAAAATGTAATTAACTCTTTCAATGTTTAGTGGTTGTTGCTGAGAATGTGTTTGATGCCTTGAGCAGGCAGCTTTTGCTAGAGCCAAACAAGTGTATGCACCAGAGTCAACCGGTGCAGTGCTTTGTGGTCAAAAACAGATGGCTGAGGTTAGCAATTGAACTTGTTAGATTGCCAATAAAGAAACCTAAAAGCTACCATAATAATACAGAGTTCAACTGGTGTTCCATTCCTACAAGGAAAGTATGAATTGATTGATTATAAGATATCATTTGTGCAATATCAGATGAAGATCTGTGTTTGTGTTGGGCAGGAAGTTACTTGTATTCTTGTGGGCAATGGAGTATCCAATGAGAAGATTTTAAAGAACTTCTGAAGTCCAGTTTTGGTGCGTGCATAGATTGTTGTATAATTATTATTGGGGGAACAGACAGTTGCTGAGTGCCAAGCGTCTCACTTCTGAGTCACAATTTTTTTTAAGACGTAAATGTACTACAACAACAGTTGGATTTCCATTTAGTAGTCAGTTCACAATAGGAAACACCCAAATTCTTGGTCCAATTTGACCTGTCAAAGGTGGGTTCTTAATACCCTTATATATATTTTGTTGAAATCTCATAGTCCAAATTTTGAACCACGCTCAAAGAACGGTAAGCGAACCGGTAGTTGTTTCTTTTGTACTGATTGCAGGGTATCAATGAGTTATTATTGTTTAGCAGCTAGTTGTTGGGATAATTTGTTTTTCTTTTAGTTTGGTTTTGGGAAAGAGTAATAAATAATGTTGATAGATGCAACAAAGAAAGGGCATCTGATCAAAAACATCTTCGATGGAGCTACAAACCTGACCGATGCGAATAAACAAAACTTAAATAAACAAATTTTGATAACCAATGCAGTGGTATTAGACATGCAAGTTAAAAGCTCCCACAAACTAACCTTCATTTGTTTTGGTTAGGATAAAAGTTTCATAACCATACAATACCAGATGTTTTCTCTTCAAATCTCCATGCCACACGCATCAATGAACCCAAACTCACCTACTATCAACACATGCAATAAGAATCTCGCAAACAACTACAAAAGTCAACAGGATAAAGACGAGAGCTTTCCAGTTTAACAATGGTAATTAGAAAAACAATGCAACCGAGGTTCTTCATTTCAATTGATGCCTAAACAATTTCACCGTCCTCTTTATCCACTCCATTACTAACATCATCTTCATTCTTGTTACTTGTGTCATCCTGCTCATCACCTTCATGGTTATGCAGCTCCCTCTCCCCTCTTCTACCTGTTTCTTCTTCAAGACTATTATCATTAGATGGCCTGTCCATCTCCCGAGATCTGCCTCTCTTATCAGAAGAGTCAGACTTCAATTCATGGCTATGCGACCTGCGATGATGATGATGATGATGATGATGCTTCTTATGGCGCTTAGCATCATGTCTTCTGACAGCATCATCCTCATAGCTAGAAGAATCTGTTGAATCGCTTGAGTCATCGGAACGTCTCCTATGACGCTTCTGGTGATTCCCTGGGTGGTGCCTTTTCTTCTTAATTTCACCATCATAGTATTCATCACTTGAAGAATTTGAATCCCGCTTACTATGATGATGCTTTGAGTGTCTCCTTTGCTTCAACAAAGCCCTATCTTCATCTCTAGTAGAAGCCCCGAGGTCATCAGACCCTGAGCTTGCGCGATGATGATGCCTACGCTTCTTGTGAGCTCGTCTTTTCTTGCGGTCCTCGGATTCACTTTCATAGGAGCTGCTGTCACTGTCATCTGAACAATCAGATTCGGATCTCCTCTTTAGCTTGTGTTTTGATCTTTTGGTTTTCTTCTCATTTTCAGCATGCCTCCTATGTTTCTTGTGACTCTTCCTCTTCGGCCTTCTCACCTCCTTGCTCGTGTCACTTTCGCTGTCACTGTCAGATGATGCTGAGACAGATCTTCTCTTATGCTTCTTTGGTTTTTTAGAATTGGCTTCAATAGCAGCTTCAAGCTTCTGCTGCCATTTCAAAGGGGCTTCTTTTTTTGCCAAAACACGCTTCTTTTTCTCCTCAACCAACTGGATAAACGTCTTGCAGTCCATTCAGATGTAAAGACCAGACCAATATAATCTGCATCATGGTATGATGATGACCGGAAGTGCATCTCAAAGAGAGAATGAGACAATGTTAGTTACTCTATCATTAAAACACAATCATGGAACAGCTGCTAATAAATATAACAAGAAAAAAAATTCCAGAATAAATAAAGATCGTGGCCCATCAGGCCATCAGCCATTAGCAGAATAGCAGTAATAAGAAATAAACAAACCAAAAACGTAAACGACACCAATAAAAAATAGAAAGAACCAAAGGTCCAGGAGAGGAGGGCCAGAACAGTAAGGGGGTGTTTGTTTTAGCTTATTAACTTATTTTGTAGCGTTATGAAAAAGATAGTGTTTTTTAAAGCTTATACACTAACTTTAAGAGTAAATAAGCCTCTTTCATAAGCCTGGTAACAATAGCTTTTTTTCCATTAAGTGAGCTCATTTTTATGCATTTACATTTTTACCCTTTTGATTTTGCCTTCATTCCCATATATGTAAATTTGTCTTCCCCTTTTTGGTCATTTTACAAACATAAGACAAGTCAAACACTTTTGGGTAGGAACTTATTAGCTTATAAGCCCTAAGCTAATCCAAACATTTATTTATCTAAGAAGCTCATCAGCTATTTAGCTCATAAGCTCAAGCTCAAAACAAAATAAGCTTACCCAAACAACCCCTAAAATAGAAATGAATATAATTGGCCAAGAAAGGATAGGAAACCAAAGGTCTCATGCACCCAGCCCCAAGTATGTTGCCCCATATGATCTTCAAGTACAGTAACATCTTATAGAATCTAAATTCAACAAAACAGGCAAAGACTCCGCTCCAAACATATAAAAGTTCTTTAAGAGGAAATGCAAAAACTAGTTTAGGACTCTTACCTTATTTGAATGACTACTGGGCACAATATTCCAAAATTTGAGATTACTTAAGAGCAAAATCCCAAACTTGCCAAATGCCCAATCAATGAATTAATCTGCACAAATTTTTATACACTTGTCACTTTCAGGAAGCCAGAAAATGAATATGTAAAGATCTGCTGACAAAAGACAAGTGAAAAATTAAAACACAACTAAGTGGAATATTCGATAAATACTAGGAGATTTGACAGAGTCATCCCTAGTCCTATACTCCTATACAGATAGCCAACCCAAACAAACCAAGTATGGTTTAGATTTCAAGAAGACAAACAAAACTTTGCATCTTATCAAAAATTCAATTACCTGAACTCTGTCCATCAACAAAGAAATTCAATTAAACCTTACTTACATCCAACGCCTTCACATTAAAAGTTCACTTCTTTTCTTGAAAGGGATTTGATACTGAAAACAAACCCATATATACATATACACAACCAAATTAAGTTCCATTTTAACCTCTTGTGTAACTATAGTCGCTAATTCCCTACAACTCATTCCATCAAGAAATAAATCCACTAAAACCTTATTTCCGTCCCAAGTTCATCAACAGTCGCGACAATGATGGTTGAATTCATTTCTTAATAGCGAAGTAGCACTAACAGCGAAACCCTAGACGCAGAAGACGCTTTAAAATCAATTTCCATTAAGATCACGAGAAACGGCAAACAAAACTCTTGTCCTCTTTTTACAATCCAAATCCCTAACACTCGATCGGTCCACAAAAATACACATCCAATGAAACCCTAATTCCACTCCAGGAAAGTTGATTGTGTTTTAAAGATGTAACTACAACGAAACCCTAGATAATACAATATTTAATTTCATGTAATTTCTGGAAAACGAAATTCAAATCTTTACCTCTTTTAAAATTTCAATAACCCTAAAGCCCGATTCAATCCAGTAAAGTCCTAGATCAATAGACCATTCCCACCTCTGATTGACGGAAACTAGTAACTAGTCAACAATCGTGCCACAAAAACAAACGACAAATCATGCGAGTAGATCAACGAACCCTAGTCGTATACTCCAATAAAAAGTTGGAAAAGACAACAGAGGATATAAAGATTTAAAATTCACATACCTTGAATGAATCTTGAAGAAGAAAATGGAGAAATTCTGGATCGGATGACTTGCTTTTTATAAGCAAAAGCAGTCTTGCTTTCAAATTTTATTCTATGTTCGCTTCTCCCTCGGTCTCTGGAAGCTTCCTGGGAGGAGCGGGTGCTTTGTGGTACAAGAAACCGTGTACTCGTCAAAGGCTTTTGGGACCATTAGAGCCGACCCGGCCCGACGGTTCAAACCGGTGAATTTATATGTTTCAGAAGTCAGAACATCGCGTCTATTTTAGTATTTTATATAATTCGATGTAAAAAATAAAATTAATAAAAACCTCAAAATCCAACTTTCTTTTTGCATTTTTTATATCTAAGATTTTTATTTACATACTTATATCCGACTTTTTTAAATCACATATAAATAAAATGCATAATCATAATCTTAATAAATACATAAATAAATTAGTTTATCACCCCATGTATAAACACGAATTTTTTTTAAAGTAAAGTATAAAATTTGATGGTGTAAAATTGTAAGAGGTTTAGTAAAATAACTGTAAAATGTACATACGAATTGTTTATCACTCGTTTTTTTCTTCTTTTTTTGTTAAAAGTTGTTTTAACGAATGTATTTTTTAAGATGATAAAGAAGATTTTTTATTCTTCATAATTGATATTATGTTGAAATATTGTTTTCATACATATAAAATAACCTAAAACCTAAAAATATAAAATAAACCAAACAAATAAAGATAAGATTGATATAATGTTTTCATAGTTAATATATAAAATCTATACATCTAAAAATATTAAAATTTTGAAAAATAATATAAACATCTACGTAGATGTTAAATTTTGAATAAATATATCATTTAATATAGTTAGATTTGACTCAGTTTAATTTTCATGTTTTTACAATAATACTGGTTTTCAATAGAACTTTGATTTTTTTATTTAGGCGGTCTTCGGGATCGAGATTTGAAAATAAATTATGCATTTTTCCAAAAATCTCATTCCTCTTGTTTTAACTTTTCCCCCAAAAATCTCAAATTCACACTCACTATCTAACACTCGAGAGACTAGTAGTTTGAATCTTGAAAATCAAATCGACAGACCAATCTTGAAGGACATACCAAATCAACTCTTGAGTCTTGATTCTTTGAAGTTTGAAGCTATATTGACAGTTGATTTGCTTGTTATTCTGCTTTAATTTAGTTATTATTTTGATTAGGGTTTTAGTAGTAGTGCAAATCGATTATGTCTTTTGATTTTTTTACCAAGTGAAACGAAAAATCTGAAAAACCAAAAACTGAACTTAAAACCGAAAAAAAGAACCAAAACACCGAATAGTTTTGGTTCTGTTTTTCTTTAAAACAAAATTTTCGGTTTGCTTTCGATTTTACCCTAAAACCAAACTAAGGTGCTGTTTTTTAAATCAAAATGGTTTAGCACTGAATGATTATGAAGTCTGAATGATTAAAAGGTTCTGAATGGTTATAGTACTGAATGAAAAAAACTGTTTGATAATACTTCTAAATAAACGGTCTGAATGACAAGAATGACTATATTACCCTTCTGTAATAAAAACAAACATAACGTGAACATAAACAGTAAGTAATTACTCGCCAAATCAAGAAGTGTTGAATGGAAACATTTTTATGCATGAAACACCCTCTTGTCAAACCATCATGAAACATATATAACAGTGATAAATTACATGCATACAATGATTACATCTCATAGCATCAAAGTGAATGATCATAAAAAAGAAAACACACACCAACTTAATTTTGGATTGGGGAACAGAAACATATCAATAAAAACATGAATCATACATACATGCTTTTTAAAAAAAAATCATACACACGTACATGAAACACTAAAAACACAAACTGTAGGAGCACAACAGGAGAATGAACTACGAATGATAAACAAGATATACATCGATTAGCAGTAGGGACAATGATGCATATCAATAAACAGATAGAACATAAATTTAACGCATGAAACATAAACCGAAACCGTTGGTATACAATAACGCGTCACGCGTGAGCCACAAATTAACACATCGATTGGCGGCATATTGTGACCAATGTTCATTATTCCCGTGAAACATTAATGAGCCGTTAACGGCATACATGAAACATAAACTGATCGAAACTGTAGGCATAGCTTATTCACATTTTGGACCCCAGAGTCGATTACGGAAGGAGGGCGAATGATCAACCAATAATTGATCACGTTTGGATCGAGTATATATAGGGTTTGAAAAACCAATCGTTGAGATACCTTTTGAGTCATGTGTATCCTAAACAAAAATAATACCTTGAAGTCGGTAGTGGAACCGTGAAGGAGTTTTATTGGGGCATTAAGGTAATATTAACCATGCTGAATCATTTGCCATTATTATTCTTACGGAATCGGTCAGCACCACATAAATCATTCAGAGGTTACATATATTGTTTATCAAACAAGTCATACGCTGACCGATTAAGAGACCACCTCTGAATTGAATGATTAAGAAGCAAACAAACAGGGCCTAAATCAAACCGTGCACACCTTTACTTAAAACACAACCACAAACACTTTAATTATTTTGGGTAGTTGAATTTTAAAAGAGACATGTGTATTAAACAAGTTAGATACTTATGATCTTATTGTATGTATGATTTCAAGTTGAGTTAATTACATAGATCGTCTCTTTAATCTTGGACGAATTTCACATTTAGTCTTTCAAGAAAGAAAATTACACTGATAGTCCTCACGGTTGACTAGTTGTTTCACACTTGATCCTTTAAGCTAACTCCCATTAAAGTGGACCGTTAGTCAAAGGGTATTTTTGTTTTTTTAATCATTTTGTCCTTGTTCCAAATAACTCTTTATCTCTTATGCTTGTTTCCGAACATATTATCTTTTTAATCATTCATCATTTCATTGTTTGTTCATTAAAGAGTTTATGCCACCGCATCTTCCAAAAAGACAGCCAAAGAAGCACGCATATCATACAGAACAGAAGATACAAAACAGGTACAGTAACAGGGCATTCCCTCCCACTTTCAGAATACCAGCGCTAAAACAACCCAAAACATCATTCAAACTCTTTTAATCCAACTAAAAGACAGCAATAGGACTTCATCCATTCATTTCATTCAAATGCCAAGTTCCAAAAAAGTTGACTACAAACCAACCTAATCTCATACTGGAAAATAGCCAAAACCCCCGCGTGTAAATGCGTCTTTTTTCCCCGGGCATAAATCAAAGTTAAATATACAACAAACGTGTTTCTACATTCGCTGATGGGGACTGAATCCAAGGAAGAAAGACAATATTACAAGAATGGGAGCAGCAGCCTGAGAAACAGAACAAGAGCCATGGCGGCGGCTAGGGAGGATTTGGACAACAGGGTGGAAGATGCAGCAGAGAAGCTTCCAGTAGGTCCATTAGCAGATGGAGGGAGGACTATACTTGAGCTAGTTGATGGCACCACTGAGCCAGGAAGACCCCCAATCGGTGCGCCACCGAACCCGGAAGGTGAAGGGGATGGAGCAAATGCCATGTCTGGGCTCACCATGGTTGGTGGTGCTATTAGTTGGGGAACCTGCTGTGGCCCTGCAACAAAACCCAAAACACATCAATAACTATGCCATTTCTACCAAACAAGATCGAAACTTTATTTTTCCAAGTATATCTAAATGTCATAAAGTAACAACCTACTTTTCTCCATGTTTGATTTTGCTGATCTTGTTTTGTTTGTTTGGCTCATTTTGGAAATTACAAACAGCTGAACCGGTTAAATTGAAATTTATTGTTGGTAAATAGCAACCTATTTTGTCGACTTGTCCATTTGTGGTAATTATACAATTTTTCCGTCGATCTGGTAATGTAAAAGTTCAATATCTTATAAATTATAACAATAATAACAAACTTATTACTTTATCCTTGATCTCATTTTGTATATAATTTCAAAGTTCGTAAATTATTTCAAAAGTACACATTGGATAAAGAAATATATATAATTACCAAGACAGACAGCCAGACAGGAGATCAGATTAAGTTGCTAAATAATGACACTAAATTACCAAAATAGCACATCAAGCTAATGTACCAGTGAGAAAAGTATATTGTTCTCTTATAAGATTAGCGCTATATTTGAATGACATATTTGAATTATAGGGCATCAGTAGCACGGCAGACCTACAAACAATTCTATATCTGAAATAACTTTTAAAATTTCAAGATTACTTTACCTGGGCATCGTGGTTGAAGAGAATTAGACAACCTGCAGAATAAAAAACCAGAGTAAAGTGAGGCTATCAGAAAGAAAGATATTTGAGACCAAACAGACAAATTTATATCTTTAAGTTGTTTGACAAAAGGATTAGTCCCTCGACCCTTGGTTGAATGGAATTGCACGCTTCAGTCAGCATGTAAGTTTTAGGAATATGTTCAAGTTCAACCAGTGTGAACAAACCATCTAAAATACCCATCAGTAAATGATAAATTGAGGGGGTATCAAAACAACCAGCAAATATAGAAATCTGAAAATAAAAGGTTTTTAAGAATACATACGTTGTGATTATTGTTCCGTTGACAAAGCCACCATAACCGCAAGATGTCACATTGCAGCCAGCACTGCTCTGCTGAACTGTAACATTTCCAAGCATGAGGTTGCTACCTTTGCATTGCATGCTAGAACATGAAACTGATAATGAAGCAGGTTGGCAATATAACCTGGAGCAAAACCAAACAAGATAATGAATCTATAAGAAGCTAAGAACCCTTTTTTAAGCAATCATATGAATTATAAATAGTTTTCTTTAACTAATCACCTGCTCCCTGGTGTGCAACTACATTGCACACAATGATCTGCTGTGATGGCATAGCCTCCATTGGGTACAGACAATGCATAATCTGATGCATATCTTGGGAAGTTTGAGGCACAAGCTGAAAATAACCCGCAAAATAAATTGACTCTTAAAAAGTAGTAATATGCTATAAATATTAAAGAAAATGTTAATATCTCACCTAATTAACATAAAAAATCTGTAGTTATATATATTATTGTTATTGTTATAGATCATTAGTTGCATGCTCTTTCCATCCAAAGAAAATTCACTACTTTAATTTTGGAAAGCAAGCATGATATTAGATGCATTTTTAAGCAAAAGTTTTGGAACAAAGAAATAACCAATTTTCTTATTATTATCTTATCTTATCTTATTCCTTTATAAAGCATTTACAACTTTCAAAACTCTTAATTTTTAAGTAAATTAAAAGTACTAAACTACCCACAAATCAAAGTAAATGAAAATTGTTGTCAAATGTTGCAATTAAAGAGATTTACATTATTCATTAATAGGACTCAACTCACGAAACTTTACATTAACAAAGACTGATCAACAGGTGTAGAAAAGAGTGTTGACACATGAAAACTTAGAATAACCCATTATGCACACACAACTACACAAGATAACAAGTACTTTGTAAAACGCTCTGCAAAACCTCGGACTCTCTTCATAGACAATTACGAGTTCCGACTCCCTCCTACACCTAAGTGACGAACTAATAATGAATCTCAATTTCATAATTAGAATACAGGAAGATAAACTTTAAGATTAACCTTTAAAGTTTAAAGAAAAGCATTCAGAATTTCGAAATGACAAGTAAATTCAAAGAACAATGAAAGCAAGACCTACAAACACCAAAATGTACTCTGAACTTCTGAAGTTAGAAACCATCCCCCAACCTTTCGAGTATAAGAGACAAAAATGGGCTTTCTTAATTCAAAAGACACAAGATCTTCATTATTGGTATTGCGTATTCCCACTTCTATAGATCAATACAAGTAAATCTAGCATCAATTTTCTTTGAAACAGGACAAACTATACTCCCTTTGTCAGTTAATACGATCAACATTGCATTACGCCTCATAAAATTTTCAAATTTACCAAATTTGGGGAAAACATTCTAGCTGAAATTACCTTTGACCCATTTTCATCCCGACACTATTCCATTTTCATTTGCAGTAATTTAGATGACACATTTTTTTAAACGCTCTTGAAGCAGACTAACAATCATACTCTGTAATTTACAGAATCTCTAGTAGCTTTCTTCTTCACGTAACACTTTATTCCCTAACCCCTGTCTTATTATTCGAACGCTCAAAAATCATAATCATAATCGCTTGCATTCAACTGCTCAAAACTGATAATTGAGACATCAAGAATCAGTTTATTTGCATGCCCAAAAACCCCTTTAACCAAACATCATACTTTTTAAAATGCAAAATACGAAATTAAGGGGAAAAAAAGGCGCCTCTCCGCCGGGGGGGGGGGGGGGGGGGGGGGGGGGGGGTAGAAGCTAGCAAACACCATGCCTATTTTCGGGCATTTTCTTCCCACTACCGTGTTCTTTTGAAACCATAGTGGTTGGTTCATGATTAGCAATCAAAATTTTAAAACTATCTTTTTTTTAACTGAATTGTTACCTGATAAAGGAATAGCAAGAATATCGCCATCCTCAATGGCTGCATTCCCCAAAGCATTAACTCCCATAAGATCCGTCGTTGTCGTCTTATACCTCGCCGCGATACCCGCCAGCGTATCCACCGGTTTCACTACATACGACATATAAATCGCTGGCAAAAAATTATCCGTTCCATTAAAGCAAGTGCAAGGCAAAGGCACCACAAGATTCTGGCCTACATCAAGCACAGACGGATCCGAAATCGAATTAGCCTCCTTAATCTGGTCAGCCGAGACGAGCCCCCCGTAGACGGCGTCAGCAATGTTCGACAATGTATCAGACGGTCGAGTTTTGTAATGTGTCGCGACGGATTTACGAATGCCGTCGACGCAAGAGCAAATAATGGGAATTTTGAGGAATAGTTGCGATGGTAAGATGTGGGATTCGACATCAGGGTAGGAGATGTCTATGGAGTTAGCAGAGAGAAGAAGAATAGGGTCGATTTGAAAAAGGGCGGCGAGTTCGGAGACTTTAAGGTCAGTATAGAGGGTGTAGCCAAGGAGTGCGTTACAGGAGTCGTTGTTTGAGCATGGTTCGATAGTTGATTTGGGGTTGACGCCGGCGACATTAAAGAGGAGGAGCAGGGCGGCGATGAGGAGGAAATCGACGGTGGTAGGTGTAGAGGGCGGCATTTCTGGGGGGAAATTAGGGTTTTTTAGAGATTTGCGTTCATGAAATTTGCAGAGAGGAGAGTGGGGTTTGAGGGTAGTCTGACGAGAAAGTGAGCTGCAGCTGTTGTTTGTTGTGGCGAAAAGATGGTGGGCTCTTTTACAGAGCTGATATTTACAAATTCAGAGTGGAGTACATGCCTTGATGCATGATTTACAAATTCTACACATATGTCATTGTGGATTCTAGTAATTATTGTTCTGGAAAGTTACTTCAAAGAATATGAATTAAATTTCTTGTATTATGAGCACTTGTGCCTGTAAAAAGAAATTCAAATTATGTCAAGTTGTGTATGATTTCAAATTCTTACGATTTTTCAGCTTTTTGTCTAATAATATAATATTTATATATTAAAAAAGTGGATTATCATTATTATAACCATTAATTTTGACAAACTCAATGTAAATATAATCAAACTAGTATAATATTCGTACAATGTTCGAGTATATTAACAAAATTATTTTATAATTAAAAGATTTTCTTTTATGCACAATGTTTTTAAAAATATCATAAAAATGTGAAAGCTTTACATAATTATACAATAACAAGTGATGTAGGTCACTCTTCGTAGCGGTTTTTATTTTATTCAAAGTTTGTTTGGTCGAGAACTTTTAGAAGTTTTTAAGAGCCTAAGTTTTCGTCTTTTTTCTCTAAAAACCCCCGTCAAAGTTTTAAAACAAAAGATTACTTCAAGTAACTTTTGATAGGTGCTATAACTTTTGATACACCATATTATATAAATATCATTACTTAGCTTCTTTCTTATTTTTGTATCATTTTATGTTATGCTACATGTAAAGCTACAATTATAACTACTTTTCTAAACATTTATATGCAATAAAAGTTTCAGCTTCTAACTTTATAGAAAAAATGTAGCTCAAAATCTTAAAAGCTCTAACCCAGCTCTATTTGCACATGTTTTTAATCAGACATACTTTTCAAATATTTTAGATTTTTACATACATATTTATAGTGACATGAAAAATAAATAAAAATATAGAAAATAACTTTCATTTCTTACTAACAAATCATAAAGAAAAAGGGAAAATGATAAAAATAATTAGAAAAATTGATGAAATAATAGAAATAATGAAAAAAAAAGAGAGAAACTATTAATGTTATAAAAGAAACAATAAAAAGGATAAGCAAGAAAAATATAAAAGTGATACATATGTATTACCATTTACCGGTATATATGAACCTTCGCCACCAAATGAATATTAATGATTGCTTATATATTAATTTGCAATATCGAACATTTTCTCACGTTTCTAATTAATGAAAGGTCGTTAATAAAAAAACCAAAATCATTCGATCATATTGCAGCAGTTTATATAATAATTTTATGAGTATGTAATGTAACAATGTGAGACGTTTCTAATAATAAATTTGATTACCGAATAAAAAATCAACTCTCGTCTCGAATGATTATTTTACGAGTATCTAATTAGGGGTGTAATCGAGCCGAGTCGAGACGACACAGTGCCAAGCTCGAGCTCGACTCGATTCCTAAGCTCGAGGCTCGAAACTCGACTCGAGCTCGGTCGAGTTTAAAAATCCAAGCTCGAGCTCGACTCGAATAAGTACTCGACACTCTCGAGCTCGACTCGGCTGAAATATAATTTAATAAAATTCTGCAACAATAAATGTTAAAAACATATGGAATTCGAGCTCGGCTCGGAAGCCTACTCGAGTATGTAATTTATGTATATATAAAAGGGTAAAAGGGTAAATTAGTAGAAGCTCGATTAGGCTCGCGAGCCTGACGAGCTGAGTAATATGGAACTCGAGCTCGGCTCGAAAGCCTACTCGAGTAGCTCGAGCTCGAGCTCGACTCGGTTTATTACGAGTCGATTTCGAGTATTTTCCGAGTCGGTCTCGAGTAGCTCACGAGCTGTCTCGGCTCTATTAGACCCCTATATCTAATGTAGACGATGATAATCAAAGGGGATATATGATGCGGGAGGAGGGATTATGAGCAAGCCAACGCTGCTAATAACAATGTGTTGCAAGAAAAGGATTGCGTGTGCATTGTTGGGGGAATATTCTCGGTCACAAAAAAGGGAGCATATTTCTTGTCCTTCGATATACATAACTTATTATATTCTTAACCCTTTATATCAACGTACTATATTAAATTCGTTTAATTTAAAAGGAGGGTGATAAACATAGCTTTTAAGGTTGTGATTAAGAATACAAATCGTAATATTATTTTTTTAAATAGTAATCACAACTCATATTTTAATAATTAACATTCTATATTTTTTATAGTTACTTTTTAATTAGTTTTTAGTTTTGAATCTTTCAATTTGTTTTCATTGCTAGATAGGTTGATTAAATACTAGTTTTAATCAAGTGTAATTTATGATGTAGAGAATGATGGATATCTTCGGCATGAGGAAAATCAGAAAGAGTCAACCAATTTGTTAGTAACAAATAAGGTTACAAAAATGTTAAGCGAAACAAATGATGTGAAATGCGGTTTTGTTAAACGAACAAGGTGTAAGGTCTTGATACAATTGACTTAATCAAAGCAAGGATAATAGGTTGTTGACAAGTTTGATGATGGACATAGTCACCCTTTTAATGATCCGTCACATGCACCAAAACAATAGTCTCAAAATTATTCCATCGTTACTTCGTTGTAAATAACACGGTTGAAACTTGAAACCAAATGAAAGAACAAAAATAGTGAATGCACATAGAGGTAGCCAAAAGAATAAGCTAACAAGAGTTTATTGTTTTACTATTACAAGTGGAGAAAATAAAGTTAACTTAGGTAAGAGTGTCATAGAATAATCATGCATTTTCAAGCAGAAGCTCGGGTAGATAAATATTTTTACTTCGCAATTGACTTGAGTCTGATGGTACATTTACAAATCTGTTTCGGTTTGACGGTCTAGATTGGTGTTGTAGTTTTTGATGTGACTAATAGGGCAAATGAATTTAGCTTTGACATTTGCTCCATTTGTTTGAGTAAATCACCGTGGCAGTCTATCTTGTTTCAAGCAACATAATTTGAAAGAGGGGGGGTGGGGGGAGGAGAGAGAGAGAGAGAGAATATTCACATGGTTGTCTAAACATTTTCTAAAATGCATGCATGAGTGCATGCCAACTTCTTTTATTACTGACCAATATTTTGCTATGTGTAAAGGAATTGGCAAAGCTTTGTTGCAAACAATACATCGATTTGTGCCTGGCACGTTCAAAGCATGTGTTGGAGCATCTTTAACCATTACGAGCATGATACGGTGATTTTCAAGATACTTATACTGCATGAGTTACAAGTCAAAAGATCAAAGAATTTAAAGCATGATGGAAATGATTGAAGGAAATATGTCAAAGATGACGACTCTCGGTTGGGAACATGTATAAGTTGCGTCATCATTTGGTAAAAACAAATTTGAAAAACACTTTTTCTCGCATGAGAACATGTAGATGAAGCGAAAACATTCTAACCTTTTTGTGATGATTATGTGAATTATGAAACCATGTTTAATGATCCGTACTATTATAGAACTTTAAAAACAAAATCCACATTGCATGGTGATCATTCAAGCTAAAACTTATACATGGAATATTTATGGAATCTTCGAGAAAGAATGGAAGGCTAGTGTTGGTTGTGATCGTGAAAAACTAAGCAAAGATGTCACCTTAGTACTATATTGTGTTAGTTGTTTGAAAGGTAATAAATAATCTTGGAAAACGATTGAATTTACATTTACTTTAGAATTTTTTGCTACTTGTTTATGTGTAATTTTTAAGACGTTTGGAATTTTGTGTAAGCATGTTTTATACATGATGAAAAGAAAGCTATTAATATCTATTTCAAATCACTATTTATTACCAACATGTACAATGAAAACAATTCATCACATGGGAACTATGATGGGGGGATATTATGGTGAAGAAGTTAGTTTTATAACTTTATAGTATATTAGAGCAGAGTATAAAGAAGCACTTGAAGTAGGGCGAGGATGAAATTACTTTATGATTGTTATCTTGTTATTGATTCTTTTGTTTACGTGATTAATTAGCATCTTTTTAGTTATTAGCAAAACATTGTGTGTGACTTTTTCGTAATTGTGAAGTGAATCAGAAATTTTTGGACCTGTTCGGATAAGCGGAAGATAGTGATGTCAAAATTGAAGGCTCTGTGAGGAACACATGCCACTCATCTATTTTAGATAGTCTTTTGATATGCCTTCTCAAACTCTTTACATGAATATTTTACTATCTATATTTTAAATTAGATAACTTTGTATGTGAATAACCTCAAATAACACATAATATTTTGATCATTTATGGTAAATTAGAATCTGCACTCCCAACCCAATCATGAGTTTAGATGCCAATGAAGATTTTATATAGTGGGGTCGTAATTGAAGCATATCGAGCTTGGTAATGTTATGTACTATATATATATATGATGAATTCCACATTCTATATGTGGAATGACGACATTGTACTTTTGGTATGCAACTTCTTGTGAGAAATAAAGTTTTTTTTTTTCCAGAATTTCATTCAATGCACATCTTGATATGAATAACAAATTAATGTCCTACATTTGTAAACTTGTCAGTTATAGGTGACAATAGTGTTTTGTAAGTTGTCGTGTGGGTTTTAATTAGCAATTAGGTTGATGATCATTAAACTATAACTACTTTGTAAGGTTGCGTTTGGTTACGAAAAACTGTTTTCAGTTTTTTTTAAAAAAAATTCTAAAAAATGGGTGGAGTTTTAATTTTCAATTTTCTAGAAAATATGTTTGGTAAAACCAATAGAGTTTTCATTTTCTATTTTAGAAAACTATAAAACATGTTTAGAAAAAAAGTGGAAAAGAGAGGATATGGAGTTTTCTAATTTTCTAGAAAATTGAAAAAGTGAAAACTCCTTATTTTCTAGAAAATTTTAGAAAAAACCGAACAAGTTTTCATGGTTTTTCATTTTCTTACAAAGTTTTTCTAAAAAAAGGAAGTATTTTTCTGCAACTAAAATAAGAAATAAACAATCACTTATATGAATTTAAAAAAAAAACACTTCTTTCATGTAGTTTGCTTCTAAACATGCATGGGAAGTGAACTCTCGCGTCAAGACTTAACAAGTGGTTTAGGTGATAACACGATTAATTAAGTAACCATATCTGTTTTTTTCTCCATTTACTCGTCATCATACAACTTTAAAATCAACTTTACGTACACACCAAAATAAGAAATAAACCATATATTCCTTTAAAAGTAACACTCAACTTCTACTCAATTAATCATACCAAGATCTAAACCATACATTCCTTTAAAATTAATTTTACAGCACCAAATTAATTAAGTAATTAAAATATGTTACCAACTTGACCTCCATCACATTGGGATTGGGTTGACCACGTCGGTGATCACATTAAGGGTTATACTGTCACCGATGTGATAGGAGTGATCACGTATCCACTTCGAGCCACTTTGAGTTGTATCATACAAAAGAACATGTATGTTTTATATATACGGTCTCTAAAACGTGCATGATATATTAACAGCAAGCAATATGTACGTAAATAATTACAAGATGGTTTATTGCTTATTTAAAGTGCTTTGATTATATATAAATAAAATAAACATATATACATTTGGGGTGTGGTTCAAACGAGAACTATATTTCGTACGAGAACCATTTCTGGCCAATCATTTAATTTTCTGTCTTTTTTATTTAAATTAAATAGGAAAGAGTAGTATGAACATTATTACATTACATCTACTTTTTTTAAAACTAACATATCAATCAAGCGAGAAAGTGTTAAATTACGAAAAATATACCAAATTAACGAGAAAATTATGCTCTTTAATTTGAGACCGGTCTTGACATATTTTTTTGGAAGTAAAAAAAACCGTGTTTGCTGTGTTTTTTTCCTTAGTATAGCTCGACTGTGCACAAGTGCAAATTTTACACTTTGCACTAGTGCATATTTACATATGTGATGAAAAAACTAGGTGAACCTGTGCATCATGTGCAAAAATTGCACTTGTGCAAAACATATTTACATTTGTACTGAAAAAACTACGTGAATCTGTGCATCATGTGCAAAATTTGCACTTGTGTAAAAGGAGAGCTGTACTGGAAAAAAAACCCAGCAAGCACAATAAAAAATTTAAAATATATATATATCAAGACCGATCTCAAATTAAAGAGCTTAATTTTTTCGTTAATTTGGTATAATTTTCGTAATTTAACACCATTTCGTTTGATGTATATATTAGTTTAAAATAGTGGGGGTAATGTAAAAATGTAAAAATATTAGTAAAAATGTCTTTTTTTTAGTTAATTAAGGATAAGTTTGATTAGTTTAAGGTTATCCATTAACAACACTTTAATCTCAACCCTCCATCTCTTCGATCAATTTTTGTAATTGGTTATCGCAGTTCTCGTACGGAAAAATGGTTCTTGTACGAAAAACGGTTCTCGTCTGAACCGTCTCTTATACATTTGAATACACCGGCCATTTGAAGCTGCTTAATTATTTCAAAACGTAATATATAATAATAATAATAATAATAATAATAATAATAATAATAATAATAAATAGTTTTTGTAAACATCTGAACATATAATTATTTGAAGTCATGAATGACTAAATTAGTGGTCGATCTTGCCATATATATTGACAATATTAGTCTTTGTGTATACGTATTAATTTATAATACAGTTTCATGCCAAACCTAAATGTCATATTTTCTCTTGCGTTTAAATCACTTATTTACTAACAAGTATTTCTATTTAGTTGAATTTGGTAAATTAGGATATCCTAAATTATAAAACTTGCTTATCGAAACTAGAAAACGTTTCCATCTCTTTAATTAATATATAATAGCTAATTATAGGGGTGTTCACGAGGCGGGGCATGGCGGGTAGTAGATTTTTCGTAAATCGTCACTGCGGGGCGGGTAGTTAATTTTAAGAACCGTAACCGCCCCGCAAACAGCGTGTACCCGTTGTTCGGGTACCCTATGGGAGGCGGGTATCCATAGTTCGGGTCACGGGTACCCTAAATTTATGTTGTTTTAAGTTTTTTTCTTTCTTCAACATGTTTAGATTCATAATAAAACAATAAACAATGGTGGAAACACGTCAATAATAATGAATAAATCACTCTTTTGATGAGAGTCTTGTAGAGAAAAAACCTGATAGGATTGAAATTGACATTGTTGATCGATTTAGTGTCTCCATGTTGAACTCTCGATTGTTGCTAGCTTGCAAAGTCTCGATTTGGAAACTAAAAAAAAAAAAAGAATTGGGAGAGACGGTGGGGGCCAAGAAGTAAGTTAGATAGTTTTGAGGAATTTCGGTTTTCTATTAGCTTGTTATTTCATATTAGTGTATATATATATAATCTAAAAGCATGCGGGGTGGGGCGGGTACCCGCAGATATCAAATTATAAAAACCGAACCCGCCCTGTGTTTAACGGGTACCCTAATTTTCGGGTTTTTCGGGTTACGGGTTTTTCGGGTATCGGTTTTTTGGTTTCGGTTCATGCGGGGCATGTCGGTTTCTCGGTTTTACGGTTTTTTTTAACACCCCTAGCTAATTATACATATATACAATTGTAGGTACGTCGGTGTCGTTTTGACAATTTTGCTGTCGTTTTGTACTATTCATAACCGAGACTTTCTATTGTGTAATCGTTTAATATCATTCTCCAACACTTCTTGCCTATTGGACCATGCCTTTCTTGCTTTTCTTTTTCCAGTTTCTCGCCTATGTAAAATTTTATTTTCATTTTTATAATTATAGTAAAACAATTAATTTTTATGTTATTGTTCTTCTTTATAATTTAATAAATAATACCCTCTCTCTATCTTTATCTCTCTCTCTCTATATATATATATGTATGTATTTGTGATTGTTTAATCTTTATCTACACTTTACTATAAATATTATTGTTATATTATATTTAACCAAAAAAGTATTTTCAATATTATACTTTGAAAAAAAAAAGATGTATGTAAAGTGTTTTCATACTCGCAAAGACTTAAAGTAGTAAATAATAAGATGACTAGCATACCTCTCATTTTAATTGTTTGTCGTCACATGTGTTGTTAGAAGTATATATCATATTCCCTATACTTTTAAAGTTTTATCTTTACGATGTTTGTCGGGTATAAAGATTAGTAATACTATATAGTTATGTTGGATGAATAAACATTCATTGGAGTGAGTTTGAACCAATTAACATATTACACTCCTAAATATTTGAATTTTTCTTCTTCATTTTAAATATTTATACTTTTATTTGAGTTTCTATATTTTGTTCACTCTAAAACACCTAACAAAATACGCTATATATCAATTGGCTATCATTTCTTCGTCCCTATTCTCTTTTCTTTATTTATTTTCTTTTATATAACTTATTTTCCATATCAAAATTTCTCTATCTTATTTTTCTTTCTCTCTTAAGTTAGGGTTTTTTTTTCTTTCTTAAATTTGTTTTTTACTAGCTTATTTTATTACAACAAATTTAGTTTATTTTTCATCTTTTATATAACTTATTATTTAACTTTGACACTTGAAAATATCTTTAGCCAAAGTGAAAACCTTAGACTACTAGTTAATCAATATGAAATAAATAAAATTGTATAGAAAATCATACAAATTATTTTTACACTAATTGAATATTTGAATATATAATGAGAAAGTTATCAAAATAAATTAATAAGACGATACAATTGTTGTCTAGAATAATTTATGTATACATGAAAAATGACAATAAAAATGCAATAAATTGCATTAACGGGTAGGGGCATCAAGGAAAAATATGTATTAGGAATTTAGGATAGTAATGACAAACTGTTGGTGCACCTTTTCTCATCCATTTCTCTTGTCACTATCCTCACTTTCTTTTTCCTCCATCATTCCTCACTTTTTTTATTTCTTTTCCTCAATTTGTTACAACTTCTTTAACTCTATTTAGCTTCAAATTACATCATTTATACAACAACTGACACCAAAAGTGTGATTAAGATGACGGAAAGATTGCCACAATTGATCATCATCCTTGGTGTATTTCTTATGATTTTGGCATTAGCCGATGCAAAAGTTAAGTCGATTATCGTATTTGGAGACTCCCAATTTGATCCCGGTAACAATCAATATATCAAGAATTGCACCCTTCAGGCCAACTTTACACCATATGGTTCAAGTTTTTTTCACCATCCTACCGGACGGTTCACTAATGGTCGAACAGTTGCCGATTTTATCTGTAAGTCTATAAACTAATCAAAATATTTAAATTTTACTCATATACACCGTATGCTTCTATGCCATTAGCCCGATCACCATCTCTCTAGTTGATGGCACACAAAAACATATTCAAACAATCCAAAAAAGAACATTTTAAAAAGGGGAAAGGATGACTGTCCGTGCACTTTTTGAAATGACAGAAATCTAGTTCAGTGCTGCGAAGGCGATAATGTGTTACGCTCTGGATTCACAGAGACGAATACGGAACACCCCCCCCCCCCCTCCCCCGGCGGCCGCAGATGGGTAGAGAATATAAGGGGGACCCTAGTCTACAAAAACCGGGCATACATACCAAATGAGTCTGTCTGCCGCTTGATTTCATAACAGAACCGTTATTCCCGACTAGCGTAGAAGTCTCTCATGCGAGCGAAGGAGATGCATTTTTTGTACTGCTGGTATTGGACTAGAAACAAAGGGAATAATTTCTTTCTTCTTTCTGCCTTTCTTTTCCATGACGAATAGGAACGTGCAAATCAAATTTTCATTTTGAATTTCGGACCTCAACATCATGCTGCTCATGGTGTTTCATGATCATTGTAAATGGAAAGATCAAATTTATGAACTATATATGTAAACATAACAAGAGTCAAACATCCAAACAACATATTAACCAAAACTACTTATTGGCCAAACCTATGGTATATGTATGATACGTTTTAGAGTTAATTATAAATGTTGTTTGTTATTCAATCATTAGGCTATCCGTTATACTCCCCCTCTTCTCATTCCTTACCCACTGCCACATCAGCGCCACATCATTTTTCCTCCCCTTCCCTTTCCCTTACTCACTACACCCGTTATACCTTCCTTTTTTCCTTTCCCTTTCCTTTTCACCTTTTTAAAAAAGAAAAAAAATATTAAAATTGTGATTGGTTGAATGTGGGGTATGGGGGTGGGGTGGGGGGTGGGATTCGATGAAGAAAGCCGCGAGCTCTAGAACCCGGATGCCTTGGAACCCGGTGAGTCACCCACACCCGTAATGGTGTTGCTGGGTGAACCCGCAGCACACTCGCCCTTGGCGAGTCACCCATAACGGACGGCCTTATAATAAGCACGTACATCATACAATCATACCTACAGAAAAAAGAAGAATAAAATAAAAAGAGTATCACATCATCACCCTCCTTCACCAAAGTGACCCGTCTCACGCCAGCAGTGGAGCCCGATCACCGCATGATCACCTCTTATCACGTCTTAAGCTGCAATGACTCCGTGCCTCTTTTTAAGGATGCTTATGTGAACAACTAGCTAATACATAGTGTCATACTTTGAATGACTGAATTTGTAACCAGGTGTAAACTACAATAACCATTCATAATTTTGTTTTTTGAATGTAAGGAAGAAACATGTAATTTATGACAAACGATAAAAAACAAAATTAATAATTTACTCTATATATATATATATATATATATGTTTGTTGATCACATATATATGAAGTAGTATCTTATTACTTTTTCCTTAATTTAAGGTACGTAGGTTGATATACGTATGTGGCTGAAAAGATGTTATATATATGTATGTAGCACAATTTTTGGGGATAAAGTTTCAAAGACCATTCGAAGAGGTATACCGAGAGTTAGCAAATGGCAGCCAAAAGGGTTTTCCGTCAGAGGGAATCAACTTCGCCAGTGCTGGAAGTGGCCTTTTGCGGGAAACAAACAATCACGCTGTAAGTACATAACTTCAATTCCAATTTTTGGTCAATTTATATTTATTTATTTTAGCGTCACTTAGTTTTTTTTTTTTAATTACAAGCTTTAATTAGTTACTGTTGTTTTAATTCTATTTAAGTTATATTTTTTTATGTTTATATTGTAACTTTTTCATTTTTATGAATTGACTATTAATTCGCATGCAGGCTGTGACACCAATTCAGGTCCAACTAAAACACTTGAAAACCCTAACTGATCACAAACATTTACCAAAAGAACAAATTGCAAAATCTCTAATTTTTCTCGAGTCAGGTGCAAATGATGTATTTTCCTATTTCCTATTACCCGGTGCCTCCAAGATGACACCACGTGAATATGTACATGCCATGTTGAAACAAGTAGCCATCTTCGTTGATAAAATCTATAAACATGGAGGTCGTAGAATCGCTATATTCTCAGTAGGCCCAATGGGTTGTATTCCAGGCAGAGTTCTTATACGTGGCGCATCTACCCACCAATGCTTAGACGCGATGGACACCATGGTGAAATATTTCAATGCAGGTTTGAAACGGCTGGTAATCAGTATACCTAGCAAGTATCCCGGTGCAATCGCAGTATACGGAGTAGTGTATGACACTGTACAACACTTCCGTGATTATCCGAAACAATACGGTACTTTTCTAACATATCGTCTTCTATTATAGATAAAATAAATCAACAAGAGGTGGAAAATTGGAGGGTATGATAAGTTATGTATCGAGTTAAAATGACTTTTTTATATGAGTCCAGTTAGATCGACTCACAAAAAAATATTCTTATTTCTATTTTCCTTTTAATTAAATGTATAAATATTTAATATGTTGAAAATTAACACACAATTGAATTCCTTCCATTTTAACAATTCTCTTATTCATACCAATTAACTTATAAAATATATAAGAAAAAACTTCTAACCTATTGGTATTCGGTGTATTGAAAGATTTTCACATAGTTATAGCCTGAACTAGGGGACACAACGTGTAAGTGACGAGTAGGTTTAGATATGAAAGATGATATTTTTATTTGTTAAGTTGATTTATCAAAGACAAACCTATGTTTCACTAACGTGTGACATAACTTCAAATGTGTTGTACTTTCAGTGGATTAGTCAAATTTATAAGTAGAAATATGGATATTTGTTCTTCCTATTTAAAAAGAAGTTATAAATAGCAAGTTGACTGATCTACCCTTTAAATAAAAAGTAATAACAAATATGGACTGCGTGTGTGTAGGTTTTGCAAATGTAACTGATGCATGTTGTGGGGGTGGACCTCTAAATGGACAGCTGCAGTGTGGGTTAAAAGGTTACAAGATGTGTTCGACCCCAAATAAATTCTTTTTTTGGGATTATTTTCATCCAACGGAGCGTACTTATGGGCTTCTCTCTAAGGCCTTATGGGCCGGTGGCTTAAAACAAATATGGCCTATGAATCTCAAAACTTTGGCAAGCAAGTTTAGCTTATCCTTGCCATGAAATCAAACCATCTTTATTTATAAATGTATTATTATTATATTTATGTGTTCTATGGATAATTTCAAGAAGAAATCTGAGAGGAATAAAGGGGTTGATATGTAATATTTCATTGCTTTTTGTCACAATTATGTCTCCAAATACGAAAAATAAGCATTATATATGCATATATCATTATATCACATGAAACTGAACAAATATTTCAACTTTTACTAGCTGTTTTTTTAGCTTATTTGTTTTATTTATATGGTAAGCGAAGAACGGAAGAGAGTCAACTTATATATGGTAAGCGAAGAACCGAAGAGAGTCAACTTTTATATGGTAAGGCTGTCCGTTGTGGGATGGACTCGCCAAGCGAGTGAGCGGCGAGTTGAGGGGGAACACCACCTCGGGTGGTATGTACTCGGCGGGTAGCAACAACCAACGAGTTGTGGGACTCGGATGACAAAACCCACCCTCCCCACCCCCACACCCCCACATCTGCCAATCAGATTTTAGTTTTTTTCTTTTTTTTAAAGTGAAAAGGAAAGGAAAAAGGAAAAGGGGGAGTATAACGGGTGTAGTGGGTAAGGGAAAGGGAAGGGGAGAAAAAATGATGTGGCGCTGATGTGGCAGTGGGTAAGGAAAGGGGAAAAGGGGAGTATAACGGATAGCCTAAGAGCAAAACGGCATGAATCATACGTGGAACCAAGCACCGAAATAAAGAAATATGATACATAAATCAGTGTGTTATACTACATGACCTGCTCTCCAATCAAGTCCGATGAAGCCTATCGGTAGTTTCGGGAACACCAAAATAGCTAGGTGTTTGGGAAAGCTACCCGGTTGACTGCCGCTAAGTTTACTTAATACTACTCACGCTCTAAACTTTGAACTTAATATTGCTAGTACAAAGTTAGTAGTTATGAAAGAAGCTACTACTGATAGTAGAAGTTACAGCTGTTAGTTTGTTAAAATTTGATACTAGTTGAAGAATTTAATATTGTTTTACAAAGTTAATGTTGCTAAACCAATATTAACACTGTTGAGTTCAGACTTAATACTGATAGAAGATTTTGAAGATTGATCAAGATAAAGAATATTTCCTATATTCAAAGAAAGATTTTTGAGATCAAAGAAGATTTAAATTACTTCAAGATAATGATACGAGTGAAGATTAGAAAGGGTATAACTAAGGTTGTAGAAAACAAAGTGATGTAGACACGTGACAAAAAGGAAATGTTTAGATAAAAGAAAGATTCAACTCATGATTTCATAATTTCTATCACTCGATTACTCTGAAATGACGAGTTGATAATTTGTGACTTAATTACTCCCTTTATACTAAAAGAAATTGTTGTCTGAAATGAGAATCTAAAACAACTATCCCTCAAAATATTGACTTGTACACATATATATCTCACAAAGAGTACTATTCTAGTGTGTGATATTGTTTGAAAAGATATACATATATTATACTCTCAGCTTATATATGTTAAATTGATTGGTAGTACGTGTTCGTTTTAAAACATAAAAACAGGTTTTAGAACTAGGATTACCTTAAAATAAAATAAGACTTCTATTATATTATATATATATATATATATATATATATATATATATATATTATGTGTTTGGATTAAAATTGGCAATTTGTTGGTGTGCTTTTCTCATGTTTTTGCTTCCATTTCCCACTTCATTTTTCTATCCGCCTTAAACTAATTTCGTCCTAATTTGGTGCCAAGAAAATACAACTTTAATTTCTGTGTAATTTTGTTTCTTCCTACAAGATCCAACTGGTACTACCTATATGATGCCAAGATTACCACCATTCATCATATTCCTGGCTGCATTTCATATGCTTTCGGCATCGGGTAACTCATGCGTCAACTCGGTTTTTGTGTTTGGTGACTCCCAATTTGATGCGGGTAACAATCGGCTCATCAAGAATTGCAGAATTCAGGCCAATTTTTCACCTTACGGTTCAACTTTTTTTCATCAACCCACGGGACGATTTACAAATGGTCGAACCGCTGCAGACTTCATCGGTATGTTTATTTCTACAGATTTTGGAGAAAGAAAACGAGAAGCATGCATAATAATAAGTAATAAGATAAGAAATTAAAGAGATGTTAATTAATTATAAAAAATGTTAAATAATGTATTATATTAATTAATGGGCATGCAGCACAATTTCTGGGGACGGAGTTCCAGAGACCATACCAAGAGGTATACCAAGAGTTATCAAACGGCAGCCGGAATGATTTTCCGGCCAATGGAATCAACTTTGCCAGTGGCGGCAGTGGAGTTTTACCGGATACAAACAAGGATGGTGTAAGAACATGTTCTAAAAGCATATATGCGTAATGGTTTGGGGTGGGTTCGGTAAAAGGGGTCGGTTCCTGGGTGGGTTGGGGTGGTTCGGGCCCAGAATCCGTGGTTTGAATGTCAATTAGTGTCTTCAAGTCTTTTTTTTTTTTTTTTTTTCATTTCTACATTGGGAAAGAAAAATAGTAGTCTGATGAATGATCAAATACCAAGAATTCATTTCTTGGTGTGACACGTACAGATAGAAAATGGCTGGAGTAATTTGAAATGATCCCCTATATATATATATCCTTTTGAATCACTACCGATTCTCTTTTTGACTTGTTGATAATCAAGAACAACCAAGTTTAATTATACCATGCTTTTTGATTCGTAGGGGGTGACACCAATTCAAGTCCAACTACAACAATTTCAATCACTAATCGATCAAAACCATGTACAAGAAACCCTTATTGAAAATTCTCTATTTTTCCTCGAGTCGGGTTCAAATGACATATTCAACTATTTTGTATCACCTGCAACACGGAACTTGACCCCAGAAGCCTATGTACAAAGCATGCTGAAAGAAGTGGACGGCTTCATTGACGGAATCTACAAGCTTGGAGCTCGTAAGATTGTCATTTTCTCGGTAGGCCCAGTGGGGTGTGTTCCTGCTAGAGTCATCCTACCAGGTGCATCTATTAACGAATGTTTCCACAAGTTGAACAACATGTCACAATATTATAATACTGGCTTGGAACTTTTGGTGAACAATATATCTACAAGGTATTCTGGTGGAGTGGGTGTTTATGGAGCAATGTTTAACACTGTACAAAAGATTCGTGAAAACCCACATATTCATGGTACTCTTTCTTATTATATATATATATATATATATATATATATATATATATATATATATATATATATATATATATATATATATATATATATATATATATATATATATATGTTGCCTCTTATTATGCAAGTGATCTGCCTTTTGGTACGTACGAGTCGAGTTGATCGAGCATACACGTACGTACGTACGTGTTTTCTCCTTTTATGAGTTGATAAATAACATAAGTAGTGATCGAGGTTATTACTTTAATTAATTAATTTTCTAACATATATGTTTGATCCACTTCCATTTTAGCTATATATGCATCTTGGTTTCACCCTCGACCTTCTAAAGTTGTAGTATAGTCCAATCGATCAATATTAGGGGTGAGTATACCGCCCAATAAACCAACGAACAGGACCGGACCCGGTCGGTCCGGTCTTCAATCTTGATTTTGACAGATTTTAGATTTTGGTTCAGTCTAATTTATAAACTGATGTCACCCCTATTAAACAGGTTTTGAGAATATAAACGAGGCTTGTTGCGGAGGTGGAAGTCTAAATGGAATGTTGCAATGTGGGGTTGATGGTTATAAGATGTGTTCCAACCCTCATGACTTCCTTTTCTGGGATTATATTCATCCTTCCGAGCATACTTATGCGATCCTCTCTAACGATTTATGGGAAGGAGGCAAAGATCAAATACGGCCCATTAATATTAAAACTCTCGCTTGTGGTACCCCATTATCTTAGCTTAAGCCCTTTTCTATTTTTATTTATTATTTACTGGCTATATATATATTTATGAAAATAATTGGGATATGTACGTTTACATTACAAATATTCATGATTAAACGTGATAGTTTGATTCCATCTTTCGTTACAAATAATTAAGTGTGTTCAGACGCTGCTAAAAGTTTGTATTCCTTGATGATGCATAAGAAAAACATTTATCTATAATAATATATAAAACATTTATCTTTCTCTCTCTTAAAATTTTTAAGACTACTTAATTTTAAGTAATACAAATCTTTTTGCTTAAGATACAAACACTTAAAGCAATAGCCTAACCAATCATTCCCTTGGTTATCTCAACTAATTTAAGACAATTATTACTTTAATAAATCATTAAACATCACAAAAGTTATTTAATGTATCTCATTATGGCTAATTTACTTACATTAATACAATTTTAAGGCTATAATATCTTTTTATCTAATTATTCAATAATAATATTTTTAGTTGGTTTTCAAAAACTATTTTAACAACTAATAAAATGGTTGATTGTAAAAAAAAAACAAAGTAAAGAAATCAGAAAAGGTAGAAAATACATGGATAGGTTGACTAACATCGTATTTCGCATACCATACCTTACTTTTTAAATCAAACATGTTATCAAGCACAAATTATTGTCATCGCCGCCGCATTGCGCGAGCGCTATGCTAGTATATACATATACATGGACATGATTCATTGTTTTAATGATTTGATTTTATTTAGGTTGCGAATTCTTAAATCTATAATAATAAATATTAATAAACATCTAACTTATTGCCACATGTCCATTTTTTAGGCATCCTTTTTTTTATTTTCCCGCTCATTTTCAATACAATGTACATATGCCACGTGTCCTATTTTTATTACACGCATGCTTTTTAGACCAGTTTTATAGGATAAAAAGACCGGTTTTCTTTTGGTCTTATTAAGGGTGGTCTTTTAGATCGGTTTTAATGGATAAAAAGACTAGTTTTCCTTTGGTCTGAATAGGGGTGATCTTTTAGACCGGTTTTAATAGATAAAAAGACCGGTTTTTCTTTGGTCTTAATAGGGGTGATCTTTTAAACCTGTTTTAATGGATAAAAAGACCGGTTTTCTTTTGGTCTTAATAGGATTGATCTTTTAGACCGGTTTTAATGGATAAAAAGACCGGTTTTCCTTTTGTCTTAATAGGGGTGGTCTTTTAGACCAATTTTAATGGATAAAAAGACCGGTTTTTCTTTGGTCTTAATAGGGTGTGTCTTTTAGACCGATTTTAATGGATAAACTGGTCTCCAAAATCACATATAGGCCGGTATGCCATTAATTGAATTGAGAATATATAGAAACAACAATATAAGGCAGAACTAACTTATTATTTCATGAACAACAAAGATATATCTATAAAAAAAGTCTCAAAGATTGAGATACAAAGTTGTTACAAATTAAGATCTCTAAATATAAACTAATATAACAACTATCTAAACCTTTTGAGAGTGCAGCCTTATGTTACAACTAATAAAAATAAGGTTATAATAATTCTTACTTTTGCTTAAATTTCCAATTTATGATTTATATCTGATTTTGTATTTCATTTCCTTAGTAATTGTTCTATATATTTTTTTATAATTTATAAGTTATCTATAACCAACCCGTATAATACACGGGTCTTTAAACTAGTTATCAAATAAAGTAAATATTACACACGTATATATAATTGCGGAAAGAATCCCGTGAGCGGAAACCACGTGATGAAATCCAGTTCATCAAACATATCCACTCAGCACAACCACGTAAAACTAAGGCTGGCAATTTGGGTCGGGTTCGTGTTATTGGGTTCGTGTCGTTCGAGTTCGGGTCAGTTTCGTGTCGACCCAATTTTGACCCATTTATTTTCGTGTCGGGTTCGAGTCGTGTCACTTTTTCTCGTGTCGGGTTCGGGTCGTGTTTCGTGTCAACCCATTTTTGTCAAATGTATTTGACTAGTACTTTTTTGTTTTCGATTATGGTTTTCGAATACGGGTTTCGGGTACGGTTTCGGTTACGGGTTTCGGGTACGTTTTTCGATTATGGGTTTCAAATACGATTTTCGATTACGGTTTTCAAATTCGGTTTTCGAGTACGGTTTTCGTCATAAAATTTTCGAATTTCCTGTCTATTTCCAGTTTTCTCTACTAAGTAGTGATTAAAATATCAAATAGCAATACAATTTAATAGCTTTAATACGAAAATAGTAACTAGTGAACAAACCATGAACTAAAATAAACTAAAGGAAATTATCCAATATCGAAAAACAAGTTTTCTTCTTCTTTACCGTTATATTCTCAGAAGGAATATCGGGTTTGGTGGGTTTCAAAGGGTCTTGATTTAAGTCATCATCATTATAATATTGTTTACGTTTAAATCTTACCAAGTTGACAAAACGTCAAAATACCAAAAGTCCAAAACAATATAGTCAAAATAACAAATAACAAAATGATGTAATATTATTTAGGTTTAAATCTTTTATTGTTTATTTAAGTTTTTAGCTTTTCAAGGTTTTGTACTTTTGTTTATCGGATTTTATTACCTAAGATATCACTCTCTCATTTGAATTCACAATCTTCTTTTTGAAAATTTAGTTTTAAGTATTAAAGAAAATTTTATAATTTTAGTTTTACTCTTATTCGGGTCACTTTCGGATTGTCAGGTTGACCCTAACCCGACCCATTTATTTTCGTGTCAACTTCGTGTCGACCTGGTTTTGACCCATTTCGGGTTCGTGTCGGGTTCGTGTCACTTTTTTCGTGTCAGGTTCGGGTCGTGTTTCGTGTCGGGTCAGGAATTGCCAGCCTTACGTAAAACACGGTGTAGCGATAAGAAATACTCCTCTATCTACCTTATTCATACAATTAAAATAGTATTATCTTTGTCTCTCTCTCTTTTTTTAATGAAAATGTTACTTTTGATTTGTACGTGTTAGCACACTTAAATTAATTAATAAGACAATCTTCTCGAGTTTTTTTAGAGGGGAATGATATGATTTCGATGATAATCACAGCTCTTAGTGTTGTGAATTTAAGGACAAAAATGATAATATTATTTTCTAAAAGTAATAATCACAACTAATGTTATTATAATTAACTTACCATACTTTTCATAGTTACCTATTAATTTGTTTTCAACATTTCATACATGAAACAAATTTACCATTACTAAAAATGAGATATTACTTTATTTTATGCTTATTCACAACCTAAGGGTTGTGGTTATCAAAATCCATAAAAATTATGTTTTTAAGTTTCATTTAATTAAGAAAAAGGTTTTTGACCAATTTTACCATTAATATATATATCACCTAAAAAATGAGAGATGGTTTTGAAGGAAAGAACTCGATCTTTTGTTATTTCCTTATTAAACTCGGGAACCTGGTGTAAACTCGACAATGTGGAACAATATAGCAGCAATGGTGGAGTGTGGAAACCGAGAGCACATTGCTATTTTTCATCTTTAACGCTTAATGTTACCATATTCAATATTCTTAAAATCGTTATAGTGATATAGAGAGATATTTTTGTAATAAAATTATGTGGATTGACACAAAGTTATATATATTTAGTACTTGGTTAAGCTGTTCATCTTATGTAAAGCTGCAACCGAGCCGAACTTGAGCTTAGCTTAATTAAATATATTAGGCTAAGCTCAATATGACTTGATAGATTGATGAACCTTAATGATATAGCTAAGACTTGACTTCACATGGATTTAAGATCGGCTCGAGCTCGTTCTGTCGGTTTTAAAAAGCTTGATATATAGTTAAAACTATTTATTTAATAACCTGAGTTATTCCAAATATATATAAAAAAAGTATATTAAATAACAAAAATAATTTTAGTTGGTATATATGAATAATAATAGCAAAACTTGAGCCTAAATCAAAAACAATTTTACATGCTTGTTGTTTAAAAAAAAAAGGGCGATTTTGCAAATGTTATTTACAATAAAGAAGAGTGCCATTTCCTTATTTAATAAAAATATGCGGATCTCACATGAATTAAAATAGAAATAGATGGCAATGCAGGACGTTTTATTCCTTCCTGACCGCTTGCTTTGGATAAACAAACTTTTTATGGAAATCATTATCAGATTCGATCAAAATGAAAGAAAATTTTTATATATTAAAAATATGCATGGAGCAATATATAATAGTAGCTGTTTTATATATAATTCGTGGAAGGAACGGTTGGTCGGAGGGAGAAATTAAAGGGCCAACGTACGTACGTAGCTACTCCAATTTATACGTTATGTTCAATTAAATATATAAATAATTTTTTTAGCAACAGGTCGTGACGAGAGATCGACTACAAGACTAGTAATTCTATTACTACGTTCATAAACACCTTTCGTATGTACAACAACCAGAGGTTGATTGAATTAAGATATACATTAGTAATAACCAAAGCCATCCAACAAAAAAGTTATTTTATTAACATGTATTAAAAAGTTATTTTTATACATATGTGATAAAAAATTCACTTTTTTCTTTTGTTTTTTCGTTGTTTCTATAACTAATTATTTAAAGGATAATTATAACCACACCCCTTAAGCGTTGTGAATAAGAGTAT
The DNA here is from genome assembly GCA_947179395.2 of Pulicaria dysenterica. Lineage (NCBI taxonomy): Eukaryota > Viridiplantae > Streptophyta > Magnoliopsida > Asterales > Asteraceae > Pulicaria > Pulicaria dysenterica. Next base: position 117,093,317 of record OX359288.1, on the reverse strand, counting down.
AAAAAGTGATTTTACTTTTCAAAACTAATAATCATAACTTATATTACATAATCAACCTTCTATATTTATAAAAGATTCACATTAATCGTTTTTTAATTAACATTCAAACTTTCTATTCATGACACATTGTTACCGTTTTTTAAACTTAGAATATTAATTTTTTACTTTTATCCACAGTCTATAGGATTGCGTTTATCATTTTCCTTATTTAAATGTATTTATATGATTATACTATGAAAATCCGTGATCAAAATACTAAATAATCTATCTAAAAAACACAAGGATAATTACTAAAGTTAAGTATGAAGCTAAGTCCGTTGATTGTGTTTACAATTAATCTTGCAATATTAAAAATAGAGTTAATTGCACCAATGGTCCTTTAACTATCCAAAAGTTGCGAGTTTAGTCTTTTTTTTCAAAAAGTTGCAAGAATAGTCCTTTAACTGCCCAAAAGTTGCACAGATGGTCCTTTTTAACAGTTTCCGTTTGTTAAGTCCGTTAAATCAGGGGTATTTCGGTCTTTTTGTCCTTTTTTACATTTAATTAATTTAAAATTCCATTTTAATTATAAAACTCTCTCTCCTCAATCATTTCTCTCTCTCACACACAAACACACACTATCTCTTTATTCTCTGTCTCTCTTTCTTCCTCACGAAGACTCTCACACTCTCTCCCTCTGTCAACTCTCACTCTCTCTCTCTCACGAAGACACCGCCTCCCCACCCTCACCGGCGCACCACCACCTCTCTCTCACCGGCGCACCACCACCACCACCGCACCATCCCACTCAATCAACTCTCTCTTTCTGTCAATTCTCACACACTCTCTCTCTCTCTCACGGAGCCACCGCCTCCCCACCATCCACCTAGAACCACCGCCTCTCACTCATCGGCGCACCACCACCACCGACGCACCATCCCACTCTCTCCCTTTTTTTCGACGAACACCACACAAAGCAACCCTGGATATCACCGCCGCATCATCACCAAGTGGTTCTTCATTTTTAGATCTGATTTTCAGATCTGATTTATGCAGCCATCGATTAGTGTTTCTGGTTTTTGTAAGCGATTTCTTGGCCTGTTTCTGTAAACGATTAGGGTTTCTTGTTGGTGGTTCCTTGGGTTCGTGATTAGGGTTTCTAGTGGGCGGTTTTTGTAAACGATTTATGCAGCCATTCGATTTCTTGGTGTGTTTCTATTGGGGCTTTCGATTAGGTTAGGTGTTGCCATCGATTTTTAGATCTGGCTTTGCAAGTTTAAGTTTTTGTTCTTGCATTTGAAGACGATGGTGGTTGGGTGTTCTTGTTCTTACATTTGAAGAAGGTGGTGGTTGGGTGTTCTTGTTCTTACATTTGAAGACGGTGGTGGTTGGGTGTTCTTGTTCTTACATTTGAAGACGGTGGTGGTTGGGTGCTTTGGTGTGTATGTGTGTGTGGTGGTAAACGGGTTGTTTCTTAGAGAAATGAATAGCGCAGGCGGCGGCGTTACTAGCCGGAGTTCGCTTGGTGGTGGCCTGGTGGTTTCTCCGATGAGGAAGGTAAGGAGGTGAGGTGGTGGTGGTGGTGGTAGGTTAGGGGGAGAGAGAGAGAGAGAGGACATGGACGGTAAAGGGGGGGGGGAATTTAATACGTTTAAATATTTATATTAAAATTTGATTAAATTTTTAATTATTAAGATATAAGGAAAAAAAGAAAAAAAAGGTTAGGGGTATAATAGTCATTTTGTACAAACTAACGGAATCTTCTAACGGAAAACGTTAAAAATGACTGTCAATGCAAAAAAATGGTAGTTAAAGGACTATTTTACAACTTTTTGAAAAAAAGACTAAACTCGCAACTTTTAAATAGTTAAAAGATCATTGGTGCAATTAACTCTTAAAAGTATTTATAGATAGGCGATAATAACGTAAGGTTAAGAAGCTTCTTTTTAGCGCAACACTTTGACCACTAAATTAAGAAGTAGGTCGGCCCCACACGCACGCCATCCGTGACAAACTCCTCCTCTGTCTGTCTCTCACTCCTACCTTTTACGCGCATTTATTTACCTCCAAATTCCTTGAATTGTCTCTATATATTCACACCCTCCCCCCACACTTCCAACTAACTCATTCTCTCTCTCTCTCTCTCTCTCTCCAATTAACCTAACCTAAAATCAATGGGGAACTATGTTTCTGCTTGCAGTTTAGGAATCTCGCCAAAGATGAAGACCGACAAGGCAGCTAGAGTCATTCTCCCCACCGGAGAAATCCGTCAGTTTCAAGATTCCATCAAAGCCGCCGACCTCATGCTTGACTTTCCCAATTTCTTCCTTGTCAACACACTATCCTTGACCATCAACAGACGCTTCTCTCCTCTCTCCGCCGATCAAGATCTGGAATCTGGAAACCTTTATATCATGATTCCGATGAGAAGACTGAATTCCATGGTTACGCCTGCTGATATGGCAGTTTTTTGGATGTCCGCCAATAGCGCCCCGAAAAGGATTTCAGGAAGGATATCACCGGAGGCGACATTCAATGGTGGTGATGTGATTATGCAGAATGAGGCTCAGCAGCCGAGGTTGGTGGTGGATGCGCCGGAGTTCAGTCACCGGCTACTGGTTTCCCGGTCAAAGAAGCCTTTCCTTGATACCATCACGGAGGAGCCTGTGCGTTGCATTTAACTAGTGCCGTTGTTTGTTTTGTTCGCTCCAAAGGGTAGAATAGTAAATTTGTAGATATACGATTTATTGCGGTTTTTAATACGCCGCTTGACGAATTAGATCTCCATTAATAAAAATATATCAATTTATAAGCCATTTTTTATCTGTAAAGTGTTAACTAAATTATAAAAATATGGAATATATCTACAGTCATTTTTAATAATTTATGGTTTATCAGTTTATTTTAATGTAATGTAAGGATTTAGCTAAACTTAAAACACGCATCAGATGGTGTGTAGTATATAATTATTCAAGTTTTAGCTGTAGATTGTAGTTCTAGACCCAAAATAACGGGCGAGACAAGAGGGCACCCTCTCGCGATGTCCTAGGGAGCAGTGTCCTTGGTGCTAGTCTTAGTGGCCAGTTAGGGGAAAGAGCCCCCAAAACCTAAAAGAATATACATAGTAGGTGTGTTAAAATTTATCAAATCTAATACTTCTAAAGGTGATTAGCATACTCAGCTAAGGGTTAAGATGATCAACTAAGTGCTAAGCTGATCAGGATCACAAGCCAAGCGTTCAGCTGAGCGCTCAAGTGACTATGTATCTTCGTTTAGCTGAGCAATTACTTGGCTGGTTAGTGCTCAGCAAAGCATTTCGGTGTGCAATTACTCAAGTGAGTGCATCAGTATGACTCATCTAATAACAATTTGTTAACTGTTGTGTACTCAACTTTGACGGTGTTTTTACACCGAAATTCAAAGTGACGGTTACATTACAAAAGGGTGCAGTTTTTCATAACCGTCGTTTCTAAAGTAAGGCACCTACTTTACATTGGTGACTTTATGAGTTTAAGTCAATTAGTCTCACTGGTTGTTAATAGTGTACCGGATAATAATGTCTTGATTCTCTTAAATTATAAACTATAAATTATTGGTATGCAGTAAAAAACAATGTTCACATGTATTCAATTACTTAGAGTGCTTGCAATGGTCACACCCACCACACTTACCACACCACTACGTCATCTTTTTTTCTCTCATCACTCAATCCATCACTCAGTTACGTAGTGGTTACTTCCTTTCACACTAAATTCTGGGACCCACCTAATACTTTATTAACCAATTAATAACAAAAAAAATAAAACCAAAAAGGAGAGAGATAGAAGTGACACACCTCCCATTTAGTGATGGCAATGGGGTGGGGATTCCCCGTGACCCGTGGGTATCCGACCCGAACGGGGCGGGTATTCCCCGCCTTAACGGGTGATGGGTCGGGGATGGGGATGAATTGGTGTACCCGAAGCGGGGATGGGGCGGGGACGGGTATTGTACTATTCGCCCCGTTTAAGACCCGATATATATAAACATATATATAAATATAATATATATATATATATATATATATATATATATATATATATATATATATATCAGTTTATAACTTTATATAATAGATCATTTATTAAATACACTTTATTAAATACACTGAATAGTTATAGACTTATAGTTACGAGATAGAAAACTAATCGTTTTCTCTTCAACTGTGTCTCTTCGATTTCTTCTGCCATAGTGCCAGGTATACATAATGCATTCCAAATCAATTTCGGACCATAATTCTCCTTCCCCAAACGATCAAGTAAATTGCAGAGCAACACAGGATGACCATGGATGATACTCCTCTACCATCACAAAACCCTAACCCCAAGTAAGTTTATTTTCCTTCCCAATCGATCAATCACTATGTATTATGAAAACACCCAGAGCAAACCTATTCTATTGTATACGTATTTCTGTTATGGACCTGTTCTATTGATTCTCGTTTGTTATAGACCTGTTCTATTGATATAAAACCTGACCTGCTCTATTGTATACATATTTTTGTTTTAGACCAATGTAGATTATGCTTTAACTTTTGTACTTTTTTCTTGTGTTTGTGTAGTGAGACTCATGATCAAATTCCACAGCCCACACAACCAAGTGCACCGGCAGCTGATGCACAAGATGCTGATGCACAACCGGTTGGAACAGCAGATGCACAGGATGCTGGTACAAATAGAAAGTTGACTTCTGTAGTTTGGAATCATTTTAAAAAGGAAAAGATTAATGGACAATGGAAGGCTATTTGCAACTATTGTAAGAAGAAGTTGAGCGGGAAAGGTAGCCATGGAACCACACACTTGCATGATCATTACAAAGCATGCATGTCAAGAAAAAATAACGACATTAAACAATCAATATTGAATCCACGCCAAGAGAAAAAAAATGGTCCTGTTTCACTTGGTGCTCATACATTTGATCAGAATGTTTCACGGGCAGAACTTGCAAAAATGATAATTCTACATGAGTACCCACTTAATATGGTGGAACATTTTGGGTTCCGAAGTTTTGTTAACTCGGTTAATCCGTTGTTTAAACATGTGTCACGAAATGCCATTAAGAGTGATATAAAGGGCATTTTTGACATGGAAAAGATAAAGTTAAAAACTACTTTGAATGCTAACCAAGGTAGAATTGCTGTGACAACTGATATGTGGACAGCCTCTAACCAAAAAAGAGGATACATGGTTGTAACTGCACATTTTATTGACAATTCATTTGAGTTGTGCAACAAAGTTCTAAGGTATTAAACTATTCTTTAGTCCATTTATGTTAATATAATCTTTATTACTTGACTGCTGACTTTCTAATTGCAGGTTTATGTATGTTCCAGCCCCTCATAATGCAAAAACACTAACCAAAGCATTAATGGGGGTGTTTGGTTGCATGGTCCATTGATTGTAAGTTATCTACTTTGACTTTAGATAACTGTAGTGTCAATGTTTCTATGATTGAAAAAATGAAAGAAAAATTGAGACCAGATAATCTCCTTTTGAAAGGAGAATTGCTTCACATGAAATGTTGTGCACATATCTTGAACTTGATTGTTCAACGAGGACTAGGTGCAATACAAAGTGGAGTAGAGTCTATTCGTGAGAGTGTTGTGTATTGGACTGCCACTCCAAAAAGAGTGGAAACTTTTGAGGAAGCGAAAGATGGATTGTCTCTTTCAAGTAAGAGAAAGTTGGTGGTAGATTGTAAAACCAGATGGAATTCCACTTATCTCATGCTTACAAGTGCAATTGTGTACAAGGATGTCTTCAGTCGCCTTGTACACACTGATAAAAACTATAAGCAGGCACCTACTGATCAAGATTGGCATTTAGCAAAGGTAATGTGTGAAAAACTCAAGTTGTTTCATAATGTCACTGAGATGTTTTCTGGGGTGAAATATCCAACAGCTAATATATTTTTTCCGAAAATTTGTGAGATCCGGTTGTTGCTCAATGACTGTCTTGAATCACCTTATGTGGAGATTAAGGCAATGGCTAACAATATGCTTGAAAAGTTTGACCAATATTGGTCTCATATACATGGAATTACAGCCATAGCAACTATTTTGGATCCAAGATTTAAAATGAAGGTGATTGAGTATTATTTTCCTAAAATTTATGGTGCTGAATCCCCAAAAGAAGTTGAGCGAATCAGAAAGTTGACTTATGATTTGGTTAAAGAATACAAGCCGCATAGTGCCAAAGAAACCCACTCTTCATTTGGTAATTCTGATTTTGGCATGGATGTTGATGATTTTGGAGATTCTTTGGCTGGTTATGATTTATTTGTGAGTTCCACTTCAAGTGTCGATACTTACAAATCTAAGTTAGATTATTACTTAGAGGAGAATGTTTTGCCAAGGACTGGAGACTTTGATATCTTAGCATGGTGGAAAACTAATGGCCTTAAGTATCCTACTTTGCAACAAGTTGTTAAGGATATTTTGGCTATACCAGTGACTAGTGTTGCTTCTGAATCGGCTTTCAGTACAGGTGGAAGACACATTACCCCTCATCGCAATAGGCTGCATCCCGATCTAGTGGAGCAACTGGTTTGCTCACAAGATTGGCTATGGGATGATAATTTAGGTAAAGTTTTTTTATATATCAACATTTTATTTAATTTGTACTTATACTAATCTATATTCATTTGATTATTTTATAGGTCCAGAGTCAAATAAACAAAAAAATCTTGCCAAGTCTGAAGTTGTCAAAGATGATGATTCGGTAAGTAATTTACTGTTTTTATCTTTGTTGCTTTTTGCTTATAATAAATTATGGTAAATTGAATCTGTTGATGGTTTAGGGTCCGAGTTATGTGGATTTTGATACTTAGCTATGGAGATTTCATGGTAAATTGATGATCCACTGGTGTTGAAGATTGAAGGCGAAATGTTTTTTTTTTTTACGATATTAAGAACTTGTCGTTTTTGTTTTATTTACTTTTCAAACCTGATAATGTTGTCATCATCTTTTTTGGGTTTTGTGATCGAATATTGTCGTATTTTGAAGTATTAATGTTTATCGGTGTTTATTTTATATTTTTAAACATATAAAAATTGTCATTATTTAGTAAATGGGTACCCATCGGGTTCCCCATACCCGGTGGGGATTATTTCACCCGAACCCGTTGGGGATTTGGTGGGGCTGGGGCGGGGATGGGTCTGGGGCTGGAGGTCGGGGATGGGGATGGGTATTGTGGTCCCCGTCCCTACCCGTACCCATTTACATCACTACTCCCATTGTATTTATGGCCCCACAAATGAATTACCACACCTGCCTTCACATAGTGGAAATATCCACGCAATTTGTTTTTCACACCAGTAATGGAGTGGTTCCCAATAGTTTCTACGCCGTCATTAGCTCACCACATGCGAGAAATAACTCCCATTCCGGATACTCTTAAGGTAAAAAAAAATATTATAACCCATCAGGGCCGTCTTAATTATTTTAGAGGCCCGGGGCAAATTAAAAAATGGGCCCCTAAAAATACTAAACTATATAAAACATTGATAAAAAAACTTATAAATGTACGTTTTTAGCTATAACAATAGACAAAAATATATAATTGACAACCAATTGCAAACTAAGTAAAACTAATAAATATTGATTCAAGAATTAAAATCTAGTAGTTACCAACTAAGCAAACTAATCAATAAACAAACTAATATGCTAACGACAATTACTTACTAAATAATCAATTACCTAATTACGAACTAAGCAATTAATATGAAAATACAAATTATACAATTATACTAAGCAAAAGAAAAACGGACTAATATGCAAATACAATTAGTTTCCATGTAATCAATTCACCAAACCAAACACAAGTAAGGAGTTATATTGTTGAAATCTAAACAGTGAATAAAAATTGAACTAAAATCAAGGATCAAAGATTAAAAAAATTTAGACGTATTTGAGAAATTAGAAGCATTTCAAATTTCAAATGTCTTAAATAGTTTGAATTTATGACTTTTACCTTTCACAAAAGCCTATGACATCGTTCTTTTTTTCAAGGAAACCGAATAACTATAAATGATTTTTATTGTCAATTTTGTTTCTTTTTCCAAAACTGTGTGATTTTGTCTCAATGGTTCAAAAGATTTTGTATGCTTTCATAGCAAACTAACAATCAATTTTTTTTGATAAATTGATGATTTCTTAGTTTTCTTCACAAACGGTCACTACTAGATAATGAAGCATTACAAAGAGATTTCATACGGACCAAATTTAGTGGGGAATGTTCAACGAACTTTCGATGGGGTTGGGTTAGAAAACAACGACGAACTTTCCACAAGTTTCATGAAATATGTTGGAAAATCTGAGGGAAATGGTTTTCCCAAAAAAAAAATTATCCATGGTTGATTATGTGCTATATTAGTAAAACGGACTTTTTTCACAAATTTGTCCAACATAAAAAGAGATGTTGTTTTGTAATAGGTCAGATGATTTTGTCAATTGAACTTAAAGTGTTAATCTAATTTTTTAAAGAAATTCTTAGCATTTATAACAATTAACTCATAATAGATTAACTAAATTACACTTAAAGTGTTGAACCATGTACACTATATACATATAAAAGAAAAAATGGGCTCCTTGAAACCATGGGCCCTGGGCGGTCGCCCCTTTCGCACGCCCCTTAAGACGGCCCTGTAACCCATAGATCAAAGTCTTGAACGAGAATCAGGACATTAATATTTTGTTGGTCTACATGGATTGGTATGACAGAATAATGAAATTATTTAAGTTAGTAGTTTCATATATAGTGAAAGTATGATCGATCTGCTTTGTAATCTTGGACACTGTGTTTAACAAAAGAAATGCATTTTAATTGTTGGACATATTAATTAATGGGATTTACTTTGATAGAGAAAATGGACAAAACGTGTCCAAGCTTGGCTTATACATTAATTCCATTCAATGGTTCCCCACCACTAGAATTCAGCATATCTTCTCGACTCTAGTGCTTGTAAAAATGGACAAAACCTAGAAACCTTGCTTCTAATCACATTTTTTTTAGATAGCCAAAAGGTTATAAGTGAATGGATATGATAATCCCTATTCCCGTCGATTAGGGAACCCCGCGGGAATCATGATCTTTTTCGTTTATAAAATTTATTTTTCCAAATAGAGTTACATGTGGATTTTATACAGAACTAAAATTACAAATTTAACTTGACTCTTTTAACTGATTCTTATCAAAATGTAATTAATCAAGTATTTTAATAGATTCATAAAATAGATAATGTTATTGATAAAAGACATAATATATATACTAATTCAATTTATATTTAAACATAACATTATCAATCAAATAGATGATTTCTCTAACATATATTTTCATAAAAGACGTTTATAATATTTTCATAGATGATTATGCAAAAAACTATATTAATTTCATCGTATTAGTTTTTTTCATTCTCTATTGTTTAATATACTGTATGAAACAATCATGTATGTTCAAACACAAAACAACCTTATTCGGGGAATCCTCGTCTCCATCCCCGTTTCTAAGTTCGGAGAATCCACGTCCCCATCCCCATCCATCGTGGTCGGAGAACAGATTCCTCATCGAATATGAGTCTTTTTGTCATCTCTACTTGAAAGTACTATTTTTCTCTCCTCAAAGCTCCAAACAGTTAAAAAAAACTAGAAAACTTAAAGAGGATTTTATTTAATACATGGTGGTGTGGATAGGGCTGTAAACGAACCGAACGTTCATGAACCATTCGTGAAATTGTTCGGCGGGAAGTTCGTTTATGTTCGTTTGTTTATTAAATGAACGAACACCAACAAAATTGTTAGTGCATAAATGGTCACACATTAAGAAATGCACTCCTTATTTTGATGATGATAAAAATATGAACAAGTAATATTATTGCTTATCAAATTTATACATATGTTCATATGTTACATTGTTTAAAGGTTCACAAACCTAAAATTAATGATCAAGTGAAGAACAAATAACTAAAGACCTCAAATCAACAAGAAAAGAAGAAATCAAGATAAAGGAACATTCACGGTCGATCCCACGGTCGACCGTGAATCAACCGTCGCTACTCAGCTCACAACTCTTAAATTTTGTTCTTCTTCAAGTCAACCGAACTTGTACGCAACAAGTGAAGATATCATCTTCAAAGCTGATGACGAAGATATCTACAAACAAGAATTTGAAATATATGAGCTCACAATTAAACAAGTTTAATTTTTTATAAAATTATTTTTATAAAAACTTCTATAAAAATTAACAAACTTTTTATAAAAATCACAAGCTTGGTTAAATAAGTACAAGAGTTCTTATTTTGGCAAATACTAAACACAATCTTCCTATGAAACAATACAACACCAAATTTAGGAAAATGAATCTTTCAAAGAAGTAAAAGTCCAACATGCTTTATGCATTTGGCTTCTAAACTTCCTATTTGGTGTTTAAATTCAAACATAAGAAGTATGACACCAACCCAACTTTTCTAGGACTCCTTTTCAGTGCATTTTAATGGTAAAAATGGGTTGTGTGTGGTTTTGGTAAAAGGTCAACGTCTATATTTGAAAGACTCAAAAAGTTCCAGCAGGCCGACGGTCGAAGCCACGGTCGACCGTGGATCGACCGTGGACTGTCTGGACACTTTTTGAACTTTCATCTTTTTCCTTATTTAAGCCAACTCAAGTCTTGTGATTTCATCAAGCTCTTGCAATCTGAAATATGGAGAATACATACAAGATCTTGTAAGCTCATATACTTTGATATTATTCAATCTTTCAAAATCAAGATCAAAGCAAGAGTGAAAGCCATCAAAGTTCAAACATTACAACATCATTCATATATTTTGTAATAGTGTAAGGATCAACTCTAGCCTTTCAAATTAGAGTGAAGTAAGGATCATCTCTAGCCTTTAGAATTAGAGAGAAGTAATGATCAACTCTAGCCTTTCAAATTAGAGTGAAGTGAGGATCAACTCTAGCATATAGAATTAGAGTGAAGCAAGGTTATCTTTACCTTACTTGCAAGTTTGAAGTGTTAATTCTTGCAAGTGAAAAAGAGAAGTGTAAAAAGTTTATCTCTACCTTCAAAGAGAGAAGCTAGTGGAGCAAACTCTTGGTGGGTGAGGCCAAGGAGTGGATGTAGTGCAAGTTTGTTAACACTTGCATGAACCACTATAAATCTCTTGTCTACTAATTGGTGATATCTCTCTACCTTTACTCTCTTTATTTCAAGTATATATATTTGTTGTGTTATAAACTTCAAGAATTTTTTTTAACACAACTTACAAATTTTATTTGTGAAAAATTGGTAAACTAAGTTAAAGAACCTATTCACCCCCCTCTAGGTTCCAACAAAAAATTTTCGTTCGTTTAGTTAAACGAACGAACATGAACAAAGCTCTCGTTCGTTCATTTATGTTCGTGAATTTATGTTCGTATATTTATGTTCATTCGTTCGTTTATTTACATAATACATATATTTATATTTTGTAATTTGTAATTAAGTAACTTAAATTATATTTTATTTGAATTATGTTGCATTTATAAAAAACTAAATAAGTAAATAGAAACCCTAGCCACTTGGGCCTGGTCATAAAAAAGAAGAGTTTGGAACTTTGAATTCAGTCATAGAAACCCTAGCCCCTTGGTCGCCTTTTGCCCTTTTTATCTCGTCGTCATCCACCTAGTGCCCCTCAGCCACCGTCGCACCATAGCTGTAACATTGTACTTTTAAAATAACTTTAATACGCGGGCGGAAGCTAATTACATATAATTACATTTAAAACCCAAAGTTAAATACAAACTTTCACTGGTTTATAGTTACAAAATCGCCATTACGGTGTTAATTATAAAAAAAGCTCTAACAAAATTCTTGGACATCAGAGTTGTGGTCCGTCCATATTCCCAGCCTTCCATATAAACCAACTTACAAAAGTTTATCTGCAAAACAAACTAGTGGGGAATTAGCACAAAGCTAAGTGAGAGAACCAACATCTAAGCACATACAAAACAATCAATCCAAACACATAAAGCTCAACAGTCAAAGAGAACCGGCGGTGATGCAACAACCCAAAACCAAGATCGGCCACCAAAATCAAGGTTCACAGTTGCAATCACCCTTAACCAAGGTCGGCCACCAAAACCAAGGTTTACCGATAGCTCTTCTACTTGGATAACAATACCAGCACCCTTGATTGCAACAAATGCAACTCAAGATCTGATACGGTAAATCCCTAAGCTAAAGCCCAGCCGCCCAGCTAAAGCTGATCTCTCATCCAAACACATATACAGTTATTCATAACACAATAACTATCAGACTATCATATCCTGCATATCCGAAGATATCAATCCACTCACCAAAATCTTCCAACTCTGACCACTCAGTAATCTATTTACCGAGTCTTGTCACCTCCTGAGAAGACAATTACAAATCAGTATTTGCTTAATAATATACAATAAGCATAATACTACTATCCTCTTATATGTACATAAATTTAACAAGTACATATTTCTACATATCACATGAATCAATGATCTACTAACACCTGTTCATCAATATTATCATGGTGATTCGCATTAAATCCTCGTTCAAGTTCAATACTGAATTCCTAAATCCAAACATAAGCAAAACCGACAAAAACAACACAAATCCGATAAAATCCAACTTTGCAACTGACAATCCGACAATGAACACAATCTGATCGGAATCCGAGAAAAATAGTCGAAATCCGATTAAATCAGTCGGAATCTGATAAAACCTATCGGAATCCGATAAAACCGTCGGAATCCGAATCATTCAAAGTCCAATTCCGATCGAATCATATATTCAAATCCGATAACTTCATTTTTAACATAAATCTTCAACTTCAATTCTGATTTTAAGCATGCATGATCTCATATATTCCAGAATTGATTTCTAACATATATTGAACATATTAACATCATTATCTAGCATACATGCAACCTAAAATCATCAATACATCATGTAAAGGATTTAATCAGAATTCGTAAATGAAATTCTATAAAACCGAGATTAACATCAATTAACATATGATATTGAAATCTAACCTTCTTATGATGTTATGAACTCAGTTACTTAGTTGCAAACAAGATCAATTGCCAAATGTAGAATTCCTTTTCTTCCTCTTCTTGTTCTTGTTCGGCCGAGAGACACAAACACACACCCACACACACAATGTTTATTTTGTAAAGAAAAGAGGTATGGGCTAGTTGGTGACAAAAGTGGCGTGGTGAAGTAACCAAAAGAACATCATCATCATTTCCATCTTCATTTATTAATTTAATTATCATATTCTAAATAAAATAATAACATTAAAAACAATAATACAATCAATAATAAATATCACATAATAATAACAATTCAATTAATCAAACTTAAAATCCAGATCAATTAAGTTAATTACTTTAATTATACTAGGCCATATTAGGGGGTGTTACAATAGCCGCCTATCACCACCTTCGCAGCTACAGCCCTTCAGCCACCTAACACCTGCTTCGTCGAGCTCCAGCCCTCCGATCTCTACCCTTCAGTCGAGCTTCAGCCGCAAATCTTCACCGCCATCAGGTTAGTTGTTGATTTCTTGCTGATTTCTTGGGGATAAACGATTATGTGTGGTCCTTCGTATGAAAATATACAGAAAATAGGTTAAAATCAAAAGAGAAATGAACTTGTGAGGTTTTATGTCAATTAAATTGTTGTTATTATTATTATTATTATTATTATTATTATTGAATTATGATGTTATTTACTTCTTTACTAATAATTTCAGGATGGAAGCTTGGATTAGGAAGAAAACAAATGGGGAAAAGATTCAAAGCAAGCTTTTTCAAGTTGAAACTTTGAAAAACTATGTTGATTTGCATTTTAATCTAATATTTGAACATGTGTTTTGCTACTTGATGAATTTTGTTGGCTGTTGTTGTACCTGAATGTCTGTTTTAAGTTGTGTATTTCTGTTCGTTTGTGTTTGTTTGTGTTCATTTATGTTCATGTTCGTATGCGTTCATTTATGTTCGTTCATGTCCGTTTACGTTCGTTTGTGTTCGTTTATGTTCGTTTAGCATTTAAATGAACGAACACAAACGAACACGAACATCCTCATTTCTTAGACGAACGAACACGAACAGGAATTTTCGTTCGGTTAACTATTCGTGTTCGTGTTCGGTTAAAAGAAAACGAACGAACATGAACATGCCCTCGTTCGTGTTCGTTCGGTTCGTTTACAGACCTAGGTGTGGATAATTGCTTTGATATATGGAGAAATGTATGGTTTTATCTTGGGATAGAAAGCCTTTGAGCTAGCAACCATGCCTTTCTTTCCAAATGCTCATGAAAATTGAGCGAAAAATGCAGTATCATCAAATCTATTCATGAAAATGATTGAAAGCTCAACCTCTCGTCTCTCCCACTTCAATCTCAGGTTCTTGAAAGCATGTCATGAAGTTGGACAACAAGTTTTTTGGAATTGGCATCAACCATAACTCAAACATTGACTCGAGATATTTCTTCTAATCCTCTCTTACTTTGCTTCTTACTACCATTTTTTAAAGGTTGAGAAACTCAGAAGATATATAAAAGATATTCTTTGTACCTTTCATGTCTATTCAAATTAACGGCAATTAATGGAACCGGTATTAGCTTTTGAAATGATAATTGAGTTGACAGGATCGCACTAAGTAAGTAGGTAATCGTTGCTAGCCTTAAACGGTAATAAAATTGCACAAATTTGAAATTGTGTAATATGATTGAATGAAGGGTTCCAACTTCCAACAACTAGAAGAAATAAGAGGGCATACCTAATCCATAGGCCTATGAAATGGGCCTTGTGGGTGGATACTTTAGCCGACGGGTTTTCACAAAAGTGAATGTTATTCTAGGGTAAGTTCCACAATTGAAGACTTAAGTGTTATTTGTTTGTAGTTGAATGGAATTATTTATTATAAAATAAAGACTTGTTTAATACTTAATGCATTTTATTAGCATATTTAAATAAAGACTGTTCTGAAAGAAATAGAAGAACAATAATAAATCATTTCACTCTAAGTATATTCTGAATCATTACAAACTTAAGTATTTTATCTTAATACTATTCTTTCGCACGTTGTCTTGTTAAAAAATCATATCATATTATTATATAATAAATGGCTATTAAAGTTACAATAATAATTTCCATCATTTAAAATCCTTATCAAACATCACATTCATTCACAACCTTTTAATTACCAATGTCCTATAATTATTCGATACTTAATAATTTTATTTTAAGAAACAGTGGCTTACACCGTGATGGTCACAACACAACATGGCCCTAATATTGATTTAACAGTGGAAGAATCTCAAAGAGTCCCACCAAAATCAATGTTCTTTGTAGAATTATCAAATGAAGACTTATTTCTACTACTAGACACATGTTTCAATGCTCTAATTAAGGTCTGTGTTTTATGTAGAGTACTATATTTATTTTCTATGAGCATGGCAGGTTGGATTTTTATCATTTACAACTTGTAATTTTGGATAAAATATTTTTCAGGAACAAATTAATTTATTTATTCTGGATATAAATAAATATTTTGTGTGTTTTTAAGCTCAAAGCACCGTCCGTTGGATACATTTGGTGATAACTAATAATTTAGATACTTTTTTTTGTGAGTAATCTTTAATATATATATAAAAGATTAATTTGAAAAAAATCATTAGATAATATGGACCCTTCATTTAATAAAAGATATAATCTTAACCGTTAATTCTTTTAATTTTAAAATTTTGATTCTAACTTTTTAAAGTTAAATTGATATCAATTAAATAAAGATAACCCTTAATTGACATCATCATCATCTTATTTTTAAATACTTTTCACGAATTATATCCATCTTTAACACATATATTAAACAAATATTAAACAAAATTAAGCTTTAAAAGGCGTTCTATATAACCATCAAATAATAACATTTCAAAAAACAAATTTGATCAATTAATTAAAATAAAAGAATATTTATCTTTAATCTTTAATCTTTAATTTTTTCTTTTGAAAGAATAGTACTATGGTGTCATTATCTATTTTTTTTTTAAAAAATTCAATAATCACGTTCATTATTTTTTTAAATGTCTTTGAATTAGTTGTTTTAAATAAAAACCTTAACGCATGCATATTGTTCAAGAGTTTAATTTTTAAAAACAATGTATGTGACGTTTATTATTGAGATGTTTTTTGTATGATTTACAATTATTTTACCATATATGTTAGTACTTTCAATACAAAAAAACATTTAAAATTTAATTTAATCATCCTCCGTGTATATACACGGGGTGTTAAACTAGTAAATGATTTATATTTAAAATTTCTTACAATTTGTTTTTTGAACTTCTTAAAAGCACTCGAAGTGGGGTTTTTTCCTCTCACGTGCTGACCAACTAAGGCGTGGCGATGTTAACATCCACTCCATCACGCCACCATCCATTTTAGGCATGGAGTTCTTCACACTGTGCGGTGAGTTTTTATTTTTTATTTTTTTATCTTTTTATTTTTTATTAAGAGAGGTTTTATATTTTTCTACAAAATTCACCTACTTATCTTCCTACTTATTAGATCAATACATGTATTAAAATCAAGAGAAGAGATTAGGAAAAATAATAGTTTAATGGGTAGAAGGATAAAGTATAAAAAAAATATAAGATTATATAATTTTTTCTTTATTAAAACTGAGTATTAGGTGAGTTTAAAATAGGATGACTCTAAGAAAAAGTTTTGGCCTACCTCATTAAAAGATCCCAGCTAAGCCACGTAGTCACGTACGTTGTAGCCCTGAACGTAACTAATGACGTCAATCGTCACCAACAATTAGATTTTAACCAAAATAATTCATGTAGCGACAGAATAATCATATTATTATTATTACACGCTTTTTTATATTCAAGTCTATATATGCACACTCTTTCTAACCACTCGCTCAGAATTTTGAGCCAAATTTCCCAGAGCAAATTCATCTTTTGCTGAGATGGGTTCCCAATTTCCATGATTCACGCAGATACGTAGAATCTCTTATCAAACTGTTGATTCTTAAATTGATAAGTCCATTGACTCTTTTTATAGGACCGAATTTGTGAGTGATAATTTTCACAGTATTAATGGATAGATTCTCTGGTGGTGGTTTTCATGGTGTCAGAGGTGAAAGAACTCCGTTGCTTAATAGGAATGTAAGTATCAAACAACTCTCAATTATAACTTCCCAGTTAGATTCCGTACTCTTTTGAACTGAAATCTACTTCTCCTCTGATTTATTGGTGATTATGCTGGAATCTTAACTTGTTGATTACAGTCTTTGTTTATGCATGTATTCATTGCTTCATTCGTACGATTTGATTCTGGGTTGGTTCAATCCACATGAACATACCTAATTCTATAATTCTATTTAAACGATAGTACTACCTGGTTTAACAATTAGCATCTTTTTGTTACAACAAAAGAATTCCACAGAATTGATGCTATTTTGAAGTGGGCGACTTTCTGATTACTACTTTTGGACGTTATGACATATAGTTTAGCGGTTTATTTATTTACAGGGTTTGAGGAGAAACGATCCATTGGCAAACGGTGAGCAGGGGGATCTTGAGCTTGGAGATGCAGTGCCGGTAATTTGGGTTTTTCATCTCTAGTTTACGCACACAATCTGTTTGATATAATGCCCAAGTGAAATTCAAGGTATGATCTTTGTAACTTTGTGTCTTTGTTCTTGAAAATGAAACAGGCTGCAAATGTGAGCTTTGTCAGAGTTCTAGCACTGGTAGGACACTATTTTGTCATTTCACAACTTTCAGATGTAGAATTATATTTTGTTTGTGAATCTATTGAACTGTTTAATAAAATCACTAACTAAACAGGCAAAACCTGAGGCAGGAAGATTGATTATCGGTACTATTGCTTTGTTGATTGCATCCACGTCAAGTATACTGATTGTATGTTGGAATCTTTTCATCTCTCTCAAACTCACAACTGCACATATGAAACACATATAAATGAATGCATGGACACATTCAATCTTTATTTATGCATAATTCTAGAATGTAGTTATGTGGTTAAGCATTATAAGTTTATTATTTGCATTGCAGCCAAGGTTTGGCGGGACAATTATTGATATTGTTTCGGGAGATCTTCAAACACCTGAACAGAAAAGTGAAGCTGTAAGTGCAGTCAATAGAACCATTCTTGGAATATTTCTGATTGTCATAATTGGGTATGAATTTTTAAACCTCGCTGCCTCATTTCTTTGATAGATCTTGTGTTAGTTTCTATAAAAGATAAATCTGTCTTGACAATCTTGATGCATTGCCATTTTCAGATCAATATGCACAGCACTTCGAGCATGGTTATTTTCTTCTGCAAGTGAGAGAATTGTTGCTGCCTTGAGAAAGAACTTGTTCACCCACCTGATTAATCAAGTAAAGATCACTTCTTTTTAGCAAAAGCATTGTAATTTTCTTCCTTTTGTCATGGCTTTGCTTACCTTTAGTAGTTGACTTTTAATGCAGGAAATAGCCTTCTTTGATGTTACACGAACAGGGGAGCTCCTTAGTAGGCTTTCGGAGGATACCCAAATCATTAAAAATGCTGCAACTTCAAATGTTTCCGAGATTCTCAGGAATCTTTCAACTGCATTTATTGGTCTTGGGTTCATGTTTGCTACATCATGGAAGCTTACATGTAATAACACCATTTCAAGATATAATGAAATTCAATTATGTTTTTAGCAGTTCCAATTTTCAACATGCTTCTTATAACCTTCTTTTTTCTATTTTTTTCTTTCTTCTTTGCTTGTTATTAGTATTGGCTTTGGTTGTTGTTCCGGCCATTTCTATTGCTGTACGCCAAGTTGGACGCTATCTTCGTGAAGTTTCCCACAAGACCCAAGCTGCTGCAGCTGTTGCTTCCTCAATTGCTGAGGTTTGTTTGTGCATTCTGTTCCAACATTTTCTTTAAAAGAACTTCAGTTTTTGCAACATGTAATAATATAAATATGACATGGGTCACTTGTCATGACATTTTATTGAGAACAAATGACCAATTTTTTATTAAGTTCAATCTCCATATGTCTCATCACATTGCAATACCTAACCAGAGACATAGTTTTGACAATTGTTTGACTATACGGGCTCTAACAAATTTCAAGGGGCCTCCAAGGCAACAAAGTGTTGCATTTCTCTATGTAAGGGAAGAAGTATTCATAATCAGAATTTATAATTAACTTCCCCTTATGACGTTTTTCTTGCTTTTCAGGAAACTTTTGGTGCTGCACGCACTGTGAGATCTTTTGCTCAGGAGAACTATGAGATTTCACGCTACTCTGAAAAGGTTGATGAGACATTAAAACTTGGACTTCAATATGCAGTGAGTACTATCAGCTTTCTTTTACTTTTTATATGTTTCTAGAACGGATATTGAAAGATATAATTTTAAATCTGTCTTGTGTTTTTTGGGTGCAGAAAGTAGTAGGTCTTTTCTTTGGAGGTCTGAATGCAGCATCAACACTATCAGTTATAATCGTAGTGATATATGGAGCCAATTTAACAATAGCAGGCTCGATGAGCCCGGGATCTCTTACTTCATTCATTCTGTATAGCCTCACAGGTACTAAACGGAAAGTCAATGCCCTATTCGGTTTCTAAATGCTCAATGAATTTGAATAAACATTTTTTTTTCTTTTTGGTGCAATTTGATTGCAGTTGGAAGCTCTGTGTCTGGACTGTCTAGCATATACACAGTGGCTATGAAAGCTGCAGGAGCCAGTAGGAGAGTTTTTCAGCTTCTGGATCGTGTGTCTTCGATGCCAGAATCAGGAAAGAAGTGTCCTATGGGGTTAGTTTAGTCACTTTATCCCTTCTAGTATCTTGTCTTAATCCTTGATCTACCAAACTTAAAGGGAAAAAAAGGCTCTTTATGCTACTTTCTTTTTTAACAGTAAATCACAAGTTACAATATAAAGTTCGTCAGAGGAAGAAATATTGGCGCTAATATCATGTAAAATTTGACTGCAGGCCTTACTACCAGATTACTCGATATTTAAATTAACTCCATCATAGTTTGCAGAAGAAAAAGAATAACATAAATTTCACACTTTGTCTATACTCGCTCATTCTTGCAAACTATACCTGCACCTATAGTTTTCAGGAAAATAGAAGTCTTCAAAGATTCAACCACACACACAGATACACACACACACACACACACACACACACACATATATATATATATATATATATATATAGAAATGAAAATACAAATTATCTGAGGACCATGCTTATAAGTTATAACCATATTTTTTTGCCTTTCAAAAAAAAGTTATAACCATATTTTTTAAATAGTGATGACAATGCTGAAGTGGAGTTGGATGATGTCTGGTTCGCATATCCTTCTCGCCCTCGTCATATGGTGCTAGAGGTAATTACGTTGAAAAACCTTAAAAACTTCTAACTAAAAGAAAATAGAACTTTGGTTTGATTTTTTATTTTTGAAAATTGCAGGGTATAAATTTGAAACTGCAACCTGGTTCAAAGGTTGCACTTGTTGGTCCTAGTGGTGGTGGAAAGGTAATAAAACTCCAACTCATATTCAACTTTCTAATTCTTTGCTCTAAAGCATTATATATATACATATATTCTTTTGAATTTGGAAAATAATAACTTCCCAAAAAGTTTTTAGTAATCTATGGCTAAAGGCTCTTACTTTGTTTTCTTGCAGACCACCATTGCAAATCTGATAGAAAGATTTTACGATCCTGTTAAAGGAAGAATTTTGATAAATGGTGTTCCTCTAGTAGACATATCACATGAACATCTACACAAAAGGGTAATGATTTGAAATTCTATTTTCCCAAGATCTTTTTTTAATCTTTTTTAAGATTCTTCATAATTATCAAATTCTTAAAATGCAGATCAGCATAGTGAGCCAGGAACCTGTACTTTTCAATTGTTCCATTGAAGAAAACATCGCCTATGGACTTGGTGGGAAAGCAAGTGAAGAAGAGGTGGAAAAAGCAGCTGTAAGTCCATAATTCGAACTATCCATTAGTCAATTAATCAAATAAGTAAATTTGATCGGTCCTTATTAGTAGTACATTTAAATTGTTAAATTCCCTAGAAAATGGCGAATGCTCATGATTTTATATCAAAATTCCCTGAGAAATACCAAACCTTTGTTGGAGAACGTGGAGTGAGGCTTTCAGGAGGTCAGAAACAGAGAGTAGCAATTGCACGAGCTCTATTGATGAACCCAAAGATTCTTCTTTTAGATGAAGCTACTAGTGCTTTGGATGCAGAAAGCGAGTACTTGGTTCAGGTGAATCTTTATATACTATTTTCAGTCATCATAAATTGAAACCTTATGTGGTCAAAGGGGTCACGGGTGGTTTTTGTCCAAAGGTTTTGATTTTTTATAAGTTAATGTTGGTCAAATAATATATAGGAGGTCTTCTTATTGGTGAAGTCAAGTTTGATCGACAAGAAACACTTAGGTCCCGCTTGTTTCCTAAATTCAAAAGTATGGAATTAAATTTTTTGAGAAATTGAATTTTTAAGAAATTAAATTCTAAAAGAATGAGAATTCTTATCACTTTTGGTTGTTAAAAAAAGAAATTGAATTCAATTTCATTCCAGTCCTATATTTTGTTTGATTTGTAAATTTGTTGGAAGAATTGGAGTGTACTTATGTCGAATGATAAAAAAAAACAAGATATATTTGGACGGAAATTATGGGGTGGTGGTTCTAGATTAGAAAAGGGTGTGAAGAGGAGAGAGACAAAGGGAATCCATGGAGAGAGATATATGATGATGATGAATGAGAGATGAGAGACTGGAGATAGAGAGGGGGTAATGAGGGTGGTGGGAGGTGTGAGGAGGCGACAATGGTGGTGGGAGGTGTGAGGGGGCAGTAGAGGTGGAGGTGTGAGGTGGCGACAATGGTGGTGGGAGGGGTGAGGCGGCGATTGTGGTGGTAGGAGGTGTGAGGCGCCTACAGTTGTGGTGGGAGTTGTGCGACCGGTGACAGTGGTGGATGGAGGTTTGAGAAAGAAGAAGATGAGAGGATATAGGGGTAGAGAGAGTCTTTGTGGTTGTCAACGGAGAGAGAATATGATCATTGAAATAAAAATAATTTAAAATAACGAAATGATAGTTAAAATATTACACTTACAGTTAAAAGACCATTTATAAAATTAACTTATTATTTAAAATATATGAGGTCCTTGTACAGGTTACTAGGTTGTAGTTTACCCTTGGGTGTCTTTTGACTTGTGTGACCTGTTTCGTTTCATTTAAATTAACTTTTTATCTTCTATTTTACTTATTAACCTGCTCTGACAGGATTGAGTTTTGTTATTCTTGTTACTACTAGTGTACTTATTTACTCCATTAGAGATATCATCATATCATGTACCAACCCTTTCATAAGTAAATCAGGAAATGAGTTAAAATTGTGATGCATATGATGATATAAAAAAAGAAGATGAAACAAACAACCCACATGAGGAACAACTTCATAATCATTATAAAGTTTAAAAGTTGTTGAACCAAGACCTTTAGAGGCCATACATTCTACAAGATATATAATTGAGTAATTGTGATATGTTTTTGGTTAGGATGCAATGGAATCTTTGATGAAGGGAAGAACGGTTTTAGTAATAGCACACAGGCTTTCAACAGTACAAAGTGCAGACACTGTGGCGGTTGTATCAGAGGGAAAGATAGTTGAACAGGGGACTCATGACGATCTCCTAAGCAAGGATGGTATTTATACCACTTTAGTGAAGAGGCAGCTACAAGGTTCTAAATCTGAACTTTAGCTGCACTGCAAAAATCTAATAAATATTAATGCAACATAGATACCCAGTTTCTTTTACTTTTCCTTTATCTTCTAAGAAATTGATAGATATTGAGTTTTGAATTCGTGAACTCAGAATTTTAGTTTCGTGTAAGGGAACTCTAGTTTAATCAAGCAACAATAATATTGAGACTGAGATGCATTTCCTCATTTCTGTGGGTGTTGACATGACTTAGCATATATGGTCAGCAAGTCTTTTAGATATTTATTTTATTTTGTTTACTAGCTAAAATACTTGTAACTGTCAATGAACTTGGTTAACCAGATCCTCTATTACTACTATAAACTATTAAAGGTGTGACATGGAACCTGAGCTTGAATAATGTTAAGCTATATGCTTTTGGAGGTGATATTGTGCCTTGAACTGATGGGCCAGCTTGACATAATGGTTTGAACCAATGGGGTCACGCTTCCTTACGGTACAAGGGGCAGTGTCCTTGATGACGGTTATCGACTAAGCTAGCTAAGTGCTAAGTTGAGCAATGGATGATCAACTAAGTATCTGCTTGGTTGATAATGCTTAACTAGGCGGCGCTAAGTGTTGTGATTTCAAACCATCTCATAGTAACCAATAAACAATCGTTGTGTAAACCATAGACGGTTATTAGCACAAAAATAACCGTTTTTATAATGATTATTTATACGAATCAATTGGGGAAATTTATCAACACTTACGATCCAAATAATAGTCAAGTGAATACAATTAAATTCCTATTGCAGACACCAATTCAGATACTCCCCAAGTAAATACCAACAACAGTAGTTACAAACCAGTAGATCAATGATTTATCAAAAACAAAAAACAAAAATCGATTCCTTTCATGTGGATATGGTATCAATTTTGTTTAATAAAATTCGAAACTTCATTGGATTATCATTATGGGAGTACGTAACACGTAACCTAATTTTAAACTTTTTGTTTTTTTTAATTTAGTTTATAAAATGAATTTAAATTATAACATTTTGTTATTATTCATACTAATTTTAGATTTTACCATGAGACTGTTTTATGTATTTAAAATGAATTTAAACTTCATCTTCTTTCCACCTCATGCTTCTTTCTCCCTCTAATAAACCGCCATAGGTCCCCCTTCTTTCCTGCTTATCATCTTCTTGCACGTTTCATCTGCTCCATTGAATGTAAACACACTTCTTCATCTTTTAGGGTTTATTTGATCACACGCTTGCTTAAATTAGTTGTGTTTTTTCACTACAACCCGATGCTCCTAAATAAGGAAAGAATTTAGGAGCAAAAGTTGAGGTTTTCCAAAGTGAAATCTGAGGATTTTGACTTTCGACCCTCTGCAGCCACTGGATAGCTTCAACACAGGTGCTCTTTTTATCTTCTTGTATGCTCCGGCGCTCATCAAATTCATTTACACAAAGACATTGATTGCAATCAGTTTTGATTTGTGGTTCTTTTCTTCGACTATGTTATGGCTGAATTTCCTACCGAATAAATAAAAGAAACCCCTACATTTTGCATGGTACATTGCGTACTAGGTGTTCCATTTTTTGCCTCGTCCATATATTTGCCTCAAAAAGCGCCTGATTTCATCCTAAAACATTGAATCCAAAGTAAAGCTAGTTAGTGTAAGTAATGGCTTACTATCATATTATATTTGGACCTGGAAATGTTGCGTAAGAGCAAATGATAACCACAATTTGTTGTTAAATTTGTGGAAGCTGACTAGGCTTGTTCAGAGACATGCTTGACTAAAAACAAACATGAAACTTTGACTTGTTATCCGAGTAAAAACAGCTCATCTAAAAATATATATATATAAGGGTTATGAATTCAACTTACGTACAGAAACCTAAGAACATGAACTTAGGCTCAACAAGGTCATTTTTAAGGTAAAAAAACAGGTTACAAAATACCCAAAAATGTAAAACCACCCCAGCTTTAGCTGAGTTGAGTTGTGTATTCTAGTAGTACTTGGTGATAAGAGGAAGATCAGATGAGTGACATTTAGTTTTTTCATAAGTTTACTTTTATTCCACCAAATCACCAAACAATAACATTTCTATATTTAACAACAATGACAAATGAAATAGATTGGACTTGAGCAAAAGGTTAGAGCTAACCAAAAATTCAAAAACAATACCTGATAAGAAAAGTATATGTTAATAGTAAGGTTCTCTAGCTAGGCAGTAGTTTAAAATCCATGTAGAGGCTTTGTGGGCAAAAGAATGATCTTGCCATATATCACTTTGTAATAGCCTATTTTCATCTTCTATTTGTTGCCATGGAGAGAAACTAGACAATGAAAAATGGATAAAAGCACGACAATAGCTAGACAATTAAGTGGCAAAATAACAAAAAGAAAAAAACATAGCTCATAAAAGTTGCAACACGCATGAGACTCATGTAACTTTCACAAGTTTGGTGTTGATTACAACTTCAGTGAGCGACACAGCCGGATGGTCTAGGTTATTTTTTTCGGTATGTGCTACGTCATTTTATTTTATTTGTTAATGGGGAGGCCTGCTATTATATATTTGCAAGATTTAATCAAAAACTTGCTACTTCATTCATGTTGACCAATATACTCATCTTAGAAATAAGTATCAGTTCCTTCTCAGAATCCTAAATGACAATGTTCTCCAAAAACTTTATTTCATAAAGTAACTTTCCTATATGAAACTCGAAACCTTCTACTAATGAAGTGGCTTCATGTGAAATTTCATTTTAATTTGATGTTGCTACAGTCTCCGCTCCTTTCCTCGGATCAGGGAATATTTTGTGAGTTGTTTTTATGGTAGGCTTCGTTGGCTTGATTGTCCAATCATGAGGCCGGTAGAAGGGGACCCCCCCACCGAACCTACTTTTTTGTCTTTGATTTAAAATTGACATCCCAAGGTTCTTCACATTTTTTATTATTCAGATTCTGAGTTATTCCCAAATTGTAAAAGGAATAGAAGAACATGTCTTATAGTGGACTGCTCATTGCTATCCTCTGGATTTTGGTGACTATATACATGGACTCTTTAAATACTATTTAGTTAAAAATATATATATATAAAAAAGTTCATGAGTATTGTGAAATTGTTATATGTATTAAAAAACTAACCATAATTCATAATTGACATGTTCATAATTTAATCTATTGGAATGACTGCCTTTAGGTTTAAACACTGATATCTAACAATACGCGACTACATGTCTGCACTCGTATAGCTGTGATATTGCAGCTGACTTCTAGCAAGGATCCATTGGATGAAGTGCTGCTAGCAGTATAAAGAGCCAACTTCTATGAATATCATTGGCAGTGGCGGACCCAGGATTTCTGGGGACCGGTAGCACCATATAATGCGAGAATAAAATTAAATAAGTTTGAGGGTCTGGTTCGGGTTTTTTTTTTCGGGTTTTCGGTTAATCGGGTCGAATTAACGCGATTTCGGCGGTTATTCTGGAATTTTAGGGCCAAAATTTAAAATAAAAACACAATTTACATGAAGTTATGAATTAAAATGCTATTTTAGATATATAAATTGAAATATTAACCTATTTTTTATCATTTTTTTTAAAAAGTATCATTTTTCCTTTGATTTTGGTGGTATCACCGGGTGCACCCCGAAAATTTACCGGTAGCAAGGTCTCAAAAAATCGAAAATTAACACTACGAATCGTCAAAAGACCGGTGGCGCTTGACCCCTCCCCACTACTCACAGGTCCGCCCCTGATCATTGGTTCTATGTGTTTAAGACGTGTGAATTCTCTCCGATTTATATTTTAATGTAATAATTATATCAATTCGTGGCGTCTCTTTAGCAGTCTAATTACATGCGGTAAATCTACTTGGCTTTTTGACTTTTGCACTATCACCCACTAACAACTCTTGGATAATCTGTAAATGTAGTGCAGGAATTTGTTTTGTACCAAAAACCCCCCACTTTTTATACAACCCCTTTTGATATAGTATTTAGAGTAAATTACAAAAATGTTCTTGTGGTTTGTAAAAAGTAACACCTTTGTTCCTTTATAATTAAAAAGTACAGAAATCGTCCATGTGATTGACATTTTGTAACACTTTTCGTCCCCGTGGTTGACATTTTGTAACACCTTTCGTCCTTTAGGCAAACCTTCGTTATATTTGACAATATTTGACTGTTAAAACGAGGGCAATTTGGTCATTTTATCTCCTAGGCATGTGTCCAAACAGAATCTTACCCTTTATTCTTATTTAACCTTTTTAATTACTTTTAAATTATATTTAATGATTTATTAAGAATAAAAACAAACAGTTAAAATTTTAATTACTCTTTAAACCAGATTAACAGACTAAGATTTTGATTGGTTTTTAGATAATCTCTAAAATTATCAAAACCCTAATATGTGGTGTTCTTGAAAGTGTTAATACATGTTTGTTCTAGATCCAAACAAAACAAGCACATATACATATAGAAATCGACTATGCAGATCAACTTCAAGAACCCATATCCAAGATCTGTATCAAGAAAAGATTGAATTTGTGATGAAAACCACATATTCAAGAAATTTGTGATGAAAAGTAAGAATTTGTGATGAAAACCCTAATTTGTGCTCCAAATTGAAGCAGATTTGTGCTCGAGAAACACGAAATATATATGTGGTTTTCCTCTCTCGAAGCAGGTCTGTGCAGATCTATATCTGTTTCTATATCTGCTTCAGAAAAACCCAGAAACCCAGATCTATGCTCCAAATTGAAGCTTAATCTGTGCTTCAAAATTTTCATGAACAGAGAGAGAAACCACCATCGTAGAGAGAGAAACAACATATAGATTTCGAGTTTCTGAAATCGAAGTGGTTGTGAAGAGGCGACGGCGACGTGGTGGTGTGAATCCTACAGCGGTGGTGTGTGTGAATCCCACAACGACAGAGAGAAACCACCATCGTAGCTGAAATCGAAGCACATGGGGGCGGTGGTGGTGCGATTCAGATGGGGCCGGTGGTGGCGTGACTTGGAGAAAACCCTAGACGGTGCCAGATCCAGATCTGATGAGAGAGATCGAGAGAGAGGAGTAGGTTCCACCATAGAAAACCCTAGACGGTGCTAGATCCAGATCTCACGACCACCACCACCACCGTCCAAATCGAAGTGCGGTGGCGGTGAATGCTTGGCGGAACTCGACGAGAAGGGTGGAATCTGTGAGAGAGGAGAGTAGGTTTACGTCGCCGGTGGTGGTGGTACTAATGTCGCCGGTGGTGGTGTAGAGGAATGAGAGAGAGTGTGTGAGAGAGAGGTAATTGTTTGTGTTTGAGAGAGAGGAATGACAAGGGATCTGTTAGTCTTTGTTTGGAAACATGGTGTAACACTGTACTTTTTAAATAAATACTTTACTGCACGCGGAAGCTAATTACATATAATAATCTTGATTACATAATAGATACAAAAGATTTAACTTGTTTGATGTACAAAGACTTATACAGTGTTAATACAAAACAGGTTCTTTCAAAAACTTTGACATCAGAGTATTTGTCCGTCCATATTCCCAGCCCAAATGCTTCAGGCTCACCAAAAGAGAACCTGCAAAACAATCTAGTGGGGAATTAGTACAAAGCTAAGTGAGGGAATAAATATCTACACATACACAAGGCAAATATGCCCAAACCAAATAGCTCATGAATCCCAGGAGAACCGGCGATGTTGCAAGCACCTACAACCATGGTCGGCCAAAACCAAGGTTTACCGATAGCCCAGCTAACAGTGAAAACCACACCAGTCTTCTTGAGTACAATAAATGTACCTCCCAAGAACTGATAGGTTACACCCCCAAGCAAAGGCCCAGACTACGCTGGTCTCCAAATAACATGTATATACAATCCAAACAAGAGCATTCCAAATAGGATATTAAATCCTGTATATCCGAATATATAAATCCACTCGAGTGACTAACTCACTGAGTCTTCTCAGTTCCTGAGATTGAAGTAACCCAATTCAATATTCAATTCATAATACTGATCTAATAATAAATATCATATTTATTCATGTAAATCATGTATGATCACAATATTGAATATACACATATATTCATCATACAAAATTCCCCAAAGATATACCAATCATGTTTATCTTTAAATCATCAAATCCGATTAATCAAATCCGATCAAATGGAAATCCGAGCAAAGGTCCAAAATCCGATAATACCAAATCCGATTAAAAGTCCAATTCCAAAAGAATAGGATTCCGAGTAAAGGATATAATCCGAGTAAATGATTCAAATCCGAGAAAATGTACAATCCGATTGAATAAGCGGATTCCGAGAACATGCATAACAATATTCACCCTAGTCGGAATCCGATAGAAGATGCGGAATCCGAGTAAATCACAATCCGATTAAATGTTAAGGCATATCCAGCAGAGTCGGAATCCGGGTTCAAGTCGGAATCCGACTCATTCAACCTCTACAATCCGAGTCCTTCAAAACTCAGCACATCATCAATTTCTACTTCATATTCTAAACTGATTTCATGCATACAAGTTATACAAGTTTCCAGAAATCATTATAAACATGTTATAAACACATATTGATCATAAAATCTAACATGCATACGTCCTATGATCATCAAATCATCATATAGGCTTTAATCGGATTTCATAGAAATAATACACAAATATATAAAACCAAGTTCAAACTATCATCAACATAATGGCATGAAATTTCTAACCTTTAAAATGATCTCAAGTAACAAAAATGCAAATGAGGTAGAAGTTGCTTTTCTTTTTCTTTCTTTCTTCTTCTTCTTCTCGGCCGAGAACACCCAAAACACACACACACTATGTATAACTTAACAAGAAATGAGGTATGAGGTTGTTTGACAAACTCAAATACCCCCCATACCTCCCATATCCAATATCTTTTATTTTATTAAATTGATTAACAAATCAAATAAAATAATAAAATAACCAATACAACAAACAACTAAAAATAACATATAATAGCAAATAAAACCCATAATTAAATATAACACTCAAGATTAATTAATTTAATTACCTTAATTAATCTAGGCCAGTAAAGAGGGTGTTACACATGGATTATGAGTAAAATGACCAAAATACCCTCATGTGCAAGGCACATGAGGGGGCTCTAACGGAAGAACTAACGGCTGTTTGTCTAAAGGGATAATTTCTTATATGCCCTTATTAAAGATCAAAATATCCTATTTACCCTCCTTAAATTTAAAATATCCTATATACCCTTCTTAAACACTTAAATATCTTATTTGCCCAAATCATCATTTTTATTAATTTTAAATCATTTTAAAAGAATTATAATTATAAAATATAATTAAATGACTATTATACCACTCTTTTAAATCCATTTTAAAAATATCCCCAATACCCTTTCTAACTTTATAAATATCTTATTTACCCTCCTTAAATTTAAAATATCCTATATACCCTTCTTAAATACTTAATTTTTTTTTAACAACTAACAATTTCCATTCTCAATCAGTAGAAAGTGTTAAGTCCAAGATAACAAGCACAATGTACAAAAGAAGATGCATGACACACATCCTAACAGTCATGTGTGGACCACCTGTACAAAACACATATCTAAATTTTATCTTATACCAAACTCTCATAAACATTCTTTTAGATCCACCACTATTCTTCAAGTTGCTGCCAAATTGATCCACTTCGCAGGAGTGAAGGTCTACCACTTTGCAAACAAACACGGTTTCACACACTGGGAGATACTAAATCAGTAGGCTTTCGTGGTTTATATTCCTTCCTACCAGTTCTTCATAGCATACACTAGTTGCACTCGATATACCAGCTAAAACAGTCAACTATAACTAAGGCTGATAACAGAATACATTTGATATGTAAATGGCGTTCATGGATGCTTTTACTCATTTACAATAGATCCTCCATCATTTGGTACAGTTACAAATTTAACAAGTGATATGGCATGGATAGCTTATGTACTTGCACTCGATATACCAGCTATAACATATGATTAATAATCATTCAGCTTCTTCCAGATCCATGCACATCATCTGTACGCAAAACTCGCAAACCAGCAAACTGCAGTCTTCGACCATAGTATTGGGGAAATAGGCAGCCACAGTTCATCAAAGTAGTAACCATCAAGCAGCTCCACATAGAACAAAATCAGAAAACTTTCAAAACAAACGGCCACGAGCACGCAGTAGAAACAGCAGTCAGCACCACACAGTACTAAAATCAGAACAAACTTCTAGTAAACGCAAACCTGGACGCTGGAGCTGTGGAAGGAAGGCGCGTTGTGCGATGTGAGGGAAGAGATTAAGAAACGGCAGTAGGGTTCTTTCTTCCGTTCGGCGGCTAAGGGGCTCAGCGGCGATGGAAGGAGCGAAGAAATGGCAGGGTGAGAGTTACTTCCGTCGATGTGATGGACGTGAGGAACGTGAGTGTGAATGAAACGGCAGTAGGGTAGGGTTATTTTGAAGAAAGGGCAATGTGGTCTTTTTTATTTACTAAATATTTATATAAGATTTAAATTGAGTTTAAAATGATTTAAAAATTAATAAAAATGATGATTTGGGCAAATAAGATATTTAAGTGTTTAAGAAGGGTATTAAGATATTTTAAATTTAAGAAGGGTAAATAGGATATTTTGAACTTTAATAAGGGCATATAAGAAATTATCCCTTGTCTAAAGAACCAAAGGTGTTACAAAATGTCAACCACAACGAGGATTTCTATACTTTTTGATTATAAAGGACCAAAGGTGTAAACTATAGGGACGATTTTTGTAATTTACTCTAGTATTTATAAATATAGTGCAACGGGAGTGTTTTGCTAAATATAACACAACATTTTGCTAAATTATCACTTTTAGTAACACTCTTCTTTTAACTATTATCTAATAGTGTAAATAAAACAAGACATAACTATTATCAAATAACAAATGAACAATGTAATTGAAATAGGGCACGGCTGTGCAAATGCACAACCCAAAAAACGTACCTAGTATTACATATACAATAGGCTATCAGTAACTTTTTTAATATTCTATTCATTTCTCATGCTACGCCACTAATTAATTGCCACATCATTATTAGCTTTGGAAAATAAAACAAAAATCTATGAACAATAAAAAAACCAATATGAACATCTTCGTCTCTGTCATGAAGAAAACTTAAGCATTCAAATATGGCATGAACATCTTCAAATATGGAAAGTAAATAACCCCTGACCTTCAATGAATTAGATCTAGGTAAACAATGAATTTTGAACAACAGAGAAAAATGAAAACCCCTAAACATCTTCAAATCTTGTTCAACATTAGATTGAAATGTTTTTATTAAAAGGATGAAACCCTAAACGATGATGAAGAACGCACCTTGAATCGTATCCATCTGAAATAGTGAAATCGTATCATCGATCTGAATTCGAAATCTCATCTGAAATTAAAGAACATATGACCAAACCTCATATGAAATCGAAACCTCAAAACTCTTAATGTAATTCCATGAACAACATTCGACAACCAAAAAACTAAATTAAATCAAACCCTTAAAACCTTATAATGACATTAGGACAACATATCTTGAAAAAATATCAAATTTTAAAAAAATCAACCAAAAAAACATTAGAAACACAAAATCACAAATCTTCTGATAAAACCTATGAACATTTAATTCACCAAAACCAATTGGCATTGAAACTTGCCTCCAAATCTGATAAAAACATGAACAACAATAAATCAAAACTTACCCGATGGTCGAAGAAGTGCAACTTCAATCCATCAAGAAGATGGATAAGAATCAGAATCAAGATCTGGAATCGCAAAGATGGAGAAATCAAGAAGGTCGATGGCAAAAGAATCTCATTTTAACCCATCCCTATTTATGGTACTTTGACTTAGAGATGAAATTCATTCATGTGTATAAGCCCTTAGATCGATAAAATTGATTTAAAGATGAAACTCAGGATAATCAAGCAACTTAAAAATCACACAACAGTAAGAAAAACACCCAAAATGGGAATTGATCTTTGTAGATCTGGCAAAAAAACATTGGAAAGAAACAGGGCGGAGCTAGGATTTTAGTATAGCGGGAGCCGGCTTTAATTTATTTAACAAACATATATATATATATATATATATATAGCCAAAAGTTCAAACGAGAACTGTTTTTCGTACGAGAACTGCGAGAACCAATCTGAGTCGTCCAATTCTCCCTCATTTAATGTCATTGCCCACCCATGAATTCCTCACATGCACACTGCCACACTTGATCCCCTCCACGCTCTCCATCCATGAACTTCCCATATCCAAGGAACGGCTGAGATTGATTCTCGCAGTTCTCGTACGAAAAACAGTTCTCGTTTGAACATTTCCCTATATATATATATATATATATATAGAATCAGGATCAAATAAAAAGAGAATTAGGGTACAAAAAGTAAGGAGAAAAGAAAGACTGACACGTGTCCTTAAACAAATAAGGGTAAAATTGGAACATTCATGATTTTCTCTCTCTCCCCTACTTTTACTCCACCCCACGATCTCACACTTCAAAAAGCCTACTCGATTATCTCTTCCGACCCACGCCTCCTCGATTTTACAGCCTTCCTGATTTTTCCGTTGATGGTTTGAAGCTTTCCCCGTCGCCGGTTTGAAGTCTTCCCCGTCGCCGGTTTGAAGCCTCCATCGTTGCCGCCTTGATACCTCCACCGTATACCGCAAAACCCTAGTCGACCCCTGTTGTTGTCGTCTTCTGTTCCTATGTAACGCAAATCTAGGGTTACGATGGACCTTTCAGTCGTTGCAGTATGAAGTCGACGCCTCCATGAAGTCGGGATATGAATTCCAGTTGTGATGTCGTTTCTGGCCACCACCGCAGCGGTCTCACATTCACCGGCATGAATCCCACTTGTTAAGTCGGGGCATGAATCCCAGTTTTGTTGCGCTAATTGTCGATGCACATTCGCCATTTGTTTTGCCGGTCGACGATGTACATTCCCAGATTTGAAGGGTTAGGGTTTGCTGTGATTTGTTCATCTTATTTAGATTTATTCATCTTTTTTCATTTTTCCTCAATCAAAGTTCTTTACTGGAAGTTTGATTATATGTGTGCATCAACACTGGTTAGTGTAATTTTTCGGTGCCTATTTCGATTGTTAGGATTGTGCATCTTATGATACAATATTCTTCAGTTTTTGTATGAATCAGTTGTAAAATTATTCATTAGTTTCGGTTTTTATAAATTTGTAGCAAAAAATGGTGTATTGTGCATCAATGTATTTCAGATAAAACAGAATTAAAAATTTTTTATAGTTTAATCGTGCATGAAATTATGTTGGTTTTGATCGAGAACAATAAAGTGAATTATGGTTTTCATTTATGTGTCTATGTATGAATGGTGAGTGTGAATTAAATTTTATGTTGTTTGTTGGATGAATATTCTCCATACATTGTTACCATATATGTATCGATTTTGTAATGTATCAAGAATGGATTATATGTGAATCAGTGTGTTTTATGCATCATATAGTGTCGTTGTGAATCAAAATCGGTCTCGAGAATGATGTGCATCACTGGAGAACGATATGCATCAAAATAATTATGGAGAAACCATTTTAAAATCTGTGTACTAAATATCAGTGAATTAAATTTTTAAAAGGTCGATTATGCCCTTTTTGTATTTTTTTATAATTAATAAAAAAAGAAAAAAGCCATTTTTATAGGAGCAGTTATAGGAAAAATGAATGGCTGAGATTTCTCCTTCCTCTTTGTATCTTAATTCTCTTTTTACAATATCCCTACCCTATATATATATATATATATATATATATATATATATATATGACATTAATAAGTTCTATTATCTGTCTAGATAAACAAATAATGAGAGGTCATTTAAAAACAAGAATTTCATGTGCTAAAACAACACTTAAGTTTTGCCAAAATCGGTCTTCAATGACCAAAGTTTTCTCACAATCGCCAGTTCGGTTGTCATGAATTAACGTGCTACAAACATAACATTAATTAAAACAATAACTCGAATACTTTATCTTGATAAAATTTCAATGAAACAAAAGGTAACGATAATAAATTATATTTCATGTGTTTGTAGTTGGACGCGACTTTGTATATTTGAATAAAACGCATCTATTATATTGTATGTAGAGAAAGTATCAGCAATCTCTTAATGTAAAGAATCAAACTGTTTTCAATATAATCATCACTCATTCTATTACGAAACCTTGTTTTCATAGTTTTCTTTGTTGAGAAAGCTCTTTCAAATATCTGAATCTCACTTCAGCCTTCTCTACAACTTCTCTGTTTTGAGAAATATTTGGGCTATTAATTACAATTCGGGGGGGGGGGGGGATATATTTTTGTTGCATTAGGTTTATAAAATACTAAGGATGTTGACCTCATAGAAGGGGGGTCAAGCACCCTTCAGCCCCCTTGTCTCCGCCCCTGGAAAGAAATGGAGATCAGGGAACGATATAGATAACAATATGAAAAATACTAATAAATATAATGTAATCATAATAATACTTTATACATATTAAAAAACAAATTATTTTATTTTTGATTTATTTAAAACCATTAAAAAGTCAAGTTGCATGCCATCTCACTAGCCACATCAGCAAATGAACGCCTATCAAAATGTAAACTAGCGGTTGGATACTTAAAATAGTAAGTTTGATAAGTGGAGATTATATGTTAAGTTTAAAAGTTTAGTACATATAATAACAAAATATGACAACTTGAATACATATATAAAAACTAAACCCTTGTTTTTTATAATAATTTCAAAAATTAAATATTAATAATCACCGTGCATGAAGTCATCTTAACTGAAAAGTTAAATAAGAAGTTGAATCTATTCATATATAAACTAAATATATTTTAGAATTGATGAGACCTTTAGGGGCTGTTTGGTTGGACGGATTTCAAAGGAATTCAAGGGAATTGGAATCTAATTCCAACCAATTCCCTTGTTTGGTTCAACTTTTAGTAAGGAAAAGGATTCCTAAATGAGATCCAAAATCCATTAGATGAAGGATTTCAGATTCCATCCAAGTTTGGATGGATTTCAGATTCCATCCCAAAAGCTCTTACCTCTTCTTCCTCAGATGACCCAAAATCGCACCTCAGTACACATCGCACCTGTGACCGGCGAGTAGCGACGGCGACGGTGACGACGACGACGACTGACGACTGGTGACTTGCGACGGCGACTAGGGCTTCGACGATGGCGACTAGGGCTTCGACGAGCTGGCTTGGTGACTAGGGCTTCGACGAGGTCGACTAGGGCGTCAACGAGCTTCGACTGAGGAGTGGCGACTTGCGACGGCGAATAAGGCTTTGACGACGACGGTTAGGGCTTCAACGAGGTGGCTTGGCAACGACCTGCGGCGGCGGCGACTAGGGCTACGACGATGGGGACGACTGTGGTGAACGGTGATGGGAGGTAACAAGCCCTAATGTAAATCCAATTCCTGGCACTACCAAACACGTGAGGTAAGATTTCAAAATCCAAATCCAAATCCTTCAAAATCCAATTCCTTCCAACAATCCAATTCCTTCAAAAAACAATCCATCCAACCAAACGCCACCTTAGTATTTTTGTCTATTCTATAGTTCATAACGAATTTTGTTCCATTTTTCTTATCACGATTATAAGGCTTCACTATTAAAAGAGCTCGTAGGCATAGTAAATGCATGAACGAGCTCGTCGCCAACTCCATGGCGTTGTTAAGCTTCTCTTCATAATTAGGTCATCATCCCCAATACAAACACAACATGTGCTCAACATAAGACACGCGCGCACACAGACTCTCTCTCTCCCTGGGCACGCCCTCTCTTCCTTTTTGATAAGCAACTCTCTCTCTCTAAAAAAATGAAAATTAAAGAAAGACGGATGCAATCTTAACAATCACCATTAGGGACAGTCAATCGTGCATTAACTACTACAAGTGATGTAAGTGAACATAGCAACTTATGTATCAAACCCCTTGATTGTTAAGTTACTCCATAGTTTTCATGTGCTCATATGAACAAGAAGAGAAGCAAGAAATATCAAAAGTGAACCAAAAAGAACGACAAGGCCAAAGGAACCGGTGACTAAACCCAACACTTGCATGGTTTCTACCATCATGGCTATATAAATGGTCATATTCTTGTCTTGTGTTTCATATTTCGCTGTTACACATTCATATGTCCACCCGATAGTTTTCTTTTTTTCAGGTTCGATATATTCCAGCTTCTCGTTCTTCATCACTTGTTTGATTCTTGCTCTCAACACACTGAGGTTTGCATCCACCATGTTGGATGAACTTCCTATATACATATGACCAAAAACATACAATGACATCATCATCATAACGATAATATATAGTTTTGCATTTACTCTTTGGTTGTTTGTCATAAATAGTTCCTTTTTTTCCTATAAATAACGATATTTTAACAAAAACAATATGTTCTAAATTTATTAAATTAAAATTTTATATAAAATTTATAAAGAAGAATGTTCAATATAGTCTATATTTAACCCATAGTCTAAGGGACTAATTTTAGCCTTTGGATCATGATATCAATGATCCAGATTGCATTATAAAATTTTGGACGGAGGAGCATTTTTGTAATTCACATTAGATTGTATACTGAATCACTTATGATTGCATTTAAAATTTTATGACTATATTTTTTACATGAACTTTATTAAACACACAAATCAAAATTTATAAATTCTCCATAAGAAATCTAACGAAATTTTGCTGTAAATTGAATGAACAGTATGTTTATATATCTAAGTATAAATGTAAGTTTAAAACTCATTCAACATGCATATATGCGTGTGGGGATTTTCATTTAAATTTTTTTCATGATACTCTTTTTAATTGTCGATCATATCGAATGAATTGAAATTGTACATATATCATTTCAAACGTCTAATTAGAATTTATGTATGGTTATTTTTAATTTCTTATCATCTCTGTAATTATAATTGTTGAATTTGGTATAAGTTACACTGTTTACACATAGTTTGTTCATTTTTACCTTATAATTTATGGAGATCTACTTGGAGCTGAGCATCCACAAATAATGGTCCATTAGCATTAAAAAGGTAAGAGAAATGATATATCCTCCTAATTTTTGTTCCTCCTTCTCATTAATCGTCATACATTTTTACTATAAAATTCATAACATACTACGTGTAGTGTAGTAACATGCATGATACTCACGTACCAGTAGCACACCAAATTTTACAACCAATAGGCCATAATACACCGACTAATATATATCTAATAAATAAAATAATTAAGAAAGGGAAAAAATCAATAATGCCACTTTTATGGACGTGATATTCACCACACTTTCCAGTATTCACATCCCACCATAACCACACATACAACTCCGGATGCTCTCATATTTTGACATGCATGTTGTGATTTTACTTTTAAGTAAAGTTTTCAAAGGGAACTAGACCCAATTAATTAATGGTTATGATATATCAATATCGAATTGCATGTCTTTATTTATAATCACCTTCATTAATTCTTAACATTTTCTATTTGCTAATTTAAAAAGTAGGAGCAAATCATGAACTTTATATAGAAGTAGATATAGAACAAAACAGTAGTAGGTTTAGTTGTGTATATTTTTTGCTTTTCTAACAAGAATACCAAAGGTTGGCTTTAGATCTTAAATCCGAATCTTTATATATACGTGTTAAATTTTCAGTTCTTAGCTAGGCGCCTGAGGATGATCAAAAGACAATCAGTTTAACTACACGATCGACTGCTTCTTTAGTAATTAAACTTTTTTTATTAATAAATTAAAAGTGTCTAGTAATTAACACTCGATCATTTATAAACAAAATGGTTTCAAACTTATTATATATCCCATGATAATATATATAGTGATATGATGTTGAATGTTTATTTTATATATATATATATATATATATATATATATATATATATATATATAAGGAAGGGTTCATGCGAGAACCGTTGTTAGAGCGAGAACCGCGAGAACCAATCTCGGTCGTTCCTTGGATATGTGAAGTTTCATGGATGGTGAGCGTGTACGGAGAAAGTGTGACAGTAGAGTGCATGTGAGGAATTAATGGGTGGTCAATAACATTGAAGGATGGGGAATTGGACGGCTCAAATTGGTTCTCACGGTTCAATTCTCGCACTATGAATAGTTTTCGCAAGAACTTTTTCATGTATATATATATATATATATATATATATATCTTGTTTAGATCGATATATTTACGTGAAGGCACATCATGTCACCAACTTAATTAACACTAGCTGGATAAAAACAAGATTAGGGTAACTAGAAACCTGCATATATCCACATATATAATTCGATCTGGTCTAGAATTAATTATATATTCAAGTAAATATCTATTCTGGTGTACCTTCTTCATCCTTAAAGCTTTGGGATCTTACTTGAAGAAGCTTTGGTGTTTTTGGCTTGAAAATGGAATAGCAAGTCATGAATGAGAATATTGAAGATGATGTAGAGGTAACTGAGACTAGACTTTTCATATATATATATATAATTTGTATATATTAGCTTATATATATTGTTCATTAGCAAATCATCAATGTAAAGGTCTATTTATAGAGGTACGTACGTATAGCAAGTTATTAGTGAGTAATATATTAATGTCAAAATTATATTATCACAATTACAATTCCCCACTTATAACTGATATTGATATATAAATATAATTAATATTGCCACCTATCATTTTTATTTATATATTTACTTAAATAAAAGTGATGTGTCATGACAGATCGATCTTCTACGTGGGCCAATGATATTTGAACACTTTCCTCCTTTTTCACTTTTCACTTTTCTTTTTCACTTTATACTTTTTTTGTGCGACATATAACTCGATAGAGGAAAAGTAACAAGTGATGGGGTTTTACATTTTTACCTAGTGTTCAACAATCATTCATGACTATATATTTTTTTAGTGTTCTTAATTTTACAAACTGCTATGGTTTGAGTTTAATGGTGAAAATATAGATATAAGATATATATATATATATATATATATATATATATATATATATATATATATATATATATATATATATATATATATATATATATATATATTTCATATTCTATAAAACAGATAAAAAGCTTATCATGTTAAGGTTATTTAAGGGTGTCATTTTTTTACTCAGATGTATATGTAGTTGTTTTTGACATATAATGCTTCATTTTTGACATACACCATATTTTCCTTTAACACCCGTCTCAACTTGTATTGAATTATTTTGCCAGCCTTTTATGTAATTTATCGTATAATTAAATATGTTATTTTTTTTCTTTTCTTCCATGCATAGCTTCTTAAAAAAAGAAGATTTCATAATTTTTGTCTATCACTAAATATTTTTTATGATGTATTTATTTTTGTCTTTTATGTATAAAATATTACATGCTTTTATATCATGTTTTGTATACAACTTAATAGTTTTTCAATGTTTTGTAAACCTAGCTATCTAATAAAATATAAAATTTTAATAACGTTTTATTAATATGCATGCATCAACACAATGTAAACACACACATAACTGATTTAAATAGACTTTTAGTGTAATCATATATAATTTTCTTTTTATTCCAACAAAGTGTAAGGTTTTCTTGACATTTCATACAGTGCGGTAAATAATTGATTATATTAGTTAAAAAAACCCAGTTTATAAATTGTTAGAGACTTAAAGTTTAAAAAAGGCCAATTTTGGTAAAGTTTAAATATCTAACAGTTAATATGCTGTAGAAAGTCAAAGTATTTACCAAACCAAAATTATAACATAAAGTCAACAAAAATCAAGCGTTAAGCTAAAATCAATTTGAAAAATAAAATTATTTTTAAATATGTTGTTTTTACTATATTCATATAAAAAGAAAATAAAGAAATAAAACATTGATAATTATACGTTATCATTAAATAAAAGAATTGGTTATAAATCCGCAGCACCGCGTGGATATATCACCCTAGTTCATTATAAATTTTACAAGTTTTGAATATATATAATATATATATATATATATGTGTGTGTGTGTGTGATTAAATTACTAATTAAAAACGTATATTGTACATTAATTTAAATTTTATGCATGTAAACTAACATTACTATCCAGGTACGTACGTATAGTACTTGGTATAATTGTAAAATCTTATAATATTATTAAAAGAAAAGGTTGATTATATCATGAATCCTTTTTCAAAAAAATCTTCACCAATCACATCTCTTGAGTTTTTTTCTTTAAAAAAAATTAGAAAAAATCAAAAATACCAAATGATTACGTCACAATTGCTTCCGCAATTTAAAGGTTTTATATGTAAATTTAAAGGGTTTAAATTTAAATTATTAGGGGATAGTATGCAATATGTGATGTGTTTTAAGATAATTGTATATTAATTATAAGTTGTTTGAAAATTATCTTAACAACTTGTAATATATTTTGTTTTGAGAAAAATTAATTATATATTTGTAATAGTCTCATTTTTTAACGTTTTGATATAAATTTTATCGAAATATGAGGCTTTTCTAAATATTAGTATATTTTAATTGTTTTATCTATCGAGAGCAATATGTAGGTAATTATTGGATATTTGATTAGTATATTTTATTCTACATAATTATTGGGTAGTGAAACAACTGTCATGTTAGTGAGTTTTGTAATTACACATACAACTTGAAATATTATATAAAAATTTAATTGTCTAAGTTTTCTTATTTTTTAACTAATAAGTTGGTACATAAAATAAAAGTTATTAAATGGATATTTGAATTAAGTGATATATTGTGTTTTCAACTATATTTAACTGAATAATAAGTTACACTTAAGTGATTTATGTATGTATAGACATAATCTATTCTATGTTATAATCTTATTTTTATGTGATATAATTTGCGTATACTTAGATGGATGTCATCATTATTTAACTTTTAATAATTTAGTTTACAATTTCAAAGATTCAAATATATAATGGTTAATACAATGTGGGGATAAAGCTCCATAACGATAAACATTATTATTATACTAAAAATTTTTAGACGTGTAATATAACTTTATCTTTCTCAAAAATAGTATTTATAAAAAGTACTAAAAATACACATTTTCACTCATTGACAGTTATATGTGACGGTTTCTCGAGTGAAAAGTAAGGAGGGGTTAAAAGCTTTAATTTCGATGATTAAGGAAACCTTACTAATAAACCATGAATGTTGTTTATAAAGAGATTTTAACAAAATTCTAATGATAATCTTATGTATGAATTTCAAAATTATGTAATGGTTATTAATTACTTACGAAATTTTATATTCATATCTATGTTTTGTAATTATTTTTACTATACGTGTTAGTACTATTTAAAACTATAAAAATTTAAAATTGACTTATATCATCCCGTATTGATACACGGGTCGCTTAGCTAGTAATAATGAATCGAATAAATAGTTAGTTGATGTTAAGGTTATATATGGATCGAATATGTATGCTACTTGCGTGATTAATTAAGATGAATTAATGTGATATATAGGATGCTACGTACACTAGAAAAGTGTTTAGTATCATCATGATTCTTGTCACAAAATTAAGTACGTGTTATTATTAGTATTAATGAATAATACGTACGTGTTGTTGTTGTAATATTTAATTAATGCTTGAGTTGAGTTGATTAGGCAGAAAGCAATTGCTCTAATTAAGCGCGCGACTCATCACTTTTTACCCAAATGACTCATTTAAACTCATAAAACAATTCAAATCGTATCTTTTTATGAAGGCCGGCCGTTATGTACAAGATACTTATTTGCGTGTTATGAATATGTTGGTGATTTTAGTATTTTATATATAGTTATTTCAATGTAATGGAAGTTACAAATAATCAATAAAGTTCAAATTCATTTTTATATAAGTTAGGAGGTGTAGAGTGCACATTTATATAAAATGAATTTGTTCTCGGTATGATAAAAAAGGCAGAGGTCAAAAGGGTTATACCCTTTTGCGGCGTCCAAGGGGCAGCATCTCTGGCAGGGTTCACGTCTTACAGATACTCGTTTTAGATTCTCGACAGATTTTTAGATACGTTTTCTTCCCTTTGATTCGTATCACAAAAAAATTGGGTTCTTTTAGGGCTATAACTTCTAAATAGTTGCCTCGAATTCTTGACAGATTCTTAGATACATTTTGAATTGGTTCTCTTTGGATTTCGAACTATCTTTACCATCTACAAACTCAGACTTTGAATCTATGCCTAGATTTCAAAGTCGATTGTTGTAGGATTATCCCATATTTGAATTTCGTTTTAACCCAGGCATAGGGGCGAAATATCAAATTAGGAAAGTATATCACATGATCTTACGAGCAATCCAAGTTAATCTAAATCCAAAAACCACCATGATTTCTCTATAATTTCTAACAGAATGTTGAAACACAATATGACACTCAATATATAAGTTATAGGGTATATAAGGGTTAATAATTTTACTTCAACTTTGGCTTAACCACCAAAGTTATTTTCTAAATGGTCTTACTTTAAAGTTTGAATTTGTTATAAGTTTAATTCTCAAAGTTACATTTCCGTTTTCGTTTAAACCCTAAAAAAAATTCTCAAGTGATTTAATCCTTAAACTTTTGTTAAAAAATAGTTTTAAATCATTAACTATTCTCAAATTTTGTAAAAAAAAAGTAACATGTATAATCAAGCAGCATGGATAAAATCAAAAATCATTAAACTTAGGAGATTGATCCATTTCTTCAAGAAAACTCCGAGATTTAAACCATTTGAGAAAAACCTTAAGGTTTAAATCAAAACAAATTCAAAACTTTACAGTAAAATCGTTCAATAAGAAACTTTATTGGTTAAACCGAAACTGAACTCAAACTTTAATGGTTAAATCATTATTGACCGAAAGTTATATTACATTAAGTTTAACTAAACACTTGCATGTTGGTGTCTTGATATTCATATAACCTTTCTGACATTTAATATACAAGTCCTAATACATCAAACAAAATTTAACGGCAAAGCTTATAATATTAAAACTAGCAAATTGCTAGAAAAGGATAATTATATAAGAGATTCTACAAGAGGATTTACACACCAATTAATCCATAAATATTTCCTATTTAGGTTTCCTCTAAAAATTTAGCCAAAAAAACGGCGTGCTTTATAAGTTGCCAACTAGCACCCCCGGTGGCGTCACCTTTTCTTCAAAGACTTTAGCATTCCTGTATGACTTGATAATTCGAAAGTGAAGATCAAAGTGAAAAATGTTTTAAGTCTAGAAGTTTGAAGGCCAACGCTTCAAGTCCTAATACATCTATTTTGCTAGATGCTTTTTTGTAGGCTATTAGAGTCACAGCTTTTTTCTCCCACCAATTAGCTCACCACTTAAACCCGTAATGATCACTCTCCACCACATCAAATTCTGGACCCACTTTATTTATTTAATTTATATATAATTTAATCACACTCGATAAAAATAAAATAAGACTTATAAAATAATAAAAATAAATTTTCTTTAATAAATAAATGATCTTCACGTTTGAATTAAATAAGATTTTTTTAAGATAAAGAACATTCTACATGC
The DNA here is from genome assembly GCA_947179395.2 of Pulicaria dysenterica. Lineage (NCBI taxonomy): Eukaryota > Viridiplantae > Streptophyta > Magnoliopsida > Asterales > Asteraceae > Pulicaria > Pulicaria dysenterica. The sequence continues at coordinate 117,048,869 of OX359288.1, read as the reverse complement.
AAACTCATAAAGACATTTAAAATTTATATTAGGTGTCAAACATACAAATGTGCAAACCAACCCGGTCAAACAAAAAAGAAAGAAAAAAGAAAAAAAAAAGTAAAAAGCCATCCACGTTGCTTTCCTCTTCGTAGTATCTTCCACACAGTTTTTTTACCACGCCGCCATGGAGTGGCTGAACTACCCACCATAGCGTGGTGGCCCATTTTCCACGCCAATATCACCTTCCATACCGTCTACTCTAATATGGTAAAAGATGAGAGAACACTTCATATTTATGTCGTTGGTTAGCCTTCATGTTAAGGTCAAACTATAATGAATCGTAATAGGCAATCAAATTTGTTGGCTATTTTTATTAATATTTAGTAAACTATAGACAATGATCAGCCGTATTTCCTTGAATAAAATCACCACTTTAAGTATTATCAACACTTTCAAATGAGATAAATCGTAGAGACGCGAAGGCAGAGTCAAGAGAGGGATGTAAGTCACATGAAACATCGAATCTGGAAGTTTATGCAAGTCTCTAATACGCCCGGTGTAGAATAACTAATAACGCTTGTTAATGCCAACTGCGGCCCAGTCTACCTCTAAGCCGGGCGAGCCCTGCACTGCAGCAATGAACCAGTTTACTATGAAAAACTAAGATCTTGTTTTGCATCGTAATACGAAGAACAAAAGGAATAAAAATGATTTAACTTTCATCCATGTTAGTTATGAAATGACATTCCTCTCCCTAAAGGAATATAAATACTTAAAAAAATTTAATATGTTTCCAAATAATGTTACCAAACACAATGTACAACAGACTTTGATTTCAATTCCATTACAGACCTTCACATTGCGTGAAACAATCGGGACGTGAGAATCTTTAATATAGAAACGAGTATTCAGTAAAATACACCAATTACTAATAATAGCTGTACAGTTGATACATCAGTCTCAATTCTCAAAGACCAGCATGTTTTGGTCTTCTTGGCTTTTGGAACCTTTTAATTTGCCCTCAAAGATAAAGATGTCATTCTACCCTTATTTAAACTGATGCAAAATGAATAATAAAGATAAAAAACTACACAAAAGATACATCAATGAGGGGATAGAGGGTACATCAAAGCGCCAAATGCACTTCAAAATAATCAGTAAAAAACAAAGAAGAAAAAATAAACAGTCAGGAACATAATAATAACAACAGCAAAAGATACTCAAATTTGTGTAAAACCGCTGTCAAGCCTAGACCAAGCTAACCATAGCTGCTAAGAGAGGTAGCAACCAGAAGATGCATTCCTTTCTATATACAGGCTTTTTGAACCTATTACTAGTAAGTATCCAACACCAATAACAAGTCTTTCATCCCAAACAACTCAATTGTTAGGTCTAACCATTTGTACACTACTAACAATTAGATCCTCAACAGAATATTAACATGCTGCTATGTACCAACTTTGATCCACATCACATGTCCATGTCATCAAATATCTCACCATCTTCTTCGTAGTACACTCCATTCGTAAGAAAACCATCCGTCACCAAATTGCTGTAAAAAATATATTTATTCAACAATTTTTAACACAGATAAAGGTAAGAGTTGCTCCTGTTTACTAATGAATTACCTAAAAGGGGAATGAGTTAAGGTTTGAAAGTCACACCAACTCTTGATTCATTTTTATTCAGAAATAAAGATTACTAGTGTAATATTAGTGTTCTGTAACAATTATCAACACCAGTTCCTGGTGAAATTTTCTACAAAATACCCAAACAAGTATATGTAAGGGAATAATAAATCACCTTAGACAACTGAAACGGAAGCAAACTACACGCTTAAGCTTTCTATTGTAGAAAAAGAAATTGTGTGACCACCTGTGAAAATACAAAACTCAGAAATCCATGCAGAGAGTAATAGAAACTTGTAGACAATAACATAACTAAAAAAATGTTCTTACAGAGCTCCTTTTTCTATGAATGGATCAGCGTCAGAGTTCGGGTCATAGCTATAGACTTCACATTCTGCTAGGTTGATAACCTGAAATTTCCCACAACAACACACATGCACCTGAGGATGGCCGGAGGTTTTCGGATACTGGATTAAGTACACACAATGTATCCAACTTGACACCTAATGCTATTGTATGTATTGTACTTTAAAACTTACCTTCTGATGTATTTTTTGGTACATTTTCAGTGTACTTTGGATTCACATCGAATGGGAAAATATGATCTAGATGGTTACATCAAATGGTACAAGAAGAAACGCAAGTTAACTACTTCAAAAAGTTCGTTCTAGAAGCTGGGTACATCAATAGACAAGTCTTACAGCATAATACATGTAATAGCTTTAGATGTCAAGCTAGATACATTTTCGTGCACATAGGTGTAGGTTAGGTGGGTATTGAGGGGTGATTAAGGTGTTCATTCCTCTATGAGGTTAAGAACAAGTCCTAATGTCCTATCATGGACATGGGTGTAGATTAGGTGGCTGTGTGTGTTTACCGTTCAGAGAAAAAAAGAATATATTACCTCGTCTAGAGCTTTGTATAAGGTTTCCAGTAGGGAACCATCCTCGTCTGCCTTGATCCACTCCTGAGACAAGTGCATAAAATACTGAACAAAGCACCTAATAGTACTAAAATCATTCTGGTAAGTTGAACCATATCCGAAGCATAGATGATATATACTGACGTGTATACATGGGTCAAAGTTTATTAGCACTCCTTAGAGGAGATATGTTAATTATACTGATATAATACCTTGGATGCATCAGACATGTAGCTGTCAAATATTTGCTTAAAACCATCCCAGGTTTCCTCTGTGAAAAACTGGTGAGCTTTCACTGCACTGGTAGAAGACAAAGTTTTGATAATATTATGGACAACCAACTATCGTAGATAAATAACACTAAGAAGACCCCACAAACCCCTCCCCTTTTTTTCCCAAAACACAAAAAAAGAAAAAAGAGCCCTGTATATACAGCTAGCAGTAACTTTTCTTTTGAACAACAGAACACACGCACCCCCTAATCCTACTTCTAAATCTATAAGTTTTGTACTTTTGTCCACTACGGGACTTGAATCCACAACCTTAGGGAACCCAGGAGCACCTATTACACCGGATAGGCAGATACAGCGGGCCTTTAAGGCCCTTGGTCAGGTAGCAGTAACCAACCAGTAACCACATGTCTAGTATGAAAATATTGCTTAAAACCTGAATATCCAGGACAAAGGTTTTCTTCTGCAGGGGCTGCAACTAGCAGGAGCATTTTGATAAAGAAGTGGGATGGATAAGTGAATAATATTTGGAAAATATAATTCTCCTGTTGCTGCTCAGCGCCTTGCAACTAAAAAAAAAGAACCTTCGCCCAATTCTTAATACAATATAGGGTCCGGAGCCACTTTCCGGTCGCAAAGGAGCATAAAAATTCGGATCGAATTACATTGGCCTTATTTTGAGCAAAATAGCAAATAACATATTATATTATTTTTCAAGCTGAGTTAACATGATCTTTCAAGAGAAACTTAACTCCGAGTAAAAAATTGATATGAACAAGCTTTAATTAAAGAAAGCATTGCCACCTCCAAATTGGTCACAAACAACAGTCTCTTTTTTCCCTATCCTATAGAAATCTGAACTTTAAGTGACAAACTTTCAACATCACAAGTCAAATGAAGGTTTTTGGCTCCTGGGTTGTTTGTCTTTCAATTATACCAAGGATCTCAACGGCAGTTTGCAAGAAGCTGTATTAACTAGTTATTAACATAGTCGTTGATAATACAGCTTCGACACAAGTACCAAGTTACAATTTACAATATTATTTGGGAAATGGAGAGAATTGAACTCTCAGCTCCACAAAGAGCAACAGTTCAAAACTGTCTGTCAGACCATTTGACAACACTCCCAATGCAATTAAAGAAGGATTATTTAGCGGGTTGCCATGTCGCCCAATAAGCTGACAGTGTCATTACCCATAACCCTCTTTGGATGTTTCCCATGACATATTAAATATGTACACTAAAGTTACCTGAAGTCGTAGTCTGGGTACATGTGATATAAAGTGAGAATCAGATAGATCAACATCTTTCGGCTGGAATAAACATGAAGGAAAAAAAAACAAAATAAGGAAACTCTATCAGACTCTATGCCACTAGTCTAAACTTAAGTAAATCTAAGTTGCATTATCACCTGGATCTGCTAGAAAGATATCCAACCGGCGAGGAGGAGCCAGCATCAGGAGAGTTCCCAAGAAAATCAAGAATCTGTAGTGGAACGCAATTCCAATAAACTTTCAAGAGTCAGATCATAGGAACAAAGTTGTTTATGCAACCTATATGAACTAAGTAACTAACAATAAAAGCTATGTAGTTATCACGGTGGGAAATCAAATAGCGGTCAAAGTCCCTGATTTGAATAGCGATTATCGCGGTGGGATAGCGGTTTTTAATATTACGTAATATATATATATATATATATATATATATATATATATATATATATACACACATACATATACTGATATGCATACTTAAAGTCATAAAACATTAATTCAAAGCATTGTATACAACTTGGTACACTAATATAGTAAGTAGTAATATGGGAATCGACTATGGAGTGTAAGCTGTTGACGTCGAAGGAAAATGAAGGCCGGAGCTGCTGACGTTGAAGGAAGACGAAGGTGGGACTGCTTCGGGTGTCGTCAAAGAAGAAGGGAAAGAACGCGACAACTAGGTTTAATATTATATTGGGCTTGGACTCTCGGACATAAAGCATATGGGCTCAAAGGGCTGCCCAAAACAACTATAATCTGCCAAAAAAAACAAAAAAGTGCAAACCGAGAATAGCGGTTGATTTCCTATAAAATAGCGCCCGGATAGCGGAAATAGCGGCGATATTAGCGCCTCTGGTATTCCTCACCGCTTTGCCTAGGTCCGCTAACCGCTATCCCACTACTATTGACTGCATATAAGAAAACCAGTATTCATAGTCTTCTTGATGACTCTAGAGTTTAGACAGTATTGCAACCACAGCGAGATAATAACATGAGCCAAAAGGCCCAAAACAGCAAAGAGCTAGTTCCATAAGAAAGAGATGCATGACATTTTACAATCATGTCACGGGGTACATAATAACTTGCCCATTTAGAATTAAAAATTAGTTTCTTAAATCTGTATTTCTTATTATTTTACTTGAACAGAGAAAGTATGAGTAAAGTCCAGAAATTGCACCTCATTTTCCAAGCTGAGAGACAGCCTCTTATCTGTCCCAGTATGCTTGCCTAACAAAATACAAGAGAGATTTAAAAAAAATTATCCTTACATAAGAAGCAGAAAACTATCATTTAACACAAATTTTACTCACAGGAGTAAGCTTCGATGCATCCCTTGATGGTATGCTCTCCGAGATTTAGGTGATCTAGGAAAGCATTTATTCTGCGGAATAAGCAGCAGAAATAGTTCAACAGTGTTTTCAACAGAAAACCAAAAAGATGAGAAAATTAAAGAAATCCATCATCTGATGAGTTAAAATACCGGTCAAATGGGGTGTATTCCAAGTACTTCATGATAACTAATGATATCTATCCAATAACTTAAATATGAGCGGTTGTTTGAAAAGTTGCACCCTTGGAACTCAGTGATTCACTGGTATACAAAAGAGAACACAGCAGATAGTCAGAACTCAGAAATCAGGATCTAGTAACTAGAGATTCCCTGAAGCCACAATGGAAAATAGGCTATACAGTCTTATTAACATGCCAGCGACATATTAAACCATGGACACGACTAACTTCCTGTCAGAGAAACTTGGAACTCCTACAGTGTCTCAATGATTCATCATTGTACATAAGTACATTATATAGCAGATATCCAATACAGGTTACAGCCAGTTTTGTACTCAATTGATACAACTTCCAATCCAGATAAGGAAAAAAAAATCTTTGGCAGCTCCATCTTATTGTAGGCTTGTAGCACCCATAAAGCCTCTGTTACACCTTCGAAAACATGCTAAAAACGACAACGTACCTCTCACTCACAATTACATTAATGTATCTTGTAAAATTTTGGTAAGGCCAAGTGTAGGATGGAGTAGCATTTATCATTACCACCATCATGCACAAATTATGTCTTTACAGTCAATTACATCATGATGATGTTTCTGAAAAGTTACGAACACTCAAGAGTTGCAATAATCCTATGATATATGTATCCATTTTTAAGATTTTAAGTTGTAAACGTACAGGTTACAATAATCCAATATAAAATATCTATTATGAATGTTTGAATGATTATAGAGGGAAAAATGACCTTTTGACGGATAAATATATCCAAAATTCCAAAAGTAGAAGTAAAACCATAAGATCACTTGATCCAGAGGCCTAGAAATGAGTACAAATTTCATAGAACTGATATTGCAGATTTCATTTCTTCCTTTAACATCATAACCTCATTACAACTATAAACAAATCGAAATTTGAAAAACAAGTTTCTACAGTTATCAAATATATCCCTGAAAGTTTTTGAATCGAAATGGGGGCAATATTGCCCTCATTTCGCCTTAGGTAAAAGAAATTCTGTCCACAAGTGGAATACCTGAAATAGTTATGTCAAAAAACAATATAGTATATGTAATTTGCATTAGATCTGAAGAAATTTTCACCCAGAACACCTAAAATATAAAGTTAATACCGGTTCAGGTAACCAAAAATGTAGATCTACATATTAATCAAACGAACTCGCATAAGAACAGAAGGGAGAAACCGAAATTGCATAAAATCGTATGTAATAAACTACGCAATAACTTAAACAAATTAGTGATATTAGAACAGATATCGTATGAAGAGAATTTAGATTGAAGTTTCAGACGTACCTGGAAAATAATTTCAGAGAGAGAGAGAGAGAGAGAGAGGAGTAGGTAAGGAAGAGATGAAAACGATGAGTATGTATCGAAGGGGAAGTATAATTTTGTAGATAAGAACAAAACATAGAGAATGGGGATGGATGTTCCTTCATCTGACTGGAAAATTTGGGTATGAAACGTGGCAAGAGGTCCACGGTGGCGGGTGCATCCAACGGCAGAGGATCAACTCAGATTTCAACGTCTCTTATAGAAAGAGATATCATTTCAAACCCGTCCCAGTGTCGGCCAGGTAATTCTTTTCTCCAGAAAACACCCTCTATTGTAGAAGCTTGTACTTTGTGCACTAATATTTGTAATATTATCGTTTATTTAATAAAGTCACAAATTATGTGCAAGATCTCTCTTTTTTGGTTAATTAAGAGTTAATTACATCTTTGATCTTTGTAATTTACATTCATAATTTTTTTTTTTTGTTTTTATGATTTATCTTTTGTTTTTATGTTAGTTTAAATTCATTTAAAAAGACTAAAACACTTCTCTATGCTTAATTTATTTTTCTATTTTTAAGTTTTAATTATTTATAGGTTATTAATAAAAATTAAAAAATAATACATTTAAAAATTAGTAAATACTTATATCTTTACCTCCACTCAATATCTTTTACCACCACCTCATCACTGTCTACCATCATCGCACCACCGTCTACCACTATCTCCCTCAAATCTTACTTCACTACCTCATCACCACCTTCACCAAAATCTAGAAACTAGAAACAACTGAAAATGGATAAAAAAAGAAAACGGAAGTAGAGATGGTGAAGATGAGAAGAAAACCACAATCACATCTCACCATTCACAACCACTGAAAATCACCATCTACCACCAACATTGAACACCACTTGCTACCGTTTACCACTATGAAAAAGACAAGGCTCAGATTAGTGTTATCACCAGAAAAGATGAGATATGTAACACCCCGTAGTCCAAAGTCACGGTCAGCCTAATAACTTTGAAATCCAACTTTAAATCATGGTGAAAGGTATTAGTAGCTCATAACTTTGAACTTATAAGGTGTTTCAGATTTCATTCATCTTTTCATATGGGACAGGTTGTTACAAACTTCCCCTCTTAAACACGTGACGTCCCCGTCAGGCGTCAGATCGACATACCTAGAATTCATACCTCAGGAGATGCATGAGTTTCACACTCACGACAACCCGATGGACAATGGCTCTGATACCACTTGTAACACCTCATAGTCCAAAGTCACGGGCTAGCCCAATAACTTCAAAATCAACCTAAAACCATAATAAAATGTATTAGTAGTCTATAACTTTAAACTTATAAGGTGCTTCAAATTCCTTCATCTTTCCATATGAACAGGTTGTTACAAAATCAAATCAATGTTGTACTTTTTAAATACAAAGACTAAATATGAAATTTCATACAAACTATATAGACGAAAAGTGTATTTAACTCTTTAATTAAATAAACAAACAACAAGAAAGCTATAATTAATTCATTTATATACATTAGTTTAAGTCATTATTGTTAAATTTGCTGCTTATTTATATATTACAATTAAATGAGTTAAGTAATAATACAAGTGTATATAAATCTGTATTTTGAAATTAATAAATTATATTTCATTATTTTAAAAATAGAAAAATGAAAATAACTGAACTTACTTCTATGTCATATGGCGTTTGCATTTCGAATAATTGAAGACAACAAATTAGAAACACTAGCCCTTTTGTAACCAGCCTCCACAAGACACTAGTCCACGAACAAATCAATCTTCTAAATGAACAAACACAAAAATTTGCTTATGTGTCGTTCTTGTTCGTTTATATGTTCGGTTAAAATTTACGGACAATCATTAAACAATAATGTTTTGTTTTATACATTCGCTCGTTTATTTGTTCGGCTAAAGTTAAACGAACAAACACGAACAAGGTTCGTTCGTGATTATGCAGTCCGTTTACAACCCTACATGTATCCATTCCACACAACCCACCATCTTTGTTACCACATCATCTTCTCATTTCATCTCTCTTCCAATCCTCAAACACCTACATTCATCCCTTTTAACTCTTCTCAATTAAAAGAAAAACATTAAAAAAGTAGGGAGAGAGAAGAGACAGTGCACGAGTTAGTGAAACAGATGGCTTATCCCATCTCGTGGAGTCGTGGGTTAGGGGTGTGTGCAATAGTGTTCCCATAAACGGATGCCCAACCCACACCTCTCCCGTGGGTTGGATTCTCCCAGCCTCGAGAGTTTACTGTATCGATTAGATAACTACAAACATTATACAACCATGTTAATATCATATATGGTTAATCATATCACACTGTTACGTTATATCTTACTTTAATTATTTATTTCATCATTAACCTGTGTTCGCTTATCAACACATCAAATCCCAAGACCTATATATTTTATTAATTGTTATACAAATAATAAAACATAAAGGAATAAATTAATTTATATAAATTAAAAGAAAACTTGATTAATTAAAATAAATAAATAAATAAGCCGATTGAAAGGATTAGAGTTACGATGGCGGACCATGGTTTTAAAGTAAGTTCTCAAATTATAATTGTATTGTTAAAAGCAAAGATGTTACTTCTAATGACATGTATCTATACTATCTTATAAATCATTTATACCTTTTGTCTTAATCTCTTAATTTTAAGTAATTTAAAATTACAAATTTACCCTTAACAATAAACTAAATGGAAACTATTAAATAAAGAAACATTTGATGGAGTTAATAACAATCTTACATACCATATTAATAACTAAACCTTTCAAAATAAAAGTTATTTAAAAATTCAAACCAATATAAATTAACTTAATAGTTAAAAAAAATAATTAAGTCTTTTATATTTAATATTCTATCATATAATAAATATTTTGACTTAACTTTTAAAAATTGCGTAGCATTAAATCTAAATAACATACAATCTAAATTTATAAAAATTACTAGATTTTTTTAAGGGGTAATATACTTAAAATAAAATAAAGATAATATCAATACACTTGTTGAGTATTACTATTCATATGAAATTTTATTCATAAACGTTATATTGCGCTGGGTACAATACTAGTAATTTCATGAATTATGAATACTCAAAATTAATTTCAATATCAAGGTTAAAAAAAATACGCTACACATAAAGAGAGTTGTTCACCCAATCTTGTGAAAGTGACCAAATTAATTAAGCATATTTATTTTATTAAAATTTTCCCAATGCAAAAGAAACATATTATACCAATCAGAACATATATTTGATATAATCCTGATATTACGTGGATAGAATCATATATATAATTATATATGAATTAGTTGGGCGACTAAGGACAGCCATGGAAAATAGGTAATATTAACTACAACATTGATGTTTGACATGTGGCGGCTATATATACTTCAGTTTTATGTTTAACTTATTGTTTTTTATGTCAAGTAAACCAAAATATAGAAATTGTTATCTTTTTTACTAGCACAAGTGTAAAATGAAAATATCCTATGGTTTTCCATTTGTCATCAGATCTTAAATAATTGTACTTATCTCTCTACTAACAAAATCAAGACAACCATATCTAAAAATGATAACCACAAGATCCTAAGTTTTAAAAATATCAATCGTGTATTATGAATGAAAAGTTTAAATGTTAATGATTAATATGTATTTTTTATAAATACAGAAGGTTGATTATGTAATATAAGTTATAATTATCCACAATTCTTAAGACTGTGGTTATCATTATCCATATAAATAATAGAAAAAAAGAACTAATAAATTTCAAATATCATTATTTAGTAGATACGAGAAAATATTTATTTTCTTTTCTTTATTATAGTATCAATATGTCAATAATATGTTGGATAATTTATCGCGCATGCTCAAGATAAGTCCATAATGACTGTAACATTCTTTACTTTATTAGACTGATTATTTTTCACTTATGGAATTGATCGATTTACTAACTTCTAAGTTGTAACATAGCTTTAATGATATTGTACCTTCTGTTGATAAATCAATCTTACAAATAGAAGAACTGCCTCTCTTATTGTCATTTGCTATCATTATGAAGCATCATAAAATTATTTCAAATAATTTTTTTCCTTGATAATACGAAGGTAAATATTTAATTATGAATTTTTGAAACATTTATTTAACTTCTAAAAATATCATCATTGTACACTTTCAAATCAAATGGGATCATATTTACTTATTTAGTTTACTCCTAATTAATAATGGCAAGGAGCAACAACTTGGTTAAAGAAGTAGGAGAAGACGGTATGTAACTGCGATGTGTATAATTTATTTTTCATGGTCAAAACTCAAATGTAATCTGACATTATTTATTTATAAGAAGGTCACCAACCAACCCAACAAGATGGTCATCACTTGTACTTTAGCCTAAAGTTTTACCTAATCCTTTAAATTATATTTTACATTATTGATTTGTAACTCTCGCACACAAAGATAAATTTTATGGGCCATGATAAAAAAACTTCTTTAAAATATGTTTACATGGTTCCATGTACGTTATAATAAATCTTTTGGTCTACAATATCAATGTGAATTTTAAGATATTATTCTTTATATAAAATTGAGAGTTCAAGTCATATTATATATATATATATATATATATATATATATATATATATATATATATATATATATATATATATATATATATATATATATATATATACACACACACACACTAGTATAGTACCCGCACTAATACAGCGACGACGAATAGTTTTGTTCGACAACTTGTTCATTTTAATTATCTAGTCATTGAATCTTGTATATGTTTATAAATTTAGGTTATAGGTTATTCAAATTCATAAGTTCTATTTATTTATATTTTTTAATAATTAAGTTAAAATATTTATTATGTGATAGAATATTTATAAGGAAATATTTAGTTGTTAAAATATTTTATAATATTTAAATTTGTTGACATTGACTTGATGTTTTATATATTTTTTTTATTATGGAAGGTTTAGTTTACAAAAATTGTATATAAATCTCATTACCTTGTAATAATTGTTTCATTTAACAATTTTCATTTAGTTTGATAAGAGGGTAAATTAGTAATTTAAAATTATATATATATAGGGGAGTGTTAATGCGATAAGTCTTTTTTTGCGAGAAGTGCGAGAAGGAATTTCATTCACTGATTGGTTGTTGATCTCGTGGTTCACATTAATCCTAATTTATATTTTTATTTAATTAAAAAAAGCAAATTAGTGAAAAAAGATTTCTCCTCTCCTCTCTGAAATTAATATTTCACTCTCCAGTTAATTTTTTTGCAGGTTTTTAAAATGTAATTGTACTTTATTATTAATATGATGATGTTCACTGCTGAACATAAGTACTTTTACTTTATTATTAATACGATGTTCACCACTGAACCTAACATATAATTTATAAATTTTTCGTGATACAGTATTCATTAGTGAATATATGCACATCTAACCATTATCGAAAACATTAATAAACTTTTCTAACCGTAAAATTGGTAGTTCGCTAATGAGCAAGTTACATACATAATACCAATATTTTGAAAGTTCTATAATGACCCAACTAAAAACCCATTTATTTTCACAAAAGTTCACGCATAAAACCAACTTAAATCCACTAGTATCTTGTTGAATTGTGTGTTTATGAATGAATAACCATAAAGAAAAAAAACAAAGTCTTATTTGAATAAAGATTTACATTCATAAAAAATTAATAGAGTTTCAGATAAAAAGACAAAAAACAGAGCAAGATGGAAGCCCATTCAAACTAAAAAACAAGATAAATGATTCTCGTAATTAACTCAGCAACCAAAAGCCGCAATAACACTTGAAAATAACTACAAAACAAAATCCTTAAAAATTATATGAAACATGCTAGCTCTTGAACAGATTGAAAAAGATGGCGGTAGTTTGCTTTTCATATTGTTGAAATCCTTTTGCTAGGTGGCGGCCTCGATGGTGGTGATGGTGGTATGACATCGCCGAGCAAAAAACTAAATCAAAATAAGAAGAGAGCCGATAATGGTGGTGGCGGTGATGGAAACAACAGAGATGGCGGCAGATGACAAGGCGGAGATGATGAGGAGAGGGCAAGGCGGAGATGGAGACAAATGGCATCCTACATCTGCCGGTCGCTGGTGGTAGTTCTTGGTGGTGATGCGACGGCAAAAAAATGGACATACAAAAGAATTGCCGGTTGAATAAACATTTGATTATAGAAGGAAGGGTATTATGGGAATCATTTAGGAAATGCAAAATTGATTATAACCCACGACTTCTTCCAGCCATCTCAAAACCCCCTTTTTTTAATTTTTTTACCTCTTAAATCTTTAAATGACCATAACTATTTCAATTTTTATAATTTGAGCAGAAAAAATTATATCAATCTATATATTTTTTAATATTTTTTAAACGAGACCACTCTTCCTATATTTCTGAAAAATTTATTTTTGACGAAAATGATGAAAACTGGCTGACTGCTATAGATATGAAAGTGATGACGAAAATGATAAAAATTGGTAGCTGTTATAGATATGAAGGTGATGACGAAAATGATGAAAACTGGTTGACTGTTATAGATACGAAGGTGATGACGAAAATGATGAAAATTGGTTGACTGTTATAGATACGAAAGTGATGACGAAAATGATGAAATATGGTAGTTGTTACAGACGAAAATGATAAAAATTAGTAGTTGTTATAAACGAAAATGATGAAAACTGGCTGACTGTTATAGATATGAAAGTGATGACGAAAATGATGAAAACTGGTAGTTGTTATATATATGAAAGTGATGACGAAAATGATGAAACCGACTAATTGTTATAGATATGAAAATGATGACGAAAATGATGAAACTGGTAGCTGTTATGGTTATGAAAGTGATGACAAAAATGATGAAAATTGGCTGACTGTTATAGATATGAAAGCGATGACAAAAATGATGAAAATTGGCTGACTGTTATAGATATGAAAGCGATGACAAAAATGATGAAAACTGGTAGCTGTTATAAATATGAAAGTGATGACGAAATTGATGAAACTGGTAGCTATTATGGATATGAAAGTGATGACGAAAATGATGTATACTGGCTTACTGTTATAGATATGAAAGTGATGACGAAAATGATGAAAACTGGTAGCTGTTATAGATATGAAAGTGATGACGAAAATGATGAAACCGACTAACTTTTATAGATATGAAAGTGATGACGAGAATGATGAAAACTGACTAACTGTTATATAGATGAAAGTGATGACGAAAATGATGAAAACTGGTAGTTGTTATAGATACAAAAGTGACGACGAAAATGATGAAACGACTAATTGTTATAAATATGAAAGTGATGACAAAAATAATGAAATTATTAGTTGTTATATATATATGAGTGTGATGACGAAAATGATGAAACTGGTAGCTGTTATAGATAGGAGAGTGATGACGAAAATGATGAAACTGGTAGCTGTTATTTTCTTTCAGCAGTCGAAAATGATAATTTTCAAAACAGCTACCAGTTTTCATTATTTTCTTCATCACTTTTGTATCTATAACAGTTAGCTAGTTTTCATCATTTTTGTCATCACTTTCATATTTATAACAGCTAACAGTTTTTATCATTTTCGTATTCACTTTCATATCTATAACAGTCAGTCAGTTTTCATCATTTTCGTCAAAATAAAATTTTCAGAAATATAGGAATAATGATCTCGTTTGAAAGAGGATTAAAAAATGAGTAGATTGGTATAATTTTTTTGGTCAAATTCTAAAAATTGAAATAGTTATGGTCATTTAAAGATCTAAGAGGGAAAAAAACAAAAACAAAAAAACTTTGAGATGGCTGGAAGAAGGTGCGTGAGTTTTAATCAAATTATGCATTTCTTATTTTGCTCTTTTAAATGAGTGGTTGAGAATAGGCCTTTAGGGACTTTGTTTACGAAATAGGCTTTGTTGATTCTTACCCTACTAGGAGATATGTGTCTCTTTACCTAAAAAAGACAACGAAATACCAACACATCTAACAAAATAAAATTCATTCTCTTATACTGGATGCAATTTATAAAATATTATGATTCGTATACAACAAAATTATATATCTATATTATCTATATGTAAGGCACGCAAAATTTCCAAAAATAACCATAAATTAAGTCTTAATTAACCAATCACAACCTTCAATTTCAAAATTATTCCATTCTCAAAACAATTTTGGAAAGATTAAAAATCGTGGATATGAGTAATTTGAATTTAATTTTAAATCTATTGGGAGGGGGTTGGATGAAAATTGTGAGGGGGTTTTAAGAAAATATGAGGGGTTTTATAAAAATTGTATACTAATGTAATTAATTATAAGTTATTTATAAATTATGTTTAGTAACTTGTGATATATTTTATTTAGAGAAAAAATAATTATATATTTACGACCGTCTCATTTTTATCTACGTTTTGGTATAAATTTTATTGTAATGTAATATGACACTTTTTTTTGAAATTGGTATATTCTCATCACAAATGTGATATTTCATTTACTGCATTATTTTTATTTGAAAATTTTAATATCTCAAATATACTTTCGAAATACCCGTGTATGCACGGGTCTATAAACTAGTTTACAATTATTTGTTATGCATAATTATACAAATAAGCTCTCATTTATAAAACTACTCATGATCAAAGAGGTCCGAATTACATGCCAAACAACATTTCCCTCCTATGATCTCCATGTTATTTAGCATGAAATTGTCATGCAAAAGACAATTTTTATTTTTAGGTTTCTTTTAAATGTTTTCCTTCTTCTAATACCAAAATTATAGTGTTTTTTCTAGAATTATACGAAATTTGTAATTTTATGTTTGTTAAAAGGTATATAAACAATTAAAGCAGGGGTGAGTAAACACTAGACATTAAAAAAAAAAAACCCAAATTAGATGACCCTATTTAGAACCAACGCTCCGGTTTTATTTTTGTTTTATTTTTTTTTTGAAAAATCGAAGTTTGTGGTTTGGTCTTAGTTTTGCACTACAAATAAAAAGGGTATTATGCGTAACAAATGTCGCTTCAAAAAGTCGCCCATATTACCTTTTGGGGTGACAATGTGGCCTCTATTACTTCGTCGTTGTTGCCGAAAGCTTGCACCTATTGCATGTCGACTCTATTACATGAAGTCGTTGCTATAAGTGTCGCCCATATTACCTGTTGACTCTATAAGGCTATGCGTTATGGGTTACCTTAAGGTAACCCTTACCCGATGCCACATCAGCGCACATCATTTCTCATCCTTTACCTTTCTCCTTACCCAATTATCAAGTTTCACCTTACCTTAAAACTATCTCCATTTTTTTATTAATATATTAAAATAAAAAAATATGTGTTGAAGTGTGATTGGTTGTGAGGGGGTGGGGGTTGTGAAAGTTTCCATCGAGTTCTGCAACCCGATTCTCCTACTCGAAATGCTTACCCAAAATCAAGTTTTGGTGTTCCTTGGGGTACTCGCCGTTACCCGAAGGCCTTCGGGTCGACCACAACGTGTGGTCTTATCTTAGTAGCTATTGTTCATATATCTCCTGTCACTTGAAGTCGATGCTATTACTCCAGATAAATCCTTTTTATAATATGTAATAATAATACTTTTATATCCAGATTTAGACAATTAATTTACATATATTATATAAAAACCCGTCAATTTCTACAACCAAATCCGAAAGATAATATTTGTTTTAGGTAATTTTTTGTTATACAAAACAAAGTCTAACGTATCAACATAAACTATGGTTCATCATCGTTGTCGCCATTCTCGTTTCCCGCATTCTCCGACTAGTTATCACTTTGAGGCGCTAACGATCGGAATATCTCCACAATTCTTGCAGTTACGCCGGAGTACTAATAATAGCTTCAATCTCCGGCTACAAAATAAATAAAATAATTACATTAATTATTAAACAATATAAGTAAAAACAACTAATATGAGTCTTTCAAGTAAATACAAACCGTTATAAGTAAATATGACACATGTCTAACAATTTTCATCCATTACAAGCAATCATGATCATATCAACCAAGCATAACCCACTACAAGTAAATATATATTATACTAACACATTATGACCCGTAACAACTAAAATAACCCATTAACAACGGAAAGTTTCACAGGAACTGAAAGACACCTACCCATTACGACCCGTTACAACTAAAATAACCCATATATACTCATTACGACCCGTTACAAGCAAAAATGAGTTCCACGTATCATTTATGAGTTCCACGTATCATATCAACCGACGCTTCACTCTCGCTGTCGCTAGCATAATCGGACAATGCCATAACCGGCATCACCATTGTCGGCCACCACCACCAACTGTTGCCCTTCACTGTCTTCACATTCATTGTCATCTCCCTTTGTCCATCGTCTCCATCACTACCCTAACCGGCCACCGCCTTAACCTTCCACGTCTCCGCTGTCTCCCTTTCCCGTCTCTGCCTTCACCCATCCCATTTCCGCCATTGCCGTTCACTACCGCCCATCATTGCCTTTCACCGCCTCCACTGCCATCACCCTTCACTGACTCTGCCTCTTCCATCGTTGCCCGTCATCGCCTCTATCACCTTCGCCTTCGCCTCCGCTGGCATTGCCCTTCACCACCTCACCGTCGCCGATGTCGTCCTTCACCGCACCCGCCTCTGTTGTCGTCACCCTTCACTGCGCCCGCCTTTGTCATCGTCGCCCGAGACCGTATCTGTCTTCCTCGTCTACGAGCCAGTCAACTTGTGAAGGTGAGTCGATTCCGTCACCGTCTATGCCCTAGAAATCTCATTGTCTTTTACATGAACCAAACAAGAAATTTGATTGGATTTGAAAGGCCAGGGGATTTGAAATCCCAAAAGTTTTGGAATCCTTAAAATTTCAAGTACATAAACCAAACACCCACTAAATACCGAACAACAACACCTTGTTGATTTGTATAGACATAATTCTAGAAAGAAAAATGGTGTTAGAAATTTGCCGTTATAACTAGGGGTGTACGTTCGCATGGATCGCTTTGATCCGAGCCGATTGAGTAAATTTAATTGGATTTCGGTTTTGAAAAGTGCGAACCGATCAATCCAAACAATCTTAAGATCTGAACCAAACCATTCAAATTACAATTCGGTTGGATCAGTTTTTACAATTCGGTTTTCATTCTTACATAAATACATGTTTAGAGAGTCGGGATATTTCCAAAAACTAGATTCGATACGTATACTATTGAAATCATAATATAGTTGTCCAAGTTACAATAACTAGTGAGGTTTTGTGGCTTTATAAATATTTTAATTATATATAATAAGTTGTAAATAAACATATACATAACACGCATGGATTACTTTGTCCCACTAGTGTTATATATATATATATATATATATATATATATATATATATATATATATATATATATATATATTCTTATTCGGCTTTTTCGGTTTAAATTATAGTAACCAGAACTAAACCAAAATCCATAGTAATTATTCGGTTTTGATCAAACCTGATCCAAAAACCCGGAATATCCGAACCAAATAGTCAAATCCAAAAATTTTCAGTTTAATAATTCGGTTTTATCCGATCAGTAAACTCCCTAGTTAGATCCCCACATGCCAGATACACACAATTACACAAATACAGAATCACGGATTGGTGTGTTCAAATAAGGATTTATTTTTAAAAATAATAAAGGTAATATAGAAAAACATAATATTGGATTAGTATAAAATGGCAGAAGCCTTGTACATCTTAAGGTAAGAAAGAGGAAACTCTAGACTTTAGAGAGAGATGTATACGAATTTGAATGAACGAATAACTGAATTTCAGCCCTGCAAATCTTTTGTGAAAAAAGACTGCTATATATCTTAGCTTTCAACATATGCGATTCCCTTCTTGTAAGTTTCATATTTCGTTCTTCCTTTCGCTTTGCTTTTAATCTTAGTTTCTCTCTTATGCCTCCCTTTTCATGTCTTCAGAATCGGCTTTGTGTCCCTCGATAGAAAACAATCTTTTTATCCATCAGCTCGGTAATAATCACTTATTTCAGTTTTTCTTTTTCGTTCAATTTGAAGTTCTTGTATAGCCCCAGTTTTTTTTTTTTTGACAAGGAACATCAATCTTTCCTCTCTTTTTATCTTTCTTGTTCACCCTGTCCCCGAAGAAAAGTTGTGTTCTCGATTTTAACGAAAGAAAGGGGAGAGGGTTTTGGAGGGAGATAAAACTTTAATCCTGGAAAGGTAAGGGTTTTTTTCCCTCTCCTTTATGTTTCCAGATTAACCTTTTCTGGGTAGTAATCTTCTTATAATTCCAGTTCATTAGAATGATATTTGAGGTCGGATTGATAAGGGTTTCTGTTAATATGAGTTTCTAGGTTGAAGGAAACCTAGAAAGCTGATTAGTCTTATCTTTTATGTGTTCAGGATTACTTGGGATAAGTGGAACCAGTTAAAGATTTTGATTATTTTTTTTTGTCGGAATTCCCCAATTTATTTCCGTGAAACTGATTGTGGTGGTATAAAAATGGGGGATCATTTCGTGTTTCTGGTTGATCGGTTGCTCACTGAGTCCACATTAGAGGCTGCAATTGAAAGCAGAAACCCCTCATATCCGTTAGCTGCAGCTGATGAAACAGTGATTGATTGTTCTTCTGATATGGATCCTGCAGCTGTTTTTACTCCTAGAAAACTGGTTGAATGTAGGATATGTCAGGATGAAGATTTTGATTCGAATATGGAGACTCCTTGTTCTTGTTGTGGTAGCTTAAAGGTTGGTTTATTCTGCCCAACTGCCTTTTAGGGGGTGTTTGGGATTTCTTTTTATAGTAACTTATGCGTTTTATGTTTGATAATCAACTTATTGAGAATAGCTTATTTCAACACCTTTGTAAACTTGTGATTTTGACTGTTATTCAATCTTCAATGTCAAACTGTTTACTTTTTCACCCTCAAATAAGCTGATATGTATATGCACATCCAATAAGTGCTTTTAGAAAACGCAGTAAATAGATAAGGCGTTTAATTAAGCAATCCCAAACACCCTTAAGCATATGAGTTGTTAATGGTTTACACCATAACTTTTAAGTCGATTTTTAGCTTATTTGGGCCATATTCATGGAGAAAGTAGTTTTCACTATAATTAAGGAGAAGATAGTTAATTTAATTGGTTAATATTTTCAGTTCAAGATGGACACGTATAAAAAAGTTGGGTTACGGTTATGCTTCTGGAGGTTTCTATTTTAGAAGTTCCTTTGGTAGGCCTTGCTATTTTCTTTTGTTTCAAAATTTCGGTTGTCAGATGACTAATTGACTATTATTATATGTCCTTTTTGGTATTTGATACGAGGAAAAGTGGTTTATTGATGCTAGATCCTAATGTGTCATCGATTTCACATAATTTAACTGTAAATAAAATAACACTGAAAATTTCAACCTGAAAGGCTAATTTCACAACCTCATATCCGGTTTTACTTTTGTAGTATGCTCATCGCAGATGTGTTCAAAGGTGGTGTAACGAGAAGGGCAATATCATATGTGAAATATGCCACCAGGTAGGCTTCTTTGTCTTTGTTTTCCGGCTTTAACTTTTCTTTGGTAAACTAATATAACATGTGTAAAAGTCCCTATAAGGCTGTAATAATATTCTTCTGGATATGGCTACTTGCAGCAATTCAGGCCAGGGTATATAGCACCACCACCTGTGTTCCGCCTAGGAGGTATTCCAGCAAATTTCAGGTAAATAAACCATTATTTAAAGCTCTTGACTTTCAAGGTCAAATTTATTCGACTTCTAAAGTCAAACCACACTCTTTTGTTTTTGTTATCAGGGGACATTGGCAGATTGCCAGGAGGGATATGAATTATAGTCCTCAAATAATAACCATTGTTTCTTCTGAAAATAATTTTCCGGATGAAGAATATACAGATTCCACTGCCAGAAGCATATTATGTTTCCGTTCAGTTGCTGTCATTGTAATCTCTCTTCCTATTAACACCCACACACACAGACTCATGCTCACTTCTGATTTTGTAACATTTTTCTGTTTTCGTTTGCAGTTTATGATTCTCTTAATCTTGCGTCACACACTACCCATATTTGCAAATGGAGTGAGCAATTACTCTTTACCAATGGTAATGGTGAGAAAACTCTATCGTAGTCATCTTTCTGTTCATAATGTTCCAAGGAAAAGATACAATTTTTGACTTTTTCAACTCAATAAGAGCATCATTCATCTTCGAAATTGTGGATGGGTCGTATTCTTGAATCTTGCCTTTAGACCTATATTCAAATTTGCAACAGTAGAATAGATTGAAATTCTGCAGCAATAAACTAGGAACAGTAAACATAAATCTTTGTTTTCAAATAGTGCCAGGTTGGAAATCAAGATTTTTATGTATGAAGGAACATATATGTGTATTAACCCCTACTCCCCCGTTTGTGACAGCTATTACTCATAAGAACTTCAGGAATTATTCTACCAATCTACATCATCTTAAGAGCTTCTACAGCTTTTATACATCGGCGACATCAGCTGGTGAGTATTAAGTCGACACTGGTCAAGACAGGTTGCGTAATAAAACCGGTCGGCTTGGATTGGCCAGGCCAGCATTCGTCTACTTTTTTTTAATTCTATACATGATTATAAAAAACTATTATATCAGAAAAATATTTGATTCTTTTTTAATAGACAGACTTGGGAGGTTGAAAAACTTTGAAGTGACTATCATTCTATGAACCTGAACATTTCACTTTGAGCTAGGTTTCCAAATTAAAGATAAACTCCAAGCGAAATCGACTAATTGTTATTGTGTTGGCAATTGTTAGGCGGCATCTAATGCATCAACATCATCTATCTCTTCTTCTTCTTCTGATGATGATGATGAGGAAACCGGTTCAGCACCTTCGCAGCATCAACCATAGATGGATCATGTTAATTTACCATCTTTAGCTTGATTTGAACCGTGAGTTAGGTTTTCTTGAAGGTGGTGCCCTAATTGGAACACATGCAACTCTTTATTTACTGCATGCACCCGTCAAGGTTAGATCTGTGTTTACTGGTTTATTCATGATGCTCTATATATTATGGCTATCCACAAGTTGTATGCATGTACGGGAGTTTTATGTAGAGTTTGTTTAAATGGCTTTCTATATGTACTAAGGGACAAGTTTTTTATTTTTATTTTTTATATGGGTTATATGTGTAAGTATTTTTATATGCATCTTTTGTCGGCTGTTAATATAGCTTTCTAAATGGTTACATAAAGGGAGCATTAAATTCCTTGTTTTCATACGTTTCTGTTATGTTACAATCAACATCGTTATTGAATTTGACATTTCCAAATGTGGAAAAAGGAAGTTGAATCCCTTGAACAGCTGGACCTTTTCAAACAACTAGCCTGGAGTGGACTCATTCTGCTTGGCCTTATGAACTTTGAATGTAGGTAGAGATTTGGAGTACCTGCAATGTAAAACACGGTCGAAAGAGAAAAAACATGAATTGACATACGATGTAGGGAATTTCAAGCCAGCTTTATCTCCTTCTGGCTTCTAATTGTGATTCTGATTTTAGTCGCTTCTTTTTTTATCTAATCTATCTAGTAAACGTGCGAGATGCCAATACAAGTGGTTGCTCGTTTAATCGGAATATTATGTTGGTGATTTTAAAGTCAATCGGTCATGCTAACATAATGAAGTTTACGGATTATCAACGTATTTCATATCTTGATTTTAGACATATTAGGAGGTGTAGAGTATACACTTCGAGTTTGATTTTGGTTTTGACCCAATGGCGCCCCCTTGCCTAAAAACTTTATTTATAAAAAAAAAAAGTAAACATTATTGAAATTGTTTTCCTGCTATATTTTTATGGATAATTATCATACTTACTTTCGAAATATTTATTGATAATTAGCACAAACCGCCGTACTATAATTATAGGAGAGAATCAGTCTTTTAAACTGATTGATCTTATTTATGGTAATTATAAGGTTTCAAATTCTATATAAATGCATATTTCGTGGTTTCCTATTAGTGCCTTGATCTAAGCTGTCATTGAAGGATTCTAAATTTCGTGTGACCCAAGCAATAGGATCAAAATATCAGATTCGGATAGTTTTTGTTCGATCTTTCAAACAATTCAGATTTACATACTTTATTCCTCTCAAACTCCGACATATATGCTATTCATGGGTAGAATAGCGTTAATGCTATTAATTTACATTAACGACCAAGTGAAAACAGAAAAGGATATTTAGATGTTTATCGTATAAAAGTAGAAACATTGGTAGACACGTTGTTAGAAGGATCAAACATTTGTCTTGGATAACCTACGTATGCGGAGGAGATGCTAAAGAAATATCAAAAAGAGAGAGCTGTGGGCATAAATGTTCTATTGAATTTTCTTCTATCGCACTCGTACGTGAATAGAGATATTTATTGATTGAGTAAATGCATGAATACGACGTGTTCCCTACGCAAAATAATAATAATAATAATAAGTCACAGGACCTGCGATGTTACCTCATTTTACAACGTTGATCAGTGCCACACATCATCCAATCTAAAGTCAACCAAGAAAGATCTTCCACAACCATGGCAACAATAATTGAATCGTCAACGTCTTTCTTGCTTCTCCACAGTAACTACTTGAAGTGGCTGGTACACAATCAAAACCCACAAATTTACCACTTTTTATATTTCTGATTATTTATATTAATATATTCATATCTATAAGTACAAAAAAAATATCCAATACGGGGTACAAGTAATCAAGCGTTGCGTACACCTTGTAAAGCTATCGTGCTACCACAAATAAATACCCTTCATAACCAGACACTGCAAATAAATATACTGTTCTTTTTTTTTTTACTTCATCATCTTTCTTGACTTGCCTGAGCTTTTTCCGGCGAGAGTTGGGATACTCTGTTCGTTTCTGAAGAAATTATCAGGATCTACGGCCGTCTTAATTTTCACCAATCTTTCAAAATTTCCCATGAAATACTTCTCGCCGTAAACCTCACCTTCGCTGTAACTGTTCTTGCTGTCTCTACTCATCACGCCGATGTCAAGATCCCGATAATTCAAGAATGCGCCTCTCGGATTCTTTGATACAAATGGTGTCATGAAATCGTACATAACTCTGCTTTGATTCAAGTAATCTTTCTCCAATTGGGGATCAAAATCGTTCCAGTTTATGGAATATTGGATTTTGTAAAGGTTGCCGGCGCGGTGAGGGAATGGAGTTGCGTCTGCCGGAATCTCGTACATTCTCCCCCCGTACGGGTTAAAAACGAAGCCAAGTTTCCCCAATTCAACCAATTTATTGAAAATCGATGTAAACCCAGATTCTGTTATTGGGGTTTGTACATAATCGGACTTTCGTTTTCCGAAGTTAACATTGTCAGAGTGGCGGTCTAAGAGGATCTCCGGCGCCGTCGTGTTTAAATCGAAGTTAGCCCAGTAAAGTACCGACTGAATCCAGCTTACTTCTATGCAATCTTCCTTCTTTAAACCCAATTCAGGGAAATTTTTGTCCATTAAAGCTACCAATCTGTCGGAATCACCCAAAAAATGTGCTATAAACGAAGCTCGGCCGGTTTTCTGGCGGTTCACCGTCACCGGTTGTAACAAAACTCTGATAAATAAATCATCGTCGATGGTTGGCATAATCGACTGCCATTTATAAACGAGTTCCGACGCGTTTTCTGCCTGAGTTTTCATAATCCTGAAAACGGTGTTAACCTCCGGCACCGGAACTAATTTAATGGTGTAAGATAGTATAACGCCGAAACTGCCACCGCCGCCGCCGCGTATCGCCCAGAAAAGATCTTCACCCATCGATTTCCGATCCAAAACCCGGCCGTTAACATCAACAATCCGGGCATCAGTCACGTGGTCAACGGACAATCCGTATTTACGAAGCATTGTTCCATAACCGCCACCGCTTAAATGCCCACCGACACCAACTGTCTGACATACTCCGGCAGGGAATCCGTGAACTTTACTCTTTTCATAAATCCTATAATAAAGCTCTCCCAACTGTGCTCCTGCTCCGACCACCGCAGTTTCATCGGCAATATTAACATCAATCGACCTGAAATTGAACATATCGAGGATGATGAAATCAGGCTCCGATGAAATATACGAGATTCCTTCGTAGTCATGACCGCCGCTACGAATCTTAATCTGAACACCGACTTTCTTAGCACAAAGAACGGTGGCTTGCACTTGGGATTCGGTTGTGGGAGTTATAATAACAGAGGGTTTAGGGGTTGAGGAGGTGTTAAATCGTCGGTTTTTGATGTAAGCTTGGAGGACATCGGTGTACTCGGAGGTATTGGCGGTGGCGCTGTAGACGATGGAGGAGAGATCGTCGTCGGAATCCGGTGATTGTGAAGGTAAGCATTGAAGAAACGATTGGTAAACGGAATCGGGATCCATGGCTGCATTTGTGAATGAGAAAAAGAGAAGAAGAGTGAGGAGGAGGGAAGTAAGCATAATTATTAAGGAATTCGGCTTCATAATTGGTTGATTATAATAAAGTGATAAACAGAGGAGGGTTGGTATTTATAGAGAAGATCGATGTTTGCGCGTTATAAGACTTTTTGTCTGTCGCTCCCCACATGGGTGGAGGGATTTTGAGGTCGTCTCGTCGGTAATGGCGGAAGGCAAAACGTGGAAGTTTCTTGTATGCAAGTATCAGATACTTGTAAACGCTTTAAGAAAGCGATACTGGAAGAGGATGAGGAGGAGGAGGATTACCTACGTTTGTAAAAGGTCACTTATCATCATCCTTCTAGTCGGTAAAAAATTTGTTTAATCTCCGTCAAAATTTGTATTATTATATTTGATAACTAGTTTATTGACCCTAAACCCTAAACCCGTACACGCACGGGTATTTCGAAAGTATACTTGAGATATTAAAAATTTTAAATAAAAATAATACAATAAATTAAATATCTCCAAAAATTTACATATAATTCATTAAACCCAAAACAACCAATAATCTAATTTGAAAGTGCATGTATTATCTGATGTCATTTTTAATAAATTCAAATATTGAAGTCAATCAAATAATAATTTCGAACTGAAAACCGACTCAAATTTCTAAACACATCTATTGCCAATATAATTTTTTCACCATCATAAAAGATCTCTAAATTTAGATTTTTAAATATATAATATATCATCTTTTAATGATACATTTTATTTAAACCATATTTTTAATAGATGTTTCATACATCTTTCTAATAACACTGAAAATTCTTTAAAATCAATAACTAAACACTTTGAATAAAATACTCAAGTTGACCTCTCGGCTCATCACCATAATCTCAAAATAACCACTCAGCTAAACAAAAAATTATCTACCAATTACTATTAATGGATAACAAAAAATTACGAATATAAGAATTCTAAAAAAGTGTCATATTATAATAAAATTTATACCAAAACGTAGATAAAAATAAGACGATCGTAAATATATGATTATTTTTTCTCTAAACAAAATATATCAAAAGTTATTATACATAATTTATAAACAACTTATAATTAATTACATTAATATAATATTTTTATAAAACCCCCTAACATTTTCTTAAAAGCCTCCACATATTTTATAAAAGCCCCTTACAATTTTCATGTAGCACCCTTAAATTGAGATAGAATTGAAATGATTATAGGCATCTTTCTAAAATTATTTTGTAAAATTGAAGGATTTTGAAATTGGAGGTTTTGATTGGTTAATAGATTTGATTTAATAGTTATAAAAGGAAAATTTGCAAGCCTTTTATATATAGATAATATAGATATAAACTAGTCGAGTTTTATACTAGTTGAAGCTGTCTGATTTAAAATTTTAAAAATATTAGCTCATTCGAGTTTGTAATTTGAGATTTGAGCTTGGCTCGCGAAAGATTATATAAAACTTGTGATAAGTTCGTTAAAACTTGTTAAATTATATAAGCTTTTTGAAAGGATTTAATTCACTAAAATGTATCTAAGTTGTCACGTTTTGCTATTACGTGTATCGAAATTTAAAAGTTTCTATTATGTATACCAAACTTTTAATTTGTTGCTATTGTATGTATCATTGTTACATAAAAAAGTAAAATTTACAAATTTAGTACATATAATAAAAAGTTTAATACAAAAAATAGCGATAACTTAAAAGTTTGATACATACAATTAAAATTTGTTAAGTCCAATATATACAATAGTAAAACATGACAACTTGAATATATTTTGGTAATCTAAACTCTTTTTAAAAGTAATTTTAATTATATAGGTAATAAATTTAAGCAATTTAGATTTCAATTTTATTTTTTTAGTTTTCTTATTTAATGATATAAAAAACATTTTGAATTTTGAATTTTCTTCATTTTCAATGATTTTAAGATATGTGTAATATAATTATTTATGTAATAAATAAAAGAATATATATATATATATATATATATATATATATAGGGGAGGGTTCATGCGAGAACCGTTGTTAGTACGAAAACCGTGAGAACCAATCTCAGCCGTTCCTTGGATTTGTGAAGTATCATGGATGGAGAGCGTGGAGGGATAAGGTGTGGCAGGGTGCATGTGAGGAATTCATGGGTGGGCAATTACATTGAAGGAGGGGGAATTGGACGGCTTAGATTGGTTCTCGCGCTAACAACGGTTCTCGCATGAACTTTTGTCTCTCTCTCTCTCTATATATATATATATAAATATATAGAATAAAATGAAATTTTAATAGATTTTACATGTTATGATTTAACAAGTAAAAGAATAAACTAGAAAGATTAAAAACTAAACATGTATTTATATTTTCTTATTGTAAATTATTAACCTGTTTTAGTTTTGGTGTTTTATTACAGTTGTAAGACTGAGTGTTGTACCTGAAAGATTCCATGCGGGTAACCAAAAGATTGGCGAGGGTACGGCGGGAACACCATTTCCGCCCTCGAGGGTAAACGTGCGGGTAGATGAAAGCGGGTATATACACCCGAGAGAAATCTTTCAACCCCCACCCCCCACCACCCCACCTTCATCCAATCAAACTTTGCCTCATTTATTATATATATATATATTTTTTTAAATGAAAAGAAAAGGGGAAAGATGAAAGATATGTACAACACTAGTTGAGGGTAAGGAAAAGGGAAGGGAAAGAAAGCTGATGTGGCTGAGAGTAAGAAAAGATGAAAGATGGGTATAACGCTTAGCCTAAGACTAACACATCAATTTTCATAGCTTCTGCATCAGTTTTAAACGGACAACAACCCCATCTTGATATATTATTTTCGTTATTTCCATAAACGCTAGTCAGCATACTAATTTATTTTCTTTTGTTTTACTCTTACTTTGAGTTGATTTTGAGCCCATTAATCAATATTGACTTAACTATGTTACCTTTCTTATACATCCAAAAGTCCATATTACCTGGTATCCTTTTTAATATATTTTTGTTACCTATAACTTATATCAAAATGAAGAGAGATCAAATTATCCTTCATTTGGTTAATAATATGTATCAGAAAATATTAAATTGGAAAAGAAAGTAATTAACTCGTGACCATAGAACCAGGAATTCATTACTATTGATTTGTCTTCTTGTAATTGTCAAGATGATGGAGATAAGGGATTACAGAGACACATGTTGCACAAATCCACAAAGAAGAGTTTAAGATATGGATGTGGTTAAAGCCAAAGCATATCATGAAAGAATTCTTCAAAAGGGATAATTTATTTAGCCTATCTTTTAAGTTTGACTATTTCTCAATTTGACATCTCACAATTGGACATTGTATGTAATGATTGTGTCATATTGACATACAACTTCTGGAAATTGATTGAAAAAGCAAGTCGTAAAAGGGAATTTAAAACCGGTTACCCGGGGGAGTTAAACACATTGATAGTAGATCGTGTGTATAAAAAATCGTTATCTTGAATTAATTATTTGATCCTTAAGTTAGTATCATGTATATTAATTAGGGATGGTATTAAAATATTTTTTTAGTCATTTATATGTAATTTGGCTTGGTTTATATTATTTACAATCATATTAAAAGGGGTGAATCTTATAAAAGTTTAGACATATAATGTTTAACCAAACAAACACTAAACTACAACGTTCAACTCAGCACTATTTAGCCAAACAAACATTCAACTGAGCATTCAACACACAACCAATCAATTAGTGCAAGCTCGGATGGTGCTAGCGCTAGCAAAAAGTTTTGGACTAGTTTGTACCAAACTACCGTTGTAGGTCCCTTGGTGCAAAATAGATACCGAGTTTGACGAGCATGCTAATTAGTTCAACACTCAGCTAGGTCTGGGATCACATTATAGGGCTAAGTGTGTGTGTGTGTGTGTATGTAGATGTTTATTTGATAATTGCTTTATTGTGATAACCATTTATAATCACTATCAATACTCATTAATGAATCGTCAATAAAGATATTTTGATCATTTTTATGTTTATTTAACTGGGAATTGCGTTGGGATGGATCAGTCATTATCTAACGAGGCTTGGTTTTTTCCAAAATACCCCATCAATGAGTCATTAATAAATCCCTACAACCATTTATACAACTATACTTTCTAAATTTCTTTTTTATAATTAGATTTCGATTTCTATAAATGTAATAAACATTTTTATAATAATTAAATTAACGTTTTGTAATAAACTTTTCAAGCATTGAAAAACATAATTGATTAACATAACTGCAAAAACATGATCAATAATATTAAAATTATAAAATAAAACATTATGCAAGCATAATCCTCTATATCTATAACATGTGTTTTCGGAGCACTAGGTTTTAGTTGTCTCTAACATTCCGAACATGACATATACATGGATTGCCATCCAGTTACAGATGGGACTCTATGACGGATCCAATAAGCCGAAATGGTAGGCATTGGGTAATCTCATTCAAACAGTTTGATGATATTGAATCAATTCTGGACTTTTCCAAAGAGGAAAAAAAAGTCATCTCACCGTAGGTGGTTAAATAATGGAGGATCACTCCAAATTTGTTGGCAATCACGACTTTAGTTGTAGGCATAACCAACAAATGTTGTGGTGGTACGGGAGACAAGACCCCTCAATAATCTAAAATACGGCAAGAACAATCTCCAGACTTAAACCAGGAGCCGTCATAGCAAATTTTAGAGTTCATAGACTTAAACAAGATGCCTCAATCGTGTACTCATCCACTAATGAAAGAAATTCCGGTTATATTCCGCCCTTACACCAAAGCTATACAAGATGTTATGAGGATTTCGAGCGACATCTATTTGTATTGGTTATGATGAAGATTGATGGCTCTATATTCGACAACAACTGCTAGACGAATTATTGAGTTACTATGATGTCTAAGGTAGAGTTTTTACTGATGGAATCGATGAATTACGCGAATAACTAAGTTTCTTACAATCGCCCGCACCACCACAACACTAGATAGTTGTCTACAATTGGAGTCCTGATTGGTAACATGTTTGGAATTTACAGACAACTGAAACCTAGTGCTCCGAAAACACATGTTATAGATATAGAGGAGTATGCTTGAATAATGTTTTTTTTATAATTATAATAATTGGTCATGTTCTTGAAATTGTGTTAATCAATTATGATTTTCAATGCTTGAAAATGTTTATTATAAAAAGTAATTTAATTATTATAAAAATAGTTTATTACATTTATGGAAAAAGAAATATAATTATAGAAAAAGAAATTTACAAAGTATAGTTGTATTAATTATATATTTAAAACAATAGTTATAATTTGGAAATGAAAATAAATCTAATTATTAAGGATGTTTTTTTAGTAAATTGGGATTATTTATTTGGGCGTTGATATTTCCATGGCATCTAATTATCCATCCACTGATTATGTGTGTAATTTTACTTTTTTACCCCTCTTAACCTATTTATCCCACAGTCTTGACTTACCTCTCACCGTTTCATTTCCCACTTTCAATAATCAAATCAAAACCTCCACAAGTCTGCAAATCCACTAAGCTCCCTTTACACATCAATTTCGTTTTTCAAAAAACATATCGATATGGTAGACAATGCATAGAACTATCTATACACATAGAACAAATCGATTGACAATGCATAATTTTTAAATAATACAATGTAAAAACCGAAATCAATGAAGAAAAACAGTTGAAAAACGAAGAAATCTCGTTTCAAAGATCATATGTATGGAACCCGATATCGGAAGCGATTGCTGGAATATATTTACAAAATGGATGAAGAAACCCCATTTTATAGAAAACGAAATCAATGAAGAAAACGGTTACGAAATCCATATTTCACAGATGCTGGAGTCGAATGTTGTTCTTTGTCTGCTCATAAACGATTGTTGTTCTTGATCTATTCATGATCGAACCCATCTAACCTACCTTTTTACAAAAATTTATATACAGATTTATTCAATGGTGAAAATAAAATAAACAAAATCGATTGCAGTGAAGGAACTGATACACATACAATCTCCAGATTTTAAGGGTTGTATTTTAACTTACCCACATATTGCCATTGATTTGGCAGACTATACACATACAATCTCCAAATTATATTCAATCATAATAACCAAACTTATCACATGACATCACTGTTTCAATTGTGGTAATCGATTTGGAAATCAGTTGGAGGCAAGCAATTGTTGAAGATCGTTAAGGCGTGAAACTAATAAGGCGTCAAGGATACTCGTTTGATGGTAATCGATTTGAAAATCAGATAGGTGACGATGAAACGAGAGAGAATCAATGGAGAAAATAAGGCAATCGTTCAAGTACAAAAAAACCTCTTGACCTCTTTTTTTTCTTGTTCTCTCATCAAATTTTACTATGAGATGTGCAAAAGAAAAGGGTAAAACAGTAAAAACATAT
Source organism: Pulicaria dysenterica (assembly GCA_947179395.2). Lineage (NCBI taxonomy): Eukaryota > Viridiplantae > Streptophyta > Magnoliopsida > Asterales > Asteraceae > Pulicaria > Pulicaria dysenterica. Next base: position 117,017,082 of record OX359288.1, on the reverse strand, counting down.
ACAAATTCAGTGGATGGATAAATAGTAGCTGTGAAAGAATCACCGGCCTATTTATTTAGCCAACCCCATAAAAAATGTTTATAAAATGATTATAGAAATAAACGGGATTAGATCTTCGTCATACTTCAAGATCTCTAAACCCTCTTTTGCAACGTAGGAACTTGCTTTTAAATAGGAACTTGCTTTTAAATTCCTAAGAGCTTTGAATAAAAGTAAAATAAATTAATTTATTACTTTTCAAAAATGGTAACCTTTAGAAAATTAAAAACCAATTAAAAAGTAACTATAAAAATAATATTATCTTTTTTATTTTTATTCATAACCTTAAATATTCTACAAGATTTTTCATATTTAATAGCTGATATAAAAGAAGAAATCTTTTAAATAAGAATAATATTGCTAATGGTCTATACATTAGTCTTAATTTATTTTCAAATTTTATTTTATCTGAAGGTTTAATTTTTTTTTTATAGTAGAACATACAAACATTTCTAATTATACTTTTATTTACTAAATAATTTAAACCTAAAATGTTAAAAGGACACTTTAAATACCGAAGAATATTATTCTGTCAAAATGATCGAGTATGTGTACATGAAGATGAATACAAATTATCCAACCAAATTTTGTATTCCAAATTGATGCATGCAGCCACTGCCACACACATGCATCAACTTAATTTAATATAAAAACATTGGCTGCTAAAATAAGAACTTCCTCAGTGAAAACCAAACATGGACTTCCTTATGCTTTTTCCGGGAAGTGTAGGGATGCTCTGTTCATTCTTGAAAAAGTTATCAGGGTCAACACCAGTCTTCACCTTCACCAGCCTCTCGAAATTTCCCATGAAATACTTCTCCCCGTACACCTTGCCGGAGTTGTAACCACTCTTACCCGTGCCGGTCATCACACCAATATCCAAATCTCTGTAATTCAAGAACGCGCCTCTTGGATTCTTCGACACATACTGAGTCATGAATTTGTACAAAACCCTGCTCTGGTTAACATAATCTTTCTCCAGTTTCGGATCTGCATCATTCCAGTTAACCGAATACTGAATCTTGAACAGGTTTCCGGCACGGTGAGGGAACGGAGTTGCGTCCGCCGGAACTTCGTTCATCCTCCCGCCGTACGGGTTGAAAACGAAACCGGCTTTACCCAATTCAACCAGCTTGTTGAATATCGAAGTCAACCCTGATTTCGGAATCGGGGTTTGTACGTAATCTGACTTCCGTTTCAAGAAGTTTACGTTATCGGAATGACGGTTGAGGAGGATTTCCACCGGCGTGGTTTTGTAGTCGAAGTTTGCCCAGTAAAGTACCGATTGGATCCAGCTTACTTCGATGCAATCCTGTTTCTTTAAACCCAATTCTGGGAAGTTTTTGTTCATTATCGCTAGCAAGCTGTCCGAATTACCCAAGAAGTGGCCGATAAACGAAGCCCGGACTGTTTTCCGTTTATTAACCGTCACCGGCTGTAATAACACTCTGATAAACAAACCATTATCGATTTTTGGTACAACGGACTGCCATTTATACACAAGTTCCGTCGCGTTTTCCGCCACAGTTTTCATTATCCTGAAAACAGTGTTAACCTCTGGCACCGGAACTAATTTAATAGTATAAGATAATATAACACCAAAACTGCCACCGCCTCCGCCGCGTATCGCCCAGAAAAGATCCTCGCCCATTGATTTCCGATCCAAAATCCGACCATTAACATCAACAATCCGAGCATCACTCACGTGATCAACTGATAACCCGTATTTCCGAAGCATGGTGCCATAACCGCCGCCGCTTAGATGTCCACCAACACCGACTGTCGGACAAACTCCGGCAGGGAACCCATGCACCTTGCTCTGTTCCCAAATCCGGTAATATAGTTCACCCAACAGAGCACCAGCTTCAACAACCGCAGTTTCCGCGTTAATATTAACATTAACCGTTCGGAAGTTAAACATGTCAAGTACGATGAAGTTTTTCTCGGATGAAACGTACGAGAGTCCTTCGTAATCATGGCCACCGCTACGAATCTTGATCTGAACACTTAGTTTCTTGGCACAAAGGACGGTGGCTTGCACTTGGGATTCTTTTGTAGGGGTGATGATGATAACGGGTTTAGGTGTGGTGGTGGTGTTTAAACGGCGGTTTTTAATGTAAGCTTGTAAGACGGTGGTGTAGGAGGATGAGTTAACGACGGAGCTGTAAACAATGGTGGAAAATGTCGGGTCGGGTTGAGGTGACTGTGTTGGCAGGCATTGGAGAAAAGATGTGTAGATATCGGAAGCTCCGTTTGAAAGGGTAAAACAAGAACAAGAACAAAGTAAGAACGTAAGTAAAAGAAGCAAAATTGAAGACATGATTATTTAGTGTGTTTTTCACATAGGTGATTGTCATAATATTTATAGTATTTAGAATAATATTATATAATTATTAACAGCATTATGTTTGAAATCTTCCATATTTATTTAACATATATTATTAACAAATAAGAATACGATTTCATTATTTTATTTTTTTAATTATTTCACCATATATTGTCTTTTTTATTTTTTTAAATGTCTTTACAATTAGTTGTTTTTAACTATGATCCTTGCATATTATTTAAGATTTATTATTTAAGTGATGTAGTTTATTAGTACTGAGAACTTTTAACAAGAATATTTATTCATATTATTATAGGATATTATAAACTTTTAAATTACGTCAATACCATTTTAAAACCTTTAAACTCTTATTTATATCCAAATTCCAAATACTTAAATTAGAGTTATTAAAGCATTTAAATGATTAAAAACATTTTAAAATTCATTTATATATAAAAATACTAAAATAGCCTTCCTTAAACATTAAAATCTTCACCCGTACTATTAAAAGTTTTCCCAGTGATTGTCTCTGTGGATCAGAATGAATGGAATTTGTGTTTCTAATGGATTGATGATGCATCTGATTGATCGATTCATTCCTTTACATATTTCTTAGTATATCCATTCTTCACTGTAACTTAACTAAAGTGAGATAACCCTCCAGTGTCAGTTGCAATTTTGCATTAACCAGAGTTCCACAACTGAAAGGTTTTCTTTAGACCTTTCCGATCAACTTCATCTAGTTGAAGTGAGTCGGTGTCAAACGCATAGTCAGATCCGACTGGTTGAGTTCGATTGACTGATATACGGCTGAAGATCTTAACGTTTCGAAGAGCAACTTTAATTTAGACGTGAGGACACTTACACAAGTTTGAAGCCATTCTTATTAAGGAACATAAGCGCTTCGAGATTTTCCATTGGAGGAGGAATAGAAGCTTCGATAAAGCAAATGGATTCTGATTTCGACAGTTTTCCTTCTACGGAGTGATTAATTTCTTCGACTGAGCCGTTCTCCATTCGAAGGGTTTGTGTCAGTTGGAAATTGGAGTTCTGTTTTGCAACGACACCAAAAAGTCATCGACATGGAATGGACTTTGAAGTGGAATCTTAATCGAATTCAAATTTTAGATTGGATTTGGAACTCTCAGATGTGATTGAGGTGGGTTCTAATTTGCAATGACATATGTTACATTTAGGGTATTTTAGTAATTTTAGGTTTAAATAAAATTAAGAGATAATATGTTAAATTTGTATTCAATATATTCCATATAAAAAACATAGTCCTAAATTTTAATATTAATTAACATGTGATTCAATATAAAATCACATATGATTCACTATACAATCACATGTGGTGGTAAAATAATTACATGTTAATTACGAAAATGTCACTCCGTCTAAATTTTTAAAATTCAATCTGGACCATTGATTGGGCTGATCCAAGAGGTAAAATTAGTCACTCAGGACTATGCAATAAGTATGTACTATATTGAACATTTCTCAATATGTTAAATACTTAAATGACTTAATTAATCAAGCAATATATGGATATGGGTGAGAGTTTAAAAGTTTTAGAAGAATATATATGTAATTTTAACTTTTATAAAGATATAGATGTAATTTATAAACATTATAAGGATATATATAAAATTCTGCTTATTATTTAATAGATAATTTTTTTATGGTTATTTATGTAAACACGTATGTAGACCTATTTGATTTAAGTTAAAACATTGAATTTTCATTATCCTATTTATGATACTATTTTATTTTAGTAATCAATTTTTTAAAATGACGCCATACATATCATATCCAGTACCTTCTATATCTATTATTATTTGTTTTCAATTATTGATTCAAGCTGCTACAATTCACATATAGTGGTTATTTTTTTAGTTTTTTCTTCACACATATATTTGCTAAGAACTCAATTTCTTCACTGTTTACATTTTAATTATGAAGAAAAAATAATCTTCAGCAGCTTTAAAGAGAATTTCAATGGGATAGCATTGAAGAAGAAAATTGAAAACATGATTTACCATAACTGCAGACAACAATTCATTTTTAGAACTTAGCAATATCAATTGCAAATGATGAAAGAACTTCACAGACCCCTTTAAGCGATATATCTATTGTATGTTTGTATTAATTTATAAACTTATTCCATAGTTATATATTATCTGTTTCATATTTTTATTATTTATTTCGTTAAACCTAATAAATAATATTTGCCATTTATCCATATCCACTATATAAAAAGTAGTATTGATGGAGAATATACAAAATGTTTGTGACGTTCGTTATTGCAATACTTATAGTATGTTTACTATATATGTTAGCTTTGTTTAATACTAGAAACATTTATAACTTACTTTAAATCTTTAATTATCTCTGTATTTATACAGTTAAGCTAATTTTATATTAACTAAATTCAGTTTAGGCTCCCAAATTAGATTATTCAGTTACTATAGTTATACTTACTTTTCTATAGAGACCACAATCAATTCTAGGATTAATCCTTTCGATGTAAGACCATTCACATTTATAACACGTATTACTAATAATTATATCAACATCACTAACTCATCTAACAGTTTCCAGTGATAGCATGCATCAGGGCCATCAAATAACCGTCATTTTATCATCATAACCAAATTGCAGGCATTGGTGTAGGTTTGAAAAGAAAAAAAAACATATAAACTCATTCACGAGTAAGGCGGCTCTTGACCACCTTCAGGAGATTCCTTGTAACGAGGCAATAAGGAACATTTGGTAATGGGGGTCGCGAGTTTGGAGCCTCGTGGTAGTTATTTGGGAGGCATTAAAGACTTAACGAGTATTTTTTTTTTGAACAACAAAAGAGGGAAAGTAGACGAGCTTTTCAGCTTGGTCATCATCCTAACCAAGAATCCAAAAAAATATATTAATGACTTGTAGCAATATAGTAGAAGAAAAAAATTACAAAATAGTTCACCAATTTGCAGATTCTCAAGAAATTCTAGATAATTTGATATATATTTATTAACAAACATACATAGTTATCTAGGATTTTCTTCTTCTTATTTTACCTTTGCAATTTGATAGTATGCAAGTATGCAGCCAAAAAGGGATAGAAATTATACATGTTATGAACGTGACAAAATGGATAAAGTTAAAATATTTTTGGTAAGATCCAATAATAATATGGTCAACTAGGAAGTAACGACACGGATGCACTCAGGGGCGCCGGCCCATGATTTGAGCCGAGTAAGTCATCCTCAAACGGCAGTCCAACCAGTAAACCAAGTCACGGGTGGTCCATTGTTTATGGGGTTGACTACTTTATTGCCAAATGGAGTATGTAGCGGATGACGTCATTATTTCTCCATTTTAGACTTTTATATGACTTTTAATATTAACTCGGAATATTTAAAATAATGATATACATAAACCAAAAATCGAATTATACATCAACCTTAAAAGCCAAGACATTAATACCTTCTTTGAAAGAAAACCAAAAAAGTTTGTATTTTCAAGTTTAGTTTCATAAAGAAAAAGAGAGGAAAAAGGATATTTTGAGGAGAACTTTACGCTTATTTTATCACAATTTTTATCCTTCCAAAATTAAGGTATTATTGGTTTGCTCACCTCTGACGGTCACCTTCACCTCCTTCTAACACCTTTACTTCCGCTACCTAGCTTACATTCGCTGCTCCACACGTCACCTAGCTTGTTACAAGTTTGGCAAATTGAGTTCTTGATTCATTCATTAGCATCGTAATATATACATGAGATTAGGAATCATAATATATATATATATATATATATATATATATATATATATATATATATATATATATATATATATATATATATATATATATATAATCAAGATCAATTAAGAGGGATATATTGGTAAGAGGGATAAGAGGAAAACTGGTGTCGACACGTGGCTTGGTTAATAAAAGGGTAATATAGACTTTTCATAAACACCTTCTCTCTCCTGTCCCAATATATACGCTCCTGCCTTTTTCTCGTGACATCCATCGTGAATCTCAAAGCAACCCTACCGCCGCTCCTCCATTGTTTGACGGAAAGCTCATCGCCGCCCTTCAAAGTCCATCCTGGCTTGACTGACCATCATCACCGCCTTGAATGTCGCCGGAAATGGTCACCTCTGCTGTGACCACCACCGCCGCTCTGCCTTGACCGACCTTCATCTGCTGCGACCATATCATCTGCTGTTGCGACCACCACCAAGCCTGTACGCTCACCACGGCCGCCCCTCTGTACGCTCACCACCAGCTACCCTGTGTTTTTGTTTATAGTTTGTGTGTTTTGTTCTGAAATTTCATCATTTGAAAGCATTTTGATGAATGATGAGATGATGATATATACATTAATGTTTTTTTTGTTGTTTTTCAGATGAATATATATGATTCATCATTTTATCTAATTAAATTATCATGTTGAATCACTCTTTTTATTTTTGTTTTTTTTATTAATGGAATGAATCAGGTGACGTTGAATCAATCACCATAATTATAGGCTTTTATATTTTTGTTGTACCTAATTTGCCCTTCAACATCATTTAAATTGTCAGTTACATATTATTAAATTTGACCAAATATGTTGACTTTGGATGAAGATCGTGTGGTCCAAAATTCCCCTTGCCCCTCTTACCATTTATCCCCTCTTAATATATCCCTCCTATATATATATATATATATATATATATATATATATATATATATATAATGGATCAACTTAGAACCACCTCTTAAACATAGAACCTAAAGAACTATTTTGGGCCTTTAGATTAACTTGATCAATGACTGATATTATGTTGTGGCAAAATTGTAATTATCCTACATTAATTATGAAGTATATTTAAAAGAAAGGTAAATATGGAAAACATTTTATTTATCTATCATCACCCCTCCCCCATCGCCCTCCCTCCTGCCCCGACCGACAACAGCCCACCGTCTGCCGTCGTCTCCCTCTTCATGCTTTATGGAGAAGCTAAATTAACAATCAAATTGATTCATGGAAATCGATGTATAAATATTGCAATTTTGCAATCATGGGACAGTGATTCAATTTAATTGGAAACAACATTTTTGAAATTGGAAACAACAACAATGTAATTAAATTGATTCATGGAAATCGAGGACGGTGATTCAAATTAATTGGAAACAACATTTTTGAAATTGGAAAGAGCAACAATGTAATTAATTATATGGAACCCATATTTCTTTTTGAATTTTTGTAATCGTGGATATGATATATGAGATTTAATTGGGTGTAAGTTTGCAGTGGTGGTGGTTTTTCAGCAACAACATTTTTATGAAGTGATTTCATGACATTTTTGAATTCGTTCCTTGAAATTGATACCGAAGCTCTTCACCAATTGCAAGGTATTTCATTTGTATTTTTATTTGTAGTGTTATTTTCATTTTGCATTTCTGAAAATTTTGTATTGTTGTTTTGTGTATGAAATTTGCATTTTTGGCTTGAATAAGTATTTTTGGATTTGAATATGTAATTTGTATTTTACATTTTTCATTTGAATCAGATTGTTGAAATTCAAATGACAGTTGTGGATTTGTATTTTCATTTTCATAATTTGCATTTTGGAAGCATATGCATGACCCGCATCATTGATTTTTTTGCATTTTCGTTTTTTGCATTTTGTATTTTGAAAATGAAACCCATGTGAACATGCAAATTTTGAAAAATTTGCATTTTCAAAAATAAAAAAAGTTTCAGAAATATATCAAGTCTGGTCTTGTTTGAAAGAGGACGAAAAACTGAATCTAATGATATAATTATTTTGCTTAAACTCTTAAAAACGAAGAAGTTATAATCATTTAAATGTTAAAGTGGGGTTTTAAAAAAAAAATGTTTAACCTGTAGTTTTGAAAGGGGAGGCGCGTGAGTGACATTTTTGAGTTTAATATTCCAGTTTTGCCCTTTATTCATAGTGCCATATGTCATCACCTAAGGTGATTCTTTAGGTTCTATGTGTATCCTTACCCTATATATATATATATATATATATATATATATATATATATATATATATATATATATATATATATATATATATATATATATATATATATATATATATATATATATATATATAGCAACAAGGGGGGTATGGCGGATTTTTCGGGTTTTCGTTAAACCACTAAAATTGAAAATAAATCATGAAATAAATAAGATTAAAAACAAGAAGAGAAAAGATAAACTCACTAAATGTAGAAATTGGAATCACGAGAGGATATTTGCAGCGGTAGTTCCAAGAGAAGAATATTTTTGGTTTTTTGATACTACTAAGGGATATAATATGAAGTATAAAGGATTAAGGATTATGCTAAAAGAGTAGAAGAGAGAGTGTTTAGGCTGCCATGAGTTTTCTGAATAAACTCTTAATTTTTTTGAGAGTTCTTTGCGTATTTACAAATGAGCTATGGATCGTTTATATAGACGATCAAATTATAATACGACAAATACATTACCTAATTCTAATAATTTACAATATGGAAACATAAATATGCTATCACCTAACTCTAATAATTTACAATACGGAGATTTGACTATGCTAGTAGAAATTTATTACAACTTGTATTTTTTCAAACATCTTGTCAGAAGTCTTGTAGATTTTTTTTTTGTCTTTTGTGTATGTGCGTCACTGCTTACGTCTGATGTGCATTATTGTGTGTTGTTGAAGATTCTCTAGAAGTCTCGGTGTGTTTCATCGATGGATGGTGCTGTAGCCGTATCGTCCTCTAAAGAAAAATCAACATTTTCTTCATTGGTAATGTCTTCTGTTTTCATCATCTCTCCTTCCCCTGAAAAAGGAAGAAACATGTTCCAGTTTTTGTGTGACCAAATTTGCACATAGAGGCCTTCTGCTGGTATATTAGAAGACGGATATATTCTCTCTCATTCAATCGAATTTCTTGTTTTGGATATCTAATTGAAGCAAATGGTCCAAAGTGACAGAAATGAGTTAGAATAAAAGAACATGTTGCAGTTTAAGTTGGCTTTACTAGAGCTTTGGTGTGAAACTGTGGATATGTTGTGACTTGTGAAGGCATGCTCGTATAGTCATATTTCTCTCCTTAAGTGTGTGTAATTAAAAAACTCTTTTAACTTTAGGAAAAAAGCCAAAAGTGTTTTTAGTTGAAGTAAATTACATTCTTGATCTACAAATCTTACATGAACCTACAACTTTGAGTCCAAATTGAAATTGATTTTTGTTTTCTTTTTTCTTTTTTGCGCTAAAGACCTTAATCACACAAACACATCTTGTAGAAAGAACATATATATAGTACCTAAGGCAAAAGTTCAAACGAGAACTGTTTTTCGTACGAGAACCGCGAGAACCAATCTGACACGTCCAATCGAGGTAGCCATGAATTCCTCACATGCACTCTGCCACACTTGATCCCCCACGCTCCACATCCATGAGTTCCACTTTATGAAATCAACGGCTAAGATTGGTTCTCGCAGTTCTCGTACGAAAAACAGTTCTCGTTTGAACCGTCCCCACCTACCTAATATATATATATATATACACACACCATAATTTCTAATAAATTTATCTTGCTTTGCTTTGCATTTCTTAAAAGAAATTAAGTTTTTTATTCTCAAAACATAAAGTCATGAGAAAGAATATGTTATGAGTATTTATACAATATATTAAAAACCGTGGTTGCCTATGGTTTTGTGTCCGGATCCGGGTTTGGGTGAGAAACCGGGTTTGGGCCGGATTTCATTTTTGGGCTTTTTGTTTTTTTTTCGAATTTGTTTTTGGGCCGGGCATATATTGGGCCAATCGAGGTAGCCATTAATGGAGATTAGAACCGAAGTTTTTGGGTCTCGCTTAAGTATTTTAAAAACTGAAATTGATGTCATAACTCCTTAGAAATATGTTTGGTATGGATGGAGAAGTGTTTTTACAATATTAATCGAACAAGAAACGAAGTTAATTAAGGAAAGCAGAAAACGGGTCGAAAACCGGGTTGTGGGGCAGAGTCGGGTGAAGAAGACGAGAGGCAGGAAGTTGTAGATTACTTTTCTAAAAGTTTTCAGTTATGCCCCTAAACTATCGAAAACATTGCAAGTTTAATTTTTTAGTTTAGATATTTGATACTTTCACCCTTACAGTTTCTTTATTATTTAAAAAAAACCCCTATTTTATTATTGAAGCACACCTGCTAATATCTTTGTTTATAAGAAAGCGAAGTGATTTGCACACAACATAAATTAACCATACATAGCAAAAAGTGACTGTTTGGACTATTATACCTTTGAATTTGTGGATGAGAATAAAAGATAGTGGGTTGGTAAGGACATAAAAGTCATGATTGTTGTGTACGACTAATTTGTGTTGTGTACAAATCATCTCCCTATAAGAAAAGGTAATATTTTTGTTTAATCATTTTAAATTATTAAAACTAATAACACTTTTATGACATACAGCCATATGTATTTATTTCTTTAGAAATTATAAGAAAAGGTAAGTGTTTATAATTTGTTTATAATTAAAGTCTACGTAATGTATATATATTTATAAGCATGCAATCAATTTTGGTTAGTTAAGAATATAATATAATTTGTTATATATTTATATACAAGTAACGTAGTTATTTATTAACTTTGATTCACAAAGTTAACGAAACAAAGTTTAAAAAGAAAATATTATTATTTGCGAGTTCGGGGTCATGTGGGAAAATAAAAGGTAGTAAAATATTGTCCAATTCTAATTATAAGGAAATTACTCGAGTGTATATTTTCTTGAGGACTTTGGTGGACCTTCTTGACTTTAGGAGCACTTAGAGGCTTACTCAGGTACAGATGTCTATCCTCACGTTCTTGATTCATAAGTTATATTCGTTACTTCCTATTCATTGCTACTCTCTTGGTGTGTGATACCGTTTTTATTATCCTTGTGGTACTCGATTCATTTGAATAAATGTTTATACGATATTGGATACTTATGCAGATTTTTGAGAAATAGATGTTTGATAAATTTGAGGCATTTGATGCGACCTTCCGTTCCGTTTGGGATGAGGGGGTGTTACAAGAATGTCCTATGTGGCAATGGTACCGATTAGCACACCACCACCCCATTGTTGGTACTTAAATTTTGTAGTGATTCTCGGCATTTTAATACCTAAGGAGAGAGAAAAGGGAGGAGAAATAAAGAGAGAAAAGAGAAGTGGGGATCAAGAAGAGAGAAGAAAGAAATTATTATTTAAAAGAACACTTTTAAAGATATGTAAATATGAAACATAAATATTTCATATATTGAAATATAGATAAAGTATGAGTGACGTGATGATAATAGTCCTAATATTAATCATAAGAAATATGAGCGTAGGTACTCTTAGAATATAAAAAAACAAGTAGATACGTTGTTGTGATATAAATATTTTAAAGAAACATTTTCAAATTTAAATTTATTATAAAATGTTTAGAATTCATTAAAGAGGAGCATTGTAAAAAGGTATTGGTCAAAGCTGAAAAGGATAAAGAGTTTACAAAGGTCAATTTTCAGAAAATTGTCAAAAAGGGGTTAGTACGAAGAATCATGTCGGGGTTATAGTACCGTAAAAGGATCATTTTTGGACTTCGTATTTTCCTCATTTCCATCCCACTAATGGTCTTACTATTATCATCATATAAAGAAAAGAATAACCTAAGAGCATAAGGAGTACCTTAAGCATGAGCTCGGCATGCTGAGGTGTCCATGCGGTATCGTATGGAACACCACCCCCCCACCTTTAGGTAACGAAACAAAGCATCTATGTTTGATATTTGAGTGCCGATGGATAGAGGTGAGAGAAATAGAGAAAAAAAGGAGAGATGAGAGAGGAGAGATAATATTTTTTTAATAAAATATTCTTGAAGTATTGAATCATGGGTAGTACGGGGTTTAAGAATTGCTAAAACATGAGTGATGTAGCGCTAATGAGGCGCTGAAGCATGGGATGCTTCAAGCACCAACTCCCCATGCTCTAATCGATTTAATTAGACAACGATAACATTATATTTAGTAAAAATTAAATTTTACTTATTCATTTTAATTAAAATTGAAACTCAATTTTAACTTTAAATGATCAAACCAGAAGTGCAGGCCTATTTTATTATGTTGTTCTTTTCATTATGGATTTTGTGAGTTTTCACCTATTTCTTTTTCATTTCGAGTTTACAAGTAAAATAAAGTTTACCTTATACAATAGTTCCTTAGATGAAATTTATGTATCTTAATCTATTTTTTCGTTACAACTGGTCGGTTACGGGTTTGGGTTTTGGATTATAATTTTTTTTATCGTGCTCTTGTGGGACCGAGTCGGTTTTTTATTCTTTTTTTTGGTCGGATAAGAGCCGGGTTTAGAATGGGTAGGGTCGGTCAACCCAAGACCCGTGCACTCTTATCACAAACCGGGTTTACGTTTTCAGCCACGATCAGATTTTAGCCCTCCCACACCCGTGCGGAGCACGGGCTCAAACTAGTTAATATAAAAAGATGTGAACTTGTAAACATCATAGACTAATTATATATATATATATATATATATAACAAAGATCAGGAAATATGAACAGCACCATCTTTGTCTTTTAGTGAAATTGTTATATCTTTATCTATTTAGTAGCTGGAAATAGTAGCATATTTAAGGTTGGTGTTGTTTTGTAAATTAGAGGTCACATGTTCCAATCTTTGGTGCATCATTTTTTCCTAACTTTTTTTTTCTATCTTCAATATTCCCACGTGTGATTTTTCTTCTTTTCTTTTAATCTCAATTTCTTTTTTATTTATTAATAATAATATTGTATGTTAGAAAAAAGTTTCAGATTTTTTTACTTTTCTTTTATTTTCACTTTTTATTAATTAATAACAATAATTTCATATGAAAAATATTAACAACAATCATTTAATTTTAATAACAATAATTTATTTTATCATCTTTTTATGAAAAATATTACTATAAAATGTAATTGTATCTATTTTAAGATGTTTACTTACATTATGCTTAATTTTATCGTAATACGATATTTATTATCGAGGAAAACATGAAAGTGAGAGAGAGTGAGAGGCAAGGTAATCAGAATACTGGGAGAGAGCATGCAAGAAATAGACATGAAGATCGATCAACGGGTGGGCATAATCAAAGGACGCAAGATCAGAATGGGAACTTCTCGTTTTTCTTCTACAATTTCCCCAATGAGACAAGCAGACTAAAATTATGGACATTATTCAAAAGTTGTGGAAAGGTAGTTGATGTATTTCTATCTACAAGAAGACTAAGAAGTGGAAGGAGATTCGGTTTCGTACGTTATCATCACTCAGAGGTTGAAAAGGATTTACTACAGGTCCTTAATGGTCTTTGGGTGGGCACTTACAAACTAAGGGTTTACAAAGCCAGAAGAGAGGTTGAACAATCAAACAGTAGGAATGAAGGTGGAACAAAAGTTGATACGCCAAGAAAGGTAGTTGGTGGCAGTTTCAATAGAGACAAAATTAGAGATGGTAGAACTTTCGTGGAAGTATTAAAAGGTACCCTACGTGGGTCTGAAGGGGGCAGTAAAAAGATTCCAGGTGTAAATGCTGGGGTGAACTTTAAACAGGGGGGCATCATCAAAGATTTAGATGAAGTAAATGAATATGCTGTACTACTGACAAAATGTGTAGTAGTGAAAGCCAAAGAAAAAGAAACACTAGATAACTTGGATAACATTATTCGGATGGTAAACCCCAATATATTAGAATGAAAGTTTCTGGGGGGATCAGAAATACTGCTCATATGCGATTCTGTGAAAACAGTAGAATTTTTATGTAACAACAACGAACTCGAATTATCAATCTGGTTTGAAAATGCCAGAAGGTGGACCAAAGACTATAGTCACGGTGATGCAAGAACTACCTGGGTGAAGATATACGGCGTCCCGCTCGACCTTTGGTCGGAGAAAAATTTCTGAAAGATTGCTTCAAGATGGGGCGATCCTATAGATGTGGAAAATACTGACTGGAAGGCGTCAAAAGCTCTGGTGTCGGGTAGAGTTCTGATTAATACCTCGTATGAGTTCCCCCTAATGGAGAGATACATCATCAAATGCAAGGGATACTCAAGGGAAATCTTATTAAGAGAAGAAGGTTGGGTGGATCTTATAGATGAGGAAGATGAAGTCAGCTCTACAGAATGCTCTTCAGTTAATTCACAAGATGAAGAACAGTTTTCAGATAATGATTTTAACTTAAAGTCTAGGTCAGTAATCGAAGAAATCAACAACCTTCATAAATCGCTTGATGCTAACGGGAGGGAAGTCAAAGTTGTGGAGGTGACCGGAACTAATGGATCCTCGCCGGAAGTAGGGGTACAAAACCCAATAATTCAAAAAGTAATAATTAATCAGACCATTGAAGAAGGGAGTGGGCTAGGGGTCGGCGTTGGTACAGTAGGTGGAGGTGTTGGAGGCTTCGACTCTGTTCAGCAGGTACAGGCGACGTCAGGGTGTGGTATTTCAGTCTTTGACCTAGATAACAATCTTCAAACGGCTGGATCAAGACCTTCTTTTTTCTCTAAACCCATCTCAGAGTCCAATATTTCGGCCCAATTGGATTATGGGTCCAACATCCAGCAAGGGGGAGAGTCAGCCCAGAAATTAAAAAAACATCAGTAGCCAATTCTTAAACAACAATACGGAGAATGAAAAGGCCCAGTCAAACTCAAACATGAAAGCGAATCAGTCCCATTACACGACTTTTAACCCTGCAGTGAAAAGAAAAATAAGTAAGATCAGAGAACGGGGTGCAGGGAAATTAAGTCCAAAATGATGAAGAACTTGGCTAGGTCTAAAGGTAAAAAAAGGAAAAACTCTCTCGGTGCAAAGGGTTCTCAATCATTGTCATTCACTTCTTCTGATTCTTCAATTAAATCATTGGAGACCTTAAGCAAGGTGGGGTTTCGTCGTTGTAACGAAGCCAGAAGTAATGCTTAAGTCTAAACTTCTCGGGTTCGTTTTCTAATTGTTTTTTTATGAAGATATTATCATTGAATGTTAGGGGATTGGGTTCGGTAGATAAAATCAGTTAGGTTAGGGAATTATGTGTCAATGAAAGGCCTTTAGTGGTGGGTATTCAAGAGACGAAATCGGATTGGTTGGAAGAAACTCAAGTAGAGAGAATGTGGGGAGGCAAAGGATTTGGCTTTGCTCAAGTAACGGCAGTAGGAAACTCAGGCGGGCTTTTATTAATTTGGGACAGCTCGGCGCTAAAGAACGTGGTAGCAAAACGTCGAATTATTTCTTAGCCATAACAGGTTCGTGGGCAGGAAAAAACAGGGAAGTGACATTCATTAATACATATGGGCCGCATACAAATCCGAAGAAAAAAGATTGCTGGGATCAAATTGGAATGTTTTTGGCAGAGTTAAGCAGCAACGTAATTCTTTTTGGTGACTTCAACGAGGTCAGATCGCCGGATGAAAGATTAATGCTTTCATAACAATGAATTCTTTGTTCGATATTCCGTTGGGTAATCGTAAGTTTACAAGAATGTGTTCCGATGGAATAAAATAAATAGATAGATTCCTGGTGGGTGAAGATTTCTATAACGATTGGGGCTCGTTAACATGTGTCGCGTTAAATAGAAATCTATCGGATCATTGCCCGATCGTATGTTTCGATAATGAAAAAAACTTTGGACCAAAACCATTTAAATTTTTTGATTTTTGGTTAAAAGAGAAAGATTGTGAATTGTTGACAATCAAGGCATGTGAGAAACAAACTAAAGCAGTAGCTCCGGATAAAAGATTTTTGGAAAAGCTTAGAAATGTAAAAAGTGAATTAAGAGCTTGGGCTAAAGAAAAGTTTGGCAACATTGACAAGGATTTGAATTCACTTGTTGAAAAATGTAATTTGTTGGAAATTAAAGCAGAAGATGGGCTTATTGCTTCTCAAGAAAGGATTGAATGGATGGAAAATAAGAAAGAGTTGGGTGACCTAAAAATTAAGAAAGGGCAAATTCTATGGTAGAAATCAAGATTTAAATGGCAAGTGGAGGGTGACGAAAACACAAAGTTTTTCCACTCTACGCTAAAAGCAAAATACAGGTCAAGCAACATTGCAGGTATGAAGGTGGGTGGTGGTTGGGAAATGGATCCGATTAAACTAAAAGAAGTTGCGGTAGAGTTTTTTGCTAATTTCTACAAATGTTCGGGTCCATGCTCCTTACTTTTCAAAAGCACAAAGTTTCAAAAGGTTTCAGATGAGGAAAATGACTTTCTCCAGAAGGTGTTTTCAGAAAAAGAAGTTTATGAAGCTATTTTAGATTGTGGTAGTGGGAAAGCACTGGGTCCAGACGGTTTTAATTTCACCTTCATAAAACATTTCTGGGAGTTAATCAAAGGCGATCTAATAACGGCTATTCATTGGTTTTGGGAGGGGCGGTTCTCTCAAGGCTGTAACGCGTCGTTCATTGCGTTAATACCGAAATCAGTGGACCCTTTGTGTTTTTCAGATTACAGACCCATCAACCTTATAGGTTGCTATTATAAAATCATTGATAAGTTACTTTCTAGGAGGTTAAAAGCGGTGATAAGCAAACTGATAGGGAAAGAACAATCAGCTTTTTTAGAGAACCGTCAACTGCTGGATAGCATTCTGATAGCGGGAGAGGCTCTTTCGGAGTTGAAACGGGGAAAATCTAAAGGGTTAGCCGTCAAATTGGATTTCGAAAAGGCGTATGACAGCCTGCATTGGTCGTTCTTGGTAGACATCATGTCACAAATGGGATTTGGCAGTAAATGGATTATTTGGATGGAACTGTGTTTAAAGTCGGCTTCAATCTCGGTCTTGATCAACGGGTCACCGTCTAAAGAATTTAAAGTGTTCAAAGGGGTGAGGCAAGGCGATCCTCTTGCGCCTTATCTATTCCTTATTGCAGCGGAGGGGTTCAATATAATGTTTAAAGAAGCGTGCGACAAGGAGGTGTTTAAGGCAATCTCAGTGGGTAGTAGGAGCATCAGGGTGTCCCACCTTCAATACGCGGATGGCACTTTGATTTTTGGGAAATGGAGTTCAAAGAATGTTAAAGCTTTAGTATTATTTCTAAAGCAGTGGCAAGAGGCTTCGGGTCTAAAAGTGAACTTTAAAAAGAGTAGCATTTGGGGTTTTGGGGTTGCGCAGTCGGTAGTGAGTGAATTAGCTACACGGTTTGGTTTTAAACTGGGAACATGGGTTTTCAAGTACCTTGGGGTGCCTATCAATTTGAACATGAAAAGGACGTCTCATTGGGAACCCGTTATATCAAATTTTGAACCAAGATTAGCTTCATGGAAAGGAAAACTTCTTTCTAGTGGGGGTCGGTTAACACTCATCAAAGCAGTTCTGTCCAGCCTACCGGTCTACTTCATGTCTATTTTTCGTGCTCCAAACAGTATCCTTGATATTCTTGATAGATTTAGAAGAGACATCTTTTGGGGTGGGGGGGTTGGGAAACGCAAAAAAAATTAATTGGGTCAAGTGGGAGGACATAGTGGTAAAAAAAGAAAGGGGTGGGTTAGATGTGGGTAACATTAATTTTTTTAATTTAAGTTTACTTGGGAAATGGTGGTGGCGCTTCTGGAATAATGAAAAAAATTCCTTTTGGGTTGAAATCATTAAAAGTATTTATGGGGAATCGGGGGGTGGGATATGTCGGTAAAGAGTGGTCGGGGTGGTATGTGGAAGGGGATTATTTTTTCCGGCTGCTTGTTGTCTAAACAGGGGATTCATTTGCCGCTATTGCAAAAGATTACAATAGGGAATGGATTAAAGACAAGTTTTTGGTTTGACAACTGGGTTGGCCATTCAAATCTCGCAGAAGAATTCCCGAGGGTGTTTCATAAACTGGGAGGAAGAGACAATTTGGTAGCGGATATGGGGTGCTGAGAAGGCTCTATCTGGCGTTGGAAGCTGGGCAACAAACATGAATTCAAAGGCAGGGTGGCAGAAGTGCGTCAAAGGTTGAAAGATAGGCTGGATCAAGTCCAACTTCAGCAGCTAGCTACGGATAAGAGATCATGGTTACTAAGCAACGACAATAACTACTCAGTCAAGAAGGTTAGGGAAAGTCTCGAGTACTTACAAACTCATCAGCGGGCTGTAATTCAACCGGCACAGCCGACTTTCTGGTCGTCTCTAATACCCAAAAAGGTATGCATTTTTTCCTGGAGAGTAGATAGAAGAAGATTACCGGTAAGATTGAATCTAGATCGGAGAGGAATTGATTTACATTCAGTATTGTGTCCGAGATGCGAGGATCAAATTGAGGATGTAGATCATGCCATTTTTTCTTGCGGTAAACTGTCTTCCCTTTGGTTCGATGTGCACAACTGGTGGGGCATTAATTTTCGACAGGCCTGCACTTTTAAAGAACTCGAAGTGGCAGCGCACTCATCTGCTGCAGTTCCAAACAAAGCGACCTTATGGAATCTGGTGATCAGAATGGCGGGTTATCTAATTTGGAAGGATCGCAACGCAATGGTGTTCTCTAACGCGAAACCGAGAGTAAATAACATACTGTTCGATGTTAAACTATTGTTGTTCCAATCAATTAAGGCTCGGGTAAAGAGAGAGCAGTATTTTTGGTGGCAAGATTGGTTGTTCAACCCTTCCGGAATTTCTCTGCAGTAATTAGCAACCAAAGAAAGGACCGGTTGGTAAACAGTTTGGGGTTATGGTTTTAGGGGAGTTTTCGTTGGCTTTGTAGGGACTTAAATTGATATTCTAAATCCATCACTTGTGCTTTGGTATATATTTCTCTTGTAAGTTCTTAACAGAGTCTTTGTATTGTAAACTCCTTTGATACATATATATTCATATTTTGCTTTTCAAAAAAAAAATATACGACATTTATTTAAATCGACAAGAAAAATAACCGACGCACGTTCATTTTCATAAAAAGAGATCAAATGTTTAAAAATTTCATTTTTCTATTCTAAACATATGTATTTGAACGTTTAGTTTATATATTTATACATTCTTATACTTTGTTTTCTGCCGCAACGCGCGGGTAATTTCACCTCGTATATGATTATAATCTGAATCATTTCAATTATATGCATATATGGTATATATGGTATCATTGTACTTTTGGTTTTTCTATTCACGTGCGTAGTGTTGATTTGTTTTACACTATATATGATTAAGATGTAGTTTTGTTGGGTACCTTGATGGCTTGATCTCCCCGTGTTTTGAATAGCCATTATTGGGCTTTTGAATTTAAAAAAATGATAAAAAAAATTGAAAGTAAAAAAAAAGAGACTAGTCTCACATATATTTATTCTATATAGAAACCACCGCAGTCACCAATGCTACGGGCTACGGCCACCGTAGCAGCCACCGCTACTATCCACGGTCACCACCGCCACTACCGTCATACATCACATCTCTCTCTAAACTATTTCTCTCTCTGGAATATGACTATCTAAGATGGAACTCTCTCTCTCTCTATCTCTCTCTCCAGAAAATGAAGATCGAATTATATTCTAATAATTTATTTAGAAAATTCTAACCCTGATTAAATTAAATCCTAATAATTAATTTATTATAATTTTAAACTCAACTTTAACTTTAAACAATCGAAATTAAAACTCAATTTTTACTTTTAGTTAATTATAAAATCTCTTTTTAGATAAAATTAATCCATCAAAATAAACTAAAGAAACTTAAAGTTAAGAATTTAATTAGTTGTCATTTACTTATGCAAACAACCTCCTATAAAGTGTTAACTAATAACTTGATACATAAAATAAAAGTTATTATTACATGGATATTTGAATTCAGTGAGATCTCGTGTTTTCAATTATATTTAATTAAATAATAGATTACACTTAAGTGATTTATGTATGTATAGACATAATCTATTCTATGTTAGAAAATTATTTTTATGCGATTTAATTTGCTTAATTAGATGGATGTCATCATTATTTAACTTTTAATAAATTTAGTTTATAATTTCAAATATTCAAATATATAATTGGCTAATCAAAATGTCTTTAAAACACTTGATATTATAGCATCGACAATAATATTATAGTTATGTTTTTACAATGTCGGGATAAAGCTCCATCACGAGAAACAAATTAATATTATACTAAAAACTTTTAAACGTGTAATGTAACTTTATATTTCTTAAAAAGAGTATTTATAAAAAGTATTAAATATACACGTTTTTACTCATGGATAGTTATATGTGACAGTTTCTCGAGTGAAAAGTAAGGAGTGGTTAAAGAGGTTTTATAAAGAGATTTTACATAAATTTAATAATAATCTTATGTATGGATTTCAAAATTCTGTAATGTTTATTCATTTCTTATTTTCTTACAAGATTTTATTTTCCTATCTATGCTTTGTAATTATTTTTGACTATACGTGTTATGACTCTTTAAAACTATATAAATTTAAAATTGACTTATATCATCCCGTGTTGATACACCATCGCTTAACTAGTATACATAATACATTAGTGCACTTGTTGAGACTCCTCGTATATTTGTTCTGACTTTT
Organism: Pulicaria dysenterica; assembly: GCA_947179395.2. Taxonomy (NCBI): domain Eukaryota; kingdom Viridiplantae; phylum Streptophyta; class Magnoliopsida; order Asterales; family Asteraceae; genus Pulicaria; species Pulicaria dysenterica. The sequence continues at coordinate 116,996,174 of OX359288.1, read as the reverse complement.
GGAGGAGCACGAATTCAGCCATGTTCGAATTTCAAATCTTGAATTAATATGAGATCAATTAATAATATAATATCCGTCATATCTTTTATATAATTATTATATGTATATGTTTCTATTGACTTTCACTAATTGTGAAGGAAGATATAAGTTATGAAAGAGTATAATGTATCAGTCGTGACTAAAACATGTTTTCTTGATATTAAATCAATTAAGATAAGAGTATAATGTATCAAAACATGTTATCTTGATATTAAATCAATTAAGGTAATAGTTGTGACACAATTTGCTTTCAATTTAAAAGATAATATATATGCTTCTAGTAACATTTATATTTATTGTTTTTATATTCAAACAATTAAAATAAGAAGTGTGTAAATCATTTCATTATTACATAAAGAACTAGATTGTTTTAATATGATTCCTTTGAAAAGATTTGTCTATAAGATTTTATTGAGGCTAATGACTCCTTTGAAAAGAAGTGTGTAAATCATTTCGTTATTACATAAAGAACTAGATTGTATTAATATGATTCCTTTGAAAAGATTTGTCTATAAGATTTTATTGAGGGTACAAAAAGTTTAATTCTTAAACTTTTCATTTTACGAATTAACCCGTCAAATTATTTAATGAACGTTTTAATAGTCAAACTTATTGAAACAAGTGTTTTAGTCACTTAATTTCATAGAGAAATGTTCAATATAATCCATAATTAATGTATAGTTCCGAGAGATTGATTTCAGCCTGTGAATAAGCCTCATCAATAGTTCAGATTGAATTTTAAAACTTTGAGCGGAGTGACATTTTCGTAATTAACATGTGATGCTTGTACAGTCATATGTGATTATATATTGAATCACATGTGATTGAATATTGAAATTTTAGAACTATGTTTTTTATATGGACTTTATTAAACACAACTCTATTTTTATATTAATACGTTTTAATCATTTGTTGGATAGTTACAATTAATCATTTGCCATTAAAAAATTAAATAAAATTAATCATCACTCTTTGCAATTAAAAACGGTTGAACAAATAATCTTTTTATAGACGTTTTAATCATAACAAGTTTGATGATTAAATTGTTTTATAGTGTAACATTTGAAGATTAAACAATACCTAACAAATTTGAGGTTTAAAACATATTTAAGAATTCAAGTAGCTAAAATATGTTCAAAAGGTTTAAGGGTTAAAAGGTCTTAAATAAAGTTTTAAGTTTAAAAGGTTTTAAACATGTAGAAGATATTATGATACAAATTCGTACGGTTAAACATGTAATTTTAATTCAAATAATAAAAATAATTAGAGTGAAATGTTAAAATAGGGACCGCAGATTTGTGAAACCTCGGCGCGAGGCAATCGGAAGATTGGACGAATGATAAAATTGTGTCTCATTGCTTACGTCACATAATGAACAAGTCAAAGATTGAACCAATCAACATAATTTCTAGTTAAATAGAAATCAAATCTCGAGTTTGCTCCTAATTTTATAATTTGCTTTTGACAAGTCATCCCTCCACAAGTTGACTTTCTTATCATTTAAAAGTCAAACAAATACGGTATTTATGATTTTGTTTATTTTTTCAACAAAAAAAGAAAAAAAAACTCGATTAACATTATCTTATAAACTTATTGTATCGAATTCAATATAAACTTCTACATAAAAAAAAGACATAATGTCAAATCAGTGGGCATATAATCGCATTAATATAAAAGAGAGTTCATATTGTTCAAACAAACAATAGAGTGTTAAGTCATAAACGAGATAATAATAACAGAATGTGTATTTGAATCAGTAATCATTTTGCTAGTAGCTAAGTTAAAAAAGATACTAAGATGAAATGATTAACGGTTCTTTTAGACTAAGGTCGTATCTTTTGATTGTATCTCTTTACGGTGTGATTATCTTGAATTTTGGATCCTCTTTTAAGTCTAATCGATCGTTTAATGTATGTGAGTGTATCATCTGTATTGATAACTATAATTGATTGACGCGATATGTTTGTTATATGAGAGAAATGGGTTTAAGCCCTTTTATGTTTAAGTCAAACATAACTTGTCATGTTCTCTAACAAACATTAAAGTCAGTCCCTTATTTTAGTCAAGAATGAGTCTCCTTTGTAGGGTTCACTCTTATGCTTTGTAAGAGAACATGATCAGTCGTGTTTGACCCAACATAAAAGGATCCCAACCTGAGAGAAATGGTCTAAATAGTAGCATCCTATCTTTATATTATGTTTCCAAAAAATAAACATCTTCCGAAGCTCCTTTCACTTTTGTAATATATGATTTAACTTTGTTATTATTACGTTCTGAGTATGTAAAATCAACACTGCACGAGATCTTTTTACTTTGACTGACGGTCCTTATTTTTCTAGAATCGTCTTATTCTGACTTCAATTCGCCATCACTAAACAAGCAATCTTCAAGCACTTCATATCTTCTATGTATGTCGTGATTTTTTCCCTTTCTGTTACCTCCATACCATCACTTGGAGCTGGTAAAAAGATAAACACGTCAAATACTTATTCTTATGTAATTGTTTCAGATCAACAATAAATAAGCAATTCACAACATATTGTAGCAAGCAATTATACTTCCTAGTAGAGCAAATGTTGCATAGTTGACAACTCGTTCCACATAGATAAATTAATGAAAGTTGGGTAGTTGACGAGTTTAAAGTTGTTCGCTACTAATACCTTCCACTATGATTTTAAGTTGATTTCAAAATTATTAGACTAGCCCATAATATTATACTATATGTTATGTATTTGGATCACTGAACATCAATGCAAGTTTCATTATGTTTTACTAGCTAATAATGTTATCATATATTATTTTAACATCTTCTACGAGAATTTCCTTTAAAAGCTTGTTATCAAAACTTGTCTTGTTACTAGTTTATTATAAACGAGAATGTGAAGAGTTAAAAGTTGGCAAAGTGGACATGATGAATAAGTTGGGTAGCACGTTAATAATATCCGGTATTGAGTCGAAACAAGGTGTTTGACTTGAAAATAGTTGTTCAAAAAATTTGAATATTATATAAATGATTAGTATCAAATACAAGGACAATAGTTATTTTATTTAAAGAGTAAATTACAAATTTTGAAACAGAGGTGAGCTTAAAATTTCACTTTTTATTATTTAATTTTCAAAATTACATTAAATGGTGATTTCGTTTACATACATTTCATTATAAGGTTGGTCCTTTAAACTAAATGCATTTATTTTTTCAAGCACATAAGGATATTTTAATCATTTCAACCAACTTTTCTTATTACAAAACTATGTTTTTAACTACAAAACTTGAGCTCTTAACGAGTTTAATACCAACAGCAACACCCTTAAGTTTGGTTTGTGGGTGGTAGTCTTACTGGATTCTCACTGAACTAAGAACGAATACACCAAGAAATTTCCCTCTCCACGGGTTGCCGTTTGTTAATGTTTATTAAATTTATTTATAATAACCCTCATATCCCTTATGTAGTAAACAAAAGGAGCATAAAAACATTTAAATCCTTTTCTTTCTCTTTGCAATCAATTCACATCCACCATCAGAATTAAACAACTATATATAGTTGCCAACATCTGAATTGCACTACCGCCATCGTTACTTTATAACAAAAATAACACCACCAATTACACTATACAAACCCTCATCAGTATAAGAGGATATTTAAAGCTTTATCGGAGGTTGGGCTTAAAAGAGTGTCAACATTGTTTGAACCAAATATTTGGACTAAAGCTTACCTTCAATTGTAATCACAAGAAATATAATTAAATTTATATATTTTTTTAATGATTTTTTTTTATGACTTTCAAGTTTCAATATAACCATGTGATTTTGGGTGTTTTTATTATTAAATCAACTTATTATTTTTCGAAAAGCAATAACAAAAGTTATCAATATGCTTTTTATAAAGTTCTTAGCGAGTTGGATCAATAGGCTTAAAAAGACGCATAAAGCGATTTTGAATGTTATCTAGCCTTCAAATTAAACATGGGCAAAATTCGGCCCGGTTCGTTTCTGGACTGGTCTAGCCCCATCTGGTTATAGACCGCTTGAGTACTGGGCTTGAAGTAGTCCATTAACTTGGATATCCAATTCCAAGGCCTACTAAGTTGTAGACATGGGCCCTGAGGACCGACCGGACCGGTCCAAGAAAGACCGTCCGAACCGAACCGGTCCAAGACCGGACCGAGACCGAAAATGACGTAAGCGGTCCGAACCGGTCCAAGATCCGAACCGGTCCAAAACGGTCCAAGACCGGTCCAAGACCGAACCGGTCCAAACTCGGTCCGAACCGGTCCAAGACCGGTCCAATGCCCAACGGTCGAAGTTCAAAATGCAACGGCTCTTTTTTCGGTCCAAACCGGTCCAGAACCGGTCCAAACCGGTCCAAACCGGTCCGAGCCGGTCCGAACCGGTCCCCAACGGCTAGTTTCCGTTTTTTTTTTTTTCAATTCTTCCTATAAATACCCCCCATTTGGTTGCCATTTTTCTCCTACACCTTCTCTAAACCACTTATTCTCTCATTCTTTCTTCTTTCTCTCAAGATTTGCTTATAATTTGCAATTTTTCCAATTCAAGGATTTGTTTATAATTTGCTTCAAGAATCAAGGATTTGCTTATAATTTTTTGATTTGCTTCAAGAATCAAGATTATAAAAAATGGCGGGTGAAGGATCTAGCAATTTGAACGCGGGTCGAAGTGATTTCAATATAAATCTCCCGTACGAAGAAGTTCCAAAAACAAATCGAGTTGCGGAAATTTGGAAGGATTTTGTGCAACTCAAACAAAATAACAAAAAATATGCGAAGTGTACGCATTGTGGAGGAATATTATCCGGCTCTAATTCTTCTCTCGCTCGGCATTTAGTAAGTATTCTTTTTTATATTTAAGTTTAGTTTATTTAAATACTAGTTTTTTTATATTTAAGTTTAGTTTATTTAAATACTAGTTTTTTTATATTTAAGTTTAGTTTATTTAAATACTTATTATATTTGTGAATTTAAAATTATAGGAATTCATGAAATTGAAAATATAGGAATTTATGAAATTGAAAATATTGGTGGACAACTTATTATATTTGTGAATTTAAAATTATAGGAATTTATGAAATTGAAAATATAGGAATTCATGAAATTGAAATTATAGGAATTCATGAGCCTAAAACAATTTGATGTAGTTCTAGTTATTCATAACTTAGTTATTCATTCTAATCGTAATACTAGTAGATATAACCCGGAGAGTGGTGTCTAGAATAGTCACGATCGGCTTGTGGTTGTTGGATTTTCCGAAAGGTTTTAAACCGAAAGGATCCTGCCCCCCGACTGACCTGCCTGACCACTCTTTGCTTGGTAGTCAAACGTATTACTTTAGAATCAATAACTATAGTTTAATACTTGAATTAAATACATGAACTTGGTTAAATATAGTTTAGTACTTGAATTAAATACATGACCTTAGTTAAATATAGTTTACATTACTTGAACTTAGTTTATTCTAATATAAACTTTAAAAAATTAGACTAAATGCTTGGTGCGACAAGCCGCTGAGGTTGAGAGTCAAACTCAAGTTGATGGTCAAACATGGCGTTTCGATGCCGCTTTAGCTCAGGAATTAAGCATGCAGTTAACAATACAAGAAGCATTACCATTTGACTTCTTCTCCCGCCCAAGAGTCACAACTTTTATCAAAAAAGCTTTACAACCTCATTATTCCTCTGTAAGTCGAAGAACTCTTAAACGTAGAGCTATGACAAAATGGAAAATAATATATCAAGACTTAAAGGAATTCTTTACTAGATTCGATGGTAGAGTTTCTATAACCACCGATATTTGGACCGCTCCACATACAACCCATTATTCATTTATTTGTGTTACGATACATTGGGTAGACCCTAATACATGGCTTATGCAAAAACGTATTATTGCTTTTGAAAACTTTCCTCACCCGCATGGAGGTGAACAAATTTACGATATTTTATTAAGGATTTTTAACGGTTTTGGAATAAAAGAAAAAATACTTTCAATCACCCTAGATAATGCTAGCAACAATACAAACGCTATGGGACGATTGAAACGGGTTTTAAACCCAATATGTGACGGGGAATTTTTGCATGTACGTTGTTGTTGTCATATTTTCAACCTCGCGGTCCAAAAAGGTTTGGGGGCTATGGAAACTTGTCTTTTGAAATTTAGAAGATTAAATGAGACAATTTTTAAAAGCGGACCAGTCGCGTTCGAAAAATATGAACATTTTTGTAAAACAAAAAGAAGAAGATGTTTGAGACCTCTCATAGATATGCCCGTGAGATGGAACTCGACTTATAAAATGATAGGGCGTTTGATACAAAATAAGGATTTACTTACCGAATATCATCGAGAACACCTACCCCAATTATATGAAGTACTTACGGAAACTGATTGGATTATTTTAGAAGAATTACACATCGGTTTGGGAGTTTTGTATCAAGCCACAATAATGCTATCACAAACATATTTTCCATCATCTCACTCCGCTATGATAGGTGTTTGTGAAATTTTAAGAACATTAAAGGCTTTTGGTTCTTTGGATCAAAGGTGGGATATGATTACCAACGAAATGTGTGAAAGTCTTATAAAATATTTTAAAGAGTTTCCAATAATTTTTTTGATTGCTTCGGCATTAAACCCTCTTGTTAATTTTAAGGGTGTAACGGAATCTTTAACTACAATCGGGGAAGCATTGGGTCAATCTCCAGATGAGATTACGATAAGTATATCCAAATTTGAAAATAGTGTTAAACAATTATATATGATTTATGATAATGAATGTGCACCATGGGGACAACTTGCTTCCACCCCGAGGTCTTCGACTTCACAAGCATCGGCTTCTCGGCCAAACACTACTTTTAGCATTGGATCGTCTTGGCTTCAAAATGTATCTCAATCAAAACGTACACGAGTTCAATCGTCTTTAGACGAACTTTCCATTTATAAAGAAACTGATTACAGTAGTTATATTGGCACCGAAGATTTTACACAATTTGATGTATTAAAATGGTGGCAAGAAAGAGAAAACGTTGGTCAATTTAAGATCCTAGCCCGTATGGCTAGGGACGTACTAACCGTCCAAGCTAGTAGCGTAGCTTCGGAATGTTGTTTTTCTCTTAGTGGCAGGATTTTAAGTGCACGACGGTGTATGTTGAAGGCCGAGTCGGTGCAAATGGCCGTGATGCTTAAGGACTACTATGATTCTATGGAAAGATGTCAAAACGATGCAGATCTCGAAGAAGGCTTAACTAATTTGGAGGAAGCGATTATGGAAGACGATTACAACAGGGACTTCGCATCGGGAACATCAAACACTAACACTGAAGCTGAAACTGAAGAACCCGAACCCGGCGAAGAATACGTTGACGACACTCAAAATAGAATGAACGCGGGTTCATCATCCAACGTCCACTCGAACGATGTCGCCTATTATGGGCATGTGCCATATACCGACGATAGTTACAACTATTGGAATTTCAATTCCGACTATCCATTTTAGTAGTTGGCTCTTTATATTTTGTGACGTTATTTCTTTCGAACAATATGTATTTTTCGGGTCTCTAACTTGGGGTGATGGCAATGCCGAAGCTCCATTGCTAGAGTTCCCTTTTCTTGTTAAAAAAATAAATTAAGTTTCAACAATATGTAAATTTATTTTGTAATTGTATCGCAATGTTATTTATATGTTTTTATTAACTTGCAATTATATATGTTTATATTTTATAGTTTATAACTTGCAATTTTTTTAAATTAACAAGTCACTTTTTTTTTCAAACAAAAAAACGAATCGAAAACCGGAAAATTTTAAACCGAAACTAAAAAAAACCCGGAAATATCTAAACCGAACCGGAAAAATACCCGAACGAAAAACGGACCGGTCCAGGATCGAAGTCGGACCGGTCCGGACTTGGACCGGTCCGGAAGTGGTCTAGGACCGCCCGAAGACCGAATTTATCGAAATGGTCTTACGCGAAGACCGGTCCGCCGAGAACCGGACCGGCTCAGGACCGACTAGGTCCGGACCGGACCGGACCGGCTGTGGTCCAGGACCGGTCCAGGACCGATTTTGCCCATGTCTACTAAGTTGTATTACAAGTGAAATCGTGCAATTATATCGGGCTTTCTTCTTATATTGCATGCATATTCACATCTATCATTTCCAAAACCTATAAATTAGTAAATCAAAGCATAACTACTTTTATTATTTGTATTTCATTACATGTGTTATTCAATCAATAATATATACCATAATAAGATTTTAAGAATAACACTTCTCACAAGAAGAAGACTAGTAAAAATAAAAAAATGGGCCCTTCATTTTTAATTTAGAATAAGAATAAACTTTAATTTTAGTAACAAACCTGTACAAAAACCATATAATTATACTAGATGCATAATGCATCTCTCAAATCATTATACACCTAGTTTTGTAGCCGTTAGAATAGTTTTTCCAGAGTTTGGATGTGCTTTCTCTGTTTTAGGGGTGAGTTCATTATTAGGACCAGACGAAATCGAACGGTACCCATCCCAAAAGTGTGAAAACCGAAAGTGTCGATTTCATGGAACGAATACGAAACAAAAAACTGGTCACTGATACCAGCCAGTTCAATACCGGTACCGATTCGGCGGTTCGCCTCGTCAAATTCCATGTCAATATACTCATCCCTACAAGAACTGACTTGATACCGAACTTGACAAAACCTGAAATCAAAATTGTTGATTTCTTGAAATCGTGTACCAACCAAAAAGTTATAACTGATCGAGTTGGTTATTAAGAGTCGGTTAATTCACTCACCCGTATATGTTATTACTAAAAGAAGTGTTATACCATGATCATGCCTACTATATAATCCTATTCAAAGATGCAACCATCTTAACCAGCTAATACCCTCCAATATATAGAAAGATCCAAACATATGATCATTAACATGGATCGATACAAACCAAAGGGTATCAAGAAGTTAAGAAAACATATACTTGTTTGCAAGATATTAACAAGCTAATACGATAATAACACCCTCTTAGTTATCCGAAAGAACCACGTACACATAGATAATCATTAAAATGAATACAAACAAAAGGATGCAATTGAATTACAAAATACTTATTTGCAACTTGTTTCTTATATTAATGTTATAACAATAGATCATGCGTTAACCTCTAATTCACCCCCATTTCGCTTATGATGTTTTTGATGTAATTTTCCATAACCTAATATTTAAGTAGTTTAAGGTACCATTTTAATAAAGAAAAAGTTTGGAGAGTACAGAGAATGAGTTGTAGATAATATGCTCTACAAAGTGCTTCAACTCTTGATTGACCATGACCATGAGAGGATCAATCATAAGATAAAGTTGTTACCAAAAGTAGCAAGTGACAATTTTATGTTGTCTTATTTCATGCTTAAAAGGCATGCAATAAGCATATGTATGTCAGGCTGTCAGCATATATTCATTAGTGGGGTGATTAGTATTTTAAAACACTTGAAGAGAATCTTGATCTCTTAAGCATTAAAGACGGCCTGCAGCTTTGATTGGCGATTGTATATTCTTGGAGGGCCACTAAGGTTTTTTTCTTCTCTTTAATTCTTTTATTTTCTTTGAAACCTAGCCAGCATTGTTTATTAGGTTCTCCTTTAAGGTTATGAATATAAGTTTTGAAATGAACAAATTTAATAGTAAGATTGAAATGTGTTTCCTTGTTTAAGGGCTCTTTGTTAAAACAGAACTGTCGTCTGAATAATTCAAAGGTTCTGAATGAATTTTTCTCTGAATGTGACATGCTATTTCATAAAGGTTCTGGATGAACAATCTGAATGATGCAAATTACTATTTAAACCTTAATAGTGATATAATATAATATATTATAAGATATGATTGTTTAACAAGGCAACATGTGAAATGAGTATTACGATAAAAATACTTTGTGCCTAATGATTCAGAATGTATTTTAAGGTAGAATGATTCAACAACGTTCTTCTGTTTCATTTAGCACAGTCTTCATTCAGAGACAGTAATCAAAGACGCTGAATACTGAATAATTCAACATTCAGCACTTAATGATTCTATTAAGCAGTAAACAAAAAGCTATTAAAAAATTATACATTAACCGTGAACTGTTCATGAATTTTTAGTAGTTCATGTGCATTTATGTTGCTTACAAATAGTATTCAAAAGACATATGCATACCATAGGGGTTAGACATGGGCCTTGATATCTTTTTGTGACAAGTAGCTAGCTAGACATAACCATTTTCTTAGATTATAGATAGTTTATATTATATGTTTTTTTTTTCCTAAACCCGATCTACCACAATACCTTTACCTCCTAGGCTCCTACCACAAGCCTTATGATTCAAACGTACGTGTTTAGTGCTCCTATTTCCCCCTAAGGCCTATCGTTGTGGTAAGCACGAATGAGTTCGGGAGTCTTTAATTTGGCTTCGGGTGACTCGGGAATTCCGGTACATCCCCTTCTTAGGGTTAGCTCTCGGCTTTTCAACCCGAGCTCATTCGCTTTTTTTTTTGTGAGAGTGAAAGAAAAAGTAAGAAGAGAGAAAATATTTGAATTGTTTATGTTGAGTAAGATGTGGTTGATAAATGTGTGAGTTGGGTGCTACTCATTTCTAATGTTTATCGATTTGTTATAAAACTTGAACATGTGAAATATTAATTAAAATGTTACGTTTAATATCCTTTATGACACAACTTCTAAGTTTAACCTTATTAATGTCAATATGTAAATATGACTATAAATGTATTGGTAAGTTCTTTTAAATAGATACATCTGACAACAAAAAAGAAACCAAGAAAATCAAGTACATGGTCCAAATTAACATGAGCATATAATCGATCAAAAAAATATAGAATATCATCCAAATTAATATGAACATACAATCGACCGACCAGTTACAAACAAGAAAAAGGATATACCACATATCTTCTAATATATATAATATATATAAAAGACTAATTTGAAAAAAATTATTATATGATTTGGACCCTTCATTCAATAAAATATTTAATATTAGTCGTTAATTACTTTAATTCTAAAATTTTAATTTTGACTTTTTAGAGTAAAGCTAATCTCCATATCTATTTCGCCATCATTTAAAGTCATCGTTGGCAATTCTTTCTATTTGTTATTGCCTTATTAAATTTTGGTTTTATTGATTTTTTTCTATTGACTAATTCTATGCATTTTTTTAATAAGTTACAAGAAATTTAACCCACATTTCTTCAGTCACGTCCGCTCTCTCCTTTCATGGTGCTTCATCGCTGGTCTTGGAATTGACGTCGTTTGTCCCCTTTTTTTCGAACTCTCAATTTTTCGCTTTTTATAATTATTTAATATCGTCTATTAATGTTTAATATTTATTACGTTTTTAAACTATCACGAAGTATGTTACACGGGCATATAAACTAGTACTCTACTAAAAGAGTACGATAATAGACACAAATTATTACATGATTAGGGATCTAGAACAAGAATAAGGACGGTCGACCAAATACAAGCAAGAACTTGTACAAATTGTTTAGCATTAGCGATGCTGAACGTATATATATGTTGAAATTTTATGGCCCGAGATTAGATAGAGTTTGTTCTAGTCTCTATTAATGGACCAAATCTAGAGATGTGACATAGAGAAAACACTACTAGAAAACAGCGCGACTTCCGAGGGCGTTAATTCCCTCGGAAAACTTTCCGAGGAAATTCCTACATATTTCCGAGGGCGTTAAGTTACCTAGAGTTTTCCGATAAATTTCTGAGGGTGAGAAATGCCTCGGAAATTCCTCGCAATTATTCCGAGAGACTTCCGAGGAAATACACCCTCGAAAAACATAGCGAGAGATTTCCGACAACTAACATGCCCTTGGAAATTCCTTGCAAAATTTCCGAGAAACTTCCGAGGAAATGCACCCTCGAAAAAGATAGTAAGAGATTTCTGAAAGCTAAAATGCCCTTAGAAATTCCTCGCAAAAATTTCCGAGACACTTGCGAGAGATTTCCGACAGATTTCCAAGAACTAAATTGCCCTTGGAAAGCCCTCGGAAATTACTCTCGAGATCCATCACGAAGCCACCACCTACAAACGGCCTACACCATCATCTTCTGAAGTCCGCCACTATACAACCACCGCCGTCGAACTCCACCACTGACAGCCACCCTTCACTGCTTAACTTCGCCAGTAAGTTGCAAGATTGTTAGTTATTTGTATATAACCATAGGACCAAAATCCGTCCTCGGAAACTCCGTGTTTTTCTAAATTGCCATTTCCGAGGGAATCTGTCCTCGGAAACTCCGTGTTTTTCTAGTAGTGAAGGGATCTTTGATGGCTAAAGATCAATAAGTGTGCAAGAATCTTGTGCCGAGAAGGTCTGCTGAAAAAACTAATCCACAATTCATTCATATCAAACCATAGGACCAAAATTATAACTTATTCAATAAGAAATATCAATATATGGTTGAAATATGTTGATTATGTTGGTTCAACTTATAGAATATTGTCAGGTAATTAACCAATGGGTTCTTAATATATATGGTTAAAACAAATTCGACCCGAACGGTTTGATGTTAAAATTTTTATCATTTAATATTGGCCGGTAAGAATGAGTTAACATCGCAATTTATATATTTTGATCTGATCATTTGTACATCAGAGATGGTAAAACGCCTTTCTTTAAAAAAATAATTAAATGAAAAATAATAATTAATGCATACAGATTTATAGAAGTATAAATGAAGCATGATACTAATCAGATTTAATGGCATGTTTTTGGATTTTTTAAATCTAAATAAGACCCTAGCAATTGCATAACGGAAGGTCTTTTCTTGTCTATAAATACCATGCTATCTTAATTACAAACCTTAAAAAAAGCAAACCAAATTAATTAATACGCTCGAAATGGGCCCCCCTTCAACGTTTAATAGCATTTTCAACTTATTTCTTTTCATCTCTTTTTTCTTCATGATGGCCAACCTTAGAAGCCATGCAAGACTGCATCCAAAAACCCCATCAGATTCTCTAATCCTAGGTTTAACTAACACTAGGACCACCATCAAACTCCCCAAAGAATCCTTAACCTTAAACCTTAAAGCTTCATTCCAGTCATCACAAACGATGTTGGAGCCCTTGAGAGAAGTCAGAGATGGCTACATAATTTCACTAAACCTAGGCTCACCCCCACAAGTTATGCAAGTGTATATGGATACCGGAAGTGATCTCACCTGGGTACCTTGTGGAAACCTTACTTTCAATTGCATAGATTGCAATGACTACACAAATACTTCACCGGCCATATTAATGTCCAAATACTCACCTTTGCATTCATCATCTTGTGTTAGAGATACTTGTGCAAGTGAGCTTTGTATCGATGTTCATAGCTCTGATAACCCTTATGACCCTTGTAACATAGCCGGATGCTCCTTGAGTATGCTAATGAAGGGCACTTGCTCAAGACCGTGCCCTTCATTTGTGTACACATATGGTGAAGGTGCGGTCGCAGGAACCCTGACCAGGGACACCCTCAGAGTCCATGGAAGTATGGACCGCGAGGTTACTAGGGAGGTAACCAATTTCGGGTTTGGGTGTGTTGGTTCAACCTATAGAGAGCCCATTGGAATCGCGGGTTTTGGTAAAGGTTCACTTTCTTTACCTTCTCAATTAGGGTTTCTTCAAAAGGGTTTCTCTCATTGTTTCTTGGCTTTTAAGTTTGCCAATAACCCTAATATTTCAAGCCCTTTAATAGTTGGAGATCTTGCAATCTCTTCTAAACATCATTTGCAGTTCACTCCAATGTTAAAGAACCCGATGTATCCAAACTATTATTATATCGGGTTAGAGGGCATTACTCTTGGAGTTAGGTCGGGTTTCTTGATTCAAGTTCCTACAAACTTGAGAGACTTTGACTCTTTAGGCAATGGTGGTATGTTGATAGATTCAGGAACCACATACACTCATTTACCACAACAATTTTACTCTCAACTTCTCTTAGAGCTCGAATCTGTGATAAGCCACCCTCGAGCAACCGAAGTGGAGGACCGAACAGGGTTTGATCTTTGCTACAGGGTTCCGTGTGCAGGTAATATAACAGATGGTATGACAATCATGGATGTTGATGATCATCTTCTTCCTTCAATCACATTTCACTTTGTGAACAATGTGAGCCTGGTGTTGCCTCAAGGGAACATATTTTACGCAATGGGGGCACCGCGTAACTCGTCGGTGGTCAAGTGTTTATTGATTCAGAGCATGGATGATGATGATAGTTATGGACCAGCTGGTGTTTTTGGGAGCTTTCAACAACAAAATGTGGAGGTTGTTTATGATATGGAGAAGGAGAGGATAGGGTTCCAAACAATGGATTGTGCCTCTTCTTCAGCTTTCCAACAACTGCATGCATAAAAACCTTGATTAATTAGTTATCTCTTTTAATTACTTGTTTTGAATTAATGCAAACTGCATGTGTACTCTTTGTCTGAATGATCAAATTGCTACTACCTAATAAGAAGGTGACTAATCAGGCTATTCTCCAATTGCTAAACTGTTGATTGTTAAAAATATTCTAATATCAGTATAAAGATTTTTCAGAAGCTTATTATTTATTTATTATTATTATTATAATTATTCCTCGAATTGTGCGCTGGTTAATGAACAGTAAGTTGGGTATAAAACAAAGCATTCCGCTAGAAAGAAACTTATATTAAATTGATGATATCTTTTAGTTATCGATGTTTTAGTTAATTATATTAGTTGTACTTTGTGATGAAGCAAGATTGTACTTGTTAATTATTCTGTAATTGATGGAAGAACTAATCATCTAAATCCATTGCATTAATTTATTTTATTATTGTTTAAAATAACAATAATAAATAATACTCAAATTTCTTGCAAGTTCTTAGTGCCTTTGCCTTTCCAGGAACAAGTTCTAGTGGATTATGCATAATTAAGGCAAAAAAATAAAAAATAAAAAGGAATTTGTAGAGATAATCGAAGGCATATATAGTAGGTGTAAGACCATGTCAAGTGAAGGCGTCATGGAAATCCATCCAACGGAGCTGACTTAATTTGGCATAACAGAGAGAATGAAATGTCTTTGGCTTTGCATCAGACGAGAGGTTTAGTGACGGACAACTTCTGTTACAAGTTGGCTCTGGGAAATGCCTTATTGGTTGTTCACTGCAGGGGTTACCCCTTAACTTTCTATAAACATTATCATTTCGATAAAAAAAAATTATTTTTGTACAACTACTCATATGCTAGTAAGAAAACTAGAGATTTAGTACTGCAATGTGTTAACAATAATAATTCAATTCGATTGACAAAAAAAACTTATTTATACGATAGGAGAATGAAACAAATTGAGTATTTGATCATACGTATGTAAATATGTAATGTATTTGTACTATAGTTTTTAAGTCTAAGAAAACCCAAATGTGCTTATTTTGCTTCATTATTGATGTCTTAAACCCAATAAGTTTAACTTGTTTAATTTTTTTAAGCAATTATGCCTAATTTATTTTTTTAAGTGCGTGTTTGGTAATCACTAAGATCCCGTTTGTTTTACCGCAATGTGATTGAATGAAAATGGTTTTAATTTCATCCATGTTAGTTATAGAATGTCATACCTCTATCTGAAGGTTTTATATATACCTCAAATAATTTAATTTTTTTCCAAATAATATTACCAAACGCAATATATAACGAAATTTGATTTCAATTCCATTACAAATCTTCATATTACGATGAAATAAGTGTTAAGCATTTCAAACGCATAAGAATAGGGATTGGCTAAATAACTTTGCTAATCTTTTATTTATTTGAATATTATTTGTTGAACTTTGTTGATATATTAGTTCATCAAACAATGAACTTGTTGATGTATTAGTTAATTTGATTAATTTCTTCAAACTGTGGATGATTTAATTAGGTACAAGTGATTTCTATTAATAAATTTCTAGGTTTGTTCCCGATGAACAGGTGTACCACAGGAAGTGAAAGGCTGGTTTGGACAGCTCCTCGTTTAAAGGGAAGACATCTCTATTTTTGGGTGGGGATTTGGGAGGAGATATAAGGGGTAGCTTGGTAGGATTAGAAGCTATGGCTATATTTTTTTCAGCTGGTGTTCTTATGGTGGCACTCCTGCACAGCACAGACGCATATCATATCCTTACATTTCTTAGCCATGGCTATAGGTTAGCTTTGTGGTTTATTTTAATTATGCAGGAGGTTTGCATTGTCTTGTAACCGTGGTGTGATAAGGGGGACATACCAAACCCTGCTTGATTTGCTAGGCCATCTTCCTTAGCCGATGCAAGTCCTTCTTCAAGACTCAGAATTTGCGATGTCTTTACAGTACGAAGGTGGGGCAGTGGTCCAAATCAGGGCTACTCTGTAACACCCTCTCTACCGGCCTAGATTTAATTAGGTAATTAAGTTCTTGATCTTGAGATTTAAGTTGCTTATGTGGATTTAATTATCATTATGTGTTAATTATAATTGATGATTAATTGTGATTATTATGTGCTTAATTAATTTGTATTTATATTTATTATAAATAAAGAAATGTTAATTAATTAAAATAATAACTTAAGTAGAGTATGATGTGTCAACCCTTGTGAACACATGACCAACTAAGTTAGCCACCTACACCTCATTACATGCAAACTTAGATCAAAATTAGAAATTGAATGTGTGTGTTTCTTGGTGCTCTCGGCCGAAGATCAAGAACAAAAAAAAGGAATTATCATCTTCATCTTCTATCTTTGAATTGTTGTTTTGATTTCTGGAATATCCAATTTAGAAGGTTAGTTTAATTGATTATATGTTAATTTTGGTATATATTCGGTTTTATGAATTTTATTGAAAACCGCATGATGCTTCTTGAATTGTATGATGTTAGGATGATTGCATGTTAGAAATTTATGTGAATTAATGCTTAATATATGTTTATAATGCTTTCTGGAAATGTATATTCATATGCATGTACATAAATAAGTTCAGAATTGAAGATTTAGATAAAATAGGCAAGAACATTTGAATCACTCGGGATTTAAGTCTTGAATGATCCGGAATTTATGAAAACCGCATGAACTATATCCAGAATGTAAAGAAACGGAATGTATTATATGGGAATTGGACCAAAACCGGATGTATGATCAGATTGTGACAACAAACCGCATGTTTGATCGGAATATGGTAAAAACCGTATGTGATGCGGGATTCATGAGAAACCGGATGATTTGCCTTAACTTGTTCGGAATGGTGAACCCATACGGGATTATGGACTTATCCGGTTTTTGAGAAAACCGCATGCTATCCGGAATTTGTACAAAACCGCATGGAAATGTCTTGACATGCGGAATTGTGAATTTGATCCGGTTTTATGATAAAACCGTATGATCTATCCGGGATTTGGGACTTTGACAATTTCCCTAACACTTTGATCGGTTTTTGGACTTATGATGATAAAACCGCATGACAAGGAAACCACATGAAGACTTATTCGGTTTTGATAAATGACTTGGATTTCTTTAACAATTGTGGCCATAACTTATGGAATGAACATTATGTATTGCCTAAGCTATGGAGTTAGGGGATTTTACCAAGTGATATGATGATGCGGTATTTGTGAAGAAACCGTATGTGAATTTAGATTTACATCAAATGATGTAGAGATATTATACAAGATATATATATATATATATATATATATATATATATATATATATATATATATATATATATATATATATGTACTCATATGATTTATTATAATTGTGTATATATATATATATCATGAATCAATATTTTGAAACATATACTGACTTGTGTTTACATGTTCTCAGGAAACGAGAAGACTCAGTGATATAGATTCCTGAGTGTAAGCTGTTCAAGCTTTGGTGAGTGGATTCATATATTTGGATATGCAGGATGTGATATCCTGATTGTAACTATGCTTATTGGACTTTATGTCTTGTTAATATGTATACATGTTGTTTTCGGAGATCAGCTTGGTGATTTCGGCTGGGCCTGATGCTTAGGGATTTACATTATCTGATCTTGATGTGCATTTGTTGTACTCAAGGGTGCTGGTATTGTTGTCCATGTTAGCAGAGCTATCGGTAAACCTATGTTTTGGCCGACATATGGTTGTAGGTGGTTGCAACACCGCCGGTTCTCTTGGTGATATGAGCTATGTGTTTGGGCTGTTTGCCTTGTATATGTTTAGATATCTTTTTCTTCACTTAGCTTTGTGCTAATTCTCCACTATCATCTTTTGCAGATTCATTTTGGTGAGTTCCTGAATTTGATGACTGAGATTATGGACAGACCACTACTCTGATGTCTAATGTTTTGTTTAGAGCCTGTTTTGGAAATTAACACTGTAGTAGAATTTTGTAAACTCAAAATAGACAAATGATGTATTTAACTTATGTTTATAATATAGTTAAGCTTCCGCGCGCAATCTTATGTTAATCAAAAAGTTCCGTGTTACATACTCCCCTATTTATTTCGCCTGATGTTCTGAACTCTTTACTGTAGTTGTTCCTTTTTGGGAGAGGTTTTGGGATGGTGGTATAAGGGTGGCGTTGGTAGGTTAGAGACTGTGGCTAATTTTGTTTCTGGCACCATAAGGTGGCACTGTCTGCTTGCACACACTCACATTGCTTTCCCCGTCTTGTAGTCATGGTCATAGGCTAGTGCTGGGGTTTTTGTTTTGTGCCGAGGGTGCGCACTTCTCTTTGATACCGAGGTATGATAAGGGGGCATATCAATCCTTGCTTGACTTGCTAGGTCATCTTTCTTTAGCTGATGCAAGTCCTTCTTTCAAGCTCTAGAACTTGTGTTTTTATGTAATATGCAGGTTAGAGCTTTGGGCCTTGTGGTTTTATTCTGCTATAGGATGAATTTCCAGGTGTATCTAAGAGGCGATAGGCCATGCTCTACTGCTGCTAACCTTGTCCTGCTCTACTGCTGGTCTCTCAATACTCCTGGATATTGCTAAAGTGATGGTGCTACTGTGTGGATGCTGTCTGTGGGTTGCCGGGTTGTTTGCTTTTCTGTTATTGTGTAGATGATGATGCTCTATGGTTGTTTTACTCTGTTGCGCCGGTTTGTCTTGTGCCACTGTGAGGATCTGTGCTGCTAGCTACTATGTTGTATAGAGGCGTTGTAGTTAACTGCAAAAATCGTTAATCATGTCATTCTTCAAGACATACATCAACAGTCCTGTTGGCCCTAAGACAACTCATTTCTAGGGTCCGGTAGCCAATTGGGGATTTGTTGCAGTAGTATGCTTTTCCCCATCCTTTTCTAGTAAGTGATGGCTGACATTGAGAAACCTCCAGAGATGTTATCTGGAAACATGATTGGAGTGATGCGTGTGTATTCGGCTTTGTGCATGAGATTTGCTTGGATGATTCGGCCTCACAACTATTTACTTCTTGCATGTCATGCCTCAAAAGAAACGGTTCAACCCTATCAGCTTTCACGTTGGGCTAAAGGTCAAGGGTACTTGCAACTAAAGGAAGATAAGACGCCCTCATCAACTTGACTCTGACTGTTGTGGATCTTCTACCTTATTGGATTTTATAAATTAAAGGTGGTTATTGGAGATTTCTAGTTACTCTGAAGAATATATATAATGTATATATTGTATGAATGATGTTAAAGTTTTATTTAACTAATGAAATTGCTAGCTAGCTCTTTCAAAAAAAAAAATTTCTAGGTTTGTAGGGTTCGGGTTTATGATCTACTAAAATATCATCACTTAAATGGCGTTTACTACATGGTTTCAACCTGTTACCTAACATGACCCGACTAGCATTTTTTTGAGAGACCGACCTATGTGAACAAATTATTAGACAGTGAAACGAAATAAACTATACATATTTGGTTACTGCTGACAAAAGTTTTTTAGAACGGCGGAAGAACTTTAGCAAGGTGAAACATCCATCAATTAAGTCTATTTGAAGGCTTCTACCTAGGTTTAGAAGAGAGTAGAGAGGGACTTGATGGAATTACTTATTTGGGCTGGCCCAACTTCTGAACCATGATGGCATCAAGGGAAGGGAAGACTTTCATTGCATGTTAAGGCAATAGTGCAAGGCAACTCCTCAACAATGTATTTTGATATCACGTATGTCAATAAGCAGATATCAAACATTAGCAAAATATCAACATGTTCGTCTCATCATGAAGAGCAAATCGAAATCGGATCAATATACATGGTTTACCAATTTTCAGAACTATAAACAAACCAAAGACTGATTTTCATAGCCGTGCTTGGTCCATAATCTGAGCTAAAAACCATAATAAAATTCAGCTTCTTTTATTTGGTCTGTTGGTTATTGATTTTCGGTTTAAACAGGTATGATGATGTAGATTTTGGACACCCCTTGTTCATTAAATCGAATCTGAAGGGACCACCAGAAGACTGATCAATTTGTAAACATAAAGGCACAAAATAACAGATTACTTTCAAGAAACAGATGTCACAAGATCATGTGTTGCTTCTTAAGAAGTGGCGATTCATTAACATCTAAAAAACCAAAAACAACACCAAATTACATAATTGGAAACAAAATCTTGGCGTTTTTTAGTATATAAGATTAGTAAGTGCACAACTATTGAAAACTTCCCCTGTGACAGTATCTTTATCGGGGATATACAAGACATTGTTGTTTCATTTCCTAACATCATAGCTACAAACTACTCACAGTTGAGAATTTTTTCTTAGCTCAATCAAGTCTACTGCCTCTTATGACTTGTTCTTGACGGTGACACCTTGGTCCCCGGCGACGATAATAGTGGTCGCCATATCCAGAAACATCCCATGTTCCACTACTCCCGGCAGCCTCAAAATGGCATCGCTTGCAGCCTTTAAATCCCCAATATTTTTCTTGAAATATAAATCTATGGTGTAATTACTATTATCAGTCACAAATGGGTCCCCTGTCTTTGGGCAAATTCGAAGTTTTGCTTCACAATCAGCTTCTTTGAACAGCGATTGAAGCCCCTGTGCAGTAAATTTCCAACAAAAGGGAACAACCTCAACAGGCATAGCTAAACCACTGCCACCAATGTAATCAACCAGTTTCGATTCATCGACAATCACAACGAATTTCTTACACGCATATTCGATCATTTTTTCACGTAGCAAAGACCCACCTCGCCCTTTAACCAAATTCATATCCGGGTCGACTTCATCGGCACCGTCAATAGCTATATCAAGAACCGGGTGTGAGTCAAGATCCGACAAAGGGATGTTTACAGACAAAGCTTGTTCGTGGGTTTTCATGGACGTTGGAATTCCGATAATGTTGGTGAGTACTCCCTGTTGAAGAAGCTCCCCAATTCGATCGACTGCATGTTTGGCGGTGGACCCGGTTCCGAGTCCGACAACCATACCCGATTCGACGAACTCAACAGCCTTATACGCGGCGACTTTCTTCAGTTCGTCTTGAGACATTTTCAATGGTGATGGAGAAGAAGACGTCGGAAGCTCGTCGACGGCGACCTTTCCAGACCCTGTAAAACGAGGGTCATACGCTATAGCCATTTTGTTATCACGAGAACAAGTATAAATGGTTGAATTTTTGTAAAAGACAGTTAGAAAATATAAGGTGGTAATTGTTAGGGGATTGTAGATCAATCAAAAAATTAGGGTTTTTAGAAAATGTGAAGATCAGAAATGAGATTGTGTGGTCAGCGATTGGTGGTGATAAGGTAAATGGATTTATTGGTTATATGAATTTGGGGGTGAAAGATGGGGTTTTATAGAGAGAGGTCTCAGATAGGGGAATGTGAGACGTTAGTGGTGCATTGATGGTGTTAGCGGCGGTGTGCGGCGGAGAATGGAGGACGGGAGGAGACCTCGAAACCATAAACGTATTTTATTGTGAAGAATCATACCCGGGGAATAAACCCGACGCCTTTTGACGGTGGAGCACCAAGAGAGGGTAGCGTGTGAGCTTTTTCCTGCGATAATATCAAATTCTAATTCTTCTTCTTTTTTTTTTTAACCAAGGAAAAAAATGTTATTAATCATGTAGAGTATTTTAATATTTACTAACTAAAAATGTATATAAGTAATGACGGCAACTGCTAATCAGATATATCTTATGTTATATAATTAATAATTATTTCATATTTCGCTAAAGCATGTAGGTATTTAATCCACTTGAGTTGATTAAGAATCAACCTTTGATTTTAACTTGAAGTGATTATAATACTCAATGCTTGAAATTTAATTCGAACTTGAGTTAGCTTTTATTTTTTGATTTGACGTCAACTAATTGATCGATACTTTCAATCTTAGTTCAACTTGGATCTATTTTTTTAACTTGACATTAGGTACTAGTGATTTGGGTATACGTACCTATTATAATCTTGTTTGGTTTAGTTTGGGTATCTTAGATTCACGGTTTGGTTTCGGGTAAGATAAAAATGGTACCTTACAAATTTGATCTAAAGCACAAAAGGTTAGAGTTTAATTTTGTGTGATTCTTGTGCGATTAGGGCTTCCACAATCAATTATGAAATGATGTTTCTTGCGTGATTAAGGTTCAAAGTCAATATCCGTTCATACATTTTAAGTATTCTTCATGTGTTTCAGACATATTCATGGTTCAAATCAATTGTTTTGTAGTTTGGTCACAAGGTAGGTTTGATTTGCTTATACACGTTTACAAATATAACTTTTGATAACCTTTTTCTTCGAAAAGTAACTTTTGATAACTTATATAATTTAAAATAAATAAAAATATTTATCCGTCATTTTAGATATCAAGTTGTAAAAAAAAAAATTAGTTAAACAAAATTTTATAGTTATATACTAATATCAAACTTCATGACTTTGGTTATGACTTATGACATACAAGGGTTAAATAGGTGATAATATGTGCATAAGTTTTTATCATATATAATAATTAAGACTTTTACGGCCCACCTAATCTATTATCTTTTATCTTCATCTATAAATTAGGAATATAACTATCTAAACAACTATTTTTAATTATATAAAATAAAAAATTCTAAACAACTTTTTTTTATTATATATAATAAAAAATTGTAATGCACCAAACATCATCCTTATAAAATTGGCTAGTAATGTGCTGTTGAGCAAGGAATTGGATTGTATTAAAAGCAAGGTTCATGCCTTTTGGGTCTATTTTGGTTCAAAATGAAAATCAAGTCCATTGATTCCATTCACATTGCCCCATGCCCTACTCTCACTCAATGGTCTCAAGTCATTGGACCATTTTAAGTTTCAAGTATCAAGTTCTCTAGACCAGATTTGGTGTAATCCAATCCAACTTCTCTACACAACCATTCAATTTGGGCCACTAGTCTTCTCTTGGAATCCCATTCTTGGTTTTTTCCCATATTTTTTTTTCTTAATTTATGTTTCTATTTGCAACTAAGATTTCCTTTTACTTTTTCCTTTTGGAATGAATCGGGTATATAAAGCTAAAGAATCGTTTCTAGAACATGAACCCTCCCCTTTATAATATTATCCTAACAAAAAAAATCAATAGATCTCTTTGGGTACCACTACCAATAAATAAAGGTCAAACATCAACTAAAGCAGTGGCCGTTTGGCTTTTGTGGAAGTGAAAAAACTCCATCAGTTACTTGAAAATTTGGAATCAAAAGCCCTGAAACATGAAGATAGTTTAATTCGTATTGTAATTAGAGGAATTGTTTCTTGGCACTGGGCTCTCCGTCTTGGAGGCCTTATCTTCATCACCATATACATTAGAAAACTAAAGAACGATCCACAACTTTTCTAAAAAATTTTCTTGAAAATGGAAAATTTTCACTTTTCTAATTTCAATTACCCCTTAAACCCAGTTTTCTGTTTTTTCTAGACCGTGATTTTCTAGCCGCACAAACGTTCTCCTCTATTGTTTTTCGTTTCAATCTTGATGGAGTTTTTTTTGTGATTATCGTCGGCAGCCATTTTTGCTCTACACAATGACATCTCCGATCTCCACCATGATTTTTGCTCGGTGCTCAAATTGCTTCTTTGCTATTATGCTCATAATACTCCTTTGCTTGATCCTTAATCATTTGCTTGAGTTCTCTATCTTTTTTTGCAAGTAGCTCTCGTACTTTTTTGCAGCCTCGCATGTATGTTCTTATCCTTTTTTCTTTGTCGATTTGGGTGAATCTCCTCCACATATGGGACCTACATCATCGATTTATGTGAATCTCCTCACACTCGCTCAGGGCCGGTCCAACTATTTTTTGGGCCCTGGGCGAAAATTTGAAAAGGGCCCCTAAACTAAATTTTATTTCGTAAATTTGCATATATATATATATATATATATATATATATATATATGAAAAAGTTAATGCGAGAACCATTCTTAGTGCGAGAACCGCGAGAACCAATTTGAGCCGTCGAATTCCACCTCCTTCAATGTCATTGCCCACCCATGAATTCCTCACATGCACCCTACCACACTCTATCCCTCCACGCTCACCATCCATGAAACTTCCAATATCCAAGAACGGCTGAGATTGGTTATCGCGGTTCTCGCATTAACAACGGTTCTCGAATAAACCTTCCCCTATATATATATATATATATATATATATATATATATATATATATATATATATATATATATATATATATATATATATATATATATATATATATATTCTCGCGGTACTCGTACTAATTATAGTTCTCAAATGAACTTCTTTATATATCTCTAAATAAAGATTATAAAAATTGAAAAATTCCTATTAAATTACTTAATTCTCATTTTTCATTCAAACTAGAAGAAATATATTTAGGCTAAGATACGAATCACATATTGAAATCAAATACTCGAATTCACAATCTTACAAATCACATCTTGAAATTAAATACTCGAATTCACAATCTTACATAAACACGGATTCACACAATAGATAGTTAATTGCTTTATAAAATAAGGAAGATAGGATATAGAAAATTATACACACCTGAATTTCTGATTCAGAATTCACTCTTCATAAACTAGGAAGAACACTAAAACCCTATTCCAAAAACAAGCATCCAGGCTACTGTTGCCTATCCCTAAAACAAAATTATTGTTATTTAAATATTAGAGAACAATCTGAACTGAATCACCATATGCAAAAAAAAAACATGAAGAAAATTGGGAAAAACATAAGTATTAAAATCAGAAACTTACATTCACCAAAGAGTACTGATGATTAGATGAAACTAATGACTGTCAGCAAAGACGTCAAGATAACATCTTATTAGTAATAGCAACTGTAATGAATTAGTATCCCCAACTCAAAGTGTTAGACATATTATGTTATGTTATATGTTATGTATCTATGGGATAAAAGGCAATATTAGGACCCCCAAAACATGGTGCATGTATGTATGTTTATCTTGAATATCATTATTTTTATTTAATTTTACGTTTAGATATTTTAAATGTTATATAATTTCAAATAACATAAATTGAAAAATAAAATCGGGTTAATATTAATATATCTAAACATGTTTTCTAATTTTCTAAAACAGAAAATGAAAACTCCATCATTTTTAACCAAACGCGTTTTCTAAATATTTTTATAGAAAACTGGAAATGAAAACTCCACCCTTTTTCTAGAAAAATTTTCAAAGAAAACTGAAAACAATTTTTCACAACCAAATGCAACCTATATTTCCTCCTACTTTTTTATTCTTACTATCCTCCTACTCATACTATTAAGACACTTGTCATCTTCTTAACACTCCCATCATAATTTACTTGATATTCCTATTATACTTAATGACTAATTATTTAAAAAAAACCTTTTAACAGCAGTAGTAATAACCAAGCTCATAAACCCTTAATGACTAATTAAAAAAACCCTCTTATTACTAACAGTGTCTGTATTCAAAGAAAACAGTGTCCCTTCATATGCCCTAACACCTTCGATGCAAGAAACCCACCTGCGATGGACTGCTTGAAAAGTTCAATGGATTGCTTGGATGCAAGAAACGCACCTGATTCGATGGACTGCTTGCCTCATTCGATGGACTGCTTGGATTACTTTGAATCAGGTTCTGTTTTATGATGTTGTTTTATTCCACGCATTTATAAGGCTTTTGTTCTTGATTTAGTTTTATTCCACTTATTCAAGTCTATTTCACGCACATTCAAGCAAGATTCAGTTTGCTTTGTTTTTTGAACAGCAAAATGAATTTTCATTTCTTCATCAAGGTGTCACTCTTAGTACACAGCACAATTAATAAAAAGAAGACATGATTTCCACTACTTTAACCCTCTGTACATGATTTCTAGCATTGTAACACCACCCTTGTGTTCTTGACAATGCCTATTAAATTGATTTTCATTCTAAAGTGGGTGATATTTGTTGTTTTCCATGAATTGATAATTATCAGGGATACATTTTAATAGTAGTTTTTTGGTTCATATGTAACTGTACTAAATCAGATTATGGTTTTCTTTGTCATATATTCTGTTAATGTTGTTTTCTTATCAATTTCTTTATTTCAGATTTTAGGATGCTTGATTTATGTATGGAGCCTTTAAACACGGTTGAAGGACCTACAAATATTAATCCTCAAGATGATCAAAATTCTTATCTCCAAACAATTCCTCATACTATGGAATCTACAAGCATGGTTCAAGAACTAACAAATTATCATGATGATCATGACATCCCTAAAGTTGGTATGATTTCTGAAGACGAACTTTATCTTTACTTTCAAAACTATGCCTACCATACCGGTTTCGGAGTTCGGAAGATAAGTACAAGAACAAAAGGAGATGGTGCTACAACTTACTACTCACTTGGATGTGCCAAAGGAGGTGTATATGTGCCTAAGACAAAAAGAGAGTGTCAGTTGTCAACTACAACAGATTGTAAAGCAAAAATTCGTGTTATTGCTTATGGTGATGGAAGATGCGCAATTTCTCGTGTTTTTCTCGAGCATAATCATGTTTTAAGTCTCAAAAAATCATGATTCCTACGGTCACATAAGAAAATGGATACATATGCTAAGAGAAGACTTGAGTTCAATGATTATGCTGGAATTCCATTAAACAAAAGTTTTCATTCATTAGTTGTTGAGGCAAAAGGGTATGACAATTTGCCATTTATAAGTTGTTTCAAGATTAGTTGTTGTTTCTGTGCAATAGCATTATTGTTTATATTGCAGTCACAAAAGAGATGAGTAACAAAAAACCTTTGCTTTTTATATATGCCAATGAAAGAATACATGCAACTAAACTTCAAATTACATCAATAACTGTAATCTTCAAAACATAACAGATTGCAACAAAGTTGCTTCAACCAAAATCAGTTGCTTCAACAACAAGAATTTGACCTGTAACAACAAGAATTTGAAAGCATTCTATTTCTATTTTGTTTTATAACACCATTGGCTTGAAAGTGCAGCTCTTAACTACAACACAAACTTCTTACCATCAAATCTTCTAAATTCAATACTAATCATAAGCACCTTCATATAGATGATTAAAAAGACACCCAAATCAAAATTTGCCCTACAATTAGGCTTCGATTCTGGACAACACAGAAACATCATCGCAGGCTATATCAGCACCATATACGCAGCAACTGAAGCAGGAACAACTATGCAACCCAAATATCCAGCGCGACAGTCAAACAGCGATTTAATCGGCGCAAGACAACACAAATATCCAGCGCTGCAGTCAAATAACACGTCTTTCTTCACCCTGTTATTAGGGCTTCGATATGGATAACCAACAGATGATAATACAACCTTCATATCATGGTCGATAGAAAGAGTACTATAGCTTCGATTCTTGATCTGATTCGGTGGATGTCTTTTTTCCCTTTGTTGGCTTGTTATTAGGACTTGGGTATGGAGCTCTGAAAATGACGAACAAGAAAAGAAGGGTCTGAGCTTGGTTATTTCCTGCTGCTGTTAAAAGGTTTTTTTTTTTTTTTAAAAGATTAGTCATTAAGGGTATAATAGAAATATCAAGTAAATTAAGAAGGGAGTGTTAAGAAGATGACAAGTGTCTTAATAATATGAGTAGGAGAATAGTAAGAATACAAAAGTAGGAGGAAATATAATTTCTCATACATTATTGATTAGGGTAAAATATGTTTTAATCCCTAAACTTTAGATTTGAAGATGGTTTAATCCCTAAACTTCTTAAATGAATGATTTAATCCCTAAACTTTTTTAATAAATGTTTTAATCCCTAAACTTGTTATAATCCATCATTTTAGCCACTTGACCTTCTACAGCAAGTTACCAAACTTCTAAAGAGCATTTTAATCACTAAGCTTGGGGTATAATCGAATCAATCCAAACCAAACCTAGTCAAACTCTATCTCGACACTGCCTCTACAACTTAAGCCGGTGAAGATTGAACAATCGATTGGTGAGTGGTAATTAACCGTTGTTTGACAATCTACAAAGCCACGAATCACTATCTCATGGATTCCCAAAGAAACTAGAAAACAAAAATAGAGATAAAAGAAGTCGAAGATATGCAATCATTAAACTAGTGCAACTATACGAGTTAGAGTTTGACTAGGTTTTGTTCGGCTTGATTCGATTACACCCCCAAGCTTAGTAATTAAAATGCTCTTTAAAAGCTTGGTAACTTGTCGTAGAAGGTCAAATGGCTAAAACGATGAATTGTAACAAGTTTAAGGGTTAAAACATTCATTAAAAAAGTTTAGGGATTAAATCGTACATTTAAAAAGTTTAGGGGTTAAACCATTTTTAAACCTAAACTTTAGGGGTTAAAATATATTTTACCCTATTGATTGTATTGTTGTTGAATAAAATGCTTACGCTTAAAAAAAACTAAAGCAATAACACCAAAGATTTTGTCACCTACCTTATTTTTTTATTTTTATGTCATGTCTTCCTTTAAAGATTCTGAGTCATTCTAAATAATATCTTACGTTGGTGATTTTAAAGGTTAGATTTTTATCTTTTTGATAAAATAGAGTGTATAATGAAAATAAAAAAAGAGTAAGGTGTATGATAAATTCCACTAACCAAATTAACGGCTAAATTTGGTTCTCACGGTTCTCACGTACAATAATAATGTTTCTAAAATGAACATTCCCATATATATCAAATTAACAGCTAAAATTGGTTCTCACGTTTGATAATAACAAGGTATATCAAACCCGCGCGTTGCGTCGGGTGATATTTAAATAATCGTATTTTTAGTAATTTAATTTACATATAATATAGTATATAAAATGGTTGTTCAAAGTTAGCATATGTAGAATAAATGTAGGTTAACATGCATCTCCTACATTTGCTAATTTATGTATATGGGGTTACATTACTTAGTAATGTTATGGAGATCAATTGTAACATATTCAAATTGAATATTAAAAGGCGAAAATTTGTTTGTAAAAAGTGGAATCTTGTTTAAGGGTTAAATTAAAAAGTTGAAATGATGTATAACATGAATTGAACGCTTAAGGTTAAAGTGTGAGCGATACCTTAATACACCTTAATGCCGATAGGTCAAAGTCTATATGACTTGTAAATAATGGTAAGTAATTTTATTATATCAAATATAATTACATAAACTAAAGGGTGTATAATGAAAATTTTAAAGGGTTAAAATTAAAAATTTGAAATGAATAGTAACATTACTTTGTTAACTGTAAATTAAAAAGTTAAAATGATGTATAGCATGAATTGAACGCTTAAGGTTAAAGTGGGAGCGATACCTTAATACACCTTAATGCCGATAGGTCAAAGTCTATATGACATGTAAATAATGGTAAGTAATTTTATTATATCAAATATAATTACATAAACTAAAGGGTGTATAATGAAAATTTTAAAGGGCTAAAATTAAAAATTTGAAATGAATAGTAACATTACTTTGTTAACTGTAAATTAAAAAGTTGAAATGATGTATAACATGAATTGAACGCTTAAGGTTGATACCTTAATACACCCTAATATGGATAGGTCAAAGTCGATATGACTTGTAAATAATGGTAAGTAATTTTACTATATCAAATATAATTTACATAAACTATAGGGTGTATAATGTAAATTTTAAAGGGTAAATATAATTTACATAAACTATAGGGTGTATAATGTAAATAAAAAAGGGTTAAAATTAAAATTTTGAAATGAATAGTAACATAACTTTGTTAATTGATTATAAGGAGAATGTTTCTAAAATAAACATTCCCGTGTGTGTGTGTGTGTATATATATATATATATATATATATATATATATATATATATATATATATATATATATATATATATATATATATATATATATATATATATAGGGGAAGGTTCATGCGAGAACCGTTGTTAGTGCGAGAACCGCGAGAACCAATCTCAGCCGTTCCTTGGATATGGGAAGTATCATGGATGGAGAGCGTGGAGTGATAAGGTGTGGCAGGGTGCATGTGAGGAATTCATGGGTGGGCAATGACATTGAAGGAGGGGGAATTGGACGGCTTAGATTGGTTCTCGCGGTTCTCGCGCTAACAACGGTTCTCGCATGAACTTTTGTCTCTCTCTCTCTCTCTCTCTATATATATATATATATATATATATATATATATATATATATATATATATATATATATATATATATATATATATTAGTCTTTTGAGATTTATTTATATTATGAGTATCACGAGAAGCAATCTTGGTAATTAATTAAAATCAATGACTAATTATTTTTGCGGTTCATTAATTACCAATGATTGGTTCACTAATGACTAGATTTATTAACTCAATGGTCAAGATCTAATAATGACATTATTGTAATTAAATAAACAATTATAAGATTTAATTATAAAAGGAAGGTTATTATGGTAATAACCCACCCCTTAACGCTATGTTCTCGAGTTTTAATTTGGAGAGAAGAGAAAGTATTTGAAAGGAAATAAAAAATATTTTGTGTTCCAGAGATTTTTTAAGGAAGGAAGAGAAAGGATTTGAAAGGAAAGTTTAATTAATTTTCTATCCTAAACTTTCCTCCCAAAAGTGGGAGGATTTGAAAGAAAAGGAAAAAAAACTTTTATGATTTTTCTTAAGTGACTTACTTACCCTTAATCACAATAAATAATTTTAAAAAGTAAGAGCATTACTGTAAAATGACCATTTTTCTTTCCTTTCTCTCCAACTCGGGAACCCAAGCTTATGTCTTTTCTCTTCAATTTCATTTCTTTTTTTTTCAACTCGGGAACACGAAAAATCAAAATCAAAATCATTATCCTTTCTTTTCTCTTATTTTCTCCCGTTAATTTCCCATTCTTTTCGTTCCTTGTTGTGTCTAGGGAACACAGCGTAAATCACGCCCCTTCTATTTCACGTAACAGTTTTCGAAAATAATGAAACTGGTAGCTGTTATGGATATGAAAGTGATGACAAAAATGATGAAATTTGCTGACTGTTATAGATATGAAAGTGATGACGAAAATGATGAAACTTTTAGCTGTTATAGATATGAAAGTGATAATTAAAATGATGAAACTGGCTGACTGTAATATATATGAAAGTGATGACGAAAATGATGAAACTGGTTGCTTTTATAGATATGAAAGTGATGACGAAATGATAAAACTGTTAGTTGTTATGGATATGAAAATGATGACGAAAATGATGAAACTGACTGACTGTTATAGATACGAAAGTGATGACAAAAATGATGAAACTTGTAGTTATTATAGATATGAAAGTGATGACGAAAATGGCTGACTGTTATAGATATGAAAGTAATGACGAAATTGATGAAACTGGTAGCTGTTATAAATATGAAAATGATGACGAAAATGATGAAACAGGTAGTTGTTATGGATATGAAATTGATAACGAAAATGATGAAACTGGTTGATTGTTATAGAGTATTAAGACGTATAGTAAAAATAATTACAAAGCATAGATATGAATATAAAATCTCGTAAGAAATGAATAATCATTACAGAATTTTGAAATTCATACACAAGTTTATCATTAGATTTTCTTTAAAACCTCTTTATAAACAACATTCATAGTTTTAATAGTATGGTTTCCTTAATCATCGCAAATTAAAACTTTTAACCTCTCTTTACTCTTCACTCAAGAAACTGTCACATATAACTGTACATGAGTGAAAAAGTGTCTTTTTAGTACTTTTTATAAAAACTCTTTTTAAGAAATATAAAGTTAAATTACACGTCCAAAAGTTTTAGTATAATATTAATGTGTTTCTCGTGATGGAGATTTATCCCGATATTGTAAAACCATTACTATAATATTATTGTTGATGTTGTTTATAAGCGACCCGTGTATCATGGGGATGGGATAAGACAATTTTAAATTTATATAGTTTTAAAAATAATAACACGTTAAAAAATTAGAAAACATATATATGAATATAAAATCTCGTAAGAAATGATAAACATTACAGAAAATTTATATCAAAACGTAGATAAAAACGAGACGGTCGAAAATATATAATTATTATTTCTCTAAACAAATTATATAATAAGTTATTAAACATATTTTATAAACAACCTATAATTAATTATATTAATATACAATTTTTATAAAACCACCTCACATTTTCATAAAAGCCCCTAACATATTTTATAAAACCCCCTTAGAATTTTTGGCATTTTTGACGTCATCATCACCCATTTTTAAATTTTTTAAATAAAGGGTTGTGATTGGTGGAAAATTTTTAGGAAGAGAGAGAAACCCTTATTTTTAATAAGAATATATAAGATTATAAAGCATTTACCACTTTTGCTTAAACTCTTAAAAATTAAGTAAGATAAAATTACTAATATACTCTCATTTAAACCTAAAAGAAAATAACAAAATGAATTAAATATTTTCTTAATTACCATTATAATAACTAACAGAAATTGAAAAGAACAAAAATATATAGATGTTGCCGATGAAAACTATTCAACATGATCAAGTGCGTGAATTTGATATCATACTTTATCGAAAATAGACATGTTATCGAGTGAGAATTTTTTGTCGTCGCTGTATTGCGCGGGTACTATGTTAGTATATTTATATAGACACACATACATATTTTCCGTAAGAGAATTGTTAGAATTGTTTTTAATACTATTAATGACTTGTTAATAGAGGTATTTTCATTATTTATATATTTATTCAATCGTGAATTGCATCTGGATAGACCGTCGTTAATAGGCAAAAATTAGTTTTCCCAAAATACACCACACATTAATAAGTCATCAATGAATAATGAGCCATTAATGAGCGTATTAATAAGTAATTAATGAATCATTACAGTTATAGACATTGATTTATTTTGATCAAGTGTCAATATTGGTTCTTGTAATTTTTGTATGAAAATCAATTTTCATTCAACTCTCCCTATATACAATGTTATATATATATATATATATATATAGGGGTATGAGAACACTTTCTAACGTGAGAACATGGAGAACATTTTTTAACCATTAGATTATACTAATCAAAGGCTGCGATTTTTTTAATTATTTTTTATTTTCCTAAAAGCTAAATATGATTGAAAAGGGTATTTTCGACTGTTTTTTTTTTCTGTTTCATACTTTCCTTTTTCACATACCCCACTTATTGCTTTCCTAAATCATAGCCTAATTTCCTAAAAGCTAATATGCGATTTTCAATTTATGGAATGCAATCATGGTTTTGGTTCCGATGAGAGTAAATGTTTGTGTTCATTTTATTTAAAAAACAATTCTGTTACTTTCATTTTTGCATCTTGGTTTCTCTTCCAAATATCAAATCTTTGCATCTGTGTTGATGCTTTTAAATTTATATATGTGGTTTATGGTTCTTTATTTTTTTGTAAATGGTCGGTTACATCTTGGTTCGTGTATAATCGTTTCAAATTACATTTGTTAATGTTGTTAATGGGTTGTGATGGTTGATTTGCATTTTAGTGTCTGTAGTTGTTTTTTGTGTTATTCGCGATTGCATCTATTAAATGGTGTTGAAATGTCCATTTACATACCATCTTCTTCTACTTCTACTTTATTCTTTAAATATTAGTTGATCATAGCCTTTCTGGTAAAAACGAATTGAATGGTATAATTTCAATGAACGTTGCATCTGTTTTTGGTTAGTTCGCAATTTTTCTTAATTTCATATGTTTAAAGTCGATTGCATCCGTAATTCGGGTGATTGCATCTTGTAGCGTTATTTTTTATAACGTGTATTATCGATTGTAGAACAATTCACCATTATCAACCAAAATATGTGGAGCTTTTCTTAAAAAACAAAAAGATATTGAAAGGAACAATATAATGAATCGTTGTTAAATTGTTTTAGAATAAAATCAATAATTAAAAATTTTCAAATATGGAAACAATTGATAATGAAGTCAGTCACCGAAAATGATGATTTAATAAAATACTTGATAGACAAAAATACCCTTATAATGGTCACGCTAATGATTGGATGAGAGGTGTTCTTATCATTCTTCAAATAAGAGGTGTTCTTATTTGATCCTACCTATATATATATATATAGGCAAAAGTTCAAACGAGAATTGTTTTTCGTACGAGAACCGCGAGAACCAATCTGAGCCGTCCAATTCCCTCTCCTTCAATGTCATTGCTCACCCATGAATTCCTCACATGCACTCTGCCACACTTGATCCCTCCATGCTCCACATCCATGAGTTTCACTTTACCCACCCTCCACTCTTCCTATATTTCTAAAAAAAAATTTTGACGAAAATTATCATTTTCGGGACCTGCTGTTCCGTGATAAATAAGGGGCAACCGAAAATGATAATTTTCGTCATTTTCGTAAAAAAATGATGAACAGAGTCCGAAAATGATGAAAACTGGTACTTATAGATATGAAAGTGATGAAGAAAATGATGAAAACTGGTAGCTGTCATGTATATGAAGGTGATGGACGAAAATGATGAAACGGATAGATGTTACTTTCTTCCAACAACCGAAAATGACAATTTTCGTCATTTTCGTCAAAAAAAAAATGATGAACAGGGTCCGAAAATGATAAAAACTGGTAAGTGTTATAGATATGAAAGTGATGACGAAAATGATGAAAACTGGTAGATGTTATGGATATGAAGGTGATGGACGAAAATGATGAAACTGATAGATGTTACTCTCTTTCAACAACCGAAAATGATAGTTTTCGTCATTTTCGTCAAAAAAAATGATGAACAGGGTTCGAAAATGATGAAAAGTGGTAAGTATTATAGATATGAAAGTGATGACGAAAATGATGAAAACTAGTAGCTGTTATGGATATGAAGGTGTTGGACGAAAATGATGAAACTGATATATGTTACTCTCTTCCAACAGCCGAAAATGATAATTTTCATCATTTTCGTCAAAAATTTTTTTATCTAGAAATATAGGAAGAGTGGTCTCGTTTGAAAGAGGATTAAAAAATAGTATATTGTTATAATTTTTTTGCTCAAATTCTTAAAAATGAAATAGTTATGGTCATTTAAAGATTTAAGTGGTAAAAAATAAATTAAAAAAAGGAACTTTTGAGATGGTTGAAGAAATGGCACTTGAGTTTCTAAGAAATTGCAATTTCTATTTTGCCCTTTTAAATGAGTGAATGAGATTAGGTCTTTGAGAACTTTGTTTAAGCTAAGGGCTTTGTTGACCCTTACCCTTTAAACATAGAACCTAAAGAACCAATATGAACCATTGGATATTTATGATCAAGGGCTGTGATTAAAAGTAGTATATATATGAAAACTAATAAATCATTAACATATAAGATTTGTTTAAGGGGCAATTTAGGAACTAAAGAAAGTATTCTTACCTGTTGCAAGTTCATGCTTCCCCTCCAGCAAATTCAAGTTTCCAAATTTAAAAAAAAAAAAAACCCATTAATCCTTCTAATAATCATAACTATTTCATTTTTTCGATTTTCAACAAAAAAAATACCATTACGTTCAGATTTTCTTCCTCTTTAATTCAAGACCAATCTTCTCATATTTCTAATACTTTTATTTTGAACATGCAAATACGAAAATGCAGAAACTAGGAAATCAAGAACGAAAATGCAAACTCCAAGCATAACAAGGACGAAAATGCAAAAAACCCATCATATAAAGATAAAAAATGCAGAAACCCAACATAACAAGAACGAAAATTCAAAAACCCAGAATATCAAAACGAAAATGCAGAAACCGTCAGAAACCACAATCGAGATGAAAAACTCAAAATGCTATCTAGATGAAGAAGATAACCAAAATGCAAAACCAGAAATCGTCATCTCGATTTTGCATTTTTGGGTTTTGAATATGTAATTTTGTATTTTTGTGTTTGAATATGTAATTTTCATTGTGTATGGATTTTTATATTTTTGGGTTTAAATATTTATTTTGCATTTTGGGGTAGCATTTTTCATTGATCCAGATTCTGGTTTAGCATTTTCATTTGCTAATTTAGTGATGTACCGGAATGTATTTGCATTTTGCATTTTCATATTTTGTATTTTCGGAAGCAAAAAGCTAACTCAGTTTGAAAGAAACCCAGTTCAAAATGTATTTTGGGGTTGTATTCATTTGCTAATTTAGTGATGTACCGGAATGTATTTGCATTTTGCATTTTCATATTTTGTATTTTCGGAAGCAAAAAGCTAACTCAGTTTGAAAGAAACCCAGTTCAAAATGTATTTTGGGGTTGTATTTTTTATTGATTTAGATTTTTGCATCTCCATGACCTGCATATTTGATTTTTGCATCTCTATGACCTGTATTTTCAGAAGCAAAACTCAGTTTGGAATGAAACCTAGATCAAAATGCAAACTTTGTATTTTAAAAAAAAAATCAGAAATATATCAAGCCTGGTCTAGTTTGAAAGAGGACGAAAAACTGAATCTAATAATATAATTTTCTTGCTTAAACTCTAAAAAACGAACAAGTTATGATCATTTAAAGATTGAGTGGTTTTTTTTTTCATAAAAATTTGTTGTCTGGAGAGTTTAGAAGGAGGCGCGTGGATGTGGTTGGTCATTTTTATCTTCCAATTTTACCCTCAGTCATATTGCCATGTGTCACCACCAAAAGTGGTTCTTTAGGTTCTATGTTTAATGAAGGTTCTATATATATTCTTACCCTATATATATATATATATATATATATATATATATATAATTTCATACCAGGATACGTCTAAGTGCACAGCATGTTTGACATGCATCCTATGGTTAAAAAGTCGAAATCTTTATTTATTAGTGTAGATGGAAAAGTTTGTATTCTTCTTAGATGTCAAGACCACAAAGAAACATGACATAGAACCGAAGGAAAGAAACATACACAACTCATGGCTGCCTGGCTGGCGTGGGTACCCTAGTTTTCGGGTTTTTCGGGCTATGAGTTTTACGGATATCGGTTTTTTTGGGTTCGGTTCATGCGGGGCAGTTCGGTTTCTTAGTTTCTCGGTTTTTTTGAACACCCCTACAATCTCTATCACTCTTGCTGCGTAGTAATAATAAGAAATATTAGAGTTTAGTATAGTTACTATGTCCATTTGTGTAGATAGACTAGGGTCTAACATAGATTGTTAGTTTTCTACATAATCATGTTGGTTATATATAAAAACTTTATGAATCATTAAGTTGTACGACATGCATTAACTGCTCGTACATTGTTGTGTATTGTTAAAAATTGTTGTGCAGTCATAAAAAAAGAAAATTCAAAATGAATAAACTAATGAAATGACAATACGCTTCGCATTTCATCAAAATTCAAATCGTCGAAGATCTTTGATTCCCTGTTTTTTTTTCTTTTCCTAGAGCTCATGATCCATTTATTTGGTCCTACAAAAGAATATAATCCAATTCCAACCTGAATTCTCAGAGCAAAACAGTCGACTCAATCAAAACCCATATATAATATAATCTTTATGTCCTTGTTTTTGGTTACTTTAGATTGGAACTAGATAGTTGAAATCTAACCAAACCAGCTAGTTATATATACTTATGAGTTATGACGTACTTGAATAAACGCTTACTCTCCTAGAGTCATATAATAAGATCGAGTAGTGTTTATTGAAATGGTCCGACTTAATCTTTATTTAGTCTGGGCCCATTAGAATTTATCCATGACTTTTCATTATATATATATATATATATATATATATATATATATATATATATATATATATATATATATATATATATTCTATATTTAAGCTTTAAGGGACCGGTAGGATTCGATCAAGTCTACCGCCAAATTAACCAGTTCGGTCAAATTAGCTCATATATAAATAGAATGAGAGACCAAAACACATGACTAGGTCATATATGTTGTTAGGAAATAGTTCATGCGAGAACCATTCTTAGTACGGAAACCGCGAGAACCAATCTGAGCCGTCCAATTCTCCCTTCTTTAATGTTATTGCCCACCCATGAATTCCTCACATGCACCCTGCCACACTCTATCCCACCACGCTCACCTGTAAGTTTGTGGGGTTCCAACTCAAAACCAATTGGTTATGAGAGGAGTAGCTCATGACTCTTATAAGCTCAATACAAAGTCACTCTCCGTCCTATGTGGAACATTACTCAGCATGCCCCCTCACGTGTGGCGTTCTTTTTTTTTCGCGCCTAACACGTGGATACTTATAGGTTACGTGGAGTGGTGAACTTTGCTCTGATACCATGTAAGTTTGTGGGGTTCCAACTCAAAACAAATTCATGAAACTTCCTATATCCATGGAACGGCTGAGATTTGTTCTCGCGGTTCTCGCATAAACCTTCCCCTATGTTTGCTATAATTATTTTTGTGCTTTAACAATAAACACGCCGACCCACTAAATCTACTTTTTTATCAATCACAGGCTTGATCTTTAAACCTTTTAGGGAGGGCACACACCTTTTACTAATTAATACCTCGTAACGCTTAGCTACAAGTGTTTTTGTTATACTGGTGTAATTGTGATCATAATTTCGAACCAAAAACATTCATGCCAGCCCGATCATGGATAACTAATTAGGCACAAACTATCAACAAAACTGCTAATTTTGATATTAAGATATGTTAATCCCAGTTTGGAGTTGTACGTACGTTACATTTTCTTTTGAATTGCAAAGAAGAAATATCAAACAAATTTACAAGAATGAGCGCAAAGATTGAGTGATTGAACAAAACATACCACTCTATATATCTTTGCGATGAAATAATATTTGAATGCAAATTAGGAGACTAATTCATCATGGACACATTCTCAAATTGGTGAAATCTTATCAAATCATTTTAAAAGCGATAATCTATTGAAGTGAAGATATAAGTAGATACGATGCTTAATTGGAAGGTGCGGAATGGATCCCAGCTTCATTTTCAAATTGATTTGTACGCTATATCACATAGCTAGAACGAATATATAGCTCGCTAGCTTCAATGGTTCCAAGGCAAAATTTGACGCTTCGATTGTAGGTTCTCTGAAAGTATATAGGAATTATTGACGGGATATATTTATATAACAATGATATCGATGCATTCTTGGTTATGATATACGCAAGGCTAGCTCAAGTTTTATCTGTAAATCGGGTCATAATTAAGTTGTTGACAAAATGTGGTACTAGAGCTGTT
The DNA here is from genome assembly GCA_947179395.2 of Pulicaria dysenterica. Classification (NCBI taxonomy): domain Eukaryota; kingdom Viridiplantae; phylum Streptophyta; class Magnoliopsida; order Asterales; family Asteraceae; genus Pulicaria; species Pulicaria dysenterica. The sequence continues at coordinate 116,956,564 of OX359288.1, read as the reverse complement.
AACCTATTAGTTGGTTGTATATATATGAACATACATATAATATTATAACTTAATGGACGAGATATATACTTATTTGTGTTAATTTGATAATTAAAAAAAGCAATAATATGTACCACCAAATATGATATTTCATGAAGAAACCAAAGAAAACATAAGAAAGTGACCGAGTTTTTTGCTAGTTTTGGAATACAATCATTTGTCATGTGTGTCCAAAGAGCTAGTGATTCCCTTTTTTCCTAGTAAAATGTGACAGACCTGATGAATGATCTCTTCATTCATACCTATAATTTATGACCACATATACATAATGAGCACTATACACATAAAACAGCTACTTTGACTGTATGTAGGAAAACAGCTGGTTTTGTACGTGCCAATATTACTACCACAACATAATCAATACCCTGAACGGAGTGGCTCCCTATTTGCGTGAGTAGTGACTGCCTACGTAATAGTGAGAGTTGTTTTCCACCTAGCCACTGCAATGTGAAGGGGTTGGCCATGGTGTGAAAGTGACAACTATATTGCTAAGTGATGGTCGAATAGTAAGTAACAGAAGAAAGTTGACATCACAGTCTAAATGAACCAAATGAATACGTACGAGGTTTGATCATGTTCATTTGTTTAACTTTACCTGAACACGAATGAATTCTTGTGTTCATTCGTTTAACTTTATGCGAACAAATAAACAAACACGAACGATACATGAACGAGCTTTGGTTAGTTTGTGTACGTTTATTTAAATGATAAGTAAACGTAAACGAAAGAACACATACTATAATGCAAATCCAACATTAAACACAAATAAACACCATCTATGAACACAAACACACACATTATAAATGAACATAAATGAATGAACGAGAGCTCTATTCGTGTTTGTTCGTACAATTACACTAACTAGAAATTTTTGTTCGTGTTCATTCGTTTATTAAACAAATAAACATAAATGAATTTTCAGTCGAACGATTTCATGAACTGTTCATAAACGTTAGGTTTATTTACAGCTCTACTCCTACCATTCTACGCTCTTAGAGCATCGAGTGTATATATGGTAAACAAACGTGGTGGATGATGTGGCATAACATATGGGTGAGCACAATTCGTATTGGTTGGGTTTTGTCATCAAACCGAAACCGAAACCAAACCCAAAATTTTGGTTTTGGGAAAATCAAAATCAAAACCGATTGGTTTCAAAGCGGCTTTCTATAGTAATCTTGAAATGGATAAAATCGAGAAGAAGTAAACTCATCAACTCGAAATGAAGTGATGTAGGTGGACTCAACTGAGTAGTTCGATGACCAAATGAAGTTGGAACTGTGAAGTAGATCTGAATCAGTTTGATACCTCCTTGGTCAAACCCTAATGTAAATGAGCTGAGGGGCAGACGTGTAAATGCGAAGTCATGGGGTATTTGATTTTTTAACAGGTATATTTACACCGTTACCCCTTGGAACGGATCTGTTTTTACAATTTTAAAAACCGAAACCGAACCAAAAAATCTGGTTTTTGAAATTAAAAAAAAATCAAAACCATTGTTTGCTATAGTGGTTCTGTTTTTTTGAATTTTTATTCGGTTTCGATTTTTCTGCTCACCTAGTGAACAACATGTATAAATTGGTTGTAATTTAATAATATGACGTCATATTTAGTTTATAATATAATTGTTGAAAATTTTAGTGAATTGCATGGTTTTCCATTAAATATGGACACAAAAAAATAAACGCATATATCTATATGACCAAACTCCAACAGGTTTGAGTTCTTTTTTTGTAAAAGCTTAAAAAAGGTATATATATATATATATTGTGTCTAGAGTAAATTTGAATAGAAAATTTATATTTAAAGTTGGGTATTTAAAATGTAATATTAGAAAACCAAATTAGATGTTGTTAACAATACACTAAAATAATGGTATATACCCTTTTTAAGTGATTTGTTCACACACCAACAAATAAATTAGATGTGTAAAACACATAAATTATCCTCCGTTATTAAATATCATAACCTACGTACGTATGCTAGAAGTGGAACAAAAAAAAAAGGAAGGATATCATGTACACCAATATAACCGGTATTAAAAACTTGAGGACACTAACCTTCATGAAGGATGAATCAGTTCATCCTTTGGCTAATAAGTAATAAGCTATTGTTATTAGTTATTTCAAAAGTAACCAAAAAAATAAGTATATGATAAAAGGGATGTAAACATGAAGGAAAAACACATTAACTAAATCAAATTAAGCGAATAAAAAAGAAACATTTGTTTTAAGATTTTTATAAGTTTTAATCAAGTACCTCCCACAAATATGAAATAAGATTAATTCTAATTAAATTAAGATTGGATCCACTTCATAAGTTTCACTCTTATATTTATGTAACAATATTTCTTGCCATATTTAACTAAAACATAGAAAGAATCGCATGTATAAAATTTCACACTTACTAATTAAGACTAACTACTTTTGGTAAGAGTTGATCATGTGACCTAAAAAGAAATGTCATTCCTTGTTTCTATAAAAGGTGTGACAACCTATCATGCATATAGCTTCTATCCACACACGCACACATATATATGGCCTCTCACATACGTACTGATGACTAAATTATCTAGTCTTTACGTCCACTTTTCACTGGAAGTGGAAAACATTTGGTTCTGTAATTATCAATATTACAAAATTCTTGAACAACACTCTGATAAGCATATCTATGCCCCAAGATCATCTTCTTTCTTGTTCCCCAAATCCCAGTTTCTTGTCTGTGAATCTCTGTGTATTCTGAGAGAGAGAGAGAGAGAGAGAGAGAGAGAGAGAGAGTTAATTCAGGTTACGTACCCTAGCTAGAAGATGATATGAAACTCGCTCCCTTTGTTAATTTGAGAGCCTAGCTAGTTTAGATCTTTAGGATGTAAGGGAGGAGAAGTAGAGAAAGGAGCTCTTTCAGTCCAGTCCGAGACAATCTTAAAGACTAATGGCTCAACTGCTGAATCATTGGTTCAACAACTCATTAAAATTGCTAGGATCAATGCGTTCTTGATCCAGTGAAGCAGGAGTTGGAAGCTTGGTCTTTGGTGTCACGTCTTGGACTGAAGGGAGCTCCCTATTTTACTTCACTTTTAAAATTTTCATTATGGAAATTAACGCAAAAGCCGGTTAATATCATAACTTAACTACCAAATTGGTTAGCTTGTAATATTTTTGTTTTGCAGGAAGCAAGCTAGTTTCAATGAGGTCTAGCTAGGGTTTGATCCGGCCAACATATGAGGTGATCATCGTCTGTAGATCGGTCTTAATTTGGTGTGGTTGGTATACCGGTGATCTGGATGTAAGATTGACCTGACAATCGAGAATGAAGAATAGCATCGTCCGTGTGGACCGTGTCCACTCACTTAGACCACACGTTGTGGTCGCTACCATCGGGTAGCATCGGGGTTCCATTGGGAACACCAAAACGTAAGTTTGGGTAGCTCCGAGTCCTGGAACTCGATGGAGAAATCCGCCTCCCCCACCCCCCACCCCCCTCTCAACCAATCACAATCTCACACACAATTAATTTTTTAATATATTAATAAAAAATTGGAAGAGTTTTAAAGTAAGGTAAAACTTGTATATTGGGTAAAGGAAGGGAAAATGATGTGGCGCTGATGTGGCATCGGGTAAGGGGAAGTTGCAGGTAAGGTACAACGTGTAGCCTTATGATGATCTAACGAGTTTAGCTTCAACACTAACCCCATTATTTTATGATTTTATGTAATAATGCTAATAATCCTTTTCATATTTTATGTTTTTAATTTATGAGGGTATACGTTTGGGGGGGTTCAAACGAGAAATGTTTTTCGTACGAGAACTGCGAGAACAAATCTTAGCCGTTGATTTGATAAATGGAATTCATGGATGTAGAGCGTGGGGGGAATTCATGAGTGTGTAATGACATTAGAAGAAGGGGAATTGGACGGCTCAGATTAGTTCTCGCAGTTCTCGTACGAAAAATAGTTCTCGTTTGAACTTTTACCTATATATATATATATATATATATATATATGTTTAATGAGTTGTTAAACAATATTTACTATAAATTAGTTAAATTAATTAAGAAGATATTCATTCTATTATTGTTTTGAGTATTTGTATTATTAGCATCAAAATATGTACTTCTTAAATTAAGCCGTCTTAAAAAGTTAGACGAGGGAGAATATTAAAAGGTTTATATATTAATAGTGAGTACTCTTGCAACGCGTCGCTGACGATAAAAAAATAATGGTAAATACTTAGGTACAATTTGTTCCATCGTAATGTGAAAGATGTAATGAAATTGAAGTAAAATTTCATTGTAAAATGCATTTGGTAATATTATTTGGAAAGAAAATAAATTATTTGAAGTATTTATATTATTTTAGATAAAGGAATGTCATTCCATAACTAACATGGATGAAATTAAAATCATTTACATTCATTCGCATTAAGATGAAACAAATGTGGCCTTATGGTGATATACATGTGGTTTTATTATGCGTTTAATTCAGTGTTATTGAATTGTACATTACGCTAAGCATTATGTACAAGCAGTTGAGGCATGTCTTGGTTTTTATGTCCAAGTATATAGGGTAAATAAAATTAAAGGTAATATACTTTTGACTATTTTTTTTGACTTAATTGTCCAAATGGTCCTTTAACTTAGGGGTTTCTGCCATTTTGGTCATTTAACTTTAAATGTGGTACAAAGCATCCTTAAACTGTCATTTTCATGCCGTTTTGGTCCTTATTAACGTTAGCCGTTTGTTTCCACCGTTAAACCACCCCACGTGACCTGCACACGATAGCATTTATGTCCTTTTACCCCATCTCTTTCCCCTTGCCACCCAAATAACGTCCCATTTGAAGGGTTTTGAACCTGACCAAACCACCTAATGACACAAACTGGTCAAACCTAGGTTTGATACTACCGGTTCAATCCTAAAAGCGGAACTGGATTGAACACAACCCTCTAAACCCCAAAAGGGTTAGGATCTTAATACTAATGATCAAACATAGTTTCTAACATACAATCCACAGAATAGGTTACAAAAATATACCTGATCAAACTTGGGATTGCTAAATAAGTCCACCACTACTGCACCTCCATTGGAACTGGCTGCTAGACCGCTCCTAGATCACCAACCAATGATTCTCGAAAAACCGAGAATGTGTGTGCGTAATCTTGCGTCGATCACCAAAACCGCAAACACCTTGGGTGTTTGTTTCTTCGACTTCGATGAAGAAAGAGAGACCGAGAGAGAGTGAGTTCGACGAGAGGAAAGAGGGAAAGAGATGGTGGCTAGGTTAAACTTTATAATCCTTGTTATCTTATGTCTTAATCCTTAAGACTTAAGGATATATATAAGGATTAGATTGACCTAAGCCCGTTTAATTAAAACCCCACTAGTTTTTAATTAAACTTTCATCTCTTCTCACTTTGACCCCCTGGACTTTACTAGTTAATTAATTAACTATTAATTAACTGGTCCGTTAAATATTAAAACTTAATATTTAATTCCCTTTAAATAATAAATAACTATTTATTATTTATTCCTTTTAATAATTAATACAAACTGATTAATTATTTATATCTCTCTTTTCAATAATTAATTCTACTGATTAATTATTCGTTTTTCTCTTTAATAATTAATCAAACCGATTAATTATTTCCACACAGATTTATGATGTAATCAAATTGTTCCGATTTGGGTGTGTGGCAGTGTGACTCTTTAGTCTCTTATAACATTGGATACAATATGCCTATTAATTATCTCTGCACATAATTCAACAGACTCCCACTTGTGCAAGATAAGTAATAGTTACTGCACATTGTTAGCCTAAGGAGGTCCCTAGCCAGACACTTAGGGTAACCAGGTTATAAGAACTCTTATACCCCAAAGTAACTTGTGATAAAATTTCATAAGCAACCTGCTTAGAAGTAACCTGTTATAAACTAACTGTTTATAAACTAAACTATCATAAACTCCCTGTTCATGAATGAGTACCTTTTTATATATACATACTTGCATATATATAGGTTTGTCCCTTGCAGCGCGATATTTCAATTTTAAGCATGAGCATGGTGAAAGTCAACTCAGAGACTCAAAAATTTGGTTCATGACATACTTGATTTCAAAACTGTGTGATAAACGACAAAGAACAGGTCAGTTCGTTTGGGCACGGCCGTGCACTTACCAGTTTCTCTAATCAGTCAAGGGGCCCGGAAATATCTCTTCTAAAAAGAAGTTGCAATTACCATCTTGCATATTTGCATTTGGAAATACGGCTCTCACTGAATCTAGACACGCTCCTTATGACCACCCTGTTACGGCGTGGCGTTAAAACGAGCTAAGAAGACAACAGTTACCGCATCCTAAAACAAATACCTCAGGCTTAAGGATAACCTATGTGATAAATACTTTTGACACGAATCCACGAAGTATTTTCACAATGGGTCAATCCAATATTATTAACCCTAACGAATATCCGTAAATTTTGGTCCGCAAAAACCTTTTGCAGCTATATTCGATATACTTTCGAATCTACCCCAAAATTACGATGACTTTATAGCCCTATCATAGTTCCCACCACGATAAGTAGTCACGGATGATGTTTTGAATAAACCTAGTTTATTCCTGGATGAACCAAAACATACAAAATTATGAAGAATAATGAAACTAATTTCTACACTCTTCCATATTCCACCCTGGAATAAAGGTGCATAATTTCTACCATTTCATTGACTCGATTCACGGTGTATATCTGAATTACTTATTATTTTGCATTGTAACTTATCAGAGATTACAAGGGAAAAATAATATAATTATAATCCTAAAACTTAAGACTAGCACCTTGAAGTACTCCTTCTTGGTTTTCGCTAGATTTCGTTCTTGCAACCTAAGAACAATTCTAGACTTACTTATTTTATAAAATTCCTTAAACTTGGAGAAACTGGAAATAACTCCAAAGTTTCTGACTTTACAAAATAACTTCCTTGTAATTAAAACTTTAATTACATTTGTAGATATACTGGATTTTATTATCCTTTTGAAATGATAAACCTTCTTGCACCTACTTGCAAGAAACTTGAAATTAGATTCCCTGTGTATGCCAACACTAATCTAACATTACTACTAAGAATGTTAAAAACATCCTATTTCATCATTTCCAACTTTAAACAGCCAACAATATTTAATTAAGCTGACTTACTGAACTTAATGAGTATAATTTTTATTTAAGTCATAACTTGACTCAAAATCTTGCAATGATGTCTTTATTGAGTACCTCTCAATAAGTCATGCATTCCTCGGATTGATTCTTTCTCAAGAACTTACTATTTTAAATAACTTCTAAAATCATTCGATAATTATACACTCTAAAAGTTCAAACTTGTATTTATCACACTGGTTAAAAACTATTAACTCTGATAAATACATTAGTCAGATGCTCCCACTATCTTTTATGGAAAAGTGCATTACTTTAAAACATCCTTTTAGGCTTTAGTCAATCCTTGACTACCATGCCTAAAACTTGTGTTCCAAACACATGTTTTAAAACTTAGTTTTTTGTAAGAAATTTGTTTTTATGAAACCGAGAACGTGGATGTCCATATATCAATCTTTCTAATTACAGAAAGTGGTTTCATTAAACTTGCCATGAGTGCAAAAACACTTGTGAATGCATTTTAAATTTCTTTTCATTAAAAACATTCAGTATAAAAATCACTTGATTATAGTAGCTACCATAATCACTTTTATACTTTCTTAAATGTTTTATCAAAAACTATTTTCACTTAGAAATAATAACTATTATTTTACTTTTGTTCAAGACTTTGAACTTTTACCTTTTCAAAAACACTTGTTAAAATTAGAAAAAACTATCTAATTTTATAAACAACACTTGTTTATTTAAGCATTTGAATAGTGGAGCCAACATTTATTTAACTGCAACAAATCATAGCATAAGATTACTATGAATCACCAATCAAGTCGAGACTTGACTTATTGGTATTATTTTGGTCGCAACTGTACTAATCTTGATTCATAAAATTACGTGCACGGATATGAACTGAATAATTAAATTTCCTTAAAACCAATCCAAAAAGTTTCCAAAACAACCAAGATAAAAATGTTCATATAAACTTAAAGGAGTTTAAAAAAAACTAGGAAATATAAATATTATAATATCCGCAGGCTGCACGTAGGATCTCTTTATGCTGGGCCGCATCACTTTCCATCTCTTCCTGCAATAAACGATTGCAAGACATTAGAATACTTGTAAAAACTTTTACAAGTGGAAAGTGAAAAATAAGCTATTCACACGATACCTGAGGGGCCAGCCTTGCCACCTGCCTCGTGACCCTTCGGGCAATCTCTTTTCCAGTGCCCGACCTCACCGCACTTAAAGCACCGATTCTCGGTTCTTGCTTTGTTCGGCTTCGGCTTCTTGCCCTTGTTGTCGTTATTAGCCCAGGGTGCATTCTGGCTGGGCTGGGCCTTGCCCTTTCCCTTTCCGTTGCGCCCCTTCCTCTTCTTATGCCCACCATGACCCACCATCAGAACATCCTTAGACTTGGTCCCGATACTCTGCTCAGCTGTCTTGAGCATAGAGTGCAACTCATCCACGGATTTCTCCATGTTGTTCATGTTGTAGTTGACTATAAAAGGCTTATAGTCATCTGACAACGAGTTGAGTATCGTATCCGTTGCTAGCTGCAACAGTACTGGGTGCCCAAGTCTCTCTAGGTGATCCATGTAACCTTTCATTTTCATGACGTGGTTACTGACCAAGGTCCCCTTAGCCATCTTGCACGAGTTAAATGCCCTGGTGGCATCATAACGCTCTGTGCGAGCTTGCTCCTGGAACATGTCCCTCAGCTGGTGGATCATGTCATAGGCAGGAGTCTCCATCATGCTAGACTGCAACTCTGGACTCATAGTTGCAAGCATGAGGCAGCTGACATCTAGGGCGTCATTGGAGCGCTTCTGAAAAGCCTCCCTGACGTCTGCCCTAGCATTACTGGCAGGAGGATTTCCTAGAGGTTGTTCTAGGACATGCCACTTTCTCTTGTGCCTAAGCACGATCCGGAGATTTCTCTCCCATGTGAGAAAGTTAGGACCGGCAAGCTTGTCCTTCTTAAGGATGGAGCGGAGAGAGAGGTTGTTAGTACTAGTAACGTTGGTTGCCATCTACAAATTAAAACCTTGGTTTAATTAGTAATTGCAGATAAACTTTCTAAACATATATCATCAAACCCATAAATAATATATATTAGACCTAGGACCCATATTTCACATACTTGACGCAAGGTTTGGGCACTTCCCGCCAAGTCATGGTATTTCTAGTAGGTAACACCCTGTACCAATCGTACCTAACTGATACAACTCCTAGAACCTCGTAGAGCACTTAGACCCAGTCTAGTATGTTTAACTCTACTCTAGTGCTTTTTGGGCCGGGACTCCCGATTATCACCAAAATAGATCGCACCACCTAAGACAGCATGAATTCTGGCCGGGACTTCCGATTATCGCAGAATCTTTCACGCCCCTTCCCGCAATGGTTTGAACCCGGATGCCCAAGGTTTGGGCACTTCCGACACCCGAGTACCGTTTAACAGCAAGGGTGTACCATTAGGCGGGTAGCACACTGATCTAAGATTTTCTTGGGCTTTATAATTAAGTTAAAACTTAATTTTCCAGTTTTTGAAAAACCATTTTAAAACTAACTGTTTTAAAAATACGATTTATATGTGTACCTAAACTAGGTGCACAAAACGGCCTTTATAAGTTCCAAACTTATAACCTTGACAAAACTTTAAATTTATCAAAAATTTAATTAACATGACTAGCAACATGTAGTCGTATTCTAGTTTGTCATTAAATGTGGTTTTTCACTGTTTAATAACAACCTGTTATTAAATCCCTTTTTATTTACCATCACACATATCATATGCAAATATGAAAAACAGTAAATAAAATCACAACCACGCAGATAATAAAGAGCATATGAAACCTATAGTTTTGCCAACTAATCCTAAGGTCAAACCTAAGGACAAAGTGACTTGGATTCGCCTTCTTGATATGCTGCTCCCACTAGCCTTGACACCTCCCCGAAGTGTCCGTGCTTCCCGTGAAGAACACCATCTACTTCATCACCTTCTTCGAGTCTATCTTGATTGAGGGATTAAACTATTACTAATCTTTTACAAATACAATATTGAATGGGGTTGTAAGTGGCACGCAGGCCTCCACTAACCAGTACAATATTACAAGTAAGAAATGGATTGTAATTGGCACGCAGACCTTCCCAAAACCAAAAGAAAAAAAGAAGGAAAAAGGAAACGAGTCCTAAGTCGGCAAAACTATAGCTATATGTATCACAACCACACAATTATATATAAACGCTATATATAAAAGACAATCACGCAGTTATAATAAATAAACAATAAACTTGTGCTGTTAAGCACAAAACCTGATTTGTTCAAACATTCTCATTTACCCTTTTGATTAATACCTATTAACCAAAAATGAGAATTATGATCTTCTAATTAAAAAATTATTTGACCAGAATAGTTTTCAACAAAACTTTGAGAAACTTGACTTCATTCGAAAACTTGAATGAAATCTCATGTCGGGCTTTTACTAGTTTTCCAAAAACTCAAAACCGACAACTTTTGGTCAATTAAATACTATCTTATTTGTCTCTCCATAATATTATATAAACTTTATCCTTTTAGAATTTATTCAAAAAAATGACTAAACTAGTCATAATAAATAAAAGTCTAAAATATATATTTTAACTAAACTATATAACACAAGTTTATATAACACCTTATTAATTTTATAACTTAAAATTAATAATCCTTTTGTATTAATCCGGAAAAACTATTTGGGCCAACATCTCTTATCAACCCGAGTAACCCACTGGGCCGAAACCCACTTGGGCCGAGAACCCATTTGACCAAGATCCTCCTTGGGCCGAGAACCCACCTTGGGCCAAAGCCACTTGGGCCGTGAACCTCCTTGGACCTCGAATTGTCTTGGGCCGAAAACCCTTGGGCCGAAGCCCATCTGACCCTTAGCGCCGCTAACGACCGCCGCGAGGCCCATCTGGCCTTAGCGCCGCTAACGACCGCCGCGAGGCCCATCTGGCCTTAGCGTCGATCACCAAAACCGCAAACACCTCGGGTGTTTGTTTCTTCGACTTCGATGAAGAAAGAGAGACCGAGAGAGAGTGAGTTCGACGAGAGGAGAGAGGGAAAGAGATGGTGGCTAGGTTAAACTTTCTAATGCTTGTTATCTTATGTCTTAATCCTTAAGGCTTAAGGATATATATAAGGATTAGATTAACCTAAGCCCGTTTAATTAAAAGCCCACTGGTTTTTAATTAAACTTTCATCTCTTCTCACTTTGACCCCCTGGACTTTACTAGTTAATTAATTAACTATTAATTAACTGGTCCGTTAAATATTAAAACTTAATATTTAATTCCCTTTAAATAATAAATAACTATTTATTATTTATTCCTTTTAATAATTAATACATACTGATTAATTACTTATATCTCTCTTTTCAATAATTAATTCTACTGATTAATTATTCGTTTTTCTCTTTAATAATTAATCTAACTGATTAATTATTTCCACACAGATTTATGGTGTAATCCAACTGTTCCGATTTGGGTGTGTAGCAGTGTGACCCTTTAGTCTCTTATAACATTGGATACAATATGCCTATTAATTATCTCTGCAATCTGTTTCATCTAAAGGTTAATGCTTTGAACGTTTTAATTTCAAGGTTCAAGTTGTAGATTTATTGGATGGTTAGACCCTGTTATGTGCGAAAGATCAACATTGATCATCCATCGTTTAAACTTTTGCATATATATATATATATATATATATATATATATATATATATATATATATATATATATATATATATATATATATATATATATATATATATATATATATATAGGTAGAGAGAGGAGAGAGAGGGAAAAAAAGAAAAAAAAGAAAGAAAAAGGGAACCCTCCACAGGTTGGGGATAGTGAGGTTGGGAACCCTCGCTTACCCTAAGGGGTGTTTTCGTGTAATTGGTGGGTTGAGGGCTCCAACCCAAGAGATAAACCCCCCGATGCGGTCAGTCTAACAAGTTTCACTAACCTGTGTAGAAAAGTTTTAGCAAACTTACATATTGAACTTAGACCACCCGTATCGATAGTGTGAGCCGATGGGTTGGGATGATGTGGAGACAGGAAGCCAATGAGAACACCAAAACACCCTATTGGGTTGAATTGGATTAAGAACCCTTTGGTTTGGGTAACCCGATGGTTTGTCAAAAAAAAATTTCTTTTCCCCAATGGTCCCACATATATATATATATATATAATCAGGATCAAATAAAAAGAGAATTAGAGTAAAAAAGGTAAGGAGAATTTAGAGACTGACACGTGACATATAGGATAAAAGGTTAAATTAGAAATGACATATTATTTCTCTTTCCTGATACCCCACTACCTATACCCACGTTCGTCCCCTGCTCTCGTAAAAACGTAAAACCCTAATCCACCCTAATCGACAATTTCATCCGCCTCCTCCGTATCCTCTCCGCCTCCTCTCTGCATTCTCGCCGGCATCATCAAGGTCTGAACAACCGTCGCACAGGGTTCAATTGTTGATACAGGCTGTTCGTTTTCCGGTTTTGACCTCAGCCATCCCACAGTCACCATCATCAGCCATCACCGGGCGAACCATCGATTTTGGGCTGTTTCATTTTCGATTTTCAGGGCAGTTCGATTTCGATTTTCCGTTTCGACCACCGGCGAACAATTTGATTTGGGTTATCTCTAGAGGTTTGCTTGTCGAACCTGTTGTCGCCGGAAAATGAGAACATAGCCTACGATTTTCTTGCCGATGAGTGCCGAGAAAACCACAAGACTTCTAATTTCTACTCCCATCATCGAGAAAGAACATCCCAAGGTTTTGAAGTTTCTACCTACACCAATGTTTTCTAGTTATAGACTTATTGTTGTTCATAAAAATTTTGTTACCGATCTTCCAGAAAGAACAACCCTGTATTTTTTTTTGTTTATAAATCATATTTTTGTTATTGATTGTTCATCAAAAACATCTTATTTCTTCTGAAATTCTTTTTCTATTCTGATATATATGTGTTAATATTACTTGTTCATCCATTTATTTTTTGATTATCATTGTGCACCATTTGTTGGTTTGTGCACCTGTAGTTGGATTAGAGTATTCACAGTTGAATTTATTTAAGACTTCATCAAATCATGATATGTTGTTTGATTTGTGCATTTGTTGTTGATTCTGGGTATACATGTAACCTTTTGAATTGTGCATAAGTGTATTTGATGATTTTCTTTTGTTGTGCATCTGGTGAAGAATAGTGTGCATCAAAACAGTTCTGGAAAAATAACGATCAGAGAGAGAAAAAGAAAAAAACCATAAACAAAAAGACTATTATACCCTTTCTGTAATTTTTTTTAATTAAAACAAAAAGAAAAAAGCCAATTTTATAGGAGCGGTTACAGGAAAAATGAATGGCTGAGATTTCTCCTTACTCTTTGTACCTTAATTCTCTTTTTACAGGATCCCTACTATATATATATATATATATATATTTGTTGAATAAAAAGTAAAAAAGAAAAGATAGAGGGTTGAATTGGATTGGATGTGGGGATTGTAGGGTTAGAGAGAGTTAGAGATGAAGGATGATGTAGATGTTGATTTGACAATACTTTTGATAGGGTAGCTTAGATTGGATGTTGATGATCTTAGTAGAAGAATTAGAAAAGATTAAACTTTCATAATTCATATATTTGTTTCACAAACAATTTTCAAAACAATTAAACTTTCATTAATAGTTAAATAAGTAAAATATAATTTCATAAAATTATGTGGATATAAAAATTAAATGAAGTAATAACTGATTTAAAAATTCTAGTAAAGACACGAAATTATCAAAAATATTTATAAATAAAAGTATTTACAAACTATGTTTTTTACTCTAATATAGTATAGTGTTTGATGGATATTTTTCATAATTAGGTTACGCTATTACGAGATCTTAAAGTTTGGCAAAGCTATTATGAGATCTTTTTCTCTATGACTTTCAATTCTAATTATCAATGTTTCTAGTTTAACTAATCGAACTGTTAACACTTTTTAAACACAACTAATTTCTTGTCTCCGGATCATTAACTAACTAGCATTTTAACTCAATGACCATCTTGGTCTCTAAAATTCAAAATTAATGAGTACCAATTTAGACTCTAACATTATAATAATGATCATTATTCTGTGGTTATTAAGATCTTTTTAACTCACTAAGTTTTCAACACATTATATATACTAGTAAAGCGGACAATAGTGACCACCATTTTGTGTCTAACCAACTCTGTAGCACGCCACTATTCTATACTAGTGACTACTATTTCAAATTAATTTTGTGATCACTACCACTTGAGTTATTAGCTTTTCAATACTTGAAGACTAAATAATAACCCATTTTTTAATTGCTAACCTTACAGCTAAGTAACCTTTCAAACTCACCAACTTACCAACACATGTACATCATTTAGTGAAAATTATTATTTTTGTCTCTCATCTCCAACTCAATGATCACTGTTTTTATATCTATAATGTTATTACTTTATGACAATATTTTTGTCTCTAAACCACCAACTCGTTACCAAAGTTCAGTGACATTTTATTTCATGACGACTAAGTAATGTTTGATAGTGACAAAAATTTAGGTAGTCTATAAAACAATAACCACTCTAGTATTTTTCTTATAATGTACTAATGTATACAGGGCCGGCCTAAATTATTTTAGGGCCTTGTCCCCTGGACAGAATCTCAAATATGAGCCCTTTAAAGTAATTTTTTTCAATGCAAGTAAAACTCAGAATATATATGCCCTTAAGTAGAGGTGCACAAAAAATCCGAATATCCGATTTTGTGCAAAAACTATCCGAACCGATTTTTTATAAAACCGGTTTTTTTTTCAAACCGGAGCGGATTTAACCGGTTTTATCCGATCCGATCCGAAACCGGTTAAGCCGGTTACACTTTTGTCCGAGAAAATCCGGTTTTAATCCGTACGAAACCGGTTACACCTCTGTCCGAGAAAATCCGGTTACAATCCAAAAATCCAGTCCCAAAAAAACCGAAAAAATGCGGTCCAAATCGGATTAAAATCCGAAGATGTACACCTCTACCCTTGAGTGAAGATTATGAATGTTAATTAACTAGAACTTAGAGGTTATAATCAATATTCAAGAATCAAGTATAAAAACTCAGATTTCAGAACTAAGATATTATTCAAATAAGAATTAATTACACGGTTGGTCCTTTAAGATATGCCTAAATCACACTCTCAGTCCTTTATTTGAAAATCTTGTAAATTCAGTCTTTAATTTTCAAAAGTTGAACATGTATGTAAATCAACAGATATGTAAATCAAACCATGTGTGGCTGCTGACTTGGGTTCTTCAACTCCGATAACCACCAGATAGACAATGCTTCTTCCATCGGTTCCACATGGATTTTAAAGATGTATCTAGCTATGCTCTGTTCTTCAACATATATGACCTGTTTACACATAACAAGCTCCTAGGTCCTGTGATCCATGGTTCGGTTGGAACTTAAATTCTGTCCCTTGACAACAATTGACATAACACAAAGGAACTTGGCATAATAACATGTGCCATCAAGCAGGCCACTCACTCTAAAGGCAGGCTTTTGATTAGGTAACCTGTATATCTACACCCACGAGATGCATAAAAATGCTACAGGTAATTTCAATATGTTGAAAAGCCACTAGTTTTTAAAAGCTATAATTACACTATAGTTAGATACATAAATTCAAGACCACACTTTTGGTCAGTGTCGTTGCATAAAAAGTTGATGAATTTTGCTGAGATTATTACAGTAAAAGTCATTTAAAAAAATGTGATTTAGGGGTATCTTAAAGGACGAACTGTGTATTTAACTCTTCAAATAATCAAATACCCAATATTCAATGTTAATTAATTAAAACTTAGAAGAATTAATCAATATTCAAGAATCAAGAACCAAAACTCAGATTTAAGAACCAAGATATTATTCAAATAATCAAATGCCCAATATTCAAGAATCAATGTTAACTGACTAAAACTTAAAAGTCATAATCAATATTCAAGAATCAAGAATCAAAACTAAGAATCTTAGATTTCCGAAGAGCTAACAACTAAAGAATAAAAAAAAAAGAATATTAGAATGACAATTGAAAAGTTAAAGTTACTTACAATTTGGGAACTGCTTACCGCCCAACCCCCCATTTCGTTTCAGAATTCAGATTTTCAGTTGGGATTTCGAGTGAGAACTTCTGTGCAATGCAATCTGGAACTACGATTTGAACTTGGTTTCAGATAATTTCAGATTTCGAGTGCAAGACACTGCTGAATTTGAACTTGGAAATCGAGATATGTAAAGTGTTGTTGACATAGTTATTGATCTTTCTTTGATCAAATACCACAATAACTATTCTTACTTGAGCAAACCTGATCTTTCTCTTTAACTAGTACTTCATAACTACAAAGCAACAAACAAAAAGGTTAGTTTAGTTACTCATGTAATGGATCCCTCATAATTAATGAATGTTTTCAGTTTAATTATGTGGATATCACGCAAATAAAAACACTTCCAACTTAAATTTCCAATTCGGAAAATTAGTAATCGTAAAAATGCAAACATCCTCTAGCAAAACTGCCCCCAAAAATGTTGCCTCTGCAATTCCAAATTAAAGAACATATTACAGAAAAATACCTACTTAAATAAAACACATTTAATTTGAAATTTCCAATTTAAAACATTACTAACAGGTTGGAATCTGAAACCTGCAAAATTTGGAACACCCACCTGCAGCCAGAAAGCCATAAAATTACACTCTTGAACGATGCCAGACCCACTTTGGAGAAGAAGCAAGGCCTTGATGCAAAAATCAATAAAGTAATCGATGAACGCAAACTTTTATAATGGCAATCTGAAAAAGCGAATCTGGAAAATGAGTGGGTCAATTTTCTTTCACGTGTCAGTCAATTTTTAAACATGACTCTCCATCTTTATTGTTAGATTGGTGGAACGATAATCTAGAATAGGCATTCTAAAAAAAAGGTTTAAAACATGTGATTGAGGTGAGAAAATCAAGGATTTCCACATTGTATCATTAAAAAGTATAGTTGGCACACTGTTCCTTATCTTATTATGAGAATGTCTTTAAAAGTCTCGTTGAGGCATTTTGTCGAGCACATAACGTGGGGAAATTTTCAATGATTTGGTTATTGAAAAAACATGACAAACATATTGTAATCACATAGCCTTATGCAAAAATGAAGAAACATGGAATAAACTTGATTACAAAAAGAAAGTTGAAAATGGGCTATATTAACTCACCTTTTGTCTTCAATTCACCTTGTCCATTGAATCTCAAACAAAAATTTGATTAACATACAGATTTCTACTCCACTTTGTAGCACCACCTTTAATTCAAATAAGACATAAATAATCAATATTACCTGAAGTGTAGTAGAAGAAATAATCAGAAAGAATTATCAACGGAACCTTAATAAGTAATAAGCTCACCCATCCATTGACAATTGACGTGGGAAGAAAGATAGATTCAAATTACTGATGAACACTATCAAATTGGTGAAGTGTTTCGAGAACATACCAATGTACACCATGGAATTAGGTTTTACACTGATGCAAGAACAAGTTTCTTCAACAAAGCATACACCAATAGACATCATTACCATCTCAATTGCAAAATTTGAGGTAACCGTTAAGACAAAAGGAGGGATTGAGACCGAAATCGAGAGGAATGAAGAGGCATACCAGAATTGAATGGTCCGATTGTCTGAAGAATGAAGAGGCATATCAAAACCGATTCTCTGGTCATCGGTACGGCTATAGCCGAATCGTCTCGATAGGCATACAAAACCCAATTTGAAGACCTTCTAATGACCTCAATCGATCGACCATGTTAAGCACATAGGAATATGGAACAATTTATACGGCTGAAACATTATCAAACAATAAAAAGAGAAATCGTTTCATCTTCACAGTAGATAGAGCAAAACAACTCAATCGAGCAAACTAATCGATAGTTTGGAATTAGGTGCAGCGTAATCTAATTAACATCTCCAAATCATAAAATTTAGGCCTGAATGGATGATTAGCGTTGCCACATCAGCTAAGGTTCTTATTGAGTTATAGAGGATACTAGGTTATAAGCACGCATAAATGCCGGATTCTATTTTAGGTTTTATTGGTTAATATTTCATCTAATTAGACTTAAAAAATAAACTTTAGAATCTTAGTATTTGATCAATTACATCTCAAAGATCTGCAAAGATTTAATCAACAAAATATAGTAATTGAAAACAAAACCTCATACGAACATTAAAATTATTGCCGCTTTCAGTGATAGCTCAGTGTGTCTAGTTCTAGAAATTCCGGCCTATTAAGTGATGCATAGGTTAGTACTTAAGTTATTAAAATCCTGAGCTATAAGCTCATGGTATCTTCATTTGTTGATAGAGTCTAAATTTTGTGCATTCTAATTCGATTGTATTATCTAACTTCGTCAATGAATAGAAAACATATTTACAAAATAATGATGATCAGCTGCCTAAAATATGTTTAGGAAACAATACCAACATCAACAAAATTTAAATATAGCCAGAGAATTTAATCAAAAAACAGTGTGTTCAGGGGTGTTCTTCTTTTCAGTTTTGCCCCATAACGTAGGACACATATATATACACAATAATCAGAAAACAGATAGTTAACTGATTAACCATGTTAACTGCCAAAAAAACGAATTTGTTTTAATAAAATAAAAAATTAATTTGGAATTTTCACATAGGCTAAATATCAAGTTTTCATCTTGCTTGACCCAATTTCATTGTTTTGAAAACCGGACCGGACCAGCCGTTTGAACCGGTTAAAACCGTGATTAAATCCGGTTCATAAGTAGCGACTAAACCGTGCAACTGTGAACCGGACGGTTTCACTAAACCGGAATAAAACCATTGAACTGAAGCAACCCGCATCGTACCGGCCTTTACTAAAGTTTTTTAACTAAAATCAATAGATGATGGAAGACCTAAATATAGGCAAGGACATCCTTTGGTTTGTTTCTTAGAAATAATGTGGGATCATTATATATATATATATATATATATATATATATATATATATATATATACATATATATATGGAGATCTCCTACTTATGCCTAAGCTACGGATGTGGGACAACCAAAACACCTAATTGAATACCATATCAGATTTTAAGAATCGATAATAGGGCTTAATTGAAGATTTGGAGAAAGAATAAGCATGCCACATGAGATTCAAACATTCTTCATTTAGTTAACTTATTAAACTTGTTAACTGCAAAAAAAAAACAAATTTGTTTTAATAAAATAAAAAATTAATTTGGAATTTTCACATAGGCTACATATCAAGTTTTCATCTTGCTTGACCCAATTGCACTGTTTTGAAAACCAGACCGGACTAGCCGTTTGAACCGGTTCAAACGTGAACCGTGATTAAATCCGGTTCAAAAGTAGCGACTAAACCCGGCAACTATGAACCGGACAGTTTCACTAAAACCGGAATAAAACCATTGAACTGAAGCAACTCGCATCGTATGGGCCTTTACTAAAGCTTTTTAACTAAAATCAATAGATGATGGAAGACCTAAATATAAGCAAGGACATCCTTTGGTTTGTTTCTTAGAAGTAATCTGGGATCATAAAATATATATATATATATATATATATATATATATATATATATATATAGGGGAGGGTTCCATTGAGAACCGATTTTAGTGCGAGAACCGCGAGAACCAATCTTAGCCGTTGATTTGATAAGTGGAATTCATGGATGGAGAGCATGGAGAGGTCGTGTGTGGCAGGGTGTATGTGAGGAATTCATGGGTGGGGCAATGACATAGAAAGATGGGGAATTAAACGGCTCGGATTGGTTCTCGCATTAAAAATGATTCTCGATAGAACTTCTTCCTATATATATATATATATATATATGTATATATATATATATATATATATATATATATAAATATATACATATATATATGGAGATCTCCTACTTTTGCCTAAGCTAGAGATGTGGGACAACCAAAACACCTAATTGAATACCACATCAGATTTTAAGAATCGATAATAGGGCTTAATTGAAGATTTGGAGAAAGAATAAGCATGTCACATGAGATTCAAACATTCTTCATTTAGTTAACTTATTAACCATGTTAACTGCCAAAAAACCGTATTTGTTTTAATAAAATAAAAAATTAATTTGGAATTTTCACATAGGCTAAATATAAAGTTTTCATCTTGTTTGACCCAACTGCACTATTTTGAAAACCGGACTGAACCAGCCGTTTGAACTGGTTCAACCGTGATTAAATCCGGTTCAAAAGTAGCGACTAAACCGGGCAACTGTGAGCCGGGCGGTTTCACTAAAACTGGAATAAAACCGTTGAACCGGAGCAACCCGCATCGTTGCGGCCTTTACTAAAACTTTTTTAACTAAAATCAAAAGATGATGGAAGACCTATATACAGGCAAGAACATCCTTTGTTTTGTTTCTTAGAAGCAATGTGGGATATGGAGATCTTTTACTTCTGCCTAAGCTAGCGATGTGGGACAACTAAAACACTTAATTGAGTGTCACATCAGATTTTAAAAATCAATAATAGGGCTTAATTGAAGATTTGGAGGAAGAATAAGAATGCCACATGGGATTCATACATTCTTTATTTAGTATAGATATAGATAGTTTTGAAAACCGGACCGGACCAGCCGTTAACCGGTTCAACCGTGAACCGTGATTAAATCCGGTTCAAAAGTAGCGACTAAACCGGGCAACTGTGAACCGGACGGTTTCAATAAAACCATTGAACCGAATAAACCTGCATCGTACCGGCCTTTACTAAAGCTTCTTAACTAAAATCAATAAATGATGGAGGACCTAAATATTGGCAAGGACATCCTTTGGTTTGTTTCTTAGAAAGAATGTGGGATCATAATATATATATATATATATATATATATATATATATATATATACATATGGAGATCTCCTACTTTTGCCTATGCTAGGGAGGTGGGACAACCAAAACACCTAATTGAATACCACATCAGATTTTAAGAATCAATAATAAGGTTTAATTGAAGATTTGGAGAAAGAATAAGCATGCCACATAAGATTCAAAATTCTTCATTTAGTTAACCATGTTAAATGCCAAAAAACAATATTTGTTTTAATAAAATAAAAAATTAATTTGGAATTTTCACATAGGCTAAATATCAAGTTTTCATCTTGCTTGACCCAACTGTACTATTTTGAAAACCGGACTGAAACAACCGTTTGAACCGGTTCAACCGTGAACCGTGATTAAATCCGGTTCAAAAGTAGCGACTAAACCGGGCAACTGTGAACAGGACGGTTTCATTAAAACCAGAATAAAATCATTGAACTGAAGTAACCCGCATCGTACCGGCCTTTACAAAAGCTTTTTAACTAAAATCAATAGATGATGGAAGACCTAAATATAGGCAGGACATCATTTGGTTTGTTTCTTAGAAGTAATGTGGGATCATTATATATATATATATATATATATATATATATATATATATATATATATAGATATGGAGATCTTCTACTTTTGCCTAAGCTAGCGATGTGGGACAACTAAACACATAATTGAGTGCCACATCAGATTTCCTCAATCACTAAGAGGGCTTAATTGAAGATTTGGAGGAAGATTAACCATGTCACATGGGATTTAATAGATATTGTTTTAGTATAGATATAGATAGATAGATAGATAGATAGATAGATAGATATATAGGATAAAGTATTTTGTTTAAAGGATTATAACGCCTCTCTAAAAATTGGATTTCTGAGCTAAGCACGAGCCAATCATGAATAACGTGGAGTTGGTGTGGGAAGGGATCAAACATGCCAAACAAGTGTAAGAGTTTCAATAAGGATTGCAATCAAGTGAAATGGTTACCGGTCTAAATAACTCCATGAAGTGATCCGCGGTAAACCCGTGATGTAGTTGATTGAAATATGATTTTTAGCCCTTGTAAGATAATAATTGTTTATCTTAAAGATGTCTTGAGTAATTATTTTAACGAGGATCATATCAAACTAAATAAAATGCAAACTCTTGTCTAAGATACATGGCAAACACTAATAACACCACATCGAATATTTCACTCTACATGTTCCTACAAAATGAGAAACTCACGGGAGTGAACTTTATTGACTGGCATAGGAAATTGAGGATTGTCCTCCGTCATGAGTCAAAGTTGCACATCCTCGAGGAACCACTTCCAAAGATACCTACTCCCAACGCGAACTAGTCCACACAATACGCGTATGAAAAATGTGTTAGAGATGCAAATGATGTTTCTTGCCTCATGGTGTCGATTATGAGCTCAGAGATACGAAAGTAGTTCGAGCATATGAATGCGTACAACATGATGAACCGGATGAAGGACATGTTACAACAGTTTAAACAGGAACTCTATGAGTGTGTCAAGGGCCTTGTCGGTTGCCGAATGCAGGAAGATGGGAAGGTAAGTGTCCACGTCCTTAGGATGAAGGAGTACATAGACCAAATAGAGAGCCTTGGATTCCCTATTGGGAGAAAGCTTGCGGTGGATATAGTCCTCCAGTCCATACCAACATCATATGCTCAGTTCATAATGAACTATCATATGCATGGAATGGAGAAATCCCTAGTAGAATTGCATGACATGTTAAAGACTACGGATTCTGACATGGCTAAGCATAAACGTGCCTCATCCATTCAGAGGTGGTTTGCTACTTCTGCGGGAATTTTGGAGATTGGGGTTGCCACGCCTGCCCGAGTTGCCTTAAGGAGATGGAACTTCTTAGAGGGAAAAGTGTTAGTTCGTCATCTTAAGGTACATTCATGATTAAACTCCACTCTTCTATATGTTGGGTTTTAGATACGAGCTATTGCACTCACGTTTGTTTCAAAGTGTAGGTGCTAATTAGAAGTATGAAAGGAGATTATGGAGAGCCGGAAATCATACGAGAAAACATCTTGCCTTTACTTTTAGCTTATTTATTATTTTGCGTGATATATGTTAATTTGCCCTACGAGGCAAACTGCATTATGTTTCTATGTATGCCTTTGATGACAATGGATATCACTTTGAAATTTATTTTGAATATATTTAATTTTTTAAGTTGATTGTTATTATTTCAAAGTTTATCCATGTCATGGCATTTGCAAACACTTGATTCAAGTAATAGAATAATCATGAATGCTGATCCATAATCCATAATGATTTGGATAAGTTATCTTAATGGCATAATCAACTTGACTATATAAACAAGACACGTATCACCAAACTCCAAGCGGTTAGGATCTTGGAATTGACAACGGGTCAAACATTGAATGTGAATCTTGTTTATTAGGTAAGATGATTAAGAAACCCTTCACCATGGTTGTGAGAGGAATGAAGACTTGTTGAATATTGTTCACACTATTGTGTGTAGTCCATTTAAGTACACCATGAAAAGTAATAAAAGGATACTCCTTCACCATTACCTATGATAGTAGTAGGTGTGGGGATGTTCACTTGTTTAGGCACAAGTCTGAAACCTTAGGGTGTTCAAGACTAACCAAAATGAGCTACAAAATCAATAGGGCGTATGAATCAATATACTTAGATCTAGTCAAGATGCTAATTTTCTTGTTTCTAGATTGAGTGACCACATTACGAATTGGGGATTATCTCAATTTTTATTTCCTCCTAGGACACATTGGCATATGGTATGGTTTAGCGGAGGAACCGGACATTGTTAGATATGGTATGGTACATGATAGGTCCGACTTTTGTAACCAATCTTTTGGTATACATATTGGAAGTGGCACGCAAAGTCCTTTATCTCAAACCAACAAAGATGGTCTAGATGACACCTTATGAGATGTGACTAGAAATAGTTATTTGCTTGTCTATCTCAGTGTTTGGAGTTTTCCAATCTACGTTTAGCGAAAGTTGGATGAACTTGAGGTCTACACGTTCGAAGAAGTCCATTTATGAATTTACTTTAGCATCTCACAGACTCTTTGCTTTAATGAGGAAATCAAGGGGATGAGTTTTCGAGAAGCAGAGATGAAACTAATACACATCTCAGGGCTAGTGGAGCGTTGTTATATTCTTAGTAGTATATGTCTATTGGAAATTGTTAGTGTTAATATTCTTTAGTTGATCATTCTTGATATTGGGCTAACATCGTTTGGGCTTGTTAGTTAGATATTGTCCCTTATGGGCTTTAGGGTTTCTTATGTATATATTGTTTCCTTCCTTGTTAGTAAGAAAGTAATCAGATAATATGTAATAGTGGTTTCCTCTCTCTGTGGTCTTCTCTGATAACATGGTATCATAGCCAGTATCGGGAAGTTATACTATGTGCATCAGGAAGTTGTACTCTCTGTATCAGAAGTTGTACGCTATGGAGTGAACTAGTTTCATCTTTTCTCCTTACCTCCGATTCTTCATCTCGTATTTCGTCTGAATATCCATCCAAGTCCAAGATTCATCTGGTCTTCAAATTCTGCATCAAAACTTGTACATTTGAAGCTGGGTCTTCGATTAAGCACCTGCCTACCGTGCCTCTGGTCTCACCTCCACTCTAATCTGTCTCAGAAACCTCCAATTAGGGCACCTGTAACTGTGCCACCATTTCCGACCATTGTACGCCGGCCACGCGCCGCCACTAATCTTCGGCGACTGTTCACGCGCCGGCGCGTGAGTGCCTCTGTCACAGCTGTTTGCCGTCGTGTCTTCTGAGGTACCTATTTCTCACCATTCCGACTTGGTTCCTGTTGTCATACTATCGATTGGTGACTTATGGTTCACATGAGTTCTTGAACACAGTGCTTTGTTCCTTCTGGGTTTACTGATTTCATCTGAAATCTGATTCATAGATGTGTAAGGTTGTTTAAATTCTGAATCTGAAATATCTGGATAGATATTTGTCTTGAAAAAAAAAAAGCTTGTTGAAAGTAATTATCAGGTTGTGATAGTTGGAGGCTTCTGAATATAGTTGTTGTGTCTGGATATAATCTCATTTGGTTGGAGCCTTTTGCTTATCTGTTGGCTATTCGTCTCTAGTGAAAACATATGAAACATCTGATCTGGTAGAAATTGTGTGCGAAAATCTTGATCTGGTGGACTAAAGTCTAAGTTTCCTCGTACAATATTCGGGTTATGATAGCTGATTGGTTAATCTTGGATGATAATTTCTTTTCTTTGACATCATCGAAATTTGTTCAAGTTGTTTTTATTTGGACTCGAGAGACTTAATTAGAGTTTCTGAATTGTTGATTATGGCTAATCTGAAACCATCTGTGTCAATATCTACATTTGTTGAGAGATGTAATTCTACTTGTTTACTGTCATCTGCTTCTGAATGGGTTATAGATTCCGGTGCTTCGGATCACATGACGGGTAATCATAATCTGCTCTCTGAATTTAGTAAACATCGATCTTTTGATAAGGTGGTTGTTGCTGATGGATCTATTTCTGAAATAACTGGGTCCGGAACAGTTAAACTTTCTCAATCTATGTCATTATCGTCAGTATTAAGCCTACCTAAATTTACGTTTAATTTGATATCAGTCAGTAGAATCACCCGTGGATTGAATTGCAGTGTCTCTTTTTATCCTGATTATTGTATCTTTCAAGATCTTTCAACAAATCAGATCATCGGTAGAGAACGAGAATCTGGTGGGCTTTATGTATTTGAACCTCAGGATGTAAAACCACAAGCAAGTTTAGCATCTTTATCCCCTTTTGAAATACATTGTCGGTTAGGGCACTCATCCCTTCAAAGATTGAAGAAATTATATCCTCAACTTTCTCATTTGTCGTCCCTAAATTGCGACTCATGTCAATTTGCTAAGCACCATCGTGTTCATTTGAGCCCAAGAGTTAATAAACGAGTTGCAACTCCGTTTGAATTGGTTCACTCAGATGTATGGGGTCCTTGTCCCATCACTTCTAAATCTGGATTCAAGTATTTTGTGACTTTTGTGGATGACTTTTCTCGGGTTACTTGGTTATATTTGATGAAGAATAGATCTGAAGTATTCACTCATTTTTGTTCCTTTGTGGTTGAAATTAAAACACAATTTGATGTCTCAGTGAAAACTCTACGTAGTGACAATGCAAAGGAATATACCTCTGAAACCTTTCAAGCATACATGAGTCAGCAAGGTATTCTTCATGAATCTTCATGTGTAGATACTCCTGCCCAAAATGGAGTTGCTGAAGGAAAGAACCGTCACCTTCTTGAAGTGGCTCATGCTCTACTATTTCAGATGACAGTTCCGAAACCATTATGGGCAGATGCAATCGCTACTGCGTGCTTTCTGATCAACCGTATGCCATCAGCAGTTCTGCATGGTGAGATTCCAATGTCTGTTCTTTTTCCTAAACAACGCTTGTTCCCAATTGAACCAAAGATATTTGGTTGTAGTTGTTTTGTTCGAGACACTCGACCTTACATTAGTAAATTAGATCCAAAGTCTCTCAAGTGTGTTTTCCTTGGATATTCTCGTCTTCAGAAAGGTTATAGGTGTTTTTCTCCTACTCTCAATCGTTACATCGTTTCACACGATGTCACATTTGTGGAGGAAGCGCCTTTCTTCCCGGTACCCACTTCTTCTAATCGTGAAAATAGGGATGATTTGCTGATTTATACTATACCGATTCCGAATTCAACTCTTGAATCCTCAATTCCATCTACCTCTGAACAGTCCTCAGAACCGCCAAGACCACCAGTGATTCATGTATATAGTAGGCAACGCCGACCTACTTCTGAACCTCCTGTGGTCCCTTCTATGGCTCCAAGTTCTAGTCATGTCACTTCAGACCTTGAGGTTCCAGCATGTGATCCGTCACCTAGCAGTGAGTCCGATTCAACAAATGATCCTCAATCTGATTCATCATCCGAAGAGTCTAATCATGATGTTCCTATTGCCCTTTGGAAGGGTAAGCGTTCGTGTACTTATCAGATTGATTCTTATGTGTCATATGCGAAGTTGTCTACAGCTTCTCGGTCATTGGTTACTTCGTTAGACTCCATATCCACTCCTAAAACTATTAGAGAGGCTTTAGCTCATCCTGGTTGGCGAAATGCTATGATCGAAGAAATGAATGCCCTTGAGCACAATGACACGTGGACTTTAGTAGTGTTACCGACAAGCAAGAAGGCCATTGGTTGTAAGTGGGTGTTCACTGTAAAAGTTAATCCAGATGGATCGGTAGCTAGATTAAAAGCTCGCTTGGTTGCAAAAGGATACGCTCAAACCTATGGGGTCGATTATTCAGAGACATTCTCTCCTGTTGCTAAGTTATCATCGGTTCGCTTGTTCATATCTCTTGCTGCTACTTACAATTGGCCTCTTCATCAATTAGATGTGAAAAATGCCTTCTTGCACGGTGATTTACTCGAGGAGGTCTATATGGAGCAACCACCCGGTTTTGTTGCTCAGGGGGAGTGTGATAAAGTCTGCAAATTGCGAAAGTCTTTGTATGGGTTAAAACAATCTCCTCGTGCTTGGTTTGGTCGGTTCAGTTCGGTAGTTACCAAATTCGGGCTACAAAGGAGCTCATATATGTTGATGATATCGTTGTTACAGGCAGTGATGGAGATGGAATTAAGAAGTTAAAGGATTTTCTTGCATCTCAATTCCAGACAAAAGATCTTGGTCCACTGAAATATTTCTTGGGAATTGAGGTGTCTCGTACACACAAAGGAATTTGTGTGTCTCAACGCAAATATTGTCTAGACATCTTGAGTGATTCGGGTATGATTGAGGCGAAACCCTGTGAGGCTCCTATGATCCCAAATGTGAAGTTGAAAGCAGATGATGGTGATCCTCTTGAGCATCCAGAGAAGTATAGAAGAGTTGTGGGAAAACTTAACTATCTGACCATCACACGCCCTGATATTGCTTTTCTAGTAAGTGTGGTAAGTCAATTCATGTCGTCTCCGAGGACCTCACATTGGGATGTCGTTTGTCATATTTTGAAGTATTTGAAAGGAGCTCCCGGTTATGGCATCATATATCAAAATCATGGTCATCACATAATAGAAGGGTTTACTGATGCTGACTATGGTGGAGACCCTAATAGTAGACGGTCTACAACAGGCTATTGTGTTTTCGTTGGAGGGAATCTGGTGTCTTGGAAGAGTAAGAAGCAGAATATTGTATCCAGATCAAGTGCCGAATCTGAATATCGTGCTATGGCTCAAACCACTTGTGAACTTGTATGGTTACGCAATCTACTTGATGAGATTGGGTTTCCCCAGTCAAAACCAATGAATCTATGGTGTGATAACCAGGCTGCTATCTATATTGCCAATAATCCAGTATTTCATGAGAGGACTAAGCACATTGAAGTGGATTGTCATTTTACTCGAGAAAAGATAGAAGATGGAACGATTACAACATCTCATGTGAGAACAGGAGATCAGCTAGCTGATGGATTCACCAAAGCCTTGCCGGGGAATAGAGTTAATTATATTTGTAACAAGCTGGGCATGATCAATATCTATGCTCCAGCTTGAGGGGGAGTGTTAGTGTTAATATTCTTTAGTTGATCATTCTTGATATTGGGCTAACATCGTTTGGGCTTGTTAGTTAGATATGGGCCCTTATGGGCTTTAGGGTTTCTTATGTATATATTGTTTCCTTCCTTGTTATTTAGTAAGAAAGTAATCAGATAATATGTAATAGTGGTTTCCTCTCTATGTGGTCTTCTCTGATAACAGAGATAATGTCCTCACCGTTTGTGGATTATAAACCTAGTTGAGGAATTATTGCTTCATAAAGACTTTTAGGAGATACAAACAAGCAATTTTTTGGAGTTCAAAAATAATTGAGATGTGTTCAATGGTAAAAAAAGGGCTTAGTGTAAATATTCTAATGCCAATTTCTATAAGGATAACTCCCATCTTGATCGGAGTTAGTGATCCTATTAGGTAGTGGTGTTATTGGTAAGAATGGTTCTCGAAGCGTCACTGACCCTATTAGGACCTTTAGTGAAAATGAGGGTATGATGGCTTTTGCGCAAGAACCATATTCCGAAACATGGATGACCCTATTGATTTCTCTAGAAATCGTGAGGGTACAAGGGTCCTGGGCTACTCCTCTCATAACCAATTGGTTTTGAGTTGGAACCCCACAAACTTACATGGTATCAGAGCAAGGTTCACCCACTCCACGTAACCCATAAGTATCCACGTGTTAGGCGCGAGGAAAAAAAAAGAACGCCACACGCGAGGGGGCGTGTTGAGTAATGTCCCACATTTAACGGAATAGTGACTTTGTAATGAGTTTATAAGGGTCCTGGGCTACTCCTCTCATAACCAATTGGTTTTGAGTTGGAACCCCACAAACTTACAAGGACTATAAATTAAGTATGAACTATATTGAACATTTCTAAGTAAATGAAAACCAAGTAAATAAATTGAGAATAGCTATCTACCTCCTATGATCCTAAGACCAATATAAATTTAATATGGAGAAATTAAAAGACCATATCCCAAATGTGATAAATGGAAGAAAATGCTATAAATATGGCGACAGAGGTTAGAGGCCATAGACTATGATAGTGAAACCAAAAGGCCTTAGATTCAAGATGAGCTGGCTTCAGAGTGTGCTCATGCTGACGAGTCAACTTCAAATAGAAGATCAGCTATGTGCTCATCTTTTGAACCCACAAATCAGTGGGTACCCAAAACAAACTAATGTGTTTAGTTTAAATGTGCAGCAGAATTTAAGTAAATGGTACTTGGACAATGGATGGTCAAGGCACATGACAGGGTGGAAAGGATCTCGAGCGGTAAGACTAGTTTATCCTTATTTTCTTACTAAAATCTTCAAACCTTTCGAATGAAACTCAACAACAAGGAAAACTCAGAATTTAGGAGGAAGGTAATTGAATCAACGGAAGAAAAGAAAAATCAGAACAAAAGATGACGAGGGGAGTCCCCTCTCTCACTGCACAAGCATGAGCCAATACAATCTCAATAACAATAACATGACCTCAACGTGATCTACCCTCCTCCCTTTAATAGACAAACTCCAACGTACTTTCTAGCCACTTTTTATATTTCCCCTTTTAGCCCTTCTAGAATACACTTTCCACTCTCTTGTCCCATTATTAGTAGCAAGTAATTCTGCATTCGTATCACTACTCGCGCCTTCGGAAAAATGTCTTGTCCTCAAGACTTGTATAAGGAAACTGACTCTTGATCATCAACACATCTTCCTAAGTAGCTTCTTCCATTGGCAGATTCTTTCACTGAAATAACCACTGATGCACAGGCCCATGAACATCAGTAACAGAACATGAACCGTTTGATCTGATAGCCCCACTTCCAACTCTGGGGTTAAAACAGAGTCACCATCAGCCCTCACTGCCTTCTTTAGTAACGATACTTGGAAAACTGGATGTATTTTAGAAGGAGTTAAATCCAATCGATAAGCCACCGGTCCCAATTTTTTGACGAACTGGAAGGGACCAAAAAACCGGGCAGCCAACTTCTGATGTATGCGCGAAGACCGACATCTGACGATAAGGCTTTAGCTTGAACAATGAAAGGTAGAATTAAACCCAAATTCTGCCAAAGGAATCCAAGAAGACCAATTGCGTGGCTGGTCCGTGGCAAAACAAGAAGATACGTTTCCAAGCAACAATTAATGACTTTTGGTTGGCCGTCCGCTTCCGGATGATAAGTGGAACTCATGAGTAACTTCGTGCCCTGTGAGGGAAAAATCTACTACCAAAAGTGACTCAAGGTTGAGAAACGTCAAGAGGCACCAACTCTTCAAATTGACAGAGATCACCCTCTCTATCGACCTCCACATCGGCACCCAAAAGTAAAACACAAAGCTTCCCTTCAGGGCATTTATGTGTCGGGCCAAACTGTTGACTGTATCGAAAGCATAACCCCTTTTTGCGCCGCTCTTCCTACTCACTTTTAGATAATGATCGAATTCCCCTATCACGCTGCAGTACTTGTGAAAACTCCGATGGTTTGGACCCTGAATGTCGAGAGTGTGGAGAAGAGAAAGAATCGGTAATGCTTCCCGAGCCCTTATATTGATAACGGAAACGCGACAGCGAGATGTTTCCCGTCGATGGCCGGAGCATTTACTCCACATTCTTACCCAAGTACATTGCGTTGAGACGGGTTTAAGGGCGATGTAAACGCACCCAACGCTTCACCTCTTTTCTCAAGCCTGCCAGAAAATACACTAGCGCCTGTGATTCGGGTAATCGTGGAACCAACGATAACAAATATTCAAAGTCATTAATGTAATCGTGAATGGTACCCGACTCTTTAATGGTGGCTAACTGTTGAAAGGGATTTTGGATTTCTAAACCACTGAAACGTTGCAGCAATTCGATGCGGAATTGTCTAAGTTGCACGGAAACGGATACGGTACCGGGAAACGGATACAGAACGGATACGGGAAACGGCAAAACTCAAAAATTCAAGATACGGATACGGCAGAGATACGGCAAATATAAAATATATATATATATATATATATATATATATATATATATAAGAAATTTCAAAATAGATATATATTGATGTAAAGTGTAAATAATTTTAATAATATGATTAAATAATATTTAAAAAATTAAAAAACTTAAAAAAAATGCTAGTTGTAAAAGCTGCAAGTGTAGTGTAATTCTTTCTCCTTGGAACAAGGAACTCAACCCATGCTTGAAAACTACCTACTCTTTTTTTTTTCTAAATATCGAGACTTCTCTTCTCTCTCTGCTCTCAGTTTCTCCCAAGCCCATAGCTCCTCTCTCTGCGTTCGTGGTGTCCGGTGTCGATGACGAAGGTTCCCCGTCGACGTGAAGGACTGCTTCGAAACTTCAACGAAACTTCGTGGGAAACGTTTCTAAGGATTACGATACGTTTCCAGGCGTATCGATCACGTATCCGTTTCCTGGAGGTATCGGAAACGGGAACGGAACTCAAACTGCCGTTTCGGTGCATCGTAGGGAATTGTTCCCAGGTAATCGACTTATGAACCTGCATCACAATCGTGAATCAGTGTTGTGCAACTCCAACCATACTCAATTGAGCTAGATGAATTCAAAGGTAGGGAAGTACCATTGATCCTAGGGAAGGCCACCATCACAAGGTTTTGGAGGGTCAGAGTGTCCCCTAGGAGACCAATCCGATGAATTCAAAGGTAGGGAAGTACCATTGATCCTAGGGAAGGCCACCATCACAAGGTTTTGGAGGGTCAGAGTGTCCCCTAGGAGACCAATCCGCACCATCATCAGGATTGAACGGTGGGACCTCGGTATAAACGACACTAGAATCACCCATTTGAGGTTGTTTAGCGTGTTGCTTCATCCATCCTAACATGACACTACGAAATTCCCCAACCTCAACTCGATCAACCTCCAAACCCTTAATTGCTCAAAACGATTTTGAATGGAACGAGCCTCCATGGAAGAAGGAACAGAAAACAAAAGAACGAGAACCGGGCATGTCAAGGGCAGGTCGGACCAATGATGGAGAATGAAACTCAACAACAAGGAAAACTCAGAATTTAGGAGGAAGGAAGGTAATTGTATTAATGAAAGAAAAGAAAAATCAAAACAAAGATGACCAGTGGAGTCCCCTCTCGCAATGTACAAGCATGAGCCAATACAATCTCAATAACAATAACATGACCTCAACGTGATCTACCCTCCTCCCTTTAATAGACTAAGTCTAACAGACTTTCTAGCCACTTTCTATATTTCCCCTTTTAGCCCTTCTAGAATACATTTTCCACCCTCCTGTCCCATTATTAGTTGTAAGTAATTCTGCATGCGTATCACTCTCCCTTCCCTGGAACTGAAGGACTTAAGACTACTAGCACGACTTACCTAACTTAAGATTCTTCTTCTGATTCTGCAACTGTAATGTATTACAAAAGCTAAAAGTTATAATAAAATGCATGTTGGAACAGTTACCTTTAAGAGAGTTACATATGTTAAGGATCTCAATGTAACACCACTTTTCTAAAATAGCTTAAAAAATTCGTTTGCTGCTGATTAGCATTCTAAAACATCAAAGTTTGCGTAAAACAAGCTTACATCACTTTAGTGCTGATTAACACTACTTCTTAAGAAACTATTAGCACTAAAGTGATATAAGCTTGTTTTCCGCAAACTTTGATGTTTTAGAATGCTAATCAGTAGCAAACGAATTTTTTAAGCTATTTTAGAAAAGTGGTGTTACACTCAAACACAATAAGTATTAGTAAAAATAACTTCGTTTGAAAATATATGGAAAAACAATACAACAATTTCTTTAAATAGAGAGTTGAAAATTTTAATAACAAAATATTTTAACAAATAAAAAATTTAGAAAAAGTATACGTTAAAGTAAACCTTTTTAAAAAAACGAGGTAAGAAATAATTGTTATAATATTAAATAAACAAAAATAGTTTGAAAAGGAATATAAGGATGATTATAATGAAAATATGTATGATGAAAGATTTAGTTTAAAAACTTTTGAAAATTACAACGAATAAATAAGTTTGAAATTTTTTAAGAAATTAAGAATAACTTTGTTCAATAATGGGATTGGAAAAGATGATGATTTGGAAGAAATAAATTTTGTTTGAAATAATATGAAAAACCCTAAGGATGGTTTTTTATGGAACGGGGATGGAAAGATTTGATTAGAAAATATTTTAGCAAAGTTTTTATGAAAAATGTCCTCGATTATAAGTTCTCTTTGACCACGGCCTATAGGAACCAGGCTATGATGATAAAATATAATTCAAAGTAAACTTTTTCCGAAAATGAGGATACAGAATTTTGTTATAAATATAAATAGTTTGAAGAGGAGAATAAGGAAACTTTTAATGAAAATAAATATGAATAATTTTGGTTTGAACATTTTTAAATTTAAAATAAAGCTAATATGAAATTTAATAAAAATTTGCATAATAGAGATTTGATAAAATTTTGATGGAAATATTTAATTAAAAATATTTTTAATGAAATTTGTTTGAAAAATTGATGAAAAATATAAGTCAAAATATTTTTTTCGAAAAACAAGTGGAGAGAAATTTGTTGTAAAATTAAAATAAAAAAGATAGTTTTAAAAGGAGAATAAGGATGATTTTAATAAAAATATGTATGATGAGAGACTTAGTTTGAAACTTATAATTTTTAAAACTAAGCTAAAAAGATATTTATTAAAAATAAGCGTAATAGAGGTTTGCAAAGAAGAATAAGGATGGCTTTAATGAAAATATGTATGAATGATTTTGTTTGAAACTTTTAAATACAAGATGAAACTAATATGAAATTTAATAAAAATCAACATAGTAGAGATTTGATAAAATTTAGATAGTAAATAAATTTGAAAATTAAATGAAAAATTAAGCATAATTTTTTTTTAATTTGGGATGGAAAATAATTTAGAATAAATATTTTTTTTTAAATTATAGAAAAATGTACGGATAGTTTTTTAAACGAGGATGAAAATTTATTTGAAAAATTAGTCAACGTAATTTTTTTGGAAAACAAGGAGAGGGAAATTTGTTATAAAATTAAATGAATAAAGATGGATGAGGAATGATATAGTGTGAAAACTTTTAAGCATAATAGAGATTGATTTAATAAAAATAAAATAGTATATAAGTTTGAAAACTTTATAAAAAATGAGAATAATTTATACAAACTGCGGATGCAAAAAAAAAAGGGATGAATTTATTGAAATAATTTAGTTAGAAAATTTATAGAAAAACGGATGCATAGTTTTTTTAAACGAGGACGGTAAGTTTTACTTTATAAACATTTTAGCAAACTTTTATGAAAAATTAGTGAAAATTTAAGACCAAAGTAAACTTTTTTGGAAAATGAGTAAAGAGAATTTTATTATAAAAAAAGATGGATTGATAAATAGAAGGATGATTTTAATGAAATTATATATGAATGATTTAGTTTGAAATTTTTTTAGTTTAAAACAAAACTAATATGAAACTTAATAAAAATCGGCATAGTAGAGATTTGATAAAATTTGATGGAAAGATTTAATTAAAAATATTTTAATGAAATTTGATTGAAAAATTGCTAAAAAAATACAAGTCAAAGTAATTTTTTGGAAAACAAGTGGAGAGAAATTTGCTTTAAAATTAAATAAAAAAAGTTTGAAAAGGAGAACAAGGATGATCTTAATGAGAATATGTATGATGAAAAATTTAGTTTGAAACTTTTTAATTTAAAGCTAAGCTAAAAAGATATTTATATAAAGAACCATAATAGAGGTTTGATAAAAAATTAAATGAATAAATAAGTTTGAAAATTTTTAAAAAATTAAGAATTTTCAAACTGCGGATGAAAAAAAGATGATTTTAAAGAAATAACTTCCTTTGAAAATTTATAGAAAAACATATGGATAGTATTTTTTAAACAATGATGGAAAGTTTTGCTTAGAAAACATTTTAGCAAAGCCTTTAGGTGATGAAATAATTAAAGTCAATGTAAACTTTTTTGGAAAATGAGGGAACAAAGTATTTTTATAAAATAAAGTAAATAAAGATAGTTTGCAAAGAAGAGCAGAATGATTTTAATGAAAATATGTATGAATGATTCTGTTTGAAACTTTTAAATTTATGATGAAACTAATATGAAATTTAATAGAAATCAACATAATAGATATTTGATAAATTTTAGTTGGTAAATAAATTTTGAAAAATTAAGCATAATTCTCTTTACATTTGGGATGGAAAAAATTTAGAATAATAAATTTTGTTTAAAATTAAAGAAAATGCGAGGATAGTTTTTTAAACGAGGATGGAAATATTTTATCAAAATTTGTATGAAAATTTGATGAAAAAAAATAATAATTAGCATGAAAGGGTTGATAAATTTTGAATTAAATAATTTAGTATGATGATTTTATGAAAAATTAAGGATAGTTTTATTTTAAATTGAGGATGCAAAAAATAAGGATGGTTTTGAAGTAATAAATTCATTTGAAAATTTATGAAAAAACGAAAACATAAACTTTTTTTAGAATAAGGATGGAAAGATTTATTTAAAAATATTGTCACGAAATTTGTTTGAAAAATTGGTGAAAAATATTAGTCAAAGTAAAGTTTTGGAAAACAAGAAGATGGAAATTTGTTATAAAATTAAATTAATAAATATGTATGACGAATGATTTAGTTTGAAAACATTTAAGCAAAATGGATATTGATTTAATAAAAATTAGATGATAAATAAGTTCGAAAATTTTATAAGAAATGAGGATAATTTATACAAATTGCGGATGCAAAAAAAAAAAGAATGAATTTAAAGAAATAATTTTGTTTGAAAATTTATAGAAAAACGGATGCATAGTTTTTTTAAACGATGGAAAGTTTTTCTTCATGAAAATTTTAGCAAAGTTTTTATGAAAAATTAGTGAAAAGTCATAAGTCAAAGTAAACTTTTCTGGAAAATGGGGGGAGAGGTTATTATTAAAAAAGATGGTTTGAAAAAGAGGAGGATTTAAATGAAAATATATATGAATGATTAAGTTTGAAAATTCTTAAATTTAAAATGAAGCTAAAATGAAATTTTAAAAAAAACCAGCGTACTAGGGATTTGATAAAAATTTGATGGAAAGATTTAATCAAAAATACTTTAACAAAAAAAATTTTAAAAAATTGATGAAAAATAAAAGTCAAAGTAATTTTTTTTTAAATAAAAACGGATAGTTTGAAAAAGAGAATAAAGATGATTTTAATGAAAATATTTATGATGAAAATTTAGTCTAAAACTTCAAAATTTAAAACGAAGCTCATATGAAACTTATTAAAAATAATAGAGATTTGATAAAAAAAAGAGAATTAATGAATAAGTTTGAAAATTTTATAAAAAATTAAGAATAATTTTTTTAATTGCTAATGGAAAAATTTATGAAAAAAGCGTAAGAACTTTTTTTTTAATGAGGATGAAAGTTTTGCTTAGAAAATATTTTAGCAAAGTCTTTTAGGTGATAAAAAAATTTAAGCCAAAGTAAACTTTTTTGGAAAATGTGGGAACAAAATTTTGTTATAAAATAAAGTATATACAAATAGTTTGCAAAGATGAATAAGGATGATTTTAATGAAAATAAGTATGAATGATTTTGTTTGAAAACTTTTAATGTTAAGATGAAACTAATATGAAATTTAATAAAAAATCAGCATATAGAGATTTGATAAAATTTTGATGGAAAGATTTAATTAAAAATATTTTACGGAACTTTGTTTGAAAAATACAAGTCAAAGAAATTTTTTTGGAAAACAAGTAGAGAGAAATTTGTTTTAAAATTAAATAAAAAATATAGTTTGGAAAGGAGATTAAGGATGATTTTAATAAAAATAGTTTGACAACAAGTATAAGGATAAAATTTTTTGAAAAAGATAATAGAAAGATTGAATTATAAACTTTATTATAAATTTGTTTAGAAAAATTAGCGATGGAAAAAATAAGGATATTTATGAAAAAATAACTTTGATGAAAAAAAGAAATATTATGAAAAATGTGAAGATAGTAAGATACTTTTTATAAAACAAGGATGAAGAGATTTGATTAAAACTACTTTAATTTAGGGGATGGAAAAAGTTCGGATGATTTTGAAAAAATAACTTCGTTTGAAAATATATGGAAAAACAAAACACCAATTTTTTTAAATAGATAGTTGAAAATTTTAATAACAAAATATTTTAACAAAATTTGAATAAAAAAATTAGAAAAAGTATACGTTAAAGTAAACCTTCTTAAAAAAACAAGGTAAGAGATAATTGTTATAATATCAAATAAACAAAAATAGTTTGAAAAGGAATATAAGCATGATTATAATGAAAATATGTATGATGAAAGATTTAGTTTAAAAACTTTTGAAAATTAAAACGAATAAATAAGTTTGAGATTTTTTAAGAAATTAAGAATAACTTTGTTCAATATTGGGATTGGAAAAGATAATGATTTGAAAGAAATAAATTTCGTTTGAAATAAAATGAAAAACCCTAAGGATGGTTTTTTATGGAACGAGGATGGAAAGATTTGATTAGAAAATATTTTCGCAAAGTATTTATGAAAAATGTCCTCGATTATAAGTTCTCTTTGACCACGGCCTATAGGAACCAGGCTATAATTCAAAGTAAACTTTTTCGGAAAATGAGGATACAAAATTTTGTTATAAATAAAAATAGTTTGAAGAGGAGAATAAGGAAACTTTTAATGAAAATAAATATGAATAATTTTGGTTTGAACATTTTTAAATTTAAAATAAAGCTAATATGAAATTTAATAAAAATTTGCATAATAGAAGATTTGATAAAATTTTGATGGAAATATTTAATTAAAAATATTTTTAACGAAATTTGTTTGAAAAATTGATGAAAAATATAAGTCAAAATATTTTTTTCGAAAAACAAGTGGAGAGAAATTTGTTGTAAAATTAAAATAAAAAAGATAGTTTTAAAAGGAGAATAAGGATGATTTTAATAAAAATATGTATGATGAAAGACTTAGTTTGAAACTTATAATTTTTAAAGCTAAGCTAAAAAGATATTTTTTAAAAATAAGCGTAATATTGGTTTGATAAAAATTTAATGAATAAAAGATGTTTGAAAATTTTATAAAAAATTAAGAATATTCTTTTTTTTTTAATTGCAGAAGGAAAAAAGGATGATTTTCAAGATATAACTCCATTTGAAAATTTATGGAAAAACAAATGGATAGTTTTTTTTAAACAATGATGGAAAGTTTTGCTTAGAAAACATTTTAGCAAAGTCTTTAGGTGATGAAAAAATTTAAGTAAAAGTAAACGTTTTTGGAAAATGAGGAAACAAAATATTGTTATAAAATAAAGTAAATAAAGAAAGTTTGCAAAGAAGAATAAGGATGACTTTAATGAAAATATGTATGAATGATTTTGTTTGAAACTTTTAAATACAAGATTAAACTAATATGAAATTTAATAAAAATCAACATAATAGAGATTTGATAAAATTTAGTTAGTAAATAAATTTAAAAATTAAATGAAAAATTAAGCATAATTTTTTTAAAATTTGGGATTGAAAATAATTTAGAATAAATAATTTTTTTTAAATTACAGAAAAATGTAAGGATAGTTTTTTAAACGAGGATGAAAATTTATTTGAAAAATTAGTCAACGTAATTTTTTTGGAAAACAAGGAGAGGGAAATTTGTTATAAAATTAAATGAATAAAGATGGATGAGGAATGATATAGTGTGAACTTTTAAGCATAATAGAGATTGATTTAATAAAAATAAAATAGTATATAAGTTTGAAAACTTTATAAAAAATGAGAATAATTTATACAAACTGAGGATGCAAAAAAAAAGGGATGAATTTATTGAAATAATTTAGTTAGAAAATTTATAGAAAAACGGATGCATAGTTTTTTTAAACGAGGACGGTAAGTTTTACTTTATAAAAATTTTTGCAAACTTTTATGAGAAATTAGTGAAAAATTAAGACCAAAGTAAACTTTTTTGGAAAATGAGTAAAGAGAATTTTATTATAAAAAAAGATGGTTTGATAAAGAGAAGGATGATTTTAATGAAATTATATATGAATGATTTAGTTTGAAAATTTTTTAGTTTAAAACAAAACTAATATGAAACTTAATAAAAATCGGCATAGTAGAGATTTGATAAAAATTTGATGGAAAGATTTAATTAAAAATATTTTAATGAAATTTGATTGATTTAATAACAATGATGGAAAGTTTTGCTTTGAAAATTTATAGAAAAACATATGGATAGTATTTTTTTTTTTTTAACAATGATGGAAAGTTTTGCTTAGAAAACATTTTAGCAAAGTCTTTAGGTGATGAAATCATTAAAGTCAATGTAAACTTTTTTGGAAAATGAGGGAAAAAAGTATTTTTATAAAATAAAGTAAATAAAGATAGTTTGCAAAGAAGAGCAGAATGATTTTGTTTCAAATTTATGATGAAACTAATATGAAATTTAAAAGAAATCAACATAATAGATATTTGATAAATTTTAGTTGGTAAATAAATTTAGAAAAATTAAGCATAATTTGTTTTAAATTTGGGATGGAAAAATTTTTGAATAATAAATTTTGTTTAAAATTGAAGAAAATGCGAGGATAGTTTTTTAAACGAGGATGGAAATATTTTATCAAAATTTTTATGAAAATTTGATGAAAAAAATAATAATTAGCATGAAAGAGTTGATAAATTTTGAATTAAATAATTTAGTATGATGATTTTATGAAAAATTAAGGATAGTTTTATTTTAAATTGAGGATGGAAAAAATAAGGATGGTTTTGAAGTAATAAATTCGTTTGAAGTAATAAATTCGTTTGAAAATTTATGGAAAACGTGAACATAAACTTTTTTTAGAAAAAGGATAGAAAGATTTATTTAAAAATATTTTCACGAAATTTGTTTGAAAAATTGGTGAAAAATATTAGTCAAAGTAAAGTTTTGGAAAACAAGAAGAGGGAAATTTGTTATTAAATTAAATAAATAAATATGTATGATGAATGATTTAGTTTCAAAACATTTAAGCAAAATAGATATTGATTTAATAACAATTAAATAATAAATAAGTTCGAAAATTTAATTAAAAATGAGAATAATTTATACAAATCGCGGATGCAAAAAAAGGGAGAATTTAAAGAAATAATTTTGTTAGAAAATTTATAGAAAAACGGATGCATAGTTTTTTTAAACGATGGAAAGTTTTTCTTTATGAAAATTTTAGCAAAGTTCTTATGAAAAATTAGTGAAAAGTTATAAGTCAAAGTAAAAATCAGCATAATAGAGATTTGATAAAAAATTGATGGAAAGATTTAATTAAAAATATTTTAATGAAATTTGATTGAAAATTTGCTGATAAATACTAGTCAAAGTAATTTTTTGGAAAACAAGTAGAGAGAAATTTGTTTTAAAATTAAATAAAAAAAAGATTGAAAAGGAGAATAAGGATGATCTTAATGAGAATATGTATGATGAAAAATTTAGTTTGAAACTTTTTAATTTAAAGCTAAGCTAAAAAGATATTTATATAAAGAACCATAATAGAGGTTTGATAAAAATTAAATGAATAAATAAGTTTGAAAATTTTATAAAAAAATTAAGAATACTTTTTTTTCAAATTGCGGATGAAAAAAAGATGATTTTTAAGAAATAACTTCCTTTGAAAATTTATAGAAAAACATATGGATAGTATTTTTTAAATAATGATGGAAAGTTTTGCTTAGAAAACATTTTAGCAAAGTCTTTAGGTGATGAAATAATTAAAGTCCATGTAAACTTTTTTGGAAAATGAGGGAACAAAGTATTTTTATAAAATAAAGTAAATAAAGATAGTTTGCAAAGAAGAG
This sequence comes from Pulicaria dysenterica, assembly GCA_947179395.2. Lineage (NCBI taxonomy): Eukaryota > Viridiplantae > Streptophyta > Magnoliopsida > Asterales > Asteraceae > Pulicaria > Pulicaria dysenterica. The sequence continues at coordinate 116,914,989 of OX359288.1, read as the reverse complement.
CAGAATGATTTTAATGAATATATGTATGAATGATTTTGTTTGAAACTTTTAAATTTATGATGAAACTAATATAAAATTTAATAGAAATCAACATAATAAATATTTGATAAATTTTAGTTGGTAAATAAATTTTGAAAAATTAAGCATAATTCTCTTTACATTTGGGATGGAAAAAATTTAGAATAATAAATTTTGTTTAAAATTAAAGAAAATGCGAGGATAGTTTTTTAAACGAGGGTGGAAATATTTTATCAAAATTTGTATGAAACTTTGATGAAAAAAAATAATAATTAGCATGAAAGAGTTGATAAATTTTGAATTAAATAATTTAGTATGATGATTTTATGAAAAATTAAGGATAGTTTTATTTTAAATTGAGGATGGAAAAAATAAGGATGGTTTTGAAGTAATAAATTCATTTGAAAATTTATGAAAAAACGTAAACATAAACGTTTTTGAGAAAAAGGATGGAAAGATTTATTTAAAAATATTTTCACAAAATTTGTTTGAAAAATTGGTGAAAAATATTAGTCAAAGTAAAGTTTTGGAAAACAAGAAGATGGAAATTTGTTATAAAATTAAATAAATAAATATGTATGATGAATGATTTAGTTTGAAAACATTTAAACAAAATGGATATTGATTTAATTATTAGATGATAAATAAGTTTGAAAATTTTATAAGAAATGAGAATAATTTATACAAATCGCGGATGCAAAAAAAAAGGGAGAATTTTAAGAAATAATTTTGTTTGAAAATTTATAGAAAAACGGATGCATAGTTTTTTTAAACAATGGAAAGTTTTTCTTTATGAAAATTTTAGCAAAGTTCTTATGAAAAATTAGTGAAAAGTTATGAGTCAAAGTAAACTTTTCTGGAAAATGGGGGGAGAGGTTATTATTAAAAAAGATGGTTTGAAAAAGAGAAGGAGGATTTAAATGAAAATATATATGAATGATTAAGTTTGAAAATTCTTAAATTTAAAATGAAACTAAAATGAAATTTTAATAAAAACCAGCGTAATAGGGATTTGATAAAAATTTGATGGAATGATTTAATTAAAAATACTTTAACAAAATTTGTTTGAAAATTTGATGAAAAATAAAAGTCAAAATAATTTTTTTTAAAACAATTAGTGATACATTTGTTTTAAAATTAAATAAAAACGGATAGTTTGAATAAGAGAATAAGGATGATTTTAATGAAAATATGTATGATGAAAGTTTAGTATAAAACTTCTAAATTTAAAACGAAGCTAATATGAAACTTATTAAAAATAATAGAGATTTGATAAAAAAAATAGAATTAATGAATTAGTTTGAAAATTTTATAAAAATTAAGAATAATTTTTTTCAAATTGCTAATGGAAAAAAAAGGATGATTTTGAAGAGATAACTTCGTTTGAAAATTTATGAAAAAAGCGTAAGAACATTTTTTTTTATGAGGATGAAAGTTTTGCTTATAAAACATTTTAGCAAAGTTTTTATGAATAATTGATGAAAATATATTTTTTCAAATTGGGGACGGAAAAAAGGATGATATGGAAGAAATAACTTCGTTTGAAAATTTATGGGAAAACGTAAGGAAAGTTCTTTTCTAAAACGAGGATGGAAAGCTTTTGTAACACCACATAATCCAGAGGTTATTGAAGCTATGCAACTAATCATGAGCACATCTTTGCTTACTACACTATAAATAAATCTCGTTGAGCTGTCAATTCTATAAATATTGCATAACTCTTTTACTCATTAATATCATTAGCAAAACATAATAGATTTTATTATTTTCTACCCACTTTGGTCCTTCAAAAAGCGAGTCTTCTATTGTCTTCTTAATCATTCCGATCATTCGTTTTTTCCTTATCTTAATGAACATCAGGTTGCACAATGAGATATAAAGAACAAGCATGTAAATATAAATTCACAATTACAATGGCCAGTTGTAATTGTCTATTTACCTCACATGGGTGTTCTAGTTACTATCACTATGTATCTTTGATGCACATTTTCGTAACCCATAGCAATATACTACATCAAGGATTCTAGTCATTTTTCTCAAATTTCATCTTTAATTCCCTTATGTTTTAAGTTTAGACATACCTATTCTCCTAAACCTTAGGCTTTGATACCAACTTGGTAGAAATGAATGTTTTGCTAATGATACTAACGACTAAAGAGTTATACAATATTTATGAAATTGACAGCTAAACGATATTTATTTATAGAGTCGTAAGCAACGATGTCTCAGCGATCAGTTAGCTCAGCTTCAGTAACCCCCGGATTTTTGTGTGTTATAGACTTGATTAAAGATTATTTTAGCAAAGTAAATTTGAAAAATGAGAAGAAAGAATTTTGTTATAAAATAAAGCAAGTAAAGATAGTATGAGAAGGAAAATAAGGATGATTTTAATGAAAATATGTATGACTAATTTGGTTTGGAAACTTAAAAATTAAAAACATGAAATATGTATGAATAATTTGATTAAAGAAATATTTTAACGATATTTGTATAAAAATGGATGAAAAAATGTCAAAATAACACTTTTCTTTAAAATTAAGAGGATGGAAAGATTTGATTAAAAACGTTTTAATGAAATGTGTTTAAAAATTTAATAAAAATATAAGTTAAGTAATTTTTTTGGAAAACATATAGAGAGAAGTTTGTTAATTAAATTAAATAAATAAAGATAGTTTGAAAGGGAGAATAAGGATGATTCTAATGAAAATATGTATGAATGATTAAGAAAGTTCAAATTTATAAAAACAAGCATAATCCATTTAAAAAAATAAATAAGTTTGAAAACTTTATGAAAAATTAAGCATAATTTTTTTCAAATTGGGGATTGAAAAAATAAGGATAATGTTTTAGATATAACATCGTTTAAAAATTTATGAAAAAATGTAATAAAATTCTTTTTTTGAAAAAGAGGATCGAAATTTGTTAGCTTTGTATGAAAATTTATGAAAATATGTAACGATAGTTTGTTTTGAAAACGAGGATGAAAAGATTTAATTAAAAAATATTTTCACAATAGTAAGAAAAATTGATGAAGAATATAAGCTAAAGTAAACTTTTTGGAAAACGAGGTGAGAGATTTTTGTTATAGAATTAAATAAACAAAAATAGTTTAAAATGAAGAATAAGGATTATTTTATGAAATATATATGAATGATTTAGTTTGGAAACTTGTAAACTTAAAACAAAGCCAATATGGAATTTAATAAAAATCAGAATAATAAAGATTTTATGAAAATATATAGATTCATATTTTTATTTTTAAATTGGGGATAGAAAAATAAGGTATGTGGTTTTGAAGATTTAACTGTGTTTGAAAATTTATGAAAAAACGTAGGATTGTTTATTTTGCAAACAAGGATGAAAAGATATAATTAAAAAATATCTTAACGAAATTTGTTTCAAAAATTGATGAATAATAGTTTGAAAATTTTTATAAAAATAAAATAAATAAAGACACTTTGAAAAGGAGAATAAGGATAATTTTAATGAAAATATGTAAGAATGATTTAGTTTACTAAAACATTTAAATTAAGAAAGATGCTAATAGAGGATCGAAAAATAAGGTGATTTTGAATAAATAACTACATTTGAAAATTATTAAAGAATGTAAGGATATATTTTACTTTATTATGAAAAAGAGCATGGAAAGATTTAATAAAAAAATATTTTAACAAAACTTGTTTAAAAACTTGATAAAAAAGATATATGTCAAAGTAAATTTTTTGGAAAACGAGGAGAAAGATACTTGTTATGTATTTAAAGAAATAAATACAGTTTGAAATGAGAAATAAGGAGGATTTTAATAAAAATATGTACGAATAATTTAGTTTGAAAATTAAATAGGAAGCTAGTAATAACTTTATAAAAATAAGCATAATAGAGATTTGATGAAAAATAAATAAATAAGTTTGAAAATTTTAAGAAAAGTTAAAAAAAATTGAAACCAGTGATGAAGAAAAAAAACGTAAGGATAATTTATTTGAAAAGGATAATGGAAAGATTTCATTAACAAATATTTTAACAAATTTTGTTTAAAAATTGAGGGAAAATATAAGTCAAAGAATGTATTTAAAAAACATAAGTGAAGTTTTTTGGAAAATGATAAGAGAGAGTTTTGCTATATAATAAAGTAAATAAAGTTACTTTGAAAAGGAGAATAAAGACGTTTTTAATGAAAATATGTATAAATGATTTAGTTTGAAAACTTTTAAAATAAAAAACAAAATATGTATGAATTAACTAAAAATTTTTTTGGAAAAACGAGTAGAGAATATTGTTATAAAATTAAATAATAAAGATAGTTAATAAATTATATACATATTTTTCAAAAAATGTATGAATGATTTAGTTTCAAAACTTTTGAATTTAAGACAAGCTAATATGAAATTTAATAAAAATCAACATAATAGAGATTTGATATAAATTAGATAAATAAATTTGTTGGAAATTTATGAAAAATTAAGCATACTTTTTATTTCAAATTGGGGATGGAAAAAATACGGATAATTTTGAAGAAGTAAGGTTTGTTTGAAATTTTATGAAAAATTAAGCATAATTTTTCTTTCAAAGTAGGGATGGGAAAACTAAGGATTTTAAAGAAATAACTTCATTTGTAAATTTATGGAAATGAGGATAGAATATAAGAGAGTTTTGATAAAAATCAATAAATATATCTAGTTTGAAAGTAGTTTATGAATGATTTTAATGAAAATATGTATGAATGATTTAGTATGAAACCTTCTAAATTAAAAAGGAAGCTAAAATTGAATTTTATAAAAATCATTATAAGAGAGATTTGATCAAAATTAAATAAGATTACTTGGTCTGAAAATTTATGAAAAATTAAGCATAATTTTTTTTCAAATTAGGGATGGGAAAACTAAGGATGATTTTAAGGAAATAATTCATTTGTAAATTTATGGAATATAATATGAATATTTTATTTGAAAATGAGTATGGAAAGATTTGGTTAAAAATAGAATACGAATGATTTTAATGAAAATATTTATGAATGATTTAGTTTGAAAATTTTTAAATTAAATAGGAAGGTAATTTTATATTTTACAAAAAATCAGCATAAGAGAGATTTGATAAAAACTAAATCGATAAATTAGTTTGAAATAAACGTACTGTGAAATTCGTAATATAAAAATGTAAGTCACAAACGTAGAAAAAATAAATTTGATGAAAAATAAACTGCGAATGAATTAATTTAAAAGAAATTCGTAATTTAAAAAAGTAAGTCACAAACGAAAAGTTAAAAGAATATCGAATCTAGATTAAAACTTAAAATAAGCTATAGGTTGACATATAGTGAAAACGTGAAAAAAAAATAGATTTTGATGAAAAATGAATAGTCAAAAACTAGATTTAATAAACTAAATGAATGAATTTTAATGAAATTCATAATATAAAAAAGCAAGTCGCAATCTTTTTTTTGAAAATAAGATGGGGAAGATTTGATAATAAAACTTTATAAATTAGTTTGAAATTCTTTAATTAAAAATACAAGTCAGCTTTATTTTTATTTATTTAAGGATGAGGAAAAGATTCTATGAATTTTTTGTTTGAAATATTTTATTAGAAAGTGCAGAGCACATGCACTTGAGTTCGAATTTTAGAGTATATGTTTTGAAGACATAGTGAACAAGCATAGTTACTTTTTCCAAGAGTATTGCGGTGAAGCTCATATTAGAAAGTGTAGGGGACACTTGGGTTTTTATTGTCTGAGTAGAGATCTTTTGAATAATGGAAGATGAGGACCTTCCTTCCTGTTAAAGGAATTGTAGTGAACTTCTTATAAGGAAGTGCATGGACACACTTAAGTTCTTACTGTAGAGTAGAGATCTTTTTGAAGATATACGGAATGAGGGCATTCCTACCTATTGAAGGCGTTATAGTGAACTTTTTATTAGAAAGTGCACAGGCACGCTTAAGTTCTTATTGTAGAGTAAAGGAATTTTGAAGATATAGAGAATGAGAACATTCCCTCCTTTTAAAGGCATTGAAGTGAACATTTTAGAAAGTGCAAAGGCACACTTGAGTCTTATTATAGAGTAGAGATTTTTTTAAAGATATGTGGAACAAGGACATGCCAACCTATTAATGGTATTATAGTGAAGTTCTTATTAAGAAGTGTTGGGGACACTTGAGTTCTTATTGTAAAGTAGAGATCTTTTGAAGATATGGGGAATGAGGACATTCCTTCATTTTAAAGGTATTGCGGTGTAGTTCTTATTAGAAAGTGCAATGCACACTTGAGTTCTTATCATAGAGTAGAGATATTTTGAACATATCATGAATGAGTACATTCCCTTTCTTTTAAAGACAATGTGGTGAAGCTTAGTGCATGGACATATTTTATTGTAGAAGAATAGGGAACGAGGACATTCCCTCTTCTAAGAGCATTATATAAAAAGTTCTTTTGAAGTCATTTAATTTGTTAAATGTTTTTGGATCAAGTTAATCTATAGAGTATTAACTAATTAATATTTGCCATAAATATAAATCAAATTTAGCTTAGTAGATAGAAACTTATGAGATTTCTAAGTAATATATATATATATATATATATATATATATATATATATATATATATATATATAGGGGAGGGTTCATGCGAGAACCGTTGTTAGTGCGAGAACCGCGAGAACCAATCTCATCCGTTCCTTGGATATGGGAAGTATCATGGATGGAGAGCGTGGAGGGATAGGGTGTGGCAGGGTGCATGTGAGGAATTCATGGTTGGGCAATGACATTGAAGGAGGGGGAATTGAACGGCTTAGATTGGTTCTCGCGGTTCTCGCGCTAACAACGGTTCTCTCATGAACTTTTGTCTATATATATATATATATATATATATATATATATATATATATAAAATTAACATCCCAAATAACTAACTAGAGGTATCAAATAAAGGTATATCTAACTTGCTCATCAAATTAAGGCACTAAATGGAAATAGAAGACGTACCCGAAGGAAGCATGTAGCGTAGCTAATTTTCCACAAAATAAAACTTGCGCCAGCAGCAGCAGTATGAAACATTCTTCATTGACTAATAGAAAGCAAGAAAAAGAATCACAAAGGTGATCGAAGAACCATACACTATTTGGTTAACATTAAAAAGAAAGAAAAAAAAAAAAAAACTCAAGTACCTGAGCAATATAAGTGTGAGTCTAACATGAAGTGGAGAACGTGGATAAGATCTCCAGAATTTCTTACTGTAAAACAAACAAAGTAATAAAAAAGAAGTTAAAATTCAATCAAAATCATCAAATCATATAGTTAATAATAAAAAAGGAACCTGAAGTCGAGAAGGATTAAACATGGCATAATGTTTAGAAATAGAACTACTTTTACAAACATCATATCTTCCTTCAAAAGCTAAGTTAATTTTTTCAAACTTACAACTTATTGCTTAAAAGAAATCCCATGTTAAGAGTCAACGTACGGATGAGGTTAACGCAGTCGAGAACATGCATGAGAATCCATTCTCTGATCAAGTGTTGGATCTTTATTAACGAAGCCGCCTTGTAGAATCCCGTTTTTAATCATATGTACTGAAATTTAACAATCGGATCTTCAACTTGAAAGCAATCAATAATTAATACATATTCAGGGGAAATGAAAGAAATCGATCGTGTTTGGATGAACAACAAGTCATAGACGCACCTGATCGATCCATCATGAGAAATACATATGAAATCATATACATATCGATGGATTCACGCCCCATCCAACTAGAAAAAAGTATGCCCAGCTGCAACAAAATCATATATATCATGATTATTGATGACATTATAAATCGCTGTACGCACGTTTTAACAAAATTGGGGGATTGTTAATTAATTCCCTGTATATATATTTAAAAAAATCATACAAAATTAAGTAAAGCGTTACATGTTTATTTCAAAAGCTAGTCTCTAGACTGAAACACAGACCGATCGAATCGAGACACTAACTAAAGCTTAACAATATCACATTTTTCATAACCAAATATGGATAAGGTTCTGATTTAAATAACTAGCTTAAACATGGATAAGCTGTTTTAATTAATTAATTAATTAATTAAAAGATATGAAAAAGGATGAGTATTTGACTTGATTTTACATAAATAGTCAAAACAAACAACTAATCTCAAAGATAAAAACAGGTCCTAGCTAATAGCAACATATATTAGTGTATAAACATCTAAATTTTATTAGTATTATTATTCCCAAATAACAGCAACATATATTAATGTAACAAGCAATTAAGATCATATATAATGGAAAATATTAGTATAAACATCTAATTTTTTATCAGTTCTTTATTATATATTCCATTCCATTCCATGATTAGTAATGGAAAATATTAATTACCTTCCTGTAGCTTAATTAATTCATCTCGATCTGCAGTTGAACTTATTCTTCATCAAAAACCAACGCACGTAACCATAGCTACCTGCAAAACTTCAGTTAATTCATTTCCTTTGGCACATTCTTGACTCAAAGAACGTGATTAAATTGCTTTAGGAATGAAATTGATACTTGTTTATGGAATCTGAGAGTTAATCGCATGCTTTAGCGGGATTTGGGTATTTGTTGAATTAGTAATAATAATTAATTAACAACGATTAATTTTGTTTGTTTTCCCCACTATCTGGACGGGTTGATTAACTATTAAAAAGCGAAGAGGTGATATATTGCTGCTTGATTTTGTTTATTCCATAGTAATCGATCACTAGGGCTCATATTTTTTTCATCGGTTTACAGCCGATTACTAGGGCTCGATTTTTGCCCTAGTTTTGCCATGCCCTGTTCTTGAGTGTATGATGATGTTTAAGTGATTTAAAGAGATTGTTACCTGATGTGTGAATCGGCCTCAAAACCCCGCCGTTGTTCTTGAAGAATCTTGACGTCTCACTGACCAGTCTCTCCTTCTTGACACCCCTCGCCGATTCCCTTTCGCTGAATCGCAATCCTTCTTTCCATTCTTGAAGAATCTTGAGGTCTCACCGACCAGTCTCTCCTTCTTGACATTCCTGACAGCCCTCGCCGATTCCTTTCGCTGAATCGAGATCCTTCTTTCCATTCTTGAACAATCTTGACGTCTCACCGACCAGTCTCTCCTTCTTGACATTCTTGACAGCCCTCGCCGATTCCCTTTCGCTGAATCGAGATCCTTCTTTCCATTCTTGAATAATCTTGACGTCTCACCGACCAGTCTCTCCTTCTTGACATTCTTGACAGCCCTCGCCGATTCCCTTCCGCTGAATCGCAATCCTCCTTTCCATTCTTGAAGAATCTTGACGTCTCACCGACGAGTCTCTGCTTCTTGACATTCTTGACAGCCCTCGCAGGTTCCCTTTCGCTGAATCGCATTCCGTCTTCGCCGACCACCTTTCACCATCTCTCCTTCGCCAGTCTCGCAATCTCGCCATACCATCTCACCGTATCACGCTTCGACGTCACCGTCGCGGTGTCGCCGTCGCCCCATCACTGAATCGCATTCTGTCTTCGCCATTTCCCTTTCCCAGTGTTAAAGACTCTTTATGCCCCTTTTTATAAACCCGTCGGCCCATTTTTTTCATCAATCTCGCCTAACCCCTTCTTCGTCCTTCTTTCTTTTGTTTTCTTGTTTTTTTTCCATTATATTAAACTATTATTCGGTAGTCATTATCTTTAGTTTTTTATTAATCGGTATTACCTTTTTCTTATTGTTTTTGTTAGTTTTAATTTCTTTTTATTATTAGTTTATTTGACTTTTACTTCTTTCGTAATTTTATTAGTAGTAGTTATATTTTAATTTCCTTTTTTTTACTTTTGTGTTAGGTGGTAATAATTTTTATGATGAGAAAATAAGTTGGTCACTTTTGAACTAAATTTTCAAAAAATATTATTGTGGTTGGTCATGATAACCTTTCAAAAATCATTTGAGAGTAACTTTTCTTCTAGTGAGAGTTGTTCCTTTTTGTGTCATGTCAAATCATCATTTGTTGTGATTGTTTGATCAAAAACATTTTCTATTCCGTTCGATCACTTCAAGTAGCAATAAATAATGTAGCATCTAATTTTTTCAAACTTTATGAAGCCATACATTTTAACAAATTTACAAGTCTACCAATCATGTCAAGTGAAGCATAACATTTCAGTGATGGTGACTCCAACTCATGCCATTTAGAGTCTACTTATGAGATAAGCACCATTCCTTCTGATATTTAAGAAGTAATTAATTATTTTCAAGAGACAATGGGGATTAGCCCATTTGGTAAGGTGCCCCCTTCCTTGCAAGAAGTTGGTGGATCAAATCATGCTGCATGCAGTGGGTTAAGGGCTTTCCCTTATGGGTTTCCTTAATGGAGTGAAGGTGTGGTGCTCGAACTTTGGTTAAAGCCATATAACGAGGGGCGGTTGAAAACTCGCTTCCAAACAATTTGAACCCACACTGAAGAGGGGGAGAAATGACCCCATTTGCCGGTCAAAAAAATTTGATTATTTTCAAGATCAACTAGCTAATCTTGAGAAAGAAAGAAAACCATTGGTGCCTTAGAAAAAAAATAAACAATAACACCAAGGTCACTAAGGAATGCTTGAAAGTTGAAGCACTAGCAAATTATTTATTGTCTGAAGCACGTAACAATGTAAAAAATCGACAAGAACATGTATCTAAAACTAGATCTTGAGATAACTAGCTTAACAGATAAAGTAAAAGCTACTCAAAGAGAGTGCAATGAACATGTCCTTAAATGTGAGGCTATTTTTAATGAAAGAAATGAGTTGTACTAAAAGATTAAAGATCTTGAGGACATTTTCGTCAAAAGAGGTCAAATAGATCAAACTTCATTTGAATAAACCAAAAAAACGCGTTTTTCCAATCAATATTCCTATGAAGGTCTTGGTTTTGAGAATATTCACATTCTTGAAAAATTTACCGCCGTACAATTATATGAATTTTAATCTTAAGTATGAATAGTACATTATTTGTCTTTTTCTACATGATAATATTAAATACATTGTATTATGAAAATATACATAAGGCAATACTTGCGGATTGGTAAGCAACTAGTAATATGGCAAAGAAGGTTTAGGGTTCGACGCTAGCTTTGTTCTTTTTTAAAATGAAACTTTCAAACTTCAATATGGTTAATATATTAGTTTATAATTTGTCTACCCATATATGTTTGCTTTTCCTTTTTATGTAGCCTTCGGTATTGACGCAAAGTCATTTGAGTTATCAATTTTTATAATTATTTTATAAAAATTAATTTTATGCATTATTTGGGTTGTTATAACTTTTAATATATAATGTTACGCGTATATGAACATATATTTCATGTTGATCATGTTTATTACCATTTTGGTGTTAGACGCAAGCTTGATACATATGTGATAATGTGCATGATTATCACAATACTGGTTTTTCTCATAAGTATGGTTATTATAATTCTCGTGTACATGTTAATGGAATGTGTAAATTTTCTACACTTGTTAATTCTCATGTAAATGTGGTTGAAATACCTGATGTGAAATATTCTTTTAAACATTTGCAAAGATTATTGAAGGAGAAGATTTGCAAAGATTAACATATTCATATGTTTTTCAAGACTATCATCATGTGTTTTTAATGTTCCTCAAGGTTCATCATTTACCATATATCTTAATGAAACCAATTATAATCAAATCAAATTATGAATCGTTTACAACCAATTACAATGTGTTCAAAATCACATCTGGAACGACCAAATGTTCAAAATCAGAAAAAATAGTCGATTATATACTAGAAAAGCAGTGTTCAAAATCACATTCAATCATTTATAGCAAATCCAAATGGTCAATTACAATCGTTTCTAAACTAACCAGAATTGAGGATGACTAGTCGTGGATGAAGGGTTGCTTAATCGGATCTACAAACTGATTACAAACCCAAACCCGAATTGTAGCAAGAAACTTTAATCATAAGAAGAAACCCAAATCATCTCAAACAAAAAATATAATTTTTATTTTATTATATTTTACAATTACAATAGGAATGAAATATAAGGATCACATATTTTAAGTGGTTTGCTTTTTCTGTTACATAATAGAATTATTAATGTTTGTAATTAAATCTCGACGGTGGGATGATAGGAGTAGGAAGCAGTGTCCTCCGAACTGCTAAGAAAAAATAAGACAAATTACATATATAATCATTATGATTTTATGTTTTAAAAGTTACAGATTTTATCTTTTGTAACATCCTCAAATGGGCCTAGTCGTTTATAATCTCGGTACGTTATAATTTTTAGTTTTAATAGTGAATATTAGAATTATTATTAAAGTAATTAAGAAAACATGATATTAGAATTTTATATTAAATTATTATGAAAATAATTTGGAAATATTGATATTAAAATATTAAAGAAAATGAATAAAACTAGTATATTAGTAAATGGTTTTGAATAAGGATTCCGGAAATATCCTCGTTAGTTGAAACGGGTAAACGGGTATTAACTTGCAAGTTGAAAGGGGGAACAAAATATCCCTTATGGGTAATATTGAGACCAAAGTCGGTCTCTTCCTTATTCTCATCTACACAGACACAAACACCCACATACTACATACAAACACACATACTTCATCCCTTTGGCTCTTGAATCTTTGAAGAAGATTAACAAGTTTCAATCCAGCTGCATATTAAAGTTCAAACTCAGTACATAATCTTATATTCATCATCTTCTCTCAATTGTAAGTGTTCTTCATGGCTCACCTTCAAGTTCTTGAGTTTTAGGTTAAAATGGTTAAATCCGAATTAGCCATTAACAATTAGATTTCTATGTTCCAATATGTTCCTACATGATTTCTAAGCATCTAGGAATCATTTGGATGAATTATCATGTTGGATTTAAGCTTGTTTTATAGAAATCACCAAATGGGTCAAAGAATGAAGAAATTGATCATATGCCTTCAATTATTGATTAGAGATTGTTATATGTATGTTTTTGGAATCATTATGATGCTTTAGATGATGTGTAATCGCTGGAAATGGAATTGGGGATGCTGGAATTGAGTTTGGTGTGCATAAGGACTGAACAGGGGCTGGAAAAACGACACTGGACTGTTCTGCAGGGTTTTGCGATCACATGGTTTTCCCTTGCGATCGCATAGGGTGCCTTGCGATTGCATGCACTTCCCTTGCAATCTCATGGCGCCTGTCCAGCCACAGTGCGTTGTTTGTTTGTTGTTTTTCGACGTTTTATCGTACGGGATGCTCGTTTAGGATTCTAAATAGTCTAATGGCAACATTAGGGGATTCATATTAGTTATATTAGTTAATGTACTTGTGTGTAGTGACTAAACATGAGTATTATCTTATAGGTGAACCGTACGACTCCGAAGAACGAGACGATCACGATATTTGTTTACTGTAACCTCTAGCCTCTCAGGTGGGTATAGGATAACATAAGAATTAATATAACCATATTACATGTTATCAGTATGTGTTAGAAATTTCATGAAATGTAATTAATCCTAATGTATGCTATATTTATGCATGACACACGTAGCAATTGAATCATGATTATAATAAGATTATGAATATGCAAGAAGTATGTATGAATGGAACCATAGATATTATATGGTTATGATATGCGCGCTATGAGGCCCGGAATGGGTCAGATTTGTGTTTATGATCGGATCCGAGATATGGGGACTGGATATAGTCCTTGATCGGGGCCAGTTTTGGGCTGGAGCGTTTTGAGACCTACGAGTCGATGATACCGTCAACTGTTTGGGGTTGCAAACCCAACGTTCCTCGTGCGATTTGGGGATCAGTTACCCGCTGTATCCCATGGAGTCGATGACTTCATAACGCAACGGTGGACCGCTACCCGCTCACCTACCCGCGCGGTTGATGTGTCTGGTTTCCCCAGTTAGGAGTGTTGAGCCGGGTTCGCTACCTTGCAAGATTACGCTTCCTTCTGGCTGTGCCAGCTCATCGCGATATGCTAGGATAGCACTGTTTTATACTGTTGTTGATATGTGATATATTTGTATTACTGATTATGCTATCTTATGCTCACTAGCTTTAATTAGCTAACAGATATTTTCCCCATGACTGCAGGTAATACTTAGGCGTGAGCTTTGCGTACCTGCTGGTTGTTACTTATCTTTTGGAGGAACACTTGTCTTAATTACTTATATATACTGTTTATGTTTGTATAAACTTGTTTATGTGGTTGGTGAACAGTTTTAGTAACACCAACTGATCTTTTGTATATCGTGGCTGATTTTGATTGTAATTAATAGTCATTTTTATATTTCCGCTGCTATTATTGAGTTTTGAAAAACAGAGTTGGTTTAAATTCAGTTTACAAATGGATCCACGCAGTTTGGATTCTTGAATTTCTATTATTAAATTGAAAAATCTGGTTTTCAAAAGCGCTATGTTACATCTTTTAACTCTATAAGTTATTAGTTTGATTATTATAGATATATTGTATTTTCACATCTTTGGTTATTGGATCATTAGTTTGTATAACTATTAAAAATCTATAACCATTTACCCTCGGAGTATCACGTGTATCCATGTTTAAGCATGAGATGTTTCAATCCACATCAGCGTCATATTAGCATAACATACTCCATGTTTGAAGCATGCTTAAAGCAGGAAATATCATTCTTCACATACTTTACATAATTCAAAGGTTTTTTTTATTTAGAAAGAACTATCTCTCCTCTATACTATTTGCTCTATCATCTTTTCTCTTTCATCTCTCTATCCCTTCTCTTTCCTTCAGCATTTGTATACCGAGCAAGCATGCTTCAAGTTTGTACCATGAGGGTGGGGTCGTGTTAGGTTCAGTACCTAACAACCAAGTCAGCATGCTAAGGCCATGCTTCATGGTACTCCGCTTGATCTCTTAATTATCTGACAACATTGGTGTTCGAGAGAGATGGTTCTAGTGAGTAGATTTTACCGGAGGATGATATTCGGAGTTTGAGAGGGAGGAAAGGGAGAGGGAGAGACAGAGAGATATGAGATGGAGAAAGAGGGGGTAAGAAAAATAACCATAATCCAATTTTTCCTATTTTTTAATATTTAATATTAAATAATGCTTTAAAAGCATTTTAAAATAAAGAAAATGAATGAATTTAGAGGGTGTGGGAAATTTGGTGTTTTTTGTTTGACCAGGGACCGAATTTATAAAAGGTTTAGCTATTTAGAGACCAAAATTATAAAAATAAAAAGTTAAAGATCAAAACTGTAAAAAAATTTAAACTACAATATGTTTAAAAATAAACTTCAAATCAATTTGAATCTAAATCAATGAAAGACCTGATGTGAAATATCCTTTCAAGATATATCCCTTCAATCATTTGCAAAGATTATTGAGGGAGAATATTTGCAAAGATTAGCATATTCATATTTTTTCAAGACTATCATCATGTGTTCTTAATGTTCCTCAAGATTCATCATTTACCAGAATATCTTAGTGAAACCAATTAAGCAATTACAATCAAATCAAATTATGAATCGTTTGCAACCAATTACAATGTGTTCAAAATCACAATTGGAAGGATCAAATGTTCAAAACCAGGAAATATTGTCGATCATGTACTAGAAAATCAGTGTTCAAAATCATATTCAATCATTTATACCAAATCCGAATGGTCAATTACAATTGTTTTCCAACTAACTAGAATTGAGAATAACTACCCGTGGATGAAGGGTTGCTTCATTAGATAAACAAACTGATTACAAACTCAAACCCGACTCATAGCAAGAAAACCTAATCATAAGAAGAAACCCAGATCATCTCAAACAAAAAACAAAAACAAAATGGTATTTTTCAAAAGTGAAAATGAATTATGACACGTGCACAAACTTAACAAATGGGAGAAAAGTAAACTTCCAAGTTGTAGTTTCCAGGAAGATGGGAGTTTTACTCGATTCCAGATTTTAAATAGGACGGCAAATTATATTATATTATATTATATTATATTACTACATATATACAATTGTCAAATTTTTACTGTTCACATAGATGTTTCTAGGCTTCTTTTGTGTATATCTTTTATTTATTATGTATATATATATTTTTATGTATTATTTCTTTCATGTTATTATTTATATGTATATTCTTAATTTTTATTTTAGTATTTTTTTTATTCATCATACTTATTAAAAATCTAAATTATTATCATATTTTAATTAACATCAAATTATCGCATTTATTTCTAAACATTTTATAAATGAAATTATGTGTGAAAGCTACAAAATATACTCGAACTCAAAATCAAAATAACATTATAACTTTATTTTGATTAATACGAACAAGAATTATTGGATTATGTAAATATGTTTTATTTAAACACACTTATGCAATCGTACACATTATTGAATGTAACAAAAATATTAAAACAAATTTCAAAATAAGAGTTTGCCTACACATAAAAACATACTGTAAATGTTAATAACTAAAAAAGGACTAACAACTAATAATGAAATATATGTATATCATAGTGTCTTTTAGTTCCTTATAAATTATAATAACCAAACAAATTGAAGTCTTTCAATTAGATAAAAAGATATCTAATTTTGATAAATCCGTAGCGAAGCACGTGCTTATTTTCCTCGTTATTTACAATAGGAATGAAATCTAAGGATCACATATTAAGTGGTTTGCTTTTTCTGTTACATAGTAGAATTATTAATGTTTGCAATTGAATCTCGACGGTGGAAGATGACAGGAGTAGGAAAAAGTGCTACGAAAAAATAAGACAAATTACATGTATAATCATTATAATTTTATGGTTTAAAGGTTATAGATTTTTTTCTTTTAACTCTATAAATTATTAATTTGATTTTCTATTTTCACATTTTTGGTTATTTGATCATTATTTTTATAACTATTAAATATCTTAAACCATTTATCCTCGGAGTATCAGGTGTATCCATGTTTAAGCTTGAGATATTTCAAACCACATCATCGTCATATCAACATAACACACTCCATGCTTGAAGCATGCTTAAACCAGGAAATACTCATGCTTCACATACTTTATATAATTCAAAGGTTTTTTATTTAGAAAGAACTCTATCTCCTCTATATTATTCCCTCTCTCCTTTTTTCTCTATAATCTCTCTATCTATTCTCTTTCCTTCAGCATTTGTATACTGGGCAAGCATGCTTCAAGTCTGCGTGATGATGGGGTCGTGTTGGCTGACAACCAAATCAGCATGGTAAGGCCATGCTTCATGGTACTCCGCTTGCTCTCTTAATTATCTGACAACATTGGCGTTCAAGAAAGATGGGGACGTGGGTGGTGTTTGTTTTAAAACTAGTAAAACGTCTTATGTTTTACTCAATGTTCATAGGAGAAGATTTAACCTATGTTAAAATGTATACAATATAATAAATGATATTTAATCACTTTTCAGAAATATGATAGAAATAAGATTCTAAAAGCATTAATTACTTATTATAAAAAACACACTTCTTTCAAAACGTCTACTTATCCACAAGCGTTAAAAAAATAAGTATTCGTCTTAAAAAGAACTAAGGCCTTGGTCTAATGAGTAATAAGATGTAATATCAAAATACGTGTGGTTTGGTAGGTTTTATGGTTTTAATCCTTAACTTTTATTTTTACGAATTTGATCCCCAAATTGCCAAATTTCTAATGATTTTGATCCATAGTCAAACTACAGAGACCAAATTACCCTGTCTTATTAATTTCTTAATTTTTAATTAATTTTTAAACATTAATTAGTCTAAAATTATGAAATAAAGAAAAAATCATAAATATCTCTCACTCGCTCTCCTATACTTACCAACCCTCTCTCATATTCTCTATTTCTATTTCACTCTGCTAGAATAACACACCATCTCCAAACACCACTACCACCCGCCATCACCTTCACCAACTTTGACCACCCTTTTTCCTGCAAGGTACCTCCGCTGTCACCACCACCCCCACCATCTCCACCACCACCACCTTCGATTCATTAGGAACATGAAAATCCAAAAATTAATACTAAAATATCGAACCTAGATTTCACTTGTCTTTAAATATATAAATCTACATACAAGAACCCAAAATCAGTATGCTTCAAAACCTAAATTTTGACCCAAATTTGTTTACTTACAAATCCAAGATCCAACAAACAGATATAAACAATTTCATCTTGTTAAGAAATCTGCTTGACAACTAAAATCACATAGATCGCAAAGCACACACGCCCACAGAAATCGCAACACACCCCATAGATTTGAGAACCCACACTTACACATATCACAAAACATATACTTACACATATTTGAGAACCCTAGAGAGAGAGTATGAGTTTTTAGGTGTAGATGTTCGTGAAGGAGCGATGTGAGACAATGGAACTGGGCGAGGATAATGGCTTTAATCTGTGAAGGCAGCAACAATGGTAAGGAAGAGAGGTGAGACCGAGGAGTGAGTGGCGGTGTTTTTGGATAACGAAGGTGGCAATTAGTGTGACGTTATGTGGTTGCCGGAGGATGGTAGTCGGAGTTTGAGAGGGAGGAAAGGGAGATGGAGAGACATAGATATACGAGAGGGAGAGAGAGAGATCATATATTAATTAGAAGAGAGATGGTGGGTAAGAAAAATACTTATAATCTGAAATTTTTTATTTTTTAATATTTAATATTAAATAATACTTAAAAACCATTTAAAAATAAAGAAAATGAATGAATTGAAAGGATGCGGGAAATTTGGTCTTTTTTGTTTGATCAGAGACCGAATTCATAAGAGGTTTAGCTATTTAGAGACCAAATTTATAAGAATATAAAGTTATGGATCAAAACTGTAAAAAAATTCAAACTACAGAGATCACAAATATAATTAACTTTGAAAATAAACTTCGAATCAATTTGAATCTAAATCAATGTAGTTGTTTAAAAACAAAAAAAGAATGTCATTCGATTTAGAGCTCAACGAGTAGCTCAACTATGGTTATATTGTTGTTTTGTTGTCATTGGCGACAACAATGTGTTTCTGTAGTAGAATTTTTGTGTTTTCCCCCCTATTTTTCTTGTGGTGTCTCCACAAGCATACGACACTCATGTTCCTAGTCTGTCCCATATCTTATTGCGCCGCGGGTTGTGTTATACTTCCTCCGTCCCATTTTTATTGTCCACTTTTAACTTTTTAAAGTCTTTTTTTTTCAACTTTGACATTAAATATTTTTGTTTGTGTTATATAATATTTGATACAAAATATATAAATGCATTGTGTTTTAAATGTATTTTTATTGATATAATTTTTATCAAGTATTATATAATCGAAACAAAAATAATTATAGTCAAAGTTGAAAAAGAAAAAATTAAAAAGTCAAAAGTGGATAATAAAAATGGGACGGATGTAGTATGTTGATGGTAATTAATGAGTACCACATGTTTTTGTTTTTCTTAAACCTATAGGTTTTTAAGATAAAACTTTTTGTGTAGCTATAGTGATATTAGTGCTCGTACTTATTATTCAAGATGTTAATGTTAAGTCAGTGATGTTAATTTAACGGCCAAAGAATTAGTAATAGTAATACATATTATCACTACGTATATTAAATCGGTTGTTGATTATACGATTACGGTTAAACAAAAAAAGGAATGCAACATAGAACTATAGACGCTTCGTAGATGCCATTGGTAATCATGACCTTGTCATCTTTGACAAAAAAAAAATAACAAATAACAAATAGAAAAAAAAAACGTATTTACCGGAATATCGGGACATAAGTAATAGCGTAACGTTAATGTTTCTATTATAAAGTTGGTTTAATAAGTAATAACAATTAGCCAAGGCACCAAGCTAAGTACCTGATCCGCTTAACTTATTTATTTATTTATACATATAATAAATAACAAATCAATAATCAATGAATGAAGATAAAATTGGTATTATGGACACACTACGCCGTTGTACTACCGACTGCAAGTTTGTCCACAGATTTAATTAATTTCCGTGTACCAAATTCATTAACAACTGCAGAATCGTGACTGCCGCCGTTGTACCGCCGACTGCAAGAACAGCCACCAGCCCCAACGCCACGCTCGGCCTGCTCTCCATCAAAAAAAGCTGCAAAAACGCAACCACTTCATATATATCGGAATGGTAACCACCGCTGTTAATATAAGTCTTCTCCCACTGCATCCAATTATCCGGCAACCGATCACATTCCATCTCTACCTTCATCTTTCGAATCCTTTCTCTCAAAACAATCATGTTCTCGTCCACCATCTTCCCGCTGGAACCATTATCTTTCTTGAACGCAGCCAATATTGTCGTCTGCAGGCGATTATTATGATCGTTAACAAAAGGTCTTCTTCTGGATTGAAGGGTGAACGGACCTCCGGTAGGTGTTAGGGGCTGGAAGAAGGATGAGGTTTGCATTTATGTTTTGTTTCTTTTGCTTGAAAATGAATTGAAGGTGAGCCATGCAATTGCAAATGGGCATGTATTTATATAGAAATGGGAACCTGGGGGCGATTAGAATTAAAGACACCGGCATAGCGTGTACGGTTGCAAACAAGTGGCTTTGGCGCGTTGCTTGTGGGCCCGCTCGATCTTTTGGGGCAATTATGAAAGAAAATAGAAAAAAGAAATGAGAATATTATCGGATAATTATAATTATTTTGCTAAAAAATGAATGAAATGATACCATCATATTTTCCGGGCAATTGTGTAAAAGAAGGGGCACACTCCCCCTTAAAACATACATATACAGCCTAACAAAATAATAAAGTATGGCCCGACCCAACTAGTCGGGAACGATGACATGTGTTACAAGTCGGTAAATTATATGATATAAAAAAATTTAAGATTTTTAATACAGTGCAACTAGTTATACTTTAGGGTATTATTGGTGTCTTTTTCGTACTACAATAACTTACTTAAAGTTATTATAACTAATTTAACATAATAAATCATAGTTAAATACACACTTTTTGTTAGTAAAAAGTATTATTTTGAGGTTAAAACATGAAATGGGCCATCGATAATAATTATAATTTAGGTAAAAGTAAATTTGGCTGGCGGTTGTTTTTGTCCAATTATCTATATAAAACTAAAAACCCAATTAACCCTATACAAGTAACCGGAAACTCGAAAAGTTTAAAGCAAAATCTTAAACTCCAAATAGTTTTATTTTTGTCGTTATTTTGAGTCACTAAAAAACCTGGATCCACCACCGACAAACATAATAAAACCTAGATACGCCACCAATAAACACTATAAAACCTGGACCCGCTACCGACAAACACAATTCACTCGTCACTTCAGATGTCTGACAGCGCCTCGGAGATTAAGACATATAGCGTACACAACAAAAATGATTGTTCCTTCCTACTTGTCAAAATTCGGGCTTCAGTTGCTTGTGACTTGCCCTCTTTATTCAATTATGTTACTCGTTAAGCTCTATTTACTCTTTTCGATTAAACTTGTTGATAATATCTATGACATTATGGCTATGTATATTTGATTTTGAATTTAGATACGTGTGGCAATATCAAATAAGGGTACAACAAACTGATAAGTGATAAATGGATACTTGTATAACTATTCGGCTCGCCCTGTTTTAACATATACAAATAAAGTAGTTTAAATATGTTATCAAACATGTCCAAACAATTGGCGTCTCTATTGTCACAATTCGACCTGTTTTAACATGTAAGGCTAAAATAGTTTCAATATGTTATCAAATATGTCCTAACAACTGGTGTCCCCGTTAACACAATATTGGATCCACCACTGATGATACTAGGCAACACACATGCTTTATACGGATTGGTTGTAATTGAATAGCATTTTTACTTCTCATGAAAAACAAAACATATTTAATCAATGAAAAATGAAAAAATGAAACATGTTACTAACATCTAATTTATGTGTTTTTATACTCATATATCTTTTAAATAAGATGCATTCAAGCTATTTTTGTATACAATTATTTAAATATGATGTGTACATCAACACATACACTTGACAACATCTATCATTATTCCCCTTAACACGTACGACACTTGATTTAATTTTTCTATCGAACACTTCTACTTGAATAAATTCTATTGTACTTATATAAAAAAAAGAAAAGTAAAAACAAACCCAGACTTGTCAGTGATGTGGGATTAAAAAATATATATTCTAGCTTCATCTAGAGCGTTTGTGCTTGGTCTTTTTTTTACATTAAATTAACTTTATTCTTCTATAACTTTTAAATTTTTGTATCAAATATCATCAAATTTAAGCACATGTTTGAAGAAGGTTCGTCTGACCGAATCGTGATCGACCACTCTTCCTTCCTTAAATGACCAAGTCCTTAAAAACATTATCATATCATCAAATTATTATTTTAGTTTCCAAAACCTCCGAATACGGTAACTAAGATTTGTGGATCTCGCATCTCAAATTAAATGCATATATTAGTTGATCAAGGTCACGTGTAGGATTTGAGTTCCAATTAGCCATATAAGACTAAACAAACAGACACACACACACCCAGAACCAAAAAATAAAAATAAAAATATAGAACATATTTTTGTTCCTTCGAATTATGGTGGATAAATTTAAAATTTCCTTTTGGATCAGAATTTAGTATTAATAGCTTTTGTGTTAAATCTTATGTTCTTTCGGTGTACGCGGTCATAAATGTTAAAAAGAGACTTGGGATCAATCCTGTCTTTATAAACATCTTGATTTATCATAAGAAGTATAGAGAATGATTGTGAAAATAGCTAGTTCTCGTAACTCAGTACTTAGCTCAACTTCTCTAAACAGGGAAAACGCCATTTAAGAACATAGATATTTGATTTTAATATATACTACTTCATTATGTTTTTCTTGAGGAGAAATAATAGAGGAATATATATTATGATTAAAAACAATATTAATTAGAAATATTTATTATATTCCATAAAATACTTGCAATTATTCGAATTTGAAGAGGTGTAGAGTTGTTCACAAATCGGATAAAATCAAATAATATAACCGTAAGAATTTAGATTGAATTATTTGATTTGGATATTTAGCATTTTTTGGAATATTAAATTGGACCAAAACCGAATAATTATCATGGATGTCGGACTAATTTTGGTTACTATAATATAAATCAAACAATCTACAAAAACCAAAAAAGAATTTAATTACAAGAGTGTATATGTGTGTGTGAATGAATCTAGAACAAAAATTATTAAATCACATATGTGTCATGTATATATTTACATACAACTTATTGTAAAGCGAAAGGGATTAAATATTTTAGAGATAGATTGCTTATGAGTATAAACTTAAACAACTCTATTCTGAATTTTGATTATAGAGTTGTGTTCAATAAAGTCCATGTTTTTTGTGAAGTTTCGAGGGACAAATCTCAGCCGTTGGATCAACAAAACGGCAAATCAATTTTCCGGTGAACCCACCGTTGGATCATCGTGATTTTTGGTGAGGGTGATCGGTTTTAACTCCCCTACAAGACTATGGAGCCAGATCGTCCTCACGATCCTCCATTAACGAGAAATCGAGCAAAACAGAAATCCGACCACCATGGCCGCCGCTGCAAAATCCAACCACCACGCCCGGAGTTAATGGTGGTGGCGCACATGGTTCAACTCGGTTTGATGAGAGGAGTTCAGATCTGGTCTCGGAATCGTCATTGGATGCTTCAAAAAAAGATTTTGATGCTAAAATCGAGTTTATGTCACAATTCTGGCGCCGACGAGGCCAAATTCGACGGCTGCCGGAGTATTTCAGGGTGAGGATGGTGATGGTTCAACTTGGTTTGGTCCAAGGAACTCAGATATGGCCTCGGTTTCCTCTGAAAGTTCCTCGAAAAAAGATTTTGATGCGATAAACGGAGGTCGTGGTGGCCGGCAGTGTGCAATCACATGTGATTGTGGCTTCAATCACATGTGATTGTGTCGCCGGAGGTGATAGTTGGTGGTGGTGGTTGGCAGTGTGCAATCACATGTGATTGTGGCTTCAATCACATGTGATTGCGTCGCTGGAGGTGGTGGTCGGCGGTGTGCAATCACATGTGATTGCGGTGGCCGGAGGTGGTGGTCGGCGGCTGTGGTAGTGGCCGGAGGTGCTGGTGGGCAATGGAGGTGGAGCGCAGTGGTGGAGGTGGCGTGCAGTGGTGCTGGCGGTGGTGGTGGTGGTTGTGTATTCAATCACATGTGATTGTGGTTATGGTGGTGGTTGGGAGGTTGAGCTTGATCATTTGACTTTTTTTTTATCTAATGGCTAAGATTTGTCGTTTAAAACTATACAAAAACTTTGGACTAAATTGAACATTTCACTTTGATAATAATAATATATGTGTTAAAAAAAATTTAAACAGAATTGTAGAACCGATAAACCAATTACAATCTGGTTAGTTTGATTTAAATCTTAAGCTAATTTAGACGAACCGAATCTTCTATATTAAAACTAAAATCCGATCAAATTAACTTAAAAGCAAAAGAGATTTCAGATGTAACTAATCTTCCCGCCAAAATGACTACCTTAACTATGGGATTTTACAATTAACCCCCGGTCTGTGTCACGTTGAAATCACCGATATCAACAACCAGCCACCACTTCCAACCTCGCAGATTGCACGCCAATGGCGGTGAAACTGGTGATGATCCTCGCTGCAGCTTCCCTCATAACTACCGTCCGTCGTACCTCTGCCCTCTCGTCGGAAACTGTCACTAACGCCGCCGACACTCTCTCCAATTCCGGCTACGTTGCAATGTCCTTAACCCTCAAT
Source organism: Pulicaria dysenterica (assembly GCA_947179395.2). Taxonomy (NCBI): domain Eukaryota; kingdom Viridiplantae; phylum Streptophyta; class Magnoliopsida; order Asterales; family Asteraceae; genus Pulicaria; species Pulicaria dysenterica. The sequence goes on along the minus strand of OX359288.1, from coordinate 116,890,233 downwards.
CTCGTCTCCGACGTCTTGCTTTCATACCATAACTTCGCCACCATCTTCACCCCTCCTGACTCTGCCTTCGCTGAGTACGGCCAGCCATCTCTCTCCCTCCTTCAACTCCACTTCTCTCCGATGGCTTTCTCCCTTTCCAGCATCCGCTCACTCCCATTCGGCACAAAAATCCCCACCGTCGACCCTTCTACCTTCCTCACCGTCACGACACCTTCATCCTCCGATCAAATTTCAATAAGCAACGTGAACGTTGTCGGATCTCCTATTTTTGATGATGGATCGCTGATCGTATACGCTATCGAAACCTTCTTCGATCCAAACTTCACTATTCCGGATACTACGATGCAAGCCGCTAGCTTAGATCATTGTACAGCGTCGTTTGGTGGTTACATTAATTTCTCGTTTCACGATGGTGCTAACGTGCTGATATCTAGAGGATACTCTGTGATCGCTTCGTTTCTCAATTTGCAATTGCTGGGGTTTCACAGTCAACCTACATTGACTGTTTTCGCACCGAATGATGAAGTCATGATTGGTTATTCCGGTCGGTTTCCCGATTATCAGTCTCTGTTTCACCGGCATGTGTTGCCGTGTAAGATTTCGTGGACAGATCTTACCAACGTCGATGACGGAACCAGTTTTGATACGTATTTGGACGGATTTAAAATCGTAATTAATAGATCTGGAAGCTCTTTTAAGGTGAATGAAGTTCCGATTACTTTCCCGGACATGTATTACAGTGATTGGGTTGTGATTCACGGACTTCGCGAGGTTGTTTCTCTTCCACCGCCAACAGAGGAGGTAAGCGACGGTGAGGGAGATCCGTTTAACGATAATGCAGTTGAAATTTCTGGCAGAGAGCTGATTGCTGCCGCACCAGATCGTTCTGAATTTTGAGGCACTCTAACTGATCTGTAAGTATGCTACGTATGTGATACTGTTTTCCAGGTTAGGAACCCATAGATTCATATGACATAATTGCTCGGTGATCGAAAAATTTTGAGCAATTGATTTAGGTAAGATTCATATATTCGTTTGCATCTTAGTTTTATTATATGAATTTCCAGTTTCCATTATTGCTTCTTCTGAGACTCTGTAAATTCCCAAATCCAACCAAAACAAAGATTAAACACTAATGATCTCATTATTCAACTTATTTCTTTAATTTTCTGGAAATGATAGAATTGGCAAAATGTCAAAATCAGCTAACTAAATATTTGCTGCTTATTATATTAATTAAATAAATTAAATTACACCTCTGATCGAGTGATTGACTATTCAAATCATATCTCAATTGATAAATTTGCATTGAAGAAGTAAGAGTCTAAAACTGACAACTAAATATAAAGCAAAATATTATTATGATGTAGAACAAAAGTACAACAAATATTCCACATGAAGAAATAGCAAAAATTTCATTAGGCTTCACAGCATGACTGCTAAAAGTCAATGTAATTGCATCAGACAAAAGACTGTATAAATGTCACTGTTACTAAAATCATTATTTAAGAAGTGGGTACATAAGCTGACTCAAATAAGCTTTTATTGCTCATGTTTATCCATATTTACAATAAAAGGATTTTTGAAAATTATTTTAAGAAGACAGTTAAGTTGGATAAAGAAAAATATGTCTTATAAGTTATGTCTATGTTATTGAGATCCCAAAGCATTGAAGTTCCTTTTGGGCCTGGCCCAATTAAACCCAGTCTGTTTTCTTTTTTAATTCTTACAAATTTCCGTTAGTATTCTACCACTGGGGATCTATATTTGATGGGTTTATGACCAAAAAGTATAATCGTGGCTTGTTTTTCGATCATATTCTTTCTCAGGCTATAATAACAATCATTTTGTCTACTTCGTGTTCAGATGTGCCACCTGAAACAATTTTAATTCAAAATTTCTGTTCAAAGTAACATATATAATTATATATTAAAAAAATTCATTTAAGAACTATTTTTAGTGTGAGAATCATAAGAATCAATCTTGACCGTCAAATTTCCTTCCTTCAATGTCATTGCCCACCCATTTATTCCTTACATGCACTATGCGGCTATGCCACACTCTATCTCTCCACGCTCTCCATCCATTAACTTCCCATATCCAAGGAACGGTTGAGATTTGTTCTTACGGTTCTCGAATGAACCCTCCCTTATATATATATATATATATATATATATATATATATATATATATATATATATATATATATATATAGGGGAGGGTTCATGCGAGAACCGTTGTTAGTGCGAGAACCGCGGGAACCAATCTCAGCCGTTCCTTGGATATGGGAAGTTTCATGGATGGTGAGCGTGGAGGGATAAGGTGTGGCAGGGTGCATGTGAGGAATTCATGGGTGGGCAATGACATTGAAGGAGGGGGAATTGGACGGCTTAGATTGGTTCTCGCGGTTCTCGCGCTAACAACGGTTCTCGCATGAACTTTTGTCTATATATATATATATATATATACTAGCTAAACGACCCGTGTATTAACACGGGATGATATAAGTCAATTTTAAATTTATATAGTTTTTAAAGGTCATAACACATATAGTAAAAATAATTACAAAGCATAAATAGGATAATAAAATCTCGTTAGAAAATAAGAAATGAATAACCATTACAAAATTTTGAAATCCATACATAAGATTATCATTAAATTTTCTGTAAAACCTCTTTATAAACAACATTCATGGTTTTATTAGTAGGGTTTCCTTCATCATCGCAAATTAAAACTTTTAACCACTCCTTACTCTTCACTCGAGAAACCGTCACATATTATCTATGAGTAAAAACGTGTATTTTTAATACTTTTTATAAATACTCTTTTTAAGAAATATAAAGTTACATTACACGTCTACAAGTTTTTAGTATAATATTAATGTGTTTCTCGTGATGGAGCTTTATCCCGACATTGTAAAAAATAACTATAATATTATTGTCGATGTTATAATATCAAGTGCTTTAAAGACATCTTTATTAGCCAATTATATATTTGAAAATTTGAAATTGTGAACTAAATTTATTAAAAGTTAAATAATGATTACATCCATCTAAGAATACACAAATTAGATCGCATAAAAATAAGATTCTAACATAAAATAGATTATGTCTATATATACGTAAATCACTTAAGTGTAATTTATTATTCAATTAAATATAATTGAAAACGCGAGATCTCACTGAATTCAAATATCCATGTAAATATAATACTTTTATTTTATGTATCAAGTTATTAGTTAAAAAAGTAAGAAAACTTAGACAATTAAAATTTTTATATAAAATTTCAAGTTGTATGTGTAGTTACAAAACTCACTATTATGACATTTGTTTCACTACCTAGTTATTATGTAGAGTTCTAGTTTCTAAAAGGTTATTTACTCACAACTAACAATTAAGTTTAAAAAACTGTAACGGTAGTGGTAGTTTTGTAAACAACTTTATGCCACTAACCATTAGTTATAGTAAATTTTTAATTCTTTTTTATTGAAATACCAAGAAATCAGTTATATCGACTATATTATGTAGAGGGAATAACTATAAAAGACGAAAAAATGTCCAATAACTACTTAGATGTTAATAAAACAATTAAATTATACTATTAAAAAAACTCATATTCCGATAAAATTTATATCAAAACGTAGATAAAAATGAGACGATTACAAATATATAATTATTTTTTCTCAAAACAAAATATATCTGAAGTTATTAAACATAATTTTCAAACAACTTATAATTAATTACATTAATATACAATTTTTTTAAAACTCCCTCACATAAGGAATTTTGGCAACTATGACATAATCAACATTGAAATTCTGAATTTTTTTTATTTTTTTTTAAAATGAAGTGTTGTAATTGGTGAAGAATTTTTAAGGAAGGGGTTGATGATATAAGCAACTTTTTTCTTTTAATAAGTATATAAGATATTATATATATATTATGTAGAGAGAGAAAGTGATAAAAATAAAAAATAATTTATTTTTTATATAATATTTTATTATTATGATTATTATAAGTATTATTTATTATTACTATTATTATTTTTTAAAGGTATTATTACTATTATTATTTATTACTGTTCATTATAATATTAATAATGACGATTTACTTCTTAAAAATGTATTAAACTATGCCTGAGTTGTTTATATGTGTATCCACCTTTCAAAAAATTTATTGTGTGTATTGAACTTCTTTTTTTACGTATTTGATAAACGTAACTGAAACTTTTAAAGTTCAATTTACACAATAGTAAAACATGGCAAGTTAGATACAATTTAATAAATTAAAGGGTTTGGTATTTAAAAGTGTATTGAAGATGTCACCTTTTGCCATTATATATACCCAATTTTACAAACTAACGTTAAATGTATCCATGTTTGAAAATATAACATTTGGTGTATAGACCTGTGATAAAAAGTTGTGATAGAAGATTATAGCAGATCATTTCTTAAAGATATATAAAAAAAAAATTAATATTAGTGTTAGTTATTATTAATATTATTATTATTATATATAAATAAAATAAAATAAGAATGGATGGGTGTTTGGTGGAGCTTAACATCGCAGATTTAATTTCATCGCAATTTGAGTCCTGACTTTGAGTTCATCGCAGATTTGAGTTACGATTTTGACTTCACCGCATATTTAAGTTACGGTTTGAGTTCATCGCAAATTTGAGTTCTTGAGTTCATCGCAAATTTATGAGGTTGAATGGGGAAGCAGATATGTGATTTCTGTTTTTGAGTTCATAAGATTTGAGTTCAGATTTCGAGTTCATCACAAATTTATGGGGTTTAATTAGGAAGCAGATTTGTGATTAGACACCACCGATTTTGAGCCGTCACAGGTTTTTAGGGTTCCCGTTTTTGTTCTTCGATTGTTGATGTTCCAGCAAGTTCGAACTAGTTTCGATGGTTTCCAGATCTGCAATGACCGATGTGTTCTTCTTCATCGTCATAATCATCACCGGTTTATGGTAATCGAGTTTATCTCATACCATTCTTTGTTTCCAAATCTGATTTCTGGTAATCAGTTTGTTTCCAGATCTGCAATCTGTCAAAGCTTGTTTCATACCATTCTTTGTTTAGATTTGATTGATTCATGGAAAGTTTTTGGTTTTAATCGAGGATCTGATTTTAAGGTTTCAGTTTTGTTTTTTGGGGTTTATGTTTTGGATATACTGGGTTTTCAGAAAATTCTGATGATAGGGTTCCTATTTTGTTCAGACATTGATTGTTAATCTCCACCATCTTCATCCTCACTGGCGGACCCAGGATTTCTCGGGACCGGTAGCAACATATAATGCGAAAATAAAATTAAATAAAAGTGAGGGTGTGGTTCGGGTTTTTTCTCGGGTTTCCGGTTAATCGGGTCGGATTAACGAGATTTCGACTGTTATTATGGTATTTTAGAGCCAAAATTTAAAACAAAACACAATTTATATGAAGTAATGTTAACTAAAACTTGATTTTAAAGGTATAAATTGAAAGATTAAACTATTTTTTATCATTTTTTTTAGAAAACTTTCATTTTTCCTTTGATTTTGGTGGCATCACCGGTGCACCCTGAAAATTTACCGGTGGCAACGTATCAAAAAGTCAAAAATTAACACTGCAAACCGACAAAGGACCGGTGGCGCTTGACCCCCCCCCCCAAAGGGTAGGTCCGCCACTGTTCATCCTAAAACATCTTCATGATTATCTTCATAGAATGATATAAAAAAAACTAAAAAAATTACAGGCTACCTTCTAAGCAGGTAAATCAGTATACTAAATATTACTTTTTTCAAACATAGATACATAAAATCGTAGTTTTATAAGTTAAGTAATAAAAAGTGACAACTTTAGTATATTTTTTAATACTAAACACTAATTTAAATCCTATTTTATATTGGTAAGTTAACTAGTGACAACTTCGGTACGCTTTTGAATACTAAACCCTAAATTAAACCCTATTTTATATTGGTAAGTTAACTAGTATGTTTTATTTAAGTGCCCAAATCTTTTACTTAACTCTTCAAAAATATCGCTTTAACTTGAAATTAGGAGACGATTAATATGATTTATTATAATTAAAAAAAATCATTGTATAGTTAAAACGCCAAGTAACATTATTTATTTTAGTGGCGTATGGAGTTTGAATATTACGTGGCATTCTTAATTTAAAGACGTGTTCTAGAGATAATAAATAAATGATATACTACTCATCTTTATTTTGAAAAAAATCATGTTTACATCCAAGTGAAAGCTATGATTGATATTTGTATATCGTTTTTCATGGTCGAAAATAATTGTTACTCATGTGTTAGAAAGCGTTCAAAAGACTTGCATGTTTGAACATTAATAGCTTGCTAAAGGTTTGTTCTAGAGTTATTTTAAAAAAGAAAGAAAATAATTGCTAAAGAAGAAAAAGAGAAATAGTGTTTTTGAATTTTTTTTTATGTTTTTATGTTTTTTTTTTTTTGAGGGAAGAAATGGTTAGGAAGGAATGGAAGGGGCAATTTTGTCAATTTTTGTGTGTAAAACTTACCTTCCACTTTCGAGAGGATTAAGATTATAAGTTTTTTTATCCTTCCATTTTATTTCCTCCTTTTCCACTTATTCATTTCACTTCATTTAAAAACTCGAAAACAAGCCGTAAAGTCACGTGTATAGTGATAAGAAATAATATTTATGAATTAAGGTAAGAAAAATGTTAATTACAATCTTAGGATTGTGGATAAAAAAAAGTAATTATTATTAGTTCTCAAAATATTAACTTTATTTATGCATAAAAGTAAAAAACTAATTAAAAGGTAACTATAAAAATTATAAAAGTTAATTATGGAGACATAATTATGATTGTCATCTTCAAAAACTAATTTTTTTTATTCTTATGTACTATCCTAAGAGCTATAGTTAGCATTTTTCATAAGATAATCATTATGTAAAATAAGAGATAAAACATTATATAAATTAAGAGATAAGAGATACGTGTTATAATCTATAACATTTTTTCTTTAATACAACTGTCATATCTAACTACTTAAGTAAATTATTTTAACTGGTTTTGAATAATTTCTTCATTTGGAGTTAAATTTGTGTTTAATTTTGAACAAATGAATAACTAGAATTTTCTAACTAAATAATGATGTTAATTTCAACTATCAACATCCCTCTCTCACAACCCTCATATCTCTCTTGTCACGTTAGCGACACATCATTTATTTATTCTTTCATTCTATCCCTCTTCTAACCTTCTAACTCCACACTTATCATCTTTCTATCTTTTTTCAATGGAAATTTTCAAAAAGATAGAGAGAAAAGATGAAAAATAATGAAAGACCGGAGAGATCACTAGATGGAGATGGAGATGGAGAATTAGAAACTCCTTAAGGGTTTGAACACTTGGTTTGAGAGGTGCGTAATGGTGTTCTCACACAATCCTTGCCCTACACGAGAGACCATTGTGGATGATTAGAGGATTGTTTAATTAAATTGACAAATATTATTCTTGTATTAATATTAAAATATTATTGGAAAATATATCAAGAGTAGAAATTTAAATTCATTAATAAATTTAAGTTTTAAGTTTTTTAATAATAAACATTGATGTTTTTTAGGTGTTGATATTGCTTTTTACCTTATCTAAATATTAAATAATACATATTTATGAAAAAATTGATAATATTGTGTTGCAAACATTTTTTAGTTATAAACTTTAAAAAATGTCAAGACTAGATTTCAAAATTTACCAAATTGTATGGTTGAAATTTGATAGTTAAAACTTTTATTTAAATAATTAGTTAGATTATCTAACTGATTTTATATTAAGTGTCTATCTTCTAATATAGATAAAATACTAACATTTATCAACTCAATTAGATGATTAAATCTTCTCAAAATTGAAAACTCAATTTTGACTTTAGATGGTTACATTTGAAATTCAATTTTACTTAAATTATCTTTAATTTAAATTTCTTATTCACTAAATTTATGAAATCTTATAATGCCTATAGTTTCTTTATATACATAATACAATATGTATACTTATAATATCACATAAACTTTCCGAGCTTAGCAAATTCAATGATTGAACTCGTGATATATAACAATTAGTTAAATCTTAAATATCTTCTATAAATAAAAGACTAATTTGAATCAAATTTACTGTATGATTGTAATCCTATATTTAAGAAGTCAATTTTAATTATACGATCTTAACTATTATTTTACTAAAAATTAAAATCTAATTTTAACTTCTCTTGTTTCAAATATTTTGATTCAATTATAACGTTTATTTAAATAGGATTTTTTAGCATTATTTATTATATGTCTTTTTTAATGCTTAAGATATTATATTTGTTTATTCCAATTTATAAATTTTATATTTAACATTTATAACATTTTTAATATATCATATTTGATAAAAAAATTTATTTTGATATTTTAAGAATATTTTTTAAAATTTTACTATATCATATTTGATAAAAAAATTTGATTTTGATATTTTAAAAATATTTTTTTAAACATTTTAAAATATTTTTAATTATAACGCATAAAGATTTGACCTTATTTCCCACGACTATAACAATAATGGTAACAACATTACTATCGTGCCCCCCCTCCGCGCGTTATCGCTTCCACCGCTAGTATGATTGCTAAAGCCATCTGTCATCACTTTTTAATTCTCATTTATTTTACGTGTTACATCTATTTAATATTTTTAATTAATGTTTAATATTTATTATTTTTAAATCAATAAATGTATCACACAACAATTTATATAGTATATAATCTATACTATTATATAAATCATTTAACACTCTCTCTCCTTCTAACTCTTAAGAATTTCTTAAAATTATGTTAATCTCTAATCTCCATCCTTTTTTATCTAAATCAATCTCATCCACTAAATTTTTAATCATTTATCTCTCCTAATAAACTGTAACTTTTTATTTATTTAAAATATATTTTTCACTCAATTATCCACCCACATCAATATAATTTTCAAAATCTTATTAACTTCTTTGTCTTTATTTCATAACTATAAATCTTTTATATTTTTTTTATGTTTTTTAGAATTTATTTTTAAAATTAATAAAATAGTTACATTACGCGTTACATCTTTGAAAACGAAATGTTACAAAATAGAAACTATTTACCGTCGAAGCATTGCGCGGGTACACTGCTAGTACTATATAAATTATTTAACATTCTCATTCCTCTTTAACTATAAGAGTTTTCTTAAAATTAAATCAAGGCAATCATGATATTTCTTAAATTCAAATTAGTCTTATCTACTCAATCTTTAACCATCTCACCATCTCTTTTAATGTACTTTAACTTTCTATATTATCACAATATAATCTCCCATTAATACACCCTCTAACACAAACATAATTATCCACCCACATCAACATAATTTTCAAGATATAAACTTTTTTCTACTTATTTCATAATTATAAATATTTTTTCTTATTTTAATGTATTTCAGATTTTTGTTTTTTAAATTAATAAAATAGTTTATACAAATAAAGAAAATTGAAAAACACGAATATGTTGCTGAAGGAAAATTTTTCACGACATTGAATCACGCGAATAACATCCAATTACAAGTGACATGTTATAAAATAGATACTAGTTACCGCCACAACATTGTTGACTTGAGAAATAACGTTGTGTTAATATATTATTATACTTTTAGTTTTTAAAGTTAAAATTAAGTTTTAAATTTTAATAAATTTTATTTAAAAACCGTTCTTATTACAAGTAATCATATACTATTATAACCATTACTAATTTTCATATAATTTTATCATTAAATAACTCATATAAAAAATTATGTAAATCGAACAAGTCAAAAACAACTAAAAAACAAACTTCAAGTAAATCTAATATTTAAAGGCTTCACGATCTCTTATCTAAATTTTAAGCTTTTAAGCAATATAGACGTGTGTACATAATTTACGGTAATTTCCTTTTTAAAAAACTAAAATCATATATTCTTACTTTTATTCACAACCTTTATTATTTTTCTAATTTTTATATATACTTAAAAGGTGGTGTTATTATTTGCATCTCATGCTCGAGCAAATTGTTTTAAATCATGAGTTTAATTAATTGTTATCGAATCCTCACAAGATAAAAAGTCAAACTCGAGCATTAATGCATATATATTGAGTCGAATTTAACGGCCACACGTAAATAAATCCAAAGAGAAGGAATTAAGAACAAAAAATAAAAAAAAAAGAGAGAAAACAGCCCATAAACAGAAGATTAACACGGAATTACAGAAAACACCTGTTGGATTAATGATTGATATTTGTTTAAAAATACAAAGTTGGTAGCTACACATAGATTTTAGGCTTTGAATTTCCTCTCATCATTGGATCAGTGCCCCATCTCATTTCCTTTTCTCTAAATATTAAAAAAAATAATAATATATATTCCTACTATTTTTTTAGTTCATTAATTTTTCCTTTCTAATCTTCTTATTTTGATATTTGTATTAATCTTGAGAATATATATATATATATATATATATATATATATATATATATATATATATATATATATATATATATATATATATATATAAAAGGATATAGTAGAACTTAAAAGTATATATGACCTTTTTTTTTATTAATTAAATTAATTTATCAGGGTATAAAAATATGTCTTCACTTAATTAGTTATAAAATGAGAAAATTATTTGTAATATTAACCTTTTAACCAAATCACTATGGAAGAAAAGAATTGCTTACAAATATTTTAACTCCAAAACTTTTATTAATTTATAGTATCTGTGTAATATGAAAGAGGCAAGTATTTGTAGTTAACAATATGTCCGGTTAAAAAATGTAGGAATATATAATTATGTGGTATCAGTAAATAGTTTTTACATCAACATATTCGTTTTTTTCTTTTTTAAGTATTATTTATTTTCAATTTTTCTCATTACATTTTTATTTGTTTTTAACTTGATTTTTGAAAATACATTAAAATAAGAAAAGACGTATATAATTATCTCTAATTAATGATTTGTTAAACAATAGTTATAATAGATTACAAGTTGAGGTAATTATGAGAATAATAAATTAGACTTTTGATATATTTGTAAAAATATATGTGATACTTAAGATTAAATAGTTATAAAAGGTTAAAGTAAAGAAAGTGTTAAATATAGACAGATTTCTGTTTTTGAATGCACTTAACAGAAAATTTTGTAATAATAAATTTGGTTGTGGGACGCATTTCATGTGATGTATGAAATTTAAGCAATACATATAGAATAAATAGCTAGCTAACAGGGTACGTAGACTTGAATCATCACAGCTATTTTCTCTCCAAACTCTTCCTGTTTTATTCTTTCATTTTTTCCCTATATATACCTAGCTAATCACACCTTCTATTTAGAATACAAAACACACACACACACACACACATAAACACGTACAGAGCTTTAAGCTTGTAAGGATCGATCTGCAGGTGAATAATCAATCAGTTGAGAACAATCGAATATGGGTTATTTGGATCATATGTCGGATCTTTGTTCTGTTACCAGTACAAGTAAAGGCAAACGCAAAACTTTGGAGGTACATATATAATTAGTTTCGATCCCCGTACATAATTGGTTTCTTTAACTTTCATATATATGGTTTTTCTAGCTTGGGTTTCATGTGTGTTTTCAAGATTTCATTAGTGAGATGCATGTGGTTAATTTGTTGGTCATGCATATATATATATGTTTGATCAGACAGTTGAGATCAAAGTGAAGATGGACTGTGATGGCTGTGAAAGGAGAGTCAAGAATGCTGTTTCTTCTTTATCAGGTCATCTTCTACCGGCCTCTTTCTATATCTATATATAAATTAAAATCTATTATATATAAATATGTTGTATTACGTACATGATATTTATGCTTCGAAAATTAACCGAATAAAACATACATTATGCAAACAAACTTATGTTATGCAATTCATTCAAACGAAATTACGCTCAAAAGGTACCACACATTTAATTAATTAATCAATTTCCGACTATAAATTAAATTTAAGATATATATATATATATATAAAATATGGGGAGGGTTCATTTGAGAACCATTGTTAGTGCGAGAACCGCAAGAACGAATATTAGTTATTCATTTAGTAACTGGAATTCATAGATGGAGAACGTGGAGGGTTAGAGTGTGGCAATGTGCCAGGGCCGGTCCAAACATTTTTTGGGCCCTGGGCAGAAATCTAAAAAGGGGCCCTAAAGTATAAAAAAATTTCAAACAAGTAAAATACACATAAAACATGTATAGCCCCAAATTGAAAAAAAAAGACACCTATAACTACGAAGATAAAATTCACAAGCAATGAACTAAACTAAGTACAAAAGGAACTAATTAGTAATTTAGCACCTAACTAGTAGAACCAAACAACAAAGAAGCACTAAGGATCTAATTAGTAGATTACTAGCAATTAGTAATTAGTAGTTAGTAATGATTAATAAAACACTAATTAGCACTACCCAGCAGATATAAGTATCAAGTTTTCAAATAGTCAATTATCTATGAGTCAATTAGACAAATCAAAAATCAAAACTCACAAACATAATTTCACAATCAGATTCAGAATTTCAGATTAGCAATTAAATAGGCTATAAACACAATGAGAAACTGATTGAACTTCATAGGATGAAGAGTCTTTGCACCTGATGGTTGAGTAGATGAATGGTGACTTCTTTAGTTCTTTAGCCATCCACACAACTCCATTGACACCAATTTAGCCATCTTCTCCCATTTTTCCATATCGATGTGTCTTTCAATCTTCATAATTTTTTGCTATGTTCACAACTACAAACTAGATCATTAGGGGTTTAGCATTTAAAACTAGTAAAGTGTACAGAAAAACAACTAAAGAATTAAAAAAAAAGAACAACAATTGAACAATTAATTAATTAGAATTCTCGAGTAGTCGAGTTGAGATTTCGATTGAGGAACTGCCGAGTTGCGAACTAGCGAGTTCAGAAATCAGAATTTCGATTGGGGAACTGTCGAGTTGCGAACTAGCGAATTCAAAAGTCGATTCGGGTCTTCTTCTCCTTGTCGACAGTCTATTGATTTTAGAAATCACAATTTCAGTTCAAGAACTACTGAACTAGGGTTGAAGATGAAAGAGCATTGAGGCGAAATCGAGACGGGAGAGGCAAAACCGCACGGGACTAAATGCACTGCTTTCATCTTCCGCAGTTTCCCTTGGCTGCCGCTTCGTAATGCTCGCTTAATCGCTAATCGAAGTAGTCGACTCGTTTTCTGTTTTCCCGCCTCCCTCACTCCACACCAGATGAATGCAGCGCCGGGGCCTCTCATGGGCTTTCTCCATTTTGTTGAGCTCGTGGCTTAAGTTACACACACATATATATAACATAGACTATAGTTTGAAAATGGGCCCTGGGCTATTGCCCCTATTGCCCTCCCCTTGGGCCGGGCCTCCAATGTGCATGTAAGGAATTCATAAATGAGCAATCAAATTAAAAGAGTAGAAATTAATGGATAATCAAGAATGTTTCTAGCAGTTCTCGCATTAACAATGGTTGTTCTCAAATAAACTTCTTCCATATATATATCTTAATTTTGGGATATATCTTCAATACTTAGCCTAGCTACTAATTAATCGATTTTTGTTGATTTGTATATATATGGGAATGGAACGCATGTCTCTTTCACCACTGAATATCACTATAATTGATATGATTATCTTTCTATATTTAATTTAGTCTTAATTATTACCAAGTTTAATCCAAAACATTTAATAAGTTATATCTGTAATACATGTTCATGCATTTCCAAATTCAATGTAAGATATATATATATCGATCTCTCAAAACATTACTAGCTTGTTAGCATGCTCAAATCATCTTATCATCTAGACATATATATATATATAATAAACAATTATTGTTGACAGTAGATATATTGTGTCTGTTTCATCTTCATATATGTAGGTGTGAAATCTGTGGATGTAAACCGAAAACAAAGCCGAGTAACAGTCCAAGGTTATGTTGATCCAAAAAAGGTGTTAAAGAAGGTCCAAAACACTGGAAAGAAAGCTGAAATGTGGCCGTATGTACCCTATCATCTTGTTCATTACCCTTATGCTCCTCAAGCCTATGACAAAAAAGCCCCTTCTGGCTATGTTAAAAACGTCCCTCAAGCCTTTCATACTCCAAATACTCCCAACGAGGGCTTGACCACTCTTTTCAGTGACGAAAACCCAAATGCGTGTTCGATTATGTGATGAGTCTAGCCTGGCCATTTCGATCATAAACTAATTTTCACCATTTAGCTAGATGCATATATATATATATATATATATTCGGTTCTTGGTTTACTGGTTTTGCAATTTTGGTGTATCTACAACTTTATTCCTATTACATATATGTATATGGATCTTGGTTTGCAATCTTGGTGTATGTATAATTACTTCATTTCTAGTATGCATGGTATCATATATATATATATATATATATATATATATATATATATATATATATATATATATATATATATATATATATATATATATTATAGAGGTTAAGCAAGAGCTCAACTTATGACTATAGCACAAAATTGTTAGAAATTTTGGATACTTAATGATTATAATTCTCAATGTATACATTAAACATATGTAAGTCTGTATCAGTGCCACTGTCACCATATTTAACAAACATAAAATTATTAAAAATTAGGAGTTTGTTTTAAGTGAACCAAAGTACATATATACAACTTGATAATTGTATAGAGTAACTTAAAACACAAAAGCATAAAACAGTAAACTCAATAACCAAAAACAAAATACAAAGACACTACAAACAAAGTGACACATAATAATTGAAAAGAAGTCGCTAATTAATTAGTCCTTTTTTCCTAGGTAGCTTTTCTCATGGAATATATGCATGTAGCTAGCTAGGTAAAGAAAAAAGAGATTTGAAACAAAACCCTTCTCACCGTAACAAACAATATTAATTGCCCAAACGAGATATGCTTTCAGCACTCTCGATCGGATCTCCCCCTACCATGTACGTCGCGCGCAGGCGACACCGACTACACGCATGTCATCGGCGCTGTTAAAGCACTCAGTGCCTACCACATACGTACGTACACTCATGCAACACCCACCACCTCCCCTCCCCCACTACGCTACCACAGTACCACTACACTCATGAACGGTTCACCCCATTAATTAAGGATGGTCAAGGTTGGGCAGATCGAGTGGCAACATGGTGGAGGCCACGACCAGGAAAGGGTCATTATTATCTTTTCTCACTTCAATATTACTAGAGTCAAATTTGGTTTGTTAGAGAGTGGTAGGGACCAAGTGTCATTATTATCTTTTTGCTTAAACTTCGTATATAATATATGATAGGGTTTGTGATTACTTAAAAAAGGTGAAATTTAAATCAACGTACTCGTGTTTATCGCCTTCTACATGAAATTAATTACTCCCACGTACATACGCAGACATCTTTGGTAAAAAATTAATTAAACTGATATATAGACTTCGACATGAAATTAAAGCCGAAAATTTAGTTAAATTGGAGTACGTACGTGTGTATATATGTGGATGGCCGGATTCCTTTTTGCAGAACTTAAAAGTAGGAATCATGTGGTGGGGAAGCCCAACCATCACTTCAAATGAGATGTACGTTTATATACAAATCCACAGCCACATAAAATTAAAATAGATCCTAATGTTTAGTCATGTCACTCAATAATTATTTTATTTTCAAGTGTGCCACTTTCATGATCGATTGGAATTTGTTTGTATATGATGCCACTTAATAAGTCAAAGGAAGATGATATTTCCACTTATAAAGTTAAATCATCTACTACAAACTCATGCTTTACTAACTTGTAGCATAGCTTCAAATGTGTTGTATCTTTAGTGGATGAATCAAATTAATAAGTAGAATAATCAACCCTCTAATTAAGTGAAAACCCCAAGGGTAAGTGTGTAAACTTTAAAGTGCTTTGAAAGTTGTAATTTAATGATTTGACAATTGACATGTATGTAATGTGAGAGGAGGGGGTAAATAGTAGCACCCAAACTGAGACGTCAGGAATTGAAGTTTACGTGCATTGAAGGAGCTAAGATTATGATATACAAACCTACTACTTATCATAACACAAATTCAAAATTTCAAATTAAAAAATAGATAGTGTTATGCCGACGGATGCTTAATAAAAGAATGAAACATACAAGTGACTAGCTACAAATAGATCGAACCAAAAAACTGACATCATGAAATCTTGCATCGAAATCTCGAACAATTGATGGATTATATGGAGGCTTCATTATTTTGATACTGATCAAAGTTCTCATAAGCATAAAATAAAGAAACCGTCAACTAATATCTTATAAATCGCATAGCACATTCAATTTGTTCACATATGCCTCGTGTTGCGTCGCACCCTTCGGTCTTCATCATTTATTATACGGGGCCTGGACTTTAATTAGGGTTGCTTAATTACAGATTAATTGATCTGGATTAATAATATGTATTGAAATTAGGCTAATTGAGGGGGCCTCGATCGGTTTTCCTTATCTGTGCCTTCGGTTTTTGAAAGAAGAAAACGAACAAAATACACACCCATCCTAATCACATCCGTGGAGCTCTTTACATAGTTTGGTTTATTATGCTATCGAATGCGACACAAGAGTTTCATTTTCCAATTAAGAACATGATTGGTTTTTTCTTTTCTTTTTATATCTGATATATGTGTCGGCATTAGCTTATTAACTCTCAAGACTCGAGCTTAAGAATAGAAAATATCTTGGTGCTATTGGATACTTGTATATCCTAATGTTTTGATAATTTAGATGGATAGTGTCTCAAGATATGTTCTAAAATCAATAATTTGATTCTTATACGAGTTACACGTATTGTGTTATAAGGTTTTATTTATGGTATTTTAGTTTAATTTTTTAAACTGATTTTATAATAAATTTTAAATTTGTTATGATTTGAATCTTTTAAAGTTTTTTTCAAATGTTATAAACCTTAAAGTTTTGTTAATAAATACATAATTCCCTTAAATATTGTATGGTTTTAATTCCACGATATTTATTTAATTATACATATTAGTTTTATTTAAAACTTAACAAAATTTAAGTAGTATGACCAATTTTAACAAAAATATAATGATTAAAAAAAAGGAAGTCTCTGTATGTATTATTAAAATTAACTTAGTTCTATTTTAATTATCCTATATATTTATTGAACCATATATCTCTAGTATCTATTGTAGGACTTGAATCTATAATCTTAGATCATAGATCACATCAAATATTGACTGATCTAAAACTCATCGACGGGTTTTATTCGTTTTTGGGTCATTCTCGGAAGTTAATAGACTGGAAATAATAGTTATTAGTTTGTAAATGAAAAGCCCAAAGTCTTATGAGTCCTAATGAATTCATAAAAGAAACAAGTATACGACCTGACATTTTTTTATAACTCATAAACTTAAAAGTAAATATAATATGTTCATTAATTTAAAGTTTATAAATAAGATAAGAAAAAAATACATATTCTTATTTAAAAAAGATTAAGTGTTATTATGTTCCGATTTAAACAAAATCAAAAATAATAACTCCGTTTTTTTTCAGTAGTTTTTGAAATATATTTTGCAACTAATAAAAAGTTAAAGAAATATTTTATAAATTTTGTTTTAAATTACAGTAAAAGTAGATAAAAATATGATGATAGTAAACATATAATTATATATATACCAATATTTATATATTATAAGTTATAAAAGAAAATTTATAAATAAATATATACAATTAAATATATTCCTTGAATATAAATTATATAATTTATACAAAATATTTTCATATAGCACCTCCTAATCAAACTGAAATACGAATAGAAATCACAAGTGAACGGAAAAACTTAAAATTTTAGAGCTAATTTTGCATCATAGTCAATATTGAGAGAAATTAAGAATTTTTATTGGTTGCATTAGAAATAAATTTTTTTATAAAATATTGAAACCGTTGTGTTTTAGGGTGTTTAATCCGTTTATTTTTTATGTGGGCCTGCATTCTTTTATTGATCTTTCCTTCTATCTGGATTCTGGCCTTCTGGGCCAACAAAGCTGATTTTATAATTGTTTACCTTTTACGCTAGAAAACTAAACACCCTTTTTGAAGTATTTCTCTTTTAAAGTTAATATTTTAAATCCTAAAGTTTGTAATTGATTTGATTTGATTTTCTTTTCTACTAGTTTAATATTCCTTATAACATAAGAGATTGTTAATGTAATTTTTAAACATGAAATCTTAATTAATATATAATTAATCTATATATTATTAAAAGTTGAATTAGAAATTAAAGTTTTAGTGAAAAATACTTTTGAATTACATGAGATCTGAATAAAAAACCGGTAACCTATTTCTACTGATCAAGATCCAAACCCAATCTAAAATTCATGATTTAAACATTTAGACATAAAAAACTCTTCATTTTAAAGACTATAGAAAATTAAGAGAAAAAATTAATGAGAAAATTTTAAAAATGAAATAATAACGTTATAACTAATTTTATTTTAATATATATTAAAGATTATAATAATGATAATTTTTTTATTAACTTAGATATAATCGTTTCTAATGTTATCATTTAAATTTTTTATAAATTATGTGCGTTTTCCTTTATTTTCAGTTAACAAACTTGTTTCTTTTAATTATTGTTTATAAAGCTCGACCATTATAACCTCATTATTAAGAATTACATTCATTATTACTTACTTTAATTATTAATCTTCTTTCTCTAGCAACATTAAAGTGTAAATAAACATTATATACAATAAAGAGATGAGAGAGAGAGTTAGAGAGAGAGAGAGGGTCTTGGAGCGGTGCATGGAACTTCATCGGCAAATTGGCATTGGCAAGTGAAGAATCATCAAGGAAAATCTAATACGGTCAAGTCGTTTTTCTTCTATAACTTTCCTGAGGAAACGAAAACTATCAAATTATGGGAGTTATTTAAATATTATGGGAAGGTGGTTGATTTGTTTGTGTCAAGGAGGAAACTTAGGAATGGTGCTAGGTTTGGCTTCGTGAGGTTTGGGGATAACCCAGATATGAAGCAACTTCTAACTAGGATAAATTGAGCATGGATTGGATCTTATAAGTTAAGATGTTTCATGGCTAAGGAAAGAAAATCAGATAACTACAACCAGAAGGTAAAAGGGACCTACGAATTTAAAGACTTAAAAGGATCAGGGGCTTTAAATGATGGGAGGTCTTTTGTGGAGGTAGTTAAAGGCATTAATGGTAGAATAGAAAAAGAAGTTTCTGCAATAAATGGAGATAATCAGGTGAACAACAGACCAGTAATTGCAACCTATGGTCATATTAAAGATCTTGAAAAAGATGAAAGCATAAATGAGGTCCTTAAGAGAAGTGTAGTAGCAAAAGTTAAGAGGGTGGACATGTTGGAAGATCTGTCAGAAATTCTTAAACTAATCTGTGTCAACATTGAAGATTGGAAGTTTTTGGGTGGTAAAGAAATACTTTTAATCTGCACTACGAAGGAGATGGCTGGCAATCTGGTTAAAGACAAACAAAGTGAGTTGTGGAAGTGGTGTGAACATTTGTGGGAATGGTCTACTGATTATTCAAATGGTGTTTACAGACTTGCCTGGGTAAAAATCCATGGAGTTCCATTGGATCTATGGACTGAGGAGAATTTTAAAAAAATAGCAAAAAGATGGGGTGATCCAATATCAGTTGAAAATGGGTCTTGGAAAGATTCAAACTCCTTGGTTGCTGGTAAAGTTTTGATCAACACTTCTTATGAATTTCCCTTGTTAGATAAGTATATTATCAAAAGCCATGGCTACTCAAGAGAAATAATCCTAAGAGAAGATGGTTGGGTTGACAAAATAGAAGATGAAGATGTTAGTTCGGAGGAAGATAACTCTGAAGCTGCGTTTGAAAGTTTTGAATCAGAGGAGGATGAAGGTCCGGGAGAGGCTAACGTTGACGGAAAATCTTCGCCGGTACCGGAATTTCAGTTCGGAGATGATGCAGGTCAGGAAGGAAGTGTGCAGGAGATGTCTTTCCAATTTAATGAAAAGTCTGCCACAAAGTACAATAGAAGGATTTCTTGTGAAAAAGTCAATATGGTGGATAAAGTGCAATCATTCTTGGGGGAAGATACTCCAGCTGTAGCATGCGATAACTTTGAAACTAATTCACTGAATAAAGCAAAATCTAATAATAAGTGGGTGGAAGACTTAAATGGGCTGGGTTACAAATTCATTAAAAGCAATTTAAATGGGCCTAGTAATAATTCTCACTTGGAGATCGGTATTCCTAAGGCTGGGCCGAGAGAATCTCTTCAAAGTGGGCCCGGTCATCAAGTTGGTGCAGGGGGATTGCTTTTTAATTCTGGGTCAAACGAAATTGGGTCCAATCTCGACGTTAGCGGTGGTGGTTTTTTAATTAATTCTGGGCCCAGCGAAGTTAATCATTTTAATACCCAGTCCATTATCTCAGATTCAGGTAAAGGGGTGGAAGTCTCAGCAAGTCCTTTTCAAGGGCCACTGGAAGATTTTGAAGATAATATCGTATCTTTGGTGCCTGATTCTCTTCCAACAGTAAGGAAAGGAGTCAATTCAAAAACTACAAAATCAAGTAAAGCCTCTTCTAATCCAGCTCGTTTGAAGAGTAGTTGGGCAGGAAGGGGAAAATTAAGCCTTCACGTCTTGAAAGGGTTAGCAAGAGCTAAGGGTAAAGGAGGGCATTTTGTGAAGAACAAAAATGGAAAGTCTTCTGATTCATCTCTTGGAGGAAGATCGATAGAGAATTCTGTTGATAACATAAAAGAAATCGGCGAGAAGGTTGGATTTTTTGAAGTCAGTTCGGCTTCAAAAAATCATTGATCAGTGGTTAAGGTACGTACATGATTCGTTGACTTAATTTTTATGAAAGTTATGTCAATTAATATTAGAGGGCTTGGGTTGCGGGGAAAAATTAATTGGATCAAATCGATTTGTAAAAAAGAAAAACCTAACATTATTGGGATTCAAGAAACAAAAATGGGGGGGTTGGATGAAGATCTAGTAGAGGAGTTGTGGGGTAATTCTAATTTTAACTTTGCGGTAGTGGGAGCAAAAGGGAATTCGGGAGGGTTGGTAACTATTTGGGACCCTAGGTTGTTTTCGAATGTGGTTTCGTATGGGGACGATGTTTTCTTAGCAATAGAGGGGTGTTGGAAGGGTAAACAGTCCAATTGTGCTTTTGTAAATGTATATGGACCACACACGACCGAAAAAAAACAAGAATGTTGGGCGTTATTGGATATGGTAATCAACAGGGTGGGGGAAAATGTTCTGTTATTTGGGGACTTTAATGAGGTCAGAAACGAGGGGAGAGATTTAATTCAAAATCAATGCGTAGAAACATGTATGATTTTAACTGTTTTATTGAAAGAAACGAGTTAATGGAATTACAAATGGGCAATAAAAAATTCACAAGAGTTTCAGATAATGGTGCGAAATTTAGTAAGTTGGATCGGTTTCTGATCTCGGAAACTATGCTACATTTGTGGGGGGATGTTAGAAGTGTTGCTCTTGATAGAAAGGTTTCGGACCACTGTCCGATACTTTGCTTCATTGATAATCAAGATTCGGGTCCAAAACCTTTCAAATTTTTTGACGAATGGCTCAAGGTGAAGGATTGTGAAGAAATAGTCAAACAAGCTTCGCAGGGAGAAAGGATTAACGCAAACGGTGACCTCGCGTTTTGTAACAAACTAAGAGCAGTTAAACAAGCTTTAAAACCTTGGGCAAAATTAAACTTTGGAAATCTTGACAAAGAGTTAAAGAGGGTGCAATTGGAGGTAAATGAGTGGGAAAAGAAAGCTTCAGAATCTGTTTTGTCGGAAGAAGAAAAGAAAGTTAGAGATCTTTGTGTTGAGACTTTAAAGAATAAAGAGATGGTGAAGTCGGGGATGTTATTGCAAAAATCAAGGATGAAATGGTACAGAGAAGGAGATGAAAATTCAAGGTTCTTCCACCAAGCCATCAAGAGAAGAACGTTTGCTAACAACATAGCGGGGATGATGATAAATGGGGTTTGGGAAAGCGATTGTAAAAAAATTAAAGAACGTGCGGTAAGTTTTTATGGTAATTTCTACAAAGATAGACATGCATCTACACTTGGTTTTGCGAGCAATAAGTTCATGAAACTCACGCATCAAGAGCGTCTTGACATTGAGGAAAAATTCTCCTTGGAGGAAATAAAGCAAGCAGTGTGGGCATGTGCCTGGAACAAGTCACTGGGTCCAGATGGTTTCAACTTCAAATTCATTAAACATTTCTGGGATCTCATAAAAGAAGACCTTTTGATGGCGCTTAATGGGTTTTGGGAACATAGAAGTATCTCATCGGGGTGTAATGCGTCGTTCATAACGCTAATTCCAAAGGTGGCAGATCCGTTAGACTTTGGTGATTTTAGACCTATTAATCTCATCGGTTGTTATTATAAAATTGTTTCAAAACTACTTGCAAGAAGATTAAAAAGGGTGATCTCAAAGCTAATTGGGTTGGAGCAATCGGGTTTTCTACAAAATAGATCAATCACGGATGGAATTTTGATTGTAAGTGAAGTTATGAGGGAATTAAAGAGGTCGAAACAGAAAGGGATGGTCCTTAAACTTGATTTTGAGAAAGCTTATGATAGTTTAAATTGGGGTTTCTTATTGGAGGTTTTAGCGATTATGGGGTTTGGGGAAAGGTGGTGCCATTGGATAAAAGCATGTCTACACTCATCCACGGTCTCGGTACTAATTAATGGATCACCTTCCAAGGAGTTTAACCCTCAAAGAGGGGTGAGACAAGGAGACCCTTTAGCACCGTATCTCTTCATTATAGTAGCGGAAGCTTTGAACATTATGATGAAGGAGGCGGTAGAAAATAATGTCTTTAAAGGTTTATTTATTGGAAAGGAAAATGTGTTAGTATCCCACTTGCAATACGCGGATGATACTATAATTTTCGGTGCTTGGGAGAAAAGGAACTTTAAAGCCATCAAGGTTTTGTTAAGTTGTTGGGAAGATGTCTCAGGGCTAAAAATTAATTGGAAGAAAAGTGCAATTTGGGGGTCTTGTATTTCTTCTCAAGATTTGGGAAGAGCGCCAAGTTTATTAGGGTGTAAAGTTTCCGATGTGGTTTTCTATTACCTCGGGGTACCGGTGAATGTATCAATGAAAAAACAGTTTCACTGGGAAAAATTGTTGACAGATTCGAGGGTGTTTTGGCTGGTTGGAAGAGGAAGTGTATGTCCTTTGGTGGAAGATGGATTCTGACTAAATCCGTACTTTCTTGCTTGCCAGTGTACTATTTGTCATTGTTCCGTGCACCATCCAGTATTCTTTCTCGGTTAGAACAAATTAGGAGAAATTTCTTTTTTTTGGGGGGGGGGGGGGTTAAATCCGGGAAAAAAAATTGGTTTGGGTAAAGTGGGACTTGATACTTCTAAACAGAGATTTGGGTGGGTTGGGTATTGGGAGTCTTAACATTTTTAATATAAGTTTGTTGTTAAAATGGTGGTGGAGGTTCAAGATTGAGCATGATTCCTTTTGGGTCAAGATTGTAAAAAGTTTACACGGGAAGGGTGGGGGTTTGGATTCGGTTAACAGTAAACAAAATGGGGGTATTTGGGGAGGCATCGTTGCGGTGGGTAAGTACTTACAAAGATTGGGATTATGTGTAAATATGATGCAAAAAGTTGTGGTGGGGAATGGGGAAAATGTTAACTTTTGGAATGATGTTTGGGCTGGAAGCCTACCTTTATCTTTACAGTTCCCAAGAGTTTTCAACAGGGCGGGCGTGGAGAGACAGAAGATTAGTGACATGGGTTCATGGGAGGGGGACGGTTGGAAGTGGAACATTGTGGAAACAAGAGGGCTAAGAGGAAGAGTACTTGAAGAATTTTCGAACCTACAAGAAGCGATAAAAGATATTAACATTCAACGGTTTACAAAGGACAAATGGAGTTGGCTGGAAAATCCGACGGGCACCTTTTCCGTTAAAGATACAAGAGTTTTCCTAGAGAAAAGATTATCTCCTCAAGTCATATTTCGAAGAAAAACATACTGGTCTAATCTTCTTCCGAAAAAAGTCCTTATCTTTGCGTGGAGAGTCGAGTTGGGGAGATTGCCTACGCTCAAGAACTTAGTCGACAAAGGAATCGATGTCCCTTCAATACTATGTCCAAGATGTATGCTTATTATCGAGTCATTCGAACATGCTATCTTTCAGTGTCAAAGTATCAAACCGGTTTGGGAGTATATGCAGCGTTGGTGGGGTATTCAGGTAGCTCCAGTAGAGTCGTTTCAACAGTTAGAGGAGAGGGCAATTGGAAGATTATCGAGGTCAAGTGCAAGGTTATGGGAGGTAATCGAACGTATTACGGGGTATTATATTTGGAAAAGAAGAAACGAAAAGGTTTTTAGAGGGATGAATAACTTGGGTGATATTATTTTTGAAGTTCAAAGAATGGGTTTCCATTGGGTTAAAGCGAAGTTGCTAAAGGCGGCAAGTTTCAATTGGGATGTGTGGTTAGCGTTACCAAACATTTTAGATGTTCACTAAAAAGGGGTCGGTGTTATGTGGTTAATTGCAATCTATTTAGTGGTCAATTAGGTTGATAACAGTGCTTGTATCCCTTCATTACTTATGAAGGTGATTGGTTTGTGTAACATTAAAGTTGATAAATAAATGAGAATATACAGTGTTTTTCAAAAAAAAAAAACATTATACATGATTCTCGTTGTTTTATTGTCCAATATACCCTAGTCTAAGAATTTATCATTGTTGCCATCTTCACTTTAGGACTTCTCCTCTTTACTACGTTTTTCTTTTTCCTTTAAAGTTGGACGTTTCCGCTTGTTTTGAGGGTTCAAAGATCTAGGCCACTGTTCGTTATTATTCTCTGACTTCCTTTAACCGATGTTCAAGGTTTGATGATCGAGGTTTCGTCCATGTTTGTGAATTCAAAGGTTAAGAGGTATGTGGTTTTGGGATGCTGCGGTTCAAGGTTTGTGGTTCCTGCTGCAAGGTCCAGAGGGTTGGAGGTTCATTATTTAGCCTCGTGGTTCAAGGTTCGTGAGGTTGTGTTACAAATCACGGTTCGAGTGGATATGGTTTTTGTGGATGTTGTCCGAGATTTGGGTTCGGAGGTGTGCGGATTTTGGCTTGGGGTTTCCCACAGTTTGGGACGAAACCACTTGATCTGTTTAAAATATCGCATTGCCACCACTTGATTGAACGACGTGGTCTTTGCGAAGTTGTTCGTTCAGAGATTTTATTTTTTATGTTAAAATCGAGGTTAACTAGCTTTAATTTCATTGAGTGACTGTCCTTTAATTTTATTTATAACAGCAAATTAGTCCCCTAAAAAGAGCTTCAGCTTGGTGCAAGCTAAAAAAGGTACATGGAATGTATACAAATAGCAAAGCATTACAACATAAAAAAAAATCAATCAAAACAGACCCCCTTTTGCTTCCTATGTTTAATCCAAAAATAAATTAGCGCTTGAATCGAACTTAGAGTGCTCCACCCAGTGGGGCTGTCACAGGATTTGTGGACTTTATTATTTTTGCAGCTCCAAATCAACCATAGATGTGTGTAAATGACACTTTGAAACATATACAACTTCTCACCCTTCAAGTTTGAAAGGACTCCCCAATTGAACAGATCTTCAAGATTACCATTATGTGAAACATTTACTCCCCACCAAATTTAACTAGTGTTATACCCGTGCGTTGCTCGGGTACGTAAATAAATTTTTGTATTTGATATTTTTTTAGACATACTCTTTAAAAATATATTATATTTCAGATCTAAAAGTTTTTAGTGTAATATTAATGAAGTAATATCTATACGTAATAAATAAATGAAAATCACCCTTATCACATTATAATACATGCATGGAAAATATCAAGGTATTGGATTTTTGTTATTTCAAAAATGTCTTTTTATTTATACGGATGAATGTTAAGTTATAAATTACTTAACACATACATACATACATACATATAGACAAAAGTTCATGCGAGAACCGTTGTTAGCGCGAGAACCGCGAGAACCAATCTAAGCCGTCCAATTCCCCCTCCTTCAATGTCATTGCCCACCCATGAATTCATCACATGCACCCTGCCACACTCTATCCCTCCATGCTCTCCATCCGTTTAACTTCCCATATCCAAGGAACGACTGAGATTGGTTCTTGCAGTTCTCTCACTGACAACGGTTCTCGCATGAACCTTCCCCCATACATACATATATATATATATATATATATATAAATATATATATATAGGAAAAAGTTTATGCGAGAACCATTCTTAGTGCGAGAACTGCGAGAACCAATCTGAGCCATCCAATTCCCCCTCTTTCAATGTCATTGCCCACCCATGAATTCCTCACATGCACCCTGCCACACTCTATCCCTCCACGCTCACCATCCATGAAACTTCCCATATCCAAGGAACGGCCGAGATTGGTTCTCGCGGTTCTCGCACTAACAACGGTTCTCGCATGAACTATCCCCTATATATATATATATATATATATATATATATATATATATATATATATATATATATATATATATATATATATATATATATATATATATATATATATATATTGAAAAAGTTATTTGAGAATCGTTTGTATTTCGAGTAACGCGAGAACCAATATTGACTCTTGATTTAATTAGATGAATGACTGACAAAAATAACGACTCATTAATGACTCATTAATAATGTATTAATGACGATCCACCCGGACGCATTCAATGTTATTGATGGATAACAAAAATTAAGAATATACTAATTTTTAAAAAAAATTCATAATACGATAAAATTTATAACAAAACGTAGATAAAAATGAGACGATCACAAATATATAATTATTTTTTCTCGAAACCAAATATATCACAAGTTATTAAGCATAATTTATAAACAACCTATAATTAATTACATTAATATACAATTTTTATAAAGCCCCCTCACATTTTTCATGAAACACCCTTAGAATTTTCATTTATCTACTTAATCAACACGTTCTACCAATCAAATCTCTTCTATTGTCTTTCTCTCTGCTCTGTCAACCATATATATATTAAATTTTCAAATGTCTTTCTAAAACATCAAAGGCATTTTATTTTATTACGAAAATTCCCCACACCAAAAATAAACGTCTATGAACCCCAACAATCCCTTTTTTAGTCCCCTTTTAAGTTGATATTGTAAAAGTAATTGTTAAATCATCAGTAGTGGGTTTCTCGAACCATTCTTTGACTCAAATGCCACATCACTCTTTTTTCATTTTCTCTTTTTTTACCTGAAACTCAAATAATATATAAAATAAACAATTCGAATATTTTCTTTCTTCTTACTTTCTTTACAAAGCAAATAAAAAAAAAACTGGGTTAGCTCGGGTGTCGGAAGTCGAAGGAGGCAAAAAGTGTTTGAACCCAAAAGAATGGTAATGGTCAACCTCCATACCGCATCAACCTCAAGGGGTGCTCAGGCTTACCGCTACGAGCGGCCTTATCATGTTAATGTTAACACATTTAATAAAAATAAAGATTTTATTTTTTTTACGATTTCTTCAAATCTATACTCTACACATTGTAAGATAAAACATATGTTTTACTTAAATATGTTGACCATATTCTATAAAAATAGGAAGTGATTTATACACAATACAAATTAGTCATACACAACAAAAACTGATTGTTTAGACTATTATACCCTTGAATTTATGGATGAGATCAAAAGTTAGTAGGTAAGTAAAAACATAAAAGTCATGATTGTTATGTATGACTAATCTGTGTTATGTATAAATCACCTCCCATAACAAATGAGTAAACATATATTATAAGAAAATAAAACATTAAAAATATACGTTGCTTTGGGACTTGGAGAGAGAGAGAGAGAGAGAGAGAGAGAGAGAGAGAGAGAGAGAGAGAGAGGAGGGATAATAAGGTCTTGGGGTTGACAGTATAATAATGAGGAAGGTTGAAAAATAAGGTTCAATGCAGAAGAAAAGTGAGGGAAGTCATCATGTACCCAACCCCACTCTTTAAAGACTACTTTTTGAGTGTTTTTTTTCTTCTTTCCTTTTGTCCTTTTTTTGAACAACATTCTTTTGTATTCATATGTCAAATATCTTTATGGAAATAATCTGTGAATAATAATACGATTGCTTTTATTTGAAAAGAGTAGCTATTATTTGAACAGTGCTGAAGGCTATTCAAAGGCGTTCTCTCCTAAGAGATTAAGGCCATGCACATCCATCGTGCATAGGGTTTTGTGACAGGTATTCACGAGGGTGAGCAGCTGTGAGGAGCATCGCCTTGCTTCGTGAGGGACGGCTCATGGTCACGGCCTCACGGGTGTGACACTCATTGCGTGTGTAAGCGGAGAGAGAGAGAAGGCGTCAAATATTTTTTTTCTTGTAATGTGAAGCATGTAATGGATACGGGGCTTGTGTGATGAGATAAGAAAATGGTTAGGAAATTACGTGGCGCTGATATGACGAGTAAAAAAGTATGTAAACCATGTAATAAATGCTAATGGTCTAATTCCATTCAATATCAATCATATTTTTGACTGAAAGATAGAAAGAAAAAAGGTATTTACTTTAAGTGGATGACATGATGTTGTAATCCTTATAGTTTGTAATGGTACCAAACTGTATTTTATCACCTTTCTAGATTTAATTTGGTTATTAATAAATTTTGGCCGAAAGTGATTATAACAATTCCGAAGCTTTTTTTCTTTTGGTCTTGTGTGTTGATGATCAACAAAAAAAAAAAAAAAAAGAACAATGCTATTATGTTACCACTCTCTTTCACATACCAGATATATTTATCAATTAATTATATTTTAATGTATATCATACACTCATATATGTTACATCATATGAGTCTATTAAGTTATTAAGAGATGTAAACAAAATCACCTTGTTTAGACCATTCTCGTATATACTGTATATGCCATATAAATTTATTATAGTTTTTAATACATGTGATAAGCTCACATATACTCATTAGTAAGTAACGAATCATTTCCTAGTAAAATTGGAAGAATGAATTCGGCGTAATGGATTCAAGTATATGTGTGTCTACACCGATTATCACCGCCGTCACTTACAACATGCAATATCGCTACCACCATCGTCTAAAGTCACCGCCAAGGCACCAACCACCTTTACCACTATTGCCACCACCACCACCGGCCGCAACCACCACACCATTGTAACTCGTTGCACAATAACCACACCTACAGCCACCACCGCCTCCATCACCATCACTTTCCCACCACCACACGTCACAATCACACCCATCATCAACCATCACCGTTTCAATCAATTTTTTGTGCATTCTGAGCCGGACCAAAAACCGGATGTTTTTTTTTTATAAATTACGTACCAAAGAAGAACATACCGAAGTACACCGGTTTGGAATCAACTTACTGGTCTGCTCAGAACGATATATGCACACCTGTATTTTTTACGGTTGGTTACGATTGATATCTAACACTATTTACAAATTTAAAAAGGAAAAATATATTTTATTATTTATATAGTAAAGAAAGGGGGAAAGCTTAGGATGGAATCTTGAAGGTAAAGATAGAATAGGGTGGGTGGGGGTAGCACGTGACGAGAAGCATAAGGCTGCCAAAGACAAAGTGTGTGTTGGTTGGTTGGTTGGTTTTTATTTTGTTTTGTTGACCATGTTTCATCACATCTCCCCCCACCTTTTACTCACTTTCTGTACCTCATTTCTACACTCCTTTTCTTTTCATCAACATACATAACAAACTTAAGTTTAAGTTTTTTTTAACGGCAAGTTAGTTGTTAATAAGTTAGTAACACGAAGTTAGAATTAAACGTCATTGTCAAGGTTTGAACTCTAGAACTCCTAAAAGGCTTTGCCTCCCATTCACTCTTAACCACTAGGCTAAGAGATCATTGGCAAACTTAAGTTTAAGTGTGCTATAACATCCATATACATCACTTTTATTAGATTATAACTATACAAATATAGTAATTTAATTGTTACGTTTTTAAGCTAATACATCATTTCATTTTTGGAAAATAATGGTAACTATTATTTCTTTACAAATAATAGTTTTATTATTTACTCAATATAATGGCGCGCATATTATAATTTCCTTATGATAGTAGCAACAGATATAGTATAGGAGTAATGGAATCCTATGCCCTCAACCAATTTTCACTCCAAAGTTTAAAACAATACAATCATGTGCCATCTCATGAAGTATATGCGAGAGATAGAGAGAGAGAGAAAATAATGGAAAAAATAATAATGCGATGGGTTGAGATGATGTTGAATATTGAATTGCTAATATCAGAAAGAGGTAACGTCATGATAATCAGAAATTTATTTTAGCTAGTGGTAAGTATATCTTGATCATAACAAATAAACTTTTCATGTTAGTAGGATAAACTTTTCATTATAAAATATAACGTAAGAAGTTAAAACATATTTTGAGATTCATATTTTACATAACATTTGTGATTAAAGGATCAAATTTTTTACCAAGTATAACGGTGGTTTAGCTCTAGTTATTATAATACTTTGCTTATAAAGTTGCTTGACATATTTTTCTAGACTTGCTTTTACAATAGTACTAACTAAATACTTATATTTTGATGAATACATAAATATAAATGGTCATTTGTATAATTATACCTTGTGTTCGTCAGATTTTTCTCTACCTTTGTCAAGATGTGCTCCATCCCTCTACTCTAATGGGGGTGTATTTGCCCCGACTTCCTTTAAACCCTCAAAGAAGGATGTTACTTTCAATTTCATCAGAACTAAACTTTGAACCGACAATTATCTTTAAAGTATTCTATGTCTTTTCTCCTCTTGAAAGGAACATTTTCTATAAGGATTAACTTTATATATATATAGTGATACGCTTTATAAGCATCCGAGAAAGACTTGGAGCCGAAAGCCTCCAAACGACACTATCTTGATGGGTATTTCAAATAGTGTGTCACAGTCTCCAATATTCAACATTACTATATTTAGATTCTTAGGTTATCCGTTATACTTCCCCTCTTCCTTTTTCTTACCCACTATCACATCAGTACCACATAATTTTTCTCCCCTTCCTTTTCCCTTACCCACTTTTACCCGTTATACCTTCCCTTTAAAGTAAAAAAAAACTAAAAAAGAAGCCGTGATTGTGGGGAGGGGTGGGGGTAGGGGTGGGGATTGATTGTTTCACGCGAGTCTGAGAACCCGGAAGTTCCCTTACCCGCCGAGACTACAACACCAGTAATGGTGTTCCTTTCTTAAACCCACTGTACTCGCTTGGGAGTGAGCCCAATATAACGGAAAGCCTTATGTTAGGTTCTCACTTTCTATCGCTCCATATGATCACATCAACTTTTTAACCTACCAAACTTTTACAAAAAAACAAAGAAAACAAAGTGAAACTTTTACTAACGTTCGGGATGATATGAGATCTGACGGCTATTACTGATGCTTTGATAAGTTTAGTTAATTAAATTACAATGTAATTTATTTAATTATTAACAAATGATTTTAAAAGTAGTAACCACGTTGCCAAATAATAAAATAATGAATAACAGTATAGTATATTCATTGTTATCCAACCTAGTATGTTGGAGCTTTGTTTTACTTATTAAATAGAAGCATGTATGCGCTCACTTTTTAGCCACAACTAAAAGAAAGAAGGAAAGTAAGAAGTGAAAGAAAACAAAAGAAATAGTGAAATTATATCTTCTTTGACTCAACAACCACAATCACTTGCATCATTTGTTTCCCTTTTCTGCCAGATACAAACACCACCCAAGAAATGACTAAAGATGGAGACTTTAAGCTCCTCAAGATCCAGGTGAACCTTCTCTTTTTCCCCCTACCTTCTTATTTTCTTTCTTACTTTTTTATTAAAACCAAAATTCTCTGTTTCTGATGAACGCCCTTTATTTATTTTATTTTTAGAATTTAATAGCTAGCTAGCCCTATTCAGAGTGGAACATTACCACCATTCTTGTTTAATTTATGTCTGCCTTTTGGTTTCTTTCTTCTGGTTTTGTTTATTTAATTTGTATTGATCTTTATGCTTTTGTTTAATATATTTCTGCTTCTTTTTTGTCCACTATAGACCTGTATTCTCAGAGTGAATTTACACTGTGATGGTTGCAAACACAAAGTGAAGAAACTTCTTCAGAAATTAGATGGTTCTCTCTCTCTCTCTCTCTCTCCAAATGCTGTTCTTACAGTCAAAGAGATAGCCTTTTGATTGACATTTGTAGTTTTAGAAGAAAAGTGGTACAGTTATTTTGCTGTAAAAAAGGGCACATATATTTTGCTGTAGAAACTTGATAAACTCTTGTAAATTTCAATTTGAAAGAAAATGAGTCTGATTTGTGCAAAATGACGACTTTCTGGGGATTGAGAAAGTTAATGGTATTTTGTGTTCTGGGTTTTTAGTGCTTGAAAATCTTTATGCAAATATTTTTCTTAATTTGATTTGTAAATGGTATAATTGTGATTAATGTTATGTTTCTTTGGTCTTCCTCTGAAATACTTAGAGCATCTCCAACCCACATTCTATCCTCTCAAAATAGAGTTTTTGGCCATTCCAACCATACTCTATCCATTCCTCTATATTTGAAGTATTTGAAAAAAAAAAAAACCCACTAAATTTAATTACTTTCTATTTAATTTCTTTTCTTCTATCTATTAATCTATTAATGTATTTATTTTTAACAATTGTATTTAATTTTTTAACTTGTATATATTTGATATAAAAATGCATATATTAAAATTAACAATAGGTCGATAAAATATATATTTATAAAACAAGCGTACATAAACTTAAAAATACATAAACTTAAAAATACATAAACTTATAATTACATAACCTATAAAGTACGTTAGACATAAAATAAAACAAACATAATTTCCTAAACGGTAAACTTATATATTAGACATTAACGATCAAAAGAACGAGTTCCCACCATCCATATATTGGCTAAAGCTTGTCGGTGCGTTTTGGGATCCTCCGGCTTGGTCATGACCACCTTCTTGTGCCCTGCTTTTTAATATTTTATCTTTTTCATTTGCCATATACGCATAATTGAAGCATTTCTTGCCCGGCATAAAAAAATTAAGGATAAAGAAACTCATTTTGAGCTTCGAAATATTGATCATTTATGGGATGAATATTCTAATTCGGAAAATTAGTGTATTTAAATTATTATGTTTTTTAATTTATGTCTTTTAAATTAATGTATTTTTTTTTCTAATGTAAAATATTTAAATTCAAATGTAAAATAAATTAAATAAAATGTTATATTTAATTTTAGTAAGTATTTAATAAAATATGACAATTAAATACATGAGACCCATTTTTGAAGTGTTGAATAGAGTGTTGGGTTGGAGTTGAAAGATTATTTAAAGTGAATAGGTCCACAAAATTTAGAGATAGAGTATCAAATATAGAGTGTTTGGGTTGGAGATGCTCTTAGAGGACACATGGAATTATTTTCTAAACTTAATCCCCTAAAAATAATTTATAAAAAGCTTTAATGCATTTTGTCTTGTTATTTTCATGATGCAGTTAAAGTAGATTAAACCCCAAATATTTTCCATTTTTACCCCATCTCCCATGATCTTGACTCGTTTGTTTTTCCTGTCATCATGAGAGATCACTTTTTTATTAAGATATAAAGTATTTCTGTTGACCAAGAGCATGTCATTTTCTAACATTAAATTTATTCATCTTTCTCTAGATCTTTATTTATATATTATTTATTTATTAAATTGTGTAGGTGTATACCAGGTGAACATAGATGCAGAGCAACAAAAGGTGACAGTTTCAGGAAGTGTAGACTCTGCAACTTTGATCAAGAAACTGGTTAGAGCTGGTAAACATGCTGATCTTTGGTCAAACAAGTCAAACCAAAATCACAACCAAAACGAAAGTCAAAATCACAAACAAAACCAGAGTCAAAATCATCAAAATCAAAAGGGTTCCTGTATGAAAGATGACAAGAAAAATAAAACCCAGAAACAAGATTTCCTCGAAGGTATTGAATCCTTAAAAAATCAGCAAAAGTTTCAACCTTTGATCTCTGAAGATGATGATGACGAGTATCTTGACGATGACGAGGATGAAGATGATTATGAAGAAGAGGAGCTGAGGTTACTAACTGAAAATGCAAAGCAATTGGCATTGTTGA
The DNA here is from genome assembly GCA_947179395.2 of Pulicaria dysenterica. Taxonomy (NCBI): domain Eukaryota; kingdom Viridiplantae; phylum Streptophyta; class Magnoliopsida; order Asterales; family Asteraceae; genus Pulicaria; species Pulicaria dysenterica. The sequence goes on along the minus strand of OX359288.1, from coordinate 116,855,926 downwards.
GACAGAGACAACAGCAGTTGCAACAACAGCAGCAGTTGCAACAACAACATGCTGCTGCTCTTGCTGCTAATAATGCCAGAAACTTGAATAATAATAATAATAACGGAAAGCCGATAAATAGTAGGAATGAAAATGGGAAAAAGGGAAATTTGAACCAGAATGGTAATAACAACATTGGTGGTGCTGCTGTAAATATGAATCTTGGAGAGGGTAAATTGTCCATTATGAACAATCTTGCTGGTTTCGGCAGTGGCGGTGGCGGAGGTGACGGTGGTTTAAGAAGTAGTGTTGGTTTTGGTAATCTTGCAGGATTTCAAATTCCTCAAAACAACACAGTTTCTGGATCTGGTGGAGCAGGGTTCCACCTCCCTAACGGCGGACTACAAATGGCAACAGGTGGCTACAACCCACCATCATCATCACAAGCAGCCATGATGTTGAACATGAATGGTGGAGGATCAGGGTATAACATCCATCAGCAGCAGCACCAGTACAACAACTCTGCTGCTGCTGCAGCATCAATGATGATGAACTTACAGAATAGGCAAACCATGCAGCAGCAGCAGCAGCAGCAGCAACCTCAGATGATGTATCATAGGTCTCCTGTCATACCACCGGCTACCGGGTACTGTTACAATTACAATCCTGTCCCTTACACTTACAGCGAGTATCCTCACAACTACTACCACGCCACCGTTCACGGAGGTGGTGATGGTGGTGAAAACTCTGCAGCCCACATGTTCAGTGATGAAAACACAAGCAGTTGTTCAGTCATGTGAGGGGTACAAGTGGAAAAAATATTTAACCTTTCTACAAGTATTGTGTGAATGAAGTTTTTTTTTTCTTCTTTTTCTCTATTAACTATGTAATGGTGAATCTTTTGCTGTCATCAAGTTATGTGCTTCCTTTAATATATAATTAATTAGGTTGGTTGTAATGTATTGAGACCAAAAACATTACAAAAAATGTCATCTATCTTTGAATTTGGTTTCCTTAATATATACATGCCTGGATTCATCATTTATGATTCTAATATTGTTAAGCATGGGATCTTTATCAATTTTTATATATTTATCGTTAGGCAAGGTATCGTATTGGTTGGTGTTATATATAAAGAGTAGTAGAGACTAATTAAGAGAGACACGTACAATTACTATAATAACCCTATACAGTAATGCAAGTTGCAAAGGAACGGTCAGGTGTACGGGTGAGATCGGTTCAAAAACCGGACCGGACCGAAACACGAAATGTAGAAAAAACTAGGACCGAAGACCGGACCGACTAGTCCTGGTCTGGATCGGTCTCGGTCCGGTTCGGTTCGTCGGTTTTTTCGGTCTTTTAGTTGTTTTATACATTATATCAGCAAAACCGGCTCGGACCGGACCGAAACCCGAAATCCATAAAAAACAAGGACCGAAGACCGGACCGACCAGGCCCGGTCCTGACCGGTCTCGGTCCGGTGCGGTCCGGTTCGTCGGTTTTTTCCGGTCTACCGAGTCCCATGCTCACCCCTAGTCAGGTGACAAAAACACATATTCAAACGAAGGGGTCGAGAATATGTTCGTTGAAGGGATAGAGGAGTTTTTGACCAAAATAGGGTTTTTAGAAAAATTATTTACTAATATAGGACTCTTTTAAATATATTTACTAAAATAGGGTGCCTTTTTGTGTGACTGACTCTTTTTTAAAAAACACGGGAGTTTCAAAAGAAGCCCTAATCTCTATCGCCCTCCCGACTCCTGCTCATTCGACGACGCATGCGACTCCTTCGGCGACCACTGTGTGACGACTCCTTCAGCGACCACTGTGCGATGGCTCCTTCGGCGACGACTGCGACGGCGGCTCGGCTTCGAGTTCGACGGTGAGTGAAGCATAACCTTCCGCCGGCCACCACGACGACTGCCCTGCTCCCGTCGGTGCTCTCTCGACAGTGACTTTACTGCTCCCGTCGGTCCTCTGTCAACAGCGACCCCAAATTGCCGCCGGCCATCACAACGGCGACCCAATGCTTCCCTAGTCCTCCTCTCTCAACAAATGTAACTGTTAACCTTAATCATCTTCTCCTTTGTTACATGATTTGTTCTAATTTTGCCCCCATCAAGCCCGTAAAGGGTAATCAAATCTGATGAAATTAGGCTTGTTTAATCTTGTAGCTGAAATGTAATTAATTTGTAGACAAAATCTGTTATATTTTTCTGATTTTGTAACTGAATTTTATTACATTTATCTTGCTGAAGGATTGCAATGTTGTTGCTTTTGTTGACTGTCGACTACTGCTTCGAACTCCTGCATATCTCATCACTGTTGCTGCTTTTGTTTCATATAGGTCATTTTTTAAAGCATTTTTTAACCTGCTTGTGTTTTCTTCCCATTTTGTTGATGAAATTGTGAGGATAAGAGTAATTTTTATTGTCAATGTCTTTATGCTAGTTTGTCATCAGATGATTTTTTTCATGAAATGCTTGTGGTAAAAAACATCCAATGTGGGTTTAAGCCTTCTTATTCATGTTGTTTTGCGATGGGATAATTTTAGTTTTGGTTTGGATTTTGTTTACTAAGGTTATGTGACCGATGTTAAAGTTTATAAATTCTTTTTTATCCTTTTTTTTTTAATTGCTACTATTCTCGGATTAATTTGCTCTTTAGTTTGCTTTTGTTATTGTTTAATGTTATTTAGCAAATTTTCACGAGTTGAGTCGAGCCGAGATCAAGTGTATCGATTACTTTACCGAGTTTGAGCTCGAGATTGAAAACTAAGGCTTGGTCGAGCTCGAGTCGAGTTTATGACAAATTTAAGATCTTATGACAAATATGGGGAATTGAAAGCCGAATTGAAAGCTTTAGCTTATCGTGCCGGGAGTCAAAGAGGTCATAATCGAAAACGATGTCCGTCCAAGCCAAGGTAAATACAAACACAAAATATTTTTTTTATGGTTGTTGTAACTATTATCTTATTTCTTTCGTTCTTTCTTTGCGTGTAGAGAAAACACGTTATTTGTAGTTTTAATTGAAGATCTTAGAATTTGATGGTTTGTTCTCTTTTATTTGTAACAAACAATTGTTGGAGCTTTTATTTGTAAGAAACATGTGATTTCTTTTTATTTGTAATAGTCATTATATGCGTGATTTGTATTTTAATTTAAGATCTTAGATTTTGATGTTCAAAAATAGTTGTATACTTCATGTGAAAAATTAAGGTTAAAATGTTAACAAAAAGAATAATAATAATAAAAGGTATAAGTTTAAAAAAATGAAAAAAAACCCTATTTTGGTAAATATTTTAACTATTACCCTATTTTAGTAAATATTTTTAAAAGGACCCTAAATTGGTAAATAATTTTTATAAGAACCCTATTTTGATCAAAAACTCGGGATAGAGTCATATTTGGAACTTGGGGGACGTGCACGGCTGCCATTGACCACACAAACACCTATTCTCGTGGTGATTGGTTGGGAAAGTTTGACTTTATTAAGTGATTTCAGTGTTGGGTCAAAAATTTTAACAGTGTCAGGGTGCTTGTAAATATATATAGACATTGAACAAGCGATCATATTCGTATATATCAAAATTTGTTTATACACAATCAGTATAGAGATTTTACAACATATGATATTAGTTGATAATACGTAAATTATTGTGTATAAACAATTTTTGTTACGTATAAATTATCATCCATTAAATAAAATCAAACAAATATAAAGTATTGAAATAAAAGTAAAAGAGTGTCATGAGATTATCGTTTCATCAACCATTGTTAGTTTGTGTATAATAATAGCAAAACTCCTTGTTAACCATCTCAAAATGTAATCGGGTCTATGTAGGTTTTTGGAGCAAGAATGCAAGATGCTTTCCCACAAGACCGTAATATCTTGGATCAAGAACCGTCAATGGCTCTGATACATATCAAGTTCGACTAAACACTTAGATCAAGAATAATAAAACACAACCAAAAAATAATTAAAGAAGTTTACGAAATAACACTTTGATAGACTAAGGATTAACAAGTAATCGATTGATTCAAGAAAGTTGTTTAACAACCAAAGCCCCAATCTATTAATTCAAGAAAAATTAATAGATGTATAATATTTCTCTATCGTAGGGATCTCAAATGATCTTGAGGCTAAAACTTTTACAAAGAATTACATGGAAATGAACATAATAACCCAAATGTCATAAGCATATATTTATATATATTATCCAATTACAAACCAGACCCATTTTCTATGCTAAAAGAATCATCTAATTATGGAGAGATATTCATAATCAATTCAGAGCATAACCATCATCCCTATAATAAATGACTTCATCATTATCTCAAACACAGTAGCAGAAACTGTAATAGCATAAACTTCCATTTCACCATCATTAACATTAAATTGTGGGAACAACATTAACTCAGATATCAGCACTAACTCGAACCAATAACGTTTACCTAGCAGCATTAAGCCCAACAAATAGGGTTATGATGAGAGGTATAGGTACTAATAGCCTGAGATGTTGACCCATCAAATTCCCCTTCAAATCAAAATATAAATCGTTTGGAGATTTAACTTAAAAACAAATCGATATGAATTGGCTGAAGATGATGAAAAACGGATGATGAACAATTTTAAGATGATGTTCAAATGAAACTATAAATCATTTGGAGATAAAACTGAAAACAAATCCATATGAATTGCCCGAAGATGACGAAACATAGATGATGAACAGTTTCAACATCATGATGGAAGATATGGCAAGTCGTATGAAAGAAGCAGATGATCAAATGGACTATGCTTTGATCCATTGAGTTGGATGTAAGAATCTTTTATGGTTAAATAGAAGAGTTAGTTTTACAAAAGAAACAAAAACTAGATTTGATACATTAAAACATAAATTATAAAAGATCAGTATATTAAAATGTAAGTTTAAAAAATAAATATATATAATAAAAAACTTAATAAGTTTAATAAATTTTGATAAACTAGACTAACATTAAAACGAGTGATAAGGCTATCCGTTATACTCTCTCTCTTCCCTTTCCTTACCCACTGCCACATCAGCGCCACATTATTTTTTCTCCAATTCCCTTTCCCTTACCCACTACACCCGTTGTACACTTGTACTTCCCCTTTTCCCTTTCCTCCATTTTTTATTTTTATTTTTTATATTCAATAAATCATTATTAAACTAAATTATTTTTTCATTAATAATTAAACTAAATTTTTATTTTCCCTTTCCTCCCTTTCCTCCACTACACCCATTATTAAACTAAATTACATAATTTAAAATTCCTAAAATACGATAATAAAAAAAAGAAAAGTACATAATTTTAAATCTAAAAACTACCCGTTCAACGTCGGCCATCCGTATTTTTGTGCAACATCATTTTTCATTTTGAGTGTTGCCGTAAAAAATGGTCCGGAAAGATGATTAGTGGGCGAGATGTAAAATTGGTAATCTTTTTCCATCCGATCCGCCGCTTGTATTTCCACTTGTTTTTTAGTTACATCCACTTGTTTTTCGGTAACTTCCAATTGTCTTTCACGCATCGATATGAATTTTTCATTTTGCGTGTTCATACTCGACAAATTGTTCAACAACGATGTTATCTCAACCCTCGACCAGGTTCCCGTCGATGTCGATGCCGGACGCTTCGCTCGGTCTCTCCCGGTGGGTCGTTCAATCTCGTGTTCTTGAGCAGCTTCCTCTTCATCGTCTTCATCATCACCTTCGTCGTTGAGCTCGATGTGAGCGCGTGCATCGGAAGACCCTGTAGTAGATCGGACATTGGAGTCCGTTGTTTTGCTCCGTTTTGGAGGAGGGGGGTTAGAACCCGAACCCACGAGCGGTGTTGGTCTCCATTTGGGAAATTTTTTAAGAAACTCCCAACATTCTACGTGACCAAAAGATACCCCCTTATTTTGGTCCCGGTAACGGAGGTGAGCGATTGTTAAAACATCTGCGTCGCTCATTCCACTACATCTTCCACTCTCGACGTTGGCGTAGATACCGGCAAACTTTGATACTTTTGCATTTATATATTTAAACTTTGCATTTACTTGATAAGGTGATCGGTAATTTTCCGGTTTGCCGAGTTGCTTTTGAAAGGAACTCAAAATATGTTTCCAAAAAGAACCTATATAAAAATACAAAATACTAAAAACGTATAAAAACGTATAAATAAATAATATTAATAACAATAAATAAATATATATAAAAACGTATAAATAAATAAATATATATTTATCCCATGTCTTTGAGCGTTTCCTACTACGGGGTCCTCGGAAACGTCAACCCAAGCCTTGACCAACGCCAACTCTACTACGTGCGAGTCTCGCAACCCGGAGGAGTGCGCACCCGCCGAGTAGAGGACACCCGTAATGGTGTTCCTCGCGAGCTCGCGCCTCACTCGCGCCTCTCCGACAGGGCCGGTCCAAACCTCTTTTGGGCCCTGGGCAAAAAAATAAAAAGGGGGCCTAAGAAATCTAAAATATATATATATCCAAAATATTAAAATTCATGTATAAACAACTTTAACGTGAAAGAGATCGTAAACTGTGAATGTGTGATGAACTAAGCCAAAAGGTCAAAGGCATTTGAAAAGAAGTATAGATATGCAGTCATGGATAAACAACTATAATGACATAATTTACTCAAGGGCAAAAAGTATAAACAACACTCATGAATGTACACATACAAATATAATTCACACAAGGAAAGAGGAGTATAGATAAAGAGTCATTGCTGATCATTAAAAAGAAAATTCACACACAAACAAAATGCAGAAATTGCTGAACATATATAAACACATTGAAAACAGAAAGTATAGATAAACCACCATAATGCACTTGACTTGATTAATAATCAAGGAAAAAGAGAACTAAAAGCAACAAAAATATGTAAACAATTTCATACTTTTACTCACAAATCCACATCTTCAAGCAATGAACAAAATAGTGATGTAGCATTTTAGTAGTAAAACAACAGGAAGATTCACAAATCATTAAATCAGTGCTTAGTAACAAATTAACTAGTTAAGAAAGCATATATGCAATTAGGCATATAAACTTAAAGATAAATGCTGAAAGAAAGTAATACACTTAAGCTTTGAGCTTAGCACTGTACCCGGTTCTGAGATACTAATTCAAAGATAAATGCTGAAAGAAAGTAATACACTGAGATACTAACAATTATTTATGATTCAAGATTTCAAGACCTACAATGGTTCAAATATGATTTTGAAACTTTGATTTCACGATATGAAAAGGAGAAAACAAAAACTTAGAGCTTGTGTTTCAATGTTTCGTATCCAATCCGATGTGATGAGCAGCAAAATTTTCTATCAACTATAAAATCAAAGTAAATCGATAGAGTGAGTGGATGGATCAAAAATTGCTATTTGCTTGAATGCTTGAACATTTTTTAAACAAGCGAGGAGGATGATTTGATGAGCCAGCCGATTGTTTTAGGAGAATAGGAGATGAATGGACGGTCGTTTCCTTTTCCCGATGCCTCCTTCTCCTATGTCGATCGCTTCCCTATTTCACGCAAAAAAGGAGACGGGCGCCTGTAGACTGTAGTTGCTAAGAATTGGGCCCTCCTTCACGATTTATGGGCTTATTCTTTAAATTTACTGGGCTAGATTCATATATGAAGGCTTAAAATTTCTAGTGGGCCCTGGGCGGTTGCCCTTGTGGCTCAAGCTCAGGACCGGCCCTGATCTCCGAGCCGAGTACAACGGATGGCCTAACGACAATTGACTACACATAGTTTTACGTTTAACCACTTGTACACCTGCCTGAACCACAACGCCTTCCCTTCTTTCATGCTTCCATGGGCTTCTCCGCGTGAAGGCACCAAGTCTCGGTGATGCAACATCCTTTTTTCTTTTTTCTTTTTTTGGTTATGTTCATGGCGTTTATATCTGTTTCTATTAATATATTTCTAAGAAAAAAAAGACGGTGTGGGGTGAATTCCATCTTTCCAACTAAGTTATCCCCATATACCTAACTTTGTTTAAGAAAAACAAAAGTATTTCTACAAAAGTACATGGAGAAGCTTTAACGTCCTTTTCTCGAAATTTTTAATGAAAAAAATATGAGAGAGTGAAAATAAAGGGAACGAAAGGAAAGGAAAATAGATGAATATGTTATGTTTTTGAGTTGGAAGGAAAGGAACGAAAAATCTTTTCCTTTTAAACCATCTCATATTTAGAAGGATGATTTTATAACTAAATAGCCGCTATTTCCTCCTCCTTTCTCCACTCAAAAAAATTAAATTTTTTTTTTGCGGTATCAGTTATTGCCGCAAAAAGTTGAAATATCGTTCCAAAAAGCTTTATGCGGCGATGGGTCCCATATCATGCCACGTGTAAGGGCTTTGCGGTGAAGGATTTACTTTTTGCGGTGACATATATTAATAAAATTTAAATAATATTAGTAAATTAGAAGCCATTTCCGGCGAAAATTATATCTTATTACTACGACATTTAATAATTAAATCTAAATATAGTTATATTAAACAATTTATTTTTCGGCGTGAGGATGTCTTTTAGCCGCAAAAAGCCTAAATTTCTTTTGGGTCCTTCCAAATACACCCTACCCTCTTTTCCAAATACACCTTAGCCTATGGTCAAATACATTAAATATAAAGAAAATTAATTGCTTATCTCCTTATTAATTGTAGAGTCTAGTCAAACTATTGGAAATATAATAAATTAATGCTTATGCAAAATTTAATAAATTAAAAGATGTATATATATTATCAAGTATTATACAACAAATACTAAAAAATCCATCAAATACTATTCTAAAACAGTAAAAAGAAAGTACAATTGTGTTCCTCCGGTCATTGTTTTTTTCCCGGTCATTCACTGTTTATCCTCCGGCCACCGCCGCCGCCGTGTTTATTATAGGTTTGCCCATTACTTTAGATTCGGTTGATGGTTTTTGGAGAAAGCTTGATTTTTCACCTTCTGTATGTGTGGAATACGGCGAACTTAATTGTGATGAAGATATGCAAAGATTTAAAGAAGTCTTCAACAATCAACCGGAACGTGGAAAATTCAGTTTTTTAAGAAAGTTAAGGGGGATAATCGATCCTTCAAAAAATCTGATCGGTGAACCTTCGGTGAAGAAAAACAACCGAGGACGTCCAAAAGCAAAGCATGTTCATAATCAAACTCCAGTTCATCATAGACACAGTTGTTCAGATTTGAATCAAGAACCATCAAGGCATAGTTATCCAAAGTTCCAAACCCATTTGACTTAAACTTTGAACCGCCAAGGCATAGTTGTCCAAACCCATTTGACTTGAACTTTGAACCAACAACCCAATATCAAAGCCCGTTTGACTTGAACTCGGAACCAATAGTCCAACATCAAACCCTGTTTGACTTGAACTCTGAACCAATAGGCCAATGTTCAACCCCGATTGACTTGAACGAGGAACCACACGTGCAATTCGGATCATTGTGGAAAGAAATTCCGAAAATCTTTCATTACTACATTACAGGCATAATAGATGTAATGGGTGATGGAAATTGTGGGTTTCGATCAATAGCTGCTTGTCTAGGGATTGGTGAAGATCGGTGGCTTTATGTTCGTCAACAATTATTAGATGAATTATTGAGTTCGTATGACGCTTACGCTAAAGTTTTCACTTATGCTACCGATGAGTTAATTACTTCACTATCTTTCTCAAAATCACCCGCACCTCGTCAACACTGGATGCTTATGCCTACGACAAGTATCTTGATAGCCAACACGTTTGGAGTAATCCTTCGATGTTTATCCAATGCAATGTCTATAACTTGTTTTCCTCTTTGGAAAGGTCCCGAAGAGTTTCAACACCACCGGATTCTTACAATTGCACACGTAAACGACAATCATTATGTGATGGTACAATTAAGCGAAGAGTGCCCCATGCCACCCATTATGGGTTTATGGACACGACACAAAACTCCGTCAGCAGCTACATGGGAAACTATGTATAGGTCACGTTTAGAATCCTATATAAAACTCAATCCTATTCCAAAAGACTTTGTAAATTTAAGTAATTATTGTTAATGAAACTTGCCTTGAACTTTTATCAATATATATATTTTTTATTAATTTAATGTAGAAATCACAATAATTAATTGTGTTGATGGTTCCCATAAAAACATGATATATATATATATATATATATATATATATATACTACGTGTTTAAAAAAAGTATACTATATATATTACGATTTTTTAAAGTAGCAGATTAAAAAAAGTAGCAGATTACATATTACGATTTAAAAAAAAAGTAGCAAGTTAAATTTTTATAAGGTTGAATGGATTGATAAATGTCTTGTTGTGGACTTGTGGTCAAACCATTTGAAAACAAATTTGACACATGGATACATAGAGTAATTAATGTTTGGATGGATAGATTCTGCGTAATTAATGTTTGAGTCTTTTCATTATTTATTAGGTTTAATAATGTTTAATAATGTTTAACCACTTGTACACCTGCCTGAACCACAACGCCATCCCTTCTTTCATGCTTCCATGGGCTTCTCCGCGTGAAGGCACCAAGTCTCGGTGATGCAACATCCTTTTTTCTTTCTTTTTTCTTTTTTCTTTTTTTGGTTATGTTCATGGCGTTTATATCTGTTTCTATTAATATATTTCTAAGAAAAAAAAGATGGTGTGGGGTGAATTCCATCTTTCCAACTAAGTTATCCCCATATACCTAACTTTGTTTAAGAAAAACAAAAGTATTTCTACAAAAGTACATGGAGAAGCTTTAACGTCCTTTTCTCGAAATTTTTAATGAAAAAAATATGAGAGAGTGAAAATAAAGGGAACGAAAGGAAAGGAAAATAGATGAATATGTTATGTTTTTGAGTTGGAAGGAAAGGAACGAAAAATATTTTCCTTTTAAACCATCTCATATTTAGAAGGATGATTTTATAACTAAATAGCCGCTATTTCCTCCTCCTTTCTCCACTCAAAAAAAATTTTTTTTTTGCGGTATCAGTTATTGCCGCAAAAGGTTGAAATATCGTTCCAAAAAGCTTTATGCGGCGATGGGTCCCATATCATGCCACGTGTAAGGGCTTTGCGGTGAAGGATTTACTTTTTGCGGTGACATATATTAAATAAATTTAAATAATATTAGTAAATTAGAAGCCATTTCCGGCGAAAATTATATCTTATTACTACGACATTTAATAATTAAATCTAAATATAGTTATATTAAACAATTTTTTTTCGGCGTGAGGATGTCTTTTAGCCGCAAAAAGCCTAAATTTCTTTTTCATCAAATTATTGTATTTTGCGTATTTCATCCGGTTTTAATTATATACAAAACATGTTTTCTGGAACTCAACAACAAAATTATTACAACACAACATATCAAACGATATTAAACGACAATTTTATAAAAAACAAATGATACTTCCAAAGTTAACATAAACGTTATAACACAATCACATGTATTTTAACAAAGTTAATCTTCATCGCTAGCCAAATCAGTGTTTTGGTGACGTTGGGATATCGAGGGAAGATTGACGTTTATACTTGCCTGAAGTGAGGCTTGATAGATTGCTTGTGTGTCTTGAGTTTGAAAACGTAACTCCTTCTAGACTCGAGAACGATGACGCAAACATGACATTTACCTCAACTTGTGTAAATAATATCTCAGTAAGCTGTGATTGTGCGCTAGATCGTGCAACAAATACAAATGAAAAACTACTCTACATACATTTCCTCAGCATTCACCCATCACCGACCTCAGGATTTCTTCTCCGCTCAACGGACACCGGCTCCCGACTTAAGCGTTCTTTTTTTGTCTTTTAATTAGTTTTTAGCGGCGACGTTTGTCGCCATAAAAATTCGTCACTGCAAAAAGCAGTATTTCTTCTAATGCTCCTCCATTTCAATCCTTAAAAAAAACTTAAAGAATACACATTACTAATTGTTTCCATCCCTTCACCAGTTTACTTGTAAAAAATAACTCAAGAACTTAAAAATTCATAAATTAATTGTGGTCGGTGTAAAAGATTGTAATTGGTTGCATGCACCGTCATCAACCCGTCACACCATTTGACACTTATAGACATAACCCTTCTCACGTATTTCCAAATTTACACACTTTTCATACATGCATGCAACTATAAAAATAGTAAACAATAAAATTATATATCACGATATTGTATGTGTTGTTTACTGTTTACGTGTATAAATCACCTCCTAACACGTTACTATTACGTATGATTATGTGTATATATACAGCTAGCTTCTCCCAACAACACAACGTACAATTTACAATATCGTCTTACTCTCGCCTTGTGCATGTTACGGAGCTCTCGAAATGGTATAAGTGTTGCGCACTTTCTACTAAATAATTTTTTTTTTAATTTGATAAATCAATCGTTTATCAGTAATCTTAAAATATAGATTTAATTGTTGCAGAAAAAGATGGTGCTAATCGGACCATGGGGAAGCAGCTCCGATGGAGAAAACTGGTCCTTTAAAGCGGAGGGAAAGATCACAAAGATCATCATCACCCATGGAGAATGCATCGACTCAATCGGCTTCGCTAGCCATGATGACGATGGCAATATCCTCCATTCACATCGCTTTGGTGGTTTTGGTGGCGATTATTCCGAGGTTTTATTAATAATTAAAGTAAAAAAATTTAATTAAATGTAAATAATTGAGATATATTTAATTTTGATTGAATATTTAATTAGGTTAACATTGACATTGATGTGGAGGAGTTGAAGTGCATTAGCGGGACGATTGGATGGTTTGATTCGAAAGTGGTAGTGACATCGCTATCGTTTTCAACGGATGTAAACAAGTTTGGACCATTTGGTATGGAAAACGGAACTCATTTCTCGGTGCCGATCTCAAAAGCTAGTTTTGCCGGTTTCTATGGGCGTGCTGGCGACTATCTCCATGCTATCGGTGTTTATCTCAAGCCTACTTGAATATTATTGTTTCAAATTTGGAATGTTAATTAATTGTGGGAGTTTGGTAGATGGTCTTAATTAAATAAGCACCGCTTTAACTTATATAAAGGTGCACTTTTGAAGGTAGTAAAATTGAAGTGTCAATTATATTATCTACGTACTTTGAGTGGTTTATGATCAATTAATATGGCTGAAAGTTAAAACCGAATCAAACGAATATGAATACGTCTTTTTAATTAATTTGTGGTGGATTCTTCTTCCACACCATCACTCCGTCACTGGCCGTCTTCTGCGTGGCTGCAACAACCACCAAAGCCGTGCATGAGGTGAGGATGAGAACTCGATCCACTTACAAGAGTGTTTAGATAAACTTATACACTAAGATATCCAAATCCTTATACTAGGATGTATATATGAATCATTACCCACGTAAATTAATATTGGTATGTGGGTAATTGGACAAAAGGAAAGTAGCTAGTGAGTCTTTATTTCCATACTAAATTCAAAGAAATTAAAAAAATAGAAAAAAATATTCAACTTCCCTATACTAAAATAATACATTCTTTTTTATTGATCTCGTACTTACAGATGTGTGTGAGTACTTTCACTAATTTTTCTTTCGTATATCTTAGTGGGAAAGTATATTTTAATTGAATAAAAATTTAAAAGTAAATTATAAAAGTGAAATTGTTTAAGATTAAGTAGATGAAATTAATAGATAAAAAAAAGTGTGTAGATATATTGTTGATTTAATTTTAAAAAGTTTTAAGAATAAGAGAGAATGGGTGTTATATGGTTTATATAGTAGTATAGATATATAAAGAGATAGTAGTATAGATATAGAAAGAAAGAGAGAAAAAAAGACTGAGAAATTTATTTATGAATCAGTTATATTGTGAGAACCATTTATCAATAAATATTTACCTTATGTTAAATAATATTATTATATTAGAAAGGCAAAATTATCATAATCAAAATTTCTACGGCTGTTTGTTCTTCAAATTGACTTTTGTTTTCTCACTATTTTTAAAGTTGTGTTTAGCCCATTTTTTTTCTTACTTTATTTCTTTTCTTTTTTTTATAGATAGCAATAAATGTTTTTTCCTTTACTTCCTTCTTTATTAATTAATGACAATTATTTATATTTTATTAGAATTTTTTTAGTTATATATTAAGTACTTATACCTCACATATATTTTTTGTTTAGAATTTTTTGAGTTAGTAATGAGATATATGAAATTTTTTTTTAATAGGATTGTGATTATCTATACTAATCAACATTTTTTTATTTTAGTTTTCTAACAATATTTAGCCTATAATTACCTTACATTAGTTATTTTTTATCTATAATGAAAACGAGTTATACATCACCTCGCGTTGCAGCGGGATTATAAAATATGTGTAAATGTAGAAAATGTCTAACTTTCGACTTATAAGTAAGATGATTTAACATGTTGCAACAAATAAGATCTTGTATTTATCATTTTGTCATATAGATGAGATACTTTTAAAATCTGTTTTGATTTTATAAAGGATTTAATGCGCCAAAATAGAATAAAATTTAACTAAATTGTCGATGTATGCAATAAATTTTTTATTTGTCTCAAATAGTTCCATCGGTGCAATAATGTTTCATTATATGCAATAAATTTTTAATTTATTTTCTTTTATAAGTTTCAATAAAATGTTTGTTGTAAATTAACTTATTTTGTCTTTTTTTGAACATCAAAGATTTTACTACATTAACATATTGCCATAGGCCCACATACAACCCTTACAGCATAAAGTACAATCTTAAAAGCAAAGACTCAACTAAAACAAACCTATGGCTCAAAATTGGCCACACAAATACAGTACACAAGATATCCACTTTACCACATGCTTCATTTTTCAAAGCAACCTAACTTTGTTCTTCAACTGCAGACCACGCAGAACTCCATTTTTGCCATATGGGTGTCGACCAATACTGCCTTTATCACAGCTCTTCATCCATCCAAAAATACCACCGAGTATGATGATAACCAGATCTTGTAAGCTTTTTTGAAATTGCTTTAACTTCCTTATGTATCATATACATTTCCATCCGAAAGCTTGTTGAATTTCTGCATTTTAAATTCCTCATGAGAACCTTGAATGTACTACAGATATCTATTGCTCCCCAAGCGCAATCGCACAATGATTTGAGACATCCCACGAGTCAGCAGAACCAAGTCCACACAGCTTTAGGTATGATTTATGTACTTCAAACAAAACTCCTGTAGATCAACTCATTCCTTGGCATTATGATCCTGTTTAATCTGAATTAAATGAATTGTTGATACCTCTACTCCTCCACATACACAAATTCCTGCACCACTCGATCTCCTTGATTTTTGAGCATCAAACCATCATCTGCAATCGCTTCATGAAAAAGTAGCAGACACACATCAAAGCAGCCTGCACATCTCGCGTAAATAGAAAGAATAATCTTCACAGACAACATCAGGATTGTGGAATAACACGAAGACTCATCAGAGCAAAGCCCCGAGCAAACTATCTAAAAAACACTATCCACAGCTCCCACAAAACAGCACTTTTAACTGTACAAACCAGACCAATCGACCCAAAAAAGACCAAGCCATCGATATTAACAAAACAGCAAGGTTCATCCATCAGCACAACACGCTGCGATATTAGCTGCAGTAAGGAGAAGCACCTTCAACCACCATGGCCACTTGAACCACCTGAAACTTATACAGAAAGTCGTACACCAAAAAGGCCAAAAGCAATGACTCTGGGGCTTGAAAGGGAACCTAGGGAGCATAGAGAAAGAGAGAATCACACAAACCTATCAGTAATTCTAAAACTCACCCACCCCTCAAACACCTATAATCTATATAATATTGAACTCCGGGAAATACGCACTACTACAAGAAACTCTGAGGCTCGACAGGCTAAAAAACAGAAGAGACATGAACCTGACCAACCGCCCTCCCTCCAAAGCCTCCAACACCACACAAACCCACCCCTTATAACACCACCCTTCTAGATGGCCCCCTTCACCTTCCTGCCTCTAAACAACCACACCACCACCCATACAAGCCCACCTAAATAACGATTCAGACCCACACACAACCAAACTGATGAAACAGTGACCACCCACACCACCACCTACTATGGACAGTGACCACCCAACCCAACCCACTACAACACAGCTTAGACACATCAAAGACCAGCAAAGAACTGACCCCTAAAACAACTAACACAAATCATTAAAACGACCCCACACCACACACACCTAAAAGGACACAGTAATAAACCAGCAGCAGAAACACCCCACACAACTATACCTCAACACACACAGAACTCTAATGTATAGTGACCACCCACACCACAAACACACGAATGGACGGTAACCACCCTATTACCACACCACCACCACAGAACACAACACAATCAAATCACAGACCAGCAAAAGCCCGAGACTTAAACCTATCACAACTAATGACGAAACACTCACACTATGTGACAATGCCCACTCAACCCAAATGAGGACCCCTAATGAGTATCCACATCCTCAACACCCAAATGCCCTTCCTTTAAAGCACAACAGAATCAAAGACACAAAACCGAGATCGAGTGACCAACACTAACATACCCACCTCAACGAAAAAATACATTGACCACACCCAAATAACTATAACATCATTACTCAGCAAAGACCCCAGACCCATACAAAATATTCATATACAATGACCACTCACTCTATAGGACAGTGACCAAGTAGAGCCCGTTCCGAAACAACTACGGAAACTTGAACCACTCCCTACTACCACAGGATCCAAGACCACTCACCACTACACTGACCACGCCCATTTGCGATATTGCCACCCTCGCCATAATCAAACAGTGACCACGCTATATCAGCCAAATCCATTGCTCTTAAGGGAACCAGCCTAGGTCATCAAGAAGACACATAACATCCCAATATATTTGAAAAGGTATATCACACACACGATACTCTTAGACAGTGACCACCCACACTATATAACAGTGACCACCCATAAAACTTTTGAACATATCTTCGCTAGCAATGGCCAAGGCCCCAACTCACCATACGTGCAAGGTATCCAGAAAACCTACAAAGCCACACTGGCACTCCATGCTGTCAACCACAAACCACTATCCCATGCCATAGCGTACCTGTAAAACCAGAGACGACTACACAAAACAAATAAAAACATTATAACACCACGGAAAAACTCCAATAGAACGGCTCTTAGCTAAGACCAAACTCCACCTCAAGCCCCTCACACACCCGTACCCCTCATTACACCCACCCGATCCAAGACCCAACCCTTAAGGACCCATTCTTAGCCATAGAATTAGCTTCCTGGTTTAATTCCCTGGGAATATACCGGACCTCCACATTCCTACAAGACTTGATCAATCCACTAATTCTGGATAGAATCTCATCCGTCTCCTTATTCGGAACAGCTAGCCCATTTACCAGGTTCACAACTACCTGAGAATCAGTGAGCGCTACCACCGGACAATCACAGACCGCCTTATTGCTTCTCAGGACCAATAACCCAAAGAACATAGCCTCCAGTTCAGCTAAAAGAGGAAGGCAAATTGGTATAGCCTTAGAAAAACCCCCAATATGCTTTCCAGAGATACTGTTCTTGAAGACGCCACCAATTCCTGCCCTAAGATTGACACTAGACACCTCCCCGTCTATGAACATCACTATCCTCTCTACGCCATCTCTATCAAAGCCTACCCCCGGAGATTCGGACAAGATGTCCCCCCTCAGGACCGCCAACGGTCGGATGCTCATGTCAAGAGTAGACCCCGTCAGGCTAGGCCACTTAGCGTTACACCATTGCCCCACCCTCAGCCAGACCATGTCTACAACCCTTTCATGACACCATACTTTGTTATTAAAAACTACATCATTTCTCTCCGACCAAATTGACCATATAATTCCATACATAATCAGCACCCATACCTTTCTAACCCACTCCCTTCTACATAACAGAGGCCAACACCTAACTAACTCAACTATACTCCCAGGAACCACCCAAGTGACCTCTACTACCTTCAACACACAAGACCATACTGCCCATGCCATGTGACAATGAAGCAGAAGATGACTAATAGACTCTTCCGTATTTCTACATAGAGGGCATCCACTCCCACAAGCAATTCCTACACCTCTCTTTATCAATTCCGTCCTAGTGGGAATGCTATTCAAAGCGGCTTGCCAAACAAACAATCTAACCTTCGGAGGGCCCCAAAATTTCCAGATACTAGCTATGCAGTGAGTCTCTCTCACTGCATTAAGCATGTTTAGCAAACTTCCTATCGAGAAACTACCACTGCTCTCAAATTTCCACTTGAATATATCCTTCTTATCCTTCTGAATCCTCTGCGAATGCAGCACGGCCATGAGTTCATCTACAATCTCCACTTCCCAATCAAACGCTTTTCTTCTCAGATGGATCACCCATTCCCAGCCCCAATCTTTCCACTCCCCGAAGGTGCTCACTTTACCCTCCTTCTTCGATGCTAGAGCAAACACTCGAGGGAATCTGACCTTCAGAGGACTCCCCCCTACCCACTTATCATTCCAAAAATCAATTGACCTACCATCCCCTAGCACGACCTCGATACCCTCATCAATGACCTTCCACATCCTATCATCGGACTTGATTAGCATGGATAGATATTTCCAGAACGTTGACATCTTCCTTACGTTCAGACTCCAGTCCCTAGTGCCAAACACGAAATCCCCATATTTACAGTTCACTACCCTCTTCCACACAGAGTCGGACTCATTCCAATATCTCCACACCCATTTAGTCAGCAACGCCTGGTTCTTCTGTTTTAATTCCCCAATCCCCAAACCACCAGACCTCTTAGGCTTCTGAACCGTCTCCCAGGCCACCCAGTGCATCCCTCTCCCCTCCCTTAGACCACAAAAATTGCCTCCTAAGTCTCTCAAGTTCATTGTACACACTAGCCGGCATAGGAAACATGGACATGTAATATAACGGCAGACTATTGAGTATTGACTTAATCATAGTAATCTTTCCTGCCTTTGAGAGAAACTTTGTCTTCCACATCTCCAGCCGTTTCCGAATTCTATCTACAACCGGATCCCAAAACAAACGTTTCCTAGGGTTCCCTCCCACAGGTAAACCTAAGTAAGTACATGGTAACTTACCCACTTGACACCCTAACATAGATCCCACCTCAACTAACCTATCACTACTTACGTTCACCCCATACACCACACATTTCCGCATATTAAGCCTCATCCCTGACATTAGATAGAACATCTTAAGTACATCACACATGTTCCTAAGCTGCCCAAAATCCATCTTGTTGACAAGCATAGTATCGTCAGCAAATTGGATATGCGAAAGGGTCATGGATGACCGACCTGAGATCCTATACCCATCAAAAAGACCCAACCCCACACCTCTGCTGAACAATGCATTAATGCCTTCCGCAGCAATATTGAACAACATCGGGGAGAGCGGGTCACCTTGTTTGAGTCCCCGACTCATCAGGAACCTTCGTGTAGGGGATCCATTAACTAGGACAGACAGAGAAGATATCTTAAGACAGCCCATGATCCACATGATCCACCGGTTCCCGAACTTCATCTCGCGCATCACTCCTTTCAAGTAGCTCCACTCAATTGAATCGTAAGCCTTCTCAAAATCTAGCTTCAGTAAAACTCCCTCTTCTTTCTTCAACTTCATTGAGTGTATGATTTCTTCCACAATCATCACACAGTCCAGAATTTGCCTACCTTTAGTGAAAGCAAACTGGTAGTCACCTAGAACTTCCAATAATACAACACTAAGTCTTCTAGCTAGGACCTTAGTAACAATCTTATAAACACTCCCCACCAAAGATATAGGCCTAAAATCCTTTATAGAGACTGGGGAACTTACTTTAGGAATAAGCGTGATAAAAGCTTCACCCAAAGTACTAGGCAGAACACCATCTCTATAGAATTCCCCCAGTAGAGTCACAACCTCATCCCCAATCAATTCCCAATATTCCTTAAAGAACTGAAGATTGAACCCATCCGGACCAGGGGCTTTCTCACCATTACAACTCCAGACAGCAAGTTTCACTTCATCTTTCTCAAATTTTCTTTCCAACCATGCTGCGCTAGACTCAGACAGTTGTTTAACCCCTAACCCATTGGTTCTTATACAACAACCCCTACTATGAAAGTGCTTCTCAAAGTGCTTAGCAATCCCTTCTTTCACACTACCAGGCTCATTCAACACCCTCCCATCCATCTCAATACTACTAACTCTATTAAACCTACACCTAGATCTATGCAAAATATGAAAGTACCTCGAATTGCAGTCCCCTTTTTGTAACCACAACACCCTCGATTTCTGTCTAGCCTGATCAAACTCTTTCTGTCTCCAGATCCACAACAGATCCTTCTTTCTTTTCCACTCTATCCACAGATTCTCATCGCTAAGGTTTACCATCCTCTTCTTCTCTACCTCCACTAGCTCTTTCTCATATTGGGCGATTCTTTCTAAAATTGATTTTCCATTAAACCTAAACTTTTTAATAGCTATCTTCACGTTCTTCAGCCTAATTGCTAAGTTATGTTTCCCCCCACCCTCCCATGCTTTGAGAACACATTCCTTGAATCCTTCCTCCTTAGACCACCAATTAAACAATTTAAATGGTGTAGGACCCCAGTCTTCCTTTTTCCTACCTAGCACGACCGGCCAATGGTCAGATACCCTGTCCCCCGTAATCCATTGAAGGATATCCGGGACTAATTCCAAGACCTCCACATCAAATAGGAAGCGATCTAGCCTACTTAAAACTAGGTGCTTCTGATTATTACTCCATGTAAACACCCCATTAGAAGCTGGAATATTCACCAACCCTTCTGTCTCAATAAAATCTCTAAACTCCCTCATTCCACCATCCACTTGTCGACAGGAAGATCTTTCCTCTGTGTCAACAATCTCATTCCAATCCCCTCCCATGACCCAACAGACTCTATGTTGCTTTCTAAGGCCTCTGATTTCCTCAAACATTTCCCTCCTCAAACTCCTATCTGTTGAAGCGTATATATTACATAACACTACATCCTTATTCATTTGTTTCCACACACCCCGTACACACAACCCACCCTGACACGAGAATACGCTTACAAGATCAAAAAGATTTTTGTCCCACATAGTTAAGATACCCCCTGATCTACCAGTGGCATTGATCCATTCAACACCTAAATCAACGCCCTTCCATATACTTCGACCCAACATAACATTATGATCTAGAATCTTCGTCTCCTGGAGGAACACAACTGCCGGATTACTACTCCTAATGACTCTACTCAACGCTCTCTTCTTAGAGCCCTTACCCACCCCATTAATATTGAGAGATAAAATAAGCGACATTATAATAGTAATAAACACACAATAATAAACACAAAAAGATAGGATAGACTTACAACCCTTGCACCACACAACAGTCCGAATTGAGCCGCTGTATGATTTCATCCCTTGTTGCTGTGATCTCAAATCCCATATCGGAAACTATCCTCAGAATGCGGTCCACCTCATCAATCGAATCCTTATTGCCACCATAATTCGCCTTACCAATTGCCTCCTCCCTATTCCCCGATTTCACGTTCTTTTTCGCAGCCGACCCACGACCCTCCTTTCTCTTTTTCGATTTCACACTTTTCTTTTTTCTTCCTTTCCTCCCTTTATCAAAAGCAATGTTGATCCATTCTTCTACCGAGAGACTCTTGTCAAGAAGGGCTTCCCTACGGGAATCATATTCTTCATCCGATGATATAACCTCTGTGCTAATATTTCCACACACCTGGTTATGCAGCTCTAACGCAGCACCCTCGATCTGAATACTGACTAAATCATCATCGATAAAGCTTCCTTTACCTGCTCCAGATTGCGTCCCCTGAGCAGCATTAAACTCTGCCGAGCCACCCAAAAATCTATCTTGAATCAAACCCATTCGGTGAAGCCTGTCATCCTTGTCATGCGACTGATCGCTGTTCAAAGAGGTATTGGGGTCATCCACTACATTAGATGTACTATTAAAAAGCCCCTCCGACCTGGCCCAGTAAATAATGGATTCCCATCTTCACAACACCTAGAATTGGGCCCACGACTTGGTAAGTCCTCATCACTATTCTGGGCTCTACTAGACAGCCCACATTCCCCATTTTTCTTATTTGATTTTTGATTAAATTCCTTATTATTTTCTAGACCGGCCACCTCGCACTCAATACCTATCTTGTTTATTATATTTTTGCTTTTTTCATGGTCCCACCTCCTCATTGTAACTTGGTCCACCCCCCTATGTTGCTAATACCGAACGGAACATCATTACCCCTACACTTTCCATGCATATCCGTTTCGTCTTCTCCCAACGCCGGAACCACCCTAACTCCGCCGCCCTCTTCCAGAATCTGAAACCGATCCTTCCCAACGTACTTCCGAAGATCTTCACCACGATCAACCCCCACTGTATTCTGGTGGTCAACGCCATCTTCATCAGGCGGGTTCGTAACAGCTTCATCATTATTTTGGTGAGAACGCTCCACTGCATCAACGGTTACTGATTGCGACTCACTATTTGTAGGCAGATAATCTTTGCATCCATCTTCTGCAACAAATATTCTATACTCCTTCCCGTCTATCTCAACATCAACATGTTTCGGTATTATAGACCTGTGAGTTCTAACAAGTACCTTACCAACATCAAAGCGTCTCCTGTAACGGGTATCCTCATCCATAGTGATAAATGTTCCCCATCTACTTACCAGGACTCTAAAGAACTTTTCACAGAATGCATGGATTGGAACACATTCAAAACTTATCCATTTTATGACACTAACATCCACATCTCCTTCCTCCCACCCTTTTATCCAATCGAAAACCTTCCCTATACCGCTAGCACCCTACTTTGAGGCACGTACAAATCTATCCATCTTGGCCTTTTCTTCAAACACAAGTAGAAACCTCTTCCCTCCCATGACTTTTGGAATGAAACCGAACTTTGATGCCATCCTCTCTAAGCTCACCAACGTCCCCGAGACCTCTTCTACATCCTCAAACAACACTTCCCCAACCAACGCCATTTCTAACCATTTCCGATCTTCTTCCTCGGTGGTAAACGAGAGCCCATACGACCTACCATTGGTTATCCCCTTAGTAACCTTAGCATTTTTCGTCTCCATGAAGCCTATTTTGTTAGCATTAAAAGATACTTGTTTACTAAGGAGTGCATCCTTAAAAGATTTCCCTGCAATTCTTTTTGCTGAACTACTAGAGGTGTAAATTGTTCTTCCCTTCCCATTATTCAGGACATTACGCTCAGTTAACCCACTCTTCCATCCGGCATCACCTCTCTTTCTAGCTGTTGCCTTCTTAATAACAGCCTTCATACCTTCAAACTTCATATTTTCTAGGCACCGCCATCTCCCTTCATCCCTCCCATCATTAACAAACCTCACGAAGGCATATTTCTTACCGCTCAAATTTGGTTTCCTATCTACATACACATCGCATACTTTACCCGCCCCCTTCATGGCCATCCACAAATCCTTAACATTCCAATAGATCGGAAAGTTTGTTACGTAAAAAGATGTCCACCCGTACCCATCATACCTTAATCCATTATGCATCCTACCCACACGACCCTTATCACTCCAATTCATGTTCGTAGTTATGTTTTTAACTTATTTTGTCTATATTTTAATATACAGTTATGCAGAAAATAAATGTAAAACTATGATAAGTAATTAAGTACAATAAATATTATTTATTGTAAAGAACTAAAAGGAGAAATTGAGTGAGGGAAAAATGAAAAAAAAAAGAGAAACAATATATTAAAAAAGGTAATGGATAAATATTCATTACTATCCAAACAAAAAGAGACCATGGGAAAAGAAAACAAAAGAAAAAAAATTATAACCATATAAAAAAAATCTAAGTGAAAAGGTAATATGATTGGAAAAAAAATACAAAGAAAAATTTGACATGTATAAGATTAGAACATTGGTGTTCCATTTCAATCTCAAGAGAGTTACCAACTCTACCTAGAAACTCTTTGATAGTTTTATCAGCTATAAATATTTTAATAATTAAGTATTTGGTTACTGTTTATTGGGTTCCTAGAAAATTTTTATATGTATAATTAGTAAAGAACCAAAATAGCAATCTTTGCTTGTAGACTGTATTGGTGTTTGTTGTTGGTTTATATGTAGATGGGTATGTGCTTATATGCATCTAGATGCACATGTGTATATGCTCAATTTCTGTAATATGTATATGTTTATCTTTCTTGCTCAATCAACCATTCAGTTCCAGAATTAAAGGGGTTAAGGGTTGTTTGGTTTTTAAGAAAGAAACAAGAAGAGAAACAAGGGTGGGAGAAAGAGAAGTTAAAGAAGGAGAAGAAGATAAGGAGGGAGCGGGGGTGCCAACTCTATGGAGTGGTCACTTGATTAGCGTGTATCTTGCTCCCTTTTTTTAACTTGGAATTTATCCATATAATATTTTACAATTTATCCATATTTATTTTTCTTAATTTTTATTTATCAGCTTATTTTAAACATCTTTTCTAAATTCAGGATTATTTGCTTCGTCTTAATAAAAAACGATACATTTAAAAATATATTTTTAGGAAACCGTAAATTGTGGTCGGTGTTAAAGGATCTAATTGGTTGCATGCACTGTCACCAATCCGTCACCATTTGACACTTTTGCTCATAACCATTCTCACGCTTTTCCAAATTTACGCACTTTTCCTATGTAGAAAATAAAATAAGAGAGATAATATATAATATATTCTACTATTTTATCCTTCTATTTATCTTTCCATGTACTTACAAGATTAATATATATGTCAAAATCAATATAACCTCACGTTATGGGTAACTCGATGGCCATCGAGTACCATCGAGTAATGCGGGAACACCAAAACGAGGGTAGCGAGTTATGCCAGCGGGTAAGGGCTCCGAGTCCTGGAACTCGATCGAGAAACACACCTCCCCCACCCCTCACCCTCTCTCAACCAATTACAATCTCACACACAATTAATTCTTTTAATATATTAATAAAAAAATGGGGAGAGTTTTAAGAAGAGATATAACTTGTAATTTGGGTAAGGAAGGGGGAATGATGTGGCGCTGATGTGACTATTGGGTAAGAGTAATAGGAAGGTAAAGTATAACGCATGGCCTGAGAAAGTAAAGAAAGAGAATTAATAAAATCCACATATCATCTTGTGTTGAGTAGGAGAATAAAATAGGATAAAAAAAGTAGAAGAATATATTGTTTTTAATAAAATAAAGGGTGATTCTATACTTCTATTAAGCCCATTAATAATTTAAATGATCCTCTTTATGTCTTTCATATAACATATATAAGTGTATAGTATTTATTAAAAGTTATAATTAAATAATATGATATATTTTATATGAGAGAGGAGAACAATACTAACATTCTAAATAGTTATTCAAAGCAAAATTACTAACGCGTACGTAAATATATAGTCCATAAAGAGAACAATATTATAAATATATATTCCTCGTATTTATAAATTTAAACGAGGTGGTTTTTGCCCTCGAGTTGCGACGGGTTTTAAACAACACTTTTATACATAGATGTAATTTTCTTATTCAACTGTAACCTCTAGCAAACGGTGCATCTTTTACTCTCTATATCTTTTTCTTATGAATTTACCACCAATCGATCAC
The DNA here is from genome assembly GCA_947179395.2 of Pulicaria dysenterica. Taxonomy (NCBI): domain Eukaryota; kingdom Viridiplantae; phylum Streptophyta; class Magnoliopsida; order Asterales; family Asteraceae; genus Pulicaria; species Pulicaria dysenterica. Next base: position 116,830,226 of record OX359288.1, on the reverse strand, counting down.
TGTCGTTTCCATCCAAACCATCTAATTATTTCGATCAAAATTTTACATGAAGACATCACTTTAGCTTTTACATATATAAGTTAAAGTTACTGTTATTCATAATATATGTTAATAAATGATTGTAATAGTATGACATTCTTAGTTTTTGGTTTCAAAATAGAATTATTATATTAATTTAATCATAAAAATAAAAAAAGAAATAAATTATCATGATCTCTCCTGTTTTTTAACAAAAGAAATCAAGATTTCTCGCAATACGTTACAAAATTTCGATTCAACCAATGATCCAATCAGAGACCTAATATGTATTAAAACCTAATTACTATAATAAATTTATACAAAATAGTGAAACATAATCCAAACTCGAACCTAGACTTCATCATATATATTGTTATAAAATTTTATTTAAGAGAACTTTAAATTGTATAAATGAGAATGTAAGTGACTATTTCACTGGAAAATTTTATGTAATATATTATATTAGCTTAACAAATAGCTTTGTAACATTTTCTATGTTTGTTGATGTGTATTATTTTTCTCGTTCCCTTTTTAAATTTTAACACTTGTGTTAATATAATGAGTTAGAAGATGAGTAAAAAATATATATACTACCTCTTTTTTGCTTATGAACTAAAAGTTGTCAACAAAAATTACTTCATATATGGACTTTGTGGGTGTTAGTTGATAGAAAATATGTTAGTATAAACTATTAAAAAGGTAAGATTTGTTTATTCAGAAGAGCAAAAACTATCTGATTTTTATAATGTTAATTCAAGAAAATAGATATTTAAATAAAAGAATAGAGAATCAAAAATAAAAGAAGAGAAAAAATGGAAAGCGCAAGAATTGAACCCGGGCAACATGTGTAGAAATGAGTAACCTAGCCATTGGGGTAAACAAAGTACTTGGGTTTATTGTTCCAAATAAAATATATATTATAAATTGTTTTTTTTCCTTCAAATTGTATGGTAGTATAATGGCCTTATATAACTCGACGAGCCTTAAAGATGTAGAATCGACTAAAAAAACTTGAACCTTTACTTGAAAACAATTTTTAATAATCAAAATTATTTCTAATATATCTAAAATGTATACTAACACATAATTTCAAATGTGACTAGAATCTATTATAAATCTTGACACTGAATCAAACAGATATTATATAAGTTTTTTTTAAAGACGGAGATTTTGTAACCTGTCTAACGCTGATAAAATTAAGTTTCATATAAATAAATACATATAATACATGTATATATATATGTATATATGTATATATATACACCCGCTGCTATATATAAGGTCACGTTTGTTACACCGTAATGTGAAGGAATGTAATGAAATTGAAATCAAATTCTGTTGTATATATATTGCATTTGGTAACATGAATGAAATTAAAATCATTTTCATTTATTCGCATTACTGTGAAACAAACGGGACCTAAGTATATAAAGTTTGACACTAGATTGAGTTAAGTTTGTTATATATTCGAGATTGAGCTCGAACTTTATAAAAGCACCGCTCAATCGAACAATCTCAAGTAGCTAGATAGCAGTGAATTAAATCTGTAATGTATAAATAAAATTTCTTGTGTCTAGAAGCACTAACATCTGATTGTGTGTGTGTATATATATATATACAACCTATACCAAGAAATAACAATTCATGATTATTAGAGAATGTATATTAAAGTTTAGTTAAAAGAATGATGATATTGCTTTTTAATTCATCCTTCTACTTATAAAATCAATAAAATTGTCAAAATCAATAGATGACATGGGGAAATAGAATTAGTAGACTTCACATGTCATCTTGTGGCGAGTAGAAGAATAGAATATGAGGAAAAACTAGGATGATATATCGTCACACTGTCAAAATCAATGGTATATCCTCATAATTTTTCCTCTTACTCACTATAGAATGACATGTTGAGTCCACTAATTCTCTTTCCTCATTATATTCGTTGATTTTAACATTTGTCTTGATCTTATGAGTAAGAGGATAAGCATAAGTATATATCAACTCTTTAAAGTTTAGTAATAATCAAACCTTTTTTATCTAGGTAGGCTATAGCCCGTTAAGATATTATATTAGGGTTTTTCTTTACACCATTTGTACTCTAAGGGTTATCAATATTGCACAACGATAATCCTCTCGACCACTTTCACCTAGCTAGCTTGCGTTCTCAATGGTTTGCTGTTATTCACTTTCTCCTAAACAATTTTTTTTCTTTGATTATTCGATCTTGTTAATTTGATCTTCCTTTAAAATCAATCAATGATTTATAAATCTTGAAATATTAATTAATTGTTGCAGAAGAAGAATATTGTGCTAATCGGACCATGGGGAAGCAGCTCCGATGGAGAAAAGTGGTCCTTCAAAGGCGAGGGAAAGATCACAAATTTATAGATAATTGTTGCTTAACACTTGTTAAGAATCCTTTAAAATGACATGCAATCCTTAGAGTAATGGTAAGTCATACTTTCCACCACACATTCAGCCTAGCTTTACACTCCTACCATTTAGTATATCACTTAACTTTGTAGAGATCACTCTCTATCCTACCAAATTATAGAACCACATTATTTATTAGTTTTATATTTAGTAATAATCAAGGAAATACATAAATAAAAGATGAATAAATGAACATGAAATCCTAAAATCCTAATATTGTAAATTTTCATAAATTAAAAATTTATTTCGTCCTTATATTTCAAATGAGCTGACATACAAAAACATTAATATACTATTTATTTGAACTAACAAAATATAAATAAAAGGGAAATGTGAAGATCACCCCCAAAATCGGAGATCACAGCATGTGGGAGTGGCAGGCTGCCGATTACTGCGCAGAGACGTCCACCCCCTACCAACCACGTACACCATACCATATATTCTTAATTTCTTGTTAAAAACCACCCTTGATTAGCTCTTTCTCACTTTATATTTTCTCTCTCAGTAGTTGTTCTGGTCATAATCTTTTTCTTTCTTGTCTCTCTTTAATTTGAAAGAAAAAACCATTAAAAACGCACATTACTTTATAATTATGTTTAAGTTGCTATTTATAATAACTTTTCTATATTGAGTATATTATAATCATTTCCAACTTCCAACTTCCAACTTATTATTATTAAACCTTAGTAATCTGGTTTTGTTTTTTTTTTTTTTTACCAAACTTATAGTTTGACTTAATGGGTAAACTTTCAATATACCATAGCTTATAGTAAAGCCAATCTGATTCTTGAAAACTAATGAACTTGATCTAGACTTTTAGTTAAAGCAAAAGTCAAGCTGGAGAATAAGTATTAATATCATATGATTTATATTAAAGGGTTTGTGCAACACATGCCCAGATGCCCTAAGAATTAAGATGTATTTATTAAACATAGATTAACTTTTAACGTGGAACTTCTATTTAAAAAAATTCAAGTATTCTTTTTATTTAATGCGTAATAAATGCACGTTTAAAATAAAATTTTCGTGCTAAAAAATTACATTAATACAATGATTCACAACATACACAAATCTATTATTTAAAAATCATTATCTCAAATTATTTTGTAATTTGTAATATGAATCCTTCAAATGCACATGAATCATGTATTAGTTAATAGTTATTATAGTTTCTCAGGCCAATGTCGATCCCATCCCAGCCCAGCCCAGCCCAGCCCAGTACACTTAAGCCCACTGAAACCGACAGCCCTGCCTGCTAGTCGTTCAGCCTCCTCAGTTCAGCATTTCAGCGAGTTACTCCTCCGCCTTGTCAAATATCAAGTGTGAAAACATTTTTATTTAAAAAAAACAAATAATTTGACCCCTACACTTCTTATTAAAATATCGTCTAAATTATAAACTATTTTAATTAATGAAATAATTTTTAAACCATTTTTATATGTTTGATTAAATACTTACTATTGTTTAACCTATTTCGCTTTATTACTAATCTAATATAATATCATCTTCTACCGGCTATACCATTTGCATCCCTTCATGTCGACTGAGTAACACATTCATTCGCATCGTGATTCAGCAGAGAATGACCATTGTGACTTCATTCTGGCGACTCCTGATTTCAACTATTAGTTGATTGTGTCGACTAGCGCTTCCAACGACCAGATTGACTAAATATTTTTGTCTATTTCCTATTGAATCAAACGCATTGATTGACATCATTGATTGGGTTGTATATGTGTTATATATGGCCATATTTTTTAATATATACTAGTTTATTGACCGTGCACGCACGGGTATTTCGGACGTTTATGTGAGATATTAAAATTTTTAAATAAAAATAATACAATAAATAAAATATCATCGAAAGCTTACATGTCTGAATTTTTAACAAAAAAAAATAACTAATTTTTTTGAATAACTTTTTTATAGACTACATTTGTTGTTGTGTTTGTAACATTACCACTCATGTCACAAATCAAGAGTTTTAATCTTTTTTTTTACTTCTAACACGTGAAACGATAATATACAATTGACCATGTGTAAACACATGTTTCGTGAGAAATAAACCAATTTCTGAAAGTGACTGATCTTTATATCTCTGAATTTATTTTTTTAAATTTATAATATATCATCTTTTAATAATACAATTTATTTTAAACCTTATTATATAAAAAGTTTCATACATCTTTATAATAAGATTGAAAATGCTTTAAAATTAATAACTAAACACTTTAAATAACATATTCAAGTTGACCACTCAACTTATCACCATAATCAAAAAAAAAAAAAACTCACTCGGCTAAATTATAAATTATCTACCCACTACTATTAATGTATAACAAAAAATTATGAATATACTAATTTTAAAAATAGTGTCATATTACAATAAAATTTGTACCAAAACGTAGATAAAAATGAGACAGTCGTAAATATATAATTATTTTTACTCGAAACAAAATATATCAAAAGTTACTAAACATAATTTATAAACAATCTATAATTAATTTCATTAATATACAATTTGTATAAAGCCCCCTCACATTTTCTTATAAAACCCCTACAATTTTCATATAACCCCCTCCTAATTGATTTCTAATTAAAATCATCGACATTAATATTTCTAAAATTGTTTTTGAAATTGAATTATTTTAAAATTGGAGGTTGTGATTGGTTGATTAAGTCTCAATTTTAGTTATTTTTGGAAAATTTGCATGCCTTTTATATATAGATATATAGATAGATAGATAGATTTGTTAGGGTAAATAAGTTAATTTAAAGATTAAACTATTTATGAGTTAAAGTTTATAGATTTAAATGTTTGTGAGATAAGTTTGGGAATTCAACTAATTTTTAACATTTAGTAACATGCTAAACTATTTTTTAATATAAAGTTTAAAGATTAAATCATATTTTCCTTTCTTTTTTTTTCTTTCTAAACATCTCTCGTCCATAAAATGTCTCGATTACAATTAACTTTAATAATCCGCTATGAACATATTTGAAGCAGTTTGCCATGAGATCAGTTGGCCGTCACGTTGTAATCGATTATCCAACATAACTAGATGATATTATAGAGAGAGAGATATTTATTTATTTCCATTATTAATAAATGTTAAATATTACTATTTAATACCTAAAAATCAAATAAAAATCAAGAAAAATGAATAAATTGTTAGACATGAGTATTCTAGTTACAAGAAAGTCACAAATGAATTTAAACAAAATTGCCGTCGTAATACTTCTCTAAATAATATAAAGTAAGGTTGAAGCAGAAAGTTACATAATGACATTATACGTACGTGGAACTTGAATAAAAATATCTTGATCTTCAATAGAAGCATTATGCAATAACTAAGAAACACACACGCACACATATCACTTAAGATTTATTTTTTAAGTCAAAAATGCTATAAGACATACTTATTTACGTGTCTTTTTGTCACGCTCACTAATACACTGTTCTTTTTTTATACTAGGAATCATCTACTTATTTACGTGTCATTTTATACTTGAATCAACAATTTCTTAGTAATTTTATAACTTTTCCTTACTTTCTTTTCTAGAAGCTATTCCAAACACTTTCTTTCCTAGAAGCTAGTCAAAAAGCTAAAAAGCTAAAAATCTTAAGCCAAAAAAATAAGCTTGCCCAAACACCCCTTAATAAAAACAACCGAAAATACACAAATTTTGATACAAGAAATATAAGTTGTATAGGAAAAATTAGTCTCCAACAACCTAACAAGATATATGCAATTAGTCCTATGAACACAAGTATTCAATCTACATAATAAAATAACACATATAATAACACATAATTCACGGTAGAACATATGTTATGATTTTTTTAATTTGAATTATTAGTATTAGACTATTAGGTTATTAAATTATTTGCCTCGTCAAAAAACATTCGGGTCTGTACCGGTTCTTTACTCGTAACATAATTTTGGCCATTTATAAGAACCGGTAACCGGGCCCTTTGATTTAAATCGATTTAGGTTTGGCACCGGTTCCAATTCGGTTCGATTCAACCAGACCAAATGCTCACCCCTAAAAATAACAACAAAAAGAAAACGAATAAGAAAGAGTATAAAGACTGGGAATTCATGTTAGCAAAACCTAGTGGAACAAAATCGTTGCTAGGTACTAAAGTGGTTATAGTCAAAAGTATATGAGGTGTATTAGAAAGAGTAGATCGTATAAGTCGACACCGAAGAGAAGGTAGCGTTGAGATGGACACAATGAAAGTGTTCTTGGGGATATGTATCGAATATTATTTATATTTTAAAATTCTGTCGGATTTAAATAAAAGAATTAAAGAAGAAACTATAGCTAGTATATGTTTGAGATCAAAAGGGTAAAATAATTCTTTGAAATTTTTAAGTGGCTTGTATTCTTTAAAAGTAATGTGAAAAGTGACGCATATAGTAAACATCTAATTAATTTACACGATCTCTATTAAAGGCTTTGTAAACAAGAGGCCATTAGCTTGTCATTACAAAGTTATTACATGTTAAGGTAGTGATACTTTAAACACCTCTCACATTAAAGTACAATAATTTAAAGCTACGTAATAAGTGAATTTATTTCTGTATGTAATTAATAATATGATTTATATACATAGCGACCAAAGATTAGTTTACTAAAAAGATAGAATATTTATTAATTTTTGTAGATATGCACATGTGCAAATCTTGCACTTGTGCATATGTCGAGATGTACTGGAAAAAAATCTAACAAACGCGACTTTTTTTTCCAAAAAATTATAGCAAGATCGGGCTCAAATTAAAGAGCATAATTTTGTCGTTAATATGGTATATTTTTCGTAATTAATATCTTTTCATTTGATGGATATATTAGTTTTATAAAAGTAGAGAAATGTAAAAATTTTCATACTATCATTTTCCTATTTAAATTAAATAAAAAAGACAGAAAATTAAATTATTGGCTAGAAATAGTTTTGCAGTTCTTGTACGAAAATCAGTTCTCGTTTAAACCGTTCACTATAATATATATTATTATAATTTTTTATCGTATTCTTTAAAGTTTTATTCAATTTAGAGTTGTTATCATTTTTCTTAATTTTATATTCGGCTAGGTACCTATTGATCAAATGCATGACATATTGGAGAGTAAATTAAAACCATATGTATACTGTTGAATAGTTAGAAACTAAAGATAACATTACTCTTAAGTTTATAATATTATATTATATTAAGCTCAAGAAGGAAAAGTATAACTAGAAAGAATGCCGTCTTTGGATATGTTTGTGGTTATCACGTTAAGGATATTATATCCACGACATTCTTGAGATAAAAAAAAACAAAAAAAAAACAATCACATATGATATCTTATTTTCCATATTATATATATACATATATATTTATATTTTTTAAATAGTAGGCTTTGTTTACGGTAAGGAAAATTACAAACGTAACACATATAAAAAATGACGGAAAAATAAACGAAAACGATTTAATATAAACAATTAACACCTCCATATCTTTGATCCACTTGATGTTGCTATTTTGATAATTTTGTGAAATTTGATTAGATTATTTAATAAAAAAAGTTTAACTGAGAATGGTTTCTTTTATAAAAATTGTCCGTAATTATTAATAATTCATTAGTATGAGTATTTTGTTTATTTAGAATTGTATTCAGATAAACAGTCATTAATAAGTGAAACTTAATTTTCTTAAAATATTTTATATTATTATATTATTAATGAGTCATTACAATTATTAAACATAATTTTATTTTAATTAAAAGGTAAGATTGGTATAGCTGTTGTTTGAAGTTTGAACCATCCCCTTATTAGATAAATAAGTAAATAATTAAAAAGATATAATTTGATATGGAATTAGAAAGAAAACAGAAAAGACAGCTCATCAAATCCAAAAAGAAAAGCAACAAATACTTGGCCATGAATGGAATCCACAAAAGGAAGCTTTCAAGAAAACATCGATCAACTATGAAAATGGATGCAAGAAGAGATAAATGCATGATTGATTGAGTGATCCGAAAGTTTGTTTCCGCGTGATTTCCCTTCTAATTTAAATAAATCATATAAATATAATTGAAATTATCTTCAATTTTGTTTTAAGGTGCATGTTATAGTTCTACTGTATTTATTAATCTTAAATTAAATATGTATTAGAATTTCAAATAGTTTAATTTTATTAACACTTTAACGTGTCTGGCAAAATGTAAAATGTCATATATATAACATCAAATTAATATGTTTAACAAAACTAATGAACGTTAATTGTTGAATTGCTTATCATATATAGTGTATTTTATTTTCACCTCTAGTAAAGACGGTACTACAGAAGAGAAACCGAAGAAATCTTTGTACATAAGTTGCACTATCGTGGCAAACAATATCAACTTCATCATCTTCATTAAATTACGAAATGAATTGACACAGATATAATTGCCAGCCAGGCAAATGCAACCACATTCGATAAATTCAAGGTTATTTACGTGTTTATATGACATTGTGAATTCAAACCGGCTAAATTTGTCAGTTAGATATTAAATTTGAATATGTAATATTTAAGATATAACTTAATTCTATATTTTATAATAATAAATAACTATGCACACACATAAATTATATCGATTGTTGAAAACAATATCCATAATGCCGCATATTTCAAGTTCAAGTTGTCCTCCACAATGATGAGCCAAGTTGACCATTCAATGAATGAGTTGGAGTTGTACATTGTGCTGAGATGCATGTACCAAGAATCTCTCAACCATTGGCGCCCCTCGATTCACCTTCATTGAAACATTCTCATGACAGGAAATCGTGGACTTATTCCACAATTTTGTTTAAAAACATTGTATTGAGCCAAAATTTAAATTTATTTAATTGTTGATATGATATAGATGTTGTTCCCTAAACACATGGTGGGCACAATTAATTCTTTTTTTCATATTGGCTTAGAGGTTTTCTTTTAATTTACAACTAAATGAATTTATTTGGTACTAAATTTAAAATTATTCAGTATTCATCATATAGAAAAAAATACTTTAACTTTAAAACACATCATGTATTAATATTTTACCCTAATACTTTTTTCTTCACAAATATTCTTATTAGAACCATATCTATATTTGTAATGATTTAGCATGAAGGTTAAAGTAGAGCATCTAAATTATTGATAGCCAATTTCATGTAGAGCATCTAAATTATTCTAACTATTGAATCGTGTTTAATCATTTTGTTTAATTAAATAACTCCTTAATTACACAATGGATGTGTTTGATACAAGTAGTTGAACCTAAATTTTTTATTTACAGAGTAGATTGTAGATAAAACTGAAAGTTGTAGAATCAAATAATTAAACAAATTGTATTTTGACATTATACGTACAAAATGATGTATGTGAATCCTAAAATCATAATCTTTTTACACTATTGAAACAATATAGTTAATCTTTTACTCATTGTATACTTTTAACCATAACTTTTATAAGCTAATTCTTGATTCAAATTTGTGAATGAATATGGCAACAATACAAGCACTAGCGGTCCTAAGACCCGTATAGTAATAATTGTTACATCGTCATAAATAATTTATAATTAAACCCTTACAGTAGTAATTTTCTATATTCATCATCACTCTACCCCACTAAGTTAAAAAATCAATAAAAACAAATGATGAAATGATAACAATATAGAGGATGTTAGGATAACATACGAATGACTAGAGCGGCTAAGTAGTTCACGGGCATCACTTTGCTTCGTCATGGATGATTACGAGCTTATGATCTCTCCAATCGATCTCCTGTAATATGTAGTAATGATACCTCATGCTACCACTTTGTTTTTTGTTTAGATGCAATCTCTACACTAGTTGTGTCAATAATCACCTGAAATACAAAATATGGGTTAATTTGGGCTTTATTAAAAATAATTGGGTGAAATGGACATTAATAAAAAACAAGCACGGGGTCATTTTGGGTGGGAATAGGTATGTTGAAATCTAAACAACGGGTCGTACGGGTGAAGGAACTTAGAGCGGCTGCCCTCAAATCGGCAAATCGCCACCCACCAAACCCCTATATTTTGTGGACGAAATTGCAAACACCGGCATCGATGAAATTCCAGTGGAGAAGACCTCTCCATCTACTGTCGACGGCGACATCCCCATCTTCTGTCGACGGCGGCGACGACGACATCCGTTGACACATATTCAATCTATCAATGGCGACCTCCCCAAAAACGGCGACGAAGACCTCCATTGCCCTATCTTCTATATCTCGACGGCAACATCCCCAAAATCGGCGGCGACGATGAAATCTTATTCCTCTATCGCCCCATCTTACATCGACGATGACTTGGATAGTGGATTTGGCTTTTGAGGTTAGTCAAGAAACTGATTTTTGAACTCGCTGAAACGATTGTTTTCAAGTGATGAAACTAACTGCGAACTCATTGAATCGATTGAATGGAAGTGATGAAACTGATGTCTCATTTTGTTGGTTTTGAGTCATGGGCTGCACATTAATTTAATTGGGAAATGTATATATAATATCAGATTATCAAATACTATGTAAAACATGTGTTATGAAGTAACAAACAATCAAACTAATTCAGATTGAACTTGTTCTTTCCGTTAATTCGATCTAAATGGAGGTTGTAATTGGGAAGATGATCTAAAAGTGCTTGAATAGTTTTATTAGTGTGTGTATTTTGTTGGTTTTTATGGAATTTAAAAGAATTTGGATGCAGAGATCTAGAGAGAATGAGTTTAGGGTTTTTCAAATGATCCATTTTGATCCGAACCTGTTTTGACCCGAACCTGTTCTGACCCATCATCCAATCCGATCCAACCCGTCCGTTTTGACACTACTCTACACTAACTAACCAATATATTTAGACCCTTGAGTGATAAATGATTGTAAAGGGAGCTCGACACAGGCTAGGAAAGTGGGAAAAATGGCTTTGAGCGGATGATGATCTCAGAAGCACTACTTTGTTCATCCCAAAAAAATAAAAAATAAAATTTAGTTAATATCATATTTTTGTAAAGTATCTTTCTAAATTATAAAAATAAAACAAGATAAATGATAAAAAAACAAGACAAGAGGGAAGAGAAGATGCTACAAAGTAAAAGACAAACATTTTTATTTTAAAGGTAAAGACAATGAATTTTAAAGATTTAGTAAACTAAATATTATATACATAAAATAAGTGTTTTATCTAGTCATCTAAGAAAAAGAAAAAGAAAATTGGTGTTATAAATAAGAAAACCATATTCTTATATGTGGTTTCCTGAAGACCCAATTATTGGAAACGAAATCACCGTTGCATTCCTCCTCACAATAGTCCTCTTTACAACTGTCTTCTTCTTTCTTCCTCCCTCTCTCACACACACATACAACACCATGAACACGCACCTACTCCTTCTTATATTCAAATACATACATACATAATAATAATCCTTCTTCCACCGAGAATCTCGCCATAATTTTTTCTACATTATTTTAATTTCCTTTCTTAAGCACCCAATTCTTCATTTGTACTCAATTTGCGTATACTGTGGTTCGTGAATTGTGATACACTCCAAATTTCCCTCCCACCACCACCGGCAACGGCAATGGCCGGCGTTGATTGCACCGCCGTCCTTGCTTCTATCCAGTCTCTCCTCCGCCTCGTCAGGGACGTTGCTCGTACCTCCGCCGGCGGATTCTCTGGAGACTTCAAGAAAGACTGCACTGACCTCTCTAGAAGGGTGGCTTTGTTGTCGCATTTGCTGGAGGAAATTAGGGATTTCAAGGGCGATCTGAAGCTGTTGGATTCATCGCCTTCTTCGTCTAATTCATCATCTTGCTTATCCGACCTAACGGTTGCTCTTCAAGCTACGAAAAAACTCCTCATAATTGCAGCCAATTTCGATCATAAGGTCTCCCCGGTGAGTGTATGAATCTTCATTTCTATATCAATCCGTGAGTCGATTGTTTAGTTAACTTACAACAAAAGCCCCAATTCAATTTTGAAAATTTGATCGTCCTTAACTGAATTACGCTGTTATCTGATCGATTAGGTCATGGTTACTTGCGTCTTACTAGATCAATAGCCTATATAACTTATTATTCTATTGAAATCTGTTCGCATTGCTTCAAACATTTGTTTATTCTTGTAACATTGGAACGAATTTTCCTCAAAGTTGGTGTATAATGATCAATCTGTTCTGCGTTGGTACATATCAGATTTTTTTTTTTTGTGCATTTGGTCACATACAATCCTTAAATCCTAAATTTATATTTTGTTTATCTTGACTGAAGGATGGAGCAGCCAAGAAAATCACATTTCAATTCAAATGTGTTACATGTCTATTGGAAAAGGCATTAGGAAATTTAACATATGATCAATTTGACATATCAGAAGAAGTTCAAGAACAAGTAAGAACATGCTTAATCCTGTTCTTATCTTGTGAATTTTTATTTTATCTCAATTTGTTATAAATAGTTCTTTTTCTTAGGTTGATTTAGTGAGAGGTCAGCTGCGAAGAGCAAGAGAAAGATATGGTAAACCCCTGAATTCAGCCTCAGATAAAGAGCTTCATCATGTAGAAACCACAATTAATATCAAGCATGAAGAAGTAGTAACAAAGGTGGAAACTGCATCGAAAGAAAATCTTTCAAAGGGGAATAATCAAAGTGAAATGGTTTATCGGTTGGAAACTTCAAATAATTCAACCGAGACATCATCTTTATTAGAAGAAAACAAGAAGTTGGATGCTCCTGCAATTCCGGTTGATTTCCTTTGCCCAATATCTCTTGAACTGATGAGGGATCCTGTTATTGTCTCCACAGGACAGGTAGATTAATAGATTTGATACAAAAAGTAATGTTTTGCAATATTTTATAGTTTTTTCTTATCGATCTTATGATATCTTGCAGACTTATGAGAGATCATACATACAAAGATGGATTGATTGTGGAAACACAACATGCCCAAAGACTCAACAGAAACTCCAAAACATCACTCTAACTCCCAACTATGTTTTAAGAAGCTTGATCACACAGTGGTGTATTAGTCACAACGTCGAGCAACCAACTGCACTAGCAAACAGGAGATTGAAAAGAAGTGATGGGTCGTTTCGTGATGTAAGTGATGATATAGAGGCCATTGAAATACTTGTGAGAAAGCTTTCAAGCTCGTCAATCGAGGAACGAAGGGCAGCATTGGCCGAAATCCGATCCTTATCAAAAAGAAGCACCGACAACCGAATTCTCCTTGCTGAAGCTGGTGCAATCCCAATTCTCGTGAGTTTATTAACATCTGAAGATAATATCACACAAGAAAATGCAGTAACTTCGATTTTGAACCTATCTATATACGAAAACAATAAGGGACTTATAATGCTAGCCAATGTGGTGCCTTCTATAGTACAACTCCTTAGAGTTGGAACCATGGAAACTAGAGAGAATGCAGCTGCAACCCTTTTTAGCTTGTCACTTGCAAACGAGAATAAAATCATTATTGGTGCATCAGGAGCAATTCCTGCTCTGGTTAGTCTTCTTGAAAATGGAAGCAGTAGAGGCAAGAAAGATGCTGCGACGGCTTTGTTTAATCTGTGTATCTATCCAGGAAACAAAGGGAGGGCTGTGAGGGCAGGAATCATTCCTGTTCTTCTTAAGATGTTGAGTGATTCAAGTAGTTGTATGGTTGATGAATCTTTGACTATACTTTCGGTTCTTGCTAGCCACCAAGAAGCTAAAGCAGCAATAGTAAGAGCAAGCACAATCCCTCTTTTGATTGATCTTACAAGAACAGGGATTCCCAGAAACAAAGAAAACGCTACATCAATCTTGCTTTCTTTGTGCAAAAGAGATAGTGATAATCTTGCTTGTATAAGTAGGCTGGGTGCGGTAATCCCTTTGATGGAATTGGCTAACAACGGGTCAGAGAGGGCTAAACGAAAGGCGAATTCTTTGTTGGAGCATCTTCAAAGGTCTCAACAAGTTCAAAACTTGTAAGTAAGCATCAAATAACATGCTAATTTTGTTCATTCATCTGATAATTGATCTTACATAATCACTCACGGTTTTTTTTCTGAGGCTTAAAGCACGAGAAAACAAGACACTTCTCGGGCTTTATTTGTATTTTCTTGTGTTTGCAAAACGATTCATTTGATACTGTTAATTGTTTGTTTGACATCATAATGTGGATTGAGAATAACTTGTGTGACTTGAATTTGTGACGGATTTTATAAAATTGATTTGCAATTGTGTATTATCGTTATGGTGTGAATTCATTGACTGGCTTAAATAAATTCTAGTAATCTTTATATTATTAGATAGTTAGAATTAATTCTAGTAATAATATTTATATTTAATATTAAATTATGATTCTGAAATGCTAACCTTTCTAACATACGACATTTTGAAGCATTCCTATTTATTTCTAATAACTAATAATTTACAGGCGGAACATGTCCTTTTCTTTCTTCCTTTTTCATTTTATTTATTTCTTTATTATTCATAAACTTTTTTCTTAATTTCTAAAATAACTTTTGAAAAACAATAAAATAAGAAAAAATCTCTACTTATAAAATAAGATGATGAAAACATATAAATGACTTTGAAAATCGTGTTGATTTGAATGAAAAAATTATGTAGGTATGGGATGATGGACTCGTTTATGTGTTTCATATTTGTGCATGTGCTATATGCACAAGATGTTTATGGTCATACATGAATTAAGGTGTATATCTGCATATGCATATATGCACTAGATGCATACATGCATGATGCATATATGCACGAGATGCATCATGCATGATGCATATATGCACCCAGACGTACATGTGTTGTAACAAAACCCATTACTATGGTGCACATATGCACGTGTGCTTGAGAAAAAAGCGAGTGTTATATGCACATGTGCATACATATGATGTTATGCTAGAAAAAACCCTGACAAAAAGGAAATTTTATTCTTGAAAAAATATAGCAATATAGATGTCATATTAAAGAGCATATATTTCTCGTTAATTTGGTATCAATTTCGTATTTTATTACATTTGCGTATGGTAGATATTTTAGTTTTAAGAATGTGGGTAAGTGGTCTCCCCTTTATATAAACAATATGACTAAAATGCCCCTCCAGATTATTTAAAAATTGAAAATAACGACTGTGTTTTTAATTAATTACATGTTTGTCACTCTTAATCTTAGTCATTAATTATTATAGATCAAAGGTCATAGATTATACTCACATAAACAACGGTTCTCGAATGAAGCCTCCCATATATATATATATATAGGGGAGGGTTCCATCGAGAACAAAAAAAAAGCGAGAACTGCGAGAACTGATCCCCATTTTTTTAAAACGAAAATATCTACAAACGCCAACATATTAAATTATGAAAATTATACCAAATTAACGACAAAAATATGCTCTTTAATATGACATCCATATTGCTATATTTTTTTCAACAAAACATTCGTTACATATATGTAACATACCTTATAGTACTGATTACAAATATGTTAAGTACTGCTTACATATATGTAACATACCTTATAGTGATAGAAAAAAACCCGGCAAAAACAAATTTTTTTTGTTGAAAAAAATATAGCAATATGAATGTCATGTTAAAGAGCATATTTGGTATAATTTTCATAATTTAATATATTGTCGTTTGGTAGATATTTTACGGTTTAGATCAGTTCTCGCATTTTTTTTTTGTTCTCGTTTGAACCACCTAACCTTCACCTTCATCTCCCATCCACGGGCGACGTCTCCCATCCACCAGCGACGCTAATCGGAAGTATCTTCCCACCGTCTCCATCCCATTTCCGACAACACCAATCGACACTATCTTCCTACCGTCTCCATCCCGTTTCTGTCTCTAATCGAACCACCGCCGTTGTCCACTTCGACCGGCTTGTCGTCGTAGCTACTCCGACGAACTCCTCCTGCTGAAATATTGGAAGGAACAAACATGAAGCACATATATTGAATAAGATCTCCTCCTCTGGAAAATATAAATAGGCCTAAGCAAAAAAAAAGGCCAATATACCCATACCTAAGCCCCAAAAACCCAGATCTAAGCTCTAACAGGAAGCTAGTAACCGATGAGAAAATGATAGCTTGTAGATCATCCAAATGAAGTTTTCGGGGTTGAAGATGGTGATGCTAAAGAGTTGCAGTTAGATTTCAAAATATATTGTCTTTTATCTACTATAAATCTCAAAAGAAGTTTCATATTTAATGTAATATTTAAAAACTAGTAGGATTTAGTTGTTTGATGATGAAGACTACCAGGTAAATATGTGCAAAATTTGCACTAGTGCAAATTCCAAGTTGTACAGAAAAAAAAACCCAATGAAATTTGCACTAGTGCAAAATTTGCACAAATGCATATCTACATCTGTGCTGAAAAAATCAGGTAAATATGTGCAAAATTTGCACTAGTGCAAATTCCAAGCTGTACAGAAAAAAAACCCAGTAAAATTTGCACTTGTGCAAAATTTGCATTAGTGCAAATTTCGAGCTGTACAGAAAAAAAAAAACCCAGCAAACACAAAAAAAAACTTTTGAAAAAATATATCAAAACCGGTCTCAAATTAAAGAGCATAATTTTCTCGTAAATTTGGTATAATTTTCGTAATTTAACACTTCTCCGTTTGATGTATATATTAGTTTAAAAAATGCGGGGGTAATGTAAAAATGTACAAACTACCCTTAATTAATTAAGGATAAGTTTGATTTGTTTAAGGTTATCCATTAACAACTCTTTAATCTCAACCCTCCATCTCTTTGATCAATGGCTGTAATTGGTTCTCGCAGTTCTCGTACGAAAAACAGTTCTCATTTGAACCGTCCCCTATATATATATATATATATATATATATATATATACTAGCAGCGTACCCGCGCAATGATGCGGCGGCAATAGTTTCTGTTTTGCAACATGTTGTTTTAAAAAATGTAATGATATGTTATTCACGCGATTCAATATCATGAAAAAGTTTTCGGCAACATTTTCGTTTTTTCAATTTTTCTTATATTTCTATCAACTATTTTATTAATTATAAAAATAAATTCTAAAAAAACATTAAAATAAGAAAAAGATTTATATTTATGAAATAAGAAGAGAGAAGTTAATAAGATTTTGCAAATTATGTTGATGTGGGCCGATGTAAGCTTCCCTCGCCGCCGGTCTGCTTCTACTCATTCAATGGTGTCCGGTTGTCTACTTCTACTCGCCGCCGGTATGCACTGGTCTGATTCTCATCCTTCACCGTTGCTTCTCGCCGTCGACGCCATCGATAAGTATAAAGTGCCGCCGGGTTTACTTCGTCGATGCACATTGTTATTTGGTTTTTGATGCACAACCGTTCTCCGGCAATAGGTTTTTTCACCAGTTCTGAATGGTCTCCGGTAATCGGTTTTCTTCTCCGGCAATCCGGTCATTTATACCTTCTCCATTCCCAGATCTGAAGTTGCCAACCACCACTGCCTCATGAAAACCCACATCTGATGATCCTGCGACGGTTGTTTTGTGCATCGCGCACCGACCACCGCCGCTGCTGTATCACCACCGCCGCCGCCGTTCATCCTTGTTTGTGCATCAGTGGTGTGTACTAGGACTGCTTGTTTTTCTGGTTATTAAATCTTGGGACACAACCTCGTTTTAAATTTATAAAAAACGATGTTACTAAGCAGATACTACACACGACTCAGGCAAGTATAACCTGGTCAATAGTAGTATAGACTCGGTAAGACCGGATGTCGTTCCACCAGGACAGGAAGCTACCAATACTTAAGTCTCATTGTTGTTTGATCAGCAGGATTAATCAGCAAGTGACAGAATGAACTAAATTAAACAGGAAATACAACAACTAAAACAGATTAACACTGAAGGCAAACAGACAGGATAACAGATTCACTCAGGCTTTCGAATCATCGAGACTAGTCATGGCAATGACACAATACAAAACATAATATGGGGACTTGAATAGTTTAAGTGCATAGCAAGCTGTTCTAATACTTGACAAAACCATATTATCATGCACAAATCTTCACTCGAGTTATCAAGACTCAGACTTAGCAATTAAACATAATCAGGCAAGCAACGGCATATAAGGATTTAACTACAGATCCACCAGATCACGTCCAAATCACACTACAAAGACAAACATCTTTTCAAATGACATATCCAGTAGTCCTCAGAACCCAAAAAGGTGTTAAAGTGGTTAAATTAGTTAAAACAAGCAAAAACAGCACACTGGTGGTGAAAATGGCTCCTACGACCGTAGTAAATAATTACTACGGCCGTAGTAGTCTGGATAGTCCTACGGTTGTAGGGATTTCTTCCTACGGCCGTAGGGACCCATCCGACAGAACATTCAAATCTAACATAAAGGCATTCAACAACAAATTACAATCTAGACTTTAATCTCAGATCATAAACACATGTAAACTGGTACAATGGGGTCATAAACTCATCTAAACTCAAACCTCACAATTAAGGGATTCTTAATGTTTAGTCACATGATTTCTAAAGATATGAACATGTTAAACCTACCATTTCTAGTATAGCCAACACTTCTTAAAACATGAATCATGTGATATGCACATTGAACACTAAGACAAGCATAACAAAGGCATACATGTGAGTTCATTTCACCATCTAAACATACCAACAAACATCTTTGTGAATCCTTTAATCATTAGTAGCATGTTTAACCCATAAATACACCAAATAACAAGATTTTCATCTATAATCATAAGGCATGCATAAAACCAACATATGATTAACATAACCAATAATGGATGAACCTGAAATGATTCAAATCATATTCCAAAAATGACATCTAATGACAACCATGCAAGATGTATCATTTCTAATAACAAACTCAACATGGAATTAATAAAATCAACCATCATTCTTGAATATTCATATGTTAAAACATGAATGAGTTATCATATACACATTGTCACACATGAACATGGTTAGATTAAACATACTAAGTTGATAAAACACATTTGTATTCAAGATTTAACATGCATATATGAATCAAGTCATCATAAAAGTCAAATATATTGCCATAACTTAGCCAAGAATCATCTTGGCCCAAGTGAAATGAGTTTAGTTATCCATATACAATAATAGTAACATTACATCTGGAACACATGGGTACATGATTGATATAATAAATGGAAAGAGTATACCCAAGCTAGCAATGATATAACTAATGAATCCAAGCTCCAAATGTTGTTCCAAGCCTTCAAGATCCAAGCTCTCCTCCTTAGAATCACCAAGAGAAGTCCCCTGGAGTGTTAGGATATTTAGAGAGGGTTTATGGAAGTGTTTTTCCGGAGTGGAGGTGAAAATGGTAACCCCTTGCAAAATGGCAGAATTCTGAATTTAATCTGCTGTAAGTGAGCTTCCTACGGCCGTAGGAATAAGCTACTACGGCCGTAGAAAATCATGACTGAATTTTCTACACACGCCACGTTAAACCATTTGTCCGGGACACGCAAGATCTGGCAGGCAATGATGGATTCTAGAAGAGGGCTTCCTACGGCCGTAGGATATAATCCCTACGGCCGTAGAGAGCATTTTTCACTATTCTTCTATTTTCTTCAATTCTTTCCTTGTTTTGCCCATTTATCTTGCTTAAAGCTCCTTGTAACCTGCATGGTGAATGTTAAACATATTAGATCCATTTTAGAAGTATTCACCTTGTATTTGGGCTAAGTACGGGGTATTCTAACATGTAAAACATGTATAAAAACGCATATATCAAAGTCCCCACACTTAAGCTTTGCTTGTCCTCAAGCAAACTCTAATGCAATAGCTAAAACCAAAGAATTTCTAAAGGCAGCACATTAGTGCAAACATGTATCATTCCGACATAGAAGAGATCTAAAAGCATGACAAACATTTTAAACGTAGAGTTAAGGGTTGCTTTCATGTATTGAGATAAAGAAAGGCAGATTCAACACGCATACAATGAGTTGTGACAAGTATCTGACTTTATACCTCACCGGAGATCACTCTAGCACTCAATGTGTATTTGGGTTAAGTATATAAGTGCTCGTGTGCTAGATTGAAGCAAAGACTCGTATAAGCTTGATCACGTATCACATCTCCACCAATCAACATAATCATATGCAATTATCAAGAAGACTTTGTCGGGTTGTAACGTGGCTAGGGCTAAGGGTAGGAATGGGAAAATATAAAAGTGGCTAAAATAGAATCCAGAAATCAAGTTCAAAATCGTCAAAGCTGCTATTATTGAAGGAATACAGAATATCACACTATTTTTGGCGAGAGTACAGTTCATCAAGTAGAAATGGAATCAGAATTCTCTGAATGATGGCTAACAACCAGGTAATACCGACAAAGAATTACTACTCAATGTATGACAGGCTCAAAAATAGCCAAGGAAAGCATGTCAAGTAACTGAATTTCTCAATTTTCTGTTTTTCTAATTTTTTTGGATTTTCTCAGAAAACTCAGCTGTATACAGCATGAAACGGAACAAACCAAGGGATATATGTATTTTTCATATCCCACTAATCGATGTATGAACAACTGACGAACAAAATACAACGGAACTAAGCAGCGAGAAAACGGGTCAACTGACTCTGGAAACATAAAAATAAAATAGACTAAAACAAGATAAACATGGGTAATGAAATGAAAAGCTTAGGCTCAAAGTGGATAACTAGGGGTAAATATATAGAAATTGGCTAAAAATAAAAGTATATAGGCTGAAATGGGGTTTCCTAGTGCTTCTATCACTTAACTGCAACAGTTTAGTTCATGATCTCGACATGCATACTAGTAAGCAAGTTCTACAATCAAAGCAACAATCAGCATAAAAGTGGGCAATTCCATGAGCTAATCATGTAAGAAATGAAGTGTAGTGGCTCAAATGCTCAGGAATGCATATCAGGTGTGGCTTGTGCAATTGAAGTCAAACACTTGTTAAAACTCAAGAATTCGTGCAAAATCGTTTTCATAAAAGCTGAAATGTTACTTGTTTAAAGTTTATCATGCGAGAAGATCTAAACATGTCCAAAATGATATAATTTTGCGAAAAATTTACGCCTAAATCAATTCTACGGTTTAAAGCATAGTTAGCATGCAAGAGTTTTCAACAGGACACAGAAAAGCAGGCATGTTATATAAATCCCTCCCCACACTTAAAAGTGTACATTGTCCCCAATGTACTAATAATAAACAATAAAGTGCGAGAAAAGAGCTTTAAGAACTCCCTGAACAGCAATTGTGCGTCTGCATTTATTAAACTCCGAAGGCGTTGGCTTCCTCCCCACACTTAAGCTGAGCTGCCAAGATATCACGAATATTCTTGCAAAACAACAACTCAACCAAAAGTGAAACAAAGAGAGGGACAAAAGCATCACAAGCTATGGCAAGCAAAAAGGAAACGAACTACAATAAATACATAGCCGAAATAATGTACAAGTGCTTTGATGTCATATAGATATGCAAAAGTAAGTACAGAACATCAAACACATCAAAAAGTGGCATGTACTACAAACAACCAAAAGCGTACAGCCAAACTAATCTAGAAATACATACAAAGAAAACTACTACACACACTATCCCCACAAAAATAACTATCGCGGAGGCGGCTGCGAAGGCCCGGCTCCATCAGTGAAGTCCCGGAGCCTCTGCGGATAAGCTGGCGGCTGTGGCAACTGCTGTGAAGATGTCATAGTGTCTGCCGCAATGAGCTGCACCATGCTGATCATATACTGTCGATGAGCCTCGGCATGTGCATACTCAACTCTCTGGATCTCCCTGGATTCCCGCTGCATCTCAACCAGCTCAGAAACTGACCTCTCCAACCTCCCAATCCGAGCCCTATAATCTCTCGTGTAAACCTGGGCTGGCTGCCGGAGAGGTGGTGTCGACCCAAAGAGATCCTCAATAGTAAACTCATGGTGTCCGCTCTCTGGGGCACCTCCAGCAGCTACTCCCTCTGCTCCTACTCCTGCTGGCTCTCCACCATCTGCTGCCTCCTCCTCGACCACTCTAGGAGGCTCCCAAATTGACCCATCAGGGTTGATCAATCTCATACGGTTCTGGATCCTAGCAGCGACTTTCATACGCTGCAGGACCCCTAAATCTATCGGAGCGGCTCGAGCAGAGCGAACGAGATCATCAGTAATCTCGGCAGTCAGGAGGCCCATAGCCTCGGCTAAGATAGTAACGTACCCACCCCCCTAGATAGCCTGCGATACACGGGTGGTACGTACCTGGAATAGAAAACGGGCCAGGCACAGAGCGAGCTGGCAGGGCCTCTGGTGAACCATCGTATATAGATAAAACAAGTCAGTGAAAGTAACAGAACCAGAGGACGCGCTGCGAGCGGTCATACTGTGGACGATCGCCCGATGCAGAATGCGGTGCAGAGGATCCCGGAGCTTCGTGCTCTTCGGCACGATGGCGGTGTTGTAGGCGCCAGTGCCAACCTCGTCCCAAAAGGAAATCCCGCTCACACCCTCGGGCCAATCAGTGATGCCCTCGGTAAACGCAGGAGTGTCCAACTCCTCGTGCGTAAACAAACCCATATAAACGGCAAACTGCCGCAATGAAAGCCGCCTCTCCGCCCCTAGTAGGCGGAATGTCAGGGCGTCCTCCCGCTCATAATCCAGCAGCGGGGTAACCAAGTGAATGGTGGAGAAAAACTCCAATGCAAGCTCATGGTATACCGCCCCCTGAAGACTGAAAAGCCTCTGCCAATGAGGGCCACATGTGGTCTGAGCACGGCCCCTGATATGAAGAGTGGCCAAATCATCCCAAACCAGATACCTGATGGGCTCATATCCGTGACTATCAGCGCGCCCCATCAGGACATCTCTGTCAGTACGATCCTCCTCACGGTCGAAGCGGAGAAAAGGAGGAAGCGCGGCATCAGCTGGCCGCTCGACCGGAACTCTGTCAGGGTCGACTAACCGTGGGAACTGGCGAGGGTCTATCCGCGGCTCTGGTGAAGCCTGTCTGCGGACACGTCGCGGAGGCATAGCTGAAATGAACAGAAATCAAAGTAAGACGTGCGCACGATGGCTAGACATCCTATCGATCGATACATGTTTGCTTTGGTATGCTGTGGAACCCCGAGTATTGAAATTGTCCAAAGGATGAACAATTTTGGAAAATGGTTGAAAATGGGGTCCTATGGCCGTACCATGATATTACTACGGCCGTAGCAAGCAAACTAAACAAAACCCTAAAAGATACATGGTACGGCCGTAGACAAACTGTCCTACGGCCGTAGCAAGCAGTTTAAAGCAAAAACCTAATTAGAAGTACTACGGCCGTAGGGTTTAACTACTACGGCCGTAGGAACGTTACGAACATCAGAAAACGGGCGGCTAGGGTTTTGTTCTCTCGATCGACATATGGGCAACTATAATGGAATCAATGTACTACATATTGAACGCAAGAGTGAGAGGAGCATTTTAATACCTTGTTTTCGAAAAATGGCCGGGAAATGAGTGAGATATAGACGGAGATCCTCGGTGGTCGTCGGGTGCGTTTTTGAAAGAGAGAGCGTAGGAGAGAGAGAGAAAGTGCGAATGAAATCTGGAATGGGGATTGTTATAGGAAAGTTCCTACGGCCGTAGGAGGTATGCACTACGACCGCAGAGGGCTCAGAATGGTCCTACGACCGTAGGAATGTTTCAGTACGGCCGTAGGGATGAATTTTGACAAAAACCCATTTTGCATCAGATTTTCAGTTTAAACAACTTTTTGGTAAACGCTACTCTCTATAGGCCTCTGGAGAATGTAAGGGGAACGTGCTAGTAGAACAGAAATGAAAGCACACAACTAGATTAGCGAAATTATTAACGGAAATGGAAAAGGAAACCCGGAAAGTGGGCATCCGACAAAAAGACAATATGTACAAGTAACACACTATTAGTACGGTGTGTAAGCGAACACTTTAACGCGTTGAAATGCGGAGTGTTTTCCTGTCTCTCCAGACTGAATGAGAATTGAAATGAGAAAACATGAGGAGCTATTCGGCACGAACATAGGCATGACCTAGGTTTTATAATGGGGCTTAGGCTCGAGTTTGCTTAGTCGGAGACTCACCAACTCATCAATCATTGCACCAGCATTACTATTAGGACGTAAGACCCCCTCGGCTTTTAGCTTAACGGGGTCTTCTCGAAGAGCACTGGCACACTCTGACTGAGATATCGTCGGCAAATTCCTACAAGCGCCCTCATGCAATAGAGCACCGCATTTCCAACATTTCCCTACATATTTGGCACGCCTTTTTGCCGCATAGATGGAAGTGCCTCGATGAAATTTGGCAAAGTTTTGGTCTCTCCTCACGTGTTTCTCATGTCTCATGACAATATCGCGCAGAATATCAGAGGGCAATGATGAACGCAGAAAAAGGCAAGAAAGGAGGGAAAGAGAAGCGGAGGAAAGCATATCCAGTTCTTTAAGGTCTGCCAGTAAAAGACCCAACTCACCCCGCTAAGGTGCGGCGGGGTGAGGCCTTGGAACTGCTCTCGGATTAGGATCCGTGTTGCTCGGGAGACCACCCTGTGGTCTTTCAGATAAGAGTTTGGAAATCTGGCCTACTTGATTTTCAAGATTTTGGAGCGAGGCCTGGTGATTTCTTAAAGTGGCTTCCACCTGATTGAGTCTAACATCGGTTTGGTCGAATCGTTGCTCAGATCGTGTTAGATATTGCTTCACAAGATCCTCCAGATAGGAAGGTCCTGAAGATGATGATGAAGATTGATTTGGAGGCGGTGGTTGAGTGTTATACTGACGTGGTTGCTCATATGGTTGCGGTTGTCGATTAAACTGTTGAGGCTGACGATCGAACTGCTGAGGCTGACGTGGTCTCTGTGGGTATGGAATCCCTGGAGGGGGTTTAGTGTTTTGGTTATGATAACTGAAGTTCGGGTGATCCCTCCATGCATGATTGTAGCTAGATGCATTGGGATTATACTGAGACCTTGGTTGATTAGAGACGAAATCAACCTCCTCGTGAGCAGGAGTTTCCTCCTGGCATTGATCACTAGGATGTGGTCCTGAGCAGAAATTACAAGTAGCCTGTTTAGGAGCACACATCTGATCCATTTTCTTTGTCAACTTCTCTACCTGAGCAGAAAGATCAGATAAAGCGTCTACATTGAACACTCCACCGTTCTTTGGCGGTTTCAGTCTCGTGGAGGGGTTCCATTGGTAGCTGTTGGTTGCCATATCTTCGATAAGATCATAGCACGCTTGTGGGTTCTTGCTACCCAATGCACCTCCTGCGGCAGCATCTATCATCTGCCGAGTGACAACGGATAAGCCATTATAAAATATGAAAATTTGATTCCATAGCTCATATCCGTGTGAAGGACATCTCCTCATGAGATCCTTGTATCTCTCCCAGGCATCATAAAGACCTTCCCCGTCAGTCTGCTGAAACGATGAGATATCATTACGCAGTTTGGCCGTTTTGGCCGGCGGGTAGTATTTAGCTAAGAATTTGGCAACAAGATCATTCCATGTAGTGATGGAATTTACCTGGAGAGAATTAAGCCACAGCTTGGCTTTGTCTTTTAAGGAAAACGGGAATAAACGCAAACGAATGGCGTCATCAGTAACACCATTGATTTTAAACGTATCGCAGATTTCGAGAAAACTGCGGATGTGAGCGTTAGCATCCTCGTCGAGTAATCCATGAAATTGAACAGAATTTTGAACCATTTGAATTACATTTGGTTTGATTTCAAAATTGTTCGCTGCCACCCTAGGTTGAATGATGGTGTTCTGGATATTGTTAATATCCGGACGAACATAATCATTAAGCGTTCTAGGTGGTGGTGGTTGTTCTTCCGCCATGTTTAGTAAACGTTCTCTTTGACGTTGGCGTTGAAGGCGTCGGCGTCGTCGAAACTCACGCTCCGGTTCTTGAAAAGGCTCAATTTGTTCAGAATAGAACAAACTGACAGAGGGTGCGAGAAAGAGGTAGAAAAAACAATTGACTACCTAATCAGGCACACCTAATTTAAGTAACAAGTGACAAGATCAAATCAACAATTAAACTATTTCTTAGAATTTCCTGTCCCCGGCAGCGGCGCCAAAAACTTGGTGTGTACTAGGACTGCTTGTTTTTCTGGTTATTAAATCTTGGGACACAACCTCGTTTTAAATTTATAAAAAACGATGTTACTAAGCAGATACTACACACGACTCAGGCAAGTATAACCTGGTCAATAGTAGTATAGACTCGGTAAGACCGGATGTCGTTCCACCAGGACAGGAAGCTACCAATACTTAAGTCTCATTGTTGTTTGATCAGCAGGATTAATCAGCAAGTGACAGAATGAACTAAATTAAACAGGAAATACAACAACTAAAACAGATTAACACTGAAGGCAAACAGACAGGATAACAGATTCACTCAGGCTTTCGAATCATCGAGACTAGTCATGGCAATGACACAATACAAAACATAATATGGGGACTTGAATAGTTTAAGTGCATAGCAAGCTGTTCTAATACTTGACAAAACCATATTATCATGCACAAATCTTCACTCGAGTTATCAAGACTCAGACTTAGCAATTAAACATAATCAGGCAAGCAACGGCATATAAGGATTTAACTACAGATCCACCAGATCACGTCCAAATCACACTACAAAGACATACATCTTTTCAAATGACATATCCAGTAGTCCTCAGAACCCAAAAAGGTGTTAAAGTGGTTAAATTAGTTAAAACAAGCAAAAACAGCACACTGGTGGTGAAAATGGCTCCTACGGCCGTAGTAATTATTTACTACGGTCGTAGTAGTCTGGATAGTCCTACGGTTGTAGGGATTTCTTCCTACGGCCGTAGGGACCCATCCGACAGAACATTCAAATCTAACATAAAGGCATTCAACAACAAATTACAATCTAGACTTTAATCTCAGATCATAAACACATGTAAACTGGTACAATGGGGTCATAAACTCATCTAAACTCAAACCTCACAATTAAGGGATTCTTAATGTTTAGTCACATGATTTCTAAAGATATGAACATGTTAAACCTACCATTTCTAGTATAGCCAACACTTCTTAAAACATGAATCATGTGATATGCACATTGAACACTAAGACAAGCATAACAAAGGCATACATGTGAGTTCATTTCACCATCTAAACATACCAACAAACATCTTTGTGAATCCTTTAATCATTAGTAGCATGTTTAACCCATAAATACACCAAATAACAAGATTTTCATCTATAATCATAAGGCATGCATAAAACCAACATATGATTAACATAACCAATAATGGATGAACCTGAAATGATTCAAATCATATTCCAAAAATGACATCTAATGACAACCATGCAAGATGTATCATTTCTAATAACAAACTCAACATGGAATTAATAAAATCAACCATCATTCTTGAATATTCATATGTTAAAACATGAATGAGTTATCATATACACATTGTCACACATGAACATGGTTAGATTAAACATACTAAGTTGATAAAACACATTTGTATTCAAGATTTAACATGCATATATGAATCAAGTCATCATAAAAGTCAAATATATTGCCATAACTTAGCCAAGAATCATCTTGGCCCAAGTGAAATGAGTTTAGTTATCCATATACAATAATAGTAACATTACAACATCTGGAACACATGGGTACATGATTGATATAATAAATGGAAAGAGTATACCCAAGCTAGCAATGATATAACTAATGAATCCAAGCTCCAAATGTTGTTCCAAGCCTTCAAGATCCAAGCTCTCCTCCTTAGAATCACCAAGAGAAGTCCCCTGGAGTGTTAGGATATTTAGAGAGGGTTTATGGAAGTGTTTTTCCGGAGTGGAGGTGAAAATGGTAACCCCTTGCAAAATGGCAGAATTCTGAATTTAATCTGCTGTAAGTGAGCTTCCTACGGCCGTAGGAATAAGCTACTACGGCCGTAGGAAATCATGACTGAATTTTCTACACACGCCACGTTAAACCATTTGTCCGGGACACGCAAGATCTGGCAGGCAATGATGGATTCTAGAAGAGGGCTTCCTACGGCCGTAGGATATAATCCCTACGGCCGTAGAGAGCATTTTTCACTATTCTTCTATTTTCTTCAATTCTTTCCTTGTTTTGCCCATTTATCTTGCTTAAAGCTCCTTGTAACCTGCATGGTGAATGTTAAACATATTAGATCCATTTTAGAAGTATTCACCTTGTATTTGGGCTAAGTACGGGGTATTCTAACATGTAAAACATGTATAAAAACGCATATATCAAAGTCCCCACACTTAAGCTTTGCTTGTCCTCAAGCAAACTCTAATGCAATAGCTAAAACCAAAGAATTTCTAAAGGCAGCACATTAGTGCAAACATGTATCATTCCGACATAGAAGAGATCTAAAAGCATGACAAACATTTTAAACGTAGAGTTAAGGGTTGCTTTCATGTATTGAGATAAAGAAAGGCAGATTCAACACGCATACAATGAGTTGTGACAAGTATCTGACTTTATACCTCACCGGAGATCACTCTAGCACTCAATGTGTATTTGGGTTAAGTATATAAGTGCTCGTGTGCTAGATTGAAGCAAAGACTCGTATAAGCTTGATCACGTATCACATCTCCACCAATCAACATAATCATATGCAATTATCAAGAAGACTTTGTCGGGTTGTAACGTGGCTAGGGCTAAGGGTAGGAATGGGAAAATATAAAAGTGGCTAAAATAGAATCCAGAAATCAAGTTCAAAATCGTCAAAGCTGCTATTATTGAAGGAATACAGAATATCACACTATTTTTGGCGAGAGTACAGTTCATCAAGTAGAAATGGAATCAGAATTCTCTGAATGATGGCTAACAACCAGGTAATACCGACAAAGAATTACTACTCAATGTATGACAGGCTCAAAAATAGCCAAGGAAAGCATGTCAAGTAACTGAATTTCTCAATTTTCTGTTTTTCTAATTTTTTTGGATTTTCTCAGAAAACTCAGCTGTATACAGCATGAAACGGAACAAACCAAGGGATATATGTATTTTTCATATCCCACTAATCGATGTATGAACAACTGACGAACAAAATACAACGGAACTAAGCAGCGAGAAAACGGGTCAACTGACTCTGGAAACATAAAAATAAAATAGACTAAAACAAGATAAACATGGGTAATGAAATGAAAAGCTTAGGCTCAAAGTGGATAACTAGGGGTAAATATATAGAAATTGGCTAAAAATAAAAGTATATAGGCTGAAATGGGGTTTCCTAGTGCTTCTATCACTTAACTGCAACAGTTTAGTTCATGATCTCGACATGCATACTAGTAAGCAAGTTCTACAATCAAAGCAACAATCAGCATAAAAGTGGGCAATTCCATGAGCTAATCATGTAAGAAATGAAGTGTAGTGGCTCAAATGCTCAGGAATGCATATCAGGTGTGGCTTGTGCAATTGAAGTCAAACACTTGTTAAAACTCAAGAATTCGTGCAAAATCGTTTTCATAAAAGCTGAAATGTTACTTGTTTAAAGTTTATCATGCGAGAAGATCTAAACATGTCCAAAATGATATAATTTTGCGAAAAATTTACGCCTAAATCAATTCTACGGTTTAAAGCATAGTTAGCATGCAAGAGTTTTCAACAGGACACAGAAAAGCAGGCATGTTATATAAATCCCTCCCCACACTTAAAAGTGTACATTGTCCCCAATGTACTAATAATAAACAATAAAGTGCGAGAAAAGAGCTTTAAGAACTCCCTGAACAGCAATTGTGCGTCTGCATTTATTAAACTCCGAAGGCGTTGGCTTCCTCCCCACACTTAAGCTGAGCTGCCAAGATATCACGAATATTCTTGCAAAACAACAACTCAACCAAAAGTGAAACAAAGAGAGGGACAAAAGCATCACAAGCTATGGCAAGCAAAAAGGAAACGAACTACAATAAATACATAGCCGAAATAATGTACAAGTGCTTTGATGTCATATAGATATGCAAAAGTAAGTACAGAACATCAAACACATCAAAAAGTGGCATGTACTACAAACAACCAAAAGCGTACAGCCAAACTAATCTAGAAATACATACAAAGAAAACTACTACACACACTATCCCCACAAAAATAACTATCGCGGAGGCGGCTGCGAAGGCCCGGCTCCATCAGTGAAGTCCCGGAGCCTCTGCGGATAAGCTGGCGGCTGTGGCAACTGCTGTGAAGATGTCATAGTGTCTGCCGCAATGAGCTGCACCATGCTGATCATATACTGTCGATGAGCCTCGGCATGTGCATACTCAACTCTCTGGATCTCCCTGGATTCCCGCTGCATCTCAACCAGCTCAGAAACTGACCTCTCCAACCTCCCAATCCGAGCCCTATAATCTCTCGTGTAAACCTGGGCTGGCTGCCGGAGAGGTGGTGTCGACCCAAAGAGATCCTCAATAGTAAACTCATGGTGTCCGCTCTCTGGGGCACCTCCAGCAGCTACTCCCTCTGCTCCTACTCCTGCTGGCTCTCCACCACCTGCTGCCTCCTCCTCGACCACTCTAGGAGGCTCCCAAATTGACCCATCAGGGTTGATCAATCTCATACGGTTCTGGATCCTAGCAGCGACTTTCATACGCTGCAGGACCCCTAAATCTATCGGAGCGGCTCGAGCAGAGCGAACGAGATCATCAGTAATCTCGGCAGTCAGGAGGCCCATAGCCTCGGCTAAGATAGTAACGTACCCACCCCCATAGATAGCCTGCGATACACGGGTGGTACGTACCTGGAATAGAAAACGGGCCAGGCACAGAGCGAGCTGGCAGGGCCTCTGGTGAACCATCGTATATAGATAAAACAAGTCAGTGAAAGTAACAGAACCAGAGGACGCGCTGCGAGCGGTCATACTGTGGACGATCGCCCGATGCAGAATGCGGTGCAGAGGATCCCGGAGCTTCGTGCTCTTCGGCACGATGGCGGTGTTGTAGGCGCCAGTGCCAACCTCGTCCCAAAAGGAAATCCCGCTCACACCCTCGGGCCAATCAGTGATGCCCTCGGTAAACGCAGGAGTGTCCAACTCCTCGTGCGTAAACAAACCCATATAAACGGCAAACTGCCGCAATGAAAGCCGCCTCTCCGCCCCTAGTAGGCGGAATGTCAGGGCGTCCTCCCGCTCATAATCCAGCAGCGGGGTAACCAAGTGAATGGTGGAGAAAAACTCCAATGCAAGCTCATGGTATACCGCCCCCTGAAGACTGAAAAGCCTCTGCCAATGAGGGCCACATGTGGTCTGAGCACGGCCCCTGATATGAAGAGTGGCCAAATCATCCCAAACCAGATACCTGATGGGCTCATATCCGTGACTATCAGCGCGCCCCATCAGGACATCTCTGTCAGTACGATCCTCCTCACGGTCGAAGCGGAGAAAAGGAGGAAGCGCGGCATCAGCTGGCCGCTCGACCGGAACTCTGTCAGGGTCGACTAACCGTGGGAACTGGCGAGGGTCTATCCGCGGCTCTGGTGAAGCCTGTCTGCGGACACGTCGCGGAGGCATAGCTGAAATGAACAGAAATCAAAGTAAGACGTGCGCACGACGGCTAGACATCCTATCGATCGATACATGTTTGCTTTGGTATGCTGTGGAACCCCGAGACTAGACATGGCAATGACACAATACAAAACATAATATGGGGACTTGAATAGTTTAAGTGCATAGCAAGCTGTTCTAATACTTGACAAAACCATATTATCATGCACAAATCTTCACTCGAGTTATCAAGACTCAGACTTAGCAATTAAACATAATCAGGCAAGCAACGGCATATAAGGATTTAACTACAGATCCACCAGATCACGTCCAAATCACACTACAAAGACATACATCTTTTCAAATGACATATCCAGTAGTCCTCAGAACCCAAAAAGGTGTTAAAGTGGTTAAATTAGTTAAAACAAGCAAAAACAGCACACTGGTGGTGAAAATGGCTCCTACGGCCGTAGTAATTATTTACTACGGTCGTAGTAGTCTGGATAGTCCTACGGTTGTAGGGATTTCTTCCTACGGCCGTAGGGACCCATCCGACAGAACATTCAAATCTAACATAAAGGCATTCAACAACAAATTACAATCTAGACTTTAATCTCAGATCATAAACACATGTAAACTGGTACAATGGGGTCATAAACTCATCTAAACTCAAACCTCACAATTAAGGGATTCTTAATGTTTAGTCACATGATTTCTAAAGATATGAACATGTTAAACCTACCATTTCTAGTATAGCCAACACTTCTTAAAACATGAATCATGTGATATGCACATTGAACACTAAGACAAGCATAACAAAGGCATACATGTGAGTTCATTTCACCATCTAAACATACCAACAAACATCTTTGTGAATCCTTTAATCATTAGTAGCATGTTTAACCCATAAATACACCAAATAACAAGATTTTCATCTATAATCATAAGGCATGCATAAAACCAACATATGATTAACATAACCAATAATGGATGAACCTGAAATGATTCAAATCATATTCCAAAAATGACATCTAATGACAACCATGCAAGATGTATCATTTCTAATAACAAACTCAACATGGAATTAATAAAATCAACCATCATTCTTGAATATTCATATGTTAAAACATGAATGAGTTATCATATACACATTGTCACACATGAACATGGTTAGATTAAACATACTAAGTTGATAAAACACATTTGTATTCAAGATTTAACATGCATATATGAATCAAGTCATCATAAAAGTCAAATATATTGCCATAACTTAGCCAAGAATCATCTTGGCCCAAGTGAAATGAGTTTAGTTATCCATATACAATAATAGTAACATTACAACATCTGGAACACATGGGTACATGATTGATATAATAAATGGAAAGAGTATACCCAAGCTAGCAATGATATAACTAATGAATCCAAGCTCCAAATGTTGTTCCAAGCCTTCAAGATCCAAGCTCTCCTCCTTAGAATCACCAAGAGAAGTCCCCTGGAGTGTTAGGATATTTAGAGAGGGTTTATGGAAGTGTTTTTCCGGAGTGGAGGTGAAAATGGTAACCCCTTGCAAAATGGCAGAATTCTGAATTTAATCTGCTGTAAGTGAGCTTCCTACGGCCGTAGGAATAAGCTACTACGGCCGTAGGAAATCATGACTGAATTTTCTACACACGCCACGTTAAACCATTTGTCCGGGACACGCAAGATCTGGCAGGCAATGATGGATTCTAGAAGAGGGCTTCCTACGGCCGTAGGATATAATCCCTACGGCCGTAGAGAGCATTTTTCACTATTCTTCTATTTTCTTCAATTCTTTCCTTGTTTTGCCCATTTATCTTGCTTAAAGCTCCTTGTAACCTGCATGGTGAATGTTAAACATATTAGATCCATTTTAGAAGTATTCACCTTGTATTTGGGCTAAGTACGGGGTATTCTAACATGTAAAACATGTATAAAAACGCATATATCAATCAGATTACCCCAAAATATGTATATTTTTATTATGTGTATCAAATGGTCTGTATTTTGTGTATTTGATGTAATATGTGAATCGAAAGTTGTTTCTTGTGCATTTAGCCGGCGGAACAGATAAAACCGTCGATGAATATGTTTTTCTGTGACTACGTGCATTTGCCGACGGTACTGTTGTTCTTTTGTGCATCTGGCCGACGACGGCAACTGTGGCTGTGGCAGTCGATCGGCGGTTCTAGGGCCCTGTAACTGTTCCCGATTCCTTAGTTTATTGATTTGTCCATTTTGCCATTTTTCCTTTTTTTTTAATTTCGAAATTAAAAGATTTTGTTGACTTTCTTTTTTGACTTTTGGAGAGATCCTATGGCTGAGATCTCTCTTTACATTTAGTAGCATAACATTTTTTACCGGATCCCTACCCTATATATATATATATATATATATAGGCAAAAGTTCAAACTTTTGCCACACTCAGATTGGTTCTCGCAGTTCTAGTACGAAAAACAATTCTCGTTTAAACTTTTTCCTATATATATATATATATATATATATATATATATATATATATATATATATATATAGACAAAAGTTCATGCGAGAACCGTTATTAGCGCGAGAACCGCTATAACCAATCTAAGCCGTCCAATTCCCCCTCTTTCAATATCATTGCCCACCCATGAATTCCTCACATGCACCATGCCACACCCTATCCATCCATGATACTTCTCATATCCAAGGAACGGCTAAGATTGGTTCTCGCGGTTCTCGCACTAACAACGGTTCTCGCATGATCCCTCTCCTATATATATATATATATATATATATATATAGGGGAAGGTTCAAATAAGAATGAGAAATTAATTGAGAATGAGAGACTCAATCTCAGCCGTTTATTTTGTAAGTGAAATTCATGGATGGAAAGCGTGGGGGAATCGAGTGTGGCAGGGTGCATGTGAGAAATTCATAGGTGGGCAATTACATTGAAGGAGGGGGAATTGGACGGCTGGGATTGAGTCTTCCATTCTCAATTAATTTAACGTTCTCATTTGAACCTCCCGCTATATATATATATATATACTGGCATTGTACCCGCGTAATTCGACGGTGGCGAACAGTTTGTATTCGATAACATGTCGATTTCAATAATGTAAAAGTATTATACTCACAGCTGTGGTGTGAGCAAATATTTTCTAATCAACAACATATTCATTTTCTTTTAACTTTTTCTAATCAACAACATATAAAAGTAACTACATAGAAGAATATTCTATTTTTAAAAATTTTGTTGGTATCATGTTTGGTGAGTTGTTAATAGTAATTATCATTAATTGATTAAGGTAATTAAGGAGATAATTGATTGTACTATTGATTTGAGAGTTTGTACTAATTGCATATCACCATGTACTACTTAAAATTAAGTAGTCTTAAAAATTTTAAAAGAGAGAATGTTAAATACTTTATAATATAATATAAAACAAGGTTTTAGAGCCCGCGCGTTGCGGCGGGCATTTAGACGAACATTTTTTTTATAATCAACTTCAAGGTGTAATTTTAGGAATATATATCTCATCCCCTTCAAAGATTTGTTCTCGTTATTAGATCCAAAAACGTTAACATAAGGTAATATGTTTTTTTCAACGAAGCATGTTATAATCTAGTTTTTAATAACCAAATAACTATATAATTCAAAAGTTTTTAATCTACAAAATAGCAAAACTCAAAACTCAAATTCACTACCTAAACCCTTTTAACAATATCACCCCGCATATTAATTGGCTAGAAAACATAACTCAACTTGGTAGTAAATGGTACAATAGTTTTAAAATTAAAAAAAAGATGTATTTGATTTTCCATTTATTAAAAAAATATTATGTTTTTACTAAAAGGTCGCTTTTTCTATTATGATTTACTTTGTGTTTATATATTTTATAGTTGTTCTATATCCAAAATAATTGTATAAATTGAACTTTTTTAATTAGAAATTTTGGTCTAGAACCCTAATTCTATCTTTTGAAACAAAATGGTTATAAAGTTGCGAAGAACTTATATTTTTTTTGAAAAGCAAATTGTATTGATATAATATAGATTCCATCTGTACAATCCAAACTCCGAAAGGATTTACCTACAAAGATATACCAATCCACCAGGGGTGAAGAACTTATATATTAAAAATCAATCTTTTAAACACATAAATAGATATTTAGGTATTAAACGTGATAATAATGTGACACGGAATAGATTTTTAATCATTTACACATTTGTTTTATCTAAAAGATAAAACTTAAATAAGGGCAACATTTTTGGTACATAAAGAAAGCTTAGCTTATATTAGATAAATCCATACTTTGATAAAGAAATATGATAAAATTATTATCTCAAATTAGATAAAGTCGGGGTATACATATTTTTAGTAAATTCTAGTACACATTATTGATTTACATATTTTTTAAAAAATTATTTTTAATTGACACTAAAAGTCAAAGAAGAGTAGTGTAGTCTACCTCTACTTGAGTAATTAAGTACTACAATCACCTCACCTCCTTGTCAATCTAAATATTTTGTTGTTCCTTGTAAACTTGTACAATCAACCCTTTTTAACGGGAGATGATTTGTGGATATTGTTTTTTTTTTCTTTTTTCTTTCTAACATATGTAATAAAAAATTTATATTTATATCACAATACATTTAAATATGTATAGAAAAACATACTTAACAAATTTGTAAAATAATAATAATAATAATAATAATTGTTATATTTGTCTTCTCCTACTTGTGAGCCTATTTTATGATTCAAAATAGATTAATTGAATATGAAAAATAGGATTAAATGTATGAAAACGAAATCACATTTGGATTAATGGTCTTACATATAATATATATTTCTAGTTTTATAATATTAACTCTAAGAATCAATATAAAATTTTAATTTAAATTATAAAACTAACTTTCATGTTATATGTGAAGCTCAGGAAGAGTTGATTTCTTAGTCTTTTTGTCCTCTCTTTTTCTCTATATTTAGATATAGAGATGTAACACCATATATTAATAAGTCTTTGGTATTTTTGAAAAGATTTGAAACTTCTTTGCATTCTGATTCTTTTGTATTTCCCCTCTTCCTTTACCTCTTTTTTTTATCTCTTCCATTTTTTAGAACCAGTAAACCACAGCAA
This sequence comes from Pulicaria dysenterica, assembly GCA_947179395.2. NCBI lineage: Eukaryota > Viridiplantae > Streptophyta > Magnoliopsida > Asterales > Asteraceae > Pulicaria > Pulicaria dysenterica. Next base: position 116,793,114 of record OX359288.1, on the reverse strand, counting down.
AAAAAGTGTGGGTTATTTCAGTTTACCTTGACCTCCTTTTGACTTTTTCTATCTTTTAAACCTAACATTTATCATTTGGAAGATGCAAATATTTATGTGTTGTGGCTTTTACCGTTTGCTTAACACCTATTTCTTTGGTGATGAAATCAACCTTTTTTTGTTTTCATGGTTATTTAGTAACCACCTCTAACTCCACATTTTTATGATTCTTTTCTATTTTGAAATTAAAAGTTTTGACCTTTAGAGACTCGATTTGGGTATTTACCGCCTCCGAAGAAATGGAAATGAAGAAAGAGAAATATGGTGTTTTGTTATATGAACAAAGAAGCAGGGAGAGGATAACGGTTTGTTATATGAACAAAGAAGCAGAGAGAGGATAACGGGATGAAGAAAGTTAGAATGACACAAACACATACTCATGTCTGTAAAATAAAAGCAAAAGATAATGATATGAATAAAGAAAAAAAGTTACAGGTAGTAGAAGGAAGAGAGATGCGTCGACAGTGTGTGTCCATAGGAGGCCATGACTGGAAAATGTTGAAGGCAGCAGCAGCAGAGGCCGGAGACGAAGTTGCTCTGGGGAGAGAGATAGAGAGGCGTGAGTCTCTGATCATTAATATCTGTTTTGTTAGAAAAGGAGTGGAAGAAGGTGATACTTATTGCAAAATGTTACTTATAGAATATATGCTTGATAGAAACTCAGAGAAACAAATGAGCAGACCGGGCATTGAAGAAGCACCTCCTTATAACTACTCGATCTGCCTAAAGAAATGTTCAACTCCCCATTGGACTAAAGATCCCCCCGGCCACCTATACTATACTATGAAACCGATACAAGAACCAAACAAGTGTTTTTAACCAATTAACCCATTAAATTAATACAAGAACACACTCTAGATATATAAGATGAATATACATATTGAAAGTAGCACCTGTAAGGATAAGTAAAATCATATTAATAAAACCATTACTCTAGAACACGCAATCCGGTGGTGGTCAAAAACAACCAACAACACGACACAAAGGTTGGGTTTGGGTTTAGGGTATCTATCTTACAACACATTGGGTTTGGGCCTTAAGCCTCCATCCCAAAATTAACCCAATCCCAATGAACAAACCCATACAGACCCGCCCGACTTATACCAAATTCTATCACAAAATTTCGAATTATGAAAGGAGCAGAAGGATGACGATGGCGTGGTGGTGAAGATGACATGGAAGGAGGCCAACAAGGAACGATCACACTAGGTAGGTTGTGATGGATGTAAAAGTCCTGAAAATTTTGAAAAACAATAACCTCTGTTTATTAAATAATTATATATATATATATATAGGCAAAAGTTCAAACGAGAACTGTTTTTCGTACGAGAACTGTGAGAACCAATCTAAGTCGTTCAATTCCCCCTCCTTTAATGTCATTGTCTGCCCATGAATTCCTCACATGCACCCTGCCACATTTAATTCCCTTCACGCTCTCCATACATGAACTTCCCATATCTAAGGAACGGCTGAGATTGGTTCTCGCAGTTCTCGTACGAAAAACAGTTCTCATTTGAACTATCCCCTATATATATATATATATATATATATATATATATATATATATATATATATATATATATATATATATATATATTATATATTTCTTTCAAAAAGGAGTATTGCAACTTTTTCGGATTTTGTTTTTCAAGTTTTCTCAGAAATGTATTCTAGTTCTAGAAGATAAGACCATTAGTTTTATGTAAACTAAATGCACTCTAATTTTCTATTTTTTTTTATAAGTATAATTCGGAAAATATAATAATTGTATTCTGAAGCTTAATTTTTCTTAATTTATGATGCTGTCTAGGCTAATGTTTTTTGAAGTTTTCTCTTCTTAATCTATTTTAAACGTTTTTTTGAAGTTTTTTTTTTAAATTTTCTTCTTCATGATCACCCTTCACCTTTAATTAGGCTATATTCGATCATTGCCTGTTTTTATCACATCATCCTCGATCGGCTTTCTCTTTAAAGATTAAAAAACTAAATAAATTAAAAATTAAAAATAGAAAAGTAAATAACATTAATTAATATGCGACAACTAAACACACTGCTCTTAAGCTTCCTCTTTCATGATGCAATATAACAACTATGTGTCAGATTTTCATATATGTTATTATTATTATGAATGGTTTAAAGTATTAACATATATATATAGGTATGTTTTTATCTGATCTTGGGATAGATTTAAGTTTTGATCCTCGGTCAAATTTTATATTAAATCGGACACTTATGAAATTTGAGATATAAATAGAATAATTTATTGTATTATAACTTAAATGAAATATTACAATTACTTAGCCCCACCTCTTTTAAACCTGATTTTTATCAAAAATTAAAAAACGGAACTGAAAGTATGAAAGGGTGTAAAAAATGATGGGAGAGGGTTTCAACCTCATTTTTTTTTATTAAAACCGTGGCTAAAAATTTTAAAACTTTCAACTCCGTTATTAAACTAAGAAACTGAGTCGGAAAAGAAATTAGGAAATTATTGGGTTGATTTTTGTTTGTATTATATAAGCAAGAAATTAGGGAATTTATTATATAAAAATAGTTTTTTTAATTTTATAACGATATGTAAACGAGCCGAGCCGACCCGACCCGAGCCGGGCTAGACACTTATCGAGCCGGGCTTGTTTAGGCTTTTTTAGGCTCGAGCTCGGCTCGTTTAGAGTTTATGATATTGAGCTCGAGCTCGGCTCATTTAATATTTATGAAGCTCGGGTTCGGCTCGTTTAGGCTCGTTTAAACTAGGCTCGTTTAGTCTCGGGTATTATTTTGATATTCTTATTAAAATGATATATATAATTAATTAAAAATTAAACATATGAAATATAAATTTTATTATAAATGGAGCTCGTTTAGGCTCGTTTAAGCTCGCGAGCCTACTCTTAGAAGCTCGAGCTCGGCTCGTTTATTAAACAAGCTTTAATCTAAGCTCGAACTCGAGCTCGAGCTCGTTAAGGCTCGGCTCGTTTCAAGCTTTTAGCGTTCCGAGCTCGTATAGCTCGCGAGTAGCTCGGCTCGCTTACATCCCTTACCAGTCGTTAGTTTAAAAACAGGGGTAGAAAATATATTTAAAACTTGGTTCGAAATCCTCTTCAAATGGGTTTTTTAATTGGGGTAAAAGGTTTTTAGCCCTGGTTTTTTTAACCGGGGTTTAAATGCCCACATATAATTGTCCCCCCTCCATTTGATCAAATCCTCTTCAAAACCGAGATTTAAAGTGTTTTTTGTACTAGTGTTTACAATTGAGAATACATACCAATTAAGCTCTATCTTGTTTTAATACAAAATCACAAAGCATAACTTTTTTTGAACACGGTTAAACACACACTTTATAAACAAAACCTAATCAACACCATTTTGTTTACTACGCGACTCAAATCCATAATCTTATTAAACACCAAAAACACTAAATATCTTTATACTATAAGTCATTTGGTAGAACAAAGGAGCACTTATATATATATATATATATATATATATATATATATATATATATATATATATATATATATATATATATATATAATTGAGATCAAATAAAAAGAGAATTAAGATACATAATGTAGGGAGAAATGTGGAGATGACACATGGCATAAGCAGTTAAAGAGTAGTTTAGGTATCTTTGTAAATAATTTCACTCTTCCTTTTAAAGTGGATCATTCCTAATTATCTGTGAAAATTGTAAACCCTCGTTGCCCTACCCTCATTCTGCCGCTGACCCACTCCTTACACCTTTCAGATCCTCATCGAACCCTTTGGTGCATCGATAATTGATGATGGCTAAACTACACCTACGGTCGGCCGATTACAACCGCCAACCATACCCCGTCGTTGTATTCCACCGCAAAGCGCCGTATCTATCCGCTAAATCCCCCAGATAATTCCGGTTAATTAACGTCGCCGGAGGTGTGGAGGTTACCAATCATAACCGGTTAGCGGCATCGTGTCAATTTCTTCAAATCTCCAAGTGACGTCGATGTGACTAAATTAAAACGATTTCAACTCCAAATACACAAACTCAGATTTTTATCGATGATGTCGTGTATTTATGTACGTATCTTATATATACCACAGATTTAGCGCTTTGTTGTTTCCAAGGTCTGTTTTTTTTTTGGAACTACAACATCAATTTTGAAACTCCGTCTGCTCGTTCGTTGCATCTCCGCCGTATGTTCCACAATATCACAATGGGTTGAATATATGTCAGTTAGCCTGTCAATTGAGAGTTTTATTTATTTTATATATTTTTTTGTATTAGATAATTTAAATCTTTGATGTTCATCGAATAGAGGCTTTTGTATTTGTTAATATTTGGATTCATAGTTTTTTAAATTATTATCATTTGTACTATAATAATTTTCTTGATAAAAACCTCATGTGTATCAATTGTTTCTATAAAAACTAGTTGTGCATCACTTTCTTCTTCATGATTTCTTATGTGTCGATATGGATTGTGTTCATCAATTGGTTTTGAATGATGATGATCTTTAATCATATATTGTATGAATGGTGAATGTGCATCAGTGGAGAACGATGTGCATCAGTGGAGAACGATATGCATCCGTGGAGAACGATGTGCATCAAAATAATTATGGAGAAACATGATAAAATCTGTGTCCTAAATATCAGGAAATTAAATTTTTAAAAGGTCAATTATGCCCTTTTGTGTATTTTTTATAATTAATAAAAAAAGAAAAAAACCATTTTTATAGGAGCGGTTATAACAAATTGAATGACTGAGATTTCTTCTTACTCTTTGTACCATAATTCTCTTTTTACAATATCCCTACCATATATATATATATATATATATATATATATATATATATATATATATATATATATATATAGTAGGGATATTGTAAGATGTAAATAATGGTAAGTTGGATAAGATGCAATCTCAGCCATAGGATTTACACCAAAAGTCAACAAAAAATGTAAAATTTTCATTCACGTAACTGCCAGTCAGTTAAGAATTAAGGACAAATTTGGAATAAAAAAATCTCCTCACTCCTCTTAAAATCATGTTTCTCCTAAAATCACGTTTACACCAGATTTAGTACCTACTTGAAAATTTGATGAATATGATACACATGATAATTTCAAACTGATTACTAAGAAAATTGATGAACAAAATAGATTTAGTACAAGTTTACAAATATTATACTCAACTAGTAAACAAGAAATAATGTATTTTAAACAAAAACAATAAATAAAACAAGAAATTTGATTCAGCTATGCTAATTATGAATCTGATGAAAACAAACTGAGTTCTTCGAAAACTTGATGAATTAACCATCTTAACCTCTAAATAAAAAAGATTACTCCTAAATCATTCATAAATAAAACTTTGTACATATGCTCTATAATAGTTAATTGATGAATCCATTAGAACAAACAGATATGATGAATGGAGATTGACCTTTTTACAGCACAAACAAACAAACAGATCGATGAAATATTTATTCATCAAATTACTAAAAAAATGATTAAAAATGATTTTTTTACAGCACTTAAAACTTCAGATACGATGAAGGAAGAAGTCTTAAGCGACCACGAAGAACATAGATAAAAATATTGTCTCCATCGATGGCGGTGAACATGATGAATGAAGATACCCTTTTTACCCTACTCACATCTTTAATAATAAAATAACCTCTGTGATGGTGGTTTCTTGATCCGAATGGTAGCCTTTGTGGCTGCAAAATCCTAGAGCGACGGCGGTGAACATCGACAAGGATTTACGGGAAGGGCCACTACAGATCCATGGTGAATATGCGTTATCATAGCATCGATTGAGAAGAAGTGGAGAACTAGAGATTAACCTGGCGACTACATAAAGAACGTTAGCATCACCGATGACCACCGAAGCAGTGGTTATGGAAGGGGCGGCTGTGGTTATGGATGATACAAGGGGCGGCTAGGTCAAGGAAAGAAAATGAGGGATGTTAAAAATTAATAAGGGGCAGCTGGCAATTATCAAGGAAGAGAGATAAAAAAAATAACTAAACTACCCAAAATACCCCACAACTAAATAAGACACGTGTCATCTTCAAAATACGTTTTACACATCTTATTTCATTTTACATCTTACTTGATGCTCTTTATATATATATATATATATATATATATATATAACATTAGAGATTCAGCAATTTAGTTGCATGCAATTAGACTTTACCAAATTTACAAAGACATTGAGAGCCTTGATTGGTTGGGTTGAAGCCACTAAACATTTGACACACCAAGTTGCTACATATATTGACCAAGGATGACAAATAGCATTATATCAATATGATACAATTAATATTATTAATTTATTAATATCTGACCGGTATAAGGTTTTTTAATCTTATTCCTTCTTCTAACATTACAAGCTAGTATTATTTTAATAGGGAACGTTTTCTAAAAATCAAGATTAATACAAGCTAGCTAGCTAGGCTTATCAGATCAAAAGTCCCTCACCATTCTTTTTACCTGTTTCCTCCTAAATAGTACTTAGTAGCAGTTTAACTATTTATACAGCTGCTAATTCTGTTATTTAACTATTTATAATTATCTACTAACTATTCCTTCTACTATGTTAGCACGGGACACAAACTGAGACACGCCTTTAGCACATGCATGGCTATAATATTTAATATCATGATGATCGGGTCATTCCGTTAATCAGACTACTTAACGTAATACATACTAGCTACGTACCAAAATAAGCATTAATTTAATATATATTTTTAATTAAGAATAATGGGTTTATATATTTATTATATAAGCAATTTACACACATGCATTTAAACATCATAACACCAACGAAAACTATAATTTCAATTCGGCCAACAATCTTATATATGATATGATGGATATAATTTAATTGTTCTAGTCTACTTTAATTCTATTACTGACCAATTCACAAGTTGAAGGTGGCCTTTTTTTAAATTTCTCGTATATAATATTCTCTGGTATGAATGCAAGAAAAGTATATTATATATAATGAACTAATTAATAATTAATATATAGTAGTCATCCTAGCTTGAAGAAATTAAAATTGACTATAGCAGATGATCGAGTCATTAAAATGATGAGCATTCTACAATTAAGCTTGCCAGCTTAAATATATTTTTTTTTTTTGCAAAGCACTTTTATTAAAGAAGAAAAACATGCAGGATGTTTTCTACAAGTAGTAGACCAACATCCAAAGTACAATGCACAATTTTCAGCTACAACTGTGTAGACCCAATTACAATTTTACCAAATTACAAGGACAAGTAAGAAAACAAGCGACTGTGTGGACCTATCAAGAAATGACCATATCCAAAAACAACTACTGAAAACCTTTTACCATGTTTTCCGGAGAGGTTAACCACATATCCCAATTCATCACTGTATGTGGTTTTACCAATCCTTTGATCCATTGAAACATGCGCGTCGAACACTATACCAACCGTACTCGAAACTTTACCAGAAAAAATATTATGATTTCTGTTTTTCCAGATTCCGTAAGCTACTGTTTTGACAGCTGCCTTCCACATCTCAAACTGAAACGACGACCATGACGCTGATTTTCTGTTGCTCATTTCTTTTAGACTTGGATCCAAAGTGAACTCCAAACCCCACCATTTGAATAACACTTTCCAAATAGCTCTTAGTTTTGTACAACTCACCAAAGCGTGATGTACATCTTCCACTTCTTCAAGACATCTATGACAAAGAAGGGAATGTACCTCAATATCTCTATCCCGAAGATTAAAAAGAACCGGAAGACGATTACGAAACGCCCTCCAAATAAATACATTAATCTTTTTTGGTATCAATTTTGTCCACTCCGTACATGCTTATATATATATATATATATATATATATATATATATATATATATATATATATATATATATATAGTGTTAGGATCAAGGGAGAACGCTCTTAAATAGAGAACCGAGAGAACACTTTAGAAACTTTGATTTCATTGATCAGATGGTTCAAAAATTGTCACAATTTATTTAGGCATTTGATTTCATTGATCATCGGATTTAAAATATGTCACGTTTTTTTGATAATATGTTCGAATATAATCATGATGCATCGATGCATACAAAAGTGTTATTTGATGCATCAATGCATCTAAAATTTTAAATTGTTAATAATTATAGAAATAATTTTGATTTTAAGATTTAGGATGTAAAGTTGACTTTTGGGTAGCTATGGGTGAACATGAACGCAAAGAAGAAATAATAAATTACAAGTTTACACGTGTTCTCTCTGCTCTCTATTTAAAAGGGTTCTCCCTTGAACCTCACCCTATATATATATATATATATATATATATATATATATATATATATATATATATATATATATATATGGAAAAGGTCATTCGAGAACCGTTGTTAGCGCGAGAATCGTGAGAACCAATTTAAGCCGTTCAATTCTCCCCACTTCAATGTCATTGCCCACCCATTATATATATATATATGAAAAAGTTTATGCGAGAACCATTCTTAGTGCGAGAACCGCGAGAACCAATCTAAGCCGTCCAATTTCCCCTACTTCAATGTCATTGCCCACCCATGAATTTCTCACATGCACCCTGCCACACTCTATCCCTCCACGCTCTCCATCCGTTTAACTTCCCATATCCAAGGAACGACTGAGATTGGTTCTCGTGCTAACAACGATTCTCGAATGAACCCTCCCCTTATATATATATATATATATGTACAGTTCAAACGAGAACTATATTTCGTACGGAAACTGCGAGAACCCTAAACCCTAGAGGCTCACCCGGACGCAACAGTGCACGTAGTTCTAATACAAAACACAGTTCTCGTTTTAACTGGAATAAGTGGAATACTAAAATGCACGGATGTAGAGTGTGGAGGGAGCAATTATGGCATAGTGCACGTGATAAATTCATGGGTAAGTGATTCTCAAATAATTTTTTTCCTATATATATATACTAGCATAGTACTTGCGCAATGCGGTGACGACAAATAAGTCTCACTCGATAACATGTATTTTCGATAAAGTATGAGTATCATATCCACGTACTATGATGACTTTGAATAGTTTCATCCGCAACATCTATATTTTTTTTTCTGTTTTCCAAATTGTTTATTGTTTTAAATATTTATCAAATTTTATTTAATTTGTTATAATATATTATAGGTTACAAATTAATTTATATTGACTTGACTTTTTTAAATATTATTTATTATGAAATGTTTAGTTATTATAATGGTAATTAAGTCTATTTAGTTGTTTCATTTTAGGTTTAAATGAGGATATATTAGTAATTTAATCTTACATAAATTTTAAGAGTTTAAGCAAAAGTGTTAAATGTTTTATAATGTAAAATATAAATATATATACATACATACATATATATATATATATATATATATATATATATATATATAGAGAGAGAGAGAGAGAGAGAGAGTAAAGTTATATAAATAACCCTCCTTAAAAATAAAACCTAAAGAACCCCCCTGGTGATGACACGTGTCACATTGTTTAGGAGTAAAAAAGGAAAATAAAAAAAACTCACGACATTTTTTAAGAACACCCAACTAACAACCAAAATAAATAAAAACCCCACTTATTTTAAATGATAATAACTTGTTTGTTTTTAAGAATTTTAACAAAAAAATTATACCATTAGATTCAGATTTTCGTTATCTTTCACACAAGACCGGTTTTGATATATTTATAAAACTTTTTTTTTGAAAATGCAAATTTTGCATTTTGAGCTGGGGTTCAATATAAATGCAAAATGCAAAAAATCGAAAAATACGAAATATAAACATGCAGGTCATCCAGATACTTCCAAAATGCAAAATTAAGAAATGCAAAATGCAAAACCAACATTATTAAATGAAAATGCAGACCAAAATGCAAAATTACATATTCAAACACAAAATGTAAAATTACATATTAAAACCCAAAATGCAAAATCCGCACAAGAACACTACATTCTGCCCAAAATGTAAAAAAATTTGCATTTCCAAAAAAAATTTAGAAAAATATGGGAATAGTAGTGTTGTTTGAAAGATGATTAAAAAACTAAAAGATTAGTATAATTTTATTGTTCAAATTCACAAAACATAAAAAGTTATGACAATTTAAAGTTTTTATGGATATTTTTTTAAAAAATCATGGGTTTGTTGAGGGGGGATTTTCCATTTTGCCATTTTTTTTCTATTTTAATACATGATAATTACAGTTTTGCCATCATTAAATCTCATCCATTGATTTTGATAATTCAATGGTCCAGATTGGTTATTTGAGTTCTTTGTTTAACACATGGTTTTTTATTGATTCAATATATATATATATATATATATATATATATATATATATATATATATATATATATATATATATATATATATATATATATATATATATATATATATATATATATATATATATATATATATATGGACACACATCATCATCACTGTCATCATCCATGACATACATGTGATTTGACATATTGGTTTCCTCAGGATTTTCAAGCTCACTCAGACTTACCAAGCCAGCTTATCTTTTATCAGCTTGATCAAAACTGTTTTCATCAAATGAGATATGAATTGATTCTTCTATAGCCTTTCTCCGTGTATTATACACTTTGTATGACTTGGATATTGAGGAATAACAAACAAAGATTTCAGGATTAGATTTAGGTTCCAACTTATGGAGCTGATCTCTTTGATTCAGCACAAAACATTTTGAACCAAAGACATGGAAGTAACCTATATATATATATATATATATATATATATATATATATATATATATACAAAAGTTCATGCGAGAACCATTGTTAGCGCGAGAACCAATCTGAGCCGTCCAATTCCTTCTCCTTCAATGTCATTGCCCACCCATGAATTCTTCACATGCACCCTGCCACACTCTATCCCTTCACGCTCTCCATCCATGATACTTCACATATCCAAGGAACGGCTAAGATTGGTTCTCGCGGTTCTCGCACTAACAACGGTTATCACATAAACCCTCCCCTATATATATATATATATATATATATATATATATATATAGGGGAGGGTTTAATCGAGAACTGATTTTCGTACGAGAACGGCGAGAACCAATCTCAGCCGTTCCTTGGATATAGGAACTTTATGGATGGAAAGCGTGGAGAGGATCAAGTGTGACATGATGCATGTGAGAAATTCATAGGTAGGCAATGACATTAAAAGAGGGAGAATTTGACGTCTCAGATTGGTTCTCGTACGAAAAACAGTTATTGACTTCTCGTTTAAACTTTTGCATATATATATATATATATATATATATATATATATATATATATATATATATATATATATATATATATATCACCAAACTCTTCCAAATTGATGGCGGGAAACCCATATGTATATAGCATCATATAAAGACAACTTTGAAGTCGTCTTCTTGAAATACATGATGCGCTCTCTGACAAGATTTGTATATATATTTAAGTTAGGTCATTTCGTAAAATCTTGGGTTTGGCGATTCGGGTCAAACTAACTGTACGTTTGAAGGGAAAAAGAAAAAGTCTTTATTTTCACTTGTGCCATTATATTCTCGTACGTTAGGAAGAATGTTACTAACTAATTATACAGTCTGGGTACGTACGTACGTAGGATCGAATGTGTTTCATTCCATGAAAATAGAAAATAATAATCATATATATCCATCATATATAATGAGGTTTGTATGAAAAATCAATCAAGATACATTATTTATATATATATATATATATATATATATATATATATATATATATATATAGTGAGGTTCAAATGAAAACCTATATATTTTTTAAAATAGGAGATTCAATCACAGCCGTTTAATTCACCCTCCTTCAATGTTATTGCCACCCATGAATTCCTCACATGTACACTACCACACTCGATTCCCCCACGCTTTCCATCTATGAATTCCACTTACAAAATGAACTGCTGAGATTGAGTCTCACATTCTCATTCAATTTCTCATTCTCATTTAAAGTTTTTAAGGTTTTTTTTTTTTAAAATCGTGGGTTGTTGGAGGGGGAATTTTCCATGTTTCATCTTTTCTTCCTATATTAATACATCATAATTATAGTTTTGCCATCGTTAAATCTAATCCATTAATTTTGATGATCCAATGGCCCAGATTGGTTCTTTAGGTTCTTTGTTTAACACACGGTTCATGTTATCGAGTGAAAATTGTTTGTCGTAGCCGGAATGTGCGTACGTGTACTATGCTAGTTTATTTTGATATATAGGATAGGGTAGGGATCTAGTAAAAAGAAAGTTATGGTACTAAATGTAAGGTGAAATCTCAGACATCCAAAATTTTAAATCTGATCCTAAAAAATAGGTTTTTTTCTTTTTCTTTTAAATATAAAAAAAGTAGTTAGGGGTATGATTGTCCACTAAAATTTTTCAATTTCAACATTATTTCTTTTTCATTTACGTTCTGCTGTTTGGTTTTCAAGAACTAGATTGATGCACATTGTTCTTCACCTGATGCACATTGTTCTTCACCAGATGCACAAATAAAATTTTAAAAAACTCAACTTAAAAAACATCAAAGATTATTCGATACACAGAACGAATCATTAATAATAAATTGAAACCATCAAGAAGTCATCAATAATAAATTGATGCACAACCAAATTTATATAATCATTTACAAATTTCATAACAACTATAACATTTACATCAAAATTTCAACAAAAAAATTACTCATATACAGAAAAAAATCGAATCAGAAGGTTTATAAACATGAATTATTTATACAAACACTCAAAAATATTATTTACTAAATCTGATGCACAATCCAGATGCACAATCATGCGATCTACAGAAAATGAATCATGATGAATACTTAAAAAGAAATAAAGGCGGCGGATACTATCCAGAAAATGCATGTTACCGGAGAGCAACTGGCGGTGGCTATAGAGAACGGCGGCGGCGTAGAACAGCAACGGCGACGGTTATCGAGAAAACCGAAACCCTAGGCTTTAACAAAAAGCAAATCCTCGGCGGCGGCTATCGAGAAACCGAAACCCCTAGGCGGCGAAAACTGCAGGCAATCATCGACGACGTGTGTATCACCCTTGTAACGTGGGTTGCAGCGGCGAACGATGAAGGTGAATCCGCATCCCAAAATTGATGGTGGTGGCAGCGAATCACTTTATCTCTGGAGGCAGCGATCGAAGATCATCGTAACCCTAATTTTGCGAAGCAAGAGGCTACGACGTTTTTCAGTTCACAGGGCAAGCGACGGAGAAGGATCGTCGTCGGAGCAGTGAGCGGCGGAGGAGGGCAGGGACGCAAATGGTCGACTGGGAAAATTTAGGGTTTTGAAGAAACGTAAATGTTTAATCGGGATGTGTATAGAACGTGGGAGAGATTTAAGGGAAGAGAGATAAAAAATTATATGATGTCTATTTTGCCCTTTTTAACATTTTTAACCAACAGGACACGTGTCACTCTCAGGTTTTTCTTACTGTACCATAATTTTTTTTACTTGATCCTGATTCTATATATATATATAGGGTTAGGATCAAGTAAAAAGTAAATTAATGTAAAAAATGTAAGAGACAATCCTGGCCATCAAATTTCATCCAAAAGTCAAATTTTGTAGGTCAAAATTGATGAGAGAGTATTACGTAATAATAGGGACGTGGGGGGTAAATTCGGAAAAGTAAAAATTAAGAAAATCTAATGCTTCATCATTGATAACCGAGAATTATGAAGCGAGAATCAAGTTTTCATGGTCAAAATTCATCAAGTTTAAACCTTTAACACACTTTTTTATACCACAATTTGAAGAGAAGAGCATTTTATCTTTTATCTTTGTTTTTTATTCACCAAAAAAAAATCCAGCAAAAGCCCATGTATTCATCACAGTTTTTGCCGGTATATGCAAATTGATGATGCATGAAGAATTGATGCACATTTCATTTCATACAGATTCTGATTACTATCGTTTGCACACAAGAACACTACTTAAAGCAAAATTGATTAACTTGCATAAAATTGATGTACATATTGATGTTACAGTAAACAGCAACTGGTGAACTTGTACAAAACACAACCCCTATGTTTTGAACATCAATTTTATATATATAACTTCGTTATCTTCATGCTTCCACATTCAAGTTCTCGGTTTTGAATTTCTTGACTTTGATAGAACGTCTAATCACTCATTCTCTAAAATCAAGCAACGATGGTTCGGCCTGGCTAAACGCAACGATGTTCCTCCATTAACAACCACCGCCTACTTCAAGTCATCGTTTTCTGGTTTTATGTATAGATTTGATGTTGTCGGCAACGCGTGAAGGCCGAAGAGCGTTGGTAATTTTGCATCCTCGTTAAAAGAACAATTTTACCGGACAAGAAACAAACACCATAAACATGATACGAGTAGCCCTCGGCAAAGTCGATGATGGAGAGGTGCAGTCGGAGGCGATGGATCGATTGCGTGTGAGAGACGGAGAGATAATAAGAGAACAACACCATAGACGATGATTCATATGGAGAGGAAAAGGGCGGCGGATCTAGTGTCGTCAGCGGTGGTTCAGTAGTCGATGAAGAGATCAAATGACGAGGAGAGAGAGGGATCAGGAATTAAAGGGACGGTTCTTTGGATAGGGAATTGGTTTTTTGAATTTGATATATTGGGTAAAATGTCCATAACGCCCTTTAACCATATTTGCCAAGTGTCACAAATTTATTGACTCTTACCCTTTTTACATTAATTTATTTTTTATTTGATCCTAATCCTATATATAGGGGAATGTTCATGCGAGAACCGTTGTTAGTGCAAGAACCGCGAGAACCAATCTCGGCCGTTCCTTGAATATGGGAAGTTTCATGTATGGTGAGCGTGGAGGGATAGAGTGGGCATGGTGCATGTGAGGAATTCATGGGTGGGCAATGACATTAAAAGAGGGGGAATTGGACGGCTCAGATTGGTTCTCGCGATTCTCGCACTAAAAATGGTTATCGCATGAACTTTTTCCTATATTGCACGACATGATAGAGATTGTTTTCTCATCGAAGGTCTTTTCATTCAAAAACCTATATTTGTATAGTTTTATTTGAAAATAATCTAAAATTATATTAATTGATGAGGTTACCATTATGTTAATTTATTATATTAATATAGAACATTTGTATGTTTGCATCTTATAAGGTTGTTTCCTAAAAAAGAGATGTACGTGCTTCTTCTTTTTAACATCCAAATAAATTTCATTTCACGATGACCTTCTCAGGATCACTACTATAAATACGTCATGAGATGCAATGAGATCGAGAGATATCTTAATTATGTTCGCAGTAGTTTGTATATGAATTTGTTTTATGGAATATATATTTTCATATTTATAAATTGCTCAATATTTCAGTATTGATTATTCTCTGAAGGATCTTAATTTTGTATCACATATCGTTATTTCAACATTTTAGTATCGAAGACAATGAAAGTCATATTTATATATATTTAGTCAGTTATATATCAATAAAACTTTGAATTTACATATATATAAGAGTTAATTATCAAATTGGTCATTTAACATAGTTATTTCTTATATTTTGGTCCTTTAACTTTGGGAGTGACCAAAATGGTCCTTTAACTACCATTTTATCACCTAAATGGTCCATCAGTTAGTTGACTAACAGTCAACTCTGTTAAGAAAAAGGCAATTTGGTCTTTTTAACATTTTTTTCTATTTTTTATTAAATAAAACAAAGTTTAATTATTCTTAAAATATAAAACTATTATACTTAGATATTGTTATCTCTCTCCACACAAACACACCCTCACTCTCTCTACTCTCTCACCTCTTCACACCACCGCCTACAAGCCTCGAGCAGCCGCCGCCGCCAAACGCCAACGCCAGCCTAGACCACCTGTCGTCGCCGGTAAACAATCCCCAAACGGAACCCTCGATCTCTCTCTGACTCTCTCTACTCTCTCACCTGTCGTCGCCAAACGCCACCGTCGAGCTCTTTCTCTCTCTCGCACTCCGCCACCACCACAAAAACCCTAGATCTGTTTGACAACCATAGATCTGTTCTTCGAATGCAACAAAAACCTAGATCTGTGTGTGAAACCCCTAGATCTGTTCTTCGAATGCAACAAAAACCCTAGATCTGTTTGATCTCTTGCTCTCCAGATCTGTTTGGGATGGTGGTTGGAGGTGGTGGTGGGTTTGTGTCCAGAGAGAGAGAGAGAGAGAGAGAGAGACAGAAAGAAGGTAAGGGAGATGATGGGTGACCGATGGTGGCGGTGGTGGTTCTTTGAATTCCCCTCAATGTTCGCTTTTTGTTCATTTATCTCGTATAATCTTGAAGAACCCTTTGCCGGAGGTCTTTAGGGTGTAATGGAGGTGGGTTAGCGACCGATTTCAACCAGAGTTTTGATTCTCGGATATCAGCGTAAGCTTTGTATCATGACCCTTTCTTCATGATGAAATTTTCTGTAGTGAGTTGTAAGAAGGTAAGTAGAGAGAGAGAGAGAGAGAGAGAGAGAGAGAGATGAGAGAAGCAGAGATAGATGAGAGAGTGAGAAAGAGAGAGGTGAGGCGGCGGCACCGGTGCTTTCACAAGATCTTTAGTGGTGGTGGTGGTGGGTGGTGGTCTCTGGTTGTTGTGGTGGTGGTTGTGCTTGGTGGGTGGCGGTGGGGACATAAACTGGTGGGTGGGTGGCGGTGGTGTGCGGTGGAGGTGAGGGAGACGCAGTGGTGGTTGCTTCTGGGCACTGGTACATCACGTTAGGATAAAAGAAACAAAATTTATAATATTTAATTAATAATTAATAATAAAATAAGCAAAAGTTAAAAATAAAATAATAAAATAGAAATAAAAGGGTATAATGGTCATTTTACCCTATCTTAACGGAGTTGACCGTTAGTCAACTAACGGATGGACTATTTAGGTGATAAAATGGTAGTTAAAGGACTATTTTGGTCACTTTCAAAGTTAAAGGAACAAAATGGAAGAAATAACTGTGTTAAAAGACCAATTTGATAATTAACTCTGTATATAAATTGAAACTCTACCCCACCATTTATATATATATATGGGAAATTAAAAAAATACCAAAGTCAAAGAGCAGATAAGTGATGGAATCTATCGCACTTTTGTCAAATTCACACCGTGATTACCGTTTCACTCTTAATACATCGATCTCAACCAGTCTATCACGGATGATTAAGTAGATGACGCGCCTTTTAATAATTACTCCATAAATTAAATAATTATTTAAGACTTGGTGATATTAATTTTTAAATCTTTTCTTTTAATAAAAATTTACTTTTTGTATCACCACCATAATTACATGAAAGTACCACGTCCGTATGGAAAAAAAGAAGCCACGAAAATTAGGTGTGTTCATTTTCGGATATCCGGATTTTCGGATATCCGAAATTTTCGTATATCTGAAATTTCGGATTCGGATATCCGAAATATCCGAAAATTTCAAAAAAAATATTTTTTATATAATTTTAAAAAAATATATAATTACTAAATAACCGTATTTTAAACTTTAATCCTCAAAAATAGCTCAAATATGTTTCAAAATAAAAAAATACATGTATATAAAAATATATATGTTAAAAAAATATATAAATAAGCATATAAAATATAAAGAAATAAAAAATAAAAATTATTTTTCGGATATCGGATATCCGAATATCCGAAACTTCCAAAAAACACTATCCAAATCCGAATCCGAAAATTCGGATATCCGAATTTCGGGTATCCGAATTTTCGGATATTTGAATTTTCGGATAATGTCGGATCGAATTTTCGGATAATCGATTCGGATGTTCGGATTCAGATTATTTTAAACACCCCTAAAGAAAATACTTTACAGTGAATTTGACTTAAAAATAATTTAAAGTGGGATTGATGATTGGAGTTGAAATTTAACCCAAAATCATGCATCCATAACTAATTATCACCGAAAGAGCAACTTACTATTTCCTCTACCTTCAAACAGAATCTCTTTGTTCCCATTGCTACCATCTTCTTTTTTATAATATTTAAAATCACTTTTTCTTGTTAGTGTTCCTTTGTATTGAAGGAGTTCGAGGCTTTGGATTATATAAATGCCTTCTAAACAAATTTTACCGGCTGTAACTTTTTGAGAGATTTGAACCCTCAATCTAGCTCTTCTATAGGAACAGATAATCTATCTAGTAGAATATTTAAATATTATGAAATAATAATCTCCCAAATCATGATAAGATTAATGTAACTGAAGATAATCATGATCTCTAAAAGCCTAAATTAAGTTATAATCATATTAAAACCATGTTGAATAAGATGTAGAAATAGAAGCATTGATACATCATCTGTTTAATGGTTATATATTTCTGAAACTTAATTAATACAGATGAATAGTGAATGTCTAGACGTCTAAGATCAATAGCATCTAATCCACAAGTTCTCATTATCATATTGTTTTTCTAAAATTCCTCCTCCTTTATCTTATTCCTACCATCCGCGGCGAAAGGATGAGACGGAATAGCGTGTCATTTCGGAACCGTTCATAAGCTTTCCCTTGACTAATATAAAAGCTATCTGGATAATTTTGGGCCGAAGGCATCACAAGATCGAGAGGAGCCATCTTGATTCGGACTAGAGGATGAAGGAACCTGAGCCGCTCCCATTTCTATCACTCTAACCTCACATCCATCCACATCTAACCACCAATCTTAAACTTTTATATATATATATATATATATATATATATATATATATATATATATATATATATATATATATATAGGGAGGGTTCAAACGAGAATTGTTTTTCGTACGAGAACCAATCTCGGCCGTTCCTTGGATATGAAAAGTTCATGGATGGAGAGCATGAAGGGGATCAAGTTTGGCAGGGTGCATGTGAGGAATTCATGGGTGGGCAATGACATTAAAGGAGAGAGAATTTGACGGCTCAGATTGGTTCTTGCAGTTCTCGTACGAAAAACAGTTCTCATTTGAACTTTTGCATACACACACACACACACACACACACACACACACACACACACACACACACACACACATATATATATATATATATATATATATATTGCATCATATTTGTTTCTTTACACATCATGAGAGAATAAATCATGACCATCAACTAAACTAGAGATAAAATTGAATATTGGTTAGATTATATATATTAAATAAGGAGAGAGTTATTATAAAAATAGATATTTATTTGAAAATGAGATAATAAATAATTAAATACTATCAATTAGATATTGATATATTAGATCTAACAATTGTAATCACTCGTTGTAATTCATGGCTGGGTTATGAAGTAAAAGAGAGTAGTTGTCCTTTCCATTCCTCTTGAGCCACTGATCTCTCCGAAACAAGAGATCAAAGTGATCTTCCTTCTTTTTCCCAATAAGTCGACAGCCTTACACCATTTGGAGACTTCGAATAAACTAGAGTACATATATGATAGACCGGTGCTAAAACCTTTTATCAAGATATCTTCCAAAGTGTTGGGGTCCTTGCTCTGGATGTTGTTCGTACTGTGTGAAAGCAGTTGATTACGTAGTTTTAGAATTCTGCTGATCCCTAAGAGTTGTAAAATATTCGGTCAAATCAAATGGATGATCAAGATTGAGTCTCATATTCTCACTAAATATATATTTTTATTTTAACTTTTCACTACTAAATAAACTAGTTAATATATATATATATATATATATATATATATATATATATATATATATAATATCGGAATTAAAAATTTGCACTCTTAATTTGACCCAAACAAAGAAATAAACAAGTATATATATATATTCATCCACTTCCCCCCACACCCACCATTCCGCCTTTTTGTTCTTTCAGCGTGTTTAAATAGACGACAAAATCCCATATCCCCAAATCTTATTCTCCCAAAAACCTTCTTTCTTTAAAAAAAATATAGTTAATTTGAAAAATGGGAAATAGTTTAGGAGGCAAAAGAAAGACTGCAAAGATCATGAAAATAAACGGGGAAACAATCAAATTCAAGATTCCGGTGAACGCCGGAGACGTGGTGAAGGAGTACCCTGGTCTCGTTTTGTTGGATTCGGAGACGGTGAAGCATTACGGTATCCGAGCGAAGCCTTTGGAGCCGCAAGAAGAGCTCAAGGCTAAACGGCTTTACTTCCTGGTTGAGCTGCCTAAGCTTAATCCTGAAGATAAAGCCGCAAGGAGGGTCCGGTCGGGCATAAATATGAGCGCCAAGGAGCGGCTTGAGAGCTTGAAGCTGGGTCGGAGGTCGGCGTCGGATTTGTCTTTCATGAAAACGCCGAGCATGATGGTGGAGAATGGTGGCGGTGGTGATGGTGTTGATCCAATGAGGGTGAAGTTAAGGCTGCCGAAGGCGGAGGTGGAAAGGTTGATGAAAGAGAGTAAAGATGAGAAGGAGGCGGTGGAAAAGATCATGAAACTTTGTATGGATAAGAGTGGAGCCGGCGGCGAGGCAACGACGGAGAACCACCGGGTGCAATGGAAAGACGATGGCCCTAGGGTACGCCGTGGGGTACGTTTTCTTATACTTCTCTCGCCTCTTTGTATATTTATCATTATTATTTTATATAAATAAATATATAAACTTAAAAGCTCTTCTTGATAAACATGATGACTCATATTTAAACATAAGCATTTGTTTCTATTTTGAGTTTGCATACAAAATACTGAATAGTTTTTTGTAGACGACGACTCATGGCCGGTATCAATCTTTTTAATTAATTATTTTATATATAATGTACATTCTTATTTTAAATTTTACTACATTGCGATTGAAAAAGCATATATTCTACAAATTTATTTATATAAAAATAAAGATACAGACTTCTACCTTACATCGATCTTTATCTCCCAAGAAACTTAAACTAGAACCGCTTGATTGAGCATATATTCCATTATATAAACACATGTATGAGTATGAAAACATGATGTGTTACATGTTATTACATCCTCTAATTATATAAAAATAGATGTTCATAGACATATATATTTACGTACCTTCATAATAAATAATTATTGACATGATCATATATTTTTTATTATGAATGCATAACATATAAGTTAAGTGATGCTAGTAGCAGAAATCTAATGCAATTACTTATACTAGTAAAATATTAAACAACAATTTATTAAGAATATAGTAAGAGTTATATTCAGAGTTTTTGTATAATAGATTATAAAGTCAAAATATTTGTATGAAAAGATTGATTCACGTAAAAACTTATGTTTGACCAAATAAAGTTGAACAACACTATTTTGAATTTCTTTTAGGATTATAACGCATGTGATTTGGCATTTGGTTTCCATCTAACACCCATTGACCCAGCTTTCAAGCCATGTTTGCAGCTTTGACTTTTTATTTGTTTCCGTTTTAAACTATTTTCTTTAAAAAAAAAAGTTTTTTATTGAGAAATGTAGCATGGGTTATTTTAACAAAACTTGTACGCATATATGGACGAGTTAATTCTTCTTGATGCTTATACAATTAGGAAATTGTTTTAATTATCTTAAGATAATTAGAGGTCTGAAAAGTCTTAAAATTAAAGGGACTTGATTAGAGAAAAGTATAACAAACAATAAAATAGATGATCATTAGATTGCGTATATTAAACAATAGCTTGATTTTTATGTAAAACCAATTAATTAAAACGGAAAATCTTTTTCAGATTATTAACGATAATAATCATTGGTTCATACAAGACGTACGAAGTTTTCAACGGAAGTGCATAAATAATATTAACGTACGTGTGTCAAAGTTTGTTGGGTGATTGAAAATATTGATCAAGTCTAATTATTAGTCATGTAGTAGTAACATGGCCATAAATGATGTGCCTGTCGTCGACATCTCTGGAATGTTCGGTTAGCATATATTACTTCTTCTACGTACGTACATTTTGTCAAACTAATTTCAATTAACTAATTATTATTCACATGTATGTTTCCTTAATTCATATATAATTGATCTTGTCTCGTCAATTTTTTCTATCTTGGACTTTAAACGTGATATATATAAGATAGATATTGGTATAACTTAAAATTCAAAAAATTCATTGTAATTTACTGATGAACATCTAGTTTTATTAAGGGAACGTACAGCATTTTTGTACGTGTTATTTTATAGGACTAACGTTTGAAATCACGTGAAATTAATGATATGTCTGGCTCTGGTCATCATCGTCGTTTCCCTAAGACTACACGTTATGGTCTACTCGATGGAGTCGGGTGAGGGCGGGTTCTTTCGGGAACACCAAAACTCCTCATCGAGTTTCACCAGCAAGTTCAGTCATCGAGTTTCCAAAGCAGATGATTTCCCACTCCCTACCCGGCCCCACACCCCCTACCCCTCTCAACTAATCATAATCACACACCTATTTAATTATTTTAATATATTAATAAAAAATAGGGATACTTTTAAGGTAAGGTAAAACTTGTAAATTAGGTAAAGGAAGGGAGAATGATGTGGCGCTGATGTGACATCGGATAAGAGAACGTAGCAGGTAACCCACAACGCATAGCCTATTCACTGTTGCTCTTCTCGACCACATATATAGACTCCTCCTTGCATTAATCGATCTCCGTCGATATGTTTTTTCACTACTGCCAACCATATTAGTGATTGCTGGTTTCACACATTCTTCATCGTTGACATGCATGCATGCTCCTTCACCACCGACGTCGATCGTTTAAACTTAGATTTCTTTTTATTTCGAAATTTTAATTAATTGTTACATGAAGTTCAACATATTCACTCAATAAATATGGACACGTATGTACGTAGGCTATATATTATTAATTAAATTAAATTGCTGTTGTTGAATTATTTTGACGTACATTGATTTGATGGTCAAAGCGACCTTTATGTCTTTGATTATTTGATTTATTTCTCTACCAACGTACAGATATATACCATATATGCAGTTAATAAAAAAGATTTGAATTAGTTTTTTGTAATTAATAATGTTTTTTATTTTTCTTAAATATATAATTAATTAAGAGGAAATATATTTTGAAAGAATAGATAGATATATATCAACCGCACATGCACCGATGTACACCAAACAACTTCCATCGATCAACACCAGATCGAGAATGTAATTAAATTACTTAATTAACGTCGGTCGAATTACTTTACTAAATTAATTAAGAAATAAACATATAATATCGATCTATATACTGACTGACTTCAATTCATCTTAACTTTTTTTAATAAGTATAGAAAAACAAAAAAGCTATTCGCCCTATATTATTATACTTGGAAATATATAATAATAAAATTATATACGAAACTAATAAAATTTGAATTGTTTATTTAATTTGCAGAAAAGAGTGGGATTTAGCGAGGAACTGACCATTGTAAAAAACACATGGATGTGAAAATAGCCAGCAAACTACACAGCAGCCAAGCAGAGTGATTTTTTTTTTGTCTCTCGCCGATCCTTTCTCCTTCTGTATATGATTCGATATATATTTTTTTTGATAGAATGAATTGATCTTTTAGTCATTAATTATATTCGTAATTTCATACTACACTTACTAATGATCGTATCTGTTAAAATACTAGTATATATATAGTAACACTACTGAAGTATTTACTACTTCAATTCAGCGTTACTAGATGATCAGTTATATATATATACGATTGTTAGTTTTGTATGAAATTACTAATATATATGATGAATGAAATTAAATCACGCTCTCTTTTTATTTCCTTCCTTCTTAACGTAGCTCTCTAGTGCTGTGGAGTTTATGTAATCTCACTTTCATCAATATATTTAATTTGTTGGAATTTATTTTCATATTTCAGTTATTAGTTTGGATATATCTTTATTAATTTCTTAAATCAATTGCGTGTATTTTAAAGCACTGTTATAGTATCTGTGTAATGTAACGGCGACGAATAATTTATGCTTAACAACATGTAAGGGTATTGTAGTATTAACGTAATGATGTGTCAGCAAATAGTTTCTTTTGATAACATACCTATTTTCTTTTATTGGTGTTTAACGTAATTTTTGAAAAACAATAAATTAAGGAAAAAGATATATAATTAAGTTTAGTGAGTTTTTTATTAAATAACATTTAATTATTACCATAGATTAGTTAAGGTAATTAAAGAGATGATTAATTAGAATTTTGTTCAAAATATCTGTATTATTTAAATAAAAACATGTATAATTTAAAATTAATAGTCTTAAAAAGCTAAAAGAGAGATATTGGATGTTAAATATATTATAATATTGTAGTATAAATATACAAGTAGAATACGTACAGTGTTATGTTATAATAACTAATTTAATAAGCTCTTATATAAAACTTTTGATTCTAGGTAGCTAGATAATTAGTTGCAACATTGATTAGGGCACCGATCAACATCATTTTGGGTCCTCTTGTTTTGAAGAATGTGCTAATTCATGCTTCATTTCATTGATTCCCAAAGTGAGTGAATCCTATTTACTTTTCGGAATTCAGACGGATCAGTTTGATCGTTCTGTTGTACAAGATAGTTGCAAAATTATTAGTAAATCGTGTAAAATTAATACTTGGGTCGTTTATTGGCAATGAGCAAACCGCCTTTCTAAAAAAACTATAGCATCTTGGTTAGGCGTTTCATTGTTAACGAACTTATTGATTGAGCAAGGAGAACTAAATTCAAAATGATGTTGCTAAAAGTTGACTTCACAAAAGCTTTTGACACCTTAAGTTGGAAATTTCTATCATGGCTTAAATGAATTTTGGAGACAAATGACGTTCTTGGATTAAGGAGTGCTTGAGATCCTTTCGCATTTCGGTTTGGATAAATGAAGCAACTTCGCAAGAATTTAATATGTCCAGAGGGGTGTGGCAAGGAGATCCTCTTGCCCCTTTTTATTATTATTTTTTTTTTGGCAGAAGGTCTTAACGTGGCAATAAAAGAAGCTATTAACAAAGGTATTTTTAACAGTGTACCTCAAACTAATAACGGACCTCCCACATCGCATCTCAAGTACGAGGATGATGTCATTTTTACTGGTCCGGTCTCCTTGAAACGATCTTAATTTAATTCGTAGCTTTAGGTGTTTTTATCTTACTTCGGGCTCAACATTAATCTTGTAGAGACAAAATTGGTTGGTATTAAAATATCATGTGGCTAATCTATACAAGTGCTCAATTGGTTCTCTGCCATTAAAATATGGTATAATTTCATATATATCCTTATAAACTTCCATTATTACGTATATATCCTTGCAAACTTAGATATTACGTATATATCCTTCTAAACCATCTTAAATCTCGTATATACCCAAATAGCTATTGTACTATTATTTAATCCTTTTAAAAAACATTTATCTTTATCAACTAATATATTAATTTAATTATTTACAAAATTACCCTTATATTAGATTATATTAGATCGATCAGCAGAATCTAATGAAATCGAATATATGTGCCCTAGTTCTTCCCTGCTATTGTTATCTCCCTTCGTTCCTTCCCTTGATCGATTAAAGATTCATGCTACCTCCCCAGCTACCCTCGTATGATTCTTTACCCCAAACCATGAATTAACCGTGCCCTAGCTTCATCGTTTTAACCTGTAAGCAACGATTGAATGAATCTGTTTCTCTATGACTGCCGCTGAAGAAGGAAAAGGCCCCAACAACAGTTTCGATTTCTGTTTGGAACTTGTGGGCTGTTACACAGCCACGGATCGACGACAAAGGCCCCAGCAACAGTTTTGCCTTGGGCAGTGGAATAAGAGGGCAGTCAAGGAGTGGACAATCAAAGCTATTAAACTCTTAAGTTTTGAATTTTATGTTTTGATTTTGATTTCTGTAATTTTCAAGCGTGGTAACTGCACTATATATGTGCTGCAGAGCGCTGTTAGTGAGTTTCTGCAAATGTTAGTGTGTGCTGTAATCGTGTATGGATCTTGTGTTGGTACCTCGTCGTCAATGACAAATGAATCTTCTTTGCTGTTCTAAAAAAATATTAGTTTACTAGTCTTGTTGAATAACATATTAAGTCACCAGCAGATTGAATAAAGCTACATATTGATCTATGAAATTCAATCCTGCTGCAATGTTCAATTCTTGCTACCATTTTGACATATTGGCATATTGGCACAAATTGGCAGATTGAATAAAGCTATCATTTTGACTCTATCCTGCTTCAATTTTCAATTCTTGCTGGGCAGATTGCCAGTAGTTTGAACAAGATGTTTGAAGGTTGTTAATCACACAAGGCTCTCAATCGCATATGTCCTGGCTCTCAATCGCATATGCCCTGGTTCTCAATTGCAAGACTAGTAGATGAATGAACAAGATGATTGAATGGAACAGTGGAAGAATTAACCTGCGTATCGAAGAAGGTAATACGCACAGTGAATCTTGAAAGATCACAAATGTTGGTTTTGGCCTTTTGGGTCTGCTAATTGTTAATTTACTAATATATAATATAAGGGCAATTTGGCAAATGATTAATAAATATATTTGATGATAAAGATTATTGATTTTAAAAAAGATCAAATAATAGTAAAATAGCTATTTGGGTATATATGATATTTAAGAGATTTTATAAGGATATATACATAATATTCAAGTTTGCAAGGATATATACGTAATAATGAAAGTTTACAAGGGTATATATGAAATTATCCCTTAAAATATCTTGGTCTTCCGGTGGACGCAATAACGTCCAAATTTTCATCTTGGAAACCTAGCTATAATCGATAAGTTTGAAATGACGCTGGAAAATCCCTCTCATTTCGATGGGTGGCAAACTAACACTTTGTAACTCAGTTTTGGGTGCATCCCTTTAACTGTTTTGAAACAGCTTGAGAGTATTAGGGGAAGATTTTTTTGGGGAGGCAGTTTAAACAATCATTTAAATTTCTTGAGTGGCTTGAAAACATATAACTATTCCAAAAACTTTGGCAGGTCTTGGTCTTTGCAGTTAAATTAAGAGCCTTAAATTTAGCTCTTCTCGCTAAATAGTGGTGGTGGGCTAAAACAGATTCATCTTCATTATGATATAAAGTTATTAATCTATTCATGATTTTTGTAGAAACAGAGTTGTTGATCCTCAAACTTTAAAAAAGACGGATACATGGAAATCTATATATCAATAAAAAAAAGACTTCAGAGAGAGATCAATATAGACCTCAACTCATGTTTTGCACCAACTTTAAATGGGAACTAGTCTTGGTCTATAGAGCATTCAGGATTATTTTCTGTCTCCTCTCTTCGTAAGTCTTACGATACATCGACTGCAGAAGGTTTGGAGGACAAAAGACGATTTGGTGAAATCGGCACCTAGTAAAATAAACATATTCATATGGAGATTACAAAAGAATCGACTTCCTTCTTTAAGCAACAGAGGGTTCCCATTGACTCGGATTTCTTATTATTATTATTATTATTATTTTGTTTCAAGGAGATCGAAACTGAGGACCATGTATTTAGGGGTGTTCACGGGGCGGGGCGGGGCGGGTAGTGGCTTTTTTGTAACCCGTAACCGCGGGGCGGGTATCTAATTTCAAAAACCGAAACCGAACCGCAAGCAGCGGGTACCCGTTGTGCGGGTACCCGAAGGGAGGCGGGTATCCACGGTTCGGGTCACGGGTACCCTAAAATTGAACTTTTTTGATTTTTGATGTTTTCAACAAGTTTAGATTCATAATATAACAATAAACAACGGTAGAAAAAATTCAACAATAATGAATAAATCACTAGTAGAAATCAAACAAATCTTCGATGAGAACCTCGTAAAAACAAAAAAAACGATATGATCAAAGTTGACACTTCTGATCGATTTCAGTGTCTTCATTTTGAACTCTTGATAGTTGTAGGCTTGCAAATTCTCTATATCAAAACTAAAAAATGAAGTGGCGGAGACGGTATGGGCTACTAGAAGTAAGTTAGGTAGTTTTGAGGAATTTAAGTTTTTTCTAATGGCTTTGTTATTTCATATTAAACAATATATATACATATATACATACATACATACATATATATATATATATATATATATATATATATATATATATATATATATATATATATATATATCTTAAAGCATACGGGGCGGGGCGGGTACCCGCGGATATCAAAATTTAAAAACCGTACCCGCCCCGCGTTTAGCGGGTACCCTAGTTTTCGGGTTTTTCGGGTCGCGGGTTTTACGGGTATCGGTTTTTTCGGTTTCGGTTCACGCGGGGCAGGTCGGTTTCTCGGTTACTCGGTTTTTTTGAACACCCCTACATGTATTTGTGTCTTCCACTATATCAAAGACGTTGTTGTGGGACTTTTGCAAATGGTGGAGTATATCTGCTCCCTTGTTATCTTCAGCTCTGGATCTCATCAATCTTTGTTGCGGTTAAAATTTAAAAAGAAAAAACATTGTGTGCAAATAATATAATTTTTCTTTAATTCTATGATTTGCCTAAGATGTAGTATGAATAATTTTCGAGTTAATTTCATATATACCCTTTAAACATCAAAATATCTTATTTACCCAACTTAACTAAAAAATATCCTATATACCCTTATTAAACTTCATAATATTTCCTTTGCCCAAATAACCATTCTTATTAATTATTAATTATTTTAAATAAATTTAAATTCTCTAAAATTATTTAAAAAAGATATTGACAGTATTATCCTTGCTTCATATCCAACTCCCATGTTTTCAGGAAAACCCTTTCTCGTTGTTAAAAACTAATAGTGTCGCCGGAGCTCCGGTGTTAAGTGTATCCGTTGACGTAAAAGGATGTTGTGATGCCTTTAACTTTAGCAGCTTTCGTTGTATTTCCACACTTCCAACTTTCGTTAGCTATTCTTTTTGTCCTCTGTTTTCCTATTTTTCATTTTGCTGCTTTAGTATTTACTAACCATTTTATATTTAAAAAGTTAAAGATATCATTGTTGAAAACTAATAATGTCGCAGGAGCTCCGGTGTTAGTTATATCCTTTGACGTAAGCACAAACTCCAGAGATGGATCAACTCCTTCCGGATACTCGTTATCCTCCGCGTTCTGTGAAACAACAATCAACCAAAAAACAACTTTAATTTAAACTTTATCATCGATCGTCGATCAACTTGATCAATCGTCGCCGTCAATTTTACAGAAATACAAATTTCACAAGTTCAATACACACATTTTGTAGTGAAAACAACGTGTACGAACTTCAGATTCAAGTTTAAATCATATAAATTGAATAACTCAAACATAATACTAAATGTATCAACAAAAACGTAAATTAGTTCCATTAGAAAATGGACATATTTGGTTTACAACTCGACAGACAAATTTTGTAGTGAAAACTTGAAAGTTGTGATAAAAACAGAGTATATGAACTTCAAATTCAAGTTGAGATGAAAAGGAACTGAATAAATCGAAGAAAGTACAACTCGGCAGACAAATCTGAAAAGGAATTTCAGATTTAAGTTTAAAAAAGTGAATAAAATTTGTTCCTAACTGAATAACACAATGTATACGCCAAAGATTCAAGTTGAGATGAAAACAGAGTTGGATATGAAGCAAGGTAGTATTGTCAATATCTTTTTTTAATTAATTTGAAAAAAATTAAACTCATTAAAATTAATTAATAATTAATAAAAATGGTTATTTGGGTAATTAAGATATTATAAAGTTTAATAAGGATATATATAGCATATTTTTAAGTTAAGTTGGATAAGTAAGATATTTTGATGTTTAATACTTTAATAAGGATATATATGAAATTAACCCATATAATCTTAAGTTACAGTTAATTATACCCATAATAAATACATCTTGGTTGTTGATACGTACATCAGAACATGCAAATTAAAGGATTATTGAATGTTAATAACGAGGAAAATAAGCCCGTGCTTCGCTACGGATTTATCAAAATTAGATATCTTTTTATCTAATTGAAAGACTTCAACTTGTTTGGTTATCATAATTTATAAGGAACTAAAAGACACTATGATATACATATATTTCATTATTAGTTGTTAGTCTTTTTTTAGTTATTAACATTTACAATATGTTTTTATGTGTAGGCAAACTCTTATTTTGAAATTTGTTTTAATATTTTTGTTACATTCAATAATGTGTACGATTGCATAAGTGTGTTTAAATAAAACATATTTACATAATCTAGTAATTCTTGTTCGTATTAATCAAATTAAAGTTATAATGTTATTTTGATTTTGAGTTCGAGTATATTTTGTAGCTTTCACACATAATTTAATTTATAAAATATTTAAAAATAAATGCGATAATTTGATATTTATTAAAATATGATAATAATTTGAAAAATATACATATACATAATAAATAAAAGATATACAGAAATGAAGCCTAGAAACTTCTATGTGAATAGTAAATTTATAAACTTCTATGTGAACAGTATATTTCATTATTAGTTAGTCTTTTTTTAGTTATTAACATTTACAGTATGTTTTTATGCGTAGGCAAACTCTTATTTTGAAATTTGTTTTAATATTTTTGTTACATTCAATAATGTGTATGATTGCATAAGTGTGTTTAAATAAAACAATTTACATAATCCAGTAATTCTTGTTCGTATTAATCAAATTAAAGTTATAATGTTATTTTGATTTTGAGTTCGAGTATATTTTGTAGCTTTCACACATAATTTAATTTATAAAATATTTAAAAATAAATACGATAATTTGATATTTATTAAAATATGATAATAATTTGGAAAATATGTGTGTGTGTGTGTGTGTGTGTGGGCCAGGTAACAAAGTTTTTAATTGTTGACTTTTTGTTAGAGATTCTCTTCTAATTAATCTGATTTTTCTGAAGAGAATTTCAAGTGTGTCAAACATTTTGGGCTGAATAATCAAGATATTCAGATAACGAAGAGATAGAAACAGCACCTTTTTTATTTTATTTTTGGGGGGTTGTAGTACAGTACTACACCAATCTCATGTGAGGCCAATAATCAAGATATTCAAAATCATTGTTATCTAGATAATGTTGACGAATGGTGACAATGATATGGAAATGAGAGAAAGTGAAGACGAATGGTGCATCCTAAACACTCTTTTTTAACTAGTTATAATACTATACATATATGTTTTGAGTGGTAAGACTAGATGCTAATGAACCATTCACATTGCCCTTTATTTCAACGTTGAGTAAATTTTTTGACGGGCAAATTAGTGGGGACACTTCCCCGCAACTTCAGCGTGGGTCCGAATTGTTTGGTGATGAGTTTTCAACCACCTATCATTATTTGGCTTTAACTAAGGTTCGAACACCACACATTCACTCCATTGAAAAAACTCCTAAGAGAAAAACCCCTAACCCACTACATGCAGCAGGATTCATAATAAACCGTAACTTGGAATATTATTGATGTGGTGGTGTATTGGTAGTAGAAAAACAATGATATAATACTGAGATGACATTTGTAATCATCGTGTGCATTTACTTTGTTTAAAAAGCCTGGATTAAAATTAGAAAAGAACAAAAGGTGAAAGGGCCAAAATTAAGGACCCTTAACTGCAGAGGGATCGTTTATGTAATTCAATTCTTAAAAAATGAAAAAGAAAGTCTTGACAATAACATAATCTTAAAGTGTAAAACCCATGTGCAACAAGAAAGGGAAAAAGTCGCCAACTTTCAACCACAAAGTTTCAATTAATTTAAGAAAGTTCCTGTCACCAGGTTTCTCAGGCCAGCCCTGCACATGTACACACAAGTTGTTTAATTGTTGAAGAAAAAAGGAGGTCAATAACCTCTGCCCAAGTACATTTGTATACAAAATAAGCCTATCAAAGGGTAAATTCTACCCCAAATACAATCTTTTTTTTAATCTTATTCTATCATCTCTCTTTGTTTTAAGGTTTCGATGATGACCATTGATCGGGGACGGTTAGAAAATAACTGGTCATTGCTTTCCGGAACCTTTTCTTGTACTGTTTTGGAGAAATTATGGTCGGGGTGGCGTTCTTGGGCCCGCCCAGAATACCGGATGCTTTCACCCATGTTTCCAAGTGCTTATCCCATGTATATTGTCTCATGAAATCAATGATTCCCAAAACAAGTTCTTTTCTTTCCTCATCCACTCCAACTAGCAAAGAATAATCTATCACGTCGATTGACTGCACACCCATGCATTTAAATTCAATCAAATTGCACATATTTGAAGGGGAAATAGTTAAATTTAAACCACTCACCAAGGTAATAATGGTTAAAGACTTAAAGATGGCTGATTGCATAAAAGTTAATTATCTAAGATAACTGATTTCGTGCATGGCAATGGGAAAAGGTCAACAAGGTCAAAAGTTACTCATACATCAGCTGTTATGTCATCATTTTGAGCAGTTACCGAGTCAGATGGCCTTAAATCAAAAGTTAAAAACTTTGATGGTTAGTCTTGGCCTAAAAAGGTTGATTACCTAAAAGTAAAAATTTGACTTGTAGTTCTTACCTTGTTATGCAATTTACCCATTAGAATTAGAAGAAACCATCATTGTGTCAAAAGATCGATTTAAATCTTTGACCAGTTACTGGATCACATTTACCTTGACTCAAAATCTTTGAAAGAGTTACATTAAATCGAAAGGTCAAATCTTTTATTTTCCTCGCCTAATAAAGATTGGTTATCCAAAATAGAACTTGACCATAGTTAATACTTTTTATGCAATTAGCCATTGATAAAAAAGAACAAGAAAAAAAGATAACTTACAGCTAAGAAGGATGTGTCATTCCAAACAGCTCTTTCAAGGTTTCTCTTAGCTTTACTTCCAAGAAATATGGGATTTGTTCGCAAAGCCTCCAATAAATTCATATCTAGAAGTGTTTTATTTGTTCCTGTCGTATCAGAGTTGTAACGAGACCTTGATGACCCTTTCAAATCATAAACCCGTGAAATATTTCTCTGGAAAAACACATTCTCCATTACCAAAACATGCATTTTTGCTTCTTTCCCAGCTCTCAAGTGTTTCACAGTCACCTGTCATCATACCTTCATATATCAGCATAATAACATTACAACAATAAAGGAAAATTCTGAAAATTGGGAGAGAAAGAAAACCTGATAGATTCCCATGATCTTTGCTAGACATGTTGGACTCCCTGAGTTTAAAGAATCAGTCAAATATTTAAAATATTCTGGTGCGAATTCCTCAAAGGATTCAAGTTCGGTTTTTGTAACTTGCTTAATAATAAACCGTTCATCTAAAGATTTGGCAAAATAAACATTACTTTTCCCTCCTTGTGCGCTCCACCTTTTGCAACGGCTCAACGAACGTACATAATCCAATTCATTTGGACAACATTTCTCTCTCAGTGCATCAAATTGTTTAGCAAAATAACATGTGACAGAGAATTTGACCTTCCCATCAGCACCTGATTCATCCTCAAAAGGAATCGTCAAATGATTAGAACTTTTTCGATCTGTGAACAATGGCCCAATTGCTGTTGATGGATCTTCTGACCCATAGCTGCCATAATGAGTGTAGTCTTGATCAACGGTTGAAAAAGACTGCCAGGCTGTCATGTTTGAAGCTACTGAACTATTTCTACTGAGATTCACCTTATCATTGACCCACTCTTCATGTTCTTTACAAGTAAGGGCATATGAGATTATGCTAGTGGGCTCGTTGTCATAAACCGCGACTACTATGTCCCTTTGACCACCATTAGGAACCATCAAACGTGCACCTTGCGGAAGAAAAGACGGTCTGGTCGTGAGCAAGAAATCAAGATTATTATCCTCACCTGCAAACGCCTGTGAATGACTTCTTCTATGTATGTTTCTAAGGGGATCTCTAACCATATGAGCATAATCTCCAGAAGCATGAAAAGATCTAAGTGTTAAAAGATACAAAGAAGAAGGAGGTAATCCTTTCTTGACTCTTTCTTGCTGTCTAATGGCAGAATCGAATGAATAAACTCTAGCAGGTGATGGAGATAGTCTACTGAGTTGTGGGTTGCTGCTTAGATTCAAAGATCCTGCCCATGCCGAGTCTATTTTATCTGATAGAACAGATGCCGCTGATGGGGCCCGTTCTAGTGATGATGTGTGTTTGATATCGATTTCAACTTCATCTTTTTTGCATAGATCAAAAGACGTTGATAATGAGTCAGAAACGTTATCAGATCCTTCAGTTTGTTCAATTTGGTTCAGTTCTGAATCATAAATGGCGTCCTCAGGAATGGAATCACTTCTCCATGATGCGTAATCTTGATTTGGCTTCAAACTGGAACTCCTTCCATAGAGATTCAGTGAACAGATTCGCCGATCCCAAAAATGCATACCAATCATAAGTGAATGTCTCAAACGGTTAAGTTCAAAAACATCAATTTCAGCCCCGTTTTCTTCACCACAAGATTTAAGCAGATCCTTTTTCAAACAAAAACAGGAAGAAAAAAAAAAGTGAGATGGAAACATGGGATTTAAATTACCTACGAGGCTATTATCTCTCTACATGGAAATTTATCCCCTATGACTTACAATATAATCCTGTCTTTCTTTCATTAGCTGATCTTTTAACTCGATGGCGTGGTTACTTAACTCATCTGAATCGGTCCCATTTAGCACACCGAGTATATCTTCATACAAAGCTTCTGTCATGCTCAAAAGCTGACAACCAAAAAAGGAACTACTTTAATACATAAAGCAATAAACAATTTTGATATCAAGAAATTGCAAAACTAGATTGTATATTTGCACCTCTGCTACTCCTTTCTTCAACCAATCCTGTTGAAGATGGTCACCAAATTGTAGAACCCGTGGAGGCAAATGGACAGAAAGAATGTCGATCGGAGAGTAACGGAAAAATGCAACCATATCACCCATTCTGCAGCAGATAGAAGTTTAATTCCTTACACACACACACAAACATGTGCATAAATTCCTGTTATGAAAATTAAACATAATTACCCGTAAAATCGAAGGCAGTCTCTTTGAAGAGAATGACCACAACTAGCAACACGATTAGCAGTTGCATGATTTGAAAAACTTAGTTCAAGAAACTTCCCTAATGAGAGGCCCCAAGCAGCATCAGACATGACAATTCTGTGACTTGCAGGTGGGACCCCATCTACAAGGGGGCATCTCAAGCAACGGTGCCACATCCATATCTTTCCATCTTTTTCCCCATATAGCTTTAGTGATGGAAGCCGTCTCACGTTAATTGTTAAATTTCCCTGAGGGTGAGTGTAGCATGTCACATGGGCTTCAGCTGGTTCTTTACAAGATTGACACAGTGATGTCTGAAAGAAAAAAAAACCATTAAAAAAATGGTAGAGCAATGATCTTTATAAACAAATTGCAAGAAAAGATTTCTGCAAAATGAAAATCCAGGAAAACCCATGGGGAAAAGAATGGTAAAGCAAATACAAGAAAAGACAATAACAGAATGTAAAAGCAAGAAAATCCATGAAAAGGGTAAGGTAAAGCTTCAAATTTTTTAAAGAACATGCAAGTAAAGCTAATAATTATGATGTGTAAGCAAGTATCATAAGATAAAAGAATGGTAAGGCTCTGACGTTTTAAGGCAAACACAAGAACAGATAACATGTAGAATGTAAACTGAACTTACTTGATCAAAAAGATCATCTTGAAGGTACCTCCCTAGTGGTTTGTCAAAGCAACCATAGAACTTAATTCTCAAGAGTCTTGAACGTTCACATACAGTCCCATTCAGCACACAGTGACTAGAAAATGATACTAATATACTTTGATTATTATCGTTGGAATAATATTCATCTGATGCATCAATCACTTCAATCTTTTTCTCTTCTTGATCTTCAGTTGCTTCTGGATCATTTTCTAATACATCAGAAACTATCTCAATGTCCCTATTCTCCATAGAAGTTAAGTTTTGGTCTTCAATAAACGTAGCAGAATCAATAACTTCAATAGGTAAAGAACTATCAGCATTTATTGTTTCTTGTTCAGGTACCGAGTGCTTTATAGTCATTTTCGGTAAACTAGCGCCCTCGTCGGCCAAGAAAGAAGTTTCAAGTGATAAATGATAAGCTGCAAAGACTGCATACTGAACAACATGTTTGACCTTCTTTAGTTCTTCGCGAGATGAACCTTTTAGCAGGACCTACAAAAACCGATAGTAGAATCATAAATACAAGAAGAATGCATTTAAAATATCTATGAAAAACAAGAAATATTACCGTGCAACCCAAACGCCTGGGACATCCTTCAAAATACATCAAAGTTTTTGATGGTTTCTTGTGGAATTGGTTGTCAGTTTCATGTTCTTCTGAGACCTTTTCCAATCTAAATAGCTCACATTGGCCTAATCGTGTGGTGGAAATATGGGATATGGATGAAGTTATAAGAGCGCCCGTGCACCTGGATACACGCTCCAATAATGATCTTTTGACGTTTGACACTAAAGAAATCTCTTTAGCTAAAAGATACTCTTGTGCATATGAAGATACACTCTTTTCCACCAGCAATACATTTGGACGATGAGCCTCTATCCTTGAAACTATCAACTTCAAATGATCCATTTCCTTTTAACAAAAGAAAAAAAAAATTAAAAAAACTGTACAAGATGTTTACCAACAACCAGATTTAGAGGAAATAAGTAATGAACCTGCTGCAGCAATGTCTCAATAGAAGAAAGTTGATCAAGAGACCTTTGGTACTCAAGAGCTCCTCCTAAAATAAGGAGTCTTGCGTTCTTGTATTGTGAAGTCATCCTTTTGTGTTTTATATTTTTTGTACAAACCAGACCTTTAACAAAGGTGCTGCATAAAAGACGATAACTTTTTCTTAAATACTGTATTAGATTCTGGAAATACTGCAAATATCAACAGATAATTTACCTCTCAGTAGGACTTCCTGATGCTATGCATTTAATCTTTACATAATCCGCGGGATCCATGCTCCCACCTTTGCTGGTATCTGGTTTCACAAAGTTTGCTGCTTGCCATGCTAATAATGTTACAATGTCAAGCCACTTTTCTGTTGAGTTGAACTCTGATTGTAATAACTGTGACACAAGAGCCCTAAAATGCCCCTGGACTACAGTTTTTAAGGGTTCCTGGTGTTCCTCATTTGATTTATCTTTTCTGGGTGAACTGGTAATTAAAGTTCCGCTAGAAGAAAATGGACCACTCGAGTCCCCCATTTCATCGTCGTCTTCATCAGCATATGAAAAGAAGTTGCTATCTGCATCCTCATTCCCATCATCCGGTAGTGGAGGAAACCAGATACGATCATTTGTTTCAAAATCTAATGGCTTATGTGACTTCTCACACCGCTCATTATATATTGAAAAATCATCATAAATCCCTTGTTCATGGCTTTTTAAAACAGCCATGTGTTCTTGATCAAATGAACCTTCATTTGAAGATCTTGGTGTTCCTTGATCATCTGAATGTACACAATTTCTAAGCCTATTTGAAGTAATTTCAATCCTAGATGGACTGTCTGATGGGCTTGAACCAACAGACATAAAACTATTAAAATCACGTCTAGTACTAACACTACTAGTATCTAAATCTGATGTGTCAAGACTGTATGGACTGAAAAAGTTTTTTGCAAAATCCTCTGCCTCATCTTCATCACTCCTACAATTCAAAACAAGCAGAAGCACAAAGCTTATAAAAATTGTTGATGTATACTCTAAAAATCTATATTATATATAGGAATCAAGATATCTGTACCTTGCTGGGGAGCGACGTACGGATACTGCTTGAAGTGACCGCCCTTCGAATTTGTCAACAGTGCAATTTGGTGATGGTGGTTCAGGGCTTTCGCTTGGAGATTCAGAAGGGTAAATTCTATGATCCCCGAATTCTTTTGTAATCTCAATATTAGCACAATACTTGCAATATTCAGAAACTCTCATCTCACATTGGCAACACATATTTTCACCATCCACCATTTCAAATTCACCAAGAAAAAGATCCAAGATCCAAGTAACAATGATTTGACGACCAGATTCTTGGAATTAAAAAAGTTTAGAACTTTTTAACCCAAAAGCTATAAATACATATTGGGTTTTTATCGTTGTCAAAGCTTAAACAAAGACCGGAAACTTGGAAGTTATATGATGAGGATTATGGTATTTTTCTTTCTTTTTATAAAATGGAAAGATTCAAAAAAAGGAATAAAAAGTCTCCTTTGGAATCACAAAGCATCTCAAAGGAGATTATATTTACACAGATCCTATTTCACTATAATCACAGATAGCACAACAGATCAGGAATTCAATACAACAACAACAGGAAACAAGTATAATTTCGGTTTTTTCCTAATTAATCTTGAAAGAAAAGTACACACACTAAACCCCAATTGATTCCAGAATCATGGATATTAGAGATCCCAATATCAATTGGAGCATCTAGTATAAAGGATCCAAAGCTTAATCACCAAATAGGAACAAAACTTGGATCAGTTTAGCCAGAAGAATCCTCTCAATCAGTAAAAAGAAGACAACCCTGATGAGTCAGCACAAGACTCCACTTAATCCAACAGTGAAACAAACAAAACTCAAAAAAATTCTAGGGCTTGTTTCAAGAACAAGGGTTCAGAAATCAGAATAGAAGTATCAAATTTAACAATTAATGATCAGGGTAGAATCAAAAGAAGAGAAAGATTGAGTAGGAAGAGGGTTTCCTTTCAAATGGACTGAGAGCTCGAATCCCCAAATGAAATAGAAATAGATATAGAGATTGAATAATCTGGTAGAGTTTTTGATCTCCTTTCTTCAGCAAAAACAGCATTCCTTGCTTCCCCCATTTCGCGGCAATGCTTTCATGTTCATTACTCAACCACATTTAAAAAATTAAAATACACGCACACATACACTGTATCACCTTATTCAATTACTATGGTGTTTGTGTGTGTGTGTATACACGTGTATGTATAACTACAAGGATTTCCTACAATCGCTGTCTTTTTTTCTAATCAAACTGCAATTGCTGTCTTAATACTCCATTTATTAGGGTTTATATGTGAAGGTAAAGACCCCATAAAAGTGACGACTTTCCCCTATCAAATATATACAACTTAACCCCCTAGGTTTTATAAAATGTGACTTTGAACCTTTTAATGCATTATTTGGTTTTCTTTATTTATCATCTTACCTTTTCTTTTAGACTAATAGATTTATCCTCTTTATTTCTAGGAAATAAGCTTAATCAACATCGTTCAATGGTTGTTTGAAGCCTTGATGACAAGAGTGCATGGAGCATATCACGTTATTATGATTTATCATATGAGAATTTTTTTTTGCGACGCTAGTAATTAGTCATCTATTATGTTAGGCTTGTACTTCATCACAATTAATATATATATATATATATATATATATATATATATAGAGCTATTTTAGGTCATGGTAATATATGGTGTGGAATCACGTGGTAACAATAGTATAAGTTAACATTTTTGGGGTATATCAATTTGGGCTTATGGATTACTTAAACTTAAAAAACTTTTAGTTGATAAGTTCATAAGCCCGACAAAATTGACCTATGAGCTTTTTAAAATTCTAATAATTTATAAGGTGAAATTTTCATATTGATAATGTAGAAAAGACTAATGAATTTCTATATAATTTCACTTTAAACAACTAATTTTTTCTCATTTTATAACCTTTTTTTAAGATGAAATATCGGATTGTTTTAATCAACTAAAACACCTTAATTACCTGAAATAAAATGGTTACCTCCTTTTTACATCAACCTTGTGATAATACAAAGATTGTTACATGGAGAAAAAAATGATGTAAATGGTTTGACTAATTATGGTTTGTACCATGTTGGGGGCATATATGAAGTTCATAAAACCCGAAGGTTCGGATCTGAAACTTCAAAATTCTATAATTAATTATTGAATTAATAGAAGAAAATGGCTAAGCAGCTTTCTTTCTCCTCACACAATTGGTTCGTACGATGCTTAACTTGTGTTTAATTAAATTCGCTGATCTAAGCCATTCGCTGTATCTGCTATTGGACAGAAACACTGCACACATTTAATAATCCTAAAAACGATAAGTTTTTTTTTTACTACTATTTTATTGCAAATTCATATATAAAAACTAGAGCGAGAGATTTATACACTATAAAAATTTATAAAGACCAACATATCATAACTTTATAGAGACTAAACAATATAGTAAAAATATTGTTTAGACGATAATACGAATGATAATAGATCATAACTTTATAAAGACTAACAAATTATAACGTCATGAGTTATACCACCTTCTCATTTTCTTTTTCCAATGTCATATTAACATCATATCATTTTCTCCCTCCCTACTCAAATTAAGTGTTATACCCCTCTTTCAAACTATTCATATTATTTTATATTTATATTAATAAGTTAAATATGTGTCAGTGTGTGATTGATTGAGAGGGGGTGGGGAGTGACAGCTTCTCGATCGAGTCTGAAGACCCGAAGGGGTTACTCGATTTCTTTACCCGAGAACTATGTTTTGGTGTTCCTCGCCTTACCCAAAACTACCCGACCCCATCAAGTACATCATAACGATTGGTCTAATAATTGTAAATAAAGAATTTTGTTATATACAATTTAACTAAAAAAATATTTATTACACGTATATAGTTCTGTCCAATTTATATTACGAGGTACCTACCTCATTCCTTTGACCAGAGTACTATATATGATAATACCGAACTTCATGTATACTGCTTAATATAATAATGTGATATAAGTTAACTAATAATATATTAATTATAATTAAATTTGGAATTAGGAAAATATATACATATATTAAGGTTGCGATGATGGGCATGTGACATGTGAATTCGTTCATGTGATCTGCCGAATAAAAAAACTATCATACTTTATGGTGATGAGTCTTTTTAGATCACACAGTATCGTTTTCAATAATGATTTGATACAAAAGAAATTAAAGAGAAAACTTATATATTAATTAAATATTTTTCTAACATGTAACATTATTAATGATTTTTTAATAGAGATATATTGATCATATATAATTCTTTTTAGCCGTAAATTGTATTCAGGTAGAACGCTATTAATGTGCAAAACTTGATTTGTTCAAAAAATCTTGTTAATGGATCATTAATGAGATAATCATTTGTCTTTAATAAACCAATCATTAGTCATCAAAATTATTAGTTATTGGTTTATTTTAATCAAACAGTTAATCTAGCCCGCGCGATACAGCGGTAAATAAACCAACATTCATATATAAACTTTTACAATAAAGTGCGCAAAAAATCTAACATTTAAGATGTAAATGTGGTGAACATTAAGAGTGAGAATTGTTATGCATTCATGCTATTTGGTTTAGATTTAAATGGAGGTAGGTTTTATTTTTTCATAATATGTTTAATATAGTATTTATTAATTCTTACTCCGAAGAAAGATATTTACGAAAGAAAAGAAAAAACTATGATAAAACTATTTTATTTTTCATCCGAAAATATTAAAATTAAACTTTAAAATTTTCTAACGTTTTACATAAAATCTATATTTTAAATAAAAATACTCATGAAACTATTTGTTAAAACCAAAAAGAAAAACATAAACAGGAACATTTTGACGTTGAAGAAGATATAATGAGGGTGTAGTAGAAAGCATTAATCCATACTGTAATAAGAATAATAAGGTTACATCAAAGAGTATGGGAAAAAAATCTGAAGTAAAAAAAAATACATGAATTGAACCCATGACCTACTCGTTGAGC
Source organism: Pulicaria dysenterica (assembly GCA_947179395.2). NCBI lineage: Eukaryota > Viridiplantae > Streptophyta > Magnoliopsida > Asterales > Asteraceae > Pulicaria > Pulicaria dysenterica. Next base: position 116,751,367 of record OX359288.1, on the reverse strand, counting down.
ACACAATGTCTTACCAATAGGTCATGTTGAAGTTTGTTTAAAATTGGTAGCTCTTAAAAATATAACATTATCAGGGTAGTTATTGTTCATATGACCAAAATTTGGTTTTCACAATTTGCATATGAAAAACAAATCTCATTTGAAGTCTCCTCTATATATGTATGTGTGTATATATATAGTGAAAAGTTTAATTGAAAATTGTTTTTCGTACGCCATTAATCACTTATAATTAGTAGTATTTTGTTCATTATATATTTACCTAACCGTGAATTGTGTCCAGGTGGACCATTATTAACGAGCCAAGATTGGATCTCACACGAAAAATAATTCTTGTTTGAACCATATCCTATATACATATATATAAGGGTTCATTTGATAATCATTCTTATTACGAGACCCCGAGAACCATTCTTGATTATTTACTAAAATAAATCAATGATTGATAATGCCTGAGACATAATTGTAAATAAAAAATTACACGACACTACCACCATTAATGACTAATTAACGAGTCATTGATGATACGTTAATGACTCTAAGGATTTTGAAAAAAATCAAACCTTATTAAATAATAACTCGAGTTAATTGGTTAAATCTTCCATTAATTTAGTTATTTCTGTCGATTTAGTTTTTTAACTTTAAAAGTGGTGGAAACATTCCTTAAGAAACATTTTGTGGCAAGAATAGTTCTCTCTAACGGATTTCATTTGCATCTCTATTAAAATAAGGTACAATGACAATTTTACCTTTATTTTTATTAGTTGTTTATTGATTTAAATTGAATTAATATTTATTATATGTTTACCAGATTAATCATTTTTCATAAACAATACAAACATTATTAGTTTACACACTTTCTCTATGGTCAACCACCACCATCGCATAACCACTGACACTACCTCCCACCACCGGCCCTATCACCGGCAACCACCAGCACCACTAATAGTGTCTCTCTCTTTCTCTCTTCTGTTCTCTACCTCGGCACGTCTTTCTCTCTCCTCTCTCTATTTCTCTCACAATGAAACCACCACCACCACTGCCTCATCTTCAAATACTCCTCTCTCAGGTCTCTCTCTCTCTCTCTCTCTGTGTTTCTCTCTCACGATGAAAACACCACTATTGTGTTAAGATATAGGTTTTTCACATGATTTGGGTACATATATAGGGTTTTCACAAGATTTGGGTATAATTTTAGGCTTTTCTGTATGTTTCTATGTATGTAGGATGAGAAAAGTATGAGACCGATGAAGATAATGAAGATCAAAAACTAAAAATAAAAGGGTAACTTTGATTTTTAATTAATTGAAAATTAGAAAATGATAAGATGACTAAAAAATAAAAATAAAACTAAAAAGAAAAAAGTACCCTTGATTTATCTAACTTTAATAATGGGCAACATTAGAAAAAACTATTTTCACCGGAAAATGTTTCTTAAAGAGCTATTTTCACCACTTTTGAAGTTAAAAGACTAAATTAGCAAAAATAGCTAAGCTAAAAAATGATTGACCAATTAACTATAATAACTCTTTAATAACGGTCCATCATAAGTAATTCACGGTTGGTAATATATAAAATGACTAAAATACACTATTAGTGAGTTATTAATGTGGTTCTCATAATAAAAATGGTTCTCAAATTAACTTATCCCGATATATATATATATATATATATATATATATATATATATATATACATATGTGTGTGTGTTCAATTGACAACTGTTAATCATACGAGAACCGCAAAACTATATATAACACCATCAATAAATCGTTAATGGGTTTTTTTTGGTTATTTATATATTTACCTAACCGTGAATTGCGTCTGAGTGAGAGGGTCATCGATTTGTGGGGTTTCAAACGTGTAAGTTTGTGGGATTTCAACTCAAAATAATTGGTCATAAGAGGACTAGACCATGACCTATTAAGCATATTACAAAGTAAATTTTCGTCCGATGTGGGACATTACTCAACACCAGTGGTGGATCTAGAATTTTTATTTAGGGTGTGCACAATCAAATTAATTTCTTTATTTGTCGGGTAGATCTCATTTTCATATCGTTTTTTGTCTATAATTTTTTTGGATTTAAAATTTGTTTATAATTTGGATCCAGAATTGGTGTTGCTCAATATCAAAATAATTTTTTGATATTAGTTATTTGATATTGGTTTCATTATCATGTATATTTAGTATGTGGGAGATTCAAATGAGAATTTAAATATTTTTAAGAATGGGAGACTCAATCCCAGCCGTCCAATTCCCCCTCCTTCAATGTCATTGTCCACCCATGAATTCCTCACATGCACCCTGCCACACTCGTCCCCCACGCTTTCCATCCATGAATTCCACTTACAAAATGAACGGCTGAGATTTAATTTCTCATTTTCAATTAATTTCTTATTCTCATTTGAACTTTCTCCTATTTAGTATGATCATTTTATGTGTCTATATACACATACACAATCTTAACATTCTAACTATCCAAATTATTTAGAATATAAACAAATATAAAAAAAGACCAATTTAATAAAACTATTTTTATTGCTTGTTTTTTCTTAATTTAAAGAAAACACTTGTATCCTAAAAGGCTAAATATACATAAGATATTTCATTAAACCCCTAAACAATAATAAAAAAAGGGTTGGCACATGATACTAATACGTGCGAATTGGGTAGTGCCCTATGGCCATGTGGAGTAAAAAGAAACAGGTGGGGCCATGGGGATGTTGATGAAGACAAGTTTAACACTGTGAGGGTGTGCACCACATATTTCATGGGGGTTAAAGTCACAGAACACAAAGATGGTTTCCCCAATGTTTTGATATGGCACATTAAGTTTTTTTTTACACATCTGGCCATTTAACTTACCAAAACCGTGTCGATGTGGCCAAAACGTGACCTGCAACCTGCCAGCCAGTTTTTAGCCTTTTTTGTGATTTTTGGGTCGATTTTTGATCGTTTTTTATGATTTTTTTTGTAGAATCTTTTAATTTATCATTATATCTTTCAAATGACACCAAATTCATGAATTTTCGTCAAGTATTGAGGGAGAATTTGGAGCTCAAAGTCTCGATTTTGGTGGGTTTTTTGTTCGAAAATAGGACCGAAAAAAGTGTGTTTTTTGCTCGATTTTTGATCGTTTTACATCATTCGTTTTTTAGATTGTCGTAGATAATCTTTTTACCTTTCAATGGACACCAAATTAATGAAAAACCATCAAGTGTAGGCCAAGTTATTGCTAATTAAAGTCGGTAATGACCCTATTCGACACCCTTACGGTATTTTGATGAATTGACACATTTTAAACTCGTTTTTGTTCCGTTTTTTTGTACTACTTGATAGAAAACTCGATTACCATTTCATAGAGTCAAGAATCATTGATTTTCGTTAAGTGTAGAAGGAGAATTTTGGCTTCAAAGTTTGTATTCGAAGTGAAGGAAATTGGGGAAGAAGATGACCTGCAAAATCACCAAAATGGCTATAATAACAGGTTTCTTACAAGTTAAATGGTCATATGTGTAAAAAAAAGTTAATGTGTCATATCAGAACATGGGGGAAAATATCTTTGTCTTTAATGACTTTAACCCATTTCATGGCTATGAACCTTATAGATTTTTACACAACCAAAACTGGAAGTATAAAACTTTAAAATATCAGCGACGTTATACAGGGTATGCACGTGCATACCTTGTGTTACCTATAGGTCCGCCACTGCTCAACACGACCCCTTATGTGTGGCCTTTTTTGGCTCAACACGTGGATGCTTATTGGTTATGTAAAATCTATGTGAATTTTGACTAACCACAGGTGAACCTTGCTTTTATACTATGTTACAGATTCATTTTCGCTTTTCCCATAATCCTTGCCGAAGCTACAATATAAACAAATACATGGAATACAAAGGGGCCTATAACTAATGGGCCAAGGGTCATGTAACACCGTACTTTCAGATACTACCTTGAAGTACGCGTGGAAGCTAAAACACATTTCTAATATAACATAATAAAGAAAATACAACTTTAATCTGTTTGATTTACAAAACAACATATACAGTGTTACTCAAAAACAGGCTCTTTACAAAACAACAGATATCAGAGTAATGATCAGTCCCAAAATTCCAGTTTCATCTCTTTAATCCACATACCAGGTTTAACCTGTAAAAGATTACAACAGTGGGGGATTAGCACAAAGCTAAGTGAGAGAATAGATATCACAAACATACAAGGCATAAAGCCCAAACCAACAATTAGGGATGTCAACTATCATCCGACCCGATGATCATCCACCCGATCCGATCCGTCAGTGATGGACATGGACGAAGTTAAATGGATGAATATTGGATATGGAGCGGATATGGATGTTTAGTGGAGCGGATATGGATGACGATTTTCAATCTATGGATGAATCCATTTACCCGAAATTAAATTTTCTACATTATAATTTATATAATTATTAAGAATATATGTCTAAGTATTATATGAATTTTATAAAAATCTTATCTTACTCCTTTAATTAATTATTAATTAAGAATATTAATTACTTTTATTTAAGAATATATGTCTCACACTCTCAGCATTATTTATATACGTGACAACATTTGAGAACACCAGCCTTTTATTTTCCCGCCCACAACTCTCAACAGCCTTTTGTGTGATCTAAATGCAACAACCACTAAATTACTACCATGCAAGTATCGAATTAAGGAAGGAGTGAGCTGGAAGATCAATGTTTTGGGAATAGCTATAAATAATGCTTTAGGTTTTGAATGTAGATTTGTAAATATATTAAGTAATGTTTTGGTTTGTACCTATTTTGGATTAATATTTTGGGATTAACTACAAACTATGCTCTATGCAGTGAATGCAGATATGTAGTTATGTTTTCGTTTATAAACATAGGCCTAGCTGAAAAACAACCGCCAAGCTGATCTCCACAACAACATCATGTATATACAGAACAAGAGATAAAATCTCAAAGAGCAACAATTAGGTGATATATCTTATACATCCAAGATATATATCCACTCACCGATATCTTCAAAAGTTCAGGTAACTCAGTCTTTTCTTACTACTGAGTCTTGTCTCCGCCTGAACAAACAACTAACAATCAGTATTTGCTTAATCAATACACAATAAGCACAATACTATAATCAAACACATATGTACATACAATCACAAGTACATATCAACTCATGTATATACAATCAAGACACACAATTCACTATTACTCTTTACTTCTTGTAATTCTGTGAATTCATCCAACTCCTTAGCTTAGGTAATTCAAACATTCCTTTCATAAGCCAAGGCTACAAATTCATGTTCATCTTCAAATCATCAAAGAGTTGATCTTCAGTCGGATTCCTTATAACTTTCAAATTCCGAGCATAGTAGTTGTTGGAATTCCGATTGTTTTCAATTCCGATCAAATCAAATCTGATAAGGTCAATTCCGATGAAACATGAAATCCGATAAACCAATTCCGAGCAAAGGCAAATCCGAGTAAAGGTAATTCCGATTTAATCGGATTCCGATAAAATGCACAATCCGAGAAAAGTCCAATTCCGATCAAGTCATACAATCCGATAAAAGTCAATTCCGACTAAATATCAATTCCGAGTAAACATACAATCCGATAGAAATAAGAATCCGATAACATGAATTCCGACAACAAGAATTCAGATAAAATCACATAATTCCGATAGAATGGAATCCCGAGCAAAGGCTACTCATCAAATCCGATAACTTCTTCTCGGTTTTACACCAAATCCGACAAAAGTTAAGGCAAATATTTCAATTTTCTCGGATTCCTATCAATTCCGATAGATTTAATCGGATTTCACCAAATCCGATCGATTCATACTTGAATTCCGACTGATTCATACTTAGCAATTCCGAGTCATTCAAAAATCATTCTAAACTCCAATTTTGATTTGATTTTAAACATGCAACTCATCTATGTTTTCCAGAATCAAATTCTAAACATGTATTGATCATATTAACATCAATTTCTAACATACATGCAACCTAAATCATAAATTCATCAATTCAAGCATCCAATCGGATTTTCGCATATATTTATATAAATCCAAAAATTAAACAACAATCAACAATCAATTCTGAATTCTAACCTCTTAGATGATTCACAATATTCCAGTTAATCAATTGCACAATTTAGATTAACAAAATCCAATTCTTTTCTTCTTCTTTGAACTCTCGGCCGTAGCACACAAAACACACACAACACTTTAGATACTTGCATGCAAATGAACAACAACTATGTGTGTTGGTGACTAACTAGGCCATAACCGGCCACCTCACCATCCACTCACCAAAACACAATTATTTAATTATTTATCACAATTTAACTAATTAAATTAGTTAAACACACAAAACAATTAATTAACCAATTAATTAAAGTAAACCAACTTAATTACCTTAATCCTACTAGGCCGGTAAGGAGGTGTTACATGCCATACATGAGTACAAAAGTAATATACACTAACATGATGATGGTTACAAATGATACTCAAATACTCGTAATAAAGATAGTTCTCAATTGATTGGTTTGCGAGAAATGTTTTTTTGCGATAAACATTGATTGGTTTTTAATCATGTGATTCACAATAATCATAATTTATATATATATATATATATATATATATATATATATATATATATATATATATATATATATATATATATATATATATATAGGGTGCGGTTTAAACGATAACTGTTTTTTATACGAAAACTGCGAGAACCATTTCTGGCCAATAATTTAATTTCATGTCTTTTATATTTAATCTAAATAGAAAAGAGTAGTATATATATTATGACATTACCCCTATTTTTTTAAACTAATATATCTCTCTCCTTTGTCCTTTTTTTCTTCTTTGCTTAAATTTATTTGGATATATAATCATAGAAAAGACTTTATTTATTTTTATTTTAGAATTTTGCATTCACGTTTTTTCTATTTTAAATATATATAACAAATATATATAATAGTCATATATATACATATAATTACGAAAAAAACGTAAACATTGAATTAAAACTGATTTTCAACAACATAAATTCATATAATTACGAAAAATCGAAACAATCTTTAAAACTAATGAAACTTAAATAAATTAAATTATTGATTTTTAACAAGTTTTGCTAAAAAATTAGTTAATTGGTGCATACAATTGAAATGTAAGAGTGGCTTTTCAGAGATTTATATTATTGTTTTTAACAATTTGAACCTAATTTTTTTAGATATTTACTTTATAATTATGCATAACACACACACACACACACACACACACATATATATATATATATATATATATATATATATATATATATATATATATATATATATATATATATATCATCAATGTCCATATATCTGTATGTAAAAAGTATTAATTAATATCTATTTAAAGTAAACATGCTAAATGATATGAAAGAGATTGTCGGTTAAAATTATACAGGTAATTACTTTTAATTATAAATATTAATTTTCTCTTTGAAATATCAAACATATACGCACACCCCTAAATTCGAAAATGACACTTGAACCCTCTAATTTAAAAAGACGTGAGACATATTAACAGCTTCTTGCTATAATGATATTATTCTAAAGGTGTTTTTCTATCTCGAGCCTATAACTTAATTCTAGTAATTGTCAACCATATACACAAAAACCTATTTAGATTTACACATTCTTCATATACGGTCATATATATTGGTAATATATCTTTAGATAAATATATTTTTAAAGAAATAAAAGAAAAATAGAAATCAAGAAATATATGTTAGCTAGCTTTTTTTGTTTGTCATCATGATTTAGAGTCATCTTCATGCCTTCGTAAGTGGGGAATGAAAACTAAATGGGAGATGCTTCTTCAAATTGCGTTTACACATGGATACATCAATTACGGTATTATATAATTCAACTATTGAAGCCACAATGTGAGAATAGATGAAAAGTGTTTTCTTTAATTTGTTTTTTATGTTCCCAAATCCAGTTAAATTAATGTTTATAACAAGTTTGTATCTATTCATGTTTCACTACGGATTAAAATTATATTTAGAGTGTTTTTAATTTATACATGTTCTTTAAAATAAAATAAAAATTGTAACTCAAATACTTGTAAGAATCCTTAATAAATAAGGTGGTGGTTATGGCTTATCTATAGCTAAAATGAAAAAAAATAAAAGACAGCCAAAAAAAAGAAAATAAAAAACAACAGATTGAAATAATGTTAAATTTTTTTAAGTAAATACAGTTTAAAAATATTGATTAAATTAATGAGATTACTTAGAAAATTTTGACATGTGACAATTTAAGATACCCAAGAACATGATTCTGTTTAAACTCTTTAAAAATTTAAATTCATATGATATGCTTTTAATAAAACAACTTAATTTGAATGAAAAAAATAATGAGAAGTAAAGAGGAAAAAAAGCCGGAGTTTTAAAATTTACATTATACAATATATACAAAATGGAGGAAAAAATTTTGTTTTTTGTGAATTTTGTTTTTTAGTGTAAAAATTATATTATTATTATTATTATTATTATTATTATTATTATTATTATTATTATTAGTAATAGTAGTAGTAGTAGTAGTAGTAGTTGCAATAGTAGTAGTATAGTAAATAGACATATATTTTATATTTCATCTCTTATAAATTTTGTTTTTTGTCAATTTTGTTTTTTAGTGTAAAAATTATGTTATTATTATTATTAATATATTATTATTATTATTATTATTATTATTATTATTATTATTATTATATTGTTATATTATTATTATTATTATTATTAGTAGTAGTAGTAGTAGTAGTAGTAGTTGCAATAGTAGTAGTATAGTAAATAGACATATATTTTATATTTCATCTCTTATTATCAAAATCTATTATTATTGCTATATTTTATTGTTTACATTTAAAACACTTTAGTTTAATTCAATAGATATTTCTATTAATATTAGTGACTGAATTCAAGGCTAAAATTTAAAAGCTTTTTAAATTATTTTTTATAGAGTCGTTTATATGAATTTCATTATAAATTAAAGTAACAATATAATTTTACAGTAAACGAGATACTATTTTTACCCCGCCGCGAAGCGCGGGTAATATTTACTTGTTCCTAACAATTTGGATAAAATACATGATATTTATTTTCATAAAAGTAATAATAATAGTTAAGTAAAACTATCTTATATCCTTATTAAAAGAAAATGATGCTTACATCATCATTCCCCTTCCCTAAAAATTCTCCACCAATCACAACCCTTTATTTTAAAAAAAGAAATTAAAAAAATGGATAATAAAAGCATTATGACATCACATGGGGCTAAGTTTACTTTTGCATAATTACATTAATTGGAAGGGGTAGAATGTAAATTGTTAAGAGGTAGTATTAAATATGTGAGGGGGTTTTAAGAAAATTGTATATTAATGTAATTAATTATAAGTTGTTTGAAAATTATGTTTAATAACTTCAAATATATTTTGTTTTGAGAAAACATAATTATATATTTGTAATCGTCTCATTTTTATCTACGTTTTGATATAAATTTTATCGGAATATGAGGTTTTTTAAAAATTAGTATAATTTAATTGTTTTATCAACATTTAAATAGTTATTAGACATTTTATTCGTCTTTTATAGTTATTCCCTCTACATAATGTAGTCGATATAATCACTGATTTTTTGGTATTTCGATAAAAAAAAATTAAAAGTATACTATAACTAATGGTTAGCGGTATAAAGTTGTTTACAAAACTACCACTACCGTTGAAGCTTTTTAAAATTAATTGTTAGTTGTGAGTAAATAACCCTTCAGAAACTAGAACTCTACATAATTACTGGGTAGTGAAACAACTGTCATGATAGTGAGTTTTGTAAATACACATACAACTTGAAAATTTATATAAAAATAGTAATTGTCTTAGTTTTCTTATTTTTTAACTAATACCTCATAAAATAAAAGTTATTATTATATGGATATTTGAATTCAGTGAGATCTCGTGTTTTCAATTATATTTAATTGAACAATAAATTACACTTAAGAGATTTACGTATGTATAGACATAATATATTCTATGTTAGAATCTTATTTTTATGCGATCTAATTTGCGTATACTTAAATGAATGTCATAATTATTTAACTTTTAATAAAGTTAGTTTACAATTTCAAATATTCAAATATATAATTGGCTAATAAAAATGTATTTAAATCACTTGATATTATAACATCGACAATAATATTATAGTTATGTCTTTACAATGTCGGAATAAAGCTTCATCACGAGAAACACATCTTATATCCTTATTAAAAGAAAAGGATGCTTACATCATCATTCCCCTTCCCTAAAAATTCTCCACCAATCACAACCGTTCATTTTTAAAAAAAAATTAAAAAAATGGATAATAAAAGCATTATGACATCACATGGGCTAAGTTTACTTTTGCATAATTACATTAATTGGAAGGGGTAGAATGTAAATTGTTAAGAGGTAGTATTAAATATGTGAGGGGGTTTTAAGAAAATTGTATATTAATGTAATTAATTATAAGTTGTTTGAAAATTATGTTTAATAACTTCAAATATATTTTGTTTTGAGAAAAAATAATTATATATTTGTAATCGTCTCATTTTTATCTACGTTTTGATATAAATTTTATCGGAATATGAGGTTTTTTAAAAATTAGTATAATTTAATTGTTTTATCAACATTTAAATAGTTATTAGACATTTTATTCGTCTTTTATAGTTATTCCCTCTACATAATGTAGTCGATATAATCACTGATTTCTTGGTATTTCGATAAAAAAAATTAAAAGTATACTATAACTAATGGTTAGCGGCATAAAGATGTTTACAAAACTACCACTACCGTTAAAGCTTTTTAAAATTAATTGTTAGTTGTGAGTAAATAACCCTTCAGAAACTAGAACTCTACATAATTACTGGGTAGTGAAACAACTGTCATGATAGTGAGTTTTGTAACTACACATACAATTTGAAAATATATATAATAATAGTAATTGTCTAAGTTTTCTTATTTTTTAACTAATACCCTGATACATAAAATAAAAGTTATTATTACATGGATATTTGAATTCAGTGAGATCTCGTGTTTTCAATTTTATTTAATTGAACAAAAAATTACACTTAAGTGATTTACGTATGTATAGACATAATATATTCTATGTTAGAATCTTATTTTTATGCGATCTAATTTGTGTATACTTAAATGAATGTCATCATTATGTAACTTTTAATAAAGTTAGTTTATAATTTCAAATATTCAAATATATAATTGGCTAATAAAAATGTATTTAAAGCACTTGATACTATAACATCGACAATAGTATTATAGTTATGTCATTACAATGTCGGAATAAAGCTTCATCACGAGAAACACATTAATATTATACTAAAAACTTTTACACGTGTAATGTAACTTTATATTTCTTATAAAGAGTATTTATAAAAAGTAATAAAAATGCACGTTTTTACTCATGGATAGTTATATGTGACGGTTTCTCGAGTGAAGAGTAAGGATTGGTTAAAAGTTTTAATTTGCGATGATGAAGGAAACCATACTAATAAAACCATGAATGTTGTTTATAAAGAGGTTTTACAGAAAATTTAATGACAATCTTATGTATAGATATCAAAATTCTGTAATGGTTATTCATTTCTTATTTTCTTACGAGATTTTATTTTTCTATCTATGTTTTGTAATTATTTTTACTATACGTGTTATGACTCTTTAAAACTATATAAATTTTAAATTGACTTATATAATCCCGTGTTGTTACACGGGTCGCTTAGCTAGTTCATTTAAATAAGAGAATGATATAGAATATCTTTTAGAAAATTTAACAGGTTTGTAAATAGGTATCCAGGAATTTGATTTTACAGGTTTTGTTGTAAGAATAGAGACAAAAAAAAAATGCATGATATAAAAAGAAGAAAGACATTGTAGTACTGCTTTTTACGTGAGATAAAAAGAAAAGAGGCTTGGTGTGGTTTAGGATTCGAATCATGCCACCAGGCCCACCACCCTCATCAAATGCATAGCTTAGCAATATAACTACTTTGCATTTGGCTATTGGTTTGTCAAATGGTTAGGTGACTTGCCACTAGCTCAAGAGTTCTCAAAGAGTTTATCACAAACTAAGGAGGCAAGACAAAACAGTAGCTGAGATGGGTTGCTGGCAGCAGGGGAAGTGGACGTGGGTGCTGGGTGATGAGAAGTCTTTCAGAGGAAGAGTTGCTTCGGAATTACAAGGCCTGAAAATACGATTGGATTCGGTGGTCCTTAATCAACAACAAAAAGACAGAAAAATTTGGCTACCAAGTGATGACAACAACTATTCAGTTAAAAGGATAAGTCAAGCACTTGAAGATCTACAGTTTGAAGGAAGGTGCACAACATTTAAAACATTTTGGTAAAATGTTTTACCAAAAAAGATTTGCATTTTCGGGTGGAGAGTTGATCGTGAAAGATTGCCGGTTCGAGATTTAATTTGAATAATAGAGGAATAGACTTACATTCGTTACTATGCCCAAGGTGTGATAACCAACTAGAAACAGTTAATCACGCAATCTTTTCTTGCGACAAGTTGGCGTCTTTTTGCAATGATTTTCATCGCTGGTGGGGATTGGAGGTAACTGAAGTTGAGGGCTTCAACAACAAGGTCAACGCAGTCAGCTCAATACTAAAAAAAGACGAGTGTTCATTGTGGAGTCTTGCTTTAAGAGTTGCAGGTTATCTAATTTGAAAACAGAGAAATGATATAGTTTTCAAAGGAGCTAACCCTTTGGAGACAAATCTGTTGTTTGACACTAAGCTCACAATGTTTCAATGGTTAAAAGCTCGTGCAAGGAAAAGCCAATCACTTCAATGGCAAAACTGGGTAGTTTTACCCCAAGGGAGTTCGAATCTGTGTAAATAGAAACTTACAACATAGATCATCTTCGATTGTATTTTTTGGGTTAGTAGGGACTTATATAGATATTTTAGTTGCACTGCTGGTGGAACGACATATCTTTCTTGGTAAGTCCAGGCACTAACCATGGATGTAAGTATCAGATACTGAAATCAATATAATGCAATTATCCTTTCAAAATTTTTTTTTTGGCTAAAGCTTAGTGCTCCCTCTTTTAGATATACTAACTTGCACAAAAAGGCAAATAACAACTAATTATAACTAAATGTTGGTAGTATATAATTTCTTTGATCATGTTTCATATGAAATAGAAAACATTAAGATAATATGGTTAAATCAAGTATATGCTAACCTATTTATCACCTGTCAATCTAAATAATTATATGGTTATGTTGGTGATCAATTTCTATGTAGGGGAAAATAAATAGGTTGTATTCTGGTTACGTGTCCTAACCCGCTAACCCAAACAGGCAAACATGACATGGCTGCTTTCTCTGTCGAAAAGTGTGGGAGAAGGTCCACTTCATATATATCAAAGATTCATATCGTAATATATTAGACTAATTTTTGGATCAATTATTAGGTTTAAGTATCATTAATTAGTTCGATCATTACTTATATATATATATATATATATATATATATATATATATATAGGGGAGGGTTCATGCGAGAACAGTTGTTAGTGCGAGAACCGCGAGAACCAATCTCGGCCGTTCCTTGGATATGTGAAGTTTCATGGATGGTGAGCGTGGAGGGATAGAGTGTGGCAGGGTGCATGTGAGGAATTCATGGGTGGGCAATGACATTGAAAGAGAGGGAATTGGACGGCTTAGATTGGTTCTCGCGGTTCTCGCACTAAGAATGATTCTCGCATGAACTTTTTCATATATATATATATATATATATATGGAGCGGTTAGGGAAGAAAAGAAGCGTCGAACAGGTATAAGTCTTATAATATAATTATTGTGCTACATGCATTTGGTAGTGGCATGAAAATGTAGACCTGCTGATGATAGACAAATTAAGTGGTTGGTGATATGGAAAAATTCATTTTTGGACTTTTCTTTTTATATACAACATATTGAAAAGTGTTTAGCAGCCAAGAAATTGGGGGAATATATGTTTGTTGATTCATATGCACACATATACATATATACACATGTATGTATGTATAAGAATATCAAATATTTAATTTTTGTATACCCACCACTACAAGAAATAAACGTTTTTGCGGCGATAACTTTTTGCGGCGATATATGTCGCCGCCAAATTCTCGCTAAACGATAAAAAGGTGGCCCACTCTCATCTGATTACAACCTGTCGCCGCTAAAGGTATTTCCCACCTCATTATCCCACCGAAAACCATGGCGGGATTGTTTCCCCCCTAAAAATATTGGTGTCGCCGCAAACGCGTTGATGTCGCCGCATAAGGGTTTTCATTTTTTATTTGTTTATTTTTGTTTTATTTATTTAATTAAATAAAGTGTCGCCGCTAAATGCTCGACGTCGCCGCAAAAGGCGTCGCCGCAAAAGCTATACGAGATATAGGGTTTTGTCTTCACTATTTCTGCCATTTATGAAGCAAACAGCCCCTCTCTCTCCGGTCGCTCCCTCTCTCACCGTCGCCGCTCCTTCTCGCCGTCGTAGAACTCGCCGTAGAAACCGCTGTTCGCGGCTCCCTCTCGCCGTCGAAACTGCCGATTTATGATATCTTAGCGGCGGCAGGTATATAAACCAATATTTCCTCAACATCCGGACGTCAACCAATCACCGATTTGGCTGCTCGTGATGACGAGTCTAGCGATAAGGATTAGATTATTAGTTTGTTACGTGACTTGTGATTGTCTAAAAACGTTTATGTTAACTTTCAAACTATCGTTTGTTATGTATGATTGTTTTATATCGTTAAAAATGTCGTAATGTTATATTTGTTGTTGAGTTCTGGAAAAACAGGTTTTCTGTATATTGCCGGTTAAAAACGGGTGGAACACACAAATTGCAGCAAAATGCTGCCGGTTTTTTACTGCGGTTTTTGCGGCGACATATCGTCGCAAAAAGTCAAAATATCGTCCCAAAAGAAAAATAAGTTATTTTTAAATAAATTTAACCGTCGCCGCAAAAGGTGTACTAGTCGCCGCAAAAAGTTATTAATTTAATTTTATTTTTAGTTTATACGTGTCGCCGCAAAAAGGGTTAACATCGCCGCAAAAAGTTATCCACGTGGCACAGGACGGTTCCGTTGAGTTACGTCGCAAAAAGTCAAAAGTGTTGTCGCAAAAAACTTTTGGGTACGATACATTTGCGGCGGCCTTTTTGCAACGACTTGTCGTCGCAAAATGTCTTTAGCGACGACTTTTTCACCTTTAGCGGCGAAATATGTCTCCGCAAAATCCTAGTGCACATTAATCACTTGATGGAAAATGATTTGTGAAGAAAAGAATAAAGAAAAAAACTCTATCACTTGTCACATATGAAGTCAATATAAGCTGCATATATGTTGAAAGAAAAAAAAAGTTGGATAATTCGCCATTAAACTTATGATACCAATTCAGCACATATATTAGAAAACTAAAACTTAGTAATTTGGAATAAAGTTGACAAGAAAACTGTTTCAATTAAAATAATTTTCTGTACTCTCAAAATACTTGTCTATATTTCTAATTATATATTCTATCAGATCATAAAACTGCATTAATCATAAATATTTTAAGTTTTATATATATATATATATATATATATATATATATATATATATATATATATATATGTATGTATTAATTTGTAAGAGAAGATAATTATTTTGTAATATACACAATGATTATTAATTTGTTTTTAAATCTTATCATCTTTTGGGCTATTTTCAGAACACGGGTTGATTGAAAATCACAAACCAAGTCCATGGGACTAATAGATATTGTGTAGTAGTGTACGTGTAACTGACTTGTACAAGTAAAATTTTATTTTCTTTATTTGTTTATTAAATTAAATTAATTAATGATTTCTTTTTGGCGACTCTTTCTCTATATGGTCAAGTTTCATGATTAAATTTTCCTAACTCGATAAGCTTTCTAGAAGTTTACAGCTAGGCCAAAAGAAATTCTTGTGGTTAAGATTTGAGTAATGTTCCATATCGGACGAAGAGTGACTTTTTAATAAGCTTTATAAGAATTTTGGGCTATTCTTCTCATAACCAATTGGTTTTGAGGTTGAACCCCACAAACTTAAAGCTACTTCTTTCTTATGTATTGAGTAACTTATTTCGTCTACGAGTTAAATTATTTCGGATATGTTGTATCGTACTAACATTCTCCCCTAACATTTGCGCAAATGCCTTAGACTCATGAGATTCCAACTCGTCACAATCTTATAACAGATTTAGGAGATGACGGTCAATTACTCATCCAACTTCCGCCCCCCCCCCTCCACCCCCAACATTTTTTTTTGCATGTTGTGGGATTCAAACCCATAATTTCTCTCTGATACCAATTGTTAGGACCAAAATGCTTACCAATAAGTCAAAGTGATAAACACTAGCTCTTTCTTATATATGTATTTTAAATGAATCTGATTTCCTATGTTTGTAACGCGTTGTACATGGACTATACATTTTTGTGAAATTGAAAATGCATATGGGGTTTGGTGAAAATATAAATGCTACTTAAATAAATTTAGTTTGAAATAGAATGATTTGAGCGAAAATGGGTGTAATATGCTCTATGTACATTTTAAGGAATCTGCTTTCATGTGTTGCCAGTGACAAGCATTTTATCTGCAACTACAAAAATGCAGGACAAATATGCATTTTCAAAAAAAAGTATTTGCTATTATAATATATAATACTAAAAAAAGCTATTTTTCTAAAGAGAGGAGATTTCGGAGATTTTATATCTCTCATAAAAGAGAGAGGAGATTTCGGGAATTTTATCTCTCTCATAAAAGCTAATGAGAGATCTAATGTAACAAAAACAACCATGAGTAAATAAAACAAAAGCTGGTCATATGTACTAATGATTAATGAACCAAATAGCATGATTCCACCCAAAAAATAAGTTACAAATAAATTAACAATTCTACTAAATACAATTCCTCATACATAACAACCACATATGTTGATTGATATTTAATGGATTATAAGCTTCTACCAATTTTTCTAACAAATTACTCATGAAAACAACACATCTCGGAAAGAAATGAGTCATCTTTTTATAATACAACTTTTGGATTAATAAATATTATTTTACTCAAAACATAAAAATAAAAAATTATATTTTAAAGTTTGTATAATTATATGTGTTTACATGTACTTGAAACCTAGTATAAAATAAAATTCAATAATTATGATTTAATCATTATGATGTTGAAAATAGGTTTCAGATTAACAAAAGAGATTAAATAACAAATGTTCCAAATGATATGAACAATCAAAGTATAAATCAAGAATGAAACTTGATTGTTCTTATCACATTAACAAGCAATAAAGATCCGATTTTTATTAATTATTACCAAGTTGTTGCCAACCCTGATTATCCTCCTCGATCAATCAGAAAGAAAGGTAGAAGGAGAGTGTCCCGTTATCGGACTATTAAAATACAATGCTCAAATGTAAACACCAACCTGAAAAACGTTGATCACAAAGAAGCAGAAAAGATGAACTGCACGGATTAACTCCTGCCCTTAAAGGTGTTTACGTTGCTCTATTCGTTGTAAGCCTCAAATGTAACGAACCCAGGATTTGATGCAGCCTCAAAAACGATTACCAACAACAATGGAAATCGTTTCCCGAAAGAGTGATGCAGAAAACAAAAACGCAGCAGCAGTAGGGAGGGAGAAACAGAATACGCAGCAGCGATAGAGCAGTCTGTATTTCGGAAGTGTAGCAGGGAAGGAGGCTGGAGTCGATATATATAGAGGACCCAGCAGCCTCAAATGTAACGAACCCAGGATTTGATGCAGCCTCAAAAACGATTACCAACAGCAATGGAAATCGTTTTCTGAAAGAGTGATGCATAAAACAAAAACGCAGCAGCAGTAGGGAGGGAGAAGCAGAATACGCATCAGCAGAGAGGGAGAGAGCAGTCTGTATTTCGGAAGTGTAGCAGGGAAGGAGGCTGGAGTCGATATATATAGAGGACCCAGCAGCCCTGGCGGTTGCGATATTCGGGGGTGATTCCTGAAATAGTGGGCTGACTCCCCACGTTTCGGAACTGATCAAAGAACAGGTCCTACTCGACCCGTCTGCTGAACCCGAAACCAGTATCCACAACCCATCATACCTAAAAAGAAAAGCTCCTTAGCTCCTAGCGACGATGCGTACGTGCAAAGTGCGCCTACACGCGTCACTCGCGGGCACGCGGCTCACGGTGGAGATACCCCTACTAGACCCCCACCATCTTACCTAAAAAGAAAAGCTTCTTAGCTCCTGATAACAGCCTACACGCATCACTCGCGGGCACGCGGCTCACGGTGGAGATACCCCTACTAGACCCCCACCATCTTACCTAAAAAGAAAAGCTTCTTAGCTCCTGATAACCGCCTACACGCGTCACTCGCGGGCACGCGGCTCACGGTGGAGATACCCCTACTAGACCCCCACCATCTTACCTAAAAAGAAAAGCTTCTTAGCTCCTGATAACAGCCTACACGCATCACTCGCGGGCACGCGGCTCACGGTGGAGATACCCCTACTAGACCCCCACCATCTTACCTAAAAAGAAAAGCTTCTTAGCTCCTGATAACCGCCTACACGCGTCACTCGCGGGCACGCGGCTCACGGTGGAGATACCCCTACTAGACCCCCACCATCTTACCTAAAAAGAAAAGCTTCTTAGCTCCTGATAACCGCCTACACGCATCACTCGCGGGTACGCGGCTCACGGTGGGGATACCCCTACAAGACCCCCACCATTTGGTTTGTATACTAAGGGAGGAAAATCCCTTATATACTCATAAAAAATTCTTCTCCCCTCCTATGTGGGACACAAACTTGACAACATTTAAGTTTGGATTTTTAACTTATAAAAACCCAACATATGATTTATGAAAGAATGTTGATTTTATATAAAAGGATGATTAGCGAAATAAGGTTTACAATTGTGAAACTAAAATTATGGGATAGAAGACATGTATGACAATCGTGATACGTCATATCACGGGGTAGACTATGTCTATTGCAGTTAATTATCTTTCAAGAAGTTTTTAAAAATTTTATAGAAATCATGCTTTTGCAGTAAATATTATATAAAAATCTGCACGTAACATATTCACATATAACTATTATTTTTTATCAGATTCTCAAACCACCATTATTTTCAACTCCCCTCTTTTTACCTTATTTTCAAAGTCAAGTAAATTGAGCACTTAAAAAAAATAGCACATTAAGTCAATCCATATAAATTTTCAGCAGTTAAATACTTACGGCGGTCAAATCCAACTACCCCAACACACACACACACACATCTCTCGATCTCTCCTTATATATATAATATATATGTATGTATATATATACACACACACACGCACACAAACACTTACACAAAGAAACACGAAATCATATATATATTTCATTCTTCCACACGTACCGGCCCATCGATCACCGGCCAGCAGGACATCAAATAAAGAAAGTGTCAGCAATGGGTTTAAAGCGGCATCAGGTGGTGTTAATCCAGCTTGTTTTGGCGACTGCAATCGTGTTATTAGTTACAGGAATCAGTGCAGGAAGAGTAATGAAAGGAGATGACGAAGCTGATCGTATTGGTCAGGATGCATTGTGGAATAGCAGGTTACCAAGAGGACCTGTGCCTCCTTCGGGGCCATCTCCATGTCATAATATGCTTGATCCTTATAAACAAACCCAATTTGTCTCTCCTCAAGATCAAACAATTATTTGTCCATAATATATATTCCCTTCTTTCTTTCTAATTTTATTCTTAGTTACTTACATGTATGGTAATTAATGTTCACTATATGTATAAGAACTCACAATTTGAGTTCTTTAATTTCTTGTAACTTGAAACCCATTGATATACATGCAGAAACTGATCGATCATATTCATTCAGCTACTATATATACCTAAATGAATTTGTTTTAGTTTTTTCATCATCATTAGTTTGTTGTGTTAATTATTGTACTGCTAAATGCAGATAATCCTTCATATACAGATTTTTTTTTTTGAAAAGCAAACTTTATAAAAAAAGAAGATACCTCTCTATAAGGCATAGAGAGATACCAAATACAAGTACAATGCACAATGATAGAAAAACAATTACATTCCAATTCCCCACCTAATGAAATAAAATTTAGCACACTATATCAACTTAGCACAATCTGCAGGGCTTGTTAACCATACCTCCCATAGCAGCCCATTTTTCTTTGTGACTTCATATACAGATTGTTACGAGATCGAAGATGCATAAATAAATTAATCTAGGATATGATATTAATTAATTAGTCTAATTGAATCTCAGTCTATATATGTTGGTTGTTGTTGTTTGAAAAAACAATTAAATATTTAATAAGTTTGTTATCATTCAAATTAAGCATGCTGGCTGGCTTTGACAAGCTCAAATTTTGGATTTCATGCATGTCTCAACTGACCAATATTTGTCCTTAAGTGGTCGAATTAATAAAAAAGATGATAAACGTTGCAGTTGTTGGTGTTTGTGAAGAAGGAAACATGATTAGACGAACTTCTTTTCTTTAATCTATTTTTTATGAATTAAAATCGAGCCTTAATTATTGTATTGTTGTTAATAAACTTGGTACATATATCTGATTCATAAATAAGTACATATCGATTTCGAGTTAATAGAATTATTGAGGGATTTAAAACCGGTATTCATATATGATCCATAAACATCCATATCCGCTACATATGCAAAAAATTTCCAGTTAACATCGTCCATATCCACCTTCTTTGGATCCATTGGAGGTTAACTAATGTAAAAAAATCGTAAAGAGATTTTTTCTACAATTTTTTTCCGTACAGGAAACCATATAAGAAAGCTCTTTTCTACGAAGTTTTACAATGAACCTCAAAATTTTCATGCGGAATTTCATTTAAGGAAATATATAACTCCCTCCGTCCCAATTTAATTGTCCAGTTTTGACTTTTTAAGTCTATCTTTTTCAACTTTGACCTTAAGTATTTTTGTTATGTTATATAGTACTTGATGTAAAATATATGAACGAATTGTGTTTTAAATGTATAATCATTTGGTATAATTTTTATTAAGTATTAATATATAGCCCAAATAAAAATATTTTAAGTCAAAGTTTAAAAAGAAAGACTTAAAAAGTCAAAAATGAACAATTAAATTGGGACGGAGATAGTAGTAAAGAGTTAAAATCGCTAAAAGGCTACAATGTTTTCTCAATGCATCAAACATCGTACATGAAGTTTTTCTACCCATATACTCATCACGTTTAAGATAAGTGTTAATTAATACGACCATTAGGTAACACGCAACCTGGTTAGCAAGTTACATATATACCCTTTCATCGGCTTGACACGTCGTTTTTGCATTGAATCGTGAGACAAATATATCTTTCGTTTTAAACAAGGACCAATGTTTTTAACTAAGTATACATTAAGAATTTCGAGTCCAAAGTTGTGATTATCAACCAGAATTCAAAGACCGGACATCACTATTGTTTTCGGTTGATATTGTTAGTCTAATCATCATCATTATTAATCATTCTTATTACGGAGGAACATGCATGAGCAAAAAAATTTCTTTCAATAAAACGAAATGATCAATTTCATCGAGTTTTCATGTTTCAATTTGTTTCAAAACAGTCGACTACTCAACCTAAACAAAAACATAGCATAACTATTTTGGTTGATTTCATTCTTCTCATAATCGTCATTATTCATTTTTTTTTTGTAAAGGAACATGACGAGGACATATTTCTATAATTTTAATCATTTATATCCTTCAAACACATGCGTTAAACCAAAGATATGATCTGGAGGTGTTATCACAAGGGATTACGTGTGAAATTTAGTTCACACATCCATGTCTTGAACTAAATGTGTGATACTTAGAGAATTAAATTTGATTTTTGAGTAATGACATATATGTATAATAAATAAGTCTAAAAACATGCTTAATCTATTCATCGTTTAACATGTGGATTACACATTTTTTTCTAATCATCTCATTTGATTTTATATATGACTATATGTGTTTCAATCATCTTATTAGGTATATCTTTACTCATATATATTAAGTATATGAATCATTTTTTAAATTTTTTTTGATAATCTGTTTTAGAGCTACGAACATTGGTCATATTGCAACCGCTATGGTTGCTAAAAATCATTGGAACATTGTTTTGTGTTTCATTAACAAAGTAAACTTGATGCCATATTCAAGCAATTAACTATCCAAATAGAAATTGATAAGTGTTATTGTAAGTTAGGAAATTCAAGAATTTTCAAATGAAAACTAGTTTTACATAAATAAAGTATAAAAAGAAAGTAGAGTTTGATGGTTGCTAGATATGGGCCGGACTTTAACTCTATGGACTTGGGCTACACTTGCATACATTATTACATGTTACTGACATTAATTACTGAAAGGTTTCATTTTCATAGCATCGTAACTTGCAAGTGGAGTTTTGTAACTTCCGTTATTGCTTGCTTATAAAAGTTGTGTCATACTTAAAGACCAAATGGTTTACCATTTATCACTTGCCCTCTATTATATATAGGTTGGACGATTTTTTCATAGAAGAAAATTGATCAATTCCTAAAAGCTATACAAGTTACTGAAACATTTATTTTTCATGAAAGAATCTATATATCTCTCTTTTCAGGTGATTAGTTTATGGGAAAATATAAAATAATTATAGGTTTTTGGTTGTGAATATATAAAGAGATAAATTACATGTATTAAATACATGAAAGAGTATATATGTCTAATTAGTAACGAGTTTCTAGCTAGTACTTTGAACAACTAAAAAGAGGTCGGTTCAAGGACGTCTATCACGAAACATACAATATTATAAACTCCCGCAGGTGTGGTGTGGTGTTGTAAGACACGTACGGGCTAGCAACCATAATAAGATGGTGGTAATTCGTTCGCATGTGTACTTCTGATAGAAGGTGCCAATATATATAGTATTACTTGATATTTGTGAGATGAGAATGGACAGAAGAGGAACTTAATTGGTTGCATTAATACTAATCAAAACTTGATTAAATTTCTAAATTATCCTAGTAAAACTATACTCATGATCCAACCCTATGTTTGGCTAAATCTTGAGGATTTAATTCGCAAGTGGTGAGTGTTGACCTTAAGGTACGTATTTTGATAGCTGGTACTGGGATTCATAATTTGTACATGTTGGTTTTAAGACTTGGAGTATGTTTTGAAGCAACTAAAGTTTTGTGATTTGTATGGGTATGGCGTCCATTTGTGATGACTAAATGTTAGTGAATTTATTATTTTTAATTATGCTTTGGTTCATTTTCATGTTTAGGCTTAGGTTCATTAATGTATTTCCTGGTTATTTGTTTCTATCATATGTTATTCATTAAGGGGAATGTAGTAAAATTCAAAGATAAAAATTCATCCACGACATCATAAATCCCTAGAAAGCCAAAAACCTAATTAGCAAACTGATCTTCGACCCCGATTTGGGTTCAAGTTGTTATAAGATTTCATCCGCAGTCATAGATTTGGTTCAAAATCTATGAGGTTTGATTTTTATTTGTTTTCTAGGTCCACAATCTCCTTTTTTCATGGTATTTGTGATGATACGACGATTGAGAGATGATCAAACATTGATTTTTGATAAATTATGTACACATTCATTTGCGTGTCCAATGTATCCATATTCTTGGTTTCATGTTCGATTTCTGGGTTTCTTTATCACTTCAGAAGATGAAATATGCACACACATTTGTTTTAAGGGTTTAAGAAAGTGTTGAACACAAGATTGGAAACAATGTGCACTAATTTTCATATACAATATGTAAGTTTGTCTACTAATAAAAAAAATCTCAAGTTGGATTAATGAAAAGGTTGTTTAGAAACAAATATAATATTAATACGTGTTTAGTAACAAAGTTATATAGATATTTGACCAAAATATCTTTTAACTAACGGTTAGACTTAATTAAAATTAAATAATAAAAAATGTAAGAACCATTTATGTAATTAACTATGAACCATATATATATATATATATATATATATATATGAAGAAGTTCCATTGAAAACCATTTTTAGTGCGAAAATCGCGAGAACCAATCTGAGCCGTCCAATTCCCCCTTTTTCAATGTCATTGTCCACCCATGAATTCCACTTATCAAATCAACTGCTAAGATTGGTTCTCACGGTTCTCGCTCTAAAATCGATTCTCAATGAAACCCTCCCCATATATATTTATATATATATATATATATATATATATATATATATATATATATATATATATATATATATATATATATATATATATATATATAAGAGAAGATTCATTCGAAAACCGTTGTTATCGCGAGAACCAATCTCAGTCATTCCTTGTATACGGGAAGTTCATGGATGGAGAGCATGGAGAGATAGGGTGTGGCAGGGTGCATCTGAGGAATTCATTGGTGAACAATGACATTGAAGTACGGGAAATTGGACGGCTCAGATTGGTTTTCGCGGTTCTCGCACTAAAAATGGTTCTCAAATGAACTTTTATATATATATACATATATATATGTATATATATATATATATATACATATATATATATATATATATATATATATATATATATATATATATATATATATATATATATATATATAGTGAGAGGTTCAAATAAGAACCTTAAATAAATTGAGAATAGAAGACTCAATCTTAGCCATCAAATTCTCCCTCCTTCAATGTCATTGCCCAGCCATGAATTCCTCACACGCACCCTGCCACACTAGATCCCCTCACGCTCTCAATCCATGAATTCCACTTACAAAATGAACGGCCGAGATTTAGTCTTCTATTCTCATTTAATTTCTCATTCTCATTTGAACCTTCCCCTATATATATATATATATATATATATATATATATATATATATATATATATATATATATATATATATATATATATATATGGGAGGGTTCATTCGAGAATCGTTGTTAGTGTGAGAACCGCGAGAACCAATCCCAGCCGTTCCTTGGATATGGAAGTTCATAGATGGATTACGTGAAGGGATATAGTGTGACAAGATGCATGTAAGAAATTCATGGGTGGACAATTACATTGAAGGAGGAGGAATTGGACGGGTCAGATTGGTTCTTGCGGTTCTCGCACTAAGAATGGTTCTCAAATGACATTCTTCCTATATATATAGGGGACGGTTCAAACGAGAACCGTTTTTCGTACGAGAACTGCGAGAACCAATTACATCCATTGATCAAAGAGATGGAGGGTTGAGATTAAAGAGTTGTTAATGTATAACCTTAAAATAATCAAACTTATCCTTAATTAATTAAGGATAGTTTGGAAATTTTTACATTACCCCCACATTTTTTAAACTAATATATACATTAAACGGAGAGGTGTTAAATTACGAAAATAATACCAAATTAACGAGAAAATTATTCTCTTTAGTTTGACACCGGTCTTGATATATTTTTTTCAATTTTTTTTTGTGTTTACTGGGTTTTTTTTACAGCACAGTTCGACATGTGCACAAGTGCAAATTTTACACATGTGCAAATTTTGCACTTGTGCATATGCACATATCCACCTAGTTTTTTTAGCACATATATAGATATGCACTTTTGTATAATTTGAACTTTGTATAAGTGCAAATGTCGAGCTGTAGTGGAAAAAAACCAGCAAACGCGATTTTTTTTTCAAAAAAAAAAAATATAGCAAGAGCAGTCTCAAATTAAAAAGCATAATTTTGTCGTTAATTTGGTATAATTTTCGTAATTTAACACTTTTTCGTTTGATAGATTTATTAGCTTTAAAAAAGTGGAAGAAATGTAAAAATGACCATACTACTCTTTCATATTTAAATTAAATAAAAAAGACATGATATTAAATGATTGACTAGAACCAATTATTGTCAAAAAGATGGATGGTATTAAGCGAGAATTGGTTTTCATAATTTTTTTAATTTGACACCAATCTTGCTATATATTTTTTTGATTTTTGTTTTTGTGTTTGTTGGGTTTTTTTAGTACAGGTCGAAATGTGCACATGTGCATAAATATATATACATGTGTGCATTGCACAAATTCACCTAGTTTTTTCAGCTAGATGTAGATGTGCATGTGTGCATATGCACATATTCACCTAGTTTTTTTTAGCACATATGCAGATATACACTTGTGCAAATAGATGTACGTGTGCATATTATGATGCATATGTGCAAATGTTGATTGTTTATCTTGTTTAAACATTAGATGCACATGTTCATCTTTTACAACTCGTTTAGAAATTTGCACATGTGCAGATAGATGTACATATGTAACTCGGAGTTTATCCTAACCAACAAAAGTCTATGTAACTTATGAATCATAATAATATGATTGAAAATTTGATTCCCAAAACTTATTATGCTCTATATAAATGAAATTTTAAAAATATCTTTTGACTAATGGTTAAATTTAATTAAAATTAATTGATAAAAAATCGACTATTTTCGTTAATACTGAAAATAAATTTCGTGCACAACCATTTATGTAATTAGTTGTGAACCGAATGAAAATATGTCGCTATATAATGAGATGCAGAAACTGTTGAAAATCAAGCCTCAAAGAATCTCACAAACAAAGAATTAAACTTGCAAAACTCTATCTTCATTCATAAATTAAGAATATCGTGTGTGTGTATATATATATATATATATATAGCCTTACACCATGTATAACAACTACCATCTACTTTCCTAAAAGTAGGGGAAGTAGATTAATTCCACCCAACGTGCAGGAAACTCGGTTACCTAGTTCTAAAGTAAATCTCCTAAATAACCTCTTGACTCTAACTAATAACCCCACATGCACTCATACTTATCCAATTGAATTTACTACATAATTATTTATTATAACAAATAAATAAATTACTAAATAAACCTCCTCCAACAAAAGTTGGGGCAAGGATTGTGGTGAGAAATTGTGTACTTGTATTATAATATTTGAATGGGGATTGATGTGAAAGGTTTTGTATTATACATACAGTCATGATTCGCTTGGACCCAAGTCAAAACTGTTCAATTAATTCCTTTTTGGCATCGGTTTTGTAGTGAGTTTGGTTGCTTGTCGGTAGCTACTTGAACTTGTTGGGGGAATTCAGTCTGTAATTTTCCTGTATTTTTTAGAATATATGTATGACACCAAGTGAGAAGGTTATAAGGTTGAAGAAGAGCCGTAGGTTTGTTTGAGCACAAGGAAGGAGGGAGACCCACAGCACACATAAATTTTAGCCAATAACAGCTTCCTAGCAGTTTCCGATTTTCGTCATCTATCGACATAAAGTAAGTAAACTACTAAAAATCATCCCTGTTTCCAGCCAAAAGTTGGGCCAGCCCCACCCCAGCCCAGCCCATGCCACACAACTATATATAATATATATCATAAACAATTCGTGCGTGTTTTAAATTGGAAATACAAATTAAATTAAGGAGTAGTCTCTCTCTCTCTTGTAGCCTATAACACTACCTACTCCATGACATCACTCTCCATCTTTACAATGACAGTCTCTCTGGTAAATAATATTTTATCACTCTTCATAAGAAAATAAATAATTATTAATTAGGAGATATATGAATACACTTTGGATTTGAAAGATATTAAAAAAGAAAGCTAGTTTGCTAAATAAATGATTTTATATATCTTTTATTGACCAATCAAATATTAGCTTATGCATTTGTTTTTCTAGTCTTTGTTTACATATTAAAAAATAGTGGTTATTTAAAGAGTTGGGACATTTTCAGCTCTTCTCCAAAAGTTCTATGAGGTTATTTGTTCTTTGAAATTAAACAATACACCATATTTGTGCTCGATCTTACATTTTGAAAGATAGCCGTCTTCTTAACTTCGATCCATAAACTATAATTCTCTTCACTCTTTTAACTGGATCTATCAGATGTCTGCTTTTGATGTGTCTAAACCAATTTAAAATACTATGCATTATATTCAAATATAAGAAAAGCATTTTAAAAGCGAGTTTTGTGACTATTGAGTCAAAATATAATGTCTGGCATTTTTTAATTATAAAAAACCAACTAAAAATTGAGTTTAGTGTTATATGGTGATCATCTCGTTGTTTTTTTTTCTAAAATAATAAAAACTGAAATAAATAATCATGTATATGTCTATTGATAGTAATAATGAAAATAATATTAATTATCACTAGTAGTCTTACAATAAGTCGATAACTAGACTTGTTAAACACCCACTCATCCTAAGGCCCCATTTGGTTCGCTAGAATTGGTCGGAATTGCCCGGAATTGGAATTGAAGATTCCTAATCCCAAGTCGTGTTTGGTTCACAGAATTCTAATAATTGGATTTTGAATTTCTCCCAAATACTAAGTTTATGGAATTACAATTCCATCACTAAACCAATGGAATTGGTCGGAATTGGCCGACCACCACCACCAACCACCAACCGCCACCACCATCACCACCGCCGCCGACCACCACCAACCGCCACCACCTCCGCCGACCACCGCCAACCGCCACCACCGTCACTACCGCGCCGACCACCACCAACCGCCACCACCGTCACCACAGCCGCTGACCACCACCTCCGTCACCATCTCCACCGGCCACCGCCAACCGCCATCGCCACCACCGTCACCACCTCGACCGTACACCACCAACTTGAAATTTGGAATTTCATTCAATTCCGCGAACCAAACACACGAACAAAACGGATTCCGTTGGAATCCTTCCGATTCCAATTCCTTAACGAATTCCAATTCCATTCCGCGAACCAAACGGCCCCTAAGAGTATCCGGACTGGGAGCCCTTTCTCCCACGTGGTGAGCAACCGACAACGTTGAAATTATTAAGACCCACTCCATCACAGTTTGGAAATCAAATTGCGTGGTTATGTCCACTATGTGAAAAAATTGAGAGAAAAAATATATCGTGATGATGTGATAAAAGTGATAAGATATGATCATTACGAACACTCAAACCCCTGTAACTATTTTATTTTAAATCCACATAGGCGTACAATCAAAGATCACCATCAGTTCTCCTTTTTAAAGATTCCAATAGCCGTACGATTGATTGGATTTCAATTATGTGCCTGACGACGGGAGTGCTTATACCGTTTTGATACCTAAGGCGAATTTTGAAGGTAGATCTAGTTTTATTAATTAATTTTTTTTTGTGTTTGATTAATTATTCATAACCGTCTTGTCATATATTGGACTAGTTTGATTTTGTAATGTGTTTAATATGGTTTTGTCTTACTTCACTAGTTGTCAATTGGTTTCAAGTTAAAACCCCATAAACTTACTTGGTGTTAGAGTTGGATCAACTCGTAGTCGGCCAAACAGCCACACAAACTCCACATAACTCATAAGTTTTCACGTGTTAAGGCGCAAATAATGTCATACATGAGGGGTCGTATTAAGTATTATCTCATATCGAAGAAGTGTTTATCAAGGATCCTGAGTTACTTTTTAAGTTAGAACCATACAAACATACAATAAAAAATTATTTTTCAATTATTTTGCAATGTCATTTATTAAATCGTTAAATTGATCAATATTGTTAGGATCGGAACCAGGGAACCGACCAAAGATATTGTCCGCATTGGGTTAACCCTCACGGCTTTAAAACATGTCAGATAGTCGGAGTAAGATCCCCCGTCCTTATTAGGAGCAAAAATCCCCCTTGACTCACCAATATGAGATGCTCCTACATTGCTACATGAGAGGTGAGTTTAAAAATCGCGGATTTAATTAACCGATTCGAGGAAACGATTATCCCCATAAACCCAACAAGTACGTTTCAATCACTATTTTTCATCAATAATAATATAATATAAACAATTTACTTAAACTTTCTTATGACGCATTGATTATAAATAATTGTTTAGAAATATAACTTTTAGAAAACTTATTTCTATACGTATTTCGCACTTTTAAAAATATATTTCTCATGCAATTTCACTGACCACCTCCCCTCTTTGTTCAGATCTGTGAATGTGCGTGGTGGATATTGATGAGGGTTGTAGACGGTGGCGATTTTCAGATCTGGCGATTTCAGAGTTGGTTCTTGTGATGGATTTGTGATTTCAGATCTTCTTGTTGATGGTGGTTGCGATTTTCAGAGATGGTTCTTGTGATGGTGGTTTCGATTTCAGATCTGCTTGTTGATTGTGGTTGCGATTTTCAAATCTGGCTTTGATGGTGGTTTGCGATTTTAAATCTTCGTCAGGGGAGAAGGTAGTCGATGAGGTGGTAGTTGTAACCACTGTTTCGTACTTTACATCTATGAATTGATTATGACCGGATGAATTCTGTCAGAAGTGTGTTATATCTCGCATTTGTCAAATGCGATGTAGGAGTGCCATAAGTAAACTATACCGTACGTGTCAATAGCCTAACCCTTGGTTTATTATATATATTGCACTATCATTTTAGTTTTAATTAAATACTGAACAAATTGATGAAAACAATGCAGATCCGAATAACTTAACTCAACTCCACTTTCAACACATTAGTCGCATCCTCCTATCTTTTTCTGTTCTCCCAATTCGCTTTTTCTCATCTTTTATTTATAGCATAACTAGAATTTATAACTATAGTAAACATATTAATTTCCTAACATCTTGTTCTCACTAAATTATAAGGTCCGGTTTGTTTTATCATAATGTGAAAGAATGTAATTGAATTAAAATCGAATTCTGTTGTATATAATTGCGTTTGGTAACATTATTTGAAAATAAATTAGATTTTTTAAAGTATTTATATTCCTCTATGTAAATAAACATAGATATAATTGAAATCATTTCAATTCATATGCATTATGGTGAAACAAACGAGACTTAAATATTTTAATAAATGTTATTTGTTTATTGCTAATTAAACGAAAAATTAGGAAATAAAAAACAAAAAGGTATAAAAAAAACCACCCCAAAGTCGCTAATATACTAATTTAAACCGAGATCAGTTTTTTATTTTTTATTTTTATTATTGTTAAAAAGATTAGTGAAGCCTTAAAAGGAGCATGCGCAAATTAATACCATATATAGATTAAAGAAATGGAATTTTTTTTTACACTAGCTAGAACTTGTACACTAACAAAGATAGTCATAAAATTATCCTTTGTTTAATATGGGACTTGGATCCCCTAATTAAGCCAAATGTCCATTTATTAAGATATACACTTAAAAACGACGTTTTAATCGAAATGATTCGGAAAATATACACTACAAGAAAAAAGATTTCTGGGTCGAACTTTTAGGGGCGATAATTTTAGTTTTAAGAGTGATATATGCCGTCTCTAAAAATCATTTTTCTTGTAGTGTTATATATTTATATTAGTTAGTTCAACGGAGATCGAACTAAAAAGAATGATAAGATGAAATCATCATATGAATTAGATGACGTAATTTCAGAATCTGTTATACAAATTGAGAATCAATTAAGAAATGGATAATAAAATTGGGGTCTATAGGTGGGGGTGATGGCATTACCGAAGCTCCTTTCCTATAGCCTCTTATTATTGCCGTTCAAAAAAATTTAAGAAATGGATAATTAATTAATTACTTCGTAAACCATTAATTAATTAATGTACGTGGACGCTAGGGATTAATCTCACAAAGGAAGGAGTAATAACCAATCATCCATGCTAATTAAATTATCGTCAGATCGATCATCACGTGGCATAGGAGACATGAGCAAACAAATTGCTGGTTAAACTTTCAAGTATAGTAAATGTTATCTGAAAATAGATCGAGCAGTGGCTAATCGGTTAGTTATACATTAAATAAATGAGCGATCGAATGTCATATTGCCAAAACGATAATCTTGTTGTTTTAAACATTATTTTTTAAAAGAAAATGGATATTTTGGATATGCTACGTACATGCATACGTGAATAATTAATAGTGGGTAGTCTGGAAAGTGTTTATAAAGACCAGCTTCAATTCAATCCTTATAGGTACACATTTGATATAGTAGGAGGAAGTATGCATCATGCTAAACGACTACATAAACCGATCCTGCACAATTAGCTAATGTGATTGTATGAATTACCACTCCTTGTGCACAATTACTAGTTGTCACCATCCTTTAACAAGGGTGAGTAAGAGACTCTCAGTCTCGATCAGGGCAGGCAAGGAATAGCAAATACTATCAACATATATATATATATATATATATATACCTAATTAATTATATATTAAGTTGCTTGGCTTCGAGAAATAGTTACATCTGAAAATGCCAGTACAAAAAGTCATCTTTCCCAAGATGAATACTAAATTTATGGCTTGAGTGAGATGCAATATATATCTGTAACAGAAAAAATAAAAAAGTTTCTAAGAATATTGACAACGATTATAATAAGATTCTCACTTGGTGGTCATCTTTTATCGTATCACTAGTATAGAAAACAATGATTACGATGCACAATAAAGAAAATTCTATATATATAGTGAATAGTCGCATTTTTTCTTTAAAGTAAACTGTCAATCACTATAAATCATGCTCTTTTGCAAAGGAAATAATAAAAGACAAATAAAACCCACCAATATGCTTCAACCACAAACACATGATTGAAAAACGATCACTTTATTTTTATATACGGTGTTAGGTCGCTATAACTATATATATTATATGTTAAAGGCCTTATAACAATAATTTAAGAAGTTTAATATTATATATTGATTCCACTTTTCAATATATATCCAAAACTTTATTCGAAAACTATTTTTCATATGAGACTCTTTTCTATATTGTTAATAACTTATTAATATGGTTATTATGGTAATTTATATATGGGTAAATTGCGCGAAAATACAACAAACTATGTCGAAATTACCATTGTATCCAACCAACTTTATTTTTTATCAAAAAATACAAACAAGTTTCATTTTTCAGTCATTGTATGCAATTGGTAAACTGATTATCAGGTTACCGGTAATTTTTTTTTTGAATTTTTTAAAATAAGATATTCATATGTTCTTCAAGGTATTCTTCACCTTCAACCCACCACCACCGCCTCTCAATCCTTTCAGGCCACTCTTCGGCCGTTTTCCGGTGAACAGACCGTTGGATCTTCGTCATTTTTGGTGGGGTAGGTCGAAATCCCCTCCCCTACAATTATATGGCCTCTGATCATCCCCCCGAACCCCCATTAACGCGCAATCGAGCAAAACAAAAGTCTGGGCGGCTAGGGTTTGTACCGCCGCACATGGAAATTCCGGCGGATTTCGGCAGTGTTGGGGGTCAAACCACACATGGATCTTCTTGTCTTGAAGCAAGGAAGACAGTAGTGGAGTCGGTTTCGTCGCTGCATGCTTCGAAAAAAGATTCTGAGGCAAAATAGTCTTCCCGACGTGCGATAATGATTTACCCCGGCCAGGGTTTTTTCGAATTCTTCTTCATCGCAGACACATGGGGGTCAGAATAATGTTGTTAAGGGTCGTGATGAACCTTGTAGCACTCCTGTGGGTTTGAATATTGGAAAGAATAGTGGTGGGAGTGTAACACCCTCTTAACCGGCCTAGAATTAGTAGGTAATTAATTAAGTTAATGTTGAAGATTAATTTAATATTGTGAATTATTTGTTATTATGTTTAATTGATAATTGTTTTTTATTAATTTGGATAATTAATTTAAATTAATAAAAATTTTAAATAGTGGAATGAGGTGTTGGCCGATTTGGTGATTAGTCACCAACACCTCACTAACTACCTCATTTCATGCAATTATCTAGAATTGAGTGTGTGTGTGTGTGTGCTTTGAATTGTGCTCTCGGCCGTAAGACTAGAAAGAAGAAAAGATTCAATCAATTTGATCGTAGATCTTGCATTGCTATTAGATTCCTGAATTCATAACACAATCAAGGTTAGATTACTGAATTGTAATTATTAATTGTATTCGGTTTTGAATATATATATAAATTTCGATTAATCTTGATAATGGTTTGATGAGCTTAGGATGTATGCATGTTAGATTTTATGCTTGATATGTGTTGTTTATATGTTTAGAATGATTCTGGAAAACATAGAACTATTGCATGCCTAAAATCAGTAGTGATTTGTGTTAGAAATCAAAATTGGGGAAGAACTTATGAATATGTCAGATTTGATGTATGAATCGATCGGAATTGGTGAATTCCGATAGATTCGATCGGATTTAGTGAAAACCGACATAAAGTCTCGGAATTGGATGAAATCCGATTAAAATATCTATGGATTTTCCTTAAGTCTTTTATCGGAATTGACATTATTATTACTCGGAATCCTTGCTTATCGGAATTGGATATTTACTCGGATTACGCCTTTTCTCGGAATTACATTTTCTCGGAATTGGACATTATCTCGGATTGTACACATTCTCGGATTGTGCCTTATCTCGGATTTTACATATTATCGGATTTTGGATATTCTCGGATTGTACCTTTACTCGGATTGTGACTTTTATCGGATTGTGCATTCTATCGGAATGAGCCTTTGCTCGGAATTTGATTTTATCGGGATTGATTCTATCGGAATTGGGTATTATCGGAATTTGGCCCTTTACTCGGAATTCAATTCAATCGGATTTGAACATAGTCGGATTTGATGATTTAAAGATAAACATGAATTT
This sequence comes from Pulicaria dysenterica, assembly GCA_947179395.2. Lineage (NCBI taxonomy): Eukaryota > Viridiplantae > Streptophyta > Magnoliopsida > Asterales > Asteraceae > Pulicaria > Pulicaria dysenterica. The sequence goes on along the minus strand of OX359288.1, from coordinate 116,716,622 downwards.
GTATATCTACTTGGGTTTATGTATGATGAATAAATATGTATATGTGCATATACATGAGAATCACAAATAAATATAATATCTATTTTGGATCAGTATTTTGAATTGAATACTGACTTATGTTACCTTAATATCAGGAACTGAGAAGACTCAGTGAATTTAGTCAACTGAGTGGGATTCAACAGTGCTGACTGTGGTGAGTGGATCTATATCTTTTGATATACAGGATATGATGTCCTATTTGGAATGCTCTTGTTTGGATTGTATATACATGTTATTTGGATATCAGTATGATGCTGGGCCTGTTGCTGGGGGATTTACAGTATCTGATCTTTAAGTACATTTGTGGTACTCGAGGGGGCTGATACTGTTGTCCATATTAGCAGGGCTATCAGTAAACCTTGGTTTTGGCCGACCTTGGTTGTAGGTGCTTGCAACACCGCCGGTTCTCCTGGGATTCATGAGCTATTTGGGTTTAGGCATGTTTGCTTGTTTATGATTAGATATTGGTTCCCTCACTTAGCTTTGTGCTAATTCCCCACTAGATTGTTTTGCAGATTCTCTTTGGTGAGCTTGATGCTTTTGGGCTGGGAATATGGACGGACCAATACTCTGATGCTAAAATAATTTGATAGAGCCTGTTTTTGTATTAACACTGTAAAAGTCTTTGTTCTTCAATCAAGTTAAATCTTTTGTATCTATTATGTAATTAAGATAATTATATGTAATTAGTTTCCGCGTGCAGTAATTATATGTTTAAAAAGTACAGTGTTACAGGGAGGGCTAAGATCGATGGGTCTGCTCGGAAAACTAGTCGCCGGAATCTGGAATTAGTCGCCGGAATCTGGAAATAGTTGTCGGAAACCGGTTGGTATAGGGTAACCTCCAATAGCAGGTCATCTTGCATACAATGAACAAAAATTTAAAGTTTGTTGCATTATTTGATAAAAAATGAAGTTGGTTGTATACAGTGGCAATTTCGACATAGTTTGTTGTATTTTCGTGCAATTTGCCCTTTATATATTTATGCAACCGTGAATTACGTCCAGATAAGCCGTTATTAATGAAGCTAACGTTAATGAGCCGCCAAAATTGATTAATTTTAATCAAGTGCTAAGATTAGTTCTCACAGTTATCATACGAAAAAACAGTTCTCATTTATACTGTCCCCTATATAAATGGAGAAGTTTATTTAAGAACCGTTTTTATTACAAGTACTATTTGTAACCACCATTAATCCTCGCAAATTTTGGTTTTTTTATTATCTATATATTTACTCAACCGTGAATTGCGTCCGGGTAGATTATTCGTTATGAGATTTATTTTAGTCATTAGTCATTAATAAGCTAATCATTAGTCATTAATAAGCCGCTAAAATTATTAGTTATTGATTTATTTTAATCAACTGTCAATATTGATTATCGCGATACTCACAATAAAAATGGATCGTCTTTATTGAGCGGGACTTAATTTTCCTAAAATACCTTTTTAATGACTTATTAAGGAGCACATTAATGAGTTATACAATTAGTAGTGATTGATCTATTTTTATCAACGACCTAAATTGGCTCTCGATTTTTCGCGTTTCTTTAAAACAAACAATTCATGTTTGAACCATTCTTTATATTTACAATCCTTTATATATATGAAAAATGTTCAATATAGTTTATACTTAATTCATAATACTAAAGGACTAATTTTTGCCCTTGGATCATGACATCAATTGTCTAGATTGCATTTTAAAATTGAGCGGAGAGACTTTTTCGTAATTATCATATGATGTTTTTACAAATCACATGTCATTGTATACTGATTCACCTGTAACTTCAATTGTAGACTCTTTTTTTACATTAACTTTATTGAACACAACTCGTGTGTGTGTGTGTGTGTATAGGCAAACATTCAAACGAGTACAGTTTTTCATACGAGATCTGCGAGAACCAATCTGAGCCATCCAATTCCATCCCTTTTAATATCATCATCCACCCATAATTTCTCACATACACCTTGCCACACTTGATTTCCCCACACTCTACATCCATGAATTCCACTTATCAAATCAACGGCTAAGATTTGTTTTCGCAGTTCTCGTACGAAAAACAATTCTTGTTTGAATCCTCCCATATATATATATATATATATATATATATATATATATATATATATATATATATATATATATATATATATATATAGGGTAAGGTTATATAAAGAACCTCTCTTAAACATAGAACCTAAAGAACCTCCCTGGTAATGACACGTGGCATTATGAATAGTGGCAAAATTGGAAAATAACAAAAAAGAATTCATCCCACGCGCCTCCTTCAACACACTCCAGCCAAACCCATTTTTAAAAAAAAAAGCCCCACTCAACTTTAAATGATCATAACTCGTTCGTTTTTAAGCATTTAAGTAAGAAAATTATATCATTAGCTTTAATTTTTCGCCCTCTTTCAAACAAGACCAGACTTGATATATTTCTGAAAACTTTTTTTTTTTGAAAATGCAAAGTTTGCATTTTGCACTGAGTTTCAATCCAAAATGCAAAATGCAAAAATCAAAAATGCAGATTTTGCATTTTGAAACTGTGTTTCATTCCAAAATGCAAAATGCAAAATGCAAAAAATCGAAAATACAAAATATGAAGATGCAGTTCATGAAAATGCTTCCAAAATGCAAATTATGAAAATGCAAAATGCAAACCCAACATGATTCAATGAAAATGCAACTCAAAATGCAAAATACATATTCAAACTTAAAATGCAAAATCCGTACACAAAACTACAATGCAACCCAAAATGCAAAATGCAAACCTGTCGAGCCACTGAGTTGCTTCAGTCAGATGTTGTAACCCCTTTGTGCCTCAGAGTCTCTTCAGTCAGATGTTGCTTATCCCCAATACAGTGAGCGTGTTAATAAGCAACTATGACTTTTTTTACACTGTTTTGGTTCTTTAGTTTGTTAACAGGAATTGTTCGATGTCGGCCGCGACAAGGAGATGCCGTAATGGGTCTGTACTAATGTTAGGATGACGGAGAGTTGCTGGAATCTCTTTTGTTAGTGTTGGTTGCAATGAGCTGTTCGGAATTACCTTCAGTGGAACTTTACTCTATCTGTTGTTGTTTTGTTGCTGTCTTTGGGAACTTGATGTCATCTAATGCGAATACGCTGCTGTTGCTGATGGTTTGCTGCAAGGAATGCATTGCCGCCGATACTGAACTGTTGCTACGAGTGTGATTCGCTGAACAAGCTGTTCTTTGTTACGATTCAATTATATTGCTGTTGTTTTGCTTTGATTCAATACATGTATGCTGAAGCTTTGTGGGTACAGTTAACGCCTCCTGCATTCACACGCTGCCGTTGTGCTCACGACGCTGGTATTATATCGGTAGTTGTTTTCGGTGAGGTCATAACGCCTTTGCAGGCTGCTGTCGCAAAATCCGTGCAGTGCCATTGCTCCATTCATGCACAACTTGTGGTCTGTTGTAGGGGTTACGAACTGCCGGGGAAATGTTTTATAATACAAAATACGGATAGACGCGTGGAAATTATCAAAGGAAAGCTGATGGTATATAGTATGTGGTCAAATGATGTAATAACTGTGAGTTTATCCCTACTAATGTGTACTTGTACAAGCAATTTTGATACATAATAAATCTATTGTTGGTTGTTAAAAAAAAATGCAAAATCTATTCATAACACTACAATACAACCCAAAATGCAAATTACATATTCAAAATTTGCATTTTCAAAAAAAAATTAGAAAAATATGGGATGAGTGGTCTTGATTGAAAGAGAATTAAAAAACTAAAATATTGGTATAATTTTTTTGTTTAAATTCAAAAAACTTAAATAGTTATGATCATTTAAAATTCTGAGATGTATTTTTTTTAAACTTGAATTATGGGAGCTGTAGGTTATCGTGAATATGGGGGTGGGAGGAAAAGAATTTACATGTTTGCCCTTTTAATTATAAATTAGTATATGATAATTACAATTTTGCCACAAATTAATGTGAACCATTGATCAAGTTAATCTAAAGGTCCAGATTGGTTCTTTAGGTTCTTTGATTAAGACATGGTTCTTTATTGATGCTATTTCTATATTATATATATATATATATATATATATATATATATATATATATATATAGGAAAAAGTTAATGCGAGAACCATTCTTAGTGCGAGAACCGCGAGAACCAATCTCAGCCGTCAAATTCCCCCTCCTTCAATGTCATTGCCCACCCATGAATTCCTCACATGTATCCTGTCACAATCTATCCCTCCACGCTCACCATCCATGAAACTTTCCATATCTAAGGAACGGCTGAGATTGGTTCTCGCGGTTCTCGCACTAACAACGGTTCTCGAATGAACCTTCCCCTATATATATATATAACACAAAGGATTACTATATTATTCCCTATACTCAATCGCGGAAATCAAACGCGTTTAGCAATGAACGATTCAACATTAAACGCCAAATATTTCTATTCAGTTGATATTAAATAACATTACCAAACACCCCTAAGTGATCAAAAGATATATCGGGGAAGATGGAAGCTTTGGAGGATGGTACATATACAACAAGGAAAATTAGAACTTTAATACATGAAAAGAGTTGGGTTTGGAGGAGGTATCGGAAACAAAAGATTTGGATTTTTATTTGGAGAGCTCGTGGAAGATTACTAATTAGATTAGGGCTCAACGAAGGGTTGACTAACACTTGAGCCTATGCCATATATGTCAAAACTCAATTAAAACTGCAAACCACACACCAGTTAATTGGGGCGATGTAAAAAGACTATGCGAAAGGATCTTCGGTTGGTGAGACTCCGGAGAGTTTGAATTTTTGCTTGTGAAAATTTGGGCGGTTTTATATTTGATTCTATAAGTTACATGTTCCATAATATTTGATGCCAAATACTCTTAAACCTTGAAGAGAAACAAAAAAAATGCGGTGTCGTGGCTTCAATGGATAGTCCTCCAAGTGGGGGTATCGATTACATGCAATTAGGGGTGAGCATTTGGACCACAAAAACCGAAACGAACCGAAAACCGACCGGAACCGAACCGAACCAACACCGTATATAATCTTCGGTTCGGTTTTCGATTTTGTAATTTCATAATTTTTGGTTTCGGTCCAATCGGTTTTGGTCCACTCGGTTTCGGTTTTGGACCGGACCGGACCGGACCGAATGGTTTTGTTATATAGTTTTTACTTTTTTAGGTTTAATTAAAATTTAATATGATTAAGCATGTACGTATTCTCTCCTAAGATCCTGTAATCACCTCTTAATTAATAGTTTAATCAACATGAAATTCAAACATCTGCAGCTTTCGTGCATATATGCATGCATTAACATGTAACTCTCTATATCTATGGAAGATGAAGTGGTGTCAGAGAGGTTAGTGTAATGTTAATTACATCTCCCGTCAATCACTAACTGCTACTTAATTATAATACATTATATATATAAACTTACAATATATAGTTCCTAAAAGATATTACTTGTGGGTGTCTGGGTGAAGATGATTTCTCGTTTTCTACATCTTTAACTCGAGTCTTAGGCAGTGCTAATAATATCATTGCTAATTACTAGCACAATGAATTTAAGCATAATCTATAAATTAATTGTCTTAATTTGTTGCCAGAACCATACATAAGACTACCAAAATAGGGTTGATATCTTGTAATACCTATACACACATACACAATAATTGTAGCTTAAAGACATAAGCACAGACTCTATTGTTTTTGTGATTTTTTAGAAAATCAAATTAAATTTAAAAATCATGTAGAAATGTTTCCAACTTATTTCAAACTTTTTGTTGATGGAGAAGCTAGCCTTTGTTTCAAATTTTTTAAATTTTGATCCTTATTGGTCCTAATTCGGTTCTAGGACCGAAATCCCGGACCGAGACCGAGACCAAACCGAAACCGTATAGATACATTCGGTTCGGTTTTCGGTTTGAAAAATAACACATTTTCGGTTTCGGTCCAATCGGTTTTGGTCCGGTCCGGTCCGGTTTCCGGACCACGCTCACCCCTACATGCAATCGTTGTCCGAATGGCATAATTCAAAAATAACATACCCTGATTGAAGGATGAATGAAGTGCGCCTTGCAGGTGACAAGTACTTGTAATATTCTGTGTTGTGGTAATAAAATTTAAGTTGCATGCTCTTATAAAAAAAAAAAACAAAAAAACAAAACTGGTATCAAATAGACTCTTAATTTTTCTTTGAAGCTTAATGATGAATACAATTAGACACCGATCTCCAATATGTTGGAATCGAACACTTGTTACATGGTTAATTTTTAACATCCGTTATAACTTGAACTGGGCAACTGGCCATTAATTTCAATTAAGAAATAAATCAAATTATTGGGTAAACAAATATATATTGTTACTTTGTCAGTAGCACCTGAAGTAGGTGCTATCATTATGGTATTTCTTTAATAATCGATTATTATGATAATAAAGTTATTTTTTATTAAAGAAATATGTAAATCTAACCAAACTTAACTTAGATGATATTGTATGACATGGTATTTAAAAAAAAGTAATATTGGAGAACAAACACTATAAAAAATATGGGATTTCATCACGTTTTATTAAAAGCATGTATTTTTTTAAAAAAAAATACACATTTAAAAGAGTCTAAAATAATTTAAACAAAATGTAATAACAAGCTCACACTTTTAAATATATAATATTGATTTAAAAAAAGTTTACACTTTTAAATATGTAGAAATAGTAATTAATAGAAATTGAGAAAAGTTCACAATTACAAGCGTGAACTTTTTATAACATATAGATATTTTTAATATTTTCACACTTAGAAATGTGCAAATTTTAATTATTTGTTCACATTAATAAATATGAACTTTAACTATATTTATTATATTTTTACATGTAAACTTTAAAAAAAATTATCACACCCTATTTCTTATACTTGTTTATAATACTTTATATTTTAAAATATGAAAATATTACTAAAAGAGTATAAAAAATCAACATATTTATCGTATTGGAATATATAAAGCGAATTAAGAAGATTGTATAAAAAATAATTAGAAATAATAAGGTGTTGTATTTGTGGCACGTGAATAGGTATGGAAAGTAGCGGGGGTAGTTTATTAAAAGGTTACTTATTATTATTAAGTGGTCAATTTGACATAGGGTGGTGTAGGTGAGAGTACTTTCTATGGATGCAATTGCAAACTAACCCCCACGCCATCCCACTATATCTCCAACCTTACCTACCTAACTCTTATTAAATCATTTCTAACCTATAATATTTATAAAAAAACCAATGCTATTCTTTCTTTTAAACTTTACTAATAATGTATCTAAAATTCTTACATGATAATTTATAAGATAGTTTCAATTATAGGACTATAATTGTAGCTTATTTAAGAATGTTAAATACCATGGTACGTGGTTAATAAATTAGTATCTCATGTTATTACCATGCATATTTATAATATATATAATTGTGAGGTTTATCTTGTACAATTTTACTATATATATATATATATTTTTTTTTTTTGAAAAGCCAAACTTTTATTAATAAAAAGGAAAATCTCCATAGGTCATAGAGATAATCCAAAGTACAATGCACAATCAAAACCTACAAAATACAATAGAGAACCTTATTACATATTAGCCCAATCTCTAAATCAAATTAGCACTAGAAATTGGATTCTGTAACCAATTTGACCATAGTAGCTCCCTTTTTTTTCTCACTTTTGCTTTTAGCCACCTGAATATAAATAGTTGAGATTCAAAGAAAATGGCATCCTGCAATCTGTTTTTATTTCTAAATAGCTTCTCATTACGCCATTTTCATAAACCATATGCAAGTGCTTTTACCGAACCTTCCCAAATTAATTTCTGATTCCGCGACCACGACGAGACCTCCATTTTGTAGATATCCTCCAGCCTATCCATCTTTGAATATTCCACATTCCACCATTTGAAAAATTCACGCCATACCTCAGCCACTTCCTTGCATTTTACTATATATTTATAACTAGCTTTTGCTAACCTATGTCATAAATGATATACAAAGCAATTTTTTTGAAAGTACAAACTCACATGTTCGACTCCTTGCCATGACTTTTCTATTTCCATCTATTTTTGTTTCGTTTATATTTTTCCTTTTATTTTTATTGATGTCATTCGATTTATTTTCTTTTTAACTCTTATTTTCTGTTTCTTATAAATATGAATGGCTGCTTTTTATCTTATTATTTTTATGCGATTTACTTATTAGACTCATTTTTTATGATTTCTTTTTTTCTTTTTAATTCCAACCAAATTCTTTCTATTTGTTTCTTTCACTTTTCTTATCGTTATTTAATTGTGTTCACGCTTCTTAGCATTTCGTTTGACATGATGAATGATTTGTCATATGAGGTGGAAAAAACCATTCATTAATAGTGAATTTTACATGACTTATAAATATAGTTATTTAGGTATTAAATAAAAGATATATATAGACCCACAACAAAGTGTGAATGAGTCGAATTGAGCTCAAGTTTGTTATATTAAGCTCACACTCAGATCAATAGTTCAACCATCTTTTACAATTAAAGTTTGAGCTCGGCTCGTAGAAGATACATTATTAGTTTGAACCGAGCTCGAAATTATATAACTAATTTCAAAAACTAAATTATACAAAATATGGATATAATCTGAAAGTAAAGATTTTTAGTAATTAGCTCTTATTACAAGTACATATAGAATATAGATATATTAGAATAGGTAATGATCATATTTAATTTATTTCAATAGTAGCCCTCATGTATACATATTATGATATTACATATATAATATATACATAATATTATATATAAAGCTCGAAATGTAGATAAGAACTCGATCAAGCTCTTAAAAGCTCGAGCTTGAGCCGTTAAAAATTTCAAGCTCTTTTTTGGGTTAGAACTCGAGTTTGATAAAGTTCGAATCCATGAAGTCAGGCTCGAGTTCAAATTCATTGATAAAATCTTGACTCGTTTACAATTACAAGAAGAAAAAAAAGTCAGTTATATCTCTAATGAGAAGTAGAAACGTGCAAAAAGAGACGATCTTTAAGTCTTTTAACTCTTAATGCCCAACAAATTAAAATAATACTACATATATTGATTGGAGTATTCTCTTAATCGAATAACTTATACATTCCAATTATATATAAGAACATTTACTAGGAATAAATGAACAGTTTCATTAGTGAATTTATATATTTATTTGATAAATACCATAACTAAAGGCTTTTAAACTCGATGATAAATCTCTTGCTTTTTAAGTCCATGCGTTGTACAAAGCTCGCTACCGTCGGGTGAGCTCGGGTATGCTAAGGAACACCAAAACGTGAGCTTTGGGTAGGGAGATCAAGTTGCTGTAGCGGGTTATGGGACTCGATCGAGAAAAAGCTGCTTCCACCCCCCACCCTCTCTCAACTAATTACACACTTACACATAGTTTATTTATTAATATAAAAATAAAAAATGGGGATAGTTTGAAAAAGATTTATAACATTTAATTTGGGTACGTAGAAGGAAGAAGAATGATGTGACGCTGATATGACATTGAGTAAATAAAATGAGAAAGATAGGTATAACTTATGGCCTAGGACCTTAGTGATTAGTTCAGTTTTTCCATTCCCTGTTTATTTTTTTATATTCTTAGTCACTTGCTGGTCATTAATCTAGCTCTTTCTTATTTTTATTTTTTGAATTTCTTTGCCACTCTACACCCATTTGCATTTTTATTTTAATTTTTTTTATCATAATGCTATATTAAAACAAAATTAATATCATATATTGTTTATTTATCTCTATTAACTTTTAACGTATAGTGTTCGCTATGAATATAAATCTATATTTTCGATCGTCTATTTTTTATCTACATTTCAATATAAATTTTATCGTGATATTAATTCAAAAAGCGTATTATAAAAAGCTTAAACTTTAAAAGTTGAGTTAATTACAATTTGACATGCATGTAGATAATTTCACCTTTAATTAATTTTATTTTATTTTTTGACAACTAATGGAAATTAATGTAAAAATGGGGGTTGATGACAAACATATCAAGAACCTGTAAGTGCATTTTCCATTAGGATCTATTTAACTATTTGTATTTTATTTATTATCGAACACTATATGATATAATAAGTCAAACAATCATGGATAAACATTAACCAACATGAAATATCGCTTTAACATACAATAGTTGCTCACACTAAAAAGTAAGGCTGTTAATTCGGGTCGGGTTCGTGTTATTGGGTTTGTGACGATCGGGTTCGGGTCAGTTTCGTGTCGACCCGATTTTGACCCATTTATTTTCGTGTCAGATTCGGGTAGTGTCAGTTTTTTTCGTGTCGGGTTCGTGTCGACCTTCGGGTCGACCCATTTAGGCCAAATGTGATCAGCAAGGTTTTTTTCAATTTTCAATTTCGGTTTTTCGAATACGGTTTTCAATTTCGACTAAGATTTTCTTTATCAAATTTTCAAATCCCATATTTGTTTTCCAACTTTCGATAAGAATTTTGAAAATGATTTTTGTTCATAATCTAACTTTAATATTCAATGTTCGTTTTAATGATTCGAACTTTAAATTCAGTATTTGTTTCGTTTTGATTCAAATTTTGATTTTACTCTTTTATTCAACTTATATAAATGAATATAATTAAAAAAATGTGATATACTACTATTCTACCAAATATCAATAAATAATGTTTTAAACAACGAATAATTAAAAAATCCATCATTGAATAAAATTATGAATCAAATTAGTAAAGTGTCATAGTACCAAAATCATATAGTCAAAATAACAAATACAACAATAATATATCATTATTTTAAATATGTATCTGCTATTGTTTATTATAAGTTTTTAACATTTAAGCGTTTTGTACCTTTGTTTGACGGGTTTTATTACCCTAAATTGTCACCTTCTTATTTGAATACACAAATTTTTTTTCAAAATTTAAAATTTAAGCATTAAAGTAAATTTTATAATGTTAAAGTTTTACCCATAAACGAGTTATACGGGTCACTTTCGGGTTGTCGGGTTGACCCTAACCCGACCCATTTATTTTCGTGTCGATTTCGTGTCAACCCGCTTTTGACCCGTTTCGGGTTCGTGTCACTTTTTCCATGTCGGGTTCGGGTTGGGTTTCGGGGCCAACCCAAAAATTGCCAGCCTTACTAAAAAGAAACACCTAAATAATTATCAAGAAGACATAGAGTTAATATTGAATAGATGCTAGAAATCAGCCATTTTTTAGTAAATCAAATGAAGATATCATCCCTACCATAGGGTTCATATCATCTAGAAAATACAAGAAAAAACCACCTTATATATAATTACTGCTTCACAATGAAAAATTCGATCCTGTGTAAAACGAAGATCCATCTTCACCGAAAGAAACTTGAATTAACACCTGATATATACATAAGTACGATTGTGAATTTGCACGTCATTCTCTTCCTTCAAATCACTCACAATCACCTTTGAGAGGTGCTTGGGACTACCCTGTTTTAATGCATACATTGTTACCTTTGAGGGAACCGTCTTAATCCAATTAGTTTGGAAGTCACTTGAGCTGACCAACGAGGATTCATCAAATAGACTACATAGAGAACCAACTATAAAAACTCCAGTTGAATTCAGCTTCCATGACTAAACAAATAGATCAAGAAAGTCGCGCTCTAAGTACTTACTAACAAAGAATGAAAATCTATGTTGACTGCTTCGAATTGTTTCCGGATAATGACGATTACACCCTAAACACCTCTTTTTTTTGTAAGAAGAAGATCAAGTTGATCTTCTGAAGTCACGCACAAACTTAATTACTTTACAGTTTACACCATATTGACTTCGTATCCACCCTTAATTTATATTTACTGAAAATTAATAAATTTAGCCATTTATAAAAGAGTATGTTAAATGATTGATATATTTGTAATTTTGTACGATGACTAGGGAATTGTTTAAATATTTATATCACTGACTAGAGGTGGTAAACTTACGTGAAATTGTTTAAGCATTCAAACATGATATAAAAGCTTTGAAGGGGTAAAATTATATTACTGAAGCTCGTAGTTTATGTGGCCATTTATGACATTTTAATGCACATAAATATTGGCAATTGCAATTATTATACTTTTACTTCTTATAGACCTTCCAACTGCAAAATTTCCAACCAAAAAATAGCCAAATTAATTCTTTAAATGTATGTGTATAAGTATTACATTTCGTAGATACAAAAAAGGCCAGACAATAATAAACAAAGACAAAAATAAAAATTAACAGGATTAACTCTACGCACTTATTTTTCCTTTGGTAACCATTTATGTGCTGGATATATTCATATGTTTGAGACTGTAAAAAAAAAATTGTGTTAATTTTTTATCGTTAAGTATGAATGAAAACCTTTGTCGTTAAAAATAAACATATGTACACACATATGTGTATATGTACATACCTTAATTACCGTTTCATAATAAATTACTTCTAACATTTTGTACACATATAAAGTATGTTTTAAAAACATAAAACATTTACATGAAATAGAAAAAAATATATAAAATAATTTAAACAAACAAAATTATATTCATATAAAAAATAACTAATAAAACTATTTATTTATCGAATATTCGAATATTGAATTTAGATAAACATTTATATATTCAATAATACTTCTTTATATATTACATTCATAGTTTTATTTGTTAGGTTATTATTACCATCATTAGTTACAACAATGAAACCTTGAGTTGGTTGGTTCACCTTAACTGATAATATAAACCGAAATATGATACATTTATAGTGTTTAACATTGATATCATATAATCATTTATGTGTACAACCTCTTAATCGTTAGAATGAATTACTATCTCTTAATAAATAATTTCAATTAAAAAGATGTTCATTGATATCATGTAGTCAATTATGTGTTCAACCTCTTTATTTGTTAGACGCCCATGTGAAACACCATACACGGTTAGTTATAATTATTAATGCTTCGTATATTAAATATCTTAAGGATTATTTTAAAATATAATTTAACCATAATTGTTATTGTTATTACATAAAACCTAAATTATAAATCATATTCATAAATATCTCCTTAGCTTATAATTACATTTTCTCAAAATTCGGACATCGTACTTATAACGTTTTCTTTTGACATGCAAGACTTTCTTCGGTTAATCACTTACAAACTGTGTGTTTATAAAACCATCACATTAATCAATATTTTATTATGAAATCATTGACATCAGAAAAAAATGTCAATATTATATATATATATTCTCATATAATCCAAAAATATCTCATTGGAAAAAGATTTGTGATTTAATTATTCATAACATAAAATTTAACCATAAATACGTTTGTTGTTTAGGGTTTAGACATTTTTTATCTATTCTTGATCGTTTTGCGTAATTTTTTTGTAGAATCTTGTATATTATACAATTTAAATGAAACCAAATTCATAACTTTTCGTTAAGTATTCATGGAGATTTTCAAGATCAAAGTTTCAAAAAAATTTGTGTTTTTTGGTTCGAAAACAAGGCAAAAAAAGAAGCATTTTTGCTCGATTCTTGATCATTTTACATAATTCTTTTTATACATTATCGTATATAATCTTTTTATCATTTAAAGATTCATGAAAAAACATCAAGTCATCAAGTGTAGCCCAAGAAATTTCTAATTAAAGTCAATAATGACCATATTTAACACCCGTATAGTTTTTTGATGATTTAACACATTTTACATTCGATTTTATACGTTTTTTGGTATTAATTAATAGACAACTCGATTAACTTTCTATAAATTCAAGAATCATTGTTTTTCGTTAAGTATACATAGAGATTTTGACTTCAAAGTTCCGATTTTGAAGTGAAGAAAATTGGGGGAAAGATGTCCTGCTATCGCAGGTCGAAATCAACAAAATGAGTATAATAACACGTTTTGTACAAGTTAAATAGGCAAGAGTGTAAAAAAAGTTAATGTGTCATAATGAACATGGGTAAAAACATCATTTTCTATAGTGACTTTAACCTTTTTTTCAATAATTATGAACTATACTTTTTGTACAAATAAAATAAAAAATCATATTTTAAATTGTTTGTTAGATTACGAATTTACGATGAAATTTATATCAAAAGGTTGATAAAACGAGATGATTTAAATATATAATTATATTTCTACAAATCATCATACTTTAAAAGTTATAAATGAAAAACTATAAATATATACATTTAAATACATCCATTAAATGTAAATATATAATTTATACAAATACCCAATGTATTTTCATACAACTTTCTTATCATCATAATAATAATTGTTATAATTACTATTATTATAATAATAATAATAATAATAATTATTATTATTATTATTATTATTAAATTGATAATACTTAAATATCATATCTTTTTCTTTTGTAAATTTTAACATGTGATGTTTAGTAAATTAGTGTAACACTCCGTTTTCAATATAACATTTTATGAAAAATGTTTCAATAAGACAAACTCTATTGCAACTAAAATTCAATTTATACATAATGGTGGAAGCAATAGTTGAAAACATTTAAAAACACTTGATATTTAAAAATCGGAAAACAACTGACATTAAATAAGTTTTAAACAATTTGGTTGCAAAACACGAGCCCATCTATGAGTCAACAACTACGAATCTTCAAATACCTAAAAAATATTGTTAGAAATATCCGATGAGCTATAAAACTCAGTAAACAACTCAAAATAAGTACTTATAAAGAATGTTCACAATCTTGTTAAACTTACATTTCTATACATTCCGTATTTCATTGTTGCTAATAAGGTCTAGTAACTAAAATACCACCACTTATGTTTATGTACCATTTAAGAGTTTAAACATGAGCTCAATACGCTAGGTAGTTAAACATCTCACACAACCCGTTTGGTGTCTAAACCGTGACTACTTGTCACTTAGCTAGGAATATGACAAAAATCACATCAAGACCAGTCTTTGAAATTATATTATTATAATAGACTCTTTTAGATTTAAAATGAGTGGTCATCATGCATACGCCTAAAACAGAGTAACAATTGATTTTCTACGATATTCAGAAGTTTAGGTTACGTCTGCAGGGTGACCTATGGGCCGTAGGGACTCAATTTCCCCTTTTCCAGTCGTAGTTACCCCATTAAGCTCGTAGGAAGTACCACGAAGGTCTGTGACCCTCTATTAATCCGAACCATCCCAAAACGTCTCAAACTCAATCTTACATGTTTTAGAACACTTATTACAAATAGGTAATTATTATTATAATTAAGGACAAAGATTGGTTGTCGAAGTTTTAAGAACAATTGCTCTATCAATGCATTCAATGAGAAGTCAATTCATCCACTTGTATGTAATTCAATATTGGTAAATATTTAAGTGACTAAATTACCCTTATTATGAGTATTAATGTTAGTTACAAATGGTTCTCACATTAAATATGATTTTTAAATGACATTATATATATATATATACATACATACATACTATATATGGGTAAAATATGGTTTAATCATCAAAGTTTTAGTTGTTTTTCGGTTTAACCATTAAAGTTTTTTTTTGAATGATTTAACCATTAAAGTTTTGTTTGATAATCATTTTAATCCTTAAGTTATGTTTGGTTTTCAGTTTTACCCAAATGTTTACCTTTAACTTGTTTGACAGGTTAATTAATATATATTTTTTATTTTTTATTTTTCCTTAATCTTGTTCATCATATGTTCTTGAGTTCTTCATATGTTCTTGAGTTTAGCCTATCTATACTTTCTAAGATCAAAGATAAACCCAATAAATTATACAAAATGTATAATCTGATCAACAAAAGCAAACACAACAAATACATGAATCTGAAGAGTGAAGATAGTTCCAAAATGCAAATGATAAAATCCTATAATTTGGAATGAAGATTAAACATGAATCCTGAATGTTCATACCCAGAACAAATCAGAACATGAAATCCTAAATGTTCATACCAGATAACGACACATGAAATCAAACCATCTAAACATAAATCAAGAACAACTCAGAACATAACCAAGAACAAATCAGAACATAAATCAGAAAATCGATCCATACGGTTGGCTTCATACGGCGGCGGTGGTGTGTATGGTGGTGGCGGGCTTCAAAATCGATCCATACGGCGGGCTTCATACGGCGATGAGGAGGGCTTCATACGGTGGCGGCTACCACCAGATCTGGTTAAGCAAGAAAATAACAGCGACCACCACCAGATCTGGTTCTTCGATTTACCCCTGAAAAAAAAAGAAATTGATTCAAACGGTGGTGTGGATTTGGTAGCGTTGCTGCTGTTGGAGACGGATTTGGTGGCGGTGGTGTGTATGGTGGTGGTGGCGGCGGCTTCATACGGTGGTGTTTATGGTGGTTTTCCATTTAACCCTCAAAAAACAAAATCTATTCAAACCATGGTGGTGGCTTCCATGCCGCAGCTGGATCTGGTGGTGGTGACACTTGCGGTGGTAGATTTGGCGGCGGGGGCCGTTTTTCACTTGCTTCACCAGGAGAGAGAGATAGAGAATGGAAGACAGAGAGAGGGAGAGAGGGGTGAAAACGAATGGAGGTTGTTTGGGGAGGGGGGATAAGTAGCTTGGAATAGTAAAGACTTGGAGTGTTTGGTTAATATAACCTATTTTAATGGAAATTAGGGTGTGTTTGGTTACATTTAACCTGCAATAGTAGGTCTAAATGGCTAAACTAACAAGTAAACTATAACTTTGATGATTAAATTATTCAAAAAAAACTTTAATGGTTAAACCGAAAATTAAGTGAAACTTTGATGATTAAATCGTATTTCACCCTATATATATATATATATATATATATATATATATATATATATATATATATATATATATAGAGAGAGAGAGAGAGAGAGAGAGAGAACTGTTTTTCGTGCGAGAACTGCGAGAACTGCGAGAACCAATCTCAGCTGTTCCTTGAATATGGGAAGTTCATGAATGGAGAGCGTGGAGGGGATCAAGTGTGGCAGGATGCATGTGAGGAATTCATGAGTGGGCAATGACATTATCTTCTAAATATTTATTTTCATTTGAGAACTGTTTTCATTACGAGTACCGCGCGCGAGTATCCATTTGTTACCGCCATGAACTAATAGTGGTATTTTGGTCTTTTATATAATTTTTAAATCGAGAATTGCATCCGGGTGAGTTGTCATTAAAAATTGAGCGTTGATTTTTCCGAAATAACCCTCAGTAATGCATCATTAATTAGTCATTTATGTGTCATTAATGAGTCATTAATACATCTTTAATGAGCCGTCATTTTTATTTGCTATTGATTTATTTTAACTAATGGCTAAGATTGGTTCTCATGGTACTTGCAATAAAAACGATTCTAAAACTAACCATCTCCTATATGTATGTATGTATGTATGTATGTATATCGAGTACAAAAACAACCTTATATGTAAAACCTACAGAAACAATTAGATTTCAATGATCAATGGTTGTGATTACGACTGAATATGCATTTTATGTGAATAAAACATACAATTTTCAACGGAATATGCAAATTACATAAATCGAATAAGCAGTCGTAATCGATCTTTGATTATCCAAATCTAAAAGTTGAGATTGACCGTATATGTTATGTATAGGTTGGTTCTATATTGATTGTATATATGTATAAAGTAAAAAAAGATCGATTTTGTATGAGGTTTTGTGATTAAATCTTAAATTAAAATAAAAAATATCATGGTCTAGTCAAAATATTATTTCCGGATGACGTACGTGTGAGGTTGTAGTAGGTACAGAGAACACCAAGTATTGAATTGTTGTTCACACGCTTGATAGCTTTCTCCATCTATATAAGGATCGAGCTCCTCCTAGCAACATGTACCATTAATTAATTAAGGTGAAAAAAAGGTAGCATCGATCATCATCTCCATATATATACTATCCCAGGCACATCTTTAATATTTAATTAAGCTTATTATTATTATATTCTTTCCATTTTAACTGTTTTTAAAAATTATTTTGCTTTTCATCATGACGACTTTTTCTTTCCCTTCAGCAATTTTGTAATTAACTGCTTGCTTATATCATGTAATTATTTATTTATTCAATTTTATTGCAGACGATGGTCGATCAGTTATGTTCAATTCTAACGATTGAAAGAAGATGTGATAAATTAGTAAGGCCAGGCATATGTCGATGGGTATGAATGGTGAGGGGTTTTCATGCGATTCATGTCAAGTGAGCAGTCTTTTGCACTCCATCTCTCCTTCGTTGTCTGTTCGACCTTGATTATACATATATATTTGCAAACCCTAGCCAGGTATATATCTTGATCGATCTATTAATTGACCGATTTGCATGTTTCTTGCTTATCTAACATAAAAATTTTGGCCTCTTCCCATCCGATTTGCATGTTTGCTGCTCACAAATTGATTGCTTACAAGAACGAACTAAGCAAGTTATATAACTACGTTCCCTCCACCTGGTTTTTAGGATCAATTAACTAGATTAGAACCCGCCCATGTTCTATCTTAATACAACTATATGTTAATAATTATTGCTAGCTCCGTCAGAGTAGAATCCATAGTCCGACTGGCCGGTTAATTCTTGCTATATACATAACTTACTTAAGGATATATATATATTTATGATCGACGAGGATCATGCGCACACACATATATATATGTATGTTTGTATGTTCACTAGCTAGCAAATTAGCTCGTCTGAATGAAGTATGAAAGAAAACCCTAGCTAATTTCGACCATGATGGAACAGTCTTTGAAATTGATTAATTATTTATGCAATTATAGAAGATGTACAAACATCATCGAATGTTTAAACGTGGGATATCTAGTGGTTTAATTTATCGATCAACTGGTTAATTATCAGCTACAAATTAACCTGCTATGTATAAAGTGGTCACCGTATTTAAAATCTTTCATACAACAATCACAAGAACAAAACTATATCAAATTATGTCTTAATGAGATATAAAGAAGATAAGATGTAAACAGTTATACATATACCTGTTATACATAGATAGTTTCCTATTTAAAATCTTTCATCAATACGGCCGGAGTGTATATAATCAAGTAGATGGAAGAAATAACTTATGTTCACTACTAAAATAAGACTATCATGTATATATGATGAGAGATTTCTACCTTTCATTTCAACTGCTTTTGTCCAAATAAGTATAGATTTTATGACAAGTAAAGCTAGGTTATCATTAAACTGTATCTTAATTATGATTTATTAGAGTTATATAAGATTCATCGCTGTTAATTAACTTGGTTATGCAAATTTCATGAAAGTTAGCTATATGCATATATAGCTTAATTAACCGCATCGTAGATATATATACAATTTGTTCAATTTATGAACGAGTTAACTAAGCATGTTTGGATCAACAATATGAATTACATTTTTTTGACTTAGATTGATGGCTTTAATTTGTAGGAATTAAATCAGACGAAACAAAATTTAAGAAGTTTATTTAATTTATTTCCTAAAATTTGCCAGGAACTGATGAAGGCATGCATCTAGGAACGTAGATCGATTTCTATGTTTTCATGATACTTGTTGTTTCGCCATCGATTTCTTTAAATTTGTTTCTAATTTAACTTAAAATATTAATTTGTAAGAATAATATTATATATCTACATATATAGAAGAAGTCGACCACCGTTGTATCCTCAGTTCCTCACCTACCCATGCACTGCACACAAACAAAGAAAAAGAGCCCTCCCCCTGATCGTACGGACCACTTTAGATTTTATTTTATATAATAATAATATTTCCGGGGTTTTTCAATAGTTTTAGTAATTAATTGCTTTATTTTTAATATATAGGTTTATTTTTTTTACTTACTATTCATAAGCTAGACCGATTTATATTCTTATTTAATTTAGAATAAATTCATAAATAAAAAAACTAATAAGTTGAAAAAATAAGCATATAAAAAAATAAGCGTATATTATCTTACTTGAAAAGAGGTTTTTGTATCCTTCAACACATCAGTATTCGATCATGAAAAAAATTTAGCTTATTAAAACAAATGTACGAATATCATATTTTTTATAGAAAATTATATTAGTTTAGTGTATATAATATTATGCGACAATTGGGACAACTATTTTTGGATCCTGATTTTTTTTTAATCGATGCTTAGATCTGAAATGGAAATGCTTTACTCACCTACCACCACAACCAAAAGCCGATTAAACAAAGGGAAAAAAGACAAATTCATGTAAAATTTACGGTAGCTGATAGGAATGATCATGAGTACGTACCTACATGAACCCCATGCCAATATATATGTGGTTTATGTGGTTTCATCACCACCACCAATCCCACCCACCACCTTCAAGGGTGTCCGGATGGATCAACACACACATACACACACATATATAGGATTCAAACAAAAACTAGTTTTTATACGAATACTACGTGAACTAATCTTAATCTTGATTAAAATTAATCAATAGTAAAGGATGCTAGGTAGCTCATTGATAATTCATCAATTATCCATTAATGACGAGTATTTTGGGAAAAATTATGCCTCGCTCATTAATCTTGATTCACGCCTACGCAACTCACAGTTGCTTAATATATGTATGACCAAAATACATTATCCATAAATCATTAATAATGTTATAAATAATTTTTGTGTAAATAAATTCTCATTTGAACTGATATATATATATATATATGTGTGTGTGTGTGTGTGTGTGTAGGCCAAGTAGAGATATTGTAAGAATGAATATTAATGTGAGAATGAGATAACGTAACAAATTCAAATAATCGATTATATTTTGATCTATTAAATATAACGGTTGCAATTTACCTATTGTAATTTATGACCTTTGTAATTTATAATCGGGTAATAAATAAAATGAAGGACCAAATGTAGATAATTCGATTAAATCAAATGAAGGATCACACATAATATTCATTTTTATTTGGACCTTTCCTTCTCTCTCTCTCATATATATATATATATATATATATATATATATATATATATATATATGTATTAGGTAGCTATATACAAATAAATAAATATTATATAAAGACAATATCAATGGGAAAACATCCTTTTATAGAGGACGGATATGAGCTTTTGAAATTTTAATGTAATTAGGATTACAAAATTATGATGTATCTACTAAATTTATCTAAAAAGACTAGGTATATCTACAAAAATTATATGCATCTACTATTTTATTGATTTTTGAGTCCGTTCTTAATATAATTAAAATTTTTATTGTTTCTATATTATTGTGAATTAAAAATAAAGATAATTTTACCAATATTTAAAATTACAATTATACTTCATGTATTACGGAAAAAGGTGTTCTTTATGTATTTCCTCGCACTAATTTGTTTTATTTCATAATCGATATGGAAATTTATGGTATTCAACAATATTTTTTTTACTAAACCCCTCAATTACCACGATCATATCAGTCTTTTTAGCCCTTTGCCTATTCAATTCTTATCACAAATATTATACTGACAAAGAGCATTGTTTATGTGTCAATCTTTCTCTCCCCGGCCTCTCTCTCTCTATGTATATATTAACAAAATTAAAGTAGAAGAATTAAATATGTAATGATATTAAGGAGAATTAATTAGTATATATACTGTTTAAGAATGAAAAAAGAATATTACAAGAGATGTATGTATATTCTATTAGCTAGAATTGGTAGTAATTAGAAGAAATATTAGAATGGGTCTGTATATAAGTATACATACGAGTGAATGATATATATGTATGAGATCGAAGGTGGGTCAGACGACGAATGTGAGGTGGTAAAAAAGCGAAAAGACTGGTTATTTGACAAGTGTTTGCATGGAAACCAACACCGATGGATGGATGGATGATTCGTGGGATTGATGGGAAAGCAAAAAGGTACGTACGTAGTATGATGGTCCATATACACACACACACAAAAACATATATATATATATATATATATATATATATATATATATATATTATATCCATTGATTTTGATGATCTAACGGTCCAGATTTGTTCTTTAGGTTATTTGTTTAAGCATAAGTTCTTTATTAATCCAATTTATATATATATATATATATATATATATATATATATATATATATATATATATATATATATATATATATATATATATATATATATATATATATATATATATATATATATATATATATATATATATATATAGACAAAGGTTCATGCGAGAACCGTTGTTAGCGCGAGAACTGCGAGAACCAATCTAAGCCGTCGAATTCCCCCTCCTTCAATGTCATTGCCCACCCATGAATTCCTTACATGCACCCTGCCACACCCTATTCTGAAACTTTTTTTTTTGAAACTAGACTAAGCTTAATATATTTCTGAAACTTTTTTTTTTAAAATGCAAAGTTTGCATTTTGAACTGGGTTTCATTCTAAACTGAGTTTTGCTTCTGAAAGTGCAGGTCATTGCGATGCAAAAATCAAAGATGCAGGTCATGGAGATGCAAAAATCTGAATCAATGAAAAATACAACCCCAAAAGTTCAATTTGTTCATGCCTCCCCCTCCAGTTCAATTCAAGTTTTCATATTTTTATTTTAAAAAACCCCATTAATCTTTCTAATGATCATAACTATGTCATGTTTTTTATTTTTAACAAAAAAAAATACCATTAAGTTCAGTTTGTTAATCCCTTTTTTTATGAACTCAACACCAGGATTCTTTTTGTATCATATGTTTTTGTATCATATTGGTAGGTAAATACTTTGTGTTTGGGTTGCATTTTAAGTTAGATATTGTTTAGATGTTTATTTTTTACTCATGTGTATATCCAGTTAATAACAATAAGAATGATGTATTATCTTTGTTATTTGCATTTTCAGTTATGGGTATTGCTTTTGCATTTTGATTATGTATCATATTGGTTTCGCATATGAATGTTTGGATTTTGTATTTTCATCCGTGTTGTATTTTCAACAGCGATCTCTACTTTTGTTTTGTTTTTTTCAATTTAGTTTCACTTGCATTTGCGAAATTGCAGTTTACATTCTTCAATTTTGCATTTTGCATTTTCGAAATTGCATTTTCAAGCAGTTTTGAAATTGTAGCTTGAAATTGCATTTTCAAACAGTTTTGAAATTGCAGCTTGAAAAGTTTTGATATGCTGAGTTTAAGCATATTCGTTCTTTATTTGCTGAGTTTCTGCATTTTCGTTCTTGATATGCTGATTTTATGTATAATTTTAAAAATGCAAATATTTTTCTTATGTAAAAATGCAACTACTGCTTGAATTCCTTTTGTTTATAAATTATATTTGCATTTTCATTTTCATTTATCAATAGTGTTTGTGTTTCTTGTTTACATTTTAAGTTACACAATTTTGCATTTTGTTTATTCTAATTGGTACTTTGATCTGCATTTTCGTCCTTGATATGTTATGTTCATGTGTAATTTTGAAAATGAAAATATGTTGTTTGTTGTAAAAAAAGCTACTGTTGTTTGAGTTCCTTTTGAGGCTTTGCATTTTCGTACTTGATATGTTGTAATTATGTATCATCTCTGGTTTTTGCATTTCCAAGTGTATTTTTCAGTTTGTTCTTGTTTGCATTTTCAGTGATAGATTTGGTTTTTGCATTTCCAGTTATGTGAAAATATTGTTGTTTTACATTTTCAGATTGTTGTTTGTTGCTTTGCATTTTTGGTTTTTGCATTTTGCATTTTGGAATTAAACCCAGTTCAAAATGCAAACTTTGCAATTTAAAAAAAAAAGTTTCAGAAATATATCAAGTCTGGTCTAGTTTGAAAGAGGACGAAAAACCGAATCTAATTATATAATTATCTTGCTTAAACTCCAAAAAACGAATGAGTTATGATCATTTAAAGATTGAGTTATAATCATTTAAAGAATATATATATATATATATATATATATATATATATATATATATATATATATATATATATATATATATATTCTCGGATCGAATATTAATTTGGGCGGACAGATCGATATATCGGAAGGGACAGTAGTGAAGTCACCAAATGCAGGTACGTACGTACGTATATACATATGGAGTACATCAATTAATTAATTAGCAGCAACAACTAACTTAACCACCATGGTCATGATGGAATATCAACATCACGTACGTACCTTTTATTTAAATTTCTAGCAAGAATATCTTGATCTTTTTAATTAGTCCATCCATATTAACTTTTTTGTTTGACTTAATTTACTGTACGTGAAGTTCGCCATATATGTATCTATGTAGGAATATTAATTGTGGGTGTCGTATGAATTTCTTAACATTTTTTAGAGTTAATTACTGAAATGGTCCCTAAACTTTGTTAAAAGTATCTTATTTAGTTTCTAAACTTTAAAAATTACGTAGATGGTCACTACTATTGAAGATAAGTCTCATTGATGGTCCATGGAGCTAACATATATTAAAGGGAAACGTTAACCTCCTTTTGAGGAGGGGTAGCACGGTCATTTCTCACCCCAATGGGACCTACTAACCACCTTAGTTCACCCACAATCATCTTCTTCATTTGAACACTTCACAGGGAGCTTTTACAGACATTGAATGAAGGAATTACAGATTCATGGATGCATGGATGGATAATTAAATGAAGGAATTACAAATAGAGTACATAACATAAGACGCATATATAGTTGATTAATAAATGAGATAGACGGACAACCTGATTCTTTATTTGCATCCATTGTTAATGCCACATGTTGTTTGCTTTCTTTCTTTCTTTTTTTTGAATAAAAACTAGCTAGTAACGTTACCAGCCCTAAGCGATTTAGAAAATTGTTAATGCACATATTCTTTCTAGATGTTATGAACACAACACATCTTTTTTGTGAAAGTAGTTTCAGTTTCTCAAGACTGAGTAAAGGGAAATTGCTATAAAACAAAATGTTTCCAGAACACTAAAATGCTTCTAACTAGATCACCTGAGAATCTGAGTGACTTCATCTTATGCAACTCTGAAACTGGAAACCCCTTTTCACAGCTGAAAATCAAATCCTTGCAGGCTCTTCTTATCAGCACATGTATCTTGTGAAGATTAATCCTTTCACCGTGGATCGAAAAGCTTCAAGCAATTCATCCCAAACATCAGCACTACCATTAGAGGCGTCTTCGGCATCTTCCTCTATTGAAAGCCTAATGTACTCCCTTTCAGACCCTCAAATACTCTTGTCAATGGAAGCGACGGTAACAATCAGAAATCAGAGCATCAGCAACGATTTTAACACCGTGGCAGGCATAAACACTACGCTGCTTTTCAACGGAAATATCAATTTTATAAAAGAAATATCAATTTTATATAAACTCGATAGTAATCACAGCCTCCATCGGCTCCGTTTCGTTAGGTATACAAGAAATATCAATTTTATATAAACTCGAAGCAACCGAAACTGATTTTGATCAATGATTACTCACATTATCACTTAGATCGCCCATCTTTAATCCACTTTACGAAACACCCAGATGAAATCAATCGATCAAGCCACTGTACTGAGGGGCTCCGTTCCGTTAGCTATACGAATATATTCTAAGTAAACAACAAAGATTTGAAAATCATATCGATTTACACATACAAAATCCAGATTCTAAGTCTATAACTCAATACTCAGTAGTCCACTCCACCGATCAAAATCATATCGATTTACGCATACAAAATTGAGATCCGGCAGTCAAGATATGCTCTTTTTTCTATCTAATTTGACAACTGCATGCATAAGGAGAGAAAGGGAAAAATCAGTAATTACCAGCCTTCCATGAAACCGCTACTTTGTTGTTGTTGTTGCTGCGGAGGTGGAGCACCGTACTGAGGGGCATACTACGGATAACCTACACAAATCAAACACCATTCCTTAATTCACTAATCAATCCAAACAAACAAACAAAACCAATTCCCCAAATTCATAAATTAGATCGAAAACAGAGAATATCGAATCAGAAACCAAATTAAATGAAAACCCGACCGTGTGGAGGAGGAGCACCAACTGGGGGTTGGCCTTGATTGTAGTAACTCATGATTGATGATGTTCTTGAGCCTTCTTTGTTGCAATTGAGTTTGGAAAAAAGGTTTATAAAGATGAATGAATTAAGAATTATATAACCTAGCGGCGGAAGTAAAACGAGGATCGGCGGCGACGGAAGTAAAACGAGAAGCGAACTTGGACGGCTTTTTTCAGACTGTGGTATGCAACTTGGGGCTAGGGATTGGGAAAGCGGGCTTGCGAAATTACCGTGCTACCCTCCTTAAAAGAAGGTTAACGGAGCCATTTAACAGAAGTTAGCTCCAGGGACTAACCATGTGACTTATCTTCATCAGTAGGGATTATCTATGTAATTTTTGAAGCCTAGGGATTAAATCAGATACTTTTGATAAAGTTCAGGGACAATTTCAGTAATTAACTCTATTTTTTATTTAAAAAAGTACTCAAAATATTATGATTACGATGATAGACATTTATAAATTTTATAATTAAAGATCACATATGGTCTCCAGTTTTTCGTTCACACGTTTCTTATTGGTGTTTGATTTCTTTTGGATGCATATATTAAAGAGTAAATTACACATTTGGTCCTGAACTATGTTACTTATTTTACTGTGAGTCCCTGAACTACGTTTATTACACTGTGAGTCCCTAAACTACGTACTTTGTCACACTGATAGTCCCTTGTCCAGATAAAATGTCTAAAATACCCTTATCTTTTTACTTGAACTTACAATAATGCCCTTGTTCTATTTTTTATTATTCTTCTTTATTTTAAATGATTTTACAAATAATATTATATATTATAAAATTAATTAAGTAATATATATATACATACCAAGACCAGTGTATCGTTCTTGCTCCACCGCCTCTCGTTCTTCTACACTGCCGCCTTTCTCGCCGGAGAACACATCGCCACCGTGGACTAGGGTTTTCTCGCCGTGGACTAGGGTTTGCCTCACTCTCACCGTCTCTTCTTGCCTCACTCTTACCGTCTCTCCCTGCCTTACTCTCATCGCCACCATTCCCCCCGACTAGGGTTTTCTCCTCCCCTGCGACGGCCATTTCTAGAGAAGTCCATCGATCTTAAACCACCGTCAGATGTGTAAGTGTTCGATTTATGATAGGTGTATCGGTTTCGATTTCAGTTTAGGGTTTTTTTTATTCTCATGGTTTCGATTTCAGTTTAGGGTTTTTTGATTATGATGGTTTTAGGGTTTTTTTTATTCTGATGGTTTCGATTTCAGTTGAGGGTTTTTTTTATTCTGATGGTTTCGATTTTTGTCCTGGTTTGACCAGTCTTAGATGTGTAAGTCTTATATGGTTTCGATTTTGGTCTTAATTTTGGTAGATCTGTACACGATTGGATTTTTTTAATTCTGATTTTGGTTCGTTTTGATTTTCTTGATGATTGGGTGGTTTTCGTCGAAGGCAGGGATTCAGGTGGTTAGTTGGGGTTCTTTACGGGGGACGATGGTTACTAGTTGTGGTAGAACTCAGTGGTCAGGGACGGTGATAAGCGGTGGTAGGAGGTGGTTGTGAATGGTGGTCACGGTGGTGGGTGGTGGCTGTTTAAGTTTTGGTGATGGTTGAATGGTGGTTGTTTAAGTTTCGGCGGCGGTTGGGTGGTGAAAGGCGTTTTCCGGTGATGGTTGGGTGGTAGATGGTGGTGGTTGAGTGGGGATGGTGATGAACACATTAATTGTGTATTTATCATATAATTAACATGTATTATATTATTTTAATATAAATTACTAATATTTAAATAAGCAAAACTTAAAATAATATAATAAATGTAAAAGAAAGGGTAGAATTGTCTTTTTAAGTGACAAGGGACTATCAGTGTGACAAAGTACGTAGTTCAAGGACTCACAGTGTAATAAACGTAGTACAGGGACTCAGAGTGAAATAAGTGACATAGTTCAAGGACCAAATATGTAATTTACTCTATATTAAATTAAATATATCGAGATGGATTTGGCGGTCTCGGTAATAATAGCTTTCGTGCATTAAATCTTGCATGCTCTAGTACTCAAAATGATGATGGAGAATTGGAGATTAGAATCGGAACAATTTCATGTTTGAAGAAGCTTATCTTAGCCGTTAAAAAATGTATCGGTCAAAAACCGGTAAGAAACGCTTACTCTGAACCGGATCAAACCAGTATTACATAAATATTTGTATGCTATTTTTGTGATTTTGTTTTAAAAATAAATAATACATGTAAACATATATATATATATATATATATATATATATATATATATATATATATATATATATATATATATATATATATATATATATATATGTATGTATGTTTTGTTAAATACTAAAACAAATATAATTTGTATATCAATAACATTGATTTGAAATCATTGTTCAAATATGATTCACAATTGTACGTCATCAAATAGTGAAAAAAGATGGAGTTGGGTTTTAAATTCTATGGGTGCATTTACGATGACTTCTCTTAGAATTTTAATAGACAAAAGTATTTATACACGGGGATGAAGCTAAAAACAGTTCCTAGCAAAGTCACTATATTGGTTTGGAGGTTGCAGCATGGTCGTCTTCACACTCTTTGTAATATGATTAAAAGAGGTATTAATATGGATGGGTTCGTCATCTTGCTTTCTCTGTGGAACGTCAGACTTGGAACAGAACAACACTTGTTTTGTTTCGATCGTAAAACAGCTAGTATTAATGGAAAGGAATAAAGAGGTGGTGGTGAGCGGTGTGTCTCGGGTCCAAAAGAAAAGATAAATCAATCTCTAATTCAATGTGGTTTGGATTTTTTAATTCCTCGATTGTTTTCATCACTTGCTGGATTATTTTAAGATCTCCAAATGACACTACCTTCACATTAAAGGATCGACTTTCTAACCTACTAAGTTTGCTTCAAATTCTCTTATTTTTCTTGTTAAATACAAGGGGAATTTTGAAAGGAGACTAATTTGAGTTAACTAATTCACTAAGCTACTACTGGATTTCTTATTTCTTTTCTATATATTATTTTTCTTTATTTTTTTGATTTAGGTAAACTTTACTTATCTTTCTCTATTAGCTTCTTGCTAATAGTTTTATATAAAATTTGTCGCTGTTAAAAAAAAATTAAAATATATCAAGATGCAAGTGTTTTTGTTCATTTATATTTTTCTCGACAATATTTAACTTTAATTTTCCTAAAGCCTCACAAAATGCATTAGTTAGCATGCACAATTTTAGTTTGATAAATTAGTTATTGCTATTATCGTTATTCTATCTCACATACATACAATAAAATGAATATTTTTATAAAAAGAAATTTTATAGCCTAACAAAGATACAATTTGACCATGTCAATCTATAAATTCACTAAATTTGTATATATACGTGTCCTAGTTAGATTATGTGTTTTGTAAATTTTGGAAAATCTTTTTGATGAAAATTGCCAAGAAAGTAGTAAATACATATCGATGACACATGATATCTCTTATTCATCTGTCAATTTTCTTCATAACTCAGATTTTTCAAATATTTATTAAAACGTTATAATTAAGATTTATCATCATGAATATATATATATATATATATATATATAGGCTGCGGTTCAAACGAGAACCGTTCTTCGTACAAGAACTGCGAGAACCATTTCTAGCCAATCATTTTAATTGTTGTCTTAAATTATTTAATTTAAATCAAAAGGGCGTATATGTCTTTTTCTAATAAACACTCACATACTCCCACCATTAGAAAACTTACAGCACACTCTTCTACATTATAAAAAATTCTCAAAGCAAAACCTCCAGATTGGAACCACCTAACCGGCACCTTCGTCTCCATCCATGGCGGCACCAATCGGTGGTATCTTCCCACCGTTTCTATCCCGTTTCCGGCGACACCAATCGGAACTATCTTCCCCCATTTACATCCCGTTTCTGTCTCTAATCGTACTACAACCGTTGCCCCCTTCGGCTGGCTTGTCGTCGTAGCCACTCTGACGAACACCACCTGCTAAAAATATAAACACAAATCTGGAAAGAATAAACATGAAGCTTGTATATTTAATAAGATCTCCACGTACGACTACCCACGGTGAAGAAGACCTCCATGTACAACTATGGATCTGTTTGATGAAGAATCCTTATGAAGATGTGCAAAATAACCCAGATCTGAACTAGCAACAACCGGAGACCACCAAAAATAGCCACCACCGAATCACTTCCACCATCCTTGTCACCGTTGCCAAGACGTACCTCTGATTTGAACTCGAAGACTATCTATAAATTGGTGCTCGATTTCTTATTTTTTGTCGTTAAGCTCCATCGTTTTTTACAGCTTTGAAACCCAAATTAATGAATTACGAGAGAGATATGTTTCCAAAAGCAACAACTTATAATTGATTTTAAGTTTAGGTGCTAAAATTAATTATTTATTTCATTTTCAATTTCCTTCTTTCAAGGATTACAATGAACAATGAAGGGTAATTGGGCATCTATATAAGATTGTTATATATTCAAAGCTTATTAAACATATATATGAGAATTTTAGTTTACTTGGATTGATGCTATATATTTATTGTTTTTATAATTCTTTGATTTTATTGGAATCATTTTTTAATATGAGGTGTTCAATTCTTATGGTATTTTGGATAAGATTTTTGTCCGGTCATGTGCTGAAAATTCATTTCATTTTCTTGTTTTCCATTTAAAAAAATGTAGAAAAGAGAAACATGACATAATACATATAGGCCGATAGTATTCTATGTAATACTTTGAGAAATATGTATACCAACTTATTTTATATTCAATTTAGTTTACGTTACATTTTAACGAGACTTCATATTCTATAAAACCTACTTTAGAAAAAATATTTGCACATGTGCAAAAATATTTGCATTTGTGCAAATATTTGCATATTTGCACATGTGCAAAAATATTTGTAATTGTGCAAATATATGCATATTTGCACTTGTGGAAAAAAATATTTGCATATTTGCACTTGTGCAAAAATCATATTTGCACATGTGCAAATGTCGAGCTGTAGTGAAAAAAAACCCAGCAAACACATAAAAAAAGTTTCGAAAACTGTGAGAACTGTTTTGCAAATGTCACAAACTGTTTTTCGTACGAGAACTACGTGAACCATTTATGGCCAATCATTTTAGGTCCTGTCTTTTTATTTAATTTAAATAGAAATGGGTAATATGGACATTTGTACATTTCCCCCACTTTTTAAAACTAATATATCGATCAAAGGAAAAGATGTTAAATTACGAAAAATATACCAAATTAAAGACAAAATTATGCTATTTAATTTAAGACCGATCTTGCTATATTTTTTTGGAAAAAAAAAGTCATGTTTGTTGGGTTTTTTTTATGTACAGCTCGAATTTTGCACTAGTGCAAATTTCGAGCTGTACAGGAAAAAACCCAGCAAACCCAAAAAAAAAATTTTGAAAAAAATATATCAAGACCGGTCTCAAATTAAAGAGCACAATTTTCTCATTAATTTGGTATAATTTTCGTAATTTAACACTTTTCCGTTTTATATATATATATATTAGTTTAAAAAATGCGGGGGTAATGTAAAAATGTCCAAACTACCCTTAATTAATTAAGGATAAGTTTGATTTGTTTAAGGTTATTTATTAACAACTCTTTAATCTCAACCATCCATCTCTTTGATCAATGGCTGTAATTGGTTCTCGCAATTCTCGTACGAAAAACGGTTCTCGTTTGAACCGTCCCTATATATATATATATATAAATATATATATATAGAGAGAGAGAGAGAGAGAAAAGTTCATTCGAAAAATGTTGTTAGCGTGAGAAACGCGAGAACCAATCTGAGCCGTTCAATTGCCATACTTCAATGTCATTGTCCACCCATTAATTCTCACATGCAACCTATCACACTCTATCCCTCCACGCTCTCCATCCGTGATCTTCCCATATCCAAGAAACGGCTGAGATTGGTTCTAGCGGTTCCTAACCCCTAAACCATATATATATATATATATATATATATATATATATATATATATATATATATATATATATATATATATATATATATATATATATATATAGATTTAGGATCAATTAAGAGGGAAAAATTGGTAAGAGGGGTAAGAGGGATTTAAGAGTTGACAAGTGGCATTTTTGATAAAAGGGTAGTTTAGACATTTACAATTCCTCCTTAATTATCTCTTTACACAGCTGTTATATGAACCTTCCCTAACACTAACCCTAATAACATCGCTTCTTTTTCTCTGTATAAGCCTCTCTCCCATGAACCACCGTCCCTATAATCGTCGACCACCTCAGGCCCCCTTGCTGCCATCGACGCCAAGGAACAGTTCTCCTCATAATCTTCGGCCGCCTCATCCCCCTTTGCTGCCATAGACGCCAAGAATCACCATCGCCCACTGTGAGACGGGTTTTTGACACCACCATTGCCGCTCCTTCATTCGGTCTCACACACAGGAACCACCGCCACGGCAGGAAACCTAAACTATCGCCGCCGCTGGAAACCCTAAACCACCGCCGCTGCAAGAAACCCTAAACCGCCGCAGCAGGAAACCCCAAACCGCTGCCAACGCATGAAATCTTAAATCGCCACCGCATGAAACCCAAATCGCCGCCGACACAGAAAACCCTAAACAACCACCGCCACACGAAACCCTAAATCACCGTCCGTCGCAAGAAACCCTAAACTGTCCGCCGCCGCCGCCACCCATACTCGCCTGAAGCTGGAAAACCTTAAATGTAGACAGAATCAGGTTTACGCTTCACACAATAAAGATTCATCATTTCTTCTCCTTCATCTATTTCTTGTTTTTTATGATTCATCATCTTATTTTTTCCATATTTTCATCAAATGTCTGTCTATGAGGTTTTGTTTTCATTTTAATTGTAAGTGTTCATCAGATCCATTTTTTGATGAATTTATGAATCTAGAATAGTTTGATGATGTATGTATCAAATTTGGTGATTTTTGTATATCAATTTTGATGAAATGTATAACCTATTGTTGTATTATGTTTTTATAAGTGTAATGTTCATCATTTTTGTATATCAGATTTGATATATGTATCAGGTTTTGTAATCTATTTTTTTGTATCTCAATATACGGATAAACTATATTGTTCATCAGTTGAATCGAATCATCAGTTATATTGTTTATTTTATTTTGTAGTGTGTGATGATGATCTGTTCTTGTTTACATTTCATCAAATTTTATACTGTGAATTTAGGACCTTCATCAATTTTTTAGCTTAGTGTGATACCCAAAATACCCCTGAATCCATTTTTTCTAGCAACGGGGTGTATTGAAATTTGACCAAATTTAGTTGACCCATCATCTAGATCTAACGGCTGTGAATCCCTCTTACCCCTCTTACATAAAAACCCCTCTTAATTGATCTTAACCCTATATATATATATATATATATATATATGCAAAAGTTCAAACGCGACTTGTTTTTCGTATGAGAAATGCGAGAACCAATCTGAGCCGTTCAATTCCTCCTCATTTAATGTCATCACCCACCAATGAATTCATTACATGTACCCTGCCACATTTGATCTCCATGCTTTACATCAATGAATTTCACTTATCAAATCAACGGCTTAGATGGGTCTCGCAGTTATTGTACGGAAAATAGTTCTTGTTTGAACACTCCCCTATATATATATATATATATATATATATATATATATATATATATATATATATATATATATATATATATATATATATATCATTTTCTAAATCTGATCTTTTCTAGAATAACACCACAATTACACACACATTAGATAATTTCACATTATAACACCTTATGCATTCAATTGAATATAGGCAGATAATATCGATAAGGATGACTTGCCATATCATCTTTTATTAATGATTGTCCAAGTCATGAAGTTTTGATTAAAACCAGGGTTAGCAAAGGATGTAACTTAGAAGACCTTTTGCCAAGAATCTTTGCACTTGAAAAGAACTCATCGAAGAACTCAACACCACTGCATGATCCTTGCAAAGAACTCATCGAAGAAACCAACACCACACGAAGATTTATATTCTATGGTGCAACACCTCTCCATCTTGTTGCTCCAAATTAAGCTAGTGCAGAAACTATAACCTAATTTGGTTGAATTGGTCTTTTACCCCGTTGAAGTTGCACATCCTTAGAGGAATATAAAGGGAGAACACTTTTTCAAAAAAAAAAAATTTATAAAACAGATCTAGTTTTTGAAATTTTGATATAATGAAAACAAAAATATGATACATATACTAGATACATATACTAGTTTGTACGAAAATTTGATGCATCTGTTTCATTTTTTTGCATACGTTTGTTAATATAATTTTAGAACTTATTGTTTTTATGCTATTTTAAATTAAGAATTAAAGTAATTATGGCAATATTTTTAATCTTTATAATCATATTTCGTGTACTACTCATGTATATTAACAATAAACTTTTGAGAAATCACAAACCAAGGTTACAAATGCGCAGTAAGATATTATCCTTGTTCATTCCATCGGATATAGAAGTATAAATAAAATTCTCCTAACTCCAAACTACCCCTTAGGTGGTGTTTGGTTGGGGGGAATTGGTGGGATTTGGGGGGAATGGGAATTCAAATCCCATGAAATACTGTGTTTGGTTTGCAAATTTGAGTTGGGAATCAAAATCCTTGGATTTTATAAAATCCTTTGAATGAAGGATTTCTAAATCCTTGGACCCCCCCTGGTATTTCTAAAACCCACAAATGAAGCATTTGGTCCGGCGACTATCCGGCGACCATCCGGCAAACATTCCGGCAAACCACTGCCGTCGACCTTCGCAAAACAGCACCGTTGTCCTTCGCCGTCATCCTCTTCCTTCACAAAACAGCACCGTCGACCTCTTCCTTCGCAAAAAACCCTAGCCACCGTCGCTTTCGTCGTTCGAAGAAACCCTAATCGCAGTCGACCTTCGCCGTCGTCCTCTTCCTTCGCAAAAACAACGACCTGTTCCTTCACAAAAAACCCTAGCCGCCGTCGCTTTCGTCGTTCGAAGAAACCCTAATCGCAGTCGATGGCAGTCGTCCTCTTCCTTCGCAAAAACAACGATCTGCAACTCCTTCCTTCGAAGAAAACCTAGTCGCCGTCGCAAACCTAGTCGAAGAAAACCTAGTCGCCGTTCGAAGAAACCCTAGATTGGTGGTGGTTTCTTTCTTTGTAGGGTGGCGGCAGCGATATTAGAGAGGGGGACGAGGAGATCCGGCAGATTTGTGGTAGGGTGGCGGCGGTTTGGTGGTGGCCGGAGGTTTGGAAGTGGTGGCCGGTGGTTTGGTGGGTGGTGGGATGTGTGGTTGTGTTTTCGTCAAACCCTAGCTCCGGCGAGGTGGTTTAGTGGTGGCGGTGAGGTGGTTTAGAGGTAGTGACAATGGAGGTTGCAGGTGGTGATGGTGACAATGGAGGTTGTAGGTGGTGGTGGAAATCCTTTGTAAAAAATTTGAAACAAACATAGAAATGGATTCTAAATCCTACCAAATACAAATCCTACCAAATGCAAATCCCATCTTAAATCTCAATCTCATAAAAAACAATACTTGAACCAAACGCCCCCTTAATTAATTTCCAGATTAGGATTTCCAGATTAAGTTTACGTGACTGTGGATTCTCATGTAATTATATATAGATTTAATTAACTAATTACTGAAAGAAGTAATTAATAAACAAACCCCACATCGCATGCATTGATACGACCATTTTTGTAGTATACATATAATACTATACACAAACAAAAATAAACCAAGTACAAACGAGTTACATATTATATTTTATTTAATCAAATCACATCAATTGTTGGCACATCATTCATCTAGTACTGTTTGTATAACTTTGCAAATATATGATATTAATAAATAGTAAAGGAATTTTAATAATGCAAACTTTAATAATATTTGAATCCATTTTTAATTTTGTATATATTTTCTATCTGGTAAAAAATATAATCACGTCAAAAGATAAAAAGAGATTTGTGTGGGACTTGAAATATCTGTATTTTGGTTGTCTCTCTTTCTATATATAAATACAAAAGTTAAATCGAAAACTGTTTTTGTACAAGAACCACGATAAATGTTTATAACATTATTAATGACTCATTAATAGAGTTGTTTTGGTCATTTATATATATTTATCCTACCATGAATAATGTATTAAAGAGTCATTAATAAATCATTAATGAATTGTAAAAAAAAATTAGCTATTGATTAATTTTAATCAATAGTTAATATTGGTTCTCGCAGTTCTTGACAAAAAATATATAAAAGAACTATATATTTTATTCAAAATTCATATTCATTGATTAATTTTAATGAAGTGATAATTGGTTTTTACATGTCTCCATATTTAGGTAAGAATCGATATAGTAGGAGTTTAGTATCTTTACAAGTTGTCATATCGTTGGTTAATATCATGTAAGCCCGTAAGGATTTATCGAACTATTTCAGCCCGGCCTATAGCCCATAAAAACATGATTCTAGTCTAACCCAACACTTCTCACATATTAGATTATATATATAGTTATATACCATAATACTAAAATACTAATATAGTTGCCGGCCCATAGAATCAAAGTGTTCTAATTATTATTATTTTATTTTCTTTCTCTGCTTATGTAAGACTTGTTATAAAAATCACTTCTCAACCTTTTCTCACTCCTTTATATTGTGGAAGAGTTTCTTACACACTTCCACACTTATTTTGGTCCTTAAAAAGTGTTATTCATATATACATGTGTAGGATGGGATTTTATATGCTAATCCCCTTAAACTACATACTAATCATTAATCTACGAGTACTTAAATTTCACATGTCACCAATAATTTGACAATCAAAATCCTATCCCAACATTCTTTTGTTTTTTTATTAATACGGAACGATATTAACTTTATGTATGTATACAAATCATCTTACATATAGAAAGTAAAGGACAAATTGTAACAACAAAAACGATAAGGTGACCAACGATATGACGTAATGATGGGCATATGCTTTAACTTGTCATAAACGGGTCAACTAGAGAATGGTGGGTTGATGGGATAATAAGTTTACAGAAGAAAAATAACTTTTAAATAACAGTGGGTTAACGGGTAGACTCACATAATTTATGTATGATTTGAACATGACATAATTGTAGTACGTATAACAGTTTGACAACCTGAACACGGCCTTTAAAATTTTGATCGACTATTAAATTTGTTAAGTATTGAAGCTAACTATTAATCTATTTCTACAAAATTGTTAAGATTGCATTCACTTCAAATAAACTCTCCCACATATTCAAGAGTATCATAATCCAAACAATAACTGATTATTATGTATGATAAAAATCTGCTGTATGTTAATAAAAAATTTCCTTTTTCAAAAGTCTTTCTATAAAACTCAAAAACTAAAAACGTTAACGAGCACACTTTTTCAAAAGAAATAATAATAATAATAATAATAATAAATAAGAAAACTCCTATTTTCTAAAACTATCATTTCTAATTCTCCTAGCATACAATAATAATTAATTAATAATAATAATAGTGATAATAGTCACAATAATAATATATAAATAAGTAATAACAAAAAAAAATACTTATTATAATATTATCTTGTAATATAAATAAAATACTAATTCAAATCAAATTTTAGTAAAACTAAAATCTAATTTTGAACTTTTGTTGTCTAATTAGATTCTATCTTAACTTTAATTTAAATAAAAAAAATTTAGAGAAAATTTCATATATGTCATTTTTAAACATTAAAATAACGTATATCTCTACAATAATTTATAAATATCATATCTATCTTTTATAACATTTCAAAATATCATAAAACCTTTAGTTTTATCATTAAAAATACTTTCTAAATCATTTATAAATCTTTTTAATTACAACTAATAAAGACATGAATTTATTATCCCTACTTATTATAATAACGATTAATAATTACTGCAGTTTCGTATCATAATACCACATTTTGGCCGTCACATATGCTCTTCATTTGCCTCGACACTTCCATCGTTGGTCGGAGTTTTTATGCCTTTTGTCGTCATTTTTCAAATTCGTATTTGTTTTACAATTTAAAATTTCTTTAATATATTTTTATTAATGTTTAATATATATAGTTTTTTAACCAACCAAGATATCATAAAAACATTTAATCATTTTTAGTTTTATTCTTTGAAAAGAAAAATAAAAAAACATTTAGATATAAAAAAAAACTATTTTCTTTAATTTTAATTCCAATATATTTCATCACGCATGGCAACATATTCTTTTCTTTGTTCTTTGTTGCTTTTTTTCCCTCCATTTGATGTTTCCTTTTTGTTTGGCTATCTCCTTCGATCTTTTTTTATTGTTTTTTCCCAACTTAAATTCTTAAACAATATAAACTTTTCTTTTATTTTTCCATTAGAAATCGTCACCTTTACAAGTTTTTTTAAAACTAAAAGTTATAGATTTTTAGTAATATTAAGTGTTACTTTAACTACCTTTTTTTATATGTTATCTAATATCATATGCTATTCATTATATTTTAGATTAAACAAGGTATTAAGAGTTCACTTATATAATGAATTTGCTATATTTGTATTATGCCCGT
Organism: Pulicaria dysenterica; assembly: GCA_947179395.2. NCBI lineage: Eukaryota > Viridiplantae > Streptophyta > Magnoliopsida > Asterales > Asteraceae > Pulicaria > Pulicaria dysenterica. The sequence goes on along the minus strand of OX359288.1, from coordinate 116,677,910 downwards.
AAGTATTACTAACTTATTCCTGTAGCGAAGCGCGGATCTCTCGTTATATTTGTTAACATTTCATAGTGTTTAATTTCTTTATTGTTATCCGTTTGTTTTGTGCATGTGACTATGTTAAAAGTACATATTTTATTATACAAAATAAAGCTTTTTTTAAACTATGAACTTCACCTAATTAGCTAGTGAGAGCTATTTAACCTGTTTTACCAAACATAACTATAATATTGCATAAAACGTTGAGAAGCCAAAACTCCATGCCGCAAGGAATTGCTTTGCTTATGGATGATTTGTAAGATTTTAAATTTAAGTTAATAAACTTGCATGCTTGATAAAGTGTATATATATATATATATATATATAGGGTGAGGTTCAAGGGAGAACCCTTTTAAATAGAGAACAGAGAGAACACGTGTAAACTTGTAATTTATTATTTATTCTTTACGTTCATGTTCACCCATAGCTACCCAAAAGTCAACTTTACATCCTAAATATTAAAATCAAAATTATTTATATCATTATTAACAATTTAAAATTTTGGATGCATTGATGCATCAAATAACACTTTTGTATGCATCGATGCATCAGGATTATATTCGAACATATTATCAAAAAAACGTGACATATTTTAAATCCGATTATCAATGGAATCAAATGCCTAAATAAATTGTGACAATTTTTGAACCATCTGATCAATGAAATCAAAGTTTCAAAAGTGTTCTCTCTGTTCTCTATTTAAGAGCGTTCTCCCTTGAATATGAGGACACGTGTAAAGGGCAGTTTTGGAACTTAAAACCCTATCCCACGTAATGGAAACCCTATCCCATGTTCTTTTTCTTGCCGTCATTCCCTCAAAAGCCCTCCCTGCTTCCCGTCGATCATCTCCGCCCACCCCCTCGCAAAATCCCCATGCTACAGATGACCGCTCTATTCTCCGTAGTCCTCGTCGCCTCTGGTTTGATTATCTGATGCATCCCTCATCTCCTAACGTAAACCCTAACCCCACGCTGCCCCTTCGCTGATGCATCCCCTCGTCTCCATCCACCAAGTCTCTCAGATGCACAGATTAGGGCTCATCTCTCCGATGCACGGGTTAGGGTTTCGTAGCCGCCGCTGGTGCAAAATCTATGGCTGCCGCTCTCTTTTCTTAGGGGCAGAATTGATGAACAATCTTTGCGTGAGTCGATGCACAATCCATGGCCGCCACCGCCTCATCTATTCATCTTCTTCTTCCGCCTTGTTTTTGTGCATCTAACCGACGGGAACAGAGAAAACCGACAGTGACTTTCTTGTTGTGACTGTGCATCTGGCCGACGGTGGTATTTGTTTATTTGTGCATCTGGCTGACGACGGCGGTGTGGTAGTCGATCGGCGGTTCTAGGGCTTCACGTCCAGTAACTGTTCCCGGTTCTTATTTTGTTGATTTGTCTATTTTACCTTTTTTCTTTTTTTTAATCCGAATTTAATAGGTTTTATTGACGTTTTTTTACTTTTGGAGAGATCCTATGGTTGAGATTTCTCTTTACATTTAGTACCGTAACATTTTTTTGTAGAATATATATATATATATATATATAGTAGAGATCCGGTACAAAAAATATTATCGTACTAAATGTAAGGAGAGATCTCAACCACAGAATCTCTCCAAAAAGTCAACAAAAAAAGTCACTAATATGGTAAATTTTAAAAAGCAAAAAGAAAGAGGCACCAAATCAGCTACCACCGTAGTTTCCAGTCGGCCAGATCTCGGTAGCCACCCACCGTCGTTTTTTTCTTTCCCGTCGGCCATATTCAGTAGCATTTGATGCACAACTCAGCAATAGAAGATTGATGCACAAACCCAGCATAAAATCAACAACTAATGTACGAATTTAAAAGTGATACATTCAAAAAAAGATGAATACAAAAATCTGATACACAAAGATGCACAACCTTAAAAATCAAAATGGTCAGAACCCTAAACTAAATTCAGTATTAGTGTTGATGCTCAACAAAGTCGAATGTGGCGGCAGCGGCGGTGGTACAGAGGCGATGCACAATCATCTAATAAACTGTCGCCGATGCACAAGAGAAAGAAAATCACAAAATAGATGTAGGTTTCCTGTTTGGGTGGTGGTCGGCGACGTGAGAGAGGCGGCGGTTGCAGGTTACGGACGCGAGGGAGGCGGTTGCAGGGAAGAAACGCGACTGGGACCTCACAGCAGCGGAGGCGACGGGGACTACGCAGGAGGCATCGGAAAATCATATAGGAGCCGGCGGGACTACGCACGGTGCAGCGGAGATTGTAGGTTTCCTGTTTGGGTGGTGGTCGGCGACGTGAGAGAATGCGGCGATGAATATAACGTGGGTTTAGGGTTTGGCTGTTTGGAGGGTTACGTGGGTATATTAAAGAATAGAGGAGAGAAATATTTTTTAACTTTCAAATTTACCCTTGTACACGTGTTTTTTCCAGATTTCACCTTACATTAAGTACCATAACTTTTTTACTTCAACTTAATTATATATATATATATATATATATATATATATATAGAAGAGGGATAAAAGGATGGTGTCCTTTTTAAAGCCTAACTTTTAGGCTGGTCCAATCTTAATCACATGCTTTATTTTATCTTAATTGCTTCTTTTTCTCAAACTAACAAACTACACCTTAATTAGTTCTAAAATTAATTAATTAGTTATAATCACTACAAGAAAAATTACTTTTAGGGACCACAAAATGCTAATAAAAGTTGATCTGGTTTTTATACGATATGCAGATTTTATTATACCAGCATGACCCGAATTTGACATACATTTTCTTGTCTTTTACTTTGTTACATGCAACATATAATATATATATATATATATATATAATAATTAAGCACACATATATAATACATTAATAAAATGTAGTATGAAATGGAAGAGTGTTTAATGGATTCTCAATTGTTCATGTCTCAATTGTACATTAATAATGGTTGGTAGAAATGTTAATATGGAGTGGTTGTAGTTGTGATCTAATTATATCCATTTTATAGCTATAGAATGGTTATCTAGTGGTTGTAAGAAATTTGTTTCATTTAATATTAAATATAAAAAATATATATAGTAATTAAAAAGCTTTCGAAACGAAAAAGTATTTTTAAAGTAGGAGTGCGTGAAGTGGGGCCATCCCACGTTTGATATGCGCCAAGATGTCTTCATAGTTAAGCGAACGCCCCCGCGGCATTCCTTATCGCCGCTTTAATTTGTTTGTAAAACAAAAATATCAAGTTTCTTTTATGGTGTGTTTGCCCGACTTAGTTTGTAGCTGTATCTAGATATAGATATAGAAGTTGTATATTTTATTTGTATATATATTTAATAAAAAAAATGATAGTTAAAAACTTAAAATTAAATAGTGTAATATATTAAAATAATAACAAATAATAAAAATAGAAAAAAATTACAAAACCAATAAAAAACTACTAGCTCCAAAAGAATACATATCCAAGTATTAGTATATTGGCTCCAGCTAGAACAATGCAATCAAGAAAGTGGGTATATATGTACGGCATGTCATCATATCCTTCTTAATTTGGTTAAATTAATTAAATTGGAGAAATTGAATTTAATTTATATGCGAATATATATTAAGTGGCCGGAGAAGGAGGGTGATCGATCGATCAAGCACTAAAACTAGAAGACCCTTAGTTTCCAGGTATTGGAGGCGAGCCATCTTATCTTATAAACGTAAAATGGAACTTGTAGGTAAATCGGGAGCTAGTGCTGCTACAAATATCCTTTTGAATTAAATCGTTAGCGTTGAGGGTAGTTTGGGTAGTTTGAGCTAGTGCCGTTATATATGGTATTATAACGTGATTATAAAAGCTAATTGTATTTATTAACCAAAAAACAATATTAATTACATCAAATGCTAACTTATGTAAAAATTGGTTTTGTCATGTATGTTGCTATTACAAACATAAAAAAAGCACCATTCGACAAAGAATTACACTCTAATACCCAATTAATTATCATGAAACCACAAATACTTTTAATTTTATCCACCTACAACTTATTAAAAGCCATTGGCAAGTCGCTATCATTCTCCTGTTTATGTGAAGGAATAATTTAGAAAGCATAATTTTACAATAAGATTCTAGTTAAACTTTACTTTAATTTTCATTAACGCATCATGCATGCATGTACCACTAACTTCATTCACACAAATTCAAACATTAAAAAAGTTGCGTCGATACAAATTTTATAAAAGGCCGGTGGTTTAATGAGATCGATCCGATATGGGTTTCCGAGTATATGCGAATTAATTGATTCTTTTTAATTAAAAAAATGTTTTTTTTTTCAATCTTAATAATATTGCAATACCTTTGATGTACATCATACATATCACCCTTAATTAACTAACACCCTTTCCTTACTACTATATAATACCACTTATTTCTATTCTCTTTCTTCCTTCACTTCTCATTCTAGCTATAGCTAATCAGAATCAGCGACCACCAGCTGCTGCATGCATGCCCATGTCGATCTTCCTTCTCATTTTAGCGGCCGCCGCCATTCTGGCTCCAATCAATGCAACCAGCACCAGGAAGCTTAGCTCCACCGAAACAGCCCCCGGCGGATCACTTGATGGCCAGTCCAAGTGCGGCGGCTGTCCCTGCAACAAGCCCTGCTTTGCACCCCCACCACCGCCGCCGCCGCCAAGAAAGCCGTCTCCAACTCCTGGCCTAAATTGCCCTCCACCGCCGTCATACATTTACATGACTGGTCCACCAGGGAATCTATACCCTGTTGACCCATACTCCCGATCATCAGCCCACCGCCTTGATGTCTTGGTGGGGCCGCTGCTTATGGTTACGGTGGGACAGCTCCTGGGTATGCTAGCTTTTTGGTAAATTTATAAATCCCATTAAATCAATCATGGAATTCAAGGCAAGATCAGGATAAATTAAAGTTCAAGGGCACCAGGGACGACGATTCGATCTGATTGCACGAGAAAAATGGAAGCTTTAATTTGTGAATCACAGCAGTTACATTTTTAGATAACAAATAATTCCGGTATTTAATTAAAATAAAAATGACTATTCATTTTCGGTTTTCTTTTCTTTATTTGGTTATCAGTTAATCGTTGTGAATAGTTATATATATATATATATATATATATATATATATATATATATATATATATATATATATATATATATATATATATATATATATATAGGAGGGATTCAGAGAGAACACCCCTTAATTAAAGAACGGTGAGAACACTTCTCCACCAATCACTAAAAATGGTACATTAGGAATTTTAAATGTACTCCCCTTCTCTCTCACATACCTCATAGAACCTTTCCTTAGATAACATTTTTTATACCATTGACTTTAAAATATATATATCTTTCATATATGTAATTAGTAAATAAAAAAACTTTTACCATTAGATTCGTATTGTAATTCTCTTTAATTTGATATCACTTTTTTATATATTTCGGTATATGTGAACTAGATGCAATTATTAGATATAGACAAAACATTTTAGATGCAATAACCCTCAAAAAGTATGTGTAGCAACGAGAATTGTAAACAAAAACTCGATAGAAGTAGAATACTTTGATGCAAGACATATATAACTTGAATTTATAAACAAATGCAAACAAACACAATTGCAAGATGAAAATGAAAAAAAGTATAAGTAATAAATTAAATGTAACACACAAGTGCATCGATCTTTAAACATGTGATGCATATGAAAATCAGATGCAAAGTTGATGTGATGCTTAAATGGAGATGCAATGTTGAGAGATATACTTAGATGTAACTATTTTACAACACTTAACACTATTGTATACGGTATATATTCAACTCAAAGCATGAAATCAAAATTTGGTTGTACTAATTATACTAGTAAATTATTATAAAATTGAAAAGAATGGGAGAAGCTTTGATATCTTTTATTAGTACAAGTTTAAAAAATGTAACTTGGTATGATATGAGTATTAAATCACTATATACAACCGCAAAATATATGTTTCTTTACTTCATATATGCACTCTAAAAAATAATAGAATTCGTAATTTAGACTCACCCATTAAAATAAAAAGGAATTTATGACATTTTGATTTTTTTAATTCATAAAAGATAAGTATGCTACTAACAAATACTAAAAAATTATAGATAAAGAACAATAACATATTAAATTAGTTATTCCTTACAATGAATAATAACAACTTAATGTGTAGTTGGTACAAAGCAATAATAACGTCATTATTTCTATTAACACAAATATGTAACGTACTTACATTGGTACAAAGCAACGAATTAATAGGAATTGAAAAAGGAAAGTAGAAATAATAGAAATATAAGTAGCATAGAGAAATGTTTGTATACCCATAATACCCTTTAAACCTTATTTACATTGAGATTCTAATTTAAAAATCATAAATGAGTTTAGACTGTTGATGAAGGTAATCTAAAGGTTAGGAAGTGTTCTTACGGTTCTCACGTTTAAAGGTGTTCTCATTTGATCCTGCCTCTCTCTCTCTCTCTCTATATATATATATATATATATATATATATATATATATATATATATATAATCAGGATCAAATAAAAAGAAAATTAGGGTAAAAAGAGTAAGAAGAAACGTAGGCTTGACACATGGCATTTTCAGTTAAAGGGTATTTTAGGTGATATATGAATTTCTCTCTCCACTTTTTGGATTCACCTCTACGTCCCCTCCCCACGTTTCCACCCTTTCGCTTTCTTTCTTCATGTGCAAAACCTAGAGCACCGCCTCCATTTTAATTTCCGGCGACAATTCTCGCTCCTCTGCAATCGATGATGCTGTCGGCGCATTTGTAAAGGTCGAGGTACGAAACCCACAGACCACCTCCGATGGTTGCAAGATACAAACGCTCCCGACGAAAAATGGGTTTCGGCGTCGCCATCCAAAATTCGGCCGGTTACCAGAGTTGGTTGGGTAGTGAGTAGTGACATACATGGATCAATGGGGAATGAGGTGAGGAACACATCTGTGGTCTCTGATTCGTCGAAGGATTGCTCAAAAAAAAGATTTTGGTGAGGAAAAAACCTCGAAGGGTTCGGTTGGTTTGTTGCCGCCGCCGTTTTCTTCAAATGCTCCCAAGCCTATTGATGTTAGGGGCCATGGTATGGATCAAAATTATCGTCATGATGTTAGACAGGTTCGTGTTGCTTCGAAAACAACTATTTTTGGTTCTACTTTGGCCGATTTTGTTCCTTTCACGACGGTTGCGGCGGGTTGAGAGTGGTGGTGGTGCATCAGTTTTGTAGAAGTTTATTTTTGTCCCCCTGGTATCGTTTGCTTCCTGTTTATGAATTCATCAATATATGAATGAATTATGTTCATCATTTACTTTGAATGATTGTCTTTAATCATATTTTTCATTTTTTTCTCTATATATATGAATGTTGTAAATCAATTTTTATGGTGTTTATTGGATGAATAATTTCTACATTGTTGTGAATTAGTTTGATGCACTAATCGATTTGATGCATTTTAATTTGTCCATCATCTATTCATAAAATTGTTTGTAATTTTGAGCTTCAAATGTAAGCTTCGATTGCTGAATTTTGATATAAATGTTATTGTTAGTATGAAATTTGTAGATGATTATAATAGATTATTGATGCTTTATTGATACTAATGAATGTTAGTGTGTATTATATTAGTTTGATTAGCCATAGTCTATAAAGTTGGAAGCTAATAAAGCATTTAGGAAGCATATTAATGTTTTGTATTGATTTCATACAAGCTTCTTGTTGGTTATGGTGGTGGTTAACACCTGTGTTGGTTAGAAATGGATGGATCTGCAAGCTCATATATGGTGTTTTACCATGATAAATCTATTCATCAATTTTTCTGTATATGTATTTTTTATATTTTATTCATCATTTTATTTCAGTATTTTTTATGTTTATTGAATGTAAATGAAAACTAATTTTATTTATCATTTTGGGAGATAATTTAGACATGTTGTGTACCATTTTAGAGAATGGTGTGCATCAAAATAGTTCTGGATCAAAATAGTTGTGAATCAAAATGGGTTTGGAGAATGATGTGCATCATGAAGGGTTTTGAACCTGACCAAACCACCATATGACTCAAACTGGTCAAACCTGGGTTTGATCCCACTAGTTCAATCCTAAAAGCGGAACTGGATTGAACACAATCCTCTAAACCCCAAAAGGGTTAGGATCTTTAAACTTACATGATCAACATAGTTTCTTGCATAACAATCCACAGATAAGGTTATAAGGAATATACCTGATCAGAAAAACAATGGGATTGCTAAAGATAGTCCACCACTGATTGAACTGGCTGCTATACCGCTCCTGGATCACCAAATCCCAATACTCGAAGACTTGAGTATGTGTGTGTGCGTCGACCATGAAGTCGCAAAACACCCTTGGTGTTTTGCTTGTTTCGATTCGACGAGAGAGAGGAGTGAACCGAGAGAGAGTGATGCGACGAGAGAGAGGAGATGAGATGGTGGCTAGGTTTTCTTTCTTAATCCCTTGTGTCTCATATATTAATCCTTTAAGCCTTAAGGATATATATAAGGATTTAGACGGACCTAAGCCCGTTTAATTAAAAGCCCACTGGTTTTAATTAAACTTTAATCTCTTCTCATTTTGACCCCCTGGACTTTACTAGTTAATTAACTATTAATTAACTGGTCCGTTAAATATTAAAACTTAATATTTAATTCTCTCTAAATAATAAATAAATATTTATTATTTATTTCCTTTCTAATAATTAATACAAACTGATTAATTATTTATTTCTCTCTTTTCAATAATTAATACTACTGATTAATTATGTGCAGAGATAATTAATGGGCATGTTGTATCCAATGTTATAAGAGACTAAAGGCCTTTGCTACACACCCAATTCAGAACAGATGGATTTCACCATAATCTGTGTGGAAATAATTAATCAGTTAGATTAATTATTAAAGAGAAAAGTAAATAATTAATCAGTAGTATTAATTATTAAAAAGAGAGAAATAAATAATCAATCAGTTTGTATTAATTATTAGAAAGGAAATAAATAATAAATATTTATTTATTATTTAGAGAGAATTAAATATTAAGTTTTAATATTTAACGGACCAGTTAATTAATAGTTAATTAACTAGTAAAGTCCAGAGGGTCAAAATGAGAAGAGATTAAAGTTTAATTAAAACCAGTGGACTTTTAATTAAACGGGCTTAGGTCCATCTAAATCCTTATATATATCCTTAAGGCTTAAAGGATTAATATATGAGACACAAGGGATTAAGAAAGAAAACCTAGCCACCATCTTATCTCCTCTGTCTCGTCGCATCACTCTCTCTCAGTTCTCTCCTCTCTCTCGTCGAATCGAAACAAGCAAAACACCAAGGGTGTTTTGCGACTTCATGGTCGACGCACACACACACATACTCAAGTCTTCGAGTATTGGGATTTGGTGATCCAGGAGCGGTCTAGTAGCCAGTTCAATCGGAGGTGCAGTAGTGGTGGACTATCTTTAGCAATCCCATTGTTTTTCTGATCAGGTATATTCCTTATAACCTTATCTGTGGATTGTTATGCAAGAAACTATGTTGATCATGTAAGTTTAAAGATCCTAACCCTTTTGGGTTTAGAGGGTTGTGTTCAATCCAGTTCCGCTTTTAGGATTGAACCAGTGGGATCAAACCTAGGTTTGACCAGTTTGAGTCATATGGTGGTTTGGTCAGGTTCAAAACCCTTCAGTGGTATCAGAGCCTCGGCTCTATGATCCATAGTTTCTAGTTTTTTATCTGTTTTAGATTAAGGTTTTATTCTTGATTCTCTACTTCATTCTTGGTATTTTCGAAAATCAAGAAGGTAGCAAAACAGTTTGTTTTGTTATCAGTTTTATCCTATTAATCAGAAAATTCAAACATTTTAAACCAATCATTTATACTAATGTCTTTTTTATATTTTAAATCAAAAGGCTATATCTGTCATTTTATCATTACACCTTATATACGTATGATACTTTCAGATACATTTCACTCCTTTCAGAACATTTTCTCTCCAAGCAATTACTGTTCGCTTTCTCACCCACGACCCACTGATCTACCGCCGCGACTGACCACCAATCTACCACCGCCGACCACCGCTATAACAACGCCGACCACCAACATATCAAGGCAGACCACCCAATCGATCATCCAAGTACATTTATGTAGTCAATCACTTCACGGTAAAAAAACCCAGATCTAAAAGTATAGCTTCAAACAGATCGACGATTTAACGAAAATCGAACCGAGTACCTTCTTGTAGTCGAGTCGGCGACCACCAATAGCTCTTTCTCTCTCCACGAGCTTCAAACCTCTGGCGATATAGACCGATGAGTCAACGACGACGACATGCTGTTTCCGCTTACTGGTAATATTTTTCCCTGAAACACATATTAGAAACTAGATTCAACACTCTCTCCGTCATTAACCACCATCTCTCCCATTCACTTCCGTCTCTCCCATTCACTTTGGTGCTATCTCCACTGTCCTTCCATTTTCCTACTAAAATTGATATAAAAAACTCAAACCCGAGTATAGAATCTGAGTTTTTCAAGTTTCAGGAGAGCATATTTGCATAAATTGTATTATGTGAAAGGAAGATGTGGATTACTGGAGTACGTCACGGGTGAAGCATAAAAGAAGATGGATGGTGAATTTTCAATTTCTATCTTGTTTAATCGCCCCTTGGTTTGACTGTGTGGTATGTCTTTATTCACTTTTTATAATTTTTTTATTATTTTCTTTCATTTTTGTATTGGGAGATGTGATGACACATTATTTTGAGTTTTCTATACACATTGATATTTATGTATTATGTGTTGACGCCACATATATACTTTATTGGAAATTGGGAACGATAATGATTATACTTTTTTTGGACTTATAATTGTATTTAAATAAGTTTTTATATCTTTGATAGGAAAACTAGATGAATCTGTGAATATATGTATATGTACAAAATATCTGTTTTGTACAGGTGCAAATATACATGCACCTGTGCAAAATTTGCACTAGTGCATATTCTGAGCTATACAGGAAAAAAAACCCAGTAAAATTTGCACTTATACAAAATTTGCACTTGTGCAAATTTCGAGCTGTACGAAAAAAAAACCCAGCAAACACAAAAAAAAACTTTTGAAAAAATATATCAAGCCGGTCTCAAATTAAAGATTATAATTTTCTCGTTAATTTGGTATAATTTTCGTAATTTAACACTTTTCCGTTTGATGTATATATTAGTTTAAAAAATGCGGGGGTAATGTAAAAATGTTCAAACTACCCATAATTAATTAAGGATAAGTTTGATTTGTTTAAGGTTATCCATTAACAACTATTTAATCTCAACCCTCCATCTCTTTGATCAATGGCTGTAATTGGTTCTCGCAGTTCTCGTACGAAAAACGATTCTCGTTTGAACCGTCCCATATATATATATATATATATAGAGAGAGAGAGAGAGAGAGATAAAAGTTCATGCGAGAACCGTTGTTAGCGCGAGAACCAATCTAAGCCATCCAATTCCCCCTCCTTCAATGTCATTGGCCCACCCATGAATTTCTCACATGCACTCTGCCACACTCTATCCCTCCACGCTCTCCATCCATGATACTTCCCATATCCAAGGAACGGCTGAGATTGGTTCTCGCGGTTCTCGCACTAACAACGGTTCTCGCTTGAACCCTCCCCTATATATATATATATATATATATATATATATATATATATATATATATATATATATATATATATATATATATATATATATATATATATATATATATATATATATATATATATATATATATATATATATGGTAATGTTACACATAGAACCACCCTTATACATAGAACCTAAAGAACCACCTTAGGTGGTGACACGTGTCAGATTGAAGTAAGGGCAAAAGTGGAAAATCAGCTAAAAAGCCTCACCCTCACGCGCCTCGTTCTTCATCATCCAGGCAAGCAATTTAAAAAAAAAACCTACTCAAACATTTAAATGATCATAACTTCTTCGTTTTTAATAGTTTAAGCAAACAAATTATATCATTAGATTCAGTTTTTCGTTCTCTTTCAAACAAGACTAGGCTTGATATATTTCTGAAACTTTTTTTATTTTTGAAAATGCAAATATTTCAGAATTTGCATGTTTATCTGGGTTTCATTTTCAAAATGCAAAAAATCGAAGATGCATGTCATGTATATGTTTTCACAACTGTGATTTGCATTTCAACAACCTGATTCAAATGAAAATGCAAAATGCAAATCACATATTCAAAATCCAAAAATGCAAAATGCAAATTACATAACAACAATCTGATTTAAATGAAAATGCAAGATGCAAATGAAAATGCAGAATGCAAAATACATTTCATACAATCTGATACAATACGAAAATGCAAAAATCCAAATTACTTATTCAATCCAAAAAATGTAAACGTCTATACAAAACTACAATGCAAAATTTCAGAAATGCAAAATGATAATACTTTGCAATTGATGAAGAGATTCATCATCAATTTCAACAAAACCAAAAATACAAAATACAAAATGCAAAATGATAAAAATACCATGTAGAAATTGAGGGATATTCACGTTGATATGCTTCACGGTCGCCTTGCTTTCACGTCGAATGGCTTCACCGTCGACCTGTAGAAATTGATATGCTTGTCGATCTGAGGTTGCGAAGCGGCGGAGAAGGCGTCGACCCTGGAGCAGATTTGGACGGAGATGGCGTCGATCTGAGGTTGCGAAGCAGCGGAGATGGCGTCGATCTGAGGTTGCGAAGCGGCGTAGATGGCGGCGATCTAAGGTTGCGAAGCGTCGGAGATGGCGTCGATCTGAGGTAGCGGCCGGAATTTTTCATCAGTGATTTAGAGATGGCGTCGATCTGTGGGTGCGATAGTTTAGAGAGAGAGAAAAGTAAACCCAGTTATTTTATGTTCCTAATATGCCCTTGAATGCTTCTAAATATGGCAAAAATAAATAGTTTATTATTTTTATTTATTGTTAAATCTGAGCCCTTGGATCATAGATCTAATGGTTTAAAAATGGTTCTTTAGGTTCTATGTATAATGTATGGTTCTATATATATATATAAAAGGCTATCCGATCATCACTTAGTTACATCTTAAATGTTACTTTTGGACGGAGAGAGATTCCAGAGAAAGTCGCCAAATCGGAAGAAAACGAATGAGGCTGATAGACATGGGCCGCCCAGACCGACCGGACCGGTCCGACGAGAACCTCCCAGACCGAGCCGGTCCAAGCCTGAAAACGCGAAAACCGGGCCGAACCGGGCCGAACCGGTCCAAAACCCGAACCGGTCCAAAAACGGTCCAAGACCGGTCCAGGACCGAACCGGTCCAAACTCGGTCCAAACCGGTCCAAGTTCCAACAGATATGTTTTTTGAAAAAAACGGTAAAAAACCGGTCCGAACCAGTCCAACGGCTAGATTTTGAAAAAAAAAAAATTTTCCGAAAATTTCCCTATATATACCCATTCTTGAAACCAAAAATTGCACCAATCTTTCTCACATTCTCTCATTCTCCAAATCTCCAATTCTCTCATTCTCCAAATCTCCAATTCTCTCATTCTTGAATCTTGATTTTTCTAGTTTTATAATTCAAGTTTGTGTTCTATATACAATACAAGTGTTTTATAACTTGCAATTTTTTATTTAAATTTACAAGTCACTTTTTTTTTCAAACAAAAAAACAAACCGAAAACTAAAAAAAAAAAACCGGACCGAAAAACTAAAAAAACCCGGCCGAAAAACGGAATTAAAAAACCCGGAAATGTCTAAACCAAACCGGAAAATACCCGACCGAAAAACGGACCGGTCCAGGACCGAAGTCGGACCGGTCTGGACTTGGACCGGTCCGGAAGTGGTCTAGGACCGCCCGAGGACCGAATTTATCGAAATGGTCTTACGCGAAGACCGGTCCGCCGAGGACCGGACCGGCCAGGGATCGACCCGGTCCGTACCGGACCGGACCGGACCGGCGTGGTCCAGGACCGTTTTTGCCCATGTCTAGAGGCTGAGATAAAAAAAAAAGAGATGAAGAGGCCGAATATGAAGAAGAGATAAAGAGCTCCGCCGTTTCCAATTCAAGCGCCAAACTGCAGGCTTTCTTTTAGGCCTTTATGGGTTATATATTACCTTCGTTTAACTGGGCTTTTTTTAAATGGGCCCTTAAAAATTGTGGCCGGACCTATTTTAAACACAAGAAGTAGCTAGAATCAATATATATATATAAGAGGTTTACCAATTTTCCTAAAATAACTAAAATTGAGATTTAATTAACCAATCAAAACCTTCAATTTTAAAATTATTCAATTTCAAAAACAATTTTGGAAAGTTAATCTCGATGGAATTTAATTAATAATCAATTAGGAGGGGGTGATATGAAAATTATGAGGGAACTTTTTAAGAAAATGTGAGGGGGCTTTATAAAAATTGTATACTAATGTAATTAATTATAGGTTGTTTATAAATTATGTTTAGTAACTTGTGATATATTTTGTTTCGAGAAAAAATAATTATATATTTACGACCGTCTCATTTTTATCTACGTTTTGGTATAAATTTTATTGTAATATGACACTTTTTTAAAATTTTTATATTCTTAATTTCTTTGTTATCCATTAATAGTAGTGGACTAGTGGGTATTTGAAAGATTAATGACATCGAATCTCAAATCTAAATCAATTGGGAGGAGACTGAATAAAAATTATGAGGGGGTTTTATAAAACATGTGAGGGGTTTTTAAGAAAATTGAGAGGGTTTTATAAAAATTGTATATTAATATAATTAATTATACGGTGTTTATACATTATGTTTAGTAACTTGTGACATATTTAGTTTAGTGAAAAAATAATATTATATTTATGATCATCTCATTTTTATCTACGTTTTGGTATAAATTTTATTGTAATATGATACTTTTTAAAAATTAGTATATTCTTAATTTTTTTGTTATCCATTAATAGTAGTACTTCAAAAACAATTAGTTATTGTTTTTTGTTAAAATTCTGACATGTAAATGTTTGGTGATATTTTATTATTTTTATCTGAAAATTTTAATATCTCAAAACATTTCTGAAACACTTTTACACTTATTATACCTTTTATAATTTCATACCATCAAATTTTATATTTTTTTAAACATCCCCGTGTTTTTACACGGGGTAATAAACTAGTAGGGTTATAATGAAAAATTGTAGAAGCATGAAAAGAGTTGAGCTAGTTTCGGACATCAAGAGGTATGAGATCGAGTTTGTTGTGAGGTGAGTCAGAGATGGATCGATAATGTCTACCACCAACCCTTCATCGATCTTCATGCATATATACACTTCTTATCTGCCGTTCCATCTGTCCATATATTTCTCATCGTTGCCCCCCTTAACCTTTTGCCAACAACATTCATAATTCATTTCACACTCCCTATATATATATATATATCCCATCTTATATATATTTGGTAAATAAATAAAAAGTGAGAATAATTTCTTCAGTGTAATTATCAATCATTCTCCAATTCTATCATTAATACCTTTTAGTAAATATTTTATTAAGCCAAAAAAAAGTTCTTTTAACTAAAGTTAAATTATAAAGATAAATAATTTCCCAATTCATACATTTCTAAATGGCAAGATATTGATTTTATTAATTTACATATAGTGAGAGGTTCAAATAAGAACTTTAAAATTAAATGAGAATGGGAGACTCAATTCTAGCCGTCTAATTCCCCTCCTTCAATGTCATTGTCCACGCATGAATTTATCACATGCACTCTGCCATACTTTATCTTCTCACGCTCTCCATCAATTAATTCCACTTACAAAATGATTTGCAGAGATTGAGTCTCACATTCTCATTTAATTTCTCTTTCTCATTTGAACATTCCCCTTTACATATATCCTAAAAAGATATAACATGAGATAGTTTCTCACTCTGATCAGTAGGAGGCCACAAGCAGAAACATGAAGAAAACTTGTAGGAAATTATCAATCGAAATTAAATATAAACCTTATACTTTTTCTAAGATTAGAATTAAATCTCATCTTGTGTACGTTAAAAACAGACCAGTACTATGATCGATCAGTCCCAAACTAATTAATCTTTTGTTTCGACTTGACATCCAAAGCAATGAAGAGATTGAATTTAAGGAAAGATGCATGTCCTTACAATTTTCAACCTGTTTTTTTAGTCTGGCCAAATTAAGCTCTAAGACTATACGTTATGGTCGACTCAATGCCTTTAGGTAGCATGGAGTAGGTTCGGGAACACCAAAACATGGACATCAGGTAGCTCCATCGAGTAAGCCAAACGGGTAATGAAGCCCGATCGAGAAGCATGTACAACCCCACCCCCGGCCTCTGAACCAATCACACACACATTTTATTCTTTAATATATATATTTTTTATTCTTTAATATATAAATTAAAAAAAGTGGGGATAGTTTGAAAGAGAGATATAACACTTGATTTCGGTAGGAAGAAAGAGATGAGAGAGGGAATGATCTGACGCTGATGTGAAATTGGGTAAGAGGAAGGGAAATTGTTGGCCTAAACGCCTCATGATGTTAGTTGATGCCTCCTATAACATGCCTCATAAACCCTCGATTTTGCACTTCGTACGGAGATCTTGGTGACGACGAATAGAGGATCATTACATGAACTTGGGAAGTATTAAACCCGTGCCAGATTTCTATCAACGTAATCCTGCTATTAAGATGATCTGCCTATTTGCTTTTTATCTCTTTTATTCCTTCATTGTATTCAATATTGAACGGTTGGTTGCAAAGAGAAAAAAATTTAAAACGAGATTTAATGGTTGTATATGCGTCCATAATAGTACGTTTCGATTCATAAATATATATTGCCAAATTCTTGAATGCAGGCTCTAATGATCATTTTGTTTTGAAGATGTGTTACGTAATTTAAATTCATTCATTGATTTTACTGCCTAAAATTTTAATTTCTCTTGAATTTGGTCCAACATGAGGTATGCTATAATTATAGGTTCATGTAGTTAAGGTGTTCGATGAGATTCTTATAGGTGTAGTTGTTAGTGCTAGCACTAAAGATAAAGAGAATGAATTAAGTGTCACTACAAATGATTATTAGTGAGGTAACCACTGTTTTCTTGCATCTTGATTTATAAATTTCCCAAAATGAAAGCAATAAAGCATTTTCCAAGTTCTGTAGTGTTTACGGGGATGTTAACGAGTCTAATTGAGCCAAGTCCAAGCCTGGTGCTTATTGAGTCAAGCTTGTCAAGGCTTTTTAAAATTCGAGCACGGCTTGTTTAAGATTTTAGTTCGTTAAAGCTTAACTCGTTTAGGAGAAAAAGTTAATAACATTTTCCTTCTAAATCTTTTATCCCTTCCTTCCAAAACTAAAAAACCAAGATGCACATATGACAACTTTGTTAATGAATAATTATAGTACTTGAACCAATATGATTACACAAAGAGAGATATATAATAGATATCAATTATGTTTCAAATGCGTTTTAAACTATACATATTTCATTTTAATTTGATTAAAAAGAAATAATAATCTCTAAGTAAAGGCTAGAGGGGGTTATGCAGGGTTGGGTTGCTTCTAACTTTTAATGGCATTGATGTAGATTGGGTATGAAAGAAGCAAACTCTTATAAGGGTCCTCCCCTCTTGCTTAAGGTTCATGTTTGCTTCTAACGTCTAAGAACATTTTAGAATTAGCTAAAAGTTCATCGAGTTAAGTCGATCGGTAAATATATGTTGGTGACTATTCATTCTCTTCGATCATTTTCTTTTGGTTTGAGCTTCCTTCAACGTCTTGTTGTCTTTCGTTGTTGGTTTCAATTTATAGTAATCAGCTTAGTATGGTCTGGATTTGTACTCGCAATTTAAAAGGTTCTAACTTTAAATGCTTGTATTTTAGGGTATGTAATTCCGTTCAAGTAATCAAAATTTTCACCTTTTCAGAAAAAGGGATCATAATAGAACTCCCTTTTTAATTGCACTCAACCAATTAAACTAATCAAAGCCGTAGATCGTTAGGTGATTGGGTGAATAACATTGTTGGTCCTCATACTCATCATTATCATCTGATTCAATTATTATAAATAATTAGTTATTAATAAAGTAGTTGTTCTATTATCATCATAGGCATTTAATCTATGAAATTTACATTTTGGGGTTTAAATCTAATAATTTCTCATTCTATATGGGAAAACCCTTTTAAGAAAAAGATATGGGATGATTTGTATGTAATAAAAACTTGTTATATATAATAATAGTAATTTTTTTATATTTATAAAATAATAAACTATTTTTATACGTGTTTATAACAAATATAATTATGTAAACATAATATTTCATACAAAGAAAAAGCATGCATGTGATAAAGGTTTCATGCCATTATTACAATTATTTGCCAATCAAGACACCAAGTAGGTCAAAATGGACTTGTCACCTTTCATTTTAATATGAATGAAATGTGTCATTTCTTCAAAATATTAAAATTAATCAAGACATACATGACAACTATGCTAAGATTTTTATTATATTAGATATGTGAGTGTAACTTTCACAAGAAATAACATTCATAGTTGTCTCATTTTTGTTTGTTTCCAAAACCGCCATTATCATATTATACTTATTGTGACGTACGATTCCTAAATTATATGACCAGAATGATATTCGGAAAATTCAAGAAACTATAAATCGTGCTATTATATTCATTTTATATAACTTGCTAACTAATTAAAATTATTGAGAAAGCAAGATAGTTCAATCATCCAAATTCCTTTTTTGTCAAGGCTTGTAATTAGTCATTTAGTATTGTGTCTTTGCCAAATAAGATTCCTTGTTCAATAATAAAGGCCCCACTTGACCGAGTCCGGACTCAGGAACCGAGTTAACTTAAAGTTAGCATGACTCGTTCACTATGCATATGATGTGGCCACTCACCATAAACAAAAAGTGGCCCCTAATAATAATATTGCAATATTTCACTCATAAAATTCACCTTTTCTGTTGACTAGTAAATTCCCACTCAAAACAAATCTCCTACCCTCTTTGGCCTTTTCTTCTTCACATCTCTTTTTATCTACTTCATACCACACACTCTCTTTTTCTCTATTTTCCACTTCAAATGGCCTCTAAGCTCTACCAAATTCTCTCCACCTTCATCTTTCTCTACACAACTCTATATACTCCCACTGTGGTGGTGGGTCAAGAGTGTCCATATCCATGCTACCCACCGCCGATTGGAGGTGGTGGCGGCGGAAACAATCCCCCAACAACCACCTTTCCGCCGCCTTCCCAGGAAATTACCGTCCACCTTCCAGTGTATTCCCGTATAACCCTCCAAATCCTAACTACTATGGCGATGGACCACCACCACCAGACCCTATAGTTCCATGGTTCCCTTATTACTACAAGAAGCCGCCTCATAAACCTGACCAATCTTCATCACCAGGTGGCCAAATACGATTGACGGTTGAGATCTTTTTGATCAATCTTGTTGTTGTTACATTCTTGTTACCTTTTTATTGAGTAAGCTACAAACCATACATAAGTTTCAGTTTCTTCTTCAGCAAAAGGCGAATGGTATGAGATGAAATTATGGTTTTTGGAGATGTTGCAGAAGGGGCAAAAGTGGTAATTGAAGAAAAAGTGGAAGCCAACAAAGTGGTGAAGAGATGATAGAGGAAGGGCCACAATGCATGTTGACAACTTTTTCTTTAATTTAGTCTTGTTGATAATTATATCTCAAGTTTTTTGTTCTTTTATATTTTGTATAATCATTTGACGTACAATTGGCTGGTTCTTGCCTTCTTGGAGCCTTGGCAGTATTTGATTATTATTGGCTTATTGCTATTAAGATCCTTTGTCTCTGATTAATGTAGATTTATTTAAAACAAGCTAGCTACTTAGCTTACAATATTAGAACAATAATTTTAGAAGGTTCGAAGAAAAATATAATTTAATGCATTACTTTTAAGGTAAACTATAATGTAGATAATTGAAAACATAATTTATTAGCGGGTGTTATTAGTTCAATTACAATGATAGCTAGATATAGTGATATACCGGATAATGAAAACAGATTGATAAACGAAGTTATAAATTATGCATCTTTTTTTTGTTTGCATGATTGTATATATAATTATAATTTATATACAAAATTGTTAGCTTAAAGTGAAACATTGTGGTCTTACCATGGATTTTAAGGCTTCAGACTTCACTATGCCACCATGCCACACGTTTAGAACCTTGATTGGAATCATTTCAAGATAAGGGACACATAACCGATCATGTTTCTTTACAGCCAAAACCTTAAACTCTTGTTTAAAGAAAAATGGAATCATTTATAAAATTAACCGACTTTAATTGTGAGTGAATATTACAGGTCATATTCTCCTTAGTTAAGAGATCTCAATCTAGGGGTGTTTGTGTTAGCTTATCAATAGCTTATTTTTCGAATTTATTTTTAATAAGTTTGTTTTTATAGCTTATTTTTCATGAGTCCGGCTTATTTTTTTATTATAACTCGTAATAAATTCGAAGGTTAAAAAAAAACCAGGAAAATCTAACCTATAAAAAAAATAATCCATTTGTAAGCTAAAACAAACAAGCCACCCAAATCCCCTTTCCCTCCAACCCCCCTAAAAATTAAGCAATTATATAGTAGTACTAGAGTTATCATTGGTCATCGGTCACTATTCGTTATAGTTGTAATTATGGATAAAAACAACATTTTCTTACAGTAAAATGGGAGATTTTATTAATAAAGGTCGAGCAAGAAACTAGACACTTCAATACAAATATGAAACATACTCCCAACATGTTTGATATAAAGTTTTTAGAAGCGGTAAGTTTTTTCATTTTGAAAATAAAAGTATTTAGATTCCTTTAAATGTAGAACTATATATAAGCTTTCATTAATTTTGAAAGAAAGTCTGGAACAAAAGGCTGCTTGGAATATTTGTTAGGAGCTTTAAATATATAAAATTTGACATATGACTTGAACGAATCGTTTATTTTTTATTTTTTTTAAAGCACTAAAGAGAATGAGTGTATTTCAATTTTTTTAGACCATATAATGTAAATCTAGCTTGACGTATGATCTACGCATACATATTAGAACTTTGGGTAAAAATTCAAACAAAACATATTATATTTATTAGTACAGAGTTGTGTTCAATATAGTCCATATTAAAAACATAGTCCTAAATTTTAATATTTAATCACATGTGATTCACCATACAATCACATGTGATGGTAAAATCATTACATGTTAATTACGAAAATACCACTCAGCCCAAATTTTTAAAATTCAATCTGGACCATTGATGAGGCTGATCCAAGAGCTAAGATTAGTCACTCAGGATTATACTTATAATATTTCTCTATTAGTACAAGGGGAAGAGTTCTAAAACCGTACCAGTCATCAAACTGATTGCTCTACTGGTTCATTCGATCAAGGGGTTGGACCAGTCGGACCATTTACAAGAACCATATAACATTATAACTTATAAATATTAAAAAAGAATGCCAAAAAATTGTATTAAATTTTAGAATTACTTCATACATTTAAAATACTTAAATGGGCTACTGGGCCACGAAGACACCAAGAAAAAAGAAAAAAAAAATGGTTTAAAGGCTTAAGGCGATGAGCTAGTATATAGCCTATGATGATATCACAAATAAGCCCTCAATTTTTTGCTCGTAATATAAAATTTTATCAAGATTTATTTGTTTAATATATGTGTACCTTTAATTATATATGTAAAACACCTGAATTATATTACTGTTTATGTCCTAGATTAGTATTGTAATAATGTTTTTTAGTTGCGATAAAAGGATATATTATATGCAAAGCATTTAACATGTTCATAACAAAAATGCGATTATAATCAAGATTCAACTTGTGACGTGTGTGCTCGGTTAGAGGAGTATAAAAAATTATAAGAATTTGAGATTATGGCGTTTATATTCGCGAACTATAAGCCTCGTTCGTTTATCAAAATTTTAAAAAAGAATTATTAAAAAAATACCTCATAATTCTCCAAATAAAGTGATTTTAGTTACATTTGTTATGAATTCATCAAGAAGTGGTGAAGTTAGTTAAACAATTTGAGTCAGTTGGAGAGTTCTGTGTTCAAACTTTCTAATATCATGCATCAGTATTTATTATGATTAGTCATAAATTTTAATCATTTTTTTATTACTAAACCTGGTCAATGGTCATCATCGTTTTAGCCTTTTATTTTACGATAAGTAATGGGCCTAAGCAAAGTCCGAAGCAATTAGTTTCGTAGTTGTATGATTTAGTGGTTCTTTGGGCGGACCTTCAAAGCCCATTTCTTGATTGGGCCGAATTACGTCACTATTCACCAAGATTTTAGGACGACGTGGAGTCTGTGGACTCTGATTTTTTTCTTTTTTTCTCTTTTTAAAATTCTTCTTTATTTGTTACAAATATCGTTAATTCGATATCCGTGTATTATACAAGTTAATCGTTAGAAATATTCAACATTGTCAGTGGCTTCCAATCAAAGGATGGTTTTCTCCAATATTCATCGATTTACGATTTCTTGTGATCGAGTTTCAGTTTTACTTTGAAAGTTCATATTGGTTTTTTTTTAATTGATTGATGTTTGTTCAGATTTGCAGATTTAAGTTTGTTCAGATTATTGCTTCAATTGCTACATGTGTCCGAATTGACTTGTAATTTTATGTTCAAAATAGCAGATATTGCTTCAAGATGAACACAATAGTTAAAAAATAATAAATTAAAAACATGACCTGCAACACGATGACAAATTAATTACCAAATACATAGAGTGGATGATATCGACAATTTACTAATATTATTTGAGAAACATAAAAAATTAATTGCAAACAATCGTACATTCGTACTAGTTAGCTAAAAGCCTAAAATGACATTTTGATTCACTTTGCCTTTTATTAAATTTCTTCTCCATTATGGACACATTCTTTTGTAGTTAGACATTAGGCTTAGGTGTTACAAAGAATGGACGTAATTATCTTCTAATCTAAATAAAAGACTAACCTTCATAAATTTTAAACTGTATATCACGTGGGTAATTAATCTAATATTATTCTATACCTTTAAGTATATATTACTTAACCCCACTGCGGCAAAATAACTCACTAAAGTTAATAATTTTAACTCAAATTTCTTTTTAGCTTACTAGCTTAACAACTCATGTATAGACACAAAGAGTATTAAAATAAACTTTAAATTTTTATAGTTTTAAACATAATAACATATATATTAAAACAATTGTAAATCATACACAATTATATTAAATCTTTTAAAAAATGATAAATCTGTTATAAATCAAAACTTTGTACATAACATTATAATCAATTATTTTATAGAACATCTTTTTAATTTCAAATATGAAAATTTTTAATTAATCCTATTATTATAGATGGTTATATAAATAATCATGATTCGGTCTCGTTTGTTTTTCTTTATAATCAATTACGTAGCTTGTCTTTATTTTGGTTGAATATAAGGGGTAAATTAGGTAGGAGACTAACTTAGATTGATTGGTGTTGTGATCCAATAAGGTGTTTCTTTTTTGTAATTTTGTTATATTTTCTTTCTAGTTTCTTGTTGGAGTTATATTAATAGAAAATCTTCTTCAGTTAAAAATAAATAAATATATATAACTATGAAAATAGATAAATGTACCTAATAAATAATATGAATAAATGTTTTTGTTAAATACTTAAGTGTTATTAAACTAATTCACCTAGAAAAAGCATTTAAGAAAACAACTCATTAGTAAGCTATTTAAGAAAATAAAAGAGATAATTAATAAAAGTATTCTAAAAATAAATAGGTAGCATTTTAGCCTATTTTCTTTTTTAAGATGTTTGTTATTCCTGAATAACACTTGCCGTTAAATTTAAACACCATCTAATCCATACAAATCATACGTCAAAATTCATACACACAATTATATTGTACAGTGTTTATTATAATATTATTTCAGAAAACAAAATATAACATTACACATGTATAATTGAAAGAGGTGGGTCCATTAAAGAAAATATGTGAACATAGATACCCGGATAATTCTCATCGGATAATTTCCAGTGTAGGTATCATGTTTATATGATCTCAATCTCCCTTTTGGGATAACAAAACATATCCCTTTCTATCTAACTTTACAAGGCCTTCCCTTATATATTATCCTTTCTTGGTGCAGATCGCCTTTGGGTATATATGCTTCCATAACACTAAAGAGAACGTCTTACCTTACATAATAATTTTTTATTTTACGTAACAATTAGTTTTTGTTTAAACCCATCATATATATATTTTTCATACTCTCTATTTCTCTCTCTCTCTCTCTCTTATTTAATAAATAACAAAATTAAGAAAACGGGAGAAATATCTATGAAAGAGTAAAACTAAGGTTTGTGTAAGGAAAAAAAAGAAAGCTGTGACACTAACATCATAAAAGAAAAGAAAAAAAATATAGTAAATGGTCTAACTTTTATAATATAAAATAAAATAAAAGTCTACATTGCATGATCACAATTGTTAAAATGTAGTCGATCAATATATGGAGAATACGTACTTTTCCGTATAATTCCTAGCTAATTAATAGGGTCAGGTTCAAGCTCATTCTCACTTTTCATTACCTTTTTATTAATTTAAAATAATGCACAGCTAGATTTCTTTAATAATATTTTCAAATTAATAAAAATTAAAAAAAAAACGAAAAAGAAAGAAAGAACAATGACACAAAATGGTTTCTTGCAAGGAGCTGTCTTTCTCGTCTCACACGACAATGGTCCCCTACCACCCCCGGCCACCCACCCATGCCATCCTGTCCTCGGTTCACCCGACATCGATAACGACCCGTCTCTCACTCTCGATCCAACCATTTGAACATTCATCCCGATCCAACCATTTGAACATTCACCCCGATCCAAAAACACAGACCCTTTAAAACTTAGATACGCGATCACGCATGTGCACGTATGACATCGATCTTAAACATGTCTTAGGTTTATGCATAGCCCGGAGACTAAATATTTGGAAAAATTATATATTATTATTTAAGAAGATATATGAATAATCGTACATTAAAAGTGTACGATCGAATATATATATAATTGAAGAAGAAAAATTAAATGAATACAAAGCAACATGCAACATGTCTATTTTTGGTGTCTGAATTTGGACAATTTGAAGACAAGTTTTCCTAAAACGTATATTTTGACACGTCATGTAGCAACCGTTGTGGGGCCAGACTCGTGAGCTGCATGGCCTCTGTCAACCACACAAATAATAGTAAAAATGTGAGTCAAATGGGATTAATGAAACCAAGAATATATAGAAAAAACGAGATACACACTAACCCGCGCGTTGTAATGGGATAAAATAAAAATAAAAGCTTTTATGGTTTTCTCAATAATCATCTCATATTGTTTTGGTGGTTTTGTGTCACTAATGGTTTGGTTTTTGACGTACCGCGTCTTGAACTAAGGGACTACCATGCCGGGAGTCTCAAAATATTCAATAAATTAGTTAAATACGACCAATAGGTATATCATTATGAAAACTATAAAATGCATTAAATATTTGGTGGGTCGACTTCCAGTTTAATTTTTGGTTTAAACCGAAACCTAATTGGTTTCGTTTTTTAATTTGGCTTTTAACATATTAATTGGGTTTGTTTTTTCTGTTTTTAATGCTTACATTTGTACATGTAAATGGTCGACTTCAATTCCCTCGTAATAAATTAACAAAAGTTGAAGTAATTATAATCTTAATCTATAATTTGTTACTATGTGGTTAGCAATGGTGGTTTATAATTTGTTTAGGAGAAGGTTAGTTATAACCATGCACAGATAATAATTATTCCGTCCCTCCCATTTTTATTGTTTACTTTTAACTTTTTAAAGTCTTTTTTTACCTTAAATATTTTTGTTTGTATTATATGATATTTGATACAAAATATATACATGTACTGTGTTTTAAATGTATTTTAATGTTATGATTTTTATCAAGTATTATATAACATAAATAAAAATATTTAAGGTCAAAGTTGAAAAAAAAAGACTTTGAAAAATCAAAAGTGAACAATAAAAATGAGACAGGTGTAGTATGTTAGTTAGTTCTTAAGTTATATAATGGATAAGAAATTTAAATTTAGAAAAATAGATTTACTCAAATTAAATTGACTTAAAGTCAATTGTGTTTCAAGTTCAAAAATTGAAAGTGAAAATTGAGTTTTAACTTTACACCATTATCACTAAATGATATGTTAAAATTTTCTAATTAAAAAACTAGATTAAATATTTGAAAACTAGATTAAATATTTGTGGCTATACAGGTTGGTTTATAAAATTATAAATATTAAATATTTAAAAAAGATATTATTTAATCATAAAACACGAATGAAATGAGAATTTTTTAAAAATAATGACAAATGTCATCAACACTCAGATATCATGGAAATGTAGACTCGAGGGAGAGTGTACATGTGAGAACAGAAATGTATTATTATATAAGTCATCATTCATTATTGTTACAATTAACTCTAATATGGTTAATCATTTATTGGTTATAAATAAAAAATTAAAATGATTGTATGATATTCTAGAATAATAATACTAAGAATCTGGTAGAATATAATATTTAGAAATATTATAAATGGTAAATATGATATATGTAAATTAAGATAATTAAATACGCTATTTGAAACATTAAGAATGACATATTTGAAATTATATCTAATAGTTATTATTAAAATTAATGTTAAAACTGAATCCAATTTTAACTAAAAAAAAGTCAAAATTGAATTTTAATTTTTATTTAAATGGATGGTTAAGATTTAATAATAAAAATTTTCTTCTAAATCCAATGACTAATTAAGATTAACTAATAGATTTTATTGAAGTTAGTCTTTAGAATATAAGGTTAGTTTTTTATTTCTATTAAAAGATATTAAGTGTGAAGAAAAAAAAGACGAGAAAAAAAAGATGAAAAATGTA
This sequence comes from Pulicaria dysenterica, assembly GCA_947179395.2. NCBI lineage: Eukaryota > Viridiplantae > Streptophyta > Magnoliopsida > Asterales > Asteraceae > Pulicaria > Pulicaria dysenterica. Next base: position 116,650,815 of record OX359288.1, on the reverse strand, counting down.
ATGGGTAAATAATGGCCACGTGGGGTGAAATTAAGTAGGACTAATTACACATGTGCCACCTTTTATAAACGGTTTAGTATTGTCATAGATTAGTTAAGTATGACTTTGTAATGTATTTAATAAGAGTTTTTTTATTATTTATTAAAATCAATTGACAATGAGTGAAGTTATCAAGAACCTTTATTAAGCATATTACAAAATCATATTTGTTTCATACGAGATAAAACTCAAGATAAACATCATTCCTTACATTCTGGTACCGAAAAGACAATGAAATCTTGGCATTTTGATATCACATGAGAGCAAAAGAGAAAAGAGATGAGAAAGAAAGAGATAAACTTTGAGAGGAGATAAAAAAAAATTATATTTAATTTAAATATAATTTTTCAAATATATTAATTATAGAAAGCGTAAATATTTTCTAAGTTAAAACCAATTCCATGCCAAGTTGCAATCTTCCCAAATATTTATAATATATTACTTTAATTGCTTTCAATAGCAAATGGATAGAAGATGACTTGAGCAAAGCTAAAAGGTCCATGCCAAGTTACAATCTTCCCAAGTTTAGTTGGATACTTGGATACTTTCATCAACTATCTATCATACAATAATACAAGCACATGGCCATAGCATGGGTAGTGTAGAGGATGGACCCTCCAACTCAATAAATGAGAGTGTGATAGGTTTATTGTGGGGTTTAACCTCTTTACCATCTTTAGATTATAACTTTTTTTTATTTCTAGAAAAAAAAAGCGTCTGTAGAAAGTATTAATCGTTTATTAATAGAAGTCAAATCAATCGATACAAACTAGTAAAAGTCTTAAAGATTATATGTTATTGCCTTGTTGGGCTGTGACGGTATAACGGTTAACAATCTTTTGATTGATTTACAAAAGTCAAGATTATAGAGAAGTTGTAATTAAAGTAATAAACATTACACTGACAAAACGAGCAAATTAGAAAAATACTCAAATTGACTTAAAACACAGATAAATTGCATTAAAATGTAACGAAATATGCTTAATATATTATCGTACGTAACAAGTTGTTGAGAGAACTTGATTAAGAAGTCATAGGAGTTGGGTTTTAAGGTCACTGATGTTAGGTTTGGAAGGCTATTAGTACATATGATTTTTTTGTGGTTGCATGTGGCGGATATAGGTGGCGTTTTGAGGCTTACAAGGGTCTACAAGTTTTCTTTTATGGGATTGTTAAGTTTTGTTTAAAGGTCGTCAAGATTGGGTTTGAGGTTCGTACACTACTACAAATCAATTCTATACTTAACAAGATCAATTCTATACTCAACATGTCTGACTGGCGGTAACCCAGGCAACTCATCAGGAAATACCTCAGGATAATCGGTCACCACCAGAATATCACGAACAACACGTTTCTCCAGTTTAGCATCAATCACATGTGCTAAATAGCAATCGCAGCCTTTCGAAACCGACTTTCTTGCTTTCAACAGAGAAATGATAGGAATATCTAACTTTCGCCTTTCGCCACGAGCCACAGCATATGACCCGTCAGGTAAAGGAACTCTAATCAACTTTTTAGAACAGAAAATCTCAGCGTTCAACTTGCTAAGCCAATCCATCCCAATCACCACATCGAATCCCGCAATCGGCATAAGAAGAAAAGAAACAGGAAAACTACTTCCGTCGATATCAATAACCGCTTGAGGGACACTATCTACAACTGGAACTACTTTACCACTAGCAGTCTCTACTCTTACGGGCTCAGACAACACAGATACATGCATTTGCAATTTATCACAGAAAGATACTGACACAAAAGAATATGTAGCTCCAGAATCAAACAATACACATGCTGGGGTAGAGTTAATAAGAAAAGTACCCGTAATTACGTCCCCAGCACCCTTTGCTTCTTCCTTCGTCATCTGAAACGCCCGCCCTTTAGCACGGGGAGCGTTGTCTTTCTTCTGCCCTGAGGCAGATCCTCCAGCTCCAGCATCGGACTTTGAGCGACAATCTGTGATCCGGTGCCCTGGCTTGTGGCACTTATAGCAAACATTCTCTTTGAACTCGCACTCATTCACCGAGTGCCCTTTCTGACCACACCTAAAACAACGGGTAGTGGCCTTCGAACAATCACCAGCATGGTAGGTGCGACACAAAGAGCACCACGAACCCTCAAACTTAGCCTTCTTGAAAGAATCAGGCTTTCCCCCAGTCGACGGCTGCCCCTTAGAAGTACCAGCTTTCGAAAACTGCTGAAACTTCCTTTTCTGACCCTCAGCAGCGTGATCCCCCTTTCCCTGGCGTCTATCTCCATCAATCTGTCGGGCTATCTCAAACGCCCGATCCAAAGTAGCCGCAGCTCTAACATGAGCGCGATAATCAAGTGGCAACATGTTCACAAACTTGCGCATCTTGGCTTTCTCGTCAGTCACCAAATGCGGTATGAATCTAACCTTATCCGTAAAAGCATTAATAAGGTCCTCAACAGGCTTGTCCCCCTTACGGAGACTACTGAACTCATTCTCCAATCGTTCCAGATCATAATCTGTACAATACTTCGCTTTTAATTTCTCAGAAAACTGCTCCCAAGTCAGAGCATCAATCACCTCCGGCTTCAACGTATCTTTAACTGTATCCCACCAATCCAGAGCTGGCCCTTTCAACCTCTGAACAACATATCTGACGCGAAGCTCACGTTCACATTCACAAGCTTCGAACACCTGATCCGTCTCACGTAACCAACGAATAGTCTCAGAGGGATTATCACTACCCTCATAAACCTTCGGCCCGCAAGACAAGAACTTCTTGTAAGAGCACTTCTTTGGCTTCTTCACTGCCAAAGCATTTTGCAACAGCTCCCTCGTCAATCGGAGCTCCTCCTCTAACAGTCTAACATATGCCGCCTGCTCTTGATCGTGTCTTGGCGGTTCCACATTATGCTGAGAAGCCTCGTCCTCAGCTTCCCGTCGTTCACTTGAGGCCTCGTCCTCCATTCGTTTGAGGGCCTCTTCTGTCGTAGCTCTACGTTCGGCCATTTCTACTCAACTAACTATTTACACGTAGACCACAGTTAGTACACCATTTATTCACCATGTACAAATACTACAGTTAATCTATCACATAGAACAGCCACATAACACTCAACTCTAACCCAATTACCCCGATAGGAACACTTAACGATGGTCGAACCCGAGCTTGAGATTGAATACTTCAACGAGTACCCAATTCCTCAAACTTAGGCTCTGATACCTACTTGTAACGCCACCCCTAACGAGCTTAAAATTTGAGTTAATTTAAACTTTTTAAACATCGATTATCAAAAGTGTTGCAGCGGAATCAAACACCATTTACAAAAACTACAAAATTGACTCGGCTAATTAATTACAACAAAAAGGTTAGCCAAGTTCAAAGCTACAAGCGTTACCAACTAGTTCCGACCACCGGATCCATACATATAACAACGTGTTCCCCAAAAGGTATATACAACAAAAGCTACCATCGGTACCCGCCTCACCAGGCCTCTAGCATCAACCTGCGAAAAAGGTAAATCTTGCACCGTTAGCTACAACTAGCTAGTGAGCACCAATTACACATAAGCAACAATAAGCAGGCTATCATGTATCAGAACAGCACACAGGGCTATCCTATCATATTGTGACGTGACAAACGTGTCAGCAGTAGTCGTATGTTGCAGGGGAGCTAACCCCGCTCAACAACCCAAAAGCAGTCCACATAGTACGCCAATTATCTATCATGTTGGTTCCCATCTATCAAGGAACCTTACTCCTTAGAGGAACGGCGGCCTGCAGGACCATTACCCAAACGTATACTACTTGAGTACCGTTAGTGCCCGGGTACTAACTCCCGTCTACCCGAGAACCCAGCCAAGTATTGACACCCGTCTACCTGACTGACCTCCGTGTTCTCCAATTCAGTGTCCGGACAAAACTTCATAAACAACTAGTTGATCCAATAAGGATCCAGTTCATGCGCGCATATAGTCACAACAACATCTTTCATATCAACAATAATAATACTAAGCATGCTTGTACCACTTTATTATAACATACCTCCATTTCCACGTATCAATACACCAGTCACATGTCAACAAGTACTACAGATAACTTACCTACTGAGACTCATGGGAAACCGGTACTCACCTCGAAACTACAAGAGGCAGATATGCAATCGGGAATCCCAAGAGCACACAGAATCGTCCGAGTCACCTAACACCAATAAACATGGACAAACACCCCTTAGTACACACTACAACAGACAACACTAATAACTGTCTCAACAAAAGGTCAACATGGCTTCTGACAGCCTCCTACGGCCGCAGGAACATGTTCCTACGCCCGCAGAACAACATTCCAACATGTACTACGGCCGTAGTACATATGCACTACGCCCGTAGGAGTTCTTACCAAAGAACCATGACCTACGGCCGTAGTAACTATATACTACGCCCGTAGTAGGCATCATTTGGTTAACTACGGCCGTAGGTTATATACCCACGCCCGTAGTCTTGTTTCCATCACCCGTGGGTGGTAATCCTCTTAAACACGACACTACGGTCGTAGCAACCATTTTCTACGACCGCAGGAACACAACAACACCCTACGGCCGTAGTATATTTCTACTACGCCCGTAGGAACCACAAACACAGTCTGTTCTTGCTCTGTTCGTAAACAGACGCTGTTTTACGAGTTTTGACATCAAAATCCCACTTGAATCCATATTCAAGGGTTTACACATGATCTCTAACATACACATGAAGCTATTAACACCTTTTAGACATAAATTCTATACCACAACACATTTGAATACTTCAATTTGGACCCTTTCACTACTACAACCCAAGAACTAGGTTTCCTTATAAAAACTTACAGGAAGGAGATGGACACAAGCTACAAGTACTGATCTTCAATCGAATCCAACTTCTAAACCGAATCTAGCGTGGTTCTCTTCTTCAAATCAACAAGGGTTTGAGTGTGTGTGTAGATACGTACGTATGTATGTGTATAGAGTGTGTGTAAGTGTTTTTAGCTTATCCAGTAAAGAAGAAAGAGGCTATAGGCCGACTTAACAAGTTAATACCCCATCTCGGTATTTTGTTCTCCTATTCAACTTGATACACAACTTAGGGTTATCCGTTTCAACTAACGGAGATATTTTTGGAACCATTATCCAAAACCGTTCAACTATTTGTCTACTTGGTCAACTTATGATACTTTTCATAATACTACATTTTTATCCACATTTAACACTAGTTAACACCATTTAACACCAATTAGCACCAATTCATGTTTAAAACACCAATTAACATATTGAACACCAATTAACAACATGTATACTACATTTAACAACGAGACACCAATTAAAAGTCAACATACTACAATTAAAGCTACATGTACTACAGTTTACAACTAGGCCCCATTTTGGGGTGTTACAGAATCGATGAATGGGTTATCAATAGTTGCAGGTTTTTAACTTTCTTAACTTTCTAATTGATTGGTTTGAATACTAAATATGAATGGATAGAAAAACCTTTTTCGTTTAGTTGAAAGCAAATACTAATTCGAACTTCAAATTACTATTATTCTTCTGTTGGTTCTTTTAAATGTTGTTGGTTATAGTTTAGAAAAGTAATTCAAATCAGAGTTATGTTGTTTCAATGTTTCTTTCCAGGTTGCTAATTAATGGTAGCCTATAATAATAATATACCTCATTTTCAAGCTACCTTTTTGTTCTAATTTTGATTTTACCTGGTTATATTTTATGTAGCCCTAAAATGGTTGAAAAATAGGTTAAATGTGACCCTTAGATGTAAAGATTGCATTGATGGATATGTTAGTTCAATTGAGGAAGATAAATACAATGTTTTTGTAGATTGGTTAAAGATCACCACAATCAAGCTGCAAGTATTGGTTTATATTCATTTTAATTACTAGTGATATCAAACAGATAGTTTTATAATGAATTTTGACATCAAACAATATTAATTGTGGTTGTGTATCCAGGTATGTGTGATTTTTGAATTCTCATTTTAATTACTAGTGAAATCAAACAGATAGTTTTATAATGAATTTTGACATCAAACAATATTAATTGTACGTGGTTGTGTATCCAGGTATGTGTGATTTTTGAATTCTCATTTTAATTACTAGTGATATCAAACAGATAGTTTTATAATGAATTTTGACATCAAACAATATTAATTGTGGTTATGTATCCAGGTATGTGTGATTTTTGAATTCTAAGCTTCAACCTCATGTTGTAAGCTGCCATCTTGGTGTGTTTGTTCATCCCTCAGGTGCACTAATAAACATTATTGTTTCTAACAATGAAAATTTGTAACAAATCCAATTAAAAATCATAATAGATTTTGTTGATTCATCTATAAGTGGACTTTTAAACCTCACCGTATGTTTATGTAATTTAGTTTCATATTGGTGCAACATGTTCTACATACAATGAATCACAACATACTACAAACTCAAAGCACATATACATCAGAATTCCAACCCATTCAAGAAAAACTAGTAGACCATTTGTTTACATATACAGCAGAATTCACCACAATAACTATTATATATGATGTTGTTGTGTTTCATGGAAATGGTGTCATGGATTAGTATTCTCAATAGTAGCTAATTTTCATGGGTTTAAGGATGTGCTAGTGTAGATAATTCTGTGTGTTTTTGGCAAATCGATGGCCTTGTATGACTTTTTGAGTTATTTATAAAATGCTTTTTAATCTTAAAAAAAATATATTTGTGTAATTAGATTGGTTATTATTTACTAATATAATTTATTTTTCTTATATGTGTAGGGCGTATTTTGAATGACAAGAGATGATCGAGTTGTCCGTCTTGCAAGTTAAGAAATATGTTAGTACAAAGTGTTATTGATCTATAGTTATAACTTTTAGACTTATCTTATGTATAAGAGCAATATTTTGTGCTAAAACATCTAACTTTAATGTATATATAGTGTATTGGTTCATTAAACAAACAACTAGAATTGGCGGAATCAAATATTCGAAATGTTTAACTAAAAAAAGAACATTCAAGCCCGGTTAATTAACTAAAAAACAGGGCTTAAAAGTATACCTTTGGGCACCCATTAAAATACATACAGACCCTGTTTTTTAGTAAAAACCCGGGCTTAAAAACAACTTCCAGGCCCGGTTTTTTAACCGGGCTTGAAACACCTGACTTTCAGGCTCCCCCCTTTCAAGCCCCCTACGAAACCGGGCCTAAAATGCCTTAAAAAACCGGGCCTAAAGCCCTTTTTTGTACTAGTGGGTTGGTGGTCAAAGAAATGGTGGTTGCGTAAAAGTCACCGGAGTTGGGTTTGGTTGGTCGCCGAAATTTATAATTGTTGCTAGATATGATCACTAGTGTAAGGTTACCGACTAGTAGTGTATTATTTTAGGCGACATTGTATACAATGTAAAGTTTTAACAAGATTTTGTATTATTATAAAAACAATTAAATTTATATTTCACCACAATTAGTCTAGAAGACAAAAACAACAAGCGAGTCTAGTTATATAGAAGCAAGTTCAATTTGAAAGTAAAAGTATATTCTGACTTTTAATTTTACAACAAACGCGCGCATTTAGAACATCTGTAATATCTACATAAAAATTTACCCTAAATTAAAAGTATATTCTGGCAATATTTATCTAATTCCTTGCACCCAACAGTGTCAACTATGACTCGATAATGTTTAAGCTCGAAAGACACATATGACACAATAAATACCACATCTATATAACAAAATAAATCATTATCATGCAAAGCACGAGCTATAAATCATTACGCTAGTACTTAGGGCTTATTTGTTTACTGTTTAATAAAACTATTAATCGTTGAATAATGAACCATTCAACATTCAGCGTGTTTGATTACTGTCTTTGAATGTAGACTATGTTGAAGGAAACGGAAGAATACTGCTGAATCATTCTACATAAAGTACATTTTGAATTATTAAGCACAACATATCTTACCATAATATTCCTTTATTCTACATAAAGTACATTTTGAATAATTAAGCACATCATTCAGAACCTTTATCAAAAAAATGTCACGTTCAGAGACAGATTTGTTCAGAGCATTTGAATTATTCAGAACACAAAATCATGCAGTGCTTAATTATTCTGTTTTAACAAACAGACCATTTGTCTATCACAATTTCACGAATTATTTATAGGGGATAGTTTAAACGTGAACGTTTTCATGTGAGAACCAATCTTTGTTCTTGATTAAATTAAATCAATAGCAAATAATAGTAAGAACTTGATCATTAGGACAATCAATCCTCATTAAATTAATGATACTTCATCTGAACGTAATTTACGATAAAATTAATAAAAATTCTACGATACCATGTGTAATTTTAATACTTTTAAGATTTTTTTAATTAATAGATTTAGTGAAATTTTATTATAAATGGGTTGTTATATACAGTATTTTAGTTATTAGATAAATCAATATCTAAAATTCTATATTTTAACAACACCAATCCATGCATAATAATACCTATGTATATCTAGGTCGTATACCTTATTTAACTAATCATTAAAGACGTGGTAGTTGGTAAAATTACCTATGTTATATTTATTTAAAAAAATCTACATTAATTTTTCATTCACAACCTTTATATACATATCAAAATCTTGAGTTAGGAGTAATATCAAATGCAATGTACATATAGTAAACAAATAATTACACATAATCATACACATGCGCACGTACACACATACATATATATCTTTTTTTTAACGGCAAGAAAAGGATACATAAGACATAGAGCTTCGGCATTGCCATCGCCCAAGTCTTACAACCCAAATTTTATTATATATATATAGAATGTGGATCAAGTAAGATGTGAATTAAAATAAGATGTGTAAGATGTAATAAAATAACATCTTACATTTTAATAAACTTTCTCCCATATGTTTTCATTCTCATTCCTCAACATCTCAACCCTAATTTTGTTCTATGACGGCCGTTGCTCCACGCCGGCAAATCAAACGTCAATTGCTATGCGCCAACAGTTCAAATCCATTGCTCGACTTGAGCATTCTCTCTACAACCTGTTACCAATGTCATCCGTTGTAAACCCCAAACAACCGTTGCTCCAAATTCCTCGTTACGTCAGAGCTGAAGCGCGACAATAACCACCGCTCGCATCCACTGCGTGTGCAACCCTATACCAAGAGCGGTTGCTAAACATTAGAACTAAGGTTGAAGTTAGTAGTGGCAAAACCTGTGTTTTCGAAATATGATATACGCTCATCTGACGTTGAACAAGTTGGCCTGATTTGTATGAAAGAAGTGTTGGTATAAAACCTTTAGAATTGACACTCAAATAGAAACTCACGTACATATAGAAACTCACCAAAAAGAACAGAAGGAATATAAGAGCAATAGTACAGGAGAAAAGAAAACCATTTGGACTACATTTTTGATAACTTCTCATACTCGTCAAAATGAACCTGGATACATCCTTAAATAACGAAAACAAAATAACTAATTATACTAAAATGATGGAAGGCAACAAGGAACGTGGCTGTGCATGTGCCACTTCCTGACTCCTAAAACCAAGGAACTAAGACTAAAGACTAATTCAAAGTGTTGGCAAACTGATTAATCCAACAATCACCCCCTTAATCGGTTTGTTCGAATCACTTATATCATCTTCTTCATCACGACCTTACCGGACACCCGACATTCACTTAGTCACGTCCAAGGTCTTCAATTCATTCAACCCAAAACACGTTCACCACATTTGTAACATCTCATATGGCATCATGTTGGAAACGTTCATTAACATCTCGACTCTTAACGGATCGACGACCTCTTCCTCGGCCACATCCAAAGCCACCCGATTTGAACTCCAACGCCACTATCTTTATAAACGTGTTGATTCTCCATCACCATTGATCACAACTTACAGCTACGGATCGGACTGCCTATGTTCATCACCGGTCACCCCGTTGTCTCTTGAACGGTACTCCCCATCTACTCCACGTCAACGGTCGACCCGGAACACCTTACCGACTCCGTCTTCTGCTGTAAAACAGTCCCGAAACAGCCCCTGATGTCCCGCTTCTGCTGTGATGACAGCCCGACTTCCCTTTTTCCGATCAAACTTGTTCCAAAACATTTTTCTACCGATCAAGAAAACAAGCTACCGCCTTTACCGTCTTTTGTCACCCGCAATACGAACCGAACTCAAAGCCGCCTACTTTGATTTCCTTCCACTCGTATTTTCTGCGCCTTCGGTTAATCACACAAACAAGTCGATCAACAATGGAACCTTCTTTCAAGACTTAACGTATGAACATAACATCACAGCCTCTTCAGAAACGAAAACCCATTTCCCTGCTGCATCCGCCCCGCAGCAAAGGGCTACACCGTTTCTTGAAACCGACTCTCAAACCGGCCTTCTAAATCTTCACGAGCCCTAGGCTCTGATACCAAATGTTGGTATAAAACCTTTAGAATTGACACTCAAATAGAAACTCACGTACATATAGAAACTCACCAAAAAGAACAGAAGGAATATAAGAGCAATAGTACAGGAGAAAAGAAAACCACTTGGACCACATTTTTGATAACTTCTCATACTCGTCAAAATGAACCTGGATACATCCTTAAATAACGAAAACAAAATAACTAATTATACTAAAATGATGGAAGGCAACAAGGAACGTGGCTGTGCATGTGCCACTTCCTGACTCCTAAAACCAAGGAACTAAGACTAAAGACTAATTCAAAGTGTTGGCAAACCGATTAATCCAACAAGAAGATCCATCTTCGACATGGTTGGTAACTTAATTTATTGCTCAGATCACAGAATGTGTTGAAAGGTGGTCGGTGAACGATGGCTTATGTGGATAGTTGAACATTTTTCGTTGATGAATATTAGATGTTCATCGGTACCATGTGTCCTCGGCAATGGAATTCGGTCATGTTTGAATGTAAGATAATTGCAATCTGGAGTGCCTTTTCTTTTCCCAGCCGCCACAGTTCATCTTTGGTTTGAAGGTTTCATCGAGATTCGCCGGACTTTCTGTATCGTAGGCTATAATTTCCTCGATGTATTTTTTCTAATGTTATTGTACATCAATGAGTAGTTTTTAATGAATCGAAATGTTCTTTTCTTTGCATTGATATATTCAGGTTTTCGTTTACATTTATGTACTGAATTAAGTATATGTAGATCATATACTATTATGAGTTAATTATGTATAGTTCATCAATTTTTATTGATGAAAACTAGTTTTTTCATCAACTTTTCTAGAAGTTAATGTTTATCTAAAAAGTTATTCATCTTTCTTCTATATCTGTTTTTGTTCACTGTGTTGAATTTTTATTAGTGATGTGCAGATCATCAATTTTTATGAGTTAATTACTTATGTCGCATCAATTTTTATTTATAAATACCAGTTGTTCATCAAATTTCTAGTTCACTGTGTTGAATTTTTATCATTTTGAGAATCGTCAATTTCAAGAGATCTATGCACCAGTTATAAATCACGTTCCTTATTTTAAGTATTTTTCATAAATACTAGCTTCACTAATTTTATATTATACCTGTTATACCCTTGAGTTTCATTTAAATTTGAATTTAATTTTATCAATCTTGATTTCATCTTGTTGACTTTTCTTGTGCAACCTACGGCTAAAAACTCATCTTACACATCTTACCTCTAAATGCATCTTACAATATCTTTACCATATATATATATATATATATATATATATATATATATATATATATAGGAAAAAGTTCATGCGAGAACCATTCTTAGTGCGTGAACCTCGAGAACCAATCTGAGCCGTCCAATTTTCCCTCCTTCAATGTCATTGCCCACCCATGAATTCCTCACATGCACCCTGCCACACTCTCCATCCGTTTAACTTCTATATCCAAGGAACGGCTGGGATTGGTTCTCGGGGTTCTCGCACTAACAATGGTTCTCCCATGAACCATCCCCTATATATATATATATATATATATATATATATATATATATATATATATATATATATATATATATATATATATATATATATATATATATATATATATATATATATATATAGAAAATGGATCAATATAAAATCACCCCTTAACCATAGAACATAAAGAACCAATCTGGACCATTAGATCATCAAAATCAATGGATGGGATTAAAGATGACATAATTTTAATTACCATACATTAGTCAACATGCAAAAGGCCAAAGATGAAAAATCCCCACCCCCCCCCCCCCCCACAGACTCACATTTTAATAAAAATACATCCGAAAACTTTAAATTGTCATAATTTTTTAAGTTTTGTGAATTTAAATAAAATAATTACACCAATATTTTAATTTTTTAATTCTCTTTCAAACAAGGTAACTCTTCCCATATTTTTCTAACTTTTTTTTTTCAAAATGCAAATTTTGTTTGCATTTTGGACTTCATTGTAGTGTTGTATACGGATTTTGCATTTTGGGTTTAAATATATAATTTTGCATTTTAGACTGCATTTTCATTCAATTATTTTGGGTTTGCATTTTGCATTTTCATAATTTGCATTTTGGAAGCATCTGCATGACCTGCATGTTCATATATTGAATTTTTTATTTTTTCATTTTGCATTTTAGAATGAAACCCACCTCAAAATGCAAACTTTGCATTTTCAAAAAATAAAAAAGTTTCAGAAATATACCAAGTCTGGTCTTGTTTGAAAAAGGATAAAAAACTGAATGTAACGATATACTTTTTTTGTAAAAATTCTTAAAAACGAACGAGTTATGATCATTTAAAGTTGTGTGTGGTTTTTTTTCTTAAAAAAAGGGTGTGGCTGAAGGTCTTCGTGGGTTTATTCTTTTTTTTTCACCTTTTTTCCATTGTTGCCCTCAATCAACATGTCACGTGTCATTACCGAAAGTGGTTATTTAGGTTTTATGTTTAAGGCAGGTTCTATATGGACCATTACCATATATATATATATATAGGGTCGAGGTCTACTAAAAAGAAAATCAAACTACAAAAAGTAAGGAGAAATCTCAGCCACTAAAATTATGGCTTTTTGTTTTTTCCTTTAATTATTAAAAAATAGCACTTAGGGGTATAATTGACCTTTAAAATTTTGAAATTTTAAATTTGCTCCTAAAAATGAGGCTTTTTTCTCCAGAACTTTTTAGCTGCACAAAATAAAAAAAGAATGCAAAAAAATACTATATGATGCATAAGACACACAAATTCATATATAATCCATTTAAAAAAATTACAAAATCGATGCATAAAGGATTCGATGCATAATCTCGTATATTCATCAACTGATAAAAAGATAAAATTGATGCACAATCTCATAAAAAGATACAATTAAAGAATTGACACACAAAATATCAACAAACATTTCTAAAACCGATGCACATCATAATTTAGATAATAACCATATTTTCATTAAAAAAAATTGATGAACAAACCCAATTCATAAACATGATATACTCGTCCAATCAAATCAGTACCAATTATTGATGAATATGAAATTCTCAGATAATAGAAAAGGAATTTAATTATTATTGATAAAAAAACCTACGCTACATATGCAGAAGCATGAAAATTAGGAAGAATGAGAATTGACAAAAACATAAATTAATTACAGACATGTAAAATGAAGATTCAATTAAGAAGAATTAAGAACCAATCATTTGGCAGTTACTATAACTGCGAAGTAGAAGAGGAGGGCGACGGCCGATTGTGGTTTTATTGAAAACAACGAACTCAATTGCAGTTTCAGGAGAGATGGTACGTGAATCAAGGAAATATTTTAGGGTTAATTAAATTTGTATAGTTAAAATACCTATATTACCCTTTTAATAAAAATGTCACATGTCAAACACACATTTCTCCTTACTCTTTTTACCTTAATATTCTTTTTATTTGAAACAAATTATATATATATATATATATCTTAATCATTCTTACACATATATGATAAATAGTACGTCGTAACTATATATATTTAGCGTTTGAAATATTTATGTAGATAACTTGTAATTACATCTAAATGTGGATAATCAATTATGAAGAAAAATTATAACTGAAGTCCTATATTTTAACAACACCTTGTGTACACATCAAAATGTTGAATTAAATACTAGTAATATAAAATGCAAGCCACATAAACAGATAAACAACTGTCCTGCAAAGCACGGACTATAATCTAGTATATATATCGTTAGCAATAAGCAAATACGTAGTCTGTCAAAATTTCACGAATGATTTATATAAATTTGCAACTTAATACTTTGTCGTTTTACAAAAAGATTCATTCGTATTACCTAAAAATAAAAATAAAGAATGTGATTTAGGAACATTACATGAGCTAGAAGTCAAATTCCTTTGTCTAGCAAAGGCCATAAGGACAAAGTGGATCATATGTATAGTTGTAACTTTAGGACACACAACAACATAACAGATCCAAAACACCCAAATCCCAAGTAAGATTTTTAGCCCATCCCTAATTGGGATAATCTAAATTTTAATTACACAAAAAACAATATAATATAGACAAAAAAATAAAGATAAATTAAAAGAAGTTAACATGGGTTTTTGTTTGTTATTCATTTGTTTGATTCCGTTTGCTTTAAATAACTTATTGAGGACTGTGATGGTAAAAAAAACAAGAAAAACCCATAAAATCTTATATCTACTTTTTGTTTGCTTTTATTTGTTCAAACCTTTTGAGCAATTGTATGTTTAATTTAAAGAAAATTTAATCATGATAAAGTGATTTTCCCAATTATATTTATTTGAAATAATGGTGTTCTCAATTATAACATTTTATGTCGTATTAAAAATTAAATTTTTTGTTCTGCTCAATTGTAGTTTTGAATTTAAATATAAGTTTCATATAACTGATGATGGGATTAAATTAAGTGAACACTAAGCCCAACTAATAATTGTGATATTGGGCTCCATGGATATGTGATTACTACTTATAATTCAATTTCTTTAATATGTTCCTACTTCCTAGTAGACAATGAAAACGAGAAGTTTCTCAAAGATAAAGTCGGCAAAAATCCTCAAGATCCAAATAAAACTTAAAAATGATCACTACTCTTAAATTGCATGGTTATACTTATATGTCGTAATTTTAATTCAAAATATAATAGATTTGGTCAAATAAAATTATCATTTTAGAGTATTTGAGTCAATATGAAGGTTATTTTTACTCAAACAAGTCTAAATGGTCAATGTGACAGTGTCCAATATTGATAATAATTGTGATGGGCCCAAATTACTTTAGTGGTTGAAGAAACGCCCTAGACCAACATATACACTACTATAAGACAAACTCTTGCCACCACCGATCGTCACCATCACAACCATTAACTGGCTTTGTTGCTGCCACAACTACCGACTCTACCACCACCATGATGGTCTGTAGGACCGGCTGGGGGACGGGGTTCTAAACTAAACTAAAACACCCTAATGCTAGGACTGATCTAGGATGAGAAATAGTGCGGAATTCTATTTCCTAAACCTCCTAAGGATTCTAAGATCTGCTTAGGTGTCCGGCACACAGTAACACACAGAGTATAAACAAGAACACACTCTAAGAACTCACACAGAGATGCTTAAGGCTGCCCTTGGATTCGGATTTATCACTAAGATTGCGAATTAGTAGGCTTAAGGTCATATGAGGTCGATTACAAAGGCTCCCGTAAGATACTTGTCGATTACGTAGGTTACTCGCTCGATTACCCGCGCTAATATGAGATTAGGCGGTATTTATAGAGTACTTAAATTCACTACGCACGCGGTGCAACTCAATGCGCACGTAGTGAGTCCAGTACGCACGTACTGGTTATTTTAATAATAATTAAATTCATTTTAACCGACCTAATCACTACGCGCGTAGTGAGCTCCACTACGCACGTAGTGAGCCTGACTTCGCACGTGGTGATTTCTCACACAGACTTAAATTTCCAAACACACATCAACACATGATTAAGTACTTGTAAGCTTAAGATAATCACATAGAATCACTAAGAATATATACACATGCAAACAATTAATCAAAACACATTTGAATTAATAAACATGAATATATTTTATTGATACGAACTAGGGATTCACAAAATATGCACCGACATACTCCCCCTAAGACCTAGTTCTATCAATAACCATTTCACTAAGTAAGCATTCACAAAGAAAAGTTCACTAAGCAAAAAAATTCACACAGTAAATTTCACACAGCAGAATTTTAAACGAATACCTTTCGTCATGCCCTTACCTGCACTACGCACGATGTGAGCTGTAACTCGTGCTTAGTGGGGTTCCATCTCACATGTACTGAGTTTCTCATCTGTGAACCTTAATTACTGTTAGTACTGCATTCAGCAATAAACTGTCAGTAACTTCAAGATCACTTATAGACATTTAAGCAAAACACATCAAAGTAAGATGAAGGAAATGTAAACAGAACAAACTCCCCCTAATCAAAACACTAAGAATGATTAAGAACATACTAGAACTCTTTTTGTATTTTTCTAAACACAAACGGGATAAAAATGCAAACATAAGAAATTATAAATAAAGAAAATAGACATACCAAAAGAAATAAGAAACACACCAAAAAACTTTTTGTATTTTTCTGATTATAATGAAAATGAAAATGCAGAAGTAAACTATTAACAAATTAAATCCTAAAGAACAGAAATTAAAATACTAAGAAAATTGCAGGAATAAAATTACTGAAATTAAATCTTTTTGTGAGAAGGTTCCAAGATGGAATCAGTACCAGCACATCTATACTTAGTAGTCATTTATTTCAGAACCTTGGATATAAACATATTCTCTCAAACTCTGTCTGTCAACCTAACTTTCCTCAGATAATGACAGATTTTGTTTCAACATTTTCAGATTATCTAGACTGGATACACGGTTAAGACTATCTCTTTCAAAGTCTCACAGTATTTTGATTCACTCAGTAGGTACACAACTTGATTACCCAACCACCATGCTTATGTGCTTTGTGATTTTGTCAACGCATTTTATGCTCTTTTGACATGGAGGTCAATTTTTCACCTCTTCTGATAATTTTGTTGAGCTTTTGTCACTGCATTTTATGCTCTTTGACAATTCAACACTAATAGATCAATATAGCTTTTGTCACTGCATTTTATGCTCTTTGACAATTCAACATTGATAGATCCTTGACATCTCAGATTGGGGTCAATTTTTCACCCTCTTTTACATTTTGCTCATTGTCATCTAAGGACATTTGGCATGGTAACAGGTGTGTGCACCAGACTAAGTTAGTCTCAACTGATTTTGACCTATAGACTTGGAATGTCTCGATAGCTTAAATCTTATGAGATTTTCACAGCATAACCATCTATCTGTCTAGACTTTCCTTATATGTCTTACACACTATCTGTTTCTTATCTGATTCAATTAGATTTTCAGACAGTTTTCTCAAGAATATGTACATGCCTTCAGTCCTAATTTTACTAGACGTACTTTGTATTGAAAGCTAGTGTACAATCATTTTCCATTTGAGTTGGATCAACTTCTCATTTTTGTTTTTCTGATTTTTTTTGTATTTTCTAAGTTTTCTGATTTTTTTTGTATTTTCTAAGTTTTCTGATTTTTTTTATTTTCTAAGTTTTCTGATTTTTTTTGTATTTTCTAAGTTTTCTGATTTTTTTGTATTTTCTAAGTTTTCTGATTTTTTTTTTGTATTTTCTAAGCTTTCTGATTTTTTTTGTATTTTCTAAGTTTTCTGATTTTTTTGTATTTTCTGTGTTTTCTGATTTTTTTTTTGTATTTTCTAAGCTTTCTGAACTAACTATCTCCCCCTAAAATACTAAACAAACTAGAAACTAAGAAAATAGAAATGCAACGACACAGAAAATAAGCACAAAGAAAATAAAATGATAAAGACACACAGTCATAGAAACCTTAACCTGGACTATTTCGGTTGACACCCTTCACTTAGAAGAAAGAGTTAGACAACATTAGGAACCCAAGCCCGGATGGTCATGGGTTTCCCGTCTTCTCCAACCACTGGAAGTTTCATCCATGTTCCAGTCTTGATGATCCTGTCACTTGATTCCTTGGACATTTGAACACACAGTTTGTTAGTCCACTTAGGAATCCTTTGATGCTGAACAGGAAGAGTTGAGTTTTGATGGTTTTTAAGAAACGTTTTATTTTCTTGCAAAATCTCAACTTTCTTGTTAAAGCTTTGATGTGTCTTCTGATCACACTTGTAACTGAGGTGATCAGGTCTCCTGCACACATAGCAGACCCTTTCTGGGTATTGCTTCACAGAGCCTTTCGTTACCTTTTGAGGCCGATACCCTAACCCTTGATGTTTGGGTAGTTGTTTGACCTCTTGGTATGGACGGGTATCAGGAGACTTAATACCCTCATTTTCAAATTTCCGAAGTGCATCATGGATACGATGCATCAACGGACCTTGCACATAGGAACTGTCCAACAGTTCTCTAATGCCTGGTTCAGCCTTTTTGGTAACCTCTTGCTGAACCTCATTCTTCTAAGGCTTACCCACATCCTCATGTAACGTTAAATCCTCATTTGAGGTTGATGCAGAAGATTCATCAACCTTTGTGAGTAGTGGGTCAGCTTCAGAATGGACATCATCGTTCACCAGTTGATTTAACACTGGTGGTGGACATTTTGAATATACGTTTTTGTCCTTTTCTGAATCGGTACTTTGACCTCTCTGATCGATTATGTACTCAAAAAGATAAGAAGACGTGGAATAGCTTTTGAGTTTTTGACTCAGAGTCTCATAATCGACCTTTGAGGTAGCAAGGTCCCGTTTCAGCTTATCGATTTCGTTTATGTAAAACACGATAGCATCTTGTTTATTTAACAGAGCCACACCTAGTTCATTAACCTGTTTACCTAGACTTTCATTCTTTTCTTTTAATTGATTTTCTCTTGCTTTGATCAACAGGTTATTATCTAACTTAGATGTGAGATCTGAAATAGTAGACTTTAAGAACACTATCTGTTTTACATATTCATCACACGAACCACAAGGTAATCCAAAGGTACATACCTGATCCGCAGACGGTTGACCACAGCTGCACACCTTTTGATTTGACTCTTTGGCACGGACATTCACTGGTGTCTCTTCTGCAGCTGGTGTCGAGGCTGGTTCATCATCATTGCTGGCACCTGATTCTTCTTCACTTGAATAGCTTTCGGTCTCGGATGAAGAATCTTCGTTCAACACATGAACGTTCGCCAAGTTGATGTCAGCATCAGCATTCCCGAACTGTACAGACCAATCCACTCCCTCATCTTTTTGAATAACTGCCATAGCCTTAGTCGGTGTTGGAGTTGCTTCAGATTTTATGGTTGTGGAGGTAGATGATCTGCTGCCAGAACCAGTTTTGAATGGATACCTCGGTCCCGAATTCTTCGGCTTTTCACATTCACGCGCGAAGTGACCCTTTTCACCACAGTTATAGCAGGTCACAGCAGATTTATCAAAGCCGAGTTTGGTATCCTTGGTTGCTGATATTGACTTTACCGTTCTTCGCTCATAAGCTTTTGCCCTTCTCACTAAGTTGGCATACGACCAGAGGATATCTTGTCTCTCCATCTCATTCTCGTCGATCTGGTCATAGTCCTCTTGAGTCATATGAGCATTACCAATCTTCCCCTTCAATAGATCATCATAAGAGGAGACTAGTGCACTTAGCATGCTCATATGTGTCTTTACCTCATCTGTTCTCCCATACTTGAAGTGTTCGACATTAAGTCCGGAGGAAGATGCAGTATAAGATGGCCTGGAGGATGAAGCATCAGAGGTAGATCTGTCCGATTCATTCACGTTGGTCACATAGGCAGACTGTAGGGGGGCATGTGACGAGGTGGACGACGAAACAAGTGTTCCGGAGTAGTAGAGTGAGGGGTTCTGTTGATAACTAGACATAGAATCCAGATTTAGTTCCTCCTGCTCCTGCTCCTTCAACTTGGTGATGAAGTCATTAAGGTCCATCCCGTCAAAACCGTTACCATTCTTCAGAATCATGATGAATGGCCTCCAACTCTTTGGCAAAGCTTTCGCCAAGATCTCTACTTGCTGCTTTTCTGGAACAGTGACACCCAGACTGTCCAGTTCACTAAGAAGGTGGTTGTATCTTGTAATAAGGGAAAGAATCTTCTCATCTCTTGTAGCCATGAAATGGTCTAATTCCTTCCTTAATTGACTTGCTTTTAGTTCCTTCAGAGCAGCGTTTCCCTCGTTCCTCTTCTCAAGGGCTCTCCATAGACTGTAAGAAGTTCGATATCTTCTAAACTGGTGGAAGATCTCGTTGGGAATCGCCTGAATTAGTTGAGCATAGGCCATCTTTTCGGCATTGTAACTGGTCTGCTGTTCGACAGTCATCTTATCGTAAGGGGTTTCAATGTTTCCCTCCCCTTTCGGAACCATATACTCAACGTTCATGGCTCGTCGCAATCTACAGTCAACCCCATCTAGAAAGATTTCGAACCTGGGCTTCCACATAGGATAGTCCTCCATGGTTAGCAATTTCGGCACTTTGTTTATACTGCCCATTTCTGTTTCTAGTAAAAGGTTGTTTAAGGCAGTGGTTTGTTTAGAAGCCATTTAGATTGACTTTGAGAACCAAGGCAGCAAGCACACAGAGAAAAAAAAAATAATAATTTTGAGAGACCACACAGAAAGCACGGATTAAAGTTTGATTAGAAAGATCACACAGGACAGCACAGAAATGCACAACGCACGAAGACCGAAAAAAAAAATTTATACTTTTTTTTTTTTTTTGAAGGTTCTAGACGCACACAGCAACTACGCACGCACCACAAGCACTTCGTGCGGACTGCGAGCACCACGCACGCAGTGAGGACACACCACGCACGAATTGGCGAACAGTCACTACGCACGCACGTATGGCAGTACGCGCGGACTGCAGGACCACTTCGCACGAGGCACACAGACAGCAATCGAAGGATCTAGAACACACACAGACAGTTCGTGCGAACTGGTCCCACTACGCACCGAGTGGAAGTCCACTTCGCACGGACGGAATTCAAGAAACTAATCGCTAAAATTTTGACCTTTTAAACGCAAAAGACCCTAATTTTGACCTATTGACCGATTAAAACCGACAAAAGAGGGCACACACAGGCCTAAGGGGACACCTAGATCGACAAATCCTAAGGAAAAGTGATCAATCAAAGCACAAGGCTCTGATACCACTTTGTAGGACCGGCTGGGGGACGGGGTTCTAAACTAAACTAAAACACCCTAATGCTAGGACTGATCTAGGATGAGAAATAGCGCGGAATTCTATTTCCCAAACCTCCTAAGGATACTATGATCTGCTTAGGTGTCCGGCACACAGAAACACACACAGAAAGAGTAGAAGAACAAACACACAGTACTCACACAGAGATGCCTAGGCTGCCCTTGGTTTTCGTATTTATCACTTAGATTTCGGTTTTCGAGGGCTAGTTTGCGTTAATCGAGGCTTACGGTCGTAAAGGTCGAGTTTCATGGCTCACTCTTTTCGAATATGCGAATTAAGCACTATTTATAGGCCCAGACTAGTCACTACGTGCGAAGTGCCAGTCACTACGCACGTAGTGACCTCAATTCGCACGAAATGATATTGTAAATTAAACCATGTTGACCAACATCCTCACCACGTGCGAAGTGGTACTCACTACGCACGTAGTGAGGTCATTTCGTGCGTGGTGAACCTGATCACCAAAGTGGTGATTTTTCCACGCAGACTTAAACTTCCAAACTCACACCAACACATGGTTAAGTACTTGTAAGCTTAAGATAATCACATAGAATCACTAAGAATATATACACATGCAAACAATTAATCAAAACACATTTGAATTAATATTTCATGTATATACTTTATTGATACGAACTAGGGATTCATAAAATATGCACCAACATGGTCACAACCACTGCATGCTATAGCCACCACCATCAAGAAAATGGTGGCGCTGGTAACTGCAGTGGCTACGGCGAAGATGGATGGAGGCAATGAGCAGTGGCCATTGAGGTGGTGGCAGTCGTGGCTACGATGGTAACGAATGTAGGCAGCCAGCGGAGGTGGTGGTTACATGGCATCAATGATGGCCAGTTGGTGATTAAATAATTATAAATTATTTAATCATTTTCAGGAGATATGAAAATATATCCATATATATTCATAACATATACAAGTGTTATACAAATTAGATCTGACCTCTCTCTCTCTTTTGAGATGGAATTGTCTCAACTTTAATTTCCCTTTTTTTTTTTTTACAACCCATTCTGTTTCAGTTATTCTCCTTCATTGAAACAACTCTAGTGGGAATAAGAACTCTATGTCTCACATTTAATGAGCATAAAAGTAGGTTTCGAATGGGCAATTCACTGTTGATACAGAAAGCAAATTTAATAAACAAATTAATTAAGAATAACAAATAGGAGATTAATTTATGTAACAAAAAAATAGAATACAACAAGTGAGTAACCAAGCCAAGCGGAAGTCACATAATAATATAATATGGCCACGTTTTATGTTAGAAACTTCAAACCAATACAATATAATATTTTTAATTTTTTACTTAATTATCTTTAATCATAACTATTAGCTTTTAAAAAGTAAATATAATATCGTAAAATAATCTTATTATTTTTTTCTTTTGTCCTGGAACATAAAAATTAAGGCATGTATGAAATTTTATTAGTGACGAGATCAAAGTTGATTTTTTAACGTTAAAACCGAGTCTTCAAAACGATACTCATATATCATACAAGTATCTTGTATGGACTTACCATACAAATATGACATATAAACATCAAATTATGTACAAAATTTTTATGTTTGAGGATATTAATTGCAAGAATTTTATCAAATGTTAATTAAAATAAAAAAAAAATTTTACCTTTGGGGAAATATGAAGTGTTAGGCTAAAAGAAGATTCCTTTGTTGAATGATGTGGCTAACACATGATTGAATTAGCCCATGCCTTGAAACAACTTTTGGTTGATTTTGAGCTTTTTATCATGCTATTATTATGCAAGATGCATTTGTTACCCATTATAATAATTCACTTGATTTATGTTGAGCTGCTTGGTGGTGGTAGTGGTGTGCTACCCTTTTTCACATTACCTTTTCCTCATACTTACACCCTTGCTTTCCAAAAGTTCCTTTTATTTATCATGCAAAAAGCAGACACACATATTATCCTTTTAGAGCCACCCCTCCCTACAAGGCTACAAGCAAGTATATTTTAGGGTTTTGCTATATTTATGCCTCTAATTAGCTATAATTATTCTTATCATAGCATTTCTTCCTTACAAGACATTACTATTGAGATACACAAATCTTTACTCAATACAACATGTTTATAGCCACTTAATAACATTACATTCCATCAAAAGCATTATTGTTATTATTATTATATGCAACTCATAAGAGCAACTCGTTAGACACATGTTTCATATATCATTTCAACTAATTTATAGAAAAAGCGTGTGTTGGTTTTGCTTTAATGTTTAAAGTAACTTTGGTTTTAGCTCCCTTACAAATGAGAAACCATTCCTTGTATTCACACTAATAGGACAGACAATTAAATAAATAGTGAATAAGCAATTAGACCTTTACATCATTTTTTCAATTAAAACCCTTAAATAATTACACCAAAACAGATGCACATACGACAAACAAGAAAACACTAGCCAAGGAAAACAAGAACAAGAATGCATTTAAAAAAAGAAAAAGAAACACAATTCCTCTTCCCTTCAATCTAAATTTAATTGCTAATATAACACTAAGATGCACGTTTCTTTTTTCCCCAAAGAGAGTAAAAAAGAAAAAAGAAAAAAAAATTCTCCTTTTCCTGCTCCTCATGTTTGTCTTGGACCCTTCTTTTATATATATTTGTAATATATCTTCATCCTTGCTTTCTTCAATTCTTGAAAATGTAGATATAGAAAGATGCAACATTGGGAGATGAAGAAGCTAGCTAGGGAGCATGATCCTTACATCAGGGGAAGTCAAAAATTCCATATTCCAATTGTAATTGATAATATTTTCTTCTTTTCAATTAACCTTGAAAAACATATCTTAAGTATCCTCATCACAACCCAAGAATGATGTAGTAGACGAGAGTTATAGGTAAGGCGATCAGCATCCCGAATATAACACTGAATTTTTCACACAATAAATTCAAATTAATAAATATGTCAACAAAACAAATAAGTTCATAATAATAATCAGTACGTGGTATATTCTATAGATACAAAGTCTTCCTGATCTCAAATTTAAAAGTAGACAAAGACTTCTACTGACATTTCATTATCATTGAATTCAATATATTATATTATTAAACTAATAAGTTGATAATCATCTTTCATTGTGTCCTCTACGCATTTATTAACAAGTAAACATCACCTTTAGTAACGTTGAAAATCTATGTTTTTTAATATGTTTTATTTTCTACTTATTCAACCTTGAGGAATGTTTTCTAGTAGATGTTGAAACCCAAGCTTCCCCACTAAGCCGATGATAAAATTATTACTCAAGGCTTCTAGCCTAATGGTATTGAGATACTTTAGATTTAGTGTTACCCTGACTTAAGATCGTGGGTTCAAGTCTTGTCTAATAGTATTGAGGTAGATTTACAAATTACTAATTTAAAAAAAAAAAGGGAACAAAACTTACCAGGTACTAAGAATGGCAGGATGAACGTTGTATTCTTTTGCAAAAACAAAAGGCACAATCCCTTGAGGCAGGGCAGCCTGTCAATATCAATAATTTAAGAAAAAATATACATTACTACCAAAAACTTACAAACTTATTAAAATAATGGTCTAACCATTTAATAATTAGATAAAAAGATTATGTCATGATATATTATTATATGAATAAAACATCTGGCTGGAGTTACATGTTTTAAAATAATAAAAAAATTAAAAATAAATTTCATATATATATAAAGTGATAATGAAATGTAGGTGAAAGTTTGGTGACTAAATGAGCATGTTGTTACCTGTACGATGGCGACATGGAGGAGGGTGCCACGAAGACCAACGGCTATAGAAGCCGCTGCCATTACCGCTGGTCCCGTTAGAAACCTAACCGCCATTGCAAACGAAGCTACGGAATTCCCACATGCAATTATCTTTGGTTGAAGCGCCATAAACAAACCTTTATTCACACAAATATATCACTTATTTATACTAAGTTTTAATTCATCATATTTATAAATTTCTCATGATGAAATACATATATTAGCTTAATTAGCTGGTAAAGTGAACTCACCTAAACTAAACATAGCCATTCCAAGACCAGCATCCGACAGAATTGAGATGGACCCTTTAATTATTGTTGGCATTTCCAAATTCCACCTTTATAATATATAAAAGCAATAGCAATTAAAATCAAATTAATTAATTATTATTAAATACTAAAATCACGTAAATGTTTTTATTATAATATTTTATTATAAGTATAGTTGATGACCTCTATCGTTATTTTATTAAATAATCTTATCTGGTTCTTGTTCTGGAAAAACAAAACACATTAAAAATGATATTATGTTTGAATAAATGTATATATAGTATATATATATATATATATATATATATATATATATATATATATATTTTATATTTTGATTTAATTTCTGGATGACATGTTGGATTACCTGAATGCCACGAGAGACCAGATTAGACCAATCAGACTCGAGTACGTGTTCGGGTTCCGGATTAATTTCCTCCAAACCATTATCAATATCAAACGGGTCATAACACTCGCCGGCGGCATCTGCTTTCCAGCACCACCGTCGTCGATTGGAACGCCTTTAGGGTTGAGTTCCGCCGTAGAGCTGGAACCCAGTTTGTTCAGCCCAATCTGTCCGTCTTTATCCTTTTCTTCCTCTCCATTCCTGTCTCCACCGAAACTGAAATCTTCTCTACCCATTTCTCTTGTATCTGCATCCATATATATCGAGATTAATCGATTCTTTCTCATGAATGAATGTGAATATCATTCTGGAGAATAAGAGAATTAAATATTTACCTTTAGTTTCACCATTTTGGAGGTGATCGGAGGAGACCATCATTCTGATTTCCTTAGCGCCTTGTGGTTCGGGGCGACTTTGATGTTCCGTAGTTGCTCCGAAATCATTACCGCCAAACACGTGGAGTCCACCGCCATCGGAAACTGGAGACGCACTGGAACTCCAGACAAACATGTGGAGCTCTTTGGCGTCATGGTTAGCCTTGTTTTGAGAACCATTTTGTTGCGATTGAACTTGCTGTTGCTTCTGTGGTTGTTGGCTTTTAGTGGATTTCGTAACAGTTGACGCAATTTCCGGATTTGGTGCCGGATAAGACGCCGGCACGGTCTGAGTTGCAGGGTAAAATCCAAACTTCGGAGAATTCATATTAAGAGGTCCCGGAGCGGTACTCTCCTCGAAATTTGACGGTCTCGGCGTCGGACCTCTTGAGGACTGAACTGAATACGCGTCTGCCGGACCGAAGTTCGATAACCGACCACCTGGAAACCCCATCATAGAGTAAAAATCCGAGTGGTTAAAATTCGAACCTCTCGGTGTCGGGTTTCTAGATGAACTCAAACTGTAGATTTCTGCCCCTGTGAGATTCGACGGCCGGGGAGTCATTGTTGGAATTGAACCAAGCCCTAACGATCTTCTTGATGCGTTTGATTTCCTGACAGTCACATGAAGCTTCCCGTCGTTACCAATCTCCGCATCGGTTTCAAGGAAATCATGTCCGTCAAGCGAAACTACATCGGATTCCACTTTGAAGGAGACAATGGAGGCCGCCGTTTCAGGAAACTGTTCCATGATCAGCATTTTGGCGCCACGGTACTCAAACAAAAACAGAAGCAGAGTGTACCAAATGATACACTGCAACACCACCACCTGAACCATCAGAGACCCGGAATACTCACCGTACATCGCAATCAACAAGGGAATCCCCATGACAAGCGTATTAGGGAGAGTGGATAAGGAGAAGATGGTTATCATCCACTCCAGACTCCCGTTTTTAGTGAAATTAGCCCATAAACCAAGCACCACAAGCATAATAATCTTCTGAAGCGTGTCGGCGGCGATGAAACGGAAGTTCATCTCGTAGGGATTGTTGAGGGAGATGAAATGGAAGGAGAGTAATGGAACGGCGAAAATGGCGACGAAACGGTTGATGCCGGAGCACTGGTCAGGACTAAAAATCTTCCACCAGCGTACGCTGCCGTAGGCGAGTATCATGGCTACGTAAAGTGGCACCATAGCGGACATGACGGTGTAGAAGTCATGGGCGTTGATCATTTTGTTACAGGTGGTTTAAGTGAAGTGAAGTGAAGATAGCGGTGAGAGGTAAATCAAGGAGAGGATGAAGGGCAGAATAGGAAAGTGAAAAGCCGTTATCTTCTCTGACAGATTTTGTTACTGGTGGTTGTCGGCGATTTACGGCTGACTGAACATTGTCTTTTACAGATTTTAATTTTTATTCTAACTCTCTACTTAAATCATACTCTACCTCCACCTTCCAATCTCTCATCTCAACTTTATTCTCTCCCTTCTCCACCATCTCTCAAAACCTCCATTTTATCCTTTCTCTTCTCACAGACAACCACTAGAAAAGTATAAAGTAGTAATATCTATTATATATACTCTCTATCTCACAGTAACTTCACAACACCGCCACCATATCTCCTGTCTTCGTTGTATAGCCGCCGTCACTCCACCTCTACCGCCATCATTTTTCAGATCTGTTGGTAGACTCACGAAAAGAAATGAAGTTTTGAAGAGAGACAATGCAGAGAGTAGGGGTGAATCTTGGAAGAAATAAAAGGTCTGAACAATTAGAGAGTAAAGTGAGTGTGGTCAACAGCAATGAGAGAGAGAGAGAGAGAGAGAGAGAGTAGGGTAATTGGGGGAGTGTATGTGTATATATAGGTAAAGAGTGGAAGGAAGGAGTGAAGTGACCCCTATATATATTATATATATATTTAGTTATTTGTTTACTCTTTTTAAAGTTCATTAAATGGATCACAAACAGATATATGCGAAACTCATTTTGTTTTAGTTTCTTTTTTATGCATATTGTTTGATTATTTATAGTTTTCTTGGAAATTAATTTTATAAACCTCATGTCCCGTGATATCATGCCGGTCGGAATTACCTCCAATGACGTGGTTTTATAAATCTATTACTACATAGTATTTTTTTTTTCTTCAAAATTTAAAAACTACTTAATTTCAAATAATATAAATTTTTATGCTTAAGATATAAATACTTAAATATATAACTAATCAATTTCTTAATAATCTCAACTAATTTAAGTCAACTATTACTTTAATTAATCATTAAATATCACAACAACTATTTAATATATCTAATTTTGGCTAAATAACTTACATAAAAACAACTTTAATGCTATAATATATATTTCTCTAATTATTTAATAATAATATTTTTTAATTGTTTTTCAAAAACTACTTAAACAACTAATAAAATGTGTGGTTGTAAAAAAGTAAAGAAATCAGAAAAAGAGAAAAAACATGGATATGTTGACAAACATCATATTTCACACATGTCATACCCTACTTTTTAAATCAAACATGTTGTCGAGCATAAACTATTATCGTCGCCGTCGCATTGCGCCGGTGCACTGCTAATAATATATATATATATATATATATATATATATATATATATAGAGAGAGAGAGAGAGAGAGAGAGAGAGAGAGAAAGAGAAAGGAGGGTTCATGCGAGAACCGTATATAGTGCGAGAACCGCGAGAACCAATATGGGCCGTTCCTTGGATATGGGAAGTTTCATGGATGTTGAGCGTGGAGAGATAGCGTGTAGCAGGGTGCATGTGAGGAATTGGACGGTTGAGATTGGTTCTCGCGGTTCTCGCATTAACTTTTTCATATATATATATATATATATATATATATATATATAGAGAGAGAGAGAGAGAGAGAGAAATGTTCATGCGAGAACCGTTGTTAGCGTGAGAATCGCGAGAACCAATCTAAGCCGTCCAATTCCCCCTCCTTCAATGTCATTGCCCACCCATGAATTCCTCACATGCACCCTGCACACCCTATCCCTCCACGCTCTCCATCCATGATACTTCCCATATCCAAGGAACGGCTGAGATTGGTTCTCGCGGTTCTCGCATTAACAACGGTTCTCGCATGAACCCTCCCCTATATATATATATATATATATATATATATATATATATATATATATATATATATATATATATATATATATATATATATATATATACATATATAGGGTGAGGTTCAATAGAAACCCCCCCTTAAACAAAAACCCTAAAGTCTCAATCTCAGCCACTCATCTAAAAGGTCAAGATGAGAAATTAAAATTTTGATCAAGAAACCCACGCATGCTCCAGCCCTTCCAAAAAACCCATTTTTTTACCTCTCAAATCTTTAAATGGCCATAACTATTTCAATTTTTTGAATTTGAGCAAAAAAATTATACCAATCTTCTCATTTTTTAATCATCTTTCAAACGAGACCACTCTTCATATATTTCTGAAAAAAAAAATTCGACGAAAAATGACGAAAATGATATAAATGACGAAATTAATCATTTTCGTCACCTGCTGTTATATCACATAATAGCAGGTCCCGAAAATGATAAATTTTGTCATTTTTATCACCTGCTGTTACATGTTATATAAGGGTACAAAATGATTAAAAATGACAAAATTTATCATTTTCGTTACCTGCTATTACATGATATATAAGGTACGACATTTTTTTTGACGAAAATGATTAAAATGACGAAAATTTTCATTTTCGGCTGTTGTAAAAGAGTAACACCTACTAGTTTAATCATTTTCGCCCATCATCTTCATATCCATAACACCTAATAGTTTTCATCATTTTCGGACCCCTGTTCACCATTTTTTTTGACAAAAATGATGAAAATGACTAAAATTATCATTTTCGTCACCTGCTGTTACGTGACATAGGAGGGACACGAAAATGATGAAAAATGATGAAATTTATCATTTTCGTGCCCCCTTGTATGTCACGTAACAGCAGGTGACGAAAATGATAAATTTCGTCATTTTCATCATTTTCGTGTCCCTTATATATCACGTAAACAGCAGGCCCCGAAAATGATGAAAATGAATAAATTTATCATTTTCGTCACATGCTATTACGTGATATACAGGGGGCACGAAAATGATGAAAATGACGAAATTTATCATTTTCAGCTGCACCATATATATCACATGATAGTATGTCCCGAAAATGATAAATTTCATCATTTTCGTGCCCTATGTATGTCACCTCACAACAGGTGACGAAAATGATAAATTTTGTCATTTTTGTCATCACTTTCATATCTATAACACTTATCAGTTTTCATCATTTTCGTAACCTATTATAACAATCAGTTTTATCATTTTCAGGACCTGTTATAACAGTCAGTTTTATCATTTTCGGGACCTTTATAACAGTCAGTTTTATCATTTTCGTCATCACTTTCATATCTATAACACCTACCAGTTTTCATCATTTTCAGAACCTGTTATTACAATCAGTTTTATCATTTTCGGGACCTGTTATAACAATCAGTTTTATCATTTTCGGGACCTGTTTAATGAGTTTCATCAGTTTTATCATTTTCGCACCTGTTATAACAGTCAGCCAATTTTTATCATTTTCGTCAAAAAAAATTTCCAAAAATATAGAAAGAGTGGTCTCGTTTGAAAGATGATTAAAAAATAAGTAGATTGGTATAATTTGTTTGCTCAAATTCTAAAAATTGAAATAGTTATGGTCATTTAAAAATCTAAGGGGTAAAAAAAATTAAAAAAAGGGGTTTTGATATGGCTGGAAGAAATCGTGGGTTTATAACCAATTTTTAATGATTCTCATAATAATCTTCCTTCTAAAATTAAGTGTTATAATTGTTACTTAATTACAAAAATGCCATTATTAGATCTTGACTATTGATTTGATTAATCTAATAGTCTAGATTTGGACTTTGAGGACTTTGTTTAAGAGGGGGTCTTTATTGATCCAATATATATATATATATATATATATATATTGAGAGTGTGGTAAAAGTTTAATTGAGAACTAATTTTAGTTGTCCAATTTTCTCTCCTTTAATAATATTGCCCATTCATGAATTCATCTAATTCATCTTGCCACACTCTATACTTCACGTTCTCCATCGTTCTCAAAAGAACCTTCCACTATATATATAATGTGAGGTTCAAATGAGAATCTATATTTAGGTAAAATTAATAAACTCAATCTTAGCTCTTCTTTTGATTTGATCAAATGGTTTACATGATTGCAACCCATTTAATTCATAACCCAACTATAAGTATTGAATATAAGTGATTGAATATATATGAGAATTTGTAAGGTGTAAAAAGATATATATGTATTTTCAAATTTTCTAAGGATATATACACAATAATCAAGATTTTTAAGGATATAGATGAAGTTCTCCCTAACTAAAAAACATTTAATTAATTAATAGTTATGGATTGAAGTATTAGTTATATAATATTGGATTAACTATGATAATCATATCATTTGATTACTAATCACCTCCCTCACAAACTAGAATAAGCACTTAAGTAATTAGTATAAAGGTGTTTGGACTTGTTCACATAATTTATTCCTTAAGATTGAAACAGTTGGTTTTATAATATTTCATTAACTCATAATAATAATCATATTATTTGAGTATTTAATTCAAATATATATTCAAATTAGTTATAATGAAACAAGTTAACTAACATAAAAGGAACTTTTGTAGATCAAAGAAAACGACATCAAGATCCCTTAATTTCATTGTTGACCCACGGGAATCATTTACATGGGAGTGGTTTATAGTTTATATTTTAAGTATTGATTTCTACATAACTACAAATGTTATCGTAATATAACAAATAAAATAATGATAGCATCAAAATTTATAATTTGGATACATAAACCCGTGTCACATTCAAGTACCTAAAATAATGAATGTCGTTTGGGCATGCATGATTGACTCACATCATCATATCTTGTATAATCATTAATCAAATTTAAATATAGAGATGCCTTTGAAGTATACTCACAAGTCCTAACAAAACCACCAAACCCTATATTAATTATTCAAACAAAAAATTATGATTATAGACTTTTTGTTCTTATATTCCAAAATAATGACATAAATTTATCGTATCTGGTTTGTGAACTCATATAGACTATGTATCGATTGATTGAGGGTATAAAGATACTTGAGTGTATTTTTTGGACGTGCCTTAACTAGCCACACAATTTCACAGGCCACAAGGACATGGACCAAGACTCTGAAAAGGATTACAAAGTACCTAAAAATGGATTCAAGTGTCGTGTATAGGCCAGTAGGTGATGTATTATTTTTCGGTGTACTCGACTTTATATAAGAGACTCGTTGAAAAACAAGATACAGTTTTTAAACCAACATGTAATCCGTATCATAAAAGAAAATATGTTGTTGTATACCATAAGGGAATTTCTTTTAGATATGAAATTGATGATAATGGAGTTTGCCAAATAAAATAGCAAATGAGAAGTTAGATCTACCACAATTCATGGTAGCTTATGCCATAACATCATGTGGTATGAGGGGCCATTGTTTGGTTCCTTTCGCTATGATTTTGGAGTTTTTCTACTTGTTCGTCATGTTCATTCCCGTAAAGATAATTAAAAAGAGAATTTAAAGAACATATATCATTAGTAGATGTAGAAAGATGAACTTTCTAATCTTTATCATCCAGATTACCAGAAGACTTTATCTAACGATTTCTAGGTATTTAAAACGGTTATAAAGATTTTAGACTAAATCACGTAAGTATACTACTCATAGAAAGCACAAGTATATTCTAAGTTAAAATCCAATTCCATGCCAAGTTACAATCTTCCCAAATATTTATATATTACTTTAATTACTTTCAATTTCAATATAATAGCAAATGGATACAGCATGACTTGAGCAAAGCTAAAAGGTCCATGCCAAGTTACAATCTTCCCAAATTTAGTTGGATACTTCCATCATCCTCTATCATATAATAATACACCACATGGCCATGGCATGGGTAGTGTAAAGGATGGACCCTCCAACTCAATAAATGAGAGAGAGTGTGATAGGTTTATTGTATGGGTTTAACCTCTTTACCATATTAAGATTACATCTTTTTTTTACATATTTCTAGAGAAAAAAAAAAGACATCTATATAAAAAGTATTGGCCATTTATTACTAGTAATCAAATTAAACGATACAAACTAGTAAAAGTCTCTTAAAGATTATATGTTATTGCCTTGTTGGGCTGTGAAGGTTAAGTGTATAACATTTAACAATTTTTTGGTTGATTTACAAAAAGTCAAGATAAAAGAGAAGTTGTAAGTTGTAACTAATTAAAGTAAGAAATACTACACCAAGAAAATGATCAAATCTGAAAGATACTCAACTTTGATTAAAATACTGAGATATTGCATTAAAATGTAATGAAATGTTCTTAAATTATGATCGTATGTAACCAACTTTAATATTTTTAAATTAAAAAACTTGTTCAAACGTTACATTTGTATGCAATTTCACCTCCAATAACACGTACGTTGCTCACAGAATTTGATTTGCAAGTCATAGGAGTTGGCTTTTAAGGTCACCGGTGTTAGGTTTGAAAGGCAAATATATATGAATTTGTTCTTATATATTAATTTAACATCTACACTAAAGTCTGCAATAAGTTATATAGAAATGAAGAATTTTTTCAGAATATCCTTGCACTAAAACTTTCGTATGATGTATACACCAAATTTTTACGGTTACATCTTTCATAATATAAAAACAAGTGATAAGATAATAAAATTCAGGTTTAACTCATCTATAATAACAAAGTCTTCCTTAAAGTAATTCATAGTATATCTACTATAAGAAAAAGCATCTAAGTTTTACAACAATGTCTCACTAATTGAAGTTCTTCCCCCTACACCTAGCTAGAGGTTACAAGCTTTCAGGATATTAAGAAAGCTTGGAGTGGGTGTGATATTGGCGTGAAAAAAGCCAAATCACAGTGTGGAAAGAAAAAAACTCACCCCATCGCGGTGTTTTGAAGATTGGGTGTGGAAATCTCCACCTTTTATCTCTCCTCGTGGTAGACTCTCTAGATGGACCCCACATCCATGAAAAGTTTGCAGCCATTAATTTTCTTGTTTTTTATTTTGTTTTTTATCTTTTTAATTTTAATTGGTTAGTGAGTATTAGGTGGGTTACAAAATTTAGTATGGTAAAAAAGTGATCATTACGGGGCTGAGTGGTAGGCTAAATGATAGGAGAAAAAAGATGACGTGACGATGTGGTGGGTGTGATATATGGTAACCATTACCAACACTCTAAGTATATATTTTAAAAGATATTCACTCGTAGGTGATGTTATAGACATAGCTAGATAGATTATTAGTTATATAATCTAAAAAATCCTTAATTTTTGAAATTATAATAATTTCATTTATAAATTGTAATTTTGCCTAATAATGCCTTTGGCTTTTAAAAGAGCATGAGCGTAGATTGTGAGTTTGTGACAACCCTAGTTCGATATCACGTGGATCTACATATGTTTATTCTCTCTCTTAGTTTCAATTTATGTTTTCATTATATGAATTGTTGTCCTTTTATAATTTTATGGATTGTCATCTAGAGTTACGTGTAATACCAAATACAACGTACATATAATAAAAATTATATATGCGCATATAACACATATATACATTTATCTTAATAATTCTAACATATATATTTCTGTTTTAATATTATATGTAGCTCAACTATTTAGAGTTTTAGAGTAAGGTTATATATAGAACCTCCCATAAACATAAAATCTAAATAACCACCTAGTGATGACACGTGACACATTTTTTAAGGGGAAAAAATGGAAGATTAAAAAAAATCACGCTTCCGCTTACACCCTCCAGCGACCTGGAGATATTTAAAAAAGAAAAACTCATTTATTTTAAATAATCATAACTCGTTCGTTTTTAAGAATTTTAACAAAAGAATTATATCATTAGAACCTAAATGCAAAAAAAATAAAAAATGCAAAATATAAACATGCATGTCATCTAGATGCTTCCAAAATACAAAAATTATGAAAATGCAAAATGCAAATCCAACATGATTCAATGAAAATGCAGCCCAACATGCAAAATTACACATTCAAACCCAAAATGCAAAATTCGTGAACACTACATGCTATCCAAAATGCATACAAAAATTTTATTTTCAAAAAAAAATAGAAAAATATGGGATTAGTGATCTTGTTTGAAAGAGGGTTAAAAAACTAAAAGATTAGTATAATTTTTTTGTTTAAACTCACAAAACTTAAAAAGTTATGACAATTTAAAGTTTTTAAGGTTTTTTTTAAATCGTGGGTTGTTAGGGGGAGGATTTTCCATGTTTGCCCTTTTCTTCCAATATTAATACATGATAATTACAGTTTTACCATCGTTAAATCTCGTCAATTGATTTTGATGATCTAATGGTACAGTTTGGTTATTTGGGTTTTTTGTTTAACATAGGGTTCTATGTTGATGCAATTTCTAGTGTTTTAATGAATTATGTAAATATATTGTATTTACAACTAAATGTGGATAATCGATTATGAAGAAATACACTAACTAAAATCCTATGTTTTGACAACACCATCAAAATTTTAGGTTATAAGTAAGATCAAATACAAGTCGCATATATAGTAAACAGATAAATAACTGCCGAGCAAAACACGGCTTATAATCTAGTATATATATCGTTAACATTAGGCTAATACTTAGTATGTCACAATTTCACTAATTATTTATAAAGATGATTCAAACAAGAACTATTTTTATGCGAAAAGCAATCTTGTTTATTGATTAAAATAAATCAATAGTTAATAACTGTAAGAGCTCATTAATGACTCATTAATGAAGAAAATTTTAGAAAAATCAATCCTCATTATTTGATGACGGTACATTCGGATGCAATTTATGTAAGTAAATATATAAATTATAAAAAATTTCCTAATAATAAGTCATACATTAATGATGTTATAAATCATTCTTATACGAAAAATAGTTTATATTTGAATTTCATGCTCTTTATATACACCCACAACACATATTATCCTCCTACAACACACACACACACACACACATATATATATATATATATATATATATATATATATATATATATATATATATATATATATATCGTATACTTTATTTAATCAATTATTACAGACTTACTTAGTAATTAGTAATCACCTTATATTTATTTAAAGAATCTATATTAAATTTTCATTCACAATCTTTATATACATATCAAAATCTTGAGTTACGACTAATATCAAATGCAAATGTATATTAGTCGTAACTCAAGATTTTAGTTAAGACTATTCATCATTCTAACACATATATTTTTATTTGAATAGTCTTAACTATTAGTGTTTTAATTAGGGTTTAGTTCCTAAAAGTACATCGAAGTTGACACCTTTTGCTATTGTGTATACTCATATTTTATTACTCTCATTTAATACACCGAACTCTTCAAAACTACCGTTTAATACATCTTAACATGTGATAGCAGGTTAAGGGTGATGTGGATCTAGTTTTGATGATGTGGCATGTGTTTTGAGTGATGATGTGTAATTTTCTATTTTACAATAACTAAAAATATAATATAATATAATATAATAATAATAATAAAACAAGATCTGCTTGGTGAAGTCCCGCCTTCAACATCATCGATGGATTTGAGAACCACCGCCCACCGCTCACTGCCTTAGTTCAAGATCTGCTTGGTGACGTCGATGAAACCCATATCAAGATCTGCTTCGTTCAAGATCTGCTATGTTTAAGATCTGGTTGAATATCTCCGTCCGCCTTCACTACCACCTTCACCACCGCCATCGTTCCAGATTCCAGATTAAATCGACAGATTCCGGCCGCCTTCAACACCACCTTCACCACCGCCTTCACCGCCGCCATCATTCGAGATTCCAGATTCAAATCGACAGATTCCGGCCGCCTTCACCACCGTCTTCACCACCGCCATCGTTTCAGATTCCATATTCAAATCGACAGATTCCGGCCGCCTTCAACTCCGAGTAAGTTCCAGATTCGATTAGGATTACAAGATTCGATTTAGGGTTTTGTTTACAAATCTGTTAATATGCGATTTAGGGTTCTGTTAATATGCGACTTAGGGTTTTGTTTACAGATATGTGAATATGCGATTTAGGGTTTCATCTTCATCGACGATGGTTTTGTTTACAAATCTGTTCATCGAATCATGGTTCATGTTTCTGGGTTTCATCTAATAATATGCAATGGTCTTGTTCACAGATCTGTTAATATGCGATGGTTTTGTTCATCGATTTAGGGTATTGATTGTTTTTGTTTCTGGGTTTCATTTGCTCGTTTCATGTTCTTTATGTTTCCGGGTTTCATGTTCTTGGTTACAAGATTCGATTTCATTTGCTAAACATTGCGTTTTCATTTGCTAAACATTCGATTTCATGTTTCTGGGTTTCAAGTTTCTGTTAATATGAAGATGTTCTTGAAGGAAGAACACCAATATGAAGGTGTTCTTAATTGTATGATGTGGCAAAATTTTATGAGATGGCATGATGAGGTGGAATAAAAAAAAGTAAAAATAAGAAAAATTACCGGTTACCTGCTGAGCAGGTAATCGGGTGTACTAAATGGTAGTTTTGAAGAGTTCGGTGTATTAAATGGGAGTAATAAAAGATGAGTATACACAATAGCAAAAGGTAACAACTTCGATGTACTTTTAGGAACTAAACCCTTTTAATTATTTATGTAGATAAATTGTATTTACATCTAAATGTAGATAATCAATTGTTAAGAAAAATAATAACTAAAAACCCTACATTCTAACAACACTTATATAAATATCAAATTTTTGAGTTACTTACGAGTAATACCAAATATAATTCACATATAATAAACAGATAAATCATTACTCTACAAAGCACGATCTTTAATCTAATATATATATATATATATATATCGTTAGAATTAGGCTAATACTTAGTTTGTCACAATTTCATGAATTGTTTAAATAAGTTTGCAACTTAATGCTTTGTCGTTAATTTTATAAAAAGATTCATTTTTATAGACTAAAAAAAATAAACAATGTGATTTAGGAACATTTACAATAGCTAGAAGTCAAATTCCTTTGTCTAGTAAAGGCCATAATGACAAAGTCGATCATATGTATAGTTGTAACTTTACGACACACAACGACATAACAAATCCAAAACACCCAAATCTCAAGTAAGATTTTTAGTTTAACAAAAACGTTAAGATGTATTTCTCTTGCAAGTTAAGAATTTTTATTTAAAAAAAGAAGATGTCTTTCATATATATGAATTGATAGCTCTAATTGACAAAAACTAATTAATACCAAATACCAAAATTATTAATAAACAGCTGCGAATTATAGAGAAAAGAAGAGAAATAGAATGGAGAGAAAAAGTTAATCTTTTTAATTTATTAGGCATTTTTCTATTTATAAGATATATAATGAACAAGTATTAGGAAAAACAAATCTCTAACATATGGTAATAAATATCTCTAATCATTTTCATGATTATTTAAAGATATATACATATATTCATATATATTCATAACATATGCATACTACTAGAAAACAGAACATCACCAACAGAATTTCCTACGAACAAAATTCGGTTGGAAATTTCCAACAGATTTCCAAGAAATTTCCAAGAACATATATCGTTAGTAGATAGCAACAAAATTGCTAGGGATTTCCAACAATTTAGCAACAAACGAAAATCCATTGGAAATCTGTTGGAATATCAAGAGAATTTCCAACAAATTTCCTACAGATTATCAACACTACCAATTTTGTAGGAAATCTGTTGGAAAATTAATGTTTTCTTATTACTTAAATAAAATTTTAAAAGATACTTTGGAAATTCGTTGGAAATTAAAGTATGTTTCCAACCGATTTCCCATGGAATAATTAGTTTTGTAAAAAATGATTAAATTTTAAAATAAGTAATTAGTTTTTCAACGGATTTTCTACGGACGTAATTAGTTTTTAAAATTATTAATCATTCTGTTGGAAATCTGTAGGAAACTACATGTGTTTCCAACAGATTTCCAACGAATATATATACAAAAACTTAAAAACAAACAACTTCTTATGAAATCAATGCTTTGGAAACAATGATAAACAACATCAAATATTCAAATTACACTAAATATACTTCGATATATTAAATATTTCACATATAAGTATACGACATGTATATTTGTGTAGTGATGTTTATCCCAAGTATGTGTATAACTTTGTATATTGAATGATTATTGTATTGTAATTGTATATTATATTGAATGTGTGATCATCTAGATATTTATAGACTTGTGTGTGTGTCCTTTTAAATGTAATTTTATAAGATCTAGATTCTATGTATGTACATCTTCGTATATAGACGAAAACACGTAAGTGTGGATGTGCAAATGTATGTTAGTGTGTGTGTGTGTGTTTATTTGCACATTATATGTGCTGGTAGGACCGTAGGTGCTAGAAGTGTGTGTGTGTGTTGTGTGTGTGTGTGTATATATATATATATATATATATATATATATATATATATATATATATATATATAATGAAATGTAAAATACTTTAGTAGTGTGTGTGTGTGTTTATTTGCACATTACATGTGTCATATTTATTTGTAGCGGATAATAATGGGTCGGTATGAGTCACATTCACTTGTAGCCAATCATAATTGGTTGATATGAGACAATTTTTCTTATAACGACTCATAATAGGTTGGTACAATCCACATTTACTTGTAACGGGCATGTATACTTGTAACGAGTCATTGTGGCTTGGTATAGGTCATTTTTAAATGCAGTTGATAATAATGATTCGTTGTGTTAACATGTACTTGTAATAGATCATATTGGTTGATATGAGTCATGTTTCCGGTTATGGGTCATATTAGATTTTAATATAGTATTTTGAGTTGTGTTGCTAAGTTTTAAGTATGTAATATTTGTAGATGGAAAGGTTAACCAAACAATTAGAGGATCGTGATAGAGCTGCAGAAGAGAGGGAAAGAGCTGCAGATGAGCGTGAACGATTAGCTGCCGAAAGGGAAAAAACTATACTTGTTAACTTGGAAAGAATCGAGGCAGAGGTCGCGCGCCAAGAGTCATTGAGGAAGGAAATGGAAGAGCAAATGAAGGAATTAAACGAAATGATACGCCGACAACGTCGATCACCGTCTTCAGATGACTAGTATTCATAGTATGCTTGTGATCGATATAAACTTTTGAATTTGATATTACGAATACATTGTAAGCTAATACTTTTGAAACTTTAATTAGCTTATACATCGTTATATTTTGGTCGTTAATATGTTTAGATTTTAGATATTGTGTACTATTTTAATATTACAGGATTATATAAAAATTTGAAAAACGAAAAAGATATTATAAACTTTTCAACAGTTTTCCAACAATTTTCCAACGAATAAATAAAGAAATACGAAATATCTTTCCAACGGATTTTCTACAGTTTTCCAACAAAAGAAAACTACAAAATTTCCAACGGAATCCGTTGGAAAGATACATTGGAAAACCATAGCAAAAATATCATTAAAATCAATTAAAAATCCGATGCTAAAATTTTCCAACACATTTCCAACAAAAACTTTCGAAGGTAAAAACTAGTTTTCTACTTTTTAAAAGCATTTTACCAATAGATTTCCTACAGAAGAATCCGTTGAAAACGATTGAGATCCGTTGAAAACATTCGTAGGAAACAGTTTCCTACGACGATTTTGCCTACAGAATATTTTCGTAGGAAATCTGTAGGAAATGGCCGTTTCCTACAGATTCTTCCGTTGGTGATGCCCATTTTTTTGTAGTGACAAGTGTTTTATATGTTAGATCTGAGCCTCAATTTCTCTCTATTCAGATGGAATTGTCCCAACTTTAATGTCCTTTTCTTTTGTTTACAGCCCATTCTGTTTCTGTTATTCTTCTTCATTGAAACAACTCTAGTGTGAACAAGAATTCTATGTCTCACATTTAATGAGCATAAAAGTAGGTTTTGAATGGGCAATTGACAGTTGCTACGGAAAGCAAATTAAAATAAACAAATAAATTAACAATAATAAAAAAGGAGATTAATTTATGTAACTAAAAATAGAATACAAGTGAGTAACCAAACCCAGCGGAAGTCGCTTAATAATATAATATGGCCACGTTTTATGTTAAAATTTTCAACCCAATACCATATACAGTAATATTTATGTTTTTTTACTCAATTATCTTTAATCATAAATATTAGCTTTTAAAAAGTAAAATATATTATGGTAAAATAATCTTATTATTCTTTCTTTCTTTCGTTATGGAACATAAAATTAAGTCTGAGCCAATAAAGTTCGTCTCTTGCAAGTGCCTAGAGGCAACGCCTCTGAAACCTTTACAAAAAATATGTAGGAGACAGATATTAAATTTTATCAGCGATGAATCCTTGGTGTTGAAGTTGATTGATTAACAATCAAAAGCTCATTTGATAACGTTGAAAGTGGAGCATTCAACGTGATAATTATATAACATACAAGTATCCTGCATGGACTTACCAGACAAGTATATTATATAAACACCAAATTAAATTATCTACACAATTTGTTATCTAATTATTAGGGTCAAGATTACCACTAGGTTAAAAATAATTCTAGTGGTTAAGACGATATACCTTTCTTATATATTGAGTAGCATAGCTCGTCTATGGATCGATTTGTTTTAGAGATATTATCTTATACGAACACGAATATTCTTGTCGACTAAATTGAAGAGTGTTATATTTGGGAATTAAAACTTTAGCTAATTAGTTTGGTTTTAGATTTTTAAGGTTTTCAGGTTTCAAAATAAAACCAATTATCTTTGAATTAAGTGGATTAATAAATGGAACATTAGCCTTTTGGACAAGTGGATTTTCATCTAATTGTATGTTTGAGGATATTTAGTACAAGAATTAATCAAATGTTAAGTAAAATAAAATTTTGTTTTTTAGTTTTGGGTGTTAGGCTAAAAGAAGATTCGTTTGTTGAATGATGTGGCTAACACATGATTCAATTCGCCCATGCCTTGAAACAACTTTTGGTTGATTTTGTATCATGCTATTATTATTATTATTATTAAAG
Organism: Pulicaria dysenterica; assembly: GCA_947179395.2. Taxonomy (NCBI): domain Eukaryota; kingdom Viridiplantae; phylum Streptophyta; class Magnoliopsida; order Asterales; family Asteraceae; genus Pulicaria; species Pulicaria dysenterica. Next base: position 116,608,474 of record OX359288.1, on the reverse strand, counting down.
ATGCCTTTGTTAGCGGTTATAATAATTCACTTGATTGATGTTGAGCTGCTTGCTAGTGATAGTGGTAGTGATGTGCTACCCTTTTTCACATTACCTTTTCCTCATACTTACACCCTTGCTTTCCAAAAGTTCCTTTTATCTATCTTCCAAAAAGCACAAGTATATTGTCCTTTTAAAGTCTTCCCTCCCTACAAGTATATTTTAGGGTTTTGCTATTTATACCTTTAGCTATAATTATTCTTGTTAATCTTTTATTTGTTTACACTCCACCAGTCATGATATGTTTCGAAGAAAGCATTTGCAAATTCAATTCTTTATGTATGCCGCTGAAGACCATCCACTGAAGAGGATCATTTAATCAATCTGAAGAAGCTCCGCTTAACTATAAATTGAACTTCCAATGAAGTCTGTCTGCACTAAATAACGGGTCCCCTTAACAGACTGTAGACGTCACTGTTGTCACTATCATACAATATGGCGTGTGGTAACCGGTTCAAGATTCGACCTTCCTATTGGTTTAGAAGTTTGTTAGGATTCTCTAGCCTACTTATATTTAGATGGTTACATGTGTAATTATTTAGAAGGTTTGGATATATTTACGAAATGTATAAACACTCTTTTCATGTGTTAGAGAAGAGTGTTTATCGATTTTATTGAGTCCTGAAATAGAAGTTTGTTCTCCACATTCAACTCTGTTCCTGAATGCTTGTAAATTTGATTAATAATATAACCAAACTTTGATAATTTCATGTGTTTGTTTCTATATACTTATTCTGTACTTAGATTCATTCATTATAGTAAGTATTACATCTTATATATTCGGGAAAAAGTAATTGGTATCAGAGCAGGTTCTAGTTCCTCGATGATTGTGATCTGTTCAAGATGTCAAAAACCGAATACATGGATAATGGTTATTCTGCTAAACCTCCCTAATTTTCGATTGAGCATTTCCCCAGATGGAAAAATTGCATGTTACTTTACTTAGAAAAATCGTTTGCAACTCCATTTTCATCCTTGAAGAAAGTCCTTATGTTCCCCCTCACTATTTCTGTTGATACTGGTTCATCTGATGTTGCTCTCACTCCTCTTCCAAAACCTCGATCTCAATAGACAAAGGACGAGAAGAAATATGTCGTAGCTCTCACTCCCCTTCACATTTTCGGTGCCTTTATAGTAATCACCTCTGTCGTGCCTTCATAAGAGCTACGACTACAACGACAGAAGCTACAACTATGGTATTGACAAAAAAACTTTGTTCACATTGTTCCAAGGACCCTCATTTTTCATACTTTTCGTAAACAAATAATAACAGTAATAATCATAATATTAGTATATGAATACTTTAAATAATAATCGTAATAGTAGATAAATAAATAATTATTACAAGAAATAATAAGTTAAAAAATAATAAAAAAATTACATGCTAATAATAATAATAATTAAAAAATATAATTATTAACAATAAAAATAACATGCTAATAATAATAATAATTAACAAATATAAATGCTTAAATAACCGTTTATAATAAATAATAATACTGATAAATAATAATAATAATAATAATAATAATAATAATAATAATAATAATAATAATAATAATAATAATAATAATAACAATCATTATAAACTTAATTGAAATAAAATGGCAACTTCTTTTATTACTAATAAAATATAAGTTTACTAATAATAAAAATTATAGAAAATATTGTATCAAATATGTGTTTGACCTTTTCATTAAAAATAAAAAATAAGCTCTATATCTCTAATACATATTACTATAAAAATTCACAATAATTACTTTGGTATACATGCATTATATATATATATATATATATATATATATATATATATATATATATATATATATATATATATATATATATATATATATATATATATATATATATAATGGATCAATAAAGAACCATGTGTTAAACAAAGAACCTAAAGAACTAATATAGACCACTAAATCATCAAAATCAATTGATAAGATTGGACGATGGCAAAACTGTAATTATTATGTATTAAATTATGAAGAAAAGGACAAATATGGATTATCCCCCCTCCCCCATCCCCCCAAAACCCACGATTTAAAAAAAACCCTAAAACTTTAAATTGTCATAATTTTTTAAGTTTTGTGATTTTAATCAAAAAAATTATATCAATCTTTTAGTTTTTTAATCCTCTTTCAAACAAGATCACTCTTCCCATATTTTTCTAAATTTTTTTTATAATTGAAAGTTTTGTTTGCATTTTGGCAGCATGTAGTGTTTTTGTGTACGGATTTTTTGCATTTTGGGTTTACGGATTTACGTTTTTTGCATTCTGCATGTTTTTTGCATTCTACGGATTTACGTTCTACGGTTTAGGATTTACGTTCTACGGATTTTGCATTCTGCATGTTTATATTTTGTGTTTTTCGTTTTTTACATTCTGCATTTAAATTAGTATGAACACAGCTCAAAATGCAAATTGTGCATTCTGCATGTTTATATTTTGCATTTTGCATGTTTATATTTTGCGTTTTTCATTTTTTGCATTCTGCATTTACATTAGTATGAACACAGCTCAAAATGCAAATTTTGCATTCTGCATGTTTATATTTTGCAATTTTGCATTTTATATTTTGCATTCTGCATTTTACGTTCTACGGTTCTATGTTTACGTTCTACGGATTTTGCATTCTGCATTTTATATTTTGCGTTTTTCGTTTTTTGCATTCTGCATTTACATTATACGTTATATATTTTTCGATTTTTTGCATTTTGCATTTAGTATGAACACAGCTCAAAATGCAAAATTTGCATTTCAAAAAAAAAGTTTCTGAAATATATCAAGCCCGATCTTGTTTGAAAGAGGACGAAATACTGAATCTAACGGTATAATTTTTCTGTTAAAATTCTTAAAAACGAACGAGTTATGATCATTTAAAGTAAGTGAGGGTTTTATTTTTTTAAATTGTTGGGTCTGTGGAGGCGACGCTGAATTGTTTTTTTTTATTTTTCTTTTTTGCCCCTAAACAATGTGTCACGTGTCAATACTAGGAGGGTCATTTAAGTTATATGTTTAAGGAAGGTTCTTTATATAACATTACCCTATATATATAGGGGACGGTTCAAACGAGAACTGTTTTTCGTACGAGAACTGCGAGAACCAATTACAGCCATTGATCAAAGAGATGGAGGGTTTAGATTAAAGAGTTGTTAATGGATAACCTTAAATAAATCAAACTTATCCTTAATTAATTAATGGTTGTTTGGACATTTTTATATTACCCCCGCATTTTTTAAACTAATATATACATCAAACGGAGAAGTGTTAAATTACGAAAATTATACCAAATTAACGAGAAAATTATGCTCTTTAATTTGAGACCAGTCTTGATATTTTTTCAAAAGTTTTTTTTTTGTGTTTGCTGGGTATTTTTTTCTGTACAGATCGAAATTTGCACTAGTGCAAATTTTGCACAAATGCAAATTTTATTGGGTTTTTTTTTTGTACAGCTTGGAATTTGCACTAGTGCAAATTTTGCACATATTTACATGGTTTTTTCAGCACAGATGTAGATATACACTTGTACAAATTTTGCACTAGTGCAAATTTTACTGGGTTTTTTTTTCTGTACAGTTTGGAATTTGCACTAGTGCAAATTTTGCACATATTTACCTGGTTTTTTCAGCATAGATGTAGATATGCACTTGTGCAAATTTTGCACTAGTGCAAATTCCGAGATGTACTGAAAAAAAAACCAAACAAACATGAATATTTTTTCCAACAATATATAGCAAGATCGGTCTTAATTTTGACAAAGATACCTTTTGATGCTCATTTCTTTGTTATTCTTTACAATACCATGAATCATTTCATGATATCAAAGCATAGAAGATCCGATCAGCTTTAAAGCTACAGAATATCCAAAATGAAGTCTGTACAATCAGTTAAAGGTTCAAAATAAAGTCTGTGCAATTAGTTAAAGCTGCAGAAAGTTCTTATCAAGATAACAAATATTGGTAGGATTATAAACCTCACAAACATCAACTCATTTGAAAAATACAAATTCATGAAATTAAGAACCTATAAAAACAGAAATCTGGAACAGATTATATGGCACCCAAACATCAAATCATTTGCACTACAAATCCACGAGAAGTCAAAAAAACCCACATAAACTTAAATATGAATCACATTGATGAGTACCTTTTATACTCCATGGAGCGCGAAGAACAATCATCCATCGATCTATAAGCGATTATGGTTGCAACTCGCAAGTGTCTATTGACTACAAATTTAATGGTTGTTGTTACTCCGCCGCAATGACGTCGCTTCCATAGTTATAAAATCCAAAGGAAAAAAAAATTTGTGTGTTTGTTGGGGGGTTTTCACTACAGCTCTCGACATTTGCACCTGTGCAAATTCACAGATTTGCACCTGTGCAAAAATATTTACACCTGTGCAAATCCACATATTTGCACTTGTGCAAATATTTGCACCTATGCAAAATCACCTAGTTTTTTCAACAAAGATGTAGATATGCGCATTTGCAAATAGACGTAGGATGTAGATCTAAACCAAGAATGTCGCATATACCTAAGTAACACTATAAATCGATCATTAACCAAGCTAAATACTACACCAACCGTATATAATTTAAAACATTTTTTTCCTTTATATATAATCTTTTTAAGTATAAAAGAAGATCTGCATTAATCTAGTACAAATTTAAAAATCAAAATTATATTACATGATTACATTGGCGATAAAAAGAAAAAAAGGCAATTAAAACTAATGTAATCATACTAATTCATATGCCACGTGTGATGTGTAGTATGTATGTATAATTAAAAAAAATAATAGAAAATGTGAAGAGTCAGGTGGAGCACCTACCTTGAGTGTTGTAATGGTTTTTCTTTGTCAGAACCCTCAAAAGCTTCAATTCTCAAAAGCTAACCCAAATAAAAGTATCTAACTCCTTTCCCTCTCTCATAAATTAACAGATACAAAAATTCTTTTGAATGAGTTAAGTCTCAACACTTCTAACTCTTATCTTCTCCAAACGTTACAGATTCAAACAAAATGATATCACCTTGTATTTGAGATCTACTTATTGATCACCATACATTACAGATCTGGGTTTGTTTAGATTCAAAAGTTTTTGAACGAGTTTTCCCATATACTACAGATCTGGGTTATGGGAAGAGTTTGAATGCAGATCTGGAATATTGATGGTGTAGGTTCCGGCTTTGAGATCAAATAGAGAGAGAGAGAGAGAGAGAAGGAGATGAACAGGTCGCCGGGAAGGAGTTGAATATCGCCGGAGGTTAAACACTTTTAGGGAAGTGAGAGAAAATTGTTAGATCTACAGCATCCAAGCTCGAAGAGAGAGACATAGTAAAATGCATAGTTGCTGACGGTGCTACGAGATCTGAGGAGGTATAAGTGTTGGTGACACTTTGACGGCGGCGGTGGTGGCACTTTGATGGCTACGGTGGTGATGGTCGCCGGTGGTGATGGGTACGGTGGTGGTGGTTGAATGTGTATCTTGGGTTATGAAAAGTTACCAGCCTTAGCTACCTATTAATTAGAAAATGACAAAATTAAACAAATGACTGTAATACCCTTTTAGTTTATTATTAAATAAAAAAGACAAGGAATTAATTGGTTGGGCTAGAATGGTTCTCGCAGTTCTCGTACGAAAAACAGTTCTTGTTTGAACCGTACTCTCTCTCTCTCTCTCTCTCTCTCTCTCTATATATATATATATATATATATATATATATATATATATATATATATATATATATATAAGCAAAAGTTCAAACGAGAACTGTTTTTCGTACGAGAACCGCGAGAACCAATCTGAGCCATCAAATTCCCCCTCCTTCAATGTCATCACCCACCCATGAATTCCTCACATGCACTCTGCCACATTTGATCCCCCCACGCTTCACATCCATTAATTCCATTTTATCAAATCAACGGCTAAGATTGGTTCTCGCAGTTCTCGTACGAAAAACAGTTCTCGTTTGAACCGTCCCATATATATATCGAAACTGGACATTTGTATATACACAACCTAACATCAACAAACTAAAACTATAAATCACATAATATACAGAGGGCAGGTACGTCATATATCATATATACGTGTGTATGCATATATGCAAATTTGATATTAAAAGTTATCACAATAACAAACGCATATATATTGCACCCGTTAGGCAGTTAGTTAATTATATTTTTCGGTCGGTAAGGGTTATATATACACATGAAGGCGCTATTAGTAATACCAACTAAAATATTTATATTTTAGGTGGGTTAACGTATGAAATTAAATAATTATTTTCAACATTTTGTAGCTAGAAAAGTATAATTTTCCAGGAAATTAATTTTATAAACCTTCTGTTGGTTGGAATCTCATGTCCCGTGATATCATGCCGGTCGGAAATACCCCCTACAAATACAAAGGGCGTTGTTTCATTAATATATATGAAATGTGAGAAATGTTAAATATAGTCATACTTATTACATAGTCTTGAGGGATTAATCTTAGCCCTTGGATCAGCCCCATCAATGGTTCAGATTGAATTTTAAAAATTTGGCGGAGTGACATTTTCGTAATTAACATGTAATGATTTTATCATCACATGTGATTTTATAGTTAATCACATGTGATTAAATATTAAAATTTAGGACTATGTTTTTTATATGGACTATATTAAACACAACTCGAAGATACGTATATAAAAATACTCCGTACTAATAAGTTAATTATTAAAATTAAGTTTTTAGTCTAATTAAATATTAGACAGTTAGTTTTAAACGAATATTGTTGTTTAAAGGTTGCTATCCAACCTAGTATGTACATCCAAATATTGTATTAAAATCATTTCATCGTTTGATATTTTTATACCAAATTTAATTACCAAAAATTATAATCAAAAGTCTCACTCGATCACAACCCACAGCAAGATATATAATTAACTAAATAATAGGGGGTAAAAATAAAGGAATAATTTCATATATATATATCCTACTAAACTTTAATTATTACGTGTATATCTTTTCAAAATTCAATATTACGTATATATTCTCCGAATAATTTTAAAGTTTAAACTCTCATATATATCCAAATACCTATTTTATTATTATTATTTAATCTTTATCTATATATATATATATATATATATATATATATATATATATATATATATATATATATATATATATATATATAATACATGCAAATTTTCCAAAAATAATCATAAATTGAGTCTTAATTAACCAATCATAACCTTCAATTTCAAATTATTTCATTCTCAAAACAATTTTGGAAAGATTAAAAATCGTGGATAGTAGAAATTTGAATTCAATTTTGGTTGGATGAAAATTGTGAGGGGCTTTTATAAAAGATATGAGGGGGTTTTAAGAAAATGTGAGGGGGGTTTATAAAAATTGTATACTAATGTAATTAATTATAAGTTGTTTATAAATTATGTTTAGTAACTTGTGATGTATTTTGTTTAGAGAAAAAATAATTATATATTTACGACCGTCTCATTTTTATCTACGTTTTGGTATACATTTTATTGTAATATGACACTTTTTTGAAACTAGTATATTCTCATCACAAAGGTGATATTTCATTTACTGCATTATTTTTATTTGAAAATTCTAATATCTCAAATACACTTTCGAAATACTCGTACGTGTACGGGCCAATAAACTAGTAATAATTAATAATCTTTATCATCTAATATATTTATTTAATCATTTACTATATTGCCCTTTTATGAATTGAGATTAGTTACCTATTTTTTAATCTTTATTACCCCAAACCATCGATTAACTCATTGTGCCCCAACTTCATCGTTTTCCCCTTCCCTGCGGTCGATTCAAGCCTTCAAGGTTCAAGATTCCTCCAACCAATCCATTAAGCCAGTGATCAAGTGAGCCAACACTTCCATTCATCGTTTTCCCCATTTGATCAAATCACGGTGCCCTAAGTTCATCGTCCTTTAGACTTGCGATGGATTTGGTTGAATCACTGTCCATCGATGGAATATTCTATATCGCCGGCAACCACGGTTGAGTGAAACAGATCGGGTTGAATTTGGCGACGTAACAGAGATTGTTGTGGATACTTTTGAGGTTACTCCGAATGTATTAGAATTCGAGAACAGTCTCGTGTGATGACGACACCTCCTCCGCCCACCGCTAATTCTATCGACCAAGTCGAAGTGGCCTCTGCCGCTACTTCCTCTAACAACAGAGGTAAGGGTCCACCGATAGCATCATATACATAAGAAACTGGAGCGTAAAGTAAGTGATGCTACGAAGGAGATAGCTACAGCCGTAACTTCATTGTATAATCAGATTCAAACACAGAACAAATGGAAAGTGGGAAATAATTCTAGTAGCTCAGATTCATCTCGACCTTCATCGGTACTTCATCGATGGTTTGGGGTAAAAAGATTAAAAAATAGGTTTTGTAATCTGATTTCATAAAAGGGTCATTTAGTAAATGAGAGTTTAGATATTGAATGTTTAGAGGTGTAGGAGGATACATACGTAATGTTGAAATTTGAAAGGATATATATTTTATATTAAAAGTTTAGAAGGATATATTAAGATAGAACAAAGTCAAATAGAACATTTTTGTTGTCGGTATACACATAAAAAAAGGATAGTGCCATATATATAAAATCGGAATGAAGTAGTAGTTGTATAGAATCGGATTAACTATGGTAATCATATCATTTGATTACTATATATAATCACCTCCCTCACATAACTTTAATAAGCACCTAATTAGTTAAAGGTGTTTTGGACTTATTCACATAAGTTATTCCTTAAGATTGAAATAGTTGGTTTTATAATATTTCATTATCTCATAATAATAATCATATTACTTTATTATTATATTCAAAATATATTTCAATCTAGTTATAATCAAACAAGTTAACTAACATAAACGAAACTTTTGAAGATCAAAGAAAATGACATCGAGATCCCTTAATTTCATATTGTTGACCCACGGGTATCATTTACATGGGAGTGGTTTATAGTTTATATTATAAGTATAATTTCTACATAACTACAAGTGTTATAGTAATTATTATACTACATAACTACAAGTGTTATAGTAATATAATAAATAAAATAATGATAGCATCAAAATTAATAAATTGGATACAAAAACCCGTGTCACATTCAAGTACCTAAAATATCAATGTCTTTGGGCATGCATGATTGACTCACATTATCATATCTTATATAATCATCAATCAAATTAAAATATAGAGATGTCTTTGAAGTATACTCACAAGTCCTAACAATACTGCCAAACTCTATATTAATTATTTCAAACAAAAATACTATTTTAGACTTTTTTTTTCTTTTTTTCCAAATAATAACATAAATGTTTTGTATCTTGTTTGTGAATTCATGTCGATTATCGATGGGTTGAGGTATGAAGATAGTTGAGTGTATTTTTTGGATGTCTCGCATGAACCGTTCTCTCTCTCTCTCTCTCTCTCTCTCTCTATATATATATATATATATATATATATAGGGCCCTACTAGCCTCGTCGGCCGATGTCTGCCGTCTCGCGATTCTTGTATGGACCGAATCCACTGCCTATTTATCGAACAAAGAAGACGACTATAGGATTGAATTCGCTATATATATATATATATATATATATATATATATATATATATATATATATATATATATATATATATATATATATATATATATATATAGGGCAAACTGCATCAAAATACAACGAACTTTTACTAAGCTACTAATGTATACAACGAACTTCAAAATTTTAAATAAAATACAACCAACTTTAAAAACTCTTACTTTATACACAATTGACCTGGTATAACAGATCACCTCCTTTTCTTAACCGGTTACCATAATTTTTATTATTAATTTTTGTTTTAAAATAATTATTAAAAAAAAAACACTTACAGATCTTCAAAGCCTTCAAAGTTCAACCTTCAAGACTTCAAAGCCTTCAAACCTTCAAGCCTGCCATCGCCACCTAGAAAAACCCTAATCGCCCCCGCCACCGTGAAGATCCACCACTGAAGTCCAGCGCCGCCGAAGTCCGACCAACGTGATTAACCGCCGCCGCTGCTTCAAACCTGCACCATCGTCGCCTCCAAGATCTCGAGTTAGAGTTCTTCCGCCGCTGCTGCTTCAAACCCTAATCGCTGCCGCATCGCCTTGTGATTATGGTTTCTGTCATCGTGCACCTCCGTCTTCAAACACCACCGCCGTTCAGATCTGGGTTTCAAACACAACCGGCGTTCAAACAACCGGTGTCCCCTTGCAGTTTGAAGTCGCTCCAAGATCTCGATTTAGGGTTCTTCTGCCGCCTTGAGATTAGGGTTTCTGTCGTAGAAATCAAAGAATCACCGCCGCTGCTTGCGATTAGGACTTTACCAGGTTTGATTTCTTCTTGTTCAAATGACTTTGTGTGTTCTTGTTTGAATGGGTTTTAAGGTTGTATTTTGACATTCACCTCATATTTGTGTTGATTTGAATACTTTCTTGTTAAATATCTGAACGGATTTGGGTTTCTTGTTCTTCATTTGTACAGATCTAGGGTCTTCACTGGTTTAGGGTTTCTTGTATTAGGGTTTCTTGAATGTATAATTTGGTTACTAGAATGTTCTACTTTCATGGTTTTTTTGTTCTTAAATGGTTTCTTGTTTTCCTTCATGATTTTCTTGTTCAACATATTAATTTTTATGTGCAATGTAGCTTGAATGTTACTAAACTTGAAAGAACACATGAGTTGAATGTTTGAATGTTCTTGAACTTAAAGAACAAAGAACATGAATACTATAATTAAAAAAATTAAAAATTAGGCAAAATAAAAAAGTTACCTGTAACCTGAAGAGCAAATTACAACTTGTATACATTGGGGCATATAAGAGAGTTTCTTGTATTTTATTTAAAATTTTGAAGTTGGTTGTATACATTGGTAGCTTAGTAAAAGTTCGTTGTATTTCGGTACAGTTTACCCATATATATATATATATATATATATATATATATATATATATATATATATATATATATATATATATATATATATATATATATATATATATATATATATATATATATATATATCGCGCTAACAACGGTTCTCGTATGAACTTTTGTCTATATATATATATATAGGGGAGAGTTCATGCGAGAACCGTTGTTAGTGCGAGAACCGCGAGAACCAATCTCAACCGTTCCTTGGATATGGGAAGTATCATGGATGGAGAGCGTGGAGAGATAGGGTGTGGCAGGGTGCAAGTGAGGAATTCATGGGTGGGCAATGACATAGAAGGAGGGGGAATTGGATGGCTTAGATTGGTTCTCGCGGTTCTCGCGCTAACAACGGTTCTCGTATGAACTTTTGTCTATATATATATATATATATATATATATATATATATATATATATATATATATATATATTAATGGAATATGATAGAGATGTAACAGGATGAACTTTTCTATTTCTCAACGTCCAAATTATCAACTGACATTTAGTTTATTACTATCTAATATTTAAAACGATTCTTAAGATTTTAGACTTATATGACATACGAATAAGATACAACTTAATTTAGGAATAGGTAAAAACTTTAGAGAATATGTGAATTTTGTTATTTAAAAACACATCACTATCACTCCATCACAAAACGATTCTACACCCTACTTGAAACATGGCATGTAGGATCCAATTGTATCAAGTATCAATTATAATATTGAAGCAATCAAGAATGAAGAACTCGGTTTTAGAATCAATCGATAGAGAGAGCCGAGAACTTGGTCTGTGAAACGTAATATGAATTGCTTGATTAGAATAGGGTTTGCAAAGTTGTACTTATACCCCTTGGGTATTTACATAATGTACCCTAAACTATTATTAATGTCATATATAAACTAAACTTCACTAAAATATAAATGGACACAACTTTAAGTTCTAACATGGCAACGTTTTTTGAAATGGAGAAAGTTATTTTGTAATACTTTCGAAAAGCATTTTTGTGTTTTGTAATACTTTTGAAACTTGTTCGGTCACTTAAAGTGTGTTGTGATGCATAATAGATGTTTGGGTCTCTATCATATTTACTTCGTGTGTTTCTATTAAATTTAATGTGTTTGGTCCAATTTAATCTTACAGTTTGATGTTTTTTACTTGAAATGAATATATTACCCTTATTCTATTTACTTATACATTTGTTTTCTTAATTTTAAACTGATTTGATGCTATTAGATAATATCTATGTCTAAAAAAGTTTATATAAATAAAATCTACTATTCTCTCTCTTACTCTTACCCACACATTTTCTCTCTTCCTTCTCTCTCTTAGACCATCATCGGCTACATTAAACAATTTTAACACCAAAACAACTTAATTAGACCTTGTTAGTCTGACAGAAGTACCTAAATCCAGCCACCATCTCTCACATTCATCTCTCATTCTCCATCTCCCTCTCTCTATGTTTCTTGAGCTATGACTCTTAAACCTTAACTCCAGCTACTAACCTAAAGTTCTCGTCACACACATGCATTCTAGTCTCTAATGTTCTGATGACAAACATGTGATTTCGCTTTTAGAGCACCACCCTCCGATTCCAGTGACTAACCAAGGTTCCTACTTAAGATGTGCATTTCATCCCTTATCTCTTTTCCAATCCCATCTTTTTCCCTAAGTTATGCTTCGGTAGGGGTGTCGAAAAAAAATAGAAACCGAATCATCCGACCACCCGAAACAAATTCGGGTTAATCAGGTTCGGTGTCTAAATCGGGTAACCCGATTAGATGTGGCCTTATTCAAGTCGGGTGACGGTTAGAAAAAAAAGTAGTTCAGGTGACCCGATTAAGATTTTCATGTTTTTCTAATAATCATATATTTTAAGTAAACATGCATTTATATTAATAAACGGAAGTATCAAAGTTTGATTATATTAATAAGCAAACTTACAAACATACAAGAACATACTTGAATGTAGAGAACGGACTTTAATTTCAGGGCACACTGAAATTAATGGACGTACAAACGGGCACTCTTCTTTAACACAAGAGAAGAGAATTTATATGTTTCGTAAATGAGTCCTGAGGTAAAAGTTTCTTCATATACTTTATAATTCTAAAGACATGAATAGCTCACATAGCTAGCTTTTAGTACAAAATAAGCATATTTCTATATCCACATAGTCGCAATCAACTTTTTTTCATAGTACCAATGCATTAATACCTTTAATATGCTCATGGTGAGATATAGAAAATAAGATAGATATCTAAGTTGTCATGAGGCTTTATTCAATTGTCATGCATATTTGTTAGTTTGAGACTTTGGGGCTAGAACAAAATAATTAAATGTTGAATGAGCTAATTGTCTGAATAATTTAGAGGCTCTATATAAAAATGGTTTTAAATGTGACAAGCTGTATGATAATAATTATAAATTAACAATCTGAATAATGTATATTAGTTCAAATGATTTAAGATGTGATTTAAGATTGAATTATTCGGCATCATGTCTTATTTTTATTCAATATGATGTTCATTCAGAGGTGAGAATCACATATATTAAATGTTGTACGATTCAACATTCAGTATTGAATGGTTTCATCGGTTCTAAACTTCAACAATCCCTTATTTAATCAGATTCATGCATATACTTTCATTAGAAATAATCTCTTGATATTATATGACTGCAATGTATACAAAGAAATCTTTTATTGCATACAAAATATGTACTAAACATTCTCATTTAGAAACTATATATAAACAGAGTCTGTATTTATATAAACAAATTTACAGAGACATGCAGAATTTATTCATTATATAAAAACAATTAAAATATAAATGTTTTTATTTTCTTTTCTTTTTTTAAGCAATGCAATGTCCTCACACACACATCCATGTTGAGGGAGGATGAATGAGGATAGAAGGGGCCATGTATATGGGTTTGTAAGGAAAGAGACTAAACGGTGTAAAGCAAACAATTTGTTGGAAATTTTGGAGACTCTGCGATTATTGCACATGTTAAGTTTTATGGATTTTAGTTGTTTGTTTGGATCCATCCATGCTTCATGTTCAAGTGGGTCACAATGCGCTCGTGCAATCCATATTTTCTTCAATTCTTTTTTTCTTTAAAAAAACCATTTCTTCATATTAAATCATTCTAATTTGTCTTTTTTTCAAACTAATTAGTAATAACATATAAAAAATCCACACATTTTCTTTTCACTAATTTATTCTTCTTGTAGGTTCTAAAAAGTTCTTAAATATAATATTTCATTTGATGTTTCCTTTACGAAACATATATACCAAAATCAAAATGGCTAAATAGTGTTATTTTCCCCTTTTCTCAACTGCGTACTTGGCCAATTATCAGTCTAGAAAACATTTTTATGCCTCACATTTCATCAATCATCTAACTAAGAATATGTTCCTAAAACACATTGTTGATTGTTTAGTTATCAAATATATTATATATTTTATCTGTGTGATTTGTAATCAGTTTTCATACCATCACATATTATTAGTCAACATTGTGTTCCAAGTTAAACTTAGGGAAGAAAATAAAAGATTTAAGAAGGAAAATAAATTTCAATTGTGTTTCCAAGTTTTTCTAGGAGAGAAAATAAATGATTTAGAAAGGAAATTATCTCTTATTTTTTTAATGATTTTCCTCCCAAAGTATATGGGTTTGTAAGGAAACATTTTGATAGGAAAAAAAACACCTCAAATTTTACTTTTCTTCTAATTTCTTTCGAACTTGTGAACATACAATGACAAAAACTTTTCCTTTTCTCTTCTTTTCTCTTCTCACGCTAATATTCTATCCTTCCGTTTCTTTTTACATATAACTCAGGAACACAGCATAAAGAAATTACAAAATCCTCATGAATTTTTCATTTTTAGGTTTAATTAGTTTATCAATATATATTTAACTTATTAAGTTTAGATAGTTTATGTATCTAATCTAATAACTTATTAAAAGAAAAAAATGTATAACATCATCTCTATTTGTACGAATTTTTTTACTAGTGAAGCTACTTGTTCTTGTGCATGTGGCGTAATCATCAACCCCATGCACTTCCACATGCAAACACACAATCCTACACACTTTATCACTACCTAATCTTACACTTTTGTTTATGGACTTCAACATTCATCGATCCTATATTCCTTCATTTCTTTAGATATATAAATATAGAACGGTTTAAATGAGAAATGTTTTTCATACGAGAACTGCGAGAACAAATATTAGTTGTTGATTTGATAAAGTGGAACTTATGGATGTGGAGTGTGGGGGATATCAACCACACAGGGTGCATGTGATGAATTCATAGGTGGGCAATGACATTGAAGGAGGGGGAATTGGACAGCTTAGATTGGTTCTCGCAGTCCTCGTACGAAAAACAGTTCTCGTTTGAACTTTTGCCTACATATAGGGGACGGTTCAAACGACAACTGTTTTTCGTACAAGAACTGCGTGATGAATTCATGGCGGGTGATGACATTAAAGGAAGGGGAATTGGACGGCTAATATAGGTTCTCGCAGTTATCGTATGAAAAACAGTTAGCGTTTGAACTTTTATCTATAATATATATATATATATATATATATATATATATATATATATATATATATATATATATATATATGTAATATCATTAAATATATCTCTGGTCATTCTAGGTTACACAAATCCTTTCTTCAAGTGTGGTCCAAGACACAAACTTTGTGTAATAAGGACCACAAATTCTGCAAAAATATTAGTGCATCAGTTTAATTAATATGCTTTCTTGTTTTCCTAAAAGATCTTTTCTCTTAATTGATCGTATCTTCCGACTTCATATATATATATATATATATATATATATATATATATATATATATATACACACACACACTTGTTCTTCGATATTTAATGAAAGGTGAATGTCTTTAAAAAGTACATATAGGTATTGTCACTTACAGGCAACCGAAATTTATTAAAATTAAGCTACTACCAGCAAGATACTGGAATACAAGTACAGATACAATGAGAAGTCAAAAACACATAAGAGGATTAAGGCACCAATCAGGGGCGGACCTGCCCTTTGTGGGGGGGGGTCAAGCGCCACCGGTCCTTCGACGGTTCGCAGTGTTAATTTTCGACTTTTTGAGACGATGCTACCGGTAAATTTTCGGGGTGCACCGGTGATGCCACCAAAATCAAAGGAAAAAAGAAACTTTTTATAAAAAAATAATAAGAAATAGTTTAATCTTTCGGTTTATACCTTTAAAATACTTTAATTTATCTTTAAAATAACATTTTAGTTAACAGGTCTTCATATAAATTGTGTTTTGTTTTAAAATTTGGCCTTAAAATACCAGAAAAACAGCCGAAACCTCGTTAATCCGACCCGATTAACCGGAAACCCAAAAAAAAAAACCCGAACCAGTCCCTCAAACTTATTTAATTTTATTCTCGCATTATATGGTGCTACCGGTCCCCAGAAATCCTAGGTCCGCCACTGGCACCAATCTGGCACCAATCTTCCCACCTGTTAACTTACATTTATTACCCCTATTTTTAATCCAGAAAAAGGAAATTGCTTTAATTTGGCTAGTAATCAAGCAACTGTTAACTCCTTCTGATCTGGGAAATACTTTGCTGTTAGTATTCAAAAACTAAAAGGGATGATGCATGCTTTTTATATATATGCTAGCAGCTAGCAACTAAAAGAGTCTTATATATTCTAGTTAATTAGATGTCTTTAATTAAAGTTCATTGGATGTTTTGAATGATGGAAAGCTAGCTTAATTATGTTAAAGATTATTGTTATTAATTTGTTAGCTTAGACCATTTAAAGATCTGACACAAAGCTTATTTTAAAGATAATTAGTCAATGAAAAATCAACGTCTTAAGAATATATTGATGTACGTGATGATGATCGATCGGAAATAATTGGGGCCGGCCAACCTATTCGATCCATGCATTATACATATAGAAGTACGTAAGTATAAAAGATAAATTGATTAAATTCATAACATATTGAAAATTCAAAGTTTAATAAATCTCTTTTGTTTTACAGTATATGTAATATCTAATATATATTCATAAAATGGGCAACTTTCTTTATATTCTAGCATGAGTCAATCATTCATGGGTATATTAATTAGTTGATGACCTGAACTTTTTGTCATCAAATTAATTACAAGTCTTAAATTTCTCAATATCAAGTGGATGATACTTGCTTAAATGTTTTCTTAGAGCATTGAATCAAAACTTCACTTTCATAAGGCTTTGAGTGTTCATTGATTCGTGATCAATGAGTTATCTATAATTTATATTTTCATCTTATTGTAAATTAGGTGTTGTTTATTTTTTAAAGACATAAGATATCCATATTTTCAATCTCAATTTTCACAATTTCTAACACAATTTTCTTATTTTATTATGACGATTTACAGAATACAAGTTCTAAAATAAAGAGAAACAGAAATATAAAAAAAACAGTGTGCTGTGGGCCTGTTGAGATTTGACTGTTAGCCCAACTAAAACGAGCTTAAATTTGATCCGATAAAAAAAATAGTGAACAGTTTTAATGAGCTGGGCTTTGTGTTGTAATGTGTGGTACAGCAAAGCAGTTCCAATAGTTAACCTAAACTCAACTCCCTATACTATATATATTACATAAACAATCTTTCTTTCGTTTCATCATATCTAGGGTTTGATTCGAAACCAATTATACTATAAACCCTAGACTTTTTCGACTTCAATTGTTCGTTAACATCGAATTCGGATCGTCTTTAAGATTGATTTGTAATTGCAAGTGTTTGTCTGTTTCAGATCGAAAAAGAAATGCTAACAGCACATTAGTCATATGAAATGGTCTGCAAACAGGGCAGAGCTCTTCATTAATAGCTCTGAAATACTTACAGGTTTTCTGTAGGCTGCCCTCTTATTCAACAGCCCTTTACATTGATTTTATTGTTGATTTCACAGACTTTTTTGTAAAATTCTGCGAGATAAACGTAAATGATGGCATCATAGTACGGGTTTTGTGCTTCTTGAATCTGGGATTTGATTAAATGTTGGAACTTTTTAGTTCAATCTTCATTTCTTCTATCTCTGATTCAGATCTTTCCTCACATTCCCGCCTCCAAACGCCATTACATTCATAACATTATTTTTTAAATTTGTTTTCTGAATTGGAAATTTGATTTGCATTCGCTTCAATATCGGTAATGGATTAATGGTGAGTGCGTAAGAGATGATCAGGCTGGTCATTGACTGCAAATTTGCAAACAAGAACATTGTATTTAAGTATGAACTAACAAGGTGTGGATTGAAGCAATTGCCAATGAATTGAACTAACAAGGTGTATGAGAGTAAAAATTGAAACATTCCTTTAAATGCAAAATCTCGATTGGTTTATAGAATTCAAAGTAATAGAATTGATATAAACTTTATCTGGCCCACCTATGGAATGGAACACAAAATTTGGTTTCGATTTCATTTTGTTCTTTCGAGTTATGCAAAACAAAAGCCATTATTGTTGCAACAATTCTACTGACTAGATAGCGAAAATGATATACAACATAACTTAGAATGACTAGATAGCGAAAATGATATACCACGTAACTTAGAATATAAGAAATCAGATTACCATAACCCAAACTTTAGCTGTTTTATTAGGGTTTTACATTTGCTGTTCATCACACCATATACTATGTGGATATGATTATATGTGATCACTAGAAATTGAAACTATAGCTAAATAAAATATTTGGTTTTATTTGAATTTTGAACCTAGATTATTCGAGTAACGGGAACTCATTTTACTTATATTAGATGGCAATGGGGTTGGTGAAATCCGGTCAATTACGAATTTTTTTTTGTTGGAACATTAGACGTAACAATTTTTACCACATTGAAACTTAAATAAAACTTAAACAATTTATAGTTAAAAGTTGTGGACTATAAAAATTGTTATCATGGTTTTAAATTGATTTCAAGATTATTATGCTAGCAGCCTAGCAATTGCTTTGGGCTTAGGGTGTTTCATATAATATCATATTCATCATCTTTTGGGTTATAGTTAGTGCGGAACTCATGCATCTTATGAGGGGTTTGGGATTCTATGTAAGTCGACCTAAAGAGGATGTCAGATGTTTAAATAAGGGAGTTTGTAACAAATAACATAGTAAGATTAATTAAACTTAAAGCATCTATAAATTTAAAGTTATGGGATACTGATAATTTCCATCAATACCATATTTTAATGTGATTTAAAAGTTATTGAGCTAGCCATGAATTTGGATTGTGGGATGTTACTGTAGATCACAAGTACACCTTAACATACTTCTAAACTTACACCTAATGTCCATAGCGGAAATAGAACATGTGACCTTATTGGTGCTTTTTTGAACTAAAAAAAAGGTTAATACAAACGTTAAATTCAAACAATGTGTCATGACGCTTTTTGTTCTTCGTTTTTTATATATTATAAATTAAGATAAGTGTGAATTTAAAAGAGAAGATAAAAAGAAGGATTAGTTGATAATATATATTATAATTAATAAAGTTAGAAAATTTAGTAGAAGAAAATATAATTTTTTTAAACCAAGTACACAATATAAATACATAATGGGCTTAACTACTAAGTATATGCCTAGTACAACTCTACAAGTAAGAAACGAGAGTGGGCTGGGCCAACAATAGCTGCGGCGGCGGCGGCGGCCGAACAAAAACCCTAAACCCTCAAAAGAGACCTAGAACCTTCCACCACCGTATTCGACCCTCATTTCGTGCTTAAATCCCCGGAAAACGCCGACAAGGTCACACTGCCCTAATCTTCTGAGAGAAGTGTAGGTCAGAGTTAGCGTGCTCGATTAGCAATGGCGAAGCGTCTAATCCCGTGTCTCAACAGAGTCTTGGTCGAGAAGATTGTTCCTCCTTCCAAAACCACCGCCGGTATTCTTCTTCCTGAGAAATCTTCCAAGGTAATTCCTAGCCTTATTCCGTTGTCTTTTATCGATCCGGATTTGATCTAGTAATTGAGTCTTTCGGCGGTGGATTGCAGTTGAATTCAGGTAAAGTTGTCGCCGTTGGTCCGGGAACTCGTGATAAATCGGGAAACACGATTCCGGTGGGTGTTAAGGAAGGAGATACAGTTCTCTTGCCTGAATATGGTGGCACAGAAGTAAAACTTGGTGACAAAGAGTACGTGAGTTAAATTTAAAAAAAAATCTTTTTTCTATTATGTCCGTCTTACCAATTAGGAATTTATAGATTTGATAGAAAGTAGTGAAATTGAAAATGGCATACCGATCAATATTAGCTGGGAACAACACAATGATTAGATCAGAACAAACGATGCTTATGCGCTGACATGCTTTTGCTTTTTGAGATTATATTCAATCATAATAACCAAACAACAAGCAAATGAATCTTGGGTTGATTAAGTAATCTTAGCATCCTCAGATAAGTGTTTTCTAGTGAATTAGATGGTATATGGTTAGAGAATAAGCTATATTGGTCTCATTGCCGGTAAATCTGTTCTCTATGAAATTTCCCCGTAGTGATATTTGGGGTTTATTTCATGAAATAGTAATCAAGTTGTTTCAACAAGGTCATCTATGAGAAATTTCACAATGTGAACAAAGAGGAGAGTGATCTTGATGGAACAGTTTTCAAACTTGATTAACATTTTGTGACTTTTCCCCTGATATTTAATATAAAACATAATCGATGATTTTATTATGTTACAGTCGTATCTCTAGCCTAGGTAGAGTGCTTTCCTGATGGCATTGTATATCTCTTTACTTGTTAATATTTGCTTAAACAATTAGATTTCTTTAGGTTTTGATACTAAGAATTTTTTTGGATTACACCTTTAGTAATCGTTTGAAATGGGCATGAATGTCAAAAAACAGGGGAGAGCCTTACATCAATGGCTCTGAAATACTTACAGGTTTTCTGTAGGGTGCCCTCTCATTCAACTGCCCTCTACATCAATTTTTTTGTTTATCTCACAGGGTTTTTGTTAATTCTGTGTCATTAACATAAATGATGGCATCATAGTACGGGTTTGTGCTTTTTTGAATCCGATGTGTTGAAAAGTTTGAACTTTTAGTTCTTATCTCATTCGACCTTAGATTCAAATCCTCTTTCTCATTCCCGCCTCCAAACGCCATTACATTTGTTTTGTTGTTACTTTAAATACAACTAGTTCATCCACATATCATTATACCAAATTTCTTACAGTTCTGGATTTGTTAATAATCATTATTTTGAATAAAATATGCATCTAACTATAGTCGCCATTTGGTAAATAGTTTTATATGTATTTTTTTTCCAGATTTGTGCATCGAACTTGAATTGTAAGTGAGGTATTGCATTGTTTGGTACAGGTATCATCTATTCAGGGATGAGGACATTTTGGGAACTTTGCATGATCACTAATTAATCTTTTGTTCAGTCTGTGGCTATTCTTCTAATGTTATGTTTTTGAGAAATTAGACTGATTGAGAGGAGCTAAAGGATTTATTGGTAATGGTGTTATATGACAAGGTCATAAACTTTGATGTAATAACATTTAGCGGATGGCGATGAAACTTACTGCTTGTTTCTTGTGCAATTGAGATTATTTGCCTCCTCTTCTCGGACACTTGTTCTGCTGTTGCCATTTGAAATATATTTGAGTTCATGATAAAAAAATTTGGTTTGCATTTAGTTTCCTTAAACATTCCAATATCACTCAGATAATTACTTGAAAACGTAGTAAATTCTGGATTCACAAATGTTGGTGATACAGGAGCGTTAGCATTTATATTAAACGGCGAAGTCATAATTTCAAGTAATGTTTTGAAAGTTTATAGTAAACACTCTTAGCTAGTGCGCGGTTGATATAGAGCATTATACTATAGAGAATTGATAAGGAAAAAGGAACTGGTCTAGAAAATTTGAAATGATTCTTCTGTTTGGCTCTACTAAGATTTTAGTACAAAAACATAACAATAATTCATATTAAGAACATCATAACTATTGCTTGTAATTTATTTTCAATGTGATTTGTTCTCTAATTAAGATATGTTTGTCAATATCTTTTTTAGATTGCATTATCTCTATCTTCAGGATAACATAACTAAAAACCTTAGTTTAATATTATAATTTAACTAGGTTAATACAATCACGCCTCATTACGGATTACGTATACTCAAATTCTAATTATCATTGTATATAGTAAACTATTCATTTTAAAAGAAAATACAACCAAATTTCATAACCCTCTCATTACATGCAACTAGTTGAATATAACAAAATTATGCTAAAATTCATTCTATACAATGGTAACTAAAAATTATATGCATAATTGTTTTGCATACTATGAAAGGACTATAATAACTGATTGTATCGATTTAAAAAAAATATTGGATATTACAATGATAAATAAGATAAAGTTTACTATATTTTCAAACAAATTATCATAAAAATTAAAAATATTTTGTTATAATCAAGAAATTTTAACAATATTATATATTATAAAAAATAATACTGAGATTAAGAATAAGTAAAAAAAAGGAATATCTAATTCAACTTAATGTTGTATAAAAAAACTTATAAAACTATATATTTTAGTAGATAGTAATAATTATATTAAAAGATAAAAAAAATAGAGTAGTTTTGTCTTTTAATAATTAAAGGAAAATAAAAAAGCACAATGAAAATATTAAAAAAAAGTGACCAAACGTAATAAAATATGTCAAAAAGAAAGAAAAAAAAAGCAAGGTAGGTCAAAAAAAATTAAGAAGGGAAAAGAAAGCAGAGAATTGAACCAAGTACCTAATGGATGTAGGATGGAGATGTTATCAGTCAGGTAGATGAGATGAAAGTATGATTCATAAATTTAATATATTGTACACGGAAATGGCATAAATTGGCAAAACTCATGAATAAACAATAGTTTCAGCTCAGCTTAAATTCTTCACAATTTTATATATTTATTATAATATTAACGGCGTACATACGCATTTATTTATATTCATTTTAGAATGAGTACTTAAGTTATAGTATTATAGTGAGTGTAAAAGATTGTAACTTGTTTTTTTTAATATGTGGGTGGTGGTAGTGGTGGGGTGGTGTGGGCTGTTGTGGTGGGTGGTGGCGAGAATGGTGGTGGTGAGGTGATTGTGGTGGGTGGCTACGGGTAGTAGTGATGGTGGCAATTGCGGTGGAGTGGTGGTGGCAATTTTGGGGCCAATGGTGGAGATTGTGGGGAGTGGCAGTGGAGGTTGGCGGATTAACAACTTGACGGAAATGATAAGATTGATTGTTTTCAATGTAATTTTAATCCTTCCATTTAATCTTCGTATGGTAGACAACTAAAAATAGGAAACTGAATTTTGTTTTTTTTCTAATTTTTGTATTTATTTTTCTAGTACCAAACATACTCCCAAAACTTACCTAGATAATAAAAGAGTATTTGTGAGAGGAAATGTATGTTACTACAAACATAAAAGTCACCCTTAAAACAATGAAGATGATCTTTTTTTAAAAATGCAACACTAAGGATATGTTTGGTACATAGAATAGAAATGTAGAGACATGAGAGCAAAGAATAAAATAGTAGAGAAAAAGAATTAGTCTAGAGAATGAAAAAAATTTATTTTTGGTATCACAGAGATTTAAGTATAGAAATGTAACACAAAATCAATTCTCTTGTTTAATACAACATGAAATTCAATAAAGAATTAAACTTAAACAACCCTAGCGAAATTGGTAGAACGGAGAGAAAGCTATGTATGAATAAATTGATGGTCATGCATCAAAGCTATGTATAAACATAGATATATATATATCAAAATGTAGATATGAAGTCATAGTTCATAGTACTTGTTCAACAAACCAATGGAAAGAGATAAAGACAGATACCTTATTGCCTTATTGGAGCCATTGGAGAGATGCTGCCTGAGACGCCGTCGTAGAACAAGAACCTGACGCCGCTGCGGACGGAGGTGTAGAAGAAGAACCCGATGGAATAAGAAGAGATGTCGCTGATGGAAGAAGAAAAACCTGGCGCCTTAGAAGAAGAATTCGACGCCGCTACTGGAGATGCGTTGGTCGATCTGTCGGATTGAGGGGTCGTCAGTCTATCGGAGGAGACATCAGTTTGGTAGGGTAAAGGTGTTGGTTTGGTTGGTTTATTTCTCTGGAGAGTTAGCCTTTTCATTTCCCTTTATTTCTTCACTTATGAAGGAGAATTAGAAATAGAGAAATGGAAATGTTTTTTTTATTTTCATTTCTTTTATTTTCAGCTACAACCAAATAGCATATATATTTTTATTTCCCTTTATCTTCAAATCTCTATACCACTAATACCAGTCACTCCTTAAATTCTATAGCTAGATCGAGAATACCAATAGTAAAAAAACTTACACTTACCGTGAGCAGGTCAAGAGTCTCATTTATGGAACTACCTTTAAAAGATCTTAATAGAAATCAAAGAAAGATATGTTATTGAGTTGTATTTAAGAATAAAAGAAAAAAAATGAAGGGAGTAGAATACGAAATTGTGCTTATTTTGTGTATAATTCTTTTCTTATAAAATAAGATGATTTTTCAATTCTCAATTCAAAAAAGCAACTTAAAAGACCCAAAGCGTTCTATAAAGAAATAGAAGCAAGAAAGATACAAAGATGCCAAAACGTAAAGTTGTTACATGAAAACTTAACCATATTTGTCTTGCTATATGTTGTTGATTATCATATAAGAAGGAAAAAAAGAAATAAATGAAGGGAACTCAATGCGAAATTAACTATATAACATTTACCAAGGGGAAATGTTACTGTGGATGAACAGTATATTTATTGTATATAATAAAGATGTTTCAATGCTATTGCAATCTTTGCTTATGGTTCAGTTGAAAATCATTTTTCTCTTAATCTAAATGGTTGGGGTTCGATTCCAACTATGAAGTTTTTAGCTTTTTAAAAAATATCTCTGGTTGTCCTCTGTTCATCCGTACTTTTTTCCCTAAAAAATCAACAAGCTACCTCCAGCTTTATGATATCTTTTGCCCACTTCCTGACTTCCATCCAGATTTTCTCACATCAACACGCTATCTCCAACTTGAGGTACCAACACAATCGTTCTTTTGCCATATCTTTTGCCGTACTTTTTTCTTCTATTTTTGTTTTCACCTATTCACAGACAAGAGTTCACAATACATCCACACCTCAGTCTTCTTCTGCATTTCTTTTTGGGAGTGTGAGCAGTTTGCTCCTCATATTAGATTGGGTTTTCAAAACCCTAATTTCTAAGTCAAAAAGGTAAACTTTACATGTCACAATCATAGTTCTCACCTCTTTTTGTTACTCTTCGTTGCCGGCTTCGTATTATTTGAATTAGTTCCTTTTGAGCAAGAACAATCTATTCAAACTGACTTCATAGCATCATTGCGCTGCCACCACCATCTTCCGAACAGGTTACCTCCATCTTGATCTTTTTTTTATTTAACCTCTATTGTATGTAATGAGCATGTTAATTCTGATCTTAATGTAGCTTGTAACACCGCTATATATATATATTTTTTATTTTAAATCCCGCGGAAGCGAGCAACCAAAATATACTTATTTACAGTAGTATTACAAACGTTTTAACATCTGACACAAGTGTCAGTAAACCAAGTCCAGTGTTACATATATATATACATACAGGCTCATTAAAATTGTATCAGAGTTACAGTATCAGACATTCCCCAAAAGACCAGCAAGACTCCCAAAAGCAAAACGGTTCAACAACCTGCAAATTAGAGTTTATGGTGGGGAATTAGCTCAAAGCTAAGTGAATGGAAGTTTAACCAACGAAAAACATCAGCAAATAAACAAGAATCACAGAGGACCGGCGGTTCGGCCGAACCTTCAACCAAATGCTGGCCTAGCATAGGTTTACCGATAGCCCACTTGTCATTCTCACACAGTAATCACCTCAAGTTGCAACGCATGCATCAACAGATCTAATACTGATTAGCCGATGACAAGTGAACCCAGCCCACAAAGGCTGACCCCATCATATGCACCCAGTGCCAATAAACAGCTGTTAACCAATCATCAAGTATGCCCAAGGCATCAACAAAACAAGTACCAGATCATTTAGTCTAACAGAGAATAAGACATTACGACATGTTATAACCGTTACCGTTACAACCAAAACAATTCGTGAGTTACAAGTCCACTCACCTGTGTTCTCCAACACCACACTCAGTATTCTTATTTCACTGAGTCTTCTCGTTTCCTGAAACACATCATAACTTAGTCAATATTTGGAATCACATTCCAATTGCAAAACATCAACTTCCAAAGGCTACAGAACAATAAAAACATTCATTGAATTAACATCCAAATCACTGCGCACGTGGTGAACACACTTCGCACGTGGTGGACACACTACGCACGTGGTGAATACACTACGCACGTATTGCATTTTGGCACGTATGAAGTGATTCACACACACTACGCACGATTTGAACACTGGTACGTACGTAGTGGACTCCACTCCGTGCGACCAAAACTCAACGGCTTCATCTTCTTCATCGAGCACCACGCACGTAATGGAGTCACTACGCACGTAGTGGACTCCACTTCGCACGGCCAACACTCAACATTCAAGAACTTCCCAATCAAAACTTGACACAAACAACGAAACACACCTCTTGCTACTGATTCTAAGGCTTGCTTTCGAAATCTAACGTTAAAACTCGCTTCAAAACTCGAAATAGCAATCACGGAAGTAGTAGTGCGTTTTTGTTTTGTGAACACTCTTTCTCCACAATGAAGCCAAGCCGAAAAACGGCCACAACATATAGAAATACTATATATAGGTCACGAAATGCATATTACACTACACAGTGCAAATACTGATATCTGAGACACAGAAACTTAATACAAGCAGTCCTACTCAAACTAAAAACATGCAATGAGGTATTATTTGGAATCCTCGTGTAAAACCAAATCATATGATTTCAACATCTAAATAAAATATTAAATTTCATATTTTATCTCTTGTCTCGCAGACCAATTAATTATCATGAAAACATCAATAACATCATGCAATTAACAATTAAATAAAATGAGTAACTAAATAAATGATACTTAACTACTCACCTAATTGCCAAGAACGACTGGACCCTAAATGCGGGTGTTACATAGTTGTTTGCCCATTCTCTAATAAAGGGTTTTGAATTGTGTTTTGTTGTTGTGTTTATAAAAAAATGATTTCCATTCTGAATTTGTTATTTCTCTATGCATTTTGATTTGTGTGCTCTTCATAGTTGGTTGCTCTGTGTATGGGCCAAATTAATAAAAAAGAAAAGTGCAACTGATTTGCAACTTTTACTCATTTACCTTCTTGGATTTAATCACATAAACTAGAAAAACATCTCATCTTTTACATATTATACCAAATTTCCTACTTAGATTGTTTTTTAAAGGCTCAGTTTCACCAGTCCTATTAGCAACACCAAAAGAAGGACAAACAGAGAAATAGATGGTTGGTGATGGTAACATTGTGCTAATGATGAAAAAAGAGGGTGTTTTTAGTTTGAATCAATTCATCATGAAAGAGTGTGTGTTTACACTTGATTCATGTGGGTGTTTGGGATGGTTTAATATATAAAGAAAATTAATAACTAAAACAAAACTTATTATATTTAAAGAAAATAAAATTTAACACCTATAAAAATTTGTGTACATTTTACAAACCATGTTGTGTAGATTTGAGCAATACTTAAATATGTGATGTTGAAAATAGATTCCGGTGGGTTGACTACTAGGTGAGGTTGAAAACGATTCAGGTCACAATGAAATGTAAATCTTTTTTTTTTCCTTTTTGCTTCTTGCACATGTTTTTTCATTTCTAGGTTGAGATATACTCGGTTGCAGGCTTCCCCAATATATTGTTTCTACAGTTAAGCTTTCCCCAAAAGACAAGGGAATTTTAAGCTTCTTTCACCAAGTGAGAATCATATTCCACTTGGTTAATTAGTTACGGGTACTTCACTTTGCCAAGCTATGATTTCAACAATATAAGAGGTATGTTATTTTTTGTATTCCTTATGTTTTGTATCTAACATTTTGGGAGCCAACTGTTTGTTGTAATGCTTAAATGTATTAGTGCTTTATTTTTATGTGTTTATCTTAAGGAATACATAAGAAGCTTGGATCACTAATTTGTATTTCTTGATTAATGCTTTTGGATCTGAAAGTTTTATAAACAAAATATATATACAAGTTTAATTGGGGCATACCCCTTGATTAGAAAAACAAAACTACACTCCACTAAAGATAAAACAAAACTTGCTTTAATTCGATGAAACGTATTGTGAATTAAATACTTACAATTATTATCAATACTAAACCAAAACTATTGATTGTCTAACAAACTGGGGGATATGAAAGAACTAACTCCCACTAAGTCTCCTTGCTCAATCCTTCTCATGAATTGATCACATCTCCATGCTCAAAGCTATCTCTTCATCAAATAAATTGATACATAGCCATATGTTGCCCTATTTTAGTCTCGAAAAATTGAGCCCTAATCAAACTCTTTGCGTGTTTGGGAAACATTAGTTGTTGATTTGGTTAAAAAAAAAAGAAATGTTTCTTCCAAGTTTCTCATTGTTACGTCATGGGGTTTCTTTGTTCTTGATTTTTACTTTTCTTGGGGGTTGATTTTGTGGTCTATCTTCATGGTGTATCTTTATTTGTTATTTTTAAAAAATTTTATTTGCTATAAAAGTTTTTACTTTTAGTATAATATAGGAGTACCTGTTTGTGATCTGATTTCCAATTTATGGATTGCATTTTGATTTCTAATTTTAGAAAATTATGTTTACCTTGATTTTTTAAAGGTCCAATGGCACTCTCAAATGAGAAGTGGCTCGAAAAGAAAGGGCATTTAAATCACAATAAGGGCATCTGATTTTAAAGAGTTTGATCTCATTCTTGCCATGGTCAAACAAAGCAAAGGTGGGAATTTTTAAAATAAATTGTATTTATCATGTATATTTAAAGAATGTGTATGTTTTATCATGTATATGGTGTATTGCCTTTTTGACACCAGAAAAGATATATGTGGAAGATAGACCCAACAATTCTATTCCAGCTTCCCTATCTATTTGAAGTTCATTGCTTATTGAATACATAAAGCCTTGATGATCATTGCCATTTGAAGAATTTGAAGCCATTTTCACAAAAATTACCAAATCTTCAAGTAATAGCACTCCAAAGGCTAAACTACTCTTGAATCATCTATTCATGTAGTATAATGCTACTCCATACAGTTCTAATACATATATTGGTGAATGTTGGTTTCTAGATTAAAGTTATAAACTATTGGTTTTAATATTTTGCATAGTGCTTTTAGTAAAAACAAATATTTTTAGAGCCCCGCCGCAACGCGCGGGCCCTAAAACTTTGTTAGGCTTATTTTGCATAGAATTATTCCTTATAAAATAAGAGATTTTTTCCTTCTCAGTTCAAAAAACAACTTTATTCTACAAACAAATAGAAGCAATAAAGATACAATAATGCAAAAACGTAAAGAAGCTGTCAAAAAAAACTTAACCATATTTGTTTTGCTTCAATTAAACGTTTGCAAATGATTTTTCTTGCAAAATGTTTAAGGAAAAAAAAAGAACTATTTGCTTTTGTTAGTTTGTCTTCTTTGAAAGAAAGAACTATTTTTCTTGCAAAACGTTTGCAAATGATTTTTGTATAGTCTTTATAAAGTAATTTAATCAACGTTTTAAAAATCGAAACATGAAAAAGCACAAGGCAAAATATGACGTGGTATGTGATAGATTTTTATAAACTCACTCAATGTCTTATCACTTATGACCTTTAATTGATCATTTTGAGCATCTTCATCGAAATCTATCGATCTTCATAACTCTTCCCAGCTTGTTCCCCACCCCAAGACTCCCTCACCAGTCACCCCTACCTTTCTCTTCCATTTTGGCCTCTCTCTCTCTCTCTCTTCCCTCTTTCACTCCTTCTCTCTCTTCAATTAGACAATACAATAAAATAACATCAAAAAATGTGAGTAAGATTGGAAGGGAGAGGGAAGGAGTGATTAGGACGACGAGGAGGATAGTTGATATCGATGAAAGCCGGATATGAAGTTGACAACGAGAAGAAGCGACGACGCCGTGAGGGCGATGATGGTAGTGAGCTTTCATTTTAATCCATATTTTAGTTGAGTAAAAAAAACGTAGGGGCTAATAACGTAAGAGCTTGAAATGGTTTAGAAAACAATTTTTTGTAACCTAAATATACAATTGACAATGACATGAAGACTATCATGTTTTATTCAGTTATGCTAATTATGGAAGCATTGAAATTAAATATAAATTACTAGTTGAGATGTCATATCTAGCTAATTAATATATTATCATCACCATGATTTTCTTTTGTACATTTAATTGTCTCTTTTATGAGTTTATCGCTAGCAAATACAAAATAGTTTGGTTCTGTCTGAAATGTATAACAAGACACGTATTAAACTATTAATATGAATTAAGTTGTCTTTTGTTTTCCTTATAAAACTTTAATAATATAAACAACCACGTACACCACATTTGCTTGCAGACAAAAACCATGTATTATTAGCTTGATAGTTAAATAGTTAAATAGTCTATGTATAAACACGGAGATTGATGATGTGAATTATAAACATTTATGATGTGAAATCTTAGATGTATAATAAATCTATATATCGATAACAAATCAAGAAACATTTATGAGAATTAGAAGATGATCAAGAAATAAAATTGACTTACAAATTTGCACCGCTAGTTGTTTAGCTTTTAGGAAAGTAACAGAGTTGATTAGTAGGTTAAAATTCCAAGAATAATTTAAAATCATTTTGAAATTGGGGATTTTGATTGGTAAAAGGTATTCTAAAAATAATTTAACGATCAGATAATGTCTTTCTAAAAACATTCTAAAATAATTTAAAATCATTTTGAAATAGGGGATTTTCATGAATATCTTTTAATAAGAACGATTTTTAAATAAACTCTTATATATACAGTATAGTTAGAAGATTGCAAAGTACACATAAAATACTTACAAAATTCAAGAAACTTAACAAATTATTCTTATTTCTAATTATCTATCTTTAATCTATATTAAAAGAAAAGGGTTTCTCTCTCTTCCAAAAAAATCTTCACCAATCACAACTCTTGATTTTAAAAAAAAATTTAAAAAAATCGAGATAATATTGTCAAAAATGCCAAAAATCCTTAAGTCTTGGAAAGGGGTATTGTGAAAATTCTAAGGGAGTTTTATAAAATATGTTAAGGGTTTTTATGAAAATGTGTAGGGGTGAGCATGGGACCCGGTAGACCGGAAAAAACCGACGAACCTGACCGCACCGGACCGAGACCGGTCTGGACCGGCCTGGTCGGTCCGGTCTTCGGTCCTAGTTTTTTCTAGATTTCGGGTTTCGGTCCGGTCCGGTCCGGGCCGGTTTTGTTTGATACAATGTATGAAACAACTAAAAGACCGAAAAAACCGACGAACCGGACCGGACCGGACCGGGGGACTAGTCGGTCCGGTCTTCGGTCCTGGTTTTCTATACATTTCGGGTTTCGGTCCGGTCCGGTCTTTTTCGGTCCGGTCCGGTTTTTGAACCGTTCTCACCCCTAAAAATGTGAGGGGGTTTTATAAAAATTGTATATTAATATAATTAATTATAGGTTGTTTATAAAATATGTTTAATAAATTATTATATAATTTGTTTAGAGAAATAATAATTATATATTTGCGACCGTCTCATTTTTATCTACGTTTTGATATAAATTTTATTGTAATATGACACTTTTTTTAAAGTAGTATATTTTTAATTGTTTGTTATCCATTAATAGTAGTGGGTAGGTTATTCATAAAACAATTTATATCTTTTTTATATTTATTCTATCTACGTATAATAGTCGATATAATAACTGATTCCTCGGTCTTTCGATAAAAAGTAATAAAAAATTTTTTAGTTTTTTTTTATTTATGATAAATTTATATAAAAATAGTTAACATTTAAAACAAACAAAGGTGCATCAATCAATATAAAAAATTAAAGAATCATATATATAATCAACTATTAAAAATAAAACTATTAAAAAAAGGGTTACTTACATCATCAACTCTTTCCCTAAAAAATCTTCACCAATCATAGCCCTTGATTAAAAAAAATTAAAGAAAATAAAAAATGTATTAGTTATTACGTCACATTCCATCAAATCTCTTAAGGGAAATTTTATATAACAAACTTCATGTGTTTGTTAATCTTGGATAAGATAACAATATATATTTGAATTAATCGTGGATAACATAATAATATATATATTTAAATTTGAATTGAATACATATTTCTAATTGACGTGTATTTAATTGGTTTAAAATTACTCCACTTTGTTAGGTAAGGAAGTTACTTTTAGAATTAGATTTAAAAAATTTTAAAATGTGATTTAAATGAAATAATAATTGATAGATTAAGTTTGAAAATATAAACAAAAAGGAAAAGGAAGTAGACGATGAGATATACTTGGATAATATAACAACCATTTGAATATGAATTTAATTGAAAATTCAACCATTTGAACTATAACAAAATTCATCCCTTTTAATTGTTCCTATTATTAAGTAAATTTGTTAAGTTTAAAGGATAAAGAAATTATTTAAAAATTGTATGTTGTAATGGTGGAAAAATATTTTTTTAATTTTAAAAAAAAATAGATGATGATATAAATAGGTGATCTTTAATAATATGCCCTAAGTTTTAAAATAAAATTTTCAATGCTCAATTATGTTACTAAATAGGAAAGAAAGAAAAATTAGTAGATCCTTTCGTAAGCTCCAGTTTAATTCCACTATTTTAACACATCTAATTTGTCTGATTCATGAAAATTCTGTGATTGAATTACCTAAAAGCTAGATTAAGAAACGAAAATTATATATGAGTTTGAAGATTCATAATTTGTTCTTTTTTATCTCTAATTTCCTACCCTGCCTTAGTAAAATTCGTTGATTTTGTGTGCAATTCATTTAGTAAACGCGAGGTAGTGAGTTCACAAATCAACTGTAAAAGCGATATCTTATGATATCAAAAAAGGAAAAAACAACATTCAGTAGATTAAAAAAATCGTGAATTTGGACAACAATTATAAAAGTATGAAAAATACCCAAGTTAGATATGCCATTAGCCAATCTCAAATTAAATAGCTTAGTTTGTATGTGCGTTAAATTACTAATAAAACCATGAATGTTGTTTATAAAGAGTATATACAGAAAGTATTATGATAATCTTATGTATATCAAACTTCTGTAATGTTTATCATTTCTTACGAGATTTTATATTCATATATATGTTTTCTAATTTTTTAACGTGTTAATATTTTTAAAACTATATAAATTTAAAATTGTCTTATATCATCCCCGTGTTGATACACGGGTCGCTTATAAACAACATCAACAATAATATTATAGTTATTGTTTTACAATATCGGGATAAAGCTCCATCACGAGAAACACATTAATATTATACTAAAACTTTTAGACGTGTAATGTAACTTTATATTTCTTAAAAAGAGTATTTATAAGAAGTACTAAAAAGACACGTTTTCACTCATGGACAGTTATATGTGACAGTTTCTTGAGTGAAGAGTAAAGAGAGGTTAAAAGTTTTAATTTGCGATAATTAAGAAAACCCTACTAATAAAACTATGAATGTTGTTTATACAGAGGTTTTAAAGAAAATCTAATGATAATCTTATGTATGAATTTCAAAATTCTGTAACGATTATTCATTTTCTTACGAGATTTTATATTCATATCTATGTTTTGTAATTATTTTTACTATACGTCTTAATACTCTTTAAAACTATATAAATTTTAAATTGACTTATATCAGCCCGTGTTGATACACGTGTCGTTTAGCTAGTAAAATTTAAAAAGGATAAAATGTTAAGTTATATTCAAAAACTGAATGTTAAAAGTGATAACTTTAATAGATGTATTTAAATCTTTAAATGAAAAAATGAGAAAAGATAAAATCAATGTTTAAAAAAAAATCTAAGAAAATTTGAAACAAATAATAGTCGACGAGCTGCTTAATATCCGGACCAGAACAGAGTCCAATGTATCATTTTGTGCACTTGTATTTTCTATCCCTTCCCATCCCGGCGATCCTTCCCCCCCACCTTCCCACGCACGCATCACCACCACCACCACATCATCGTCATCGTCATCGTCATCGTCATCGTCATCGTCATCGTCTTCCTTCTCCCGCACGTGATTTACAACACATACACACTGTTCTTCTTCTTCCTCCAATTTCACTCTTTCCCTCACGCAGTCACGCGCACATTGCATTCTTCGATTCACAAACAAACACACACCTCTGTGGTGTCTTCTATACAATCTCCGGCGAAAGAGGGCGAGGGGTTAATTTGGATTCCCCGCCCCCATGATTGATAATGCTCGCTAAAACCCGGCTGCCCACCACCGGAAACAACACCCCTTCACCCCCTGCATCCCCTCTTCGCTCCCCCCGTCTTCGTCACAGCCGCTCTGCCAAACCCTCCACCCGATTCGCCCACCGTTCTTTCCTCCATCGTTTTGCTTGGATCATCGTATCCCTCCTCCTCCGCCGCCGTGGCGTTTTACTCTTCGTCCCGCTTCTCTACTTCTCCGGCATGCTCTTTTACATGTGGACTGTTCAATTCGACGTCGTTTCTGGTGGAATCAAACCTTCTATGGCTGTCGGGTCCGTCTACCGGAGTCCGGAGCTGTATGCTAAGCTCCGGCATGAGATGGACGCTGATAATTTCACTGCTGATGCGGTTAGTGATTTGCAAAGTTTGCCCTAATGTAATTTTGATCCCTTTTTTTTCCTTTTTAAGGATCTTGTCTCAGTTTAGAAATACAACCTCAGGCAATGCTTTACTTCATCCAACTAACTGATTAGTCGTTTAGCTTTTAAAAGCAATAATCATAGTGCATTTAGTTGGCAGATACCAATACAATAGTTTACTTAATTGCAATCCAGCTAGAATTGTATGATCTGCTAGATCAATTTCACTATAACCGAGTGTATGGAAGTTTTAAAACACATACCTAAGTAGCCTATCAAGGTATTTCTTGATCAAATTCTTCTGTGTAAACAAAAAAATTAGAACTATTCAGAAGCACTTAACAAGAAACTATACACAAAGACTCGATCTTTTAGTTTCCTTATGTTTTTCTAATGACTGCTGCATTTAATATGTCCAAGTTTATAACGTCTTATGTGGGCTTGGAAGCATAACCTCATCTGAACAATAATATAAAGAAGATCACTATGATATGATTTTGGTTACCTAATTTTTCATCTTCTTTGTATTGTTGGTTTATAGTAATTTAATATTATGTAGATGTCAACCGTGTGGAAGCGTGCTAAAGGTGCAGATTGGAAGCCTTGTATAAACAAGTCTTCAGGAGGTATGAAAAGTGTACTTTCTTTCTAGTTATTTTATGATCATTTCATTGTATTAATTCATCAACTATCTTTATTGTAGGCTTACCAGAGTCCAACGGGTACATATACGTTGAGGCAAATGGTGGCTTAAATCAGCAAAGAACATCGGTAATCAAAGCTGTCATTCCATTTGTTCTTCTATCTTAATGTAATAAACATAATTTTATTCTTCTTTTAACCATCTAATGTTGTTATTGTGTTTTTTCTTTCTAGATCTGCAATGCGGTTGCTGTGGCAGGATATCTTAATGCAACACTAGTCATTCCTAATTTTCATTTTCATAGTATCTGGAGAGATCCTAGGTTTGTACAAATATTATACCCGACTTGCAAAATTTGCAGTTTTGGTGCCAAGAAATTCAAACTAACTAACGCCCTTTGCTGTTGCAGCAAATTCAATGATATATACGATGAAGATTATTTTGTTAGAACCTTGGAAAATGATATACGAGTGGTCAACACGATACCTGGCTATTTAATGGAAAGGTTTGACCACAATATGTCCAATGTATTCAACTTCAAAATAAAAGCCTGGGCTCCTATTCGCTACTACAAGGATACGGTTCTTCCAAAGCTACTTGAAGAAAAGTGAGTTTTAAATTCTTTTAGTCATTACATGATTTGATATATTTCATGTAATTAAAAGAATTTCTTTTCAGGGTCATAAGGATATCACCATTTGCAAATCGATTATCATTTGATGCACCACCAACGGTTCAACGGCTTCGTTGCTTGACAAATTATGAAGCTTTACGGTTTTCAGATCCTATACGGAGTATGGGTGAAGCATTAGTTGCTAGAATGAAAGATCGAAGTGCAAATAATGGTGGCAAATACATTTCTGTTCATCTAAGGTTTGAGGAGGTCTGTTCTTAATTGTTTATTTCTTTCTTATAGGGAGTGTTTTGATAATCAAGTTTCCCTTCTGACTCTTTAAGGGGCCAGATAATTAACTCTTAGTTTTAAAAGGCACGAGGCACTCCGAGGCAAATAAATAAATAATACACAAATCACACTTGGCACATTAAAAAAAATTAATGATTTCTCTTAACAACAAAAACACCAACATATATGTGATTTTGTATCACTAGAACGCACAAGTAGTACAAAAACAACACATCCACCATAAAAGGATTCGTTATAGTCTTGTAGCAAAACAAATCCAGAAGCGATGTAGTGTTATAGGATAAGCATATAAATAGAATTTAGCAGATTAAGAAAAACTGAAAAAGTGAGAGGAGCAGAAGATGAATTGTTCATGTAGACTTTTAGAACCCTAGGAATGAAAGCATCGTAGGCTAGAGCATTTGTAACATTAATTTAACGTTGGAAAACCCTAAATAATCGCCTCAAAGAATAATTGGTGCCTCCTGTACACGTCCTTGCCTCAGGTTCCAGAGGCGATGACAAGATCGCCTCACGCCTCATAGCGCCTCAGGCGCACCTTTAAAACACAGAATTAACTTCATACCAGCTAAAACAATACTGAATATCAAATGGTTAATTAAATTCACCTTGTGTTTAATGTAATTTAAGAGACTACCTCCCATCTCCATATCTCCTTTCACAACTTTGCCATGTTTAGTTATTTTCTTTATTAATTTTAATTAATCAGAATTTTTCCTAACAAAAAAAAGTTGTTTTTCTGTTTCTTACATTTAAACTTTAAAAGCCAAATACATAAATTATCTCCTGCAGTTGTTTTATAATAATAAATTTGGGTGCGATTGTGCAGGACATGGTTGCCTTTTCTTGCTGTGTATATGATGGTGGAAGAAAAGAAGTTGAAGATATGATAGCTGCAAGAGAAAGGGGTTGGAAAGGAAAATTTACAAAACCTGGCAGAGTCCTTCAGCCTGGAGTCAATAGGGTTAATGGCAAATGCCCCCTCACACCTTTAGAGGTACCTTATTATTATTCTTCTTTCTATAAAAAAGAATTATTATTAGCCGTAACTTGAACAACCTCAACTTTATATTTAGTTCACATATAGGTTTTGCATTTTATAAAACTATCTTTTTTTTTCACGCAAAAATGTTAACTTTGGTGATTTAATATATTAATATCTTAAACCATCTCCTAATGGCCTAGTGGGTAAACCACTTGCCCCCCATAGGGGAGGTCAAGAGTTCAACTCCCACTGGGTTTCCTTTAGGGATGATCAGAGGATGCTTCGGAAACGGCTACGGGTAAAACCGGTTAGACCGCGTACATCTGAACCAAAGGCTCGGCGCCCCCGGGAGGATCCTTAACCGGGAAAAACTCCTTTTTAAAAATCTATTAATATATTAACTGGTCCGGATTTGACGAACATTTAAACATCTGATTGTTACAACTTCAAACACCACAAGCACATCCAACACTATCTTCTATCTCCTATTTGATTACAACTGATTTGAATTTGATTTTTCAGTGAAATATATCTACACAAGTAGTTTCAAAATGCATATCTAATTTCCTCCTTGGTCTTTCTTATTCTTTTGAAAATTATTCAGGTTGGGTTGATGCTTAGAGGAATGGGATTTGATAGAGGTACATCTATATATCTAGCATCTGGACAAATATATGATTCTGAGAGATATATGGCTCCTTTGTTAGAAATGTTTCCTCTTTTACAAACCAAGGAGATGTTAGCATCTGCTGAGGAACTTGCACCATACAAGGTAGTTTTAGTCTCTTTTTTTGCATCTTGTTAACTTCTTTTAATTAATAGAAATTTCAACCCATTACTTTAAATGGGTTGATTTGGGTTATGTTATATCCTCTAACATGTCAAATGGGTTCAACTAAAGGATTTTAAACAAAGGGTTGATTTAATGAAATAGCAATCTAATTTTCATACGCATCCTCTTTGGCAATCATACTTTTTTGTCTCGTTATGGTAATTATACTTTTGTTTAATATGCTATTTTTACTAGTTGAACTGGTTAAATGTCCTCAAATAGCAAGTTAGCAACCTACGTTGCTCATTGGACAGTTTTGGTTGTTATACTCTTTGCGGATCTGATTTGGTAATCGTTGTTTTTAGATTACCAAGTCAGACTGAAAAAAGAAGTATAACTACCAAAATGAACCAATGAGCAAAGTATGTTGCTACTCAATGACATTAAAGTATGTTGCTACTGCGACAGCACATGAAATGAAAGTATAATTAGCTAAATGGGACAAAAAAGTATAATGGCCAAAACAGGCCAGTAAGAAAAGTGGTTGGTCCACCCAAGATGACCCAGCTTGTATGTTTGGCCCATTTTTGAACCCGCTGACCTGCTCAATTAAGCTAAGCTGACTTTGTTCACTCTTCCTAGAACTATTCTTCCAGGATGGCTGCTATAGATTACACAGTGTGTCTCCATAGTGAAGTGTTTGTGACAACTCAAGGTGGAAACTTCCCACATTTTCTTCTTGGTCACAGAAGATATTTGTTCAATGGACATGCCAAAACAATCAGACCTGATAAACGCAAGTTAGCTTTGTATTTCGACAATCCTAATATTGGGTATGCAGTTTTATATTATTCTTAGTTTGCACGAATATGCATTTTATTATTTCACTCTTAGAATATATTCTGATTTTATTTTCATTAATTTCTGATGTTTTTCAGCTGGAGAACGTTTAAAAGACACATGTTAGGCATGCGAGCTCATAGTGATTCGAAGGGAATTGAATTGAAAAGGCCAAACGACTCGATATATTCGTTTCCATGTCCAAACTGCATGTGCCATACAAATAGAACAGAAGACTTTAAAACATCATCAGCAACATGATTCTCACATTTCAAAATGCACATTTGTGGTCTAACTTGGTTTTTTTAAGTGAAAGGGATTTTCCCTGTTAGGGTTTCCCCAAGGGTGCAAGCTTTTAGCTCTAATGTACACGGTCCAACCGGTGTTACCCTAGCCATTTCCAGAAACAACCCCCTGGCCAACCCTTGATTGAAGCCTTCGGGATTTGATCCCTTGACCTCCCCTTGGTAGGCAAGCGGATTATCCAGTTTGCCAACAAGGTGATGGTTAACTTTGTTTTTTTTTTCTGATTGAAATTTTTTCGTTTTTTAATCCTCTTTCACTGTAAAGGAGGACTTACATGATTTGGGATACAGAAACAACGATTGATTTGTACATGATTCAAGGAGGAAGGTCATAGTTTTGATGGAGTTGTATACAGTTTCATCTTCATGTGTCTGCAGTATCTAACAAGCTGCTGCAATGGAGATAGTATTTTTTAAGTTGGTGGTTTGTACATTAGAGTCTATATGAGATGATAGGAACATGTATTTATAAACAGATTTTCTTCCTTTTTCTGGTTTTGTAGTGTCTGTTCGAATTTGTAATAGATTTTGCTCAAATATAGTGTTTCTTGGATGAGGCTGGTTGTTACAGGTGCCAAATTTCACCTTTTTTACCTTTAAAAGAGATGATTATAATAATGCTCTATTTTCAGCAGTTCAAATGGGCAAAGTTATAGAAATAAGGTAATGCATACATGTTATTACTCCATTTACTCCCATGACATATGGTTGGGTCTCTGTCCAAATGTATTACAAATTAATAGCATCAATAGACTATAGACCTACTACATTACTTGCATAATGTAACCAAAGTAGCAAATCAAGAATTGGGACTTGTCTATATACTTGATATCGGGTTCCATGATCCACCGATAAGTGGATATAACCCCTAATAACTACTAACAGAAACAAACAGGCCATTTCGACAAATTTGGATTAAGCTACTCTAGAAGTTTGTTACAAGCACCAACACCTATAGCAGCAGCTAAATGCCAGCCAGCATGAAGATATGGTATCTCCGGAAACAAATCATCAGCCACGAAGAACGCCCCACCTAACAGTGCTGACATCTTATGAACATTATGTGCAACTTTAAGCTCGTGATCTTCGACAGCTCTTCTTGCAAATGCAACCTGAAGTGTATTTGTTATAGCACATTATCTTAGAACTAAACTGCCTCTTAAAGTTAAATATATTAGTGATCATAAATGGCACACTAGTTCTTTATAAACTTCCTTTTGGGGCAAAAAGTGTTTTCGGGTCAGTCCAAACTAACCCATTTGGTCAACTCTAGTGTTCCACCTGACTATTTAAAAAACCTTTAAGCATAGTTATGAAGATAGAAAAGCATACCTCCATCATTCCAGTATGAACAGCTGAAACCATGAGCGGCTGAATAGGAAGACACAAGGCCGATGCAGCCATCAGCAGTTTTGGGTTCTCATCTCTAAGAGCTCTTGATAAACACTGAAAATATGCGATAAAATAATTCTAATAATAATAATAATAGAATGATGCACCTTATTCATGAATAATCAAATATGTCAAAACACAAAAAATAAAACAATGGTAAATATGGTATTACTAACCACTGTAGCTGTAGCTATCATAGTGTAGTCAGCCCATCTCAAATACTTTCTCAATCTGCCTCTAGAAGAATGGTACAAACTTGAGGCAATTCCTACTCCGATCAATGAATTAGCATAAAGCTTAGAGTTCAGATTCTTTCTGGACAACCGAAATACAAACAAAATTAATTAATTGATGTGGTACAACAATATCCCCTATGATTCTTAAATTTATGTTATTAGTGAATTCTGCTATATGGAAGAAATCAAGAAATAGTCTGATTCTTTATTATATGGAGTAACAATTTAATTGTCTACTTTATAGTTTAAATCATATGGTTTAAATCATGCTCCATATCCAACATACTAATCAAATGATTATCATCAAGGAAATACAGAGAGAACATGCCTTGGAGCTTGGATGCCAACAACAATAAAAGGAATCGAAGTAAGCACATTTGCAATTCTCTCACCAAGATGTCTATCGCCTACCACAATTAAAAAAAAATGTTGGAACATGGAATCTATTTTTAACATTAATCCATGCAATGTTTGTATTAATAGATGTACCATGTAAACAACCATGGATGGGTCTCAGACAGGCTGGTCTGTGCTGCCATACTCTCCTGTTTTCAACAAAAATGATGTTAAGGATGAGAGGATATTACAGTTATAAAGAATATACAAGTAAAGATAAAATGTTCTTGCACTCACTGCACAGCATGCACTCTTAAGAGCTGATTAACTCCTATGGTCAACCTTTCATGTGTTGACCGCTGAAAGTTTCCATTTTGAGAGATTTCTTCTAACTCAAATGGTGAATGTTGAACCACATGGACTCCGTGCACATGTTCGAGGGTTCTCCCTGTGTTAACTTGACTCTCTGTGCCCATAAGCTAAATGGCAATCAGTCAACACTTGACTGATTGCCAACAACACAGCCTTAGATGCACAATAAACCTGCTGGAAAAAAAAGCACGAATCTTGTAAGCTTATCTTGAGAATAAATCATAGCTTTTGTAAAATACAATGCCTACTTCCCATGAAACATGGAGCATTTCGCAGAACATGAAGTGTTACAGTTATCAACACTTAAATGGAAGATAAAATTATAGTAAGGAGTGTTTGGGAATGCTTGTTAAAACTGCTAATGTATATTACGTTTTAATAAAGCAAAACTGTTTTGAGAGTGTCTAGGATTTGCTTATTCAGACTACTCCTCTGATTGCAATTGCGTATGGAATAAGCCCTAATTTACGCATTTCAAAAAGCAATATACAGATTATCAATTGCAATAAGAATCCCAAACACCCCCTAATATGAGTGACATTCTAATCGGCTAATCACATTAAAAACCTTAA
Source organism: Pulicaria dysenterica (assembly GCA_947179395.2). Lineage (NCBI taxonomy): Eukaryota > Viridiplantae > Streptophyta > Magnoliopsida > Asterales > Asteraceae > Pulicaria > Pulicaria dysenterica. The sequence continues at coordinate 116,566,156 of OX359288.1, read as the reverse complement.
CCCACAAACCCAAATCCCAAAGATTAAACCCAATTGAATACTCAGAACTAAACCCTACTCTAACACAATACCCGATTCGCGTTTCACCAGTAAAGAGACGAAATAACATTATGGATTAATGAAGGGTTTTCAATTACCAATTCCCATTAGAAAAACAAGAGAGTGGAGCCTACCAGGAAATCGTCGTTGGAATGAGAAGGATTCGTGTGGGTATGAATCAAGAAGCCATGAGAGTTAAAGTAGAAAGAACAATTGGAAACAGATGCGAATTAAAACACGAATCTTCCAGTGAGGAAGAGGAATTTCGCATATTCGTGGCACTTTGATTTTATGAGCTCCCAATTTCCAAAATTGTAGCAGGGGAAGTCACAAGTCGTTTGGCATTTGCATTGGGCCAATGGGTTGCAAACAGAATTAACGAAATAGTATTTCATAATTTTGGGCTTAATTGGTAATCTGCTCATGAATCCAAATGTTTTTCATGTTCAAATACATTTTCCTGGCCACTGATTATAATTTCAGGCCATATAGTTTTTATTTGACTAGTAGGATGATATAATAGTATAAATAAAAATTATTTAAAATTGAAAATCTTGGTCGGACTTTTTTAGGTCTCCAGTTAATTGTTTTAGTTGTTGTTTCAGTATTTTAGGATCAAAATTTAAATAAAACGCAATTTATATGAAGTCATGTTAATTAAATTGTATAAAAGTCATTAATTTTTAATGCAAAATAGAGTATTTTAAAGTATAAATGAAAGATTGAACTATATGTTATCATTTATAAGTCTTTTTTTCATTTTTATTACATTTTAGTGTCATATTTAATCACTTGTGACACCTTAAAATTTAATTAGTGGCACCAACTCGAAAACGTTGAAATTTTATCATTGAGTCATTTGTTTTTAAGAGTCACCATTCGTACAAGTATAGTGCTTCTACATTTTCCCCCTAAAGTGATTGTTTGTGTATATATCAAATCAAGATTCGAATGAATTACCAAAAGCATTTTGTATAAATATAGTATGCGGATTAATAATAAAGAAAAATTAGAAATTTTATTCTAAGTAATCTTATTAACGTGAAATGTTATACATATTCTCGTATATTTTGTTCTTACTTATTCAATGTTTAAAATGTCTAATGCATTTTCTTATATTATCTTTTAATTTTGACACACGTCTTAATCAAAAGAGTAAGAAAATAAATAGAAATAAAAATAGAAAGATACACGTTGATTTCTCCTTATTTAGATGTGTAGTTTAAGTTTAGTTTTTGAATTACTTTTGAAGCTGTATCCTCGTGTTCTGAAAAACCATGCCGGCTTAGTCAGTCCTTTGACTAAATATCGACATATATAGATCAGTTGCATGTCGGCAGCTTGGGGGGTAACTCATAGGGTCCATGATCTTGGCACCTGACAGGGAAAACAGAGCTACACCCAGATGCCAAGATTTATATATATATATATATATATATATATATATATATATATATATATATATATATATATATATATATATATATATATATATATATATATATATATATATATGTCAAATTAGTTGCGAATTTAAAATAATTCTTATTATAATATTTTTATTTAAATATTTCATCCAAGATTTCCATCAACTAAAAAGCCATCTCTCCAAATAGGAGCAATAGATACAACACTCTTCTGTTTTACATAGATCGACAAATGATCCATTCAAGTTAACAAAATTGTCAAGTTAATACTCGAGACGAATCATATTATAATCTTAGGTGTTTGTTGTTTTTGAAAATATAAATGTCTTATGTTATATTTTATGTCTTTGGGAGAAGATGTAGTTCAGAAAATCCCAAGTCTGAAAAAGTCTACGAAAAAAGATGTAGGTGTTGTTTGTTTTTTAAGACATAAATGTCTTATATCTTATTTGACGTCTTCAGAAGAAGATAAAATTCAAAAGATCTCAAGTCTGAAAAGGTCTTTGGAAAAAAGATGTACTTTTTAACTTTCCAAAATAAGCAAAAATAAGACAGAATAAGATCTTATGTCTGCGAAAAAAACAAACTTGTTATAAACGTTTGCGAGCGCGCAGACGTTGCTTTAAAAAAACAAACAAGCTTATTGTAAAGGTTTGCAAGTCCGCAGACGTTTCTTTAAAATAAGACCTTATTTTAAAAAACAAACAAAGTCATAATTTTTAGCTCTTAAAATAAGCAAAAATAATATAGAATAAGGTCTTATGTTTGTTAAAAAACAAATAAGCTTATTAAAAACGTTTGCGGACGAGCAGACGTCTCTTCGAAAAAACAAACAAACCTATTAATTTTAAATGACTGCACGTCCACAGATGTTTTCTTTAAAATAGGATCTTATTTGAAAAATAAAACAAAACCTTACTCAACTTCATTAACTATGATACGTCAAATATTCTAAATAAAGCATACGAACTTAAAGCTAACATATTATCAATATTATCAAGTAATTCGGTTGTCAATTTATTAAACCAATCATCAAACTCTTAACCTTCCTCCGTATATATTTAACATATTAAGATTTTAATGTTGAAAAAATAATATATACCCTCCAAACGTTGACAAAACCCATTTTCTCCAAGCTTTGCAAAGATCGTTTGGTTACATCTACCAATACACATCACACACATACACACACAGCACACCCACACAACACACATTGCAATTGTAACATAAAATAGCAAAATTACAACAAATTAGCAACAACTAATCAAAATAAGTTGAAATTAGAGCAAAAGTTGGTGGAAGGGGCGAGTAGCTAGGAGGAGCAATTGGCGGCAGCAATGGGTGGGGCGGTGAGGCAGCGACAACTAGTAGGGTGGCCAGGCGGCGAGTAGAGGAACCGGGATGCCGAAAGCAAAGGTTTGGGGATTGATCAAATGAGAGGAAAAGAAGTGCACTAATCCCTTTAATCTATTTCAGATGAATAGCAGCGACATTTTTAAGGTATTAGTACTTAGTAGCGACATTTTATTAGCAGCAACTACATGAAACATATAGGAGAAAATTTAGCGAGCCATATTAAGGGGAAATAACAACGACGGCTTTAGCAATGACATATTCAATAGCAGTGACACTTTACACGTTCAACAATGTGTTGTTTCTATTGCCTATGTCATTGCTAAGGCCGTTCCTAAATCCTTGTAGTGTATATGTTGATCTTATTTTTTAATATCAGTCAAAAGAGTTGTGAATCCTAATTAAGATGTTCAACAAGATATGAAACTAGCTAGAAGACAAGGTCAAATGTGTGGAAGCATATAAAAATTATTTAAAGCAAAAAGAGAACGCATGGAGTTTCGGTATTACTATCATCTCCACAAAACAACCACAAACATATATGCTTTGGTTTCTCTACCAATACAACTCCGCTCTTATAATATACTTCTTATCCTAAGCTTTTTCATCTGATCATATGCCATATACTTAGAGTGGGAAAGCAAAAGACTAGAAAATTGAATTCGTGAGAAATTTGTTTCAAAAATTTCCTTTTAAATTTGTGGGAAATAGATGTATGTAATCTATGGGATACTAGAAGAAACTAAATTCGTTTGGAATCCTCGATAGAAGATGATACTTTCAAATCTGTGAAAAATAGACGTTATAAAATCCTTTCAAATGTGTGAGAATTATAGTCTTTGAGGATATCTGGAAAAAGTAGTCGTTGGAAATTGGTGGGAAATTTTCCTGCCCATTTTTATGGAAAATCAATAAGAAATGGATATCCAGCGGAATTATTACCCACCAATGAATTGCACATGAAATCAATGGGATATCTTTTGACAAAAACGACGTATTGTGTTTATATATGTTTCACTTTAATTCACATTCAAACAGTTCTCACTAGATTCTAATTAAATTGATAGGCTTAAAAAAGATGATTTCAATCGATATTGGACTCAGTTGCAAGTAATGATACACTTTGGTTTGATACATGCGTTTCAAAGGAATTTCATCGATTTTTCAATGATTCAAACAATAAGGAATTGTAAATTGATGGGTTTTTTTTGTTTTTTTTTGTTTACCTCAGCTCCTCCCCGCTTATTTAAAGATCCAATTTTCTTAGCATATATACATGTTCTCTGAATTTAGTTTTCGGTTGATTTACTCATTCAAACGATTATATATACTTTAATCAATGATGTTCAAATCAATACTTTATTAATTATACCTATATGTTATCAACGTAATTTTTCTAAATTTTATGATTATTGTATAAATATTGTTGTTGTTGTGTGTATAAATATCTATCTATCTATATATTAAAAGAAAATCAAATATGAGAAAAATTCTATAAATAAAATTTAATTAACCAATTAAAACCTTTTATTTTTTAATTTTTACCAAAATTTTTAATTTTGACTTCCACTATTAGAATAGTTCTTGAAAGAGTTAATGAAACCAATTATAAGGGAGGTATATAGGGGGTGTTAATTTTATAAATTATATATTTATATTTAATGAATGTATTTAATTGTATATATTTGTAGTTTTTCTTTTATAACTTTTGATACATTATGATTGGTATAAGTTTAATTATATATTTATAATCGTCTCATTTTTATCTATGTTTTGATGTAACTTTTACCGTAATAGCACAAAACTAAAAAAATACTTTTTTATTAGTAAAAAGTATATTTTATAACCATTAAAAAAAGGGAGGTACTAGGCGCGACATATGTCGCCCCTAATACCCCAGCATGTCGCCCCTAATACCCCAGCATGTCGCCCCTAATACTAATAGGCGCGACAAGTCGCCCCTAATACGTCGCCCCTATTGCTTCGTCGCTATTGTCCAAAAAATCGCCCCTATTGGCGTCGCCCCTAATAGTGTCGCCCCTATTGATGTCGCTACTATTAGTATTTTAAAAAACATTTTTTTGTGATAAATACTGTTTACTGGTATCAAAAACTGCTATAACAAGAAATATATAATAAACTTGCATATATTATAAAACGACTTCAATATTCATAATACAAACTAAAACCCAAAAGACCGATAGATCAAATGATACTTGTTTTAAGTACGTAACTAGTTTCACACAAAAATAATAAGTCTAGTTCATAAGTCTAATTTATCTAACATAAGTCTAGTTCATCATCGTTATCGCCATCCTCGTTTTCAGCATTCTCCGACCCATCATCATCCCAATAGCAATTTAATTACTCATGCTTACTTCTGTATATATAATCACATATGAATACCATTAGAATGAAACAATAACAATAGATATTAAGTACTGATGCAATTAATTACAAAATTAGGAAACAACTCTAGCTTAGTTTTTGCTTGTTTCATTCTTGTCATTGCAAATGTGAATATCATGAGTTACTATAGAAAAATCTAACAGAGCAACAACATAAAACAGCCACCAACTGATCAATAATATTATGGACACCTTAATTACAAATCGAATACTGTCAGACTATAAGTTTTTTAATGAGACAACTGATATCCAAAGTTTGATTTGTACTTGAATAATTATTTTCATTGATAAATATGTTTCGTTCTAAAAAATTATGGCTTTAATTGACTTAAAAAACATCTAGTAATTTAAATCTTGAAATAGCAAGAATACAAATAAAGAAACCACAAACAGGTGACACATTTAAAGAAATAGTAATACAAAACATTGTAATAACCTTATTGGTCATGAACATGTTGTGGGTCCTGAACCTCATTTATGTGTATAAATAGGCTTCCATATCTTCCTTTAATTTGCAGAATCTCATTCACTTACTCCAGGAAGTCATAATATCAAGCTCCAATTCAAAATGAAGCCTTCTTTGATGTTCAGCCTCTTAGTTCTCTCAAGTCAATATATGTTTGTTGTATTGATCGAGTTCATGAGTTGTTGCAACTATTTTTAGTCATCACTAATATGTTACTTAGATCAACACTATCCACTGACACACAAATACATAAAAATGGAGGTTTAATTATTAAAGTTGAAACAGGTCATATTTCATTGAAACTCCTAAAATTGTTATTGACTATCTCAATTTACACTTTCCTCAATCAACAGCCCTTAACTAACAGCCCCGAAAAAACAAAACTTGCAAATAAAACAGATCCACATATAGCTTTGCCCTACTAGCTAAGAACACACATCACATAATCAGGGTAAGATATGCATTCAAGATTGACCCTGAGAGTAGGCACTAATCGTCCTTGCAGAAGGCTTATGCCCGATGCCTTTTATATGTCCTCGACGAGCACCTAGAGCCTTTTAAAAAACAGCCACTTCGTCTATTGGAATTGGGTTGCTTGATGAATCAAATACACATGGATAATATATGTACATTTCGACTTACTAAACCTTAAATCAGCTTCATTTAAACAACTATTAACCTCAAGCTGTTGCCAACATAAGCAATAAAAAAATGTATGGATGATAACCATTAACTATTAAACCACAAGATAGAAAGTGGAAGATTACTCATCAACTGTCATATCTTGCAGAATTAATAAAAAAGGAAAATGAGATAAAATGCACAAAGACAACTTCAATCATATTGCTCTTCTCAAGTATCAACTTCAAACAACTTACATATCAAGTTTTCTTTTTCTTCTCTGGAAGACACACACAATTAAACACACACACACAAACTGGAACACACACACATACGTTAACCACACACACGAGTTACACACACTGAAACACACAAACACACACTATTACACACACAAACATGTTGGAACACACACCCACACACAATTAAACACTCACTACTGCCATTTTTGGGGCATTTCACTACAATGGTTGTAAAATTGTACAGAAAAGTTCAGTATGACAGACACAAACACAAAATGAGTCCAAATCCACAACATTTTAAAGCTAATTTTTAAGGAGGTTCGAAAATTTTACCTGTTGCAGCGGCAATGTAGGTTTCAGGCGAGGCAGCGGCGGAAGAAGATGAAGCAGCAGGAGTGCCGAAAGCGTCAGGCGAGCGGAGGCGACGGAGGAAGCTGTCTTTGTTCGAACGAGAAATGAACAGGGGAATGGAAGGTTTCAGGCACGGCAGCGGCGGAAGAAGATGCAGCAGCAGCGGCGGAAGAAGATGAAGCAGCAGCGCCGGAGGCGGCAGCGACGGAGGCGTATTCGTTCGAAAGCAGGTGTGTATTCGTTCGAAAGCAGGCGTACGAGCCTTTTGAGTCGTAAAAAGAAAGGCTGAATAATATACTAGGGTTATAATTTTATGGGCTTTAGTCGCGACCCAATAGGGGGCGACGAGCCTTTTAGGGGCGACCACGAAAAAACAAGAGGGAAAATTTTCCTGGCTTTTGTAAAAAGGCAATAGTGACGACACTAATAGGGGCGACTATAAGTAATAAGCGCGACACTACTAGTGTCGCCCCTATTGCCTAAAGTCGCCCCTATTGCCATGATTTCTTGTAGTGGTAATGAAAGTTAATCTTTTTCTAAATGAGAATATGTATTTTTCTTGCTTATCTTCTTTATAAAACTATAAACCGATGAACATATTTATGGCTATTTTCTATGTTATGAATCTCTAAATGGTTAATCCTTTTTTATGAGGTATTTTTGACTTAGAATATATGATAATATATATATACAACATATTAGTGAGGTATAGTACCTTCTATGAGATAGTTTATGTTTGTGAATATCTAAATCAACTATCTTTTTTATTGACATAATCATACAACGTTAAACTCTCGATCTGTTTTTCGATACCAACGATTTCATAATAAAATATTGGTTAAAGTGTGAGGTATTGCTAATCACACTATTTAAAAGTAATTAACCGGCAGTACTTTACATGTCAATAAAGAAGATTATGAGCATAACATCCGAATTTTGAGACGATATTATCATAAGCTAACAAAGTGATTTGTGTATTCATTTAATTTATAATTCTGATTTTATGTAATAACAATGAGATATTTTAATTAAAATATTTTTTAAAATAATCTATAAGATTTTGAAATTAAGAAGTATTAATTATTTATATTTAGATTTTTGACTCATATTTTTACTATGTTTTTAATAATTTTTTATAAAAATAATTAAGACTAACCGTATATCACGTGTGCGTCTAACAAATGAAGGAATTGAGCATATAAATGATTACATGATATCAGTGAACATCTTTATGATCTATATATTATTTCTAAGAGATAATAATTTTGTTCTAACAAATGAAGAGGTTGAACACATAAATAATTATATGGTATTAATATTAAACACTATGAGGGTCTTATATTCAAAATTAGATAATATATGTTAAGGACTTAAGATGAACTTTCATATCATGTCTAAAAATCATCGTATACACCAAATATACTTAATTCTCTCAAGGTTTCATCTTAGTGACGATAATAGTAGTCTGACAAATAAAATTATGAATGTAGTATACAAAGAAGTACTACTGAAAATATGAAAACCCTGTCTTAATTCAATTTTTGAACATTCGATAACTATGTTTTTTTATTAGTTATTATTTCTATGAATATGATTCTGTTTGTTTATATTATGTTATATACTTTCTTTATGCTTTATTTTTTAGTTTTGTAAAGTTTACCCGTACGTACACGGGTCATTTCACTAATTGTGTATAAAAGGATAAAATAATAATTTTATATAAATATTTTTTAACGTATCCGAGCAATATTGCAAGAGCACGTATTGCAATAGTTTAAGTGGCTAATGTACATATCTCTCTTATAAATTAAACTCCAAGATCTATAATAATATAAGCAAAGAAAAACATTTATAGATTCTCATGTTATTAATTAATTAACTTCCAACCAAGTTTTGTACGTAATAATTAACTAGTAATTAAGTAACTGAATATATACATCAATGGGATATTTAATTGTAGTTGAAGATGCTAAAACATATTGTTGCAATAGTTTAGGTAGAAGTATTAATTATAAAAGCAAGTCAATAAAATTAAGGTTCAAAGTCCAAAGATTCAGAACCAGTAATAAGATATATATAAGAAGGTTCCAGGAATCAAGGGTCACGATCATGTGACTTAGACCCATAAGATAAGGAAGACATGAAGAAATACGAAGCTTTACACCCCCACACTCTCACTCCAAAAGGGTTTTAATTTGTCTTTTAACATTCTAATAAGACACCCAATTTCGCTTACTCGGTGCAAGTCAAAGATCTCACTCTCAGCTTTCCAATTGGTCTTTCTTTAACCAATTTTCAGATGGCTCAGCTTTCTTCAAACAAAACAAGCAGCAGAGAAAGAAGAAGCTATTCGAATCCAAGATTTCAAGTATTTTTCATCTGGGTCATTTTAATTCTCACTCATCTGCCACCCTCAACCGCCCATCACCACCACCACCACCACCGGAGTTCTGTTTCTTCTAGCCGGAAAGCTATGGGTTTCAAGACAGGACATCCACAGTTCCATGCAGCTGCTGTCTCAGCACCAAGTCAACCACCAGTAGAATCAGCTAAAAAAGAAGGCAATGTGTTTGATGAAGATAAAAGAATAATTCACACAGGTCCAAACCCTCTTCACAATTAAAATAATTCAAAATTAATTTGATCCCTCATAGAGCTTTGCTAATGTTGATTCTTATTTGTTTTTTCTATTACCTATTTATTTTTCTTTTTTGATCCTTCTGAATTAGAATTAATGTTAGCAAAGCTTTTAGCTTTATCAGCAATTACAGTCTAGAAATGGTGAAAGAGGGACAGAGAGGGAATTTACTGTTGTTGTTTCTTTAGAGGCTTTTTTCTAGGGTTGAAATGTCAAAATCTGAGTACAGCTTGTAATGCATAGTGTACAAGTGATTAGAAGTATTTACATCTATATTAACTTGTTGTTCCCTCTGAAACCTTCTGGCAAAGGAATTTATTGTGTTGTGCATTAAATTCCATGTTGTTACATGCCTCTCATTTACTGCCTAACTTTATATGGCTCAGTCTTTTTAGCCAAAAATAACATTGACCTGATGTAAGTGTGTGCAAAGACGCTTTAATCCTTGACATGATCATGGGTTTGGTTGATATTGTGACCTAACTCAGGGGCACATTTGGGATTTGATATATGAGTTTGTTGTTTATATACTCTTAGGGTTTCGCTATACTTTTGGCTACTGTCAAAGAGAAAGACCACTTTTTGATTGCTAAAACCAACACACACTCTCAAATCTCTATACTGCCATTTAATTCAGCAGGTGCTTTTTACCCCTAAAAAAGGAACATGGATTCAAGTCAAATATAGCAAATCCTAAATCACTTCCCAAATCAAGGTTAAGCTTTAGTGTATAGTAGTTCTTTTTGTTTTTTCAACTTAATTCTCACACACACATAGGAGCCGTAAACAAATTAAACGTTAATGAATCGTTTGTGAAATTATTCAGCGGAAAGTTCGTTTATGTTCGTTGCTTTAATAAACGAATGAACATACAAGATTTTCCGTTTGTTTAATTAAATGAACGAACATGAACAAAGCTCTCGTTAGTTTATTTATGTTCGTAAACGTTCGGTTATTCGTTCGTTTATGTTCATTTATATTTTATATAAATTTACGTGTAGATATTTATATTACATATGCGTGTGTCTATATATTGTATTTAGTTGTGTTTAATGGTGGTGGATTTGTATTATAATGTGTGTCCCTTGGTTTACATTTGTTTATCATTTAAATGAACTAACAAAAATGTACACGAAGTAACCGATATTTATAAACAATTGAACACAAATGCTCGTTCGTTTATCGTTCGTGTTCGTTTATTTGTTCGGCTAAAGTTAAACGAAGGAACACAAACAGAAATATCATTTCGTTTATTTGTTCGGCTAAAATTAAATGAATGAACACAAACAAGTCTTGTTCGTGTTTATTCGGTTCGTTTACAACCCTACACACACACACACACACACACACATATATATATATATATATATATATATATATATATATACATTATTTTTAAACTATTAGTTAATTTATATATGGTAGGTAACTAGTTTAATTAATTATGTGTATTCCTAATTAAGATATTAATCAAGTTTCTAATTATAGTACTAGGTTTTAATATCAATACGATGAATGTTTTCGCATATTAAAAATGTCGACTCACATCTCATATATAGTGAATATATACCACGTACCTAGACACCAGAAGAAGCTATGCCAGCAAATACATAATATAAGTATTTATAAAGTGGTTGAACTTATTTCACCAACACATAATAAGTAGTTAAACTTATTTACCAGTAATATAAAGCTTGTGAATTTGAATCTCAATTTTGAGTGTTAATGTTATTGCTTATTGAATTATAAAATAATTACATTAGATTTATCAAGTTAATTACTTGAAAAGAAACTATTATTGTACGTAGTCAAGATTTGAGAGATTATTTTATTCCTAGAAAAACCCAATTCTTTTCTTCTCTTTTGCCTCGACTTCACTGCTTCGAACCTTTCTCATAGGGGATGCCTGTCTCCCTAATTAATATGCACACTTTCTCAAGGCTTCACCCTTACAATATTATAATTAAGGTAAAACAATCCTTCAGAAAATGACAAAATTTTTATATGTAACTATATATAAATGTTTTTCTGATTTTTTGCCAGCTAGTCACTAGTCAGCGGGTGCAAAATAAATTAGCACTGTATGACTCCTATATGTCATATATAGAAGAAGAAACTTGTTTTTATTCCAAATATACTGTTCATGCATGTGCTTGGACTCTTGTCTTTAAAATACACTTAATTATGTAAAATATATTTATATATAGAGTTCTAATTACACGTACTACAAAAAGATGTAGTTTATTCATAGATTTTTAATCAATATTAATACACATAACTGTAAAGAATTACAATATTAATTTCTACCAAATATTTACATTTGAAAGTTTGAAAATTAGAGTAAAAAATTACATTTACTAGTGTGGATAATTAACTATATTTTAACACTTTTAAGCGTGAAAAATCTAAAAATAATTCTAGAGTTACAAAAGTTTACGCTTAACTTCTATAATTATCTATTTATTACTAAATTTACACATTCAGACAGGGTCGGAGTTAGAAAATTTCTCCGGTGGATTCAAAGTTAAGATTGATAACCTTTGTAAACAAAATTAATGGGTTAACAAAATTTTTACCTAAAATATACTAAAATACATTAAAATGGTACAAAAGTTTTTTGTTTAGTGGGTTCAATGGAACCCTCTCACTAACAAATGGCTCCGCCCCTGCATTTAGAAGCGTAGACTTTTGAAATCAAATGTACACGTCTATAAATGTTGAGTTTTTTCTTTTTCAAAATTTTTTTATTTTTAAATGTACTACATTTCACAATTATAAACGTAACAACGTTTAAAATTTACACGCTTTATATAAATCGTGGATAAATGACATAATTTTTATAGTGTTCATGACTCTACATATATATGATGCCCGTACGTAATGGGCAATACATTTTCTGCTGTCAAGTTCACAACGGCACAGAGGAAGAGCCGACCAAGAATGCGTGGTTTGTAGCCTCTGGCGGAATTGCAACTTTCACGTCCAAATACAAGGGGCTGTGTGGTGCAGATGAGTGAGATCCAATCTCTCCTTTGATTTCTCACATTTTATAGAGAGATGTTTTTATATCTTTGTATAAAATATTTTACTTATCCTTCTACTAATAAGATTAATACAAATGTCAAAATAAATATATAAGGTGAGGAAAGAGAATTAGTGGATTACGCGTGTCATCTATGAAGTAAGAAGAATAACACGAAGCTTATAAATTATCAGTTAGTTAGTGGGTATTAGTTGAATCTCAAAATTATCAAAATGTGATGGGAAATAATCATTATATAGCCGAGTGATATATAATTAAGTAGTAGATGAAAAAAAGATAACGTGACGGTATAGTGAAATATAGTAGGTGCCATTTTTGTGCCCGTCTAAGCCATTAGTCAGGCAGGGTTTTTTCCCCTATGAATTGAAGTATGTACGTAAACACAGTTACAAACACAAAATTGAAGCCAAAATTAAAGCAAGTTTTTATGTTAATAGTTAATGAAAAACAAATATTTAACTAAATACACTTATATAGATTCACTAAGGTGGCATTTGGTTGGTAGTAATCCTTGATATTCTAAAGAATTTGGAATCCAATTCTTAAGGATTCCTGTGTTTGGTTTAATTTAATGAGTGAATCTAAAAGAATTGTAGTCCATCAAATAAGGGAAAATTAATTTCGTCATTAGATGGAGTGATTTTAAAATCCTTTAATGAGGGAGTGTGGAATATTATTACCTTGTTACCCTTAAACATCTATAGCCATAATATATTTATCTCATTCCATCGACATAACACGTGAGTCGACTCTACCCTCCAAACACCGATGGCTTCTTTCTCCGCCTCAAGACCCTCCACAGCAACCTTCCTTTGTCGCCGCCTCCAAATCCTCCTCCACAGCCTTCCTCCGTCGCCGCCTCCAGGCCCTCCACTAACCTTCCTCCATCTCTGCCTTCAGACCATCTACCACAACCTTCCTCCACCGCGTTCTCCATACCTTCCGTCACGCCTTCCTCCGTTGCTACTTCTAGACCCTCCACCATAACCTTTCTCTTTCGCTGCCTCTAGACCATCCACCGCAACATCGTCATCAGTCGCAGTCGCCAGATTTCGCCGTTCTGTCGCCGCTTTCCTCTATAGTCGACTCTTCATCCTCAGCCTTATATGAGTCTCCTCTCTCTCTCTTCTTCCGCAATGTTAAATCTATCCGACTTACAATGTGAAAGTGTGAAACTGATTGTTTGAGAAGGTGAAGGTTTGAGACTGATGATATTTGAGTTTATGCGGATGTGTAGTGTAATAATTTTAATTTATAATGTATAATAGCATGATTTTCATATATTATTACTTGAACGATCAGTTAATGAAATAAAAATTTTAATATTTTATAATTTATATAATATGTTTTACATAAAATTTATAAAACAAGCTAAAAAAAATAAAAAAGGGACATTTCTGCCATTTTATATTACTGAAATCAAATTCCAATTTCATTTTCTGCTAACAAAACAAATAAAGATTCAATTTCAATTCCTGACTATTACAATTCCTTTCACAGATTCTAATTACTTTCAAAACACTCTGCGAACTAAACACCATCTAAGATATGTTTAATATGATAACTTGATAGTAGGCCATGTGATCATTTCGATGATGTGGTTCATGTCTGCAAGACGAGATGCATCATATATATATATATATATATATATATATATATATATATATATATATATATATATATATATATATATATATATATATATATATATACATACATGCATATGCATACATATACATATATATAGGGGCAAGTTATTGTGAAAATGTGTATTTAGGTGAGAATGGGAAAACAAATCCTAACTATCTATTAGATGTAATCTAATAGATCTAACAGTCGCAATTCACCCGTCATGATCAATATATGGCCGTTGCAATCTACGGTTGGGTGGTGAATTGAATGAAGGGTTAAATGTAGACCATCTGATCAAATCAAATGAAAGACTAAGATCAAGTTTCTCATTCTCATCTAAATACACATGATTCCCATTTGAACCTCCATATATATATATATATATATATATATATATATATATATATATATATATATATATAGGGGAGGGTTCATGCGAGAACCGTTGTTAGTGCGAAAACCGCGAAAACTAATCTTAGCCGTTCCTTGGATATGGGAAGTTAAACGGATGGAGAGCGTGGAGGGATAGAGTGTGGCAGGGTGCATGTGAGGAATTCATGGATGGGCAATGACATTGAAGGAGGGGGAATTGGACGGCTCAGATTGGTTCTCGCGGTTCTCGCACTAAAAATGGTTCTCGCATGAACTTTTTCCTATATATATATATATATATATATATATATATATATATATATGGGAGGGTTATTGTAAAATGTAAAATGTGGTAAGATCTGTAAGATGCGATCTGGATCGTCCATTTTTCATCAGATCAACATTTAAAGAAGTATCACATTTTTTAAAATAAATTAATAAAAAATGACAATTAAGGGTATTCTTTACCTTTTATAAAACTCTAAAATTAAGTTAATTAAGTTGTTGCCATTTTTAGATTTACATCATTTACACCATCGTAAAAAATGTTTAAAATTTAATGACAATTCTGAGTGAATCAAGTCCAAGTAACAATATTCTTAAATTTTCATCGATTTAAAAAAAAACTCAATTCTCATAAATAACATTCATCAAGATTCAAAACATTCATAATGCTTTTTTTTCATGCAATTCACTGTAATTCACTATAATTCAAATATAACATTCATCAAAGATAATAATCAGGCTTTATTCATCAAAACAAATTTGTAAACAAAAATAATCAAGCCAGATGAAAACATATATGATGAACAATCCTTTAGATCTGTTGAAAACAGATAATAATCAGAATTACAAAGACAGTATATACAGATAATTGATAAACTTAATTCATCAAAACAGATCTGATGACTTAGATTTGTAAACAAAAATTATCAAACTTGATTCATCAAAACATATCTGATGAAAACAGATGAAAAACCAAGCCTTGCCTCTTTAGATCTGTTGCATCCATGTGAAGTGATTGGATCAGAAAAACAGATGAAAAATCAACCTCTTCAGATATGGTGAGAGACGGTGGTGGTCTAGAATTGCTCCGGCGACGAGGACAGTGAGAGGGCGGTAAGTGGCGTTGGCATTTCAAGGAGGAGTAATAGCAGATCTGAGGGCGTCGACACATCAGGAAAGATAGAGAGTGGGTGTGGTAGCGGTGATTCATCGGTAGCGCAAAGCTTAGTGGTTGCAAAACCCTAAATCGGCGGTGTGTTTGCGCACTTCAGGGAAGAGAGAGGGTAGGTGCGGTGGCGGTGGTTCATCGACGGCGTAGGCTTTCAGGGGTGCAAAACCCTAGATCGTTTGATGAGGGTGATTGACGGTTACAATGACGTCGCACGTCAAGGGAGAGAGATGGAGTGGTGCGGTGGCGTATTTCATCGGCGGCGGACTTGCATGGGCAAAACCCCTCTCGGTGGCGTAGTTTCATCGGCGGCAGACTTGCAGGGCAAAACTCCTCTCGGTGGTGTTTTTATGAGGGGTGGCCGACGGTTAGAATTGATTATATGAGAGAGAAAAGTGAAGAGTTGCGCCATATTTAGGGTTAACAATTAAAAATAAATAAATTAATTATAATGATAAAAGGACTCTTATACACTTTTGTTAAAAGTGTCATGTGTCATCCTCTCCATGTATCTTACACATCTTATTTTTAAACACATTTTATTCGATCTTAATCCTATATATATATATATATATATATATATATATATATATATATATATATATATATATATATATATATATATATACCACATTTTAAAATTCGATCAAGATTAGAAAAGTTGGAAGAAAAACAATTTCTTGATAGAACCTAATTAAAGATTTGAATTGATCGAAAGATTCTTGAAGAGAGGTTTTGATTATAAATATGTACAATTATTTATTTTAATTATATTTAGCGTGGAAACCAACAAGCTTCGGTACTATCTAGACGTATCAAAGGTAACTCACTAATGTACCAGATTGTTGGTTCAATTGAAGAGATGTGAGTATTTATTTGCCGATATGATATATAGTGTTTTCATGAAGAAACCTCATCTGAGGAAGCCTCATTATCACCTATACACAGACATCGACTCTCTCAACGCTAGCTAGCTATAGGAAAATTCGGTTAAGGTTGTAAGCCTAGCTAGTTATAATTAATTAAGCCCGACTCATTAAAATCTTAACACGAGTCAAGTCTAAACGAGCTTAAATTTAATCTGGTCGGTGGCTTTGATCGAGTTCGGAATGAATCAATATGAATAAATAGAGGGTTAATTTTGAAACAAAAAACTTACATATTATTCGCTTAATTGGTAAAGGAAATGGGACTGGGATGTAATGAATGTTTGCGTGGTGGTGCTATTCAAAGTAGTCATTACTGCGTATGAGTTGTTAATATATAGAAGTGTGTTTTTATGATAATGCAACTACCTCCCTTGCTTTCTCTCTCCATCATCTTTAATTAATTTGTCTCCATCATATGTAATCAAAAGCTCAATTATATAAAAATCATGCATGATTATTTTGGTCTCATCCATCCATGTCAACATTAATGCATGCCAATCTTGTTTCATTTTTCTAGCTTGGTCATCAAAAATATATATGCCAAAGGGGTTGAGCTTATTTGGTAAGGCGCCCTCTTCAATTCCTCACAAGAGGTTGGGGATCAAATCCCGCTGCATACAGTGAGTTGGAGGTTTTTTCCTTAGAGGTTTCCTCCACGGAATTAATGTGTGATGCTCGAACCTTGGTTAAAGCTAAATAACAAGGGATGGTTGAAAACCCGCCACCAAGCAATTCGAACCCACAATGAAAAGGCGGGGAAGTGTCCCCATTAATTTGCCGGTCAAAAAAATCAAAAAAAATATATATTTTAATTCACATACAATTAAGTTATCTTTTTTTTGAACTGCACAATTAAGTTATCTTATTCTACACATTTTGTGCTCCTATTAAAATATTTAAAGATGTCTAAAGTGTTTATAACTTCTTTATAGAGCTCTCAGTGTCATAAACTTGTACATAGGCTGTTTATTCTGTGAAATTGTGTGGCATTTGAATTTTTTTAATTCAACATTTCTTTACCGGTAGTATTGAACTGGAGTTCTCTTAATTTCTTCATATTCCTTCACCGATATTATTAAAATAATTCCTTATGTATGTTTATAGAATTCAAACAACTTCATTAGAATTATTTAAAGTAAATAACCAAATATTCTTACATACCAACACTCTCTATGCTTCCACAATTTAATTACCACCATCATCCCACATCCTCCACAACCACCTGCCGCCACTGCCACCAGCGCAACCGCCACCGTCCACCCATGACCCACCACAATCATTACCACCTAGCTCCACCGCTCATCAGAGATCAGTACTGAATGTATTTTATGCTTTTGAGATCCATCAATTGTTGAAATTTTGAAGCTGATTAATCCAATCAAAAAAGACTTTTGAAAGTGTTCAATTCCATATGGTTTGATGGGTTGTTCTCAGTAGACAATCTGGCTTAGCTATCTCCTTCTAAGCTACTTCCCTCCAAGATTCATGATATACAATTGTTATTTGGAAGTCAATAGGCTACCCTTGAAAGTCTCTCTTTCTCTCTCTCTCTCTCTCTCTCTCTCTCTCTCTCTCTCTCTCTCTCTGTGTATCTATATATACAGAGAGAGCTTTCCTCGATCAATGCATTTCCATTTGGTTAAAATAGGTATATATGGTGTTATCTGAGGTTTGCTTCCCTTTGTATCAAGTCTCCGTAGAAGACCTTTCTCACATGTTTTTCAATTGCGTAAAAGTTAATTTTGTCCGTAGAAAAAAAATATGTATAGAAGATTTAATATTAAAATGGTATAAGTAGCTAGAATTTTCAAATTTTCTAAAATACAAAGACTAAACACATCAAAACAAATATTTAATATAGTAGTGATATACAACTTGAATAAAAAATATAATAATCATACATAGTTCTATCACACTGTCAACAACCCAGACATATATAATCTTATTAATAATGAATGTTGTTAATGGTTGGAGGCCACAGTTCACATGCCTTTTTGAATGTTGATGACATGTGTAGACTATATATACACAAGAAGGTGGTTGAGGATTATAAAGGCTTACATTAATTGATACAGGGTTTGATTTTGAAACTTTTGATTTGGGTTATTTTGCTTATAGAAGAAAGATTTGATATATTATGTAATGTAGGAATGTTTTTTGTGATGTAATGGACTTGCTTTTACAAAAATGTATGTTATCATACAAAAAACATACCAAGGAGGCAAGGACCGCAATGCATAAATAATTGTGGGTGGCCCATTTCTTTCGTTTGTAACTAGTAACAATATTCTACTTTTTTCAAAATTTTCGTTCTCATGCTATTAAATCTTTTTTTAATTATGGGTATGTTTGGTATGAAGCTTTTTGAAATTGGTAGTTTTTTTTAAAACTACAAGTCATATATATTCGGATGAAAAAGCTGAAAGCTTTATTTTAAACAAAAAAGCTTTAAAACAAAAAAACTTCTTAAAAGTAGTTTTTTAAACTAGCTGAAGATTTTTATATACCAAATTACCTAAATACTCTCTATAATTATTTTATAATTCCTCCTATTTTTATAATTTATCCATTTTTGTCATTTTTTTAAAAGCATTGTTGTATATTACTTTAATAAGCTCTACATGAGACTCATACCAACTCCTCCATAAGACATGAAGGGACAAAACAATCAGCTGTTATTATAGTAATTACCTCCCCATGGATTTAATTACTACTATAACAGTCTACACAAAAGGGTAACACTAAGTTAACTAAACATACAAACCTTTCTTCATTATATTTTGTGTATTTGTGCAGGCGACGAAAACCATTGTTCCCAGATCAGTTTCTTCTTTTTCTTCACTCTTGAGCTTTATCCATTGGAATGAAAGTAATTGAATCTCAAACGCTAATTCTTCCAAGTTGTTTAAGCCATTGAAAACCAATTTGTTCCTACTCTTCCAAATGCAATAACAGCTAATTGAAAACCAATTTGTTTAAGCCATTAAAAACCTTTTTGTCATTTTACACTATTAAACTCTAGCTAACAGCTAATTTGCCGAACACATATATAAAACAGTTTCCAGCTCCAGCTCCAGCTACAACTACCAGCTGCTTCTGCCAAACATACCCTATATTTATTAGACAATTTTATTAATTTGTTTTTGTATAATTAAATTTGAATTATTTATTTAAATTAAAATTTTAATTTGATTACAGTTCTTAATCTAAGTTATTAGAGATAATTTTATATTATGTGTTTTTAAACATTAAAATATCGTCTATATTTACTTTTATTTATAAATATCATATTTATCTTTTATGTGGGGAGTTCAAATAAGAATTATAGGATTATAATATGATACTTAAGCATGACCCTTGATTTCATTTTATTGGATTATCCACTAACTTGGTCATTTTAATATTTATAACTCAATCATGAATTGCGAATACAATATATTGTAACTGGTGAATTGCGACCGTTAGATCTAATAGATCAACATAGTTAATTGATAACTATGATTTGTTCTCTCATTCTTAACTAAATATATATTCTCACAATAACACTCCCCTACCTTTTATAACATATTCAAATATTATATTTAACTAAATTCTTACTTTTATCATTTTAAATATTATTTAATCACTTATATCTTTTTAATTGTACAATAATAATCGATAACTTGTACACTAAGCACCGTCACATATCTTCATATGATAATACTACGTAAGTTTCTACCATCACGTCTGCCATTCCCTCATGTCAATGCTCTCACCACTGGTCTGGGTATTGACGCCGTAATTTCCATGTTAACAGTCAACTGGTTTGCAATTTTGCACTGTTTTGTGCTATTCTGCACTATTTTAATGAATTTAAGCATGTTATTGTTTATGTTTTTTTGATAATTGTTATGTTTCATGTTTGGTTTCTAATGCTAGAATGTTATTTAATGTATGGTTCATGAAATTTGTTTTTGATAATGGGCACAACGTACCAAAACGTAAGGTACATCGTACCAGACGCGTACCGAAATGAGCCTACCCCCTCCGTACCGGATACGCCCCTCCTAGCGAACCGCGTTCCCGATCCTCGTTCCCGTACCGAAGCGATCCGCGAACTATGTGACTATGTTTCTAACTATTATTCTGGTGAGATACCGTCGAAACTCAAAACTAACTATCAATAAATATTATGTAGCTGTTTTTAACCGGTCAAACTTAGACAAGTCAACTAAGCCAGATAAAGACGAGCCAACTGTGTCTAAATTGATAATTATATCAACTTTTATCAATGATGCTTCTAAAACCCTAAAAGAGGGTGTGACTCTCTTGACCCCACTTTTTAAGACCAAGATCTTACACACAACGTCACCTAAACCATTACTAACACATATAATATTGATATACGTACTTTATTCGATTCCCATTTTCAAAGGTTTGCGGACGGTCGGAATGAGCTAACAAAATGGAATGGATTTATAAAGAAGAAAAAAAACCTAAACATAATTCATCATATATATACACACACATAATCCTGAAGCTCTTTATTTATTATAATTTAGTTTTTATGGGTTAAATTGATGTAGATAGCATTAATTGTAGCGTTGGGATGAGCTCAATACCATACCGATACCAAACACAAAGTACCGAATCCTTAAATAAACGTTTTAATGGTACTGAATCCTTAATAGAATAAGAGGTATCGGTATATATATTGGTGCTGGTTCTCTGGGTAATGATTTATACACAATAACTTTTTGCCTTACACAACAAAAAGTTGTCATATTGATCATTTACCCATGAATCTGTGGATGAGATTAATAGGTAGTGGGTTGGTAGGGGCAAAAATGTCTTAATTATTGTGTATGACAAATAATTGTTGTGCACAAATCATTACCCTTTCACTATAGTACTGATTAATTTTCAATAGCATCAATGGTCAAGGTTTTAAGCTACGGAAAACAGTTTTTAACTGTAGCAAAATAGCATGTTTTTTTATTCTAGGATCAAGTTCGCATTGAAAAATTGAAAAAAATTAACAAAAGTTCTGCGTAACTTGGAAAAACTAAAAAAATTTCAAGTCTAAAATGTTGAAATAGCCAACCGCTCATGTTTGATGTTATGAAAAGTAGTTTTAAAAACAGTAAAACCGTATGTTTTTAATTCTAGAATGTAATTTACAAAATAAAGAACACACAAAAGAAATATCTTCCAAATCTGAGTTTGTAGGAAATATTTATGATTGGTCAAAGTTTTTCAAAAAACCTACATAATCTAGAAATGCTAAAGATATACTTAGTATGGAAATGCATAAATATCTCAAATGCTTATGAAAAGTTGATTTGAGTGTATTAAAACAAAACAAAGAACACACAAAAGTAAAATCAATCAATTTTGTGTTCGCATGAGATAGTTATGACTACTCAAAATTTAACAAAATTGATTTTTTGGGATTAAAACTAAATTGTCAGGAATCAATGGAACCGATCCTAAAAATACAGAATACTGGATATCGTATAAAGTTGAAACCGTGTACCGAATAAAAATTAAGAATATGGTACAGTTCGGTACCCACGAAAAATCTTCTCACCCCTAATTTGGATTTGTGAGTTTTGGAGTTTATGATTAAGATATGATGTATTTATAAACTTTTAAACAATAATTAACACTCTTTCTTGATTGAGTAGTATAACACCTACACGCTTTCCCATTTTAAAATTCTTCTAAAGTTTCATTCTGAGTTGGTTTTTGAAAACCTGAAGTGAAATGAATTTTTTGTGCTTGCGTCAAATTCGTATGCAATATGTGATTTCGCAAGACCGTTGTTGAGGTCCACTTCCATATAACAAGAAGGATATATGGTATACTTACATATTATTCAATTAGCTAAGCCACCACGGAAATGATACTAAAATTTTTAATTTATATAGATTTAAAAAGTACTAACATGTTAAAGAAAATTAGAAAACATAGATGCCGCGTTTAAACCTGTAGATGCCGCGTTGACGTACAAACCAAGCAGGAAGG
This sequence comes from Pulicaria dysenterica, assembly GCA_947179395.2. Classification (NCBI taxonomy): domain Eukaryota; kingdom Viridiplantae; phylum Streptophyta; class Magnoliopsida; order Asterales; family Asteraceae; genus Pulicaria; species Pulicaria dysenterica. Next base: position 116,543,455 of record OX359288.1, on the reverse strand, counting down.
GTCTACAAAACGTGAAGTGAAGGAGAATGATTTATAATGTGTATAATTATTATACGTGTACTAATATATGTATACATCAGAGAATGATTGCATTAAAAGATATATTACCAAGGAATAGTTGTTCAAAACTCCGTCATTGAACTTTTTACAGAAATAACGTGGCAATCCAAAATGGAAAATCACTCGTTCAACTTCTTTAGGTTTAGTAAGTTCTTCAGATTTAGTCATTTTCCCCTGTTCATAAACAAATTAATACACATAAGGACGGAATTAAATAAATAATCGCGAGAATAGTTGATATATTGAACACCCTGATGTAATTTCTAGAAGGAACACCTACAAAACAGAACCACATTGAAAACAAAGGTAGTCAAAATAAAACAAATTGATTTTTTTCAAAAATCAGTATTTTCTAAATAGTCTTTTTTTTTAGTTTAACCTAAGGCAATGTGTGCGTGGCTAAAAAAAATTGACTTAGGGAATCAAAATATACAACTATACTATATACGATCTAGAGTAATAGAAAAAAAAGATTACAATAAAGATTACAATTTACAATATTAATATTAGAGTAGAGAATTGAAAAAAAGGGAAAGAGATCTCAAAGATCTTTTTCCTAAAATTACCGTTTGGTCCATTTATATCATAATCATGCCTTCTCCTCAATGATAGATTGGTCATCAAATCTAAATATTAACCATTCGGAGTCGTAATTTGGCGAAGAAGTCTTGGGGTATTACGACGTATTATTAAATAAAAAAAGGATGTTTTATAGAATCAATTTTTGCTATAAAATATTTAGACAGGGTACAGATATCTAAAGTTTCGCATTTTTGCTATAAAATATGTTGGACGTAAGTTTCGCATTAAGTAAGGAATATCCATTTCAAGGCCTATGAGAAACATGATACTTATTATACAGTATAGTGCCATACTTTCATAGAAATCAACAGCAAAATTCTAAAAGAAGAAGAAGGGTATTGATGGTGACCTTGATAAACCTGATGGACCGAGCACGAATCCCACCTGTGGTAAAATAAGAGAGCATAAGAATGATTTAAAACAGTGTAATACTAAAACATTATGCACATTGTAAGGTTTATCTTATGCAAACATACCGTCAAGCCAAGCTAGATTTTTACTACAATCACCTCACTGTTGAAACCATTGTAAGGTTTATCGTATGCATACATAATGCTTTATAGATTGAACTATAAAACTAAATAGAGCAAAAACTTCAGCTAAATGCCAATTGAAACACGCAAGTCTTAGCAAATAGGTATATTTGGTAATGTTTTGTATTGATTCTGTTTGATATTCTGTACTGACAACAGTTAGGCTTCTTGTAACACATGATTCAAATTAATTAGATTTGATTAGAGTTCTTTTCTTCACCTGTTGTAAAATTATTATCTAATTATTGTAACTGAGAAGTCAATTCTGCAAAGGGAGGCTGAATAGATTGCTCTCCAATGGGTTTGCGTGTGTATCCTTTTGGTCCAAAGATGAACAAATTGATGATGTCCAATCCTAACATTATCCAAAGCTGAAGGACTCATAAAGGTCTCTTCAATCTAAGAACATAAACTTTGATACTTTGACTATTGACTTCAATCTCACAAGTATTGATAGAAAACAACAGGGTTAGATAACTATATATTTGGTTTAACTGTTTCATTGTTTGAAACATAATGATAATAAGCCTTAAAGAAGAATAATTTAAGCAGAAGTCAATAATAAAAATTCAATCAAGAATCAAAATGCTATGAAATGATGAATCATAAAGACGTAATGAATATCAAGTACAAAACAGAGAAAAAAAAATCGAAGCTGCTAGTTTGCTAAGGACTTGCCGATTGTAGATGAATTGCCGATTGGTGCCACCGTCTCAAAAAATTGAAATTTACACTATGCGATGGTAGCACCGCCTCGAAAAAATCAAAATTTACACTACACAGTCAAAATTGGCTTGTGTCCTATACCACCGCCACCTAAAGTGCAGGTCCATCCCTACTAATTCTAGCACCTTGCTAGTTATTAAGTATAGTAAACTGAAACATAACCATATCAATCTTCTGTTTACAAAATCTATCATCTTGTGTTCACCATTTGAGACTCAAAGTACTCTTTCTGTGTGTGTGTGTGAAGATGTTGAAACAGAATCAAAGCCAGGAATCAAGCTCAGGTATCAGATAATAAAAATTGTCATAGATATTAACCACCACAAAAAACTAAGTTGTTGGTCCTTCTCTGGTATTTCTAATTCAATTTGGTGGTTCAGTTTTGATAACCTTACCAGTAGTCAGTAGAACATACATGAATTTTGTGAAGTTGATAAATGCCAATACTTTTTTTGTAACAATGGCACACTGTTGTTTGAAGTTGCAATAACAAAATAAAAATGTAACCAACCGACCTCTCTTCTATTAGATGACAACAATTTTGTTAAAAGTTCATTCCAAAAACTCATTTATTATGCAGATGAACATTCATCTTGATATCTTAATGAAATTTAAAGGGCAAAGCTTCATTGGGAAACAATGATGTTTTTCATAACATCATATAATGCAGATCACTATATTTTGTAATTTAATGGTTGAAGCTTTACGTATAGGTTAAACTTTGAGTCATTATGACCTTATAATGTGATCTTATAAGTGTGAAACCAAATTTCAAGAAACAATTTGAAGTTTCAAATTGCTTAATTCAAAAGATCAATATATTATTGACATGTCATCACTGCCTTAAGCTATTGTGTTTGTTTATGAGATTTTGGATTAATTGATTTATTTCATCATCACTTGAAGATTTCTTCATCTCAATTTATGTAACTGCTTTCTATATTTGATTAATTAATTTGGTTGAGTATGTTGAAATTTTCTTCACCATCACCATTTAACACCACCACCCACTGCTGTCAGCCACCACCAAACACCACCCTCAAAACCCAAACTTCAAGAAAGCGCACATACTTGAACACACATCAACACACACACACACACACTCAACACCCAAAGTTCCAAACCCACATCTCAAACACACACATCACTACCGCTTTCAAAAACACACACAGAGAACCAAACACACACATCACTACTGCTTTGAAACACACACAAAGACAACCAAACAAACATCAACACACGCTCAGTTAACACACACATATCAAGACAGTCGCAAACATACAAAGACAGATATCAACACAAAAATCTAAAAAACCAAACTGAAACACAATTACCTACCATAAGAATTAATAATTAAATTTACCTACAGACACCAGTGACAATCACCGAATTATCATGTCTATCCTAAGTATATACTAAAATAGAACATTAATACATTATCAGCATTTCGTTACTAATTACGACATTTTCCCTAAACCTTATGTAGGAAAAACCAATATCCCAGTTAATATTCCAGTCAATACAGAAAACTATCATTGCAGCAGGAAAAAGCATAATCATCTTTCACATATGGTTATGTTCTTGTGTAATTCATTTTCAGATTCAATCGATATAATCCCAAAGAACACTATTTAAAAAAATAATTAATCATACGTAAAGATACTTGGTACTTACTTGGGTGATTGTAATACAAAATATAGAATGAATTCGCTGTCTTCCTTCCCTAATCCTTGATGTCGACGCAACACAGACCCCAAAAAGAAACTTCCGCTTTTGATATGATACAGTGAAGTCGGAAATAGGTGAATCGTAGAAGAAGACTGCGGAAGAAGAGAGATAGGGGATTCGTAGAAGAAGCCTGCGGAAGTCGACTGTCTTCCTTCCCTAATCCTTGAAGTCGACGCAACACAGATTCGTAGAAGAAGCTTGCGGAAGTCGACGATGGGGTAGTTCGTTAAAGTGGGAAGGCCGTAAGCCCTAAAGGAGAAGAATAATTTGCGTAGTCGGCTGGAAGTCGATGATGGGAGTAGTCGGCAAAAGGATTTTGGGGCTTAAGGATTTTGGGGGATTATGACGTAAGCAAACGATTTTTCTTAATTTTTTTTTAAAACCTAAGGATGTGATTGGTGGAGACATTTTAGGAATAGGGAAAAACCATTTTCTTTTAATAAAGTATTAGAGATTAGAGATTAGAGATGTCATATTAGTTTTTTCCTCATTATACATATTCTTTTAACATCAAATTTACATAAGTGAAAAACCAAAACCCTTCGATGGTCATTTTGAATCTTCTTATACTTTAAATTTAATACTATGATAGTTTTTAACTACTCGTTTAAGAAAATATGTTATCCCTTTCGAGTCCTATACAAGTTTTCTATGGATTAAGATTTGAGATTGTTTTGGTTATTTTTTTCATCTTTTAGTATGTATATCTTAATTGAAACTAAAGGTTTTCAACAACCGTACATCTTTAACAATTAATTGCTATCCTCTATAGTATTCTGTGTATGCAAAAAATAATTTACCAAGAAAATGATCCATAATATTAATGTAAAAAAATATGTGATATTATTCTTAAAAACTATATTTAAACAATATAAATGATAAACATAACATTATCTATATATCTTATAGTTGGCCACATCCTTATTTTATATCATACTTTTTTATGTTTATGAAATAATCCATATTTTATATCATACTTTTTTATGTTTATGAAATAATCCATATTTTATATCATACCTTTTTATGTTTATGAAATAATATTTTAAACCAGAAAAATCACATCCATAATTCATTTGATATTATCTCCAATCAAAAGCAAATTAAACGTGTGAGAGAAACCTGGCCTACCCATGACCAAGGAGTCAAGGACAGCGTCCGATTCGAGTGAAAAAAGAGAGCTAAAAAAGTAATAAATTATGGCAGGTAGAGCTCGAACTCGATCATGGCTTCCCCAACACCATGGACATGGCCATGGCATAACTATTCACCAAAATTTTCATCCCTCATCGCTTCTTCGTCTTCCATTTCCGTTTATCCTTTCATCTTCACCCACAGAGGGCGATCTCCTTTCACCACTTCCACCCTTGCTCACAATCACCATCATTCACCCCCGTCTTGTTGCAGTGCCAGACCTAATAGTGCGAAAAAGAGACTGGAGAAATCGGATAAACAACTTACAATCGGAGAATTTTTACCCAACGACCATGTTTCTGTAAGTAAAGACGAGCAGTCAACGAAGAAGAGACCGAATCTGAACTACAAATCGTTGTTTGGAAGGCGTGCGCTATGGCGACGGATTTTTTTCGCATCGAAGAAAGTCCGTAGCATACTTTTGCTCAATGTTATTACTTTAGTTTATGGTAAATCTCAATTTCTTCTTCAATTTTCCTTGTTAATACTTTCTCCATGTTGCACTTGATTTGTTGATACTTAACAGTATCGGTAGAAATGTTGGCCGATTGGATCGGCGTAATTCTAGTTTACTGCCTTGAATTTGCTAAGATTGGGCCTGCCTGGGAAAAAACTTCGATACATGTTCTGTAGGTCTTAATTTGTTTTTGACATCAAAAGAGGCGTTGATCTGGCTCCTCTTCAAGAGATCCATTGGTGTGTTCTTACCGAATTATTAGTCCTAAAACCATAAATTTTGGTAATTTCCCCCCAAAAATTATTGGTAAATTTCGTAAAAGATTAATCTTGGAGAGTTGGTTGTTGTATTAATACATTTGTTATTTGTTTTGATATATAACTCATGGCAGTTATGTACTGTCCACTTTGTGGTCAGAGTTTGAATGTTGAACCCTATTTGTCCCCAACTCCCCATGATTATATATTAAGTTTGGCATGAGATGAAATCGTTTTTAAATATGATTAAAAAGATTAAACAGTAGTCTCACCAGCCATAAGACTAGCAACTTGTGCTTCTAATATCTCCTGTTGACATTCATTGACTTGCATTACTTTAAGAACTTTGAGATATTGTTGACAAATATTTATAAGTTGGTCTAAATCTTAGAGTTGTCTATGCTCAAACTTGGGTGTGCTAGATGTTTTGTTGATTCAGCAGGACATCTTTAAGCAATTCATTTGTTTTTGTTATAGCTAGTGACATACCTGTGTTGAAAGAGGTTGAAGCACTCATGGATCCTGCAGCTTTCACTGTTGTGAGATTTGTTGTTTCTGCCATTCCCTTTCTTCCGTTTGCTTGGAGAGCTTGGGGCGATGTTCAAACCCGCAATTCAGGAATTGAGTTGGGCTTTTGGGTCAGTTTAGGCTATCTATCACAGGCTCTTGGACTTCTGACTTCTGATGCCGGGCGTGCATCCTTTATTTCTATGTTTACTGTAAGAAGCCCATGATATGATTTGTAAATTATACCATAATTCTCTGTAAAGATGGTGCATTTCTTGATAATTGATATGATAATGTCAGGTAATTGTGGTTCCCTTGATTGATGGTATGCTAGGAGCGGTGATTCCGGCTCGAACTTGGTTTGGAGCTCTTATGTCAATTATTGGGGTTGGAATGCTGGAATGCAGTGGCTCCCCTCCATGTGTAAGCATTATCTAAAGAGGGTCCTTGTGTGTGCGTGTGTACACATTTAAATAATGAAGTTCTATGACTGGTAAATGAAACTTTTGTTGGATCTGTCAGGTGGGTGATTTGTTTAACTTTCTAAGTGCCTTATTCTTCGGTATACACATGCTAAGAACTGAGCATATATCAAGGAAAACGGACAAAAAGAACTTCTTGCCTGTCCTGGGATACGAGGTCAGTTAATTCATTTCTTGTATTTTCGAAGGATTATGTTTTCCCTTTCAATCTCTAAGTTATATAGTTGTCTTATGGAAAGATGGTCAAAAGTTTCCAACAATTATGTTTTTTGTTTTATCTTCTTCTAATAACACTATTAGGACCTTGTAATTTATAGGTGTGTGTTGTTGCTTTGTCATCTATTATCTGGTATTTGATTGGAGGTGTGAATGATGGTAGCCTAGAGTATCATCCATCATCCTGGACATGGGCAATGTTCTCAAATTGGGTTGTGGAATTCCCCTGGATACCAGCTCTATATACTGGGGTGTTTTCAACAGGCATCTGCTTGTGGATAGAGGTAACATCTTTAAATTCTTATGTCCGTTCTTGATTACATGTGTGCATCGGTGGACATACAACTGCCACTCACATGTGTGCATCACACACTTATTCCTAAATTACAATATATATAATACAAGTGTCACACTAATAAAGTCTATAATAATAATCATACTAACTTTACTTATGTTTAAACCATTAATTCCAACATCTTTAGATGGTTAGAGAATAAAACTAATGATGCATATATAAAAAAGATTAAAATGTTTTTTTTTAATATTTTAAACCTAAGATATCAACTTAACTTCTATTCAAATGTGCAAGATGGCATGTTTAATAAAAACACAAATTTGATATGCTCTCTTAGAGTAAATCAAACCTGATATAATTTGCTTGAATAAGTACGACTCACTGTATCATTCTTCATCCGGGTTTGGACCCATAAAAAGCAATAGTCTACAAATTTCATTGCATTATTGGGTTTTCATACTAGTGAATTTACTTCCCACAAGATAACAAAATTGACATCCTTCCTTCAAGGGAATCACAAATATCAGTAGTCTTGTATGCTTGTAATGAGCTTACTATGTTCTTATTAAGCAGAAACATTTTAATGATAAAGTTGGAATCCAAATCTGTTTATTTTGTTGTTATAAATATTGAATGTATGTATCTTTCTTAGATCTGTAGCTAATATTCCGTAATCAATTGAAACAGATGACAGCAATGCGTGATATATCAGCCACAGAAACCGCAATAATTTATGGGTTGGAGCCAGTTTGGGGTGCTGGCTTTGCATGGTTTCTCCTTGGTGAAAGATGGGGTGTCTCTGGATGGTTTGGTGCTGCTCTTGTCTTAGGTGACCCCCCTCCCATTCCTTTTTCTTTTAGATCATTTCATTTTTTCTCACTTTTCCAAAAAAATAATGTAAACATAAGCCACCCAAGTATTTAAACAGTTACACCAAAGCCTACCAAATATCAAAACATTATCTGCTACCTATCATTTAGATTTTGTTTATGCTCCAATTCTGGTATGAAACTTGCACTTCTGCACATTTAAACTAATTTTCATATTATGTTTTTTTAAATTATTAAAGTTTTCGCCTTTTTTTCTGTCATTTTACAGTTTTTCAGTCAGTTTTTGGCTGGAATTTGCATAAACAAAACCAAATTAGTGTATATCTTCTAAATACTTCGGTGGCCTATGCATATTTCATCTCTTCTGTTAGCTACAGTTGATATAATCATTTTTTATACACGTAAACATTTCTAATTCGATGTGATCTCTGCAGGTGGAAGTTTAATGGTGCAGATAATTGGTTCATCGTCTTCCAATTCATCTATCGAATATAAGAACGAGGAAATCACGCTTGTTTCGGATAGGAAAAACGGGCTTTCTGCTTCTCCGGTTCCAGTCAGTTCCAGAAAAGACGTTTCTGATTTATTAAATAAGTAAATATGCATACATCTTAAGTAGTAAAACTATTGCTTATACGTACATAAATATATTAGAGAAGAATATAGTTATAATCAATATACATGATAATATATGTTGCCACTAGAATTTATTATGTCTCTCCCGGTCTGATTAAAACCACCTTAATTAAGACTAAAACCTATAGGGGCTGGTTGGTAATTAGGTGATGGTTAGCAAGTGTAGTTAATATAACTTGAAGTTATGTACATGTGTATAAACTATACATTTCAATTTTCAATATATTGTTTCTCACTATGGTATCTCTTATTCTGGGTTAAACATTATGGTTGGTGTGTTTATTTCGAATTATGCGTTTTATTTTATTTTTTATATGTTTAAGCTTATTACTGGTTCTAATTTGAGCTGTAAATATATTATGGATTTTATTTTTTTTGGGTTTTTTTCTTTTGGTAAACATGTGCTGAACATACAGTGATACATACCCCTTTTGGAAATACCATTGAAAGGTACGAGTTCAAGGCTTCGAAAGAAGTTCAATGGAAGATCCTATCAAGACACCTTTTCATGTAATACTTGCAGATTTTCATGTTGACTTGGTAACGGGTTTCATGGTTTGAACTTGAAATGTACACTCACAACTTTATGTTTTCACTTAACAGTCGTTGACCTATTCGTATGTGATTTAAGGTTTTTTATCCTTTTTAAGGTCGAAGGTTTCATACTCTAAATGAAAAGTCATGATTCTTTAATTAAATTGATATATACTAGACTTTTATCAATATTAAAAGATTATAAGAGATAAGAGAAGAGATTTTGTATGTTCTTATATAGTTTGTAGAAAGTTTTAAATCTTAAATACACCAATTATATGTTTGTTTTTAATGTGTCGATGAGATTTTATAGATGAAACTTATATTTAATATATTATAATTTATTATAATAATATATACGTTTACTTAAAGATTTGATATTCTTTATGTTTTATAATAAAAAAGTTTAGTTTATCAAAAAAATATATAACTCTATTCGTTTTATTTTACTAAACAATAAAAGTTCTATTGAGTATATCAAACGTTTTATTTATTTCTAATTGTATATATATTGAATACATAGAAAAGGAAAAACGGTTTAGGTTTAGCACATAAAATAGGAAATTTACCCACGCTAGCAATAAATTTGAAATTCGATACACACAATATAAATTATCAAAGTTCGATACATACACTAGCAAAAATGTAAAGTTGGATAAGATTGAGAAGAGACTTTGTATGGTCTTACATAGTTTGCAGACAATTTAAAAATCTTAAATACTCCAATTTTTTGTTTTTTTTAATATGTAAGTTTTTAAAGAAAAACTTTTTTAAAATGATTTAGTTCATCAAAAAAATTATATATACATGTTTTGCTATTGTATGTATCTGATTTTCAAAGTTATCTTTTAATGTATTGAATTCTGGAAAGTTGTCTTATAATTTGAATCCTAAAATTTTATGTATACAACTTTACATATATTATTAGTGTATGTATCAAATTTTCAACCTTAATACAACTAATGGTAAGTTTTGAGAATTTAATACATTAAAATATAACTTTAAAAGTTAAATACATACAATTACAAAACACGAAAAATTAAATACACTTCTATAAACTAAACATTTTTTATTATATTAAAATTTATTAAAATAATATATACGTTTACTAGATGCGATATTATTTATGTGTTATAACTAAAAGTGTACAATATCTATATGTACATATGAACTTATTTATTCATTTTTTTTAATTTTAAGAAATCTTTTCTTTTACCTCACATCTTATCTTATACTAAAATCGAATTTAATCAATATCTCCTGATTAGAGTGGAAATTAAGTTTTAGTCTTGACAAAAAAAATGAAAATTGAATTTCAATTTATACCAAATCAGATGGTTTATCTAAATTAATTGCTAAGATTGTCTAATTTTTTTTTTAATGTTAGTCTTTTATTTATAACTAGTTTAATATCTCGTGTTTAAACACAAGGATTGTTAATGTGAACTAGTTTATTGACCCGTGCACGCACGGGTATTTCAGAAGTGTATTTGTGTTATTAAAAATTTTAAATAAAAATAATGCAGTAAATAAAATATCACATTTGTAATTAGAATATACTAATTTCAAAAAAGTGTCATATTACAATAAAATTTATACCAAAATATAGATAAAATGAGACTGTCGTAAATATATAATTATTTTTTCTATAAACAAAATATATCACAAGTTACTAAACATTATTTATAAACATCTTAAAATTAATTACATTAATATACAATTTTTTAAAAAACCCCTCATATTTTCTTAAAAGCCCTTCACATCTTTTATAAACCCCCCTCTAATTTTCATTTAGCCCCCTCCCAATTAATTTTAAAATTGAATTAAATTCGAAAAAATTGAATTTAATTCGATTATCCACATATTTCCAAAATTGTTTTTGAAAATTGAATGATTTTGAAATTGGAGGCTGTGATTGGTTAATTGTGAATCAATTTATGATTATTTTTGGAAATTTTGCATGCCTTATATATATATATATATATATATATATATATATATATATATATATATATATATATATATATATATATATATATTTTAAACATTTATGGTATTAAATCTTAAATGTATAATAAATTCATATATCGATAACCAATGAAGAAACATTCATGAAATCAGAAGATGATCAAGAAATAAAATTGACTTACAGATTTGCATCGATAGTTGTTAATTGGATTTTAGGAAATAAAGAGAGTTGATTAGTGGGTAAAAATTCCAAGAATAATTTGAAATAAGGGATTTTGATTGGTAAAAAATATTCTAAAAATAATTTAACGATCACATAATGTCTTTCTAAAAATAATTTAAAATCATTGTGAAATAGGATATTTTCATGAATGTCTTTTAATATATAATGGGTTGGTTGAAAAAATTGATAAAAACTAATCATTAGCGAAAGAAATAAGACTTTTACAAAATGGTGACAAACAACGTCAAAATCCAAACCAGCGGTTGAAGCATCGACGTAATGGATGGAAAACGTGATATTATGATACGAAACGTTATTGTATTTTTATACAAATTATCGATCATTATTATTACAAGTAGGAGCAATATGATCAAACATTTGTTGGTGATAATTTACAAATACTTTAAAATTATTATAATATATTGTAAATGATAAAACTAATAATTTACTTAATATAATATTTTAAAATATATAGATTAGATAAATAAGATTTAATTAATCAACAACAACAAATCAATTAATTATGATGTTTATCCAATTCATAGATTTAATATACGATTGTTTAATCATTTAGTTGTTTATAATTTATTGATGTTTATCGTTGATTTAATTAAGGGTTAGATTTTATCTAATTCATATTAGTTTGACTCTAAAAAGTCAAAATCAAATTTTTAGAATTAAAGCAATTAACGGCTAAGATTTAATCTTTTATTAAATGAATTGTCTAGTCATCTAATAATTTTTTTCAAATTAGTCGATAGAAAATTTTAACAAAAATATATATCTTCATTAAAAATATAATAATTTGTTACGGAGTCGATATTGCTGGCTAACAATGTACAGTTTTACTTGCAAGAACTTAAGTGAAGAACATTTACTCCTTTTAATTATTTATACGTATGGCAACAACCCTCATAAATACTACTAGTTACACACATTCTTTACTTTTAAAAGTTCTTTCTGAGCTTGTAATATAATTTCTTTGACAATTTAATAATCATCAATACCAATAATACTCAATTTTTGTAAGCATACAATATAGAGATGATAATGTACATATAGTTATACTCCTATCCAAAAGTAGAAAAACTAATTATTAATTCCGTTGCGTAAAAAGACGACACTCTTTGCGAGAACATTTTTATAGATCGATATTATTAACTAAGTTTGTTAAAAGGTACACCGAATAAATTAATATATTAATTATTCTAACTAAATTATATTTCTATCCCACGAGATTTAAAAATAAATTAAATATCGTTAAGAGGAAAAGAAACACTACCTGCCCCAAAAAAAAATCAAATATACAATCGACCACAAGGACAATGGTTAACCTAACTAAAAGCCAAAGGCAAATGAAATTAACACAAAGTCAATAATATTGTGCAACGTTACTATTATTGTAAGTTTCACTTTTGATACAAGTATATAATATAATATATGATGAATTCGCGTCATATATACCGAAGAACTAGTATAAAGGCAAAGGATCTCATACAATTTTCCTCATTCCCTTTCCTGCTTCTTTCATTATTTCTAAAAATGGCATTAAGTGGTACCCTAGTTAAACAAATCACTTTCAAATCTGATGGGGACGTGTTTCATGAAATATTTAGACAAAGGCCACATCAAGTATCTGAAATGAGTCCCGATAACATACAAGGTGTAGGTTTGGATGATGGTGAATGGGGTACGGTTGGATCCGTCATTCTCTTAAACTTTTTCCATGGTTAGTAATCATTTCTTAATTCATTGCATGTATTAATATATTCCACTACAACTTGTAGAGTCAAATCAAATTATTGATTAACATTTGGTAAAAACTTATTTATGGTTGTTTAATTAGATGCACATGTGAATTTAGATGCATATGTATCTAATTCATTGGCATTGCATCTAAATTGCACTAATGCGTTTGGAATAAGATGACCATGATCTTCTTACACATCTAATAAGAGACATCTGAGCAACATATTGTTGCTAGTGTGCATTTTGTTGTATTTCATGACGGGTATGTTTTTTACATAATATTGTACGTAGATGGGAAGGCAAAAGTGGCCAAAGAAGTGATTGATGCAATAGACGAAGAGAAAAGGTTGGTGAGTTTTAAGGTGATTGGGGGTGATTTATTAGACACGTTTAAGAGTTTCTTGATCACGGTTCAAGTAGACACCAAGGGAGAAGATAACATTGTAACTTGGACTTTCAATTATGAGAAGCTGAATGAGAATGTTGAAGATCCAAACAGTTTGATGGACTTTGTTGTGAGTATCACTAAAGATATGGAGAAGCATCAAAACACAAACGAGACACCTCTCAAAGGTTCCTTGGTTAAACAAGTCAATATCAAGTCAGATGGTGATGTGTTTCATGAAATTTTTAGACAGAGGCCACATGAAGTATCTGACATGAGCCCCGATAACATAAAAGGCGTTGGTCTGCAGGCTGGTGAATGGGGAACTGTTGGATCAATCATTCTCTTGAACTATTTTCATGGTAAGTTTTTTTGTTTCTTTCGCACGAGTTCTACATGTAGAGTATTTTTTGTTGTATGTATTTGCGTTAAAACTTACATTTTCATGCTTCAAACTTTCAAAAATCACCTTTTTCATGAAATAAATTTGTTAATATATCCAACTTATCTATTTTTTCTATTATTGCTAAAAATAACTTTTTAAAAGCTTAGCACATTAAAAAAAATTAGTATTGATTAAAGTATGATTCATACAACACTAGAATATGTATATGTATAGTTAACATAATAATGTAGCTTGTCCTAAAAACTTAATCAAAATTACATTCAATATCGGTCTTATTTTGAAGATCTTGACTACATAGTTTAATTATATGTTTTGTTGAGAATAACTTAAAGTTCTGTGTCGTATATTTAACAGATCGTGTGAATATATCAAAATGTAAAAAGGGTCAAAAATTTTAAAAGGAACCAAAAAATAAATAATTCTACCATCTGAAATATATAAGCACTAAAAGTTTACCGTTGTACTCTTAACTTCAATTGGTTGTCAATTACTAAAGCTATTTAGTATGATATATATTTTGATAACTTGATAGACGGGAAGGCAAAAGTGGCTAAAGAAGTAATTGATGAAATTGATGAAGAGAAAAAGCTAGTGAGCTTTAAGGTGATCGATGGTGATATATTAGAGACTTTCAAAAGCTTTCTAATCACGGTCCAAGTCGATACAAAGGGAGAAGACAACGTTGTCACTTGGACTTTTACTTATGAGAAGCTCAATAAGAATGTTGAAGATCCAAACACTTTGATGGATTTTGTGATCAATATCACCAAAGATATGGAGACCCATCAACTTACAAATTAAATAACTGCGGCTCAACTAAGTTTAATGTCAACAATCTTGGATGTGTCGTTTTGTGTTTTTCTTATTTACTTAATCATGAATAATCTTTGTATTTCGAATCTTCAGGTTTTTATGTTTTAATTATAATGGTGCATTGAGCTGGTTATGACATATATTTGAAACTGGTCTGATTGTCCTATTGCTTCACTTGTATCGGCCGGGAAGATTCTAAAATGTCATAATTATAAAAAATATATATATAAATAATAGAAAACAAATTAAAAACTAGAAACACATTCAAACGTATGCATTTCAAGATTTACAAGTTCTACAAAGTTTCATTTAAAAAAACCAAAAAGTTTAAATATTTATTATATAAATATGAAAAGAGAAAAACGCCCGTCTTGATTAAGTTTTTGATGTTTTTAATTCAACTTATATTCTTCGGTCTAATGAGTGGTGACACCATCTGAAATGGGTGAAATGTGAGGTAGCATTTGCTCGTAAAAGTCAAAATTTACGCTACATGATGATAGCAGCGCCTCGAAAAAATCAAAATTTACGCTACATGATGATAGCACCGCCTCGAAGAAATCAAAATTTACGCTACATGATGATAGCACCGCCTCGAAGAAATCAAAATTTACGCTACATGATGATAGCACCGCCTCGAAGAAATCAAAATTTATACTACGAGGGTAAAATTGACTTATGTCTCATGTCACCGCCAAGTTAAGCATAGATCCGCCCTTGGATATACCAATGGGTGGAACATCTACGACCTATAAGGCGATTTTATTTTTGTTCTTTATTTTCTTGTTCTTTTTCCTATTTAACTAAATGCTCCAAGTGTGTGAAAAGTGATCACTCATAATATCACACCATATTCTAATACTCTCCAACTAACCAAACAAACATATTTTATAAATAAAAATAAAGCAAACATAATAAAGGAACCTAGCTCTAGCCGTCACCACCACGCACTAGTGCTCTCACTTGCAATCTTGACCTCATCCATCACGTTCCAACCATCCCAACCTGTACTTTAACATGGAGTATTTTTAAACAAGCTTAAATCCTAAGACCATTAGCATCCAACTCAACTTATCCAACCAAAAGCACCGCCACATCAGCATCCACATCATTCTCCACCTCCAACCCTTTCTTACCCTACAACCCCCACATCCAACCCAATACAACCCTTTATATTTTTATATTAAAAAAAAAGAAAAAAGAAAAGAAATGAGAGAGGAACCCGATCGGGTTTCGGGACTAGTTGGGTTGAAACCCCACCACCACCCAAAGGGGTGCGATGGTGTTCCCGATGGGTTGAAGACTCCACATCAGCCGAAGCCGATGGCTTCTTCCTTGGATGCGGATAGTCTAAGAAGTTTTTATATAAATTATATACTTTTAGATAGTTTTGAATATTTTTCTGATACGTAATCATTTACTAAGTAAATTAAAAATTATAGTAACACTAATAGTAGTTACTATAATAACATAAATTAAAAAATAAAAGTGAAAAGTGAAAAGAAAAAGGACACGATTAACGTCAATTTAAACGGGGAGAGATAAGGCATCGAGGGTGGGGGGTTTATTAATTACTTTTAATATATTTAGGGCTAAAAGGACAGTTTTACCCTCACAAAAATAAGGGTTAACGTCAATATAAACAATAGGGTTAGATTTGGACCAACATTGAAACAAATTGCTTAACACGGAGACTCTGGGTGTAATTTTTGAAGTTTAGGGACCAACGGTGGAAATTTCGTAAGCCACGGGGACCATTTGTGTAATTAACTCTAATATTAAAAAAAACTAGTTTATAGACTCATGTATAAACTGAACCCATAAGTAAAAACCCTACAATCACAGACTATTTCTTCTCAAATCTAGTTAGCACCAACACATTTAAAACCTATGTTCATCTATACCAATGAACACCAAGTTGATTTAAAATGAAAAACCTACTTTTCAATCCAGTCGTCTACACCATGGTTTTTGACTTTTGAATGAAAGGGAAAGCGAGTGGTTAGGGAGAGAGAGTGAAACTTTTAACTTTTAACGAGAAGATAATTCTTTTTATTATGTATATATAGGTAGTGTTTGACAACAAGGATTGTAGTTCAAATGACAAAAATCCCCTCCTATATAAGACACATTAGGTCTTTTAACGGTAGAACTTAATGTCTGTTAGGATAAAGAACTAAAAGTGAAACAAAATGACAACTGCAAAGAAGATATGTAGAAAACGGCCTTAACACTAGCTTCTGGCATGACATTTGGTTGGGTTCTTCAACCTTGGCGTACCAATTTCCTAGAGTCTTTGCAAAGTGTAGAAAACTTGACAATAAAGTGGCTGATTGGGGAAGATGGTGTGACTCGAAGTGGGTTTGGACATGGGATCAAGATCATACCTTTAGAGGAAGGGTAGCAGAAGAGTGGAGGTGTCTAAAAGCAAGGTTGGATGAGGTAAGTCTTTCTCATAATCAACCGGATAATTTGTCTTGGACACTTAGTGATGATAATAATTATTCGGTCAAGAAGATTAGAGATATGCTTGAAGATATACACTCTGTTGTTCCACCAAATGTACTTCCAACTTTCTGGTCAAATTTGGTTCCAAAGAAGATTTGTATTTTAAATGGAGAGTAGTACGCAAAAGACTTCTAGTTAGGGTCAGTCTAATCAACAAAGGGATCAATCTCCATTCTGCACTCTGCCCAAGATACGAGGAAGTAACCGAATCGGTGACGCATGCGTTATTCACATGTTCGAAGTTAAAATCTATTTGGGAAGATGTTCACAGCAGGTGGGGGATCGACTTTACCACTTTTGAAGACTTTAATGACTTGGAATCGAAAGTTATAAATAAGCTAAGTTCTTCGGCAAGGATATTGTGGATTCTCACGGTCACGGTCACGGCATATCAAATTTGGAAAGATAGAAACAAAATCGTTTTTTCGGGAGAGAAAGGCAATCTTATCTCCATTCCAGTGGATACCAAATCGATGCTTTTCGGTTGGCTAAAGGCTAGATCAAAGAATTCAAAACAATTATGGTGGCAAGATTGGCTTATCAACCCGGCCGGATTAAATAAAGTTTAGTGTGTTGGGTCGTTTTTTTTATGTACATTGTATTTTTGTTCGTAATCACCGGGACTTATAGAGGTATACCACTTCTACTGCTGGTGGATTAGTATACCTTTCGGTAAGTTTTATGGTGGTTCTATGTTAATCTTTACTATATTATTAATATATATATATATACCAAAGTTTGCCTTTCAATAAAAAATTAAAAATTAAAGTACTAAAAGTAATATTCAATCACAACCAAAGGACCATTTATGTAATTAACTCAAATATTAAAGTCCTAAACAAACACACAGTTGCGTGCGTGCACTCACCGACCCCCAAATCTAAAATGACGACACTCATTTAGTTGGAACTCGAGCATGGCGACCCTATCACCATGGGCATGGAGATGGCCAATGCAGGGTTCATCACAAAAACATCCATCCCTACTATTACTCCGATCTTCGTCCTTCAATTTTTCTTCGACATCCGTTTATCCTTTCATCTCCACTTACAGAAAACCATCTTCTTCCATCTTTTTTCACCATCATTATCATCATCTTTCGCCGCTATCGTGTTGCCGCGCCGGACCTGATAATGCAACAAGGAAAGTCACAGAGCCCGATCAAAAATTACAGATCCTAGAAATCTCGGTCACTGACGACGTTTCTGCAAGTAAAACGGTGCAATTATCGAAGAAAAGACGGAATCTGAACTACAACTCGATATTAAGGCGTGCGTCATGGCGAAGGATACCTTTTCCATCGAAGAAACTCAGGGGCATCCTTTTGCTTAACGTCGTTACTTTACTTTACGGTACATCTGAATTTCTTTCTCAATTTAGTTTTCTTTGATGAAGTGCGTTTAAAATTTTCGATAGATGAAAGTATTGCTACTTTACTGATGATATAATGATAATATTGTACTGGTAGTTTATTGAATATGAACTAGGAGGTTTGGTTGTTATTTGGATATTCAAATTTGACGTTTATTATTACACTTATTATATATCATCCACCATTTGGTCAAGTTTGGAACACGAAACCATATTTATGGACATGATGTAAATAAATGTTCCATGAGTTGATTACCTGGACTGTTATCATGTTCATAAGTGGAGCAAGTTGTCGTTGTCCCTGAATCAGATTAAAACTGCATCAGCTATAAGACTAGCAACTGCTTCTTCTACAGTGTAATTTGCCCCTACGATATACATTGACTTGCATTATCTTTGAGGATATCACTCTAAGATCACTATAAGATATTAGCCTTGAACCTTGTGCTCTAGTATTCGAGAACAGACCTTTTGGTACTATGAACCCCCCTAAAAGGTGGTCTGGTGTTAAAAAATGAAAGAAAAATAATAATATTGAGAAAATTCCTAATTTTAAATCTCTTATTGCTCTTAGTTAAATACTTGTTGATTAATTTGCACTGGTCATTGAATTTTGATCATCTAACATGCCTTGATGACATTTAGTCCGTCATTGATGTTGGCAGCCCCACCTTTTTGAGTTTACGTTATTGTGTAATTCAAGAATGAGATTTTCAAATTCTGGCCAAGTAATCGATCAGAGGAGGAAGTTGCACGTTTTTTAACCATTTAATTTCTAAGGTCCACAAGAATAGAGTGTATGTGCATGCACAAACATAATTTTGATAAACATAATAAATTGATCTACACCATCGATTGTCCATTTGCTTTACGGTTGTACATGTTCAAACATTTATATGCTTCATGCGTGTTGATTAAACTGAACTTTCAGTTGAACATCTTCAAGCCTTATATATTCTTTGTATCAATTTCCATAGCTAGTAACATACCAGTGCTGAAAGAGGTTGAGACAGTTGTGGACCCTGCAGCTTTCGCTGCTGTGAGATTTTCTGTTGCCGCCATTCCATTTCTCCCATATGCTTGGAGAGCTTGGGGCGATGTTCAAACTCTTCACTCCGGAATTGAACTGGGCTTGTGGGCCAGTTTGGGCTATCTCATTCAGGCGTTTGGACTGCTGACTTCTGATGCTGGGCGTGCATCCTTTATTTCTATGTTTACTGTAAGAAGACTATGATATGATTGTAAATCAAACCATTATTCTTTGTAAAACTCGGTCTATATAACTATTTATTGCTATAATAAGTCAATAAATATGACCAAATCAGGTAATTGTGGTTCCCTTGATTGATGGTATGCTAGGAGCAGTGATTCCTCCTCGTATTTGGTTTGGAGCTCTTATGTCCATTATTGGCGTAGGAATGCTGGAGTGCAGTGGGTCACCTCCATGTGTAAGCATTATCTAAGGCATCTTTTTCTTTCTTTAATCTACTTTCAAGCACAAAACTTCTATGGCAGGTAAATGAAGCTTTTGTTAAATCTTTCAGGTTGGTGATTTGTTTAACTTTCTAAGTGCCTTATTCTTTGGCATACACATGCTAAGAACAGAGCATATATCAAGGAAAACAAACAAAGACAACTTTTTACCAGTCCTTGGATACGAGGTCAGTTAATTCATTAACATTACAAACCATTCTGTTTTCTTTTTTCCTTTAGTAACACTATTTGAACCTTTATCGCTTCATAGGTGTGTGTTGTTGCTTTGTCATCTATTATTTGGTATTTGCTCGGAGGTGTGATTGATCGTAGCCTAGAGTATCATCCATCATCTTGGACATGGGCAATGTTGTTGAACCGGATCATGGAATTCCCTTGGATAGCGGGTTTATATACTGGTGTGTTCTCAACTGGCCTTTGCTTGTGGATAGAGGTAATTATGATAGTTAATTTCTCATTTTTTTAGTTTTGAAAACTTGACCCAAGTTGACAAAAGATGGTTTTGCACACATTTTAAGCTTTTGGGTTGGTTTAGCTTTGGAAATACCATATTACCAAATCGGTTTTGTTTATCAATTGAAACAGATGACAGCAATGTGTGATGTATCAGCCACAGAAACTTCAATAATATATGGATTAGAGCCGGTCTGGGGTGCTGGTTTTGCATGGTTTCTTCTTGGTGAAAGGTGGGGTGTCTCTGGATGGTTTGGTGCTGCTCTTATTCTAGGTGACAGTTTCTTTTTATCTAAATGTTTCTGCTCACTCACTTAATTGAAGTTCATATCATCACTTTAAGATGCACTTTTCAGTCATAGTTGAAGTTATTTAAATATAAAAAGTGTGGAATTTAACCTGCAGGTGGAAGTTTAATGGTACAGATAATTGGAGCATCGTCTCCCAGTTCATCTATAAAGCATAAGCAAGAGGATATCATGCTTGTCTCAGATAGGAAAAACGAGACTTCTGCTTCCCCAGTTCAGGTTGGCTCCAGAAATGATGTCTCGGAATTTGTAAAGAAGTAAGTCTAGCTCACATAGTAGACGTACATACATTTAACATACCACGGCACGAATGCTTCTAGAGAAGAGCATCAAATAACTTGATCAATATAAAGAAATCATGTAATATGTTCACCTGAATATGTAACCGGGTCTTAACATCGAGTTAAATTGTTGTTATTCTGATGGGATGATGAGGTTAGAAAACCACCTTTTTTCAAGAAAATTTTGAAGACAAATTAAGAAAATACACATGCGTTTGCTTTCTTGGTTGATCTAGACTATATATTTTGTAGCTAATGTTGCTTTTTTTTTTTGGTGGTTGACAATACAGTTTTCTTTAATAGTTAAACTTTCAATTGGGGAAAAAGGGTATAGAACATTAGATTTATCTCAATTTCATGATCAATCTAATATAAAATTAAGTTTAATTACTAATTAATGAAAACTCTGTAATACTTATAAGTAATTTAGTTGAAGTCCAAAAGTCAAAAGATTCTTAAAATTATGAAACTGTTGGTAATTTTGGTTCTGCAATCGATTTTTGTTTGTGACATGATGTCATGGCAAAGCTATCATTAAAGGTGTGTTTGGCCACAAGATTTCGGGTTATACGTTTCTATCCTCTTTTTTTTGTTACAACCGGAACTAATTTACTAAACAACAAATAAAGTAATGAACAGAGGCGAGCATGTGACTGAGATCGAAAAAATAGACGAACCAAATCTTTAGTCCTTGTTTTTTATAGATCTCAAGTTTCGGTATGATACGGTTCAGTACAGTGTAATCTGGTTTTTAACCGATCTCACCCCTAATTTAATGTGTGCCAGACTCTTGTGCTATAGTCACGGTCCTACAAGTAGTTTCAGATAAAAAGGATGAAAATGGATCCATATAAATGAAATTGATCGATGCAATTAGAATTTAGAAAAAACCATAACCATTAGCAAGTAGCAACATTAGGTTAGCTAGTAACATAAACTTGCTGCAGATGGACCAAAGCTTGTATGCATTTTAGAGGAATAAGCGGTAAGCCAACCAAACTGGAAACCAATATTCACCGCCTCCGCCCTTCACCGCTGGTCTCCGCCTTCCGCGCGGTCGCTCTTTACTATCTCCGCCTCCTCCGTTAGTCGCTCTTCACCGCCTCCGCCTCCGCCACCATCACCCTTCACCGCCTCCGGTGCCGTCGACTTCTTGACCATCTTTGTCTTTGAAATCACATTGTCTTTTATATTAACCAAACAAGAAATTTTATTGTATATGAAATTCTATGAGATTTGAAATCCTTATGATTTCAAGTTCATAAACCAAATACCTCTTTCGATCACGTACATCTAAACCAAAAACTTGATGATCTAGATAGAGCTGGCAAAGTTGACCCATCCACTTTAATTTGGGTCATTTTGGGTCACTAATTAAATTACATAGGTTACTTTGGGCTATAGCTATTTTATGAACGGGTCATAACTCATAACGGGTCCAAAATAAGTAGGGCTTTAAAACAAGCGGGTCATAACGGGTCCAAAATTAGTAGGGCTTTAAAACAACCGGGTGACTACGGTTCTGCTTGGGTCTGCCGTCTCCATCTCCTTCAAGCTTCAGACCTTGACGATTCTCTTTCATGTCATCCCAATTTAGCGCTTAACTGCTTATTATTCACATGCGAACAGTGCAGAAGTGTATATTAGCTGTTAATTTTGTATATATTTATTATTCATGTTTTTTTATTAAGAAATATCTCTTGGTAAATTGAATTTTAATGTTACTAAAGAGTTCATATTATAATATTCTTTAGTAAATTTGGTATAGATTATGTTTTTATGAGTGTTTTTGTTAATAATTAAAAATGACCCGTTTCAACCCGAAACTGTTACAACCCAAATTCGTTTTGACCCGAACTCATTCTAACTCATCACCTGATCCGATCCGATCCGACCCGACCCGACCGTTTTGCCACTACTACCTCTAGATAACCTGAATATATAACACCTTCCATTTACATGTTAATCCTAATTGATCTAGATACTCTCTCTCTTTTTAAATCTTTTTATTACATTATCAATCTATCCAATTGTGAAAAACGTGATTTTAACCTTTCGTTTTACCTTTTAAATTTCTCGTTTTGTTACTCTGCTCATCTGGAAAAATTTTAGTTATTAGTTTATGTTATATTTATAATTTATGTTTGTTCAAATCTAGCGGCCGCAATTCGTAACTTTTTTTTTCTACTTTTCCTTTGTTATGACTTGGCAAAATAATTACTTCTCTTTTCAACTAATTTCACATCAAAGTTTTGAAATTCAAAATGAATACATTAATATATTAATGTAAATAAAAAGCTAATATACATTAAATTTGTTAAATAATCATAACCTTTTATTTAATAAAATATATTTAATTGTTTAATATTGATCATCCATTTAATCAAGAATGAAATTGCATTTTAAACTTTTTCTAATTAAAATTGAACCATAATCATTAGAGGAATTGATATATGTTATTTATTAAATCTTAAAAATATCATATTTAATTAAATTCTTTGTAGCATTTTTAAATATTTTATAATCACTATGATTTTTTTAATTATAATCATAAAAAAACGTGACCTTATTGTCTTCATTGTAACAATGATAATCGATTGATTGTACAAGAGATACGTCCATGTCTATTTTATCATGATATAATGTTTCTAACGTCATGTCTACCCCTCAGCTTCGCGTTGACATTTCCACCATTGATTTGAGTGTTAACGTCGTATGTCACTATTTTATAATTATTTAATATCTTTTTATTAAGAGTTAATGTTTATAATTTTTTAAACCAGCTCATTTTTATCACACAACATCTAATATAATAAATATATATTCACCTATATAAATAATATAATACATACATACATATATACATATTATTAATAAGATTATAATTGAAGTCAAACTTTTTAATTAATTCGGTACTTATAATATAACAAATTCACAAGTTCTGAATTTACATTTCTTATGAAGTTTTTCACATATATATAACGCATCCCAAATACACAAATAAGTTATAAACGTTTGCATCTTGATACATATATATATTATACACTTCAATATTATCTATCTTAATTAAAAACCGTGACCTCCTATGGAACTGTGCCATGGGTCGGTTTTATGGGTCTGGATCCTCATGGGTCGGGTCTGGTCCTCATGGGTCTGGTCCTCATATATTTGTCTGGTCTGTTGTTTTATTTTCCTGTTTGGTTTGACCTTTATTTGACTGTTATTTCTTCAGGGAAGGTGGTTTTCTCTTTGCATGGCTTTGGTTCAGGGAATTTATTGTTAAATTGAGAGGTATGCATCACTGTTATTCGTTTTGTTTCTGTGTTTGGTTTTGTTTTGACTTTTGTTTAACTGTTCTTTTTTGTTCATGCATTACTGTTCTTCCTTTTGTTTCTATGTTTTTTTGGTTTGTTGTTGACGGGTGTTGCTTGGTTTCTGTTGCATGCACCGACCGGTGGAAATACTAAGGGGCTAATAGGTATATGCCGTTACTCTGTTTTCCTTCTTCGATCGCACAGGTCAAAAAATAAAAAAAAATTGATTTGCAGAAAACAGAAACCAAAAAAACAAAGGAACAAAATACCGACCATCTTATGGCGTCAAGATTTTCAAACTAAACAATTTTTTTAAAATTTTTTACCTATTTAATTTTGGTACAGAAGTAACAACCCATTCATGAAACTTGAAAGGAACTTTGAATAAGAAGGGAAGATGTTAAACACTTGGTGAAGATTACCAAATATAGGTCCAAGATTACCAACCTCTACGAGTTCCCGGATCAAGACTTCAGTGAGGAGTTTTTGAGTCGTACGAAAACCCACTTCCACCTCCTTGGAAAAACCCAGTCTGTTTGTAGAGAGAGAGAGAAAGATAGATAGAGAGAGAGAACGGTGGTAAAAGAAACCCTAATTTCAGATGCGGTGGTGGTAAGGTGGCAGTAGTGTCATACGGTAGTGGATGGATCCAGATCTGAAAAGATCTTGACAAAACACATAAAAAATGTAAAGCATTGAAAACCTCAGATCTGAAAGTCTCCAGCTACGGTGGCGATAGCGACGTTGCCGACGGTGTCGGGCTGAAACAGCAAGAGTAGATGCGTCGGAGGTGATGGCGACGGGCTGTAGGCGACGGTGTTAGGCACAGTGGCAGTAAACGACAGTGGCTATAGGCGACGTGGATGGGAACGACGGGCTGTAGGCGACGATGGTGGGTACGGTGGCGGTAAACGACAGTGGCTGTAGGCGACATGGATTTGAACCGCGTGGTAGTGGTTGTAGGCGACGATGGCTGCGGTGGGTTAGGTGTCTCCGGCGGCGGTGGTCTATGTGTCTTCGGCGAAGTTAGGAGAGAGAGGGAGAGAGTAAGAGGGAGAGAGGGAATGTGTAGATTTAGTGGGTTGGGGAATATGAAAGTGGGAATTTGAAAGGGTGTTTTCTTTATTAAATTTTTTGTAATATTTATAACAAATTTAATTTTATGCTATATCTTCTGAAACATTTGAGAGGAGAGAGTCAGAGAGAGAGAGAGAGAGAGAAAGAGAGAGAGTGTGTGTGGAGAGATATGATATACTGTCATAAGCCAACAATAA
Source organism: Pulicaria dysenterica (assembly GCA_947179395.2). Classification (NCBI taxonomy): domain Eukaryota; kingdom Viridiplantae; phylum Streptophyta; class Magnoliopsida; order Asterales; family Asteraceae; genus Pulicaria; species Pulicaria dysenterica. Next base: position 116,517,874 of record OX359288.1, on the reverse strand, counting down.
TCAGACATTAAAATAAAATTTACTGCTCATTTTTTTGGTCTTCACCAACCGATTCCACTATCAAAATCACATTAAAAGTAGTTTATTTTTATTAAAACTCAATATTAAAATAAAATTTTAAAAGTTAGTAGTCTTATTTCCTCATTTTTTTTCTCAAACAAATTATAATAAGAATAAAAATGACACACACTGTCAATATGGCTTAAGGGCTCGACTTTGTACACATATGATTTAGAGAGTTGGTAAGGAAGGAAGGAAGATGAAAAGAAAAATGGGTTTGGTTTGGGAATTTGATTTTTCAGAGGAAAGAAGAGGAGGGGGTTTAATAGGAGGCACATGATCCAGCAGCATGCAGAGAACTGAAACAGTCATGATTCATGTTGGCTATAAAAAATCAATTGGGTAGTGAACCATGTGTCATCAATGATGACTTTAATTTACTTTCAGAAGCAAAAAAAAAAACCCAAAACATTTACTCTAATCCCAGAACATCTTACAAGTTTTCATGCATTATGTACAAATTAGTTAGAATTGTAATTACCTTCGAATTGAGCAATTAGCCTATGTACAAGTCTGGAAAGTATAATTCTTATCATTGTACGAATTATAAGTTTCTTTAGATTATATTTAATGATGATTCTTTCTTTATTTTAATCAAAAGTACTGGGAGTTTGGGAGAATGGTACTTTACTACATAATAATTAGCCTATGTACATGATTCGTTTTCATTTTATATATAGTTTATCTTAGGGTTTATTATAGGTTACAGAATAACAACAACATATTCTTAGAGATTCTTTTTCATTTTATATATAGTTCATCTTAGGGTTTATTATAGGTTACAGAATAACACCAACATATTCTTAGATTTATGTATATTGCTAACAATTGGTATCAGAGAGATTAACCTCTGAATTGAATTAGTATTTTGATACACTGACCAATAGATAAATGATGGATTGACTTGGATATAAAGTATTCTGGAATTTGGTTCATCTTGATCATGTTCCCGAATAATTTTCTGGTTGAAACTGGAAATTACTCACAACCAACATAAACATAACACATTACATTCATACTATTCTACAAAAAAATAAAGGCACATGATAATGTCATAACTCACAAGTTACAACTTCATTATAAAACCCTCACCAACTGCGCAACTGACAAAAAGTTTGAAAAAACAATCAAAAAACTCCAGCACATCGAACACGTGCAAAGCACGGTCTTCAACTAGTTGAAGATATAAAAATGGTCAATTTTAAAATTTTACGGAGTATCAACTTTTATGATCCGAATTCAAAAATTTGAGAACTTGTTTACGATTTTTATCAATCATTGATAATATTTCTTCCCCTATAATAAACATATATATACATTAAATTATATGCGGGTCCATGTTTATAATTTCATGAATATACAAATAAGTTAAAGCAAATTAAGAGGATATATATATATATATATCGGATGTGAGTGAACCAAATAGAGCTGGATATTATATAAAGCCAAGTGAACTCATAAGATTTCCTCACATATATAAATATATTCTCTAGTTTAATTGCTTCTCCATTCATAAGTTAATTACAAGAAGCTTGAGATGGCGCAAAGTGGTACCCTTGTTAACCAAATAACTATCAAATCAGATGGTGATGTCTTCCACGAAATATTTCGATACAGACCACACCACATATCCGAAATGAGCCCTAACTGCATCAAAGGTGTCGATTTGCATGATGGTGAATGGGGTACTGTCGGATCTGTCATTTTGTGGAACTTCTTTCATGGTAATTATTAATTAAGTTGTTTAATTAATTCCGGCGATCTAATTAATTAGTTTATATATATGAGTTTAATTACGTACTTACGTTTGATGTAATTAATTTTCTTTCGAGCTAATTAATTAAATATATTTTTGATGGATATGATGGATCATTTGGTAGATGGGAAGGCAAAAGTGGCGAAAGAAGTGATTGAAGCAATCGACGAGGAGAAGAAATCAGTGTGTTTTAAGGTTATTGGGGGAGATATACTGGAAGCTTATAAGACCTTTTTGATCACTGTTCATGTTGAAACACATGGAGAAGAGAACATTGTCACCTGGACTTTCCATTATGAGAAGCTGAATGAGAATATCGACGATCCACACAGTTTAATGGAGTTTTGCCTTAATGTCACTAAAGATATTGAGAATCATCATCTCCCCAAGACCAACTGATGATCGATTAAAACTCAACTTCCTTCAAGGATTAATAAGCTTTGATCATTAGTTGGATTGTACACATTCATAAGTATGGTAGTGTTTAATTATCGGTTTCACTCTCTCTCACTCTCTCTCTCTCTCTCTCTCTCTGTATATGTGTATGTATGTATGTGTGTATGTTGTTCGATACACATTCATAAGTGTTGCACTATATATATATATATATATATATATATATATATATATATATATATATATATATATATATATATATATATATATATATATATATATATGTTCGATCGCCTGAATCGAAGTTCTTGTGGAATTTGTTGTTTGGATCTGTATGTGTATTAATCAACTTGTTACTCAGCTACGAATTAACGTTGGATCTTGATGCATGTGGAATTATTACTGATTGAAACTTCATCTAGATCGATCTGTCCCAACTGCAAGTCTCTCGTTTTGTTTCACATGAGAAGAATAAACTTAGAGTGGTAGCAACCCCTATCACAGTGTAACGTTATTTTTTAGTTATTACTTATTTTTTAGTTATTACTTAGCAATGTAGTAATCACTCTTCATCACATCATATTCTGGGATCATCTAATTATTATGTATACTTTAACAACACCCACTAAACACATAGTTATTTGAAGCCAAACTCAAAGGATACTCAAATAACATACCTAATTATTAGTTTTTAGTTCATATATGTCCAAGTAGATTTTTATAATTATGTATTGTAAACTTTAAAATTACATATATATCATTCTAAATTTATATTATAAATATATAATTAATTATTAGGGAAAATTTCATATATGTCAACATAAATTTTATAATTATGAATTGTAAACTTTAAATTACACATATATCCTTCTAAATTATATAAACTCTCAAATATATTCAAACACTAGATTATTTAAATTTAAACTATTTCAAAATTAAAAAATAATCTTTAAATTTGTTTTTAATCTAAATTACTATAATCCACATGTTACTTAAATTTTTTTTAACAGGCATCAACCATGGATCCCTCAATGGCTCAATTATCTCTCATGATCTCCTAGCCATCATCTCATTTCCATGAAACTCTCTATATGACTGAGCTCCCATGGATCTCTCAGCCACCATCGCGTCTGCCAATCTTTTAATGATTCTGATCGACCCCTCGTTTGGTCACCCATGATGACCATCGGCTCGAGTGTAGCATCATCTCCGTAACTTCATCAATTAGTTCAACAGGAATTAAACTCCGCTCATATCCTCATGAAATATACTCTTGTATAAACGGATTTTTGGGTTTTAGTGATTACGCTTCTTTTTAATTTTTAGGTTCCTTTTGCATTTGTGGGTGTTCATCATTAAAAAAACTTCACTTACTTTGTTCTTAAGTTTTCTTGGGTTTTCATTTGTTCAAAATTGTTCATAAGTGTCATTGGGTTCTAAATTCTTTTCATCGGTGCATGGTTTGGTATGGTAAATTATTAGATCTATTTGTTGAAGCTGTCGAAGTTGAGATTGAAGATCTATTGGTCGAAGTTGAGCTACAAGCACTTCAAGATCTAGGCATTAACCATGAATCCCTCCATGATTGGGTTTTGCTTCACTAATCGGTGTTGGTTTTGGTTATGATCATAGAGAAAGAAAAACGGGTATTATAGTTAGATAAAATATTTAGTATTTTATTTTTTATTTTTTAATAGATTATTAGTTTTATCATGTTAAAATATTTAGTATTTATTTCTAGTTTCTTAATTAACAAATAAAGATTTGACCTTAACTGTAATAATAATAATTGATAAATTGTTACATGAAAAATTATCTCTTTACAATCAAACTTTTTCTAGTTGATATAATATAACAATATTTAACCTATTACAACATATCAATATTTATGCATTCTTCTTTTGGATATGCTTCTTATTATATTTTTGTATATAATAACTATAATAATAACATAGATAATGAGTTATAAATATAAAAATAAAATATAACGCCTTATAATATTTTTTTAAGTTAGGTAAACCGATTATATGTAAAATGAATAGCCTCTTGTCAACCACCCAAATGAAACTAGTGTTATATCTACACGTTGTTCGGGTATATAAATAAAAAATATATATTTAATACTTTTTTGTACATACTCTTTTAAATTAATAAAAATTATATTTCAATCTAAAAGTTTTTAATGTAATATTAAGCCGTGTATGTTAATAAAAAGAATATTTATGTAACTGATAAATGAAAAATCACTTTATTACGATAAAACGCGTGAATAAGAAATATCAGGGTAATGGATTTTTGTTATTCCATAAATGTCCTTTCATGTATACGGATGCATGTCAAACTTCAATTACTTACATACATACAAATATATAGGGAAAGTTATTTGAGAATCGTTTTTATTACGAGTAACGCGAGAACTGATCTTAACCCTTAACTTAATTAGATCAATGACAACGAAAATGACGACGGAGTCATTAATGGCGGTCCATCTGGACTCAATACAATACTATTGATAGATTAAAAAAATATACTATTTTCTAAAAAATGTCATAATATTGATAGATTAAAATGTAGATAAAAATGAGACGGACGTAAATATATAATTATTTTTTCTTTAAACAAAATATATCAAAAGTCATTAAACATAATTTATAAACAAGCTATAATTAATTACATCAATATATAATTTTCATAATTATAAAGCTTCTGTCATATTCTAACGCTTTCGTCGTTATATAAATATGAAATCTTCTAGCGTTAATGTGATAGATATATACATGATTAATTACATGCAAATCTTCATTGACATAAATGGGCCATGCGACACCTATATGATATGTGAATTATTGATGCATGTGGAAATTAAAGTAGATGCAGGATCACACTAATATATATATATATATATATATATATATATATATATATATATATATATATATATATATATATATATATATATATATATATATATAAATTGGATCAACAAAGAACCCCTCCTTAAACAAAGAACCTAAAAACAAATCTGGACCTTTGGATCATCAAAATCAATGGATAAGATTGAACGACGGTAAAACTGTAATTATAATGTATTAATTAGGAAGAATAGGGCTAAAATGTAATTCTCCCCCACCCACACCCACGATTTAAAAAAAAACCACCAAAAACTTTAAATTGTCATAACTTTTTAAGTTTTGTGAATTTAATCAAAAAAATTATACCAATATTTTAGTTTTTTAATCCTCTTTCAAACAAAATCACTCTTCCCATATTTTTTTAAAAAAATTTTGAACATGATTTTTTTTTTTTGCATTTTGGCAGCTATAGTGTTTCTGTGTACATATTTTGCATTTTGGCAGCATGTTTGCAAAATGCAAGTCAGTTTTTCTGTAATAAACAGTTTTTGAAAATGTTTTTTGTATTCTGCATGTTTGCATTTTACGGATTTGCGTTCTACGGTTTAGGATTTACGTTTCTACGGATTTTGCATTCTGCTTGTTTATATTTTGCTATTTTCGTTTTTTGCATTCCGCATTAAGTATGAACACTGCTCAAAATACAAATTTTGCATTCTGCATGTTTATATTTTGCATTCTGCATGTTTACATTTTGCATTCTGCATGTTTATATTTTTCATTCTGCATTTTACGTTCTACTGTTTTATGTTTATGATCTGCGGATTTTGCATTCGTCATGTTTATATTTTGCGTTTTTCGTTTTTTGCATTTTGCATGTTTATATTTTGCGTTTTAGTATGAACACAACTCAAAATGCAAATTTTGCATTCTGCATGTTTATATTTTGCATTTCAGTATGAACACAGCTCAAAATGCAAATTTTGCATTTTGCATGTTTACATTTTGCATTTTGCATTCTGCATGTTTATATTTTGCTTCTGCATTTTATATTTTGCATTCTGCATTTAAAGTTTTACGGTACTATGTTTACGATCTACGGATTTTGCGTTCTGCATGTTTATATTTTGCGTTTTTCGTTTTTTGCATTCTGCGTTTAGTATGAACACAGCTCAAAATGCAAATTTGCATTGTGCATTTTTACATTTTGCATTCTGCATGTTTATATTTTGCATTCTGCATGTTTATATTTTGCATTTTGCATTTTACGTTCTACGGTTATATGTTTACGTTCTACGGATTTTGCATTCTGCATGTTTTTCGTTTTTTGCATTTTGCATTTTGCATTTATAATGAACACAACTCAAAATACAAAATGTGCATTTTCAAAAAAAAAAAGTTTCTGAAATATATATAAAGTTCGGTCTTGTTTGAAAGAGGACGAAAAACTGAATCTAACGGTATAATTTTTTTGTTAAATTTCTTAAAAATGAACGAGTTATGATCATTTAAAGTAAATGGGAGATTTTTTTTTATTCTTGGTGTTGCAGGGGAGGCGCTGTGGAGACGATGAAATTGGTATTTTTTTTTAATTTTCCTTTTTTGCCCCTAAACTACATGCCACGTGTCATTACCAGAGGAGGTTCTTTAAGTTATATGTTTAAGGCAGGTTCTTTATTTAACCTTACCCTATATATATATATATATGAAAAAGTTAATGCGAGAACCATTCTTAATTAGTGCGAGAATCACAAAAACCAATCTGAGCCGTCCAATTCCCCCTCCTTCAATGTCATTGTCTACCCATGAATTCCTCACATGCACCCTGCTACACTCTATCCCTCTACGCTCACCATCCATGAAATTTCCAATATCCAAGGAACGGCTGAGATTGGTTCTCGTGGTTCTCGCACTAACAACGGTTCTCACATGAACCCTCTCCTATATATATATATATATATATATATATATATATATATATATATATATATATATATATATATATATAGGGAGCGGTTCAAACGAGAACAGTTCTTCGTACGAGAACTGCGAGAACTAATCACAACCATTCATTTTGTTTTAGATCTAAGACAACCTTAATAAATACAAAAGGGTATATTTGGTAAAATGAATTAAATTACCCAAATCCAGCACGATAGGCCACATTACGAATTTACGACCCAACATCTGATTTCATACGAGCCCATTCATATTCAATCTACTCTTCTCGATCATAAAGTCACAACAATCTGTCCAACACTACAACCATCACCGCCATTAACACCGGCGACCACCGCCTTGTGCCGCCCCGACCTGTAACTTATTTGTCCTCCAGCCTCGAGACACGTGTTTCTCCACTTTCATCGACCTCTACCGCCTTGTGCCGCCCGACCTGCAACCACCGTCATTTCTCTAAGATGACCGCCAAGAACATAAAACGTGCGGTTACTGGTTCAGATCTACGCCAATGAGTGACCAGACTACCATCTCTTCATCTTCTTCTGGGTTTGTCACCCGCGTCTCCCTGTAAGCTCAAAAAAACCAAATCTAACTCCATCTTCTTATGGATTTGTCAACGAAATAACCAGATCTAAATTAAAAAACTAAATGTCATTTATGGGACTAGAGAGGGAGAGCTTCTAACTTGTCTTCTTTCCGTATCCTTCAACATTTTACTAATGGGTCCAACCATTGCAAACTAGTATCATCAACTATGCGTTGATTATTTGATTTTGAAATTTTGAAGTGGAGTATGAACTATGAAACTGGAAGTAGGTCTTTGTTCAAAGAATAAAACAAATGGGGGTGAATCGAGGTGGTGTACTACAGCACTAGCGCAAATGGGATTAGATAATAAAATATGGGAAAAAGAAATAATGCAGATGATGGGACTTGACAATGAGATGGTACAAATTTTTTCAATTCATTCTTTATTTTATTATTGTTAACAAAAAAATCTCATTATTCAAATACTTTCTATGTGCCGGAACATTTTTTATTTTCATGTTTTCCTTCTTAAGAAATATAGAAAAAGGAAACATGATATAATACATATAGACTAATAGTATTTAATGTAATATTTTGACAAATATGTACACCAACTTTTTTATATTCAATTTAGTTTATGTTACATTTTAAACGGGCTTCGTTTTCTATAAAACCCGCTTTAGAAAAAAATATTTGCACATGTGCAAATATATTTGCACTTGTGCAAAATTTTTTGCAATTGTGCAAATATTTGCATATTTGCATTTGTGCATAAAAAATATTTGCATATTTGCACTTGTGCAAAACAAATTGCACTTGTGCAAATTTTGCATATTTGCACATGTGCAATTGTCGAGTTGTAGTGAAAAAAAAAACCCAGCAACCACATGAAAAAAGTTTCAAAAAAATATAACAAGATCGGTCTCAAATTAAAGAGTATAATTTTCTCGTTAATTTGGTATAATTTTCGTAATTTAACACCTTTCCATTTCATAGATATATTAGTTTAAAAAATGTCGGGGTAATGTAAAAATGTCCAAACTACCCTTAATTAATTAAGGATAAGTTTGATTAGTTTAAGGTTATCCATTAACAACTCTTTAATCTCAACCATCTATCTATTTGATCAATGGCTATAATTGGTTCTCGCCGTTCTCGTACGAAAAACGGTTCTCGTTTGAATCGTCCTCTCTCTCTCTCTATATATATAAGTTGCGATTCAAATAAAAATTATTTTTCATATAAAAACTGTTAAAATTATTTCTAGTCAATCATTTGATTATTGTCTTTTTCATTTATTTACATTTTCCTATTTTTTTAAACTAATATATTACTCAAACGAAAAGGTGTTAAATTACCAAAAATATATCAAATTAACGACAAAATTATGTTCTTTAATTTGAGACCGATCTTGTTATATTTTTTTTAGAAAAATAGTCGAGTTTTCTGGGGGTTTTTTCAGTACAGCTTGACACGTGAACTAATGCAAATTTTGCACATGTGCATATGTACATCTGTGTTGAAAAACTAGGTGAATATGTGCATATAAACATGTGCAAATTTTGCACATGTGCACATGTCGGGCCGTACTTAAAAAAACTCAGTAAACAAAAAATTGAAAAAATATATCAAGACTGGTCTCAAAATAAAAGGCATAATTTTCTCATTAATTTGGTATAATTATCGTAATTTAACACCTCTCCATTTAGTGTATATATTAGTTTAAAAAATGTGGGGTAATGTAAAAATGTTCAAACTACTCTTAATTAATTAAAGATAAGTCTGATTAGTTTAAGGTTATCCATTAACAACTCTTTAATCTCAACCCTCCATCTCTTTGATCAATGACTATAAATGGTTCTCTCAGTTTTTGTACGAATGACGGTTATCGTTTAAACCGTCCCCTATATATATCACTACTTCAACTTATTTTCAAGGTTATCTTTTAACTTATTGACGACAAACACATCCATCCATTAAATCTATCTCTGGATCTATTCTAATATTTATAAGGGGACTTGAGTCCACAATCTCATGAGAGGAGGCGCACACTACTCCACAACAACAAATATCGCCGGAGCTACAAGCTATGCATGATCAAACTAACATATATAAATCACTACTTCAACTTATTTTCTAGTATATCTTCAATAAAAAACAGTTGATAATTGTTTTTATTGAGTTTGTTAAGAGGCGAATTAATCGAATGCTTTCTCCAAAAACTAAAACAAAAAAATTACTTAAATAAATGGTTGTCATGTGTCTTAATTCCATTTTTCTATCTTCAATGGCAAAATTTTCAAATATATAACTTTTTACACAATTTACAATAATGCGTGTATCACGTTGTACATATTCAATAGTTAGTGTCGCTTTCTTATTATCCTGGAACGATCTCATAGATTAGTTGACTATTTATAAGCTTGAAATTATTAACACTAATCATAGATAATATAAATATATATATATATATATATATATGATAATTAAATACAATATTAGGTGAAGTATCAATGTTTACAGGACCCAAGTCCCCACGGTTAGCTACGGGGCAGTCGTATTATTGATAGCTATCGGCGCCATCTTTCCTGACCTTTTATTTTTTTCCCAGGGTAAAATATAATTTAATCCTATACTTTGTATTAAAAAATGGTTTTAATAAATGTTTAAAGGCATAAACTTATTAAAAGTTATTGTTTTAGCTACTTGACTGGCTATAATAGATTACTAAACTTTTTTAAAAATGTTTTATCCTCTAACTTATCTTATCAAATGGTTTAACCCTTAAATAGTTTAATCGACTTTTTTTTTATCCTAACATAAATACTAAACCTTTTTAAATCCTTAAGACAAACAACTACGAGAGGTTACCTTTTTGGTAAAAGAGTTGATTCTTCTACTTATAAATTTAATTTATCCACTTAATGTACAACACCTTTGAAGCTATATTACAAGTTAGTGAAGCATAGATTTATCTAGAATGAATCAACTTTACAAGTGATAATATCATCTCCCTTTTGATAATGATGCATTAGCAAAGTGATTATCATCCTTTCACTTAATTGAGTGTTGACTCCACTAATTTAGTGTTTAATTATATGATTAGCTAGTAGGGAAAAAGTTTATACTTTTGCAATCGGAAAACTAAAAATAGTCTGAAAAGGGTTAAACCAGACATTTCCCCTAAATTAAGAATATGTTTGCTTAATTGCTTTTCAGTATTTCTTTTTTACACATATTTTTAGCTTTACATTAGCTGGTGATATATATGCTAGTGGGTTGCAACATATAAGTAAGAAAATAACTTTACCTCCTCTGATTTCATATATCAGTCACACACCATGTCAGTGTGATATATAACAATACTGAACTATCTTATATGTCATGCCATATGCATGGATTGATGGGTGCTTAGAACTAAAAGTATACACCATATATTTAGGTCCACTTTGTTTTATAGTAATGTGAAGAAATTTAATGAAATTAAAATCAAATTCCGTTGTATATTGTGTTTGGTAACATTATTTAGAAAGGATTTAAAATGAATGTAAATTAGGGTAGTTGCTTGATGATGCAAATAATTCTTAAACAAAGGAGTGTTGCAACAAGGTAAACCAATGACCAAGCTATTCTCTCATGTGCTCTGCTACGCATCATTTGACTTACATATACGACCTAACCAGGGGTTCGGTTCTCTATTGAATCGCACTGGAATACACGGGTTCGAATTCAATGGTGTCGATCACACTTTGGTCCTCTCATTAGTGATGGGTCACACGCTCAGGTTGGTTCGAATTCATCACTTTGTAAGTTTGGTTTACTAAGTAGTAGTTGATTTTGTCATAATTAATTGTTGATGTTTTGAGCCTCGATTACTTTGCAAGTACATCTTTAAAAGATTTGAGTTTTATTTTCTCCTATTTAAGTATTTGGTTTTTAGTTATTTTGATTTTGTTTTTGACGTATCATTGAGAAAAATATGGAGAAATGTAGGGTCAATTGGAATTTTTTTTTTAAATGTTGACAGAGAATCAATTACATATGAATATGTTTTAATTAGTTTTTATGGTTTTGCTTGATTGTTTCCATATTATTCCTTGCTTCCTTTTCTCCGTTTCCTTTATAGATAATGGTTAGTAATTCTTATATATCTAGAGTTTAGAATTGGTATTTTCTATTTATGTATGATTCTAGTGTGGAAAAACAAGAAATTGCACATGTGTATTTAGGCGCACCTATACATATGCACACGTGCCTGGAACAAAAGCAAAATCAGATTTGTTATTAACAATGGTTATTTATGGTGGTTTGCATATTTCTCGTTTCATTTGCATTCCTCTCTGTATGTTGGTACATATTGCTGCTATTTCCTCAATTTTTTTAAGCCTAGTTTGGATTAAATCTTTTTTTATTATTTAGGTCCAAGTATTATCTATATTATCTAATTGGATTGTGCAAATTCTATATTATCTTTAATGTGCTTCATAAATACGATTTGTAGTTAACCATAAATCACCGAGTTAATGATTTTTTCTAGATTTCAATTTAACTGACATTATTGAAATGACAAATTTGTAATTTACTTTACCCCATTTTTAAATGTCTTTGCGAGTTTAACACTTTTAATTTGTGTTGATTTTTGAGCCACAAGGTTTATTTGTTACATCAAATCTAGTTAAAACCTATATGCATACGTGCATCAAGGTGCAACCTTGCATATGTATATGTGCACATATTTGTAGCTGAGATGGAAAAATCCTAGTTTTATTTGCACATGTGCACCATCTGCACCTGTGTTGAAGCAAAAACTCAATTATGTTGTGCACGTATCTGATGTCGTGCTGATAAAAAAACCCAGCAAATACGTTTTTCTTCGAAAATATATTACAAGATCGATCTCAAATTCTAGAGCATAACTTTATTTGGTATAACTTTCGTATTCCAAAACCTTTGTGCTTGGTAGTTATACTAATTTAAAAGTGATGGTAATCATAATGTCCAAATAACTGCTCATTATCAACTTTAAACATAGGATGGGTTTAATTTAATTAAGGTTAACAACCATTTAATCTGAATCCTTTATCTTTTTTATCAATAAGTATAATTGATTCTCACAGTTTTTAACAAAAAACAATTCTTATTAACTTTCTCCTATATATAATTAAATAAAACCATAAAAACAAGGCCCACTTAAGTACCAGTTGGGCTGCGTGACCAAAAATAAATCCGTTCCCAACTTCCCATTAAAAAACTCTTGAGAGAAAGGCCCAATTATTTGCTATTATGCATCTTTACCTGTTCATTTTGTACTGGTTTTTTGTAGCAGAGTTTCAACTTTCCACCATAGATTTGTTTAAACGCTAGGAAACGAAGTTTATATTTCGTAATAAATTTTGTCTTATATTGTGTATCTCTTAAGTTTATGCCAAAGCCTACTGTTGGTTAAAAATAGTTGGACAGTTTTTTTTTTTTTTTTTTTTTTTTTTTGTCTTTCCATCTAACTAGAGGCAGCGATCGATAATGAGTTGTGTGTGTGTGTTTTGTTTGTGTCTTTCTGTTAGATACAAGATAGCTTACATATGTTTAAATTTAATTACATGGCAAGTCAACTGGGACCAAAATGTCAATGTTACTACTTGTTTGACTCGCCCAGAACAAGAAGTGGTTTAAGGAACACAAATAAGTAGGTTAATAATATCCTGTGTTAATAATTCATGGTTGTAAGACCATGCGTTGCGTTGTGGGTAACTCGATGACCATCGAGTCCCATCGGGTAAGGCGGGTACACCAAAACGTGGGTAGCGAGTGACAGCATCGTGTAAGGCCTCCAGGTCCTGGAACTCGATCGAGAAACCCACCTCCCCCACCCCTCCCACCCCCTCTCAACCAATCACACTCTCACACACAATTAATTTTTTAATATATTAATAAAAAAATGGGAAGAGTTTTAAGGTAAGGTAAAACTTGTAAATTGGGTAAAGGGAGTGGGAATGATGTGGCGCTTATGTAACCCACAACGCATAGCCTAAGGGTGTTTATTAGTATAGTTATATTGATTAAGGGTTTGTAGCTATAAGATGCTATTCGCGATTTTTTTTTATTTTTTTTGGTAGTTTCAACATTTTAGACAATTTTCAATTATAAAATCTCCCTGCTTTTCAACAACATAAAAAGAGATTGCGTCTATATATATATATAATGTCCGGTTGCATCTGTTTCATGATTGACCGTACGTACCTGGTTCATGGTCGTTTGAATCTGTTTTTAAAATTTTATCAAACAAGAGTCTAATTCCACATACACAACTATTATGGTGTATTTCCCATTAATACATATATAATACAATACATAAGTTCATAATTATTTAGTAGATATATCTATCACCACATATATATACTATTTTTTCAAGTACATAGTTGAGGCTTAATTTATTGGCTAATTAATTAAACACGCCGTACATGCATCATACAAACACCTTATAATAGAACTATATAGATGTAGCTCTTTAATTAGTGGTTGCATGATCATCCATATCTTTGAGGATACCACATAAATAATCCATCAAAGAAGTTGGATAAGGAACACTTGTATTTGGCCTCTCAAAGTCAAAGGTCCAAATGCCCAATTGTTTACCATCTTTTGATTCACAATGAAATGTTACTGTGAAGGCTTTATATATCTCCTCAACTACCTCACCTTCAGTTACCTTCAGCACTATTTTGTGGTTTGTCTCATCAACTTCTTCAATTATCTCTTTTGCACTTTGCCTTTTCCCTTCTTTTTTTTGTCATTCATGTGGAAAAAAGTTCAAAATCAAGAGTGAATATAGCTATTTCACACACACACAAATTTGACTTAACGAATTTATAAGTTTTAACTCATAAAAACCGTTTTTTTTTTTTTAAGAATCGGCCTCAATAGTCATCATATATTGAAAAAATTAAAAAGAGACCGGTTTTTCCTTGTGTATAGTTGTGGTAAATGTTTATACATACGTACGTACCATGGGTATAATGCCAAAGAATGACGGATCCGACAGCACCTCGTTGACCGCTAATGAGATCACAAGCATGAACCTTAGCAGGACAAATGGAAGACAAGTCTGCGGGTGTGTGCCTCAACAGATCATGTAACACCTTCCCACCTGAACTAATCTCTACATACCCCACTATTTTTCCTATCAGTGCCATATATTGATCACTGCGTACCCACTTGTTTTTTTCCTTTTTAATACAAATTTATCAGATGACTTGTGTGAATATTATGCATATACCAAATGCCCTTTTATAGTACTACTAAAAATGATGTGACATATACTGTTTTAATTTTTAAATCATATATGTGAATTATATCTCAGGATTAACTTATCTATCTATAGTTTATAATATATAGCACGAGCTAGGACCTAGCATCCGGTTATCTTTTTAATTGCAAAACAGGGTTTACTTAAATATTATAATACACCTAGCTAAATAAATATAGTTTCCTTAACACTAGTGATTAGTTAAGCTGATAAAATCTCAGTATACCATAATCATGATATAGAAATCATTTGAATGCATCAAAAATTATATCTCTTTACTTACAAAATGATATAATTAAAAGACACAAAAAAACTTACAACCATAAGTAATTAAGAAACATAATTAATTAATAGTATTGATGTAATTTGGTTCATTCAATAATTTCAGCCAATTTCAAATAAGGGTGATAATTCTCGACACGGCACATATATAAAAAACCTGACACGAAAACAAAGCATCAACAAAATGAGTAGAATCATGTACCCTTGCAAAATTTTACATAACACGTACAATTATTAAAGACCAAGGATATACAGTAAACCCTCAGGATGATGGTGTGGAAAGCAACAACTCGAGTCGTTAAATAACGGCGCGAGAGATTCGATTCAGAAAGAGAGCTACATAGTAGAGGTACGCACCATAATCTTCGGAATGATCTCATCGAACACATTTTACAACTTTCGATTCACTACCAAGATGGATCAAGTTTAAAAAATAGTCAATCTAAATTTTATAGTGTTTTAGTTATTTTAATTGAATTTTTAAGAAGTATTACAATATTTTAATCTTAATATTGAATTTTAGTTATTTTATTTTAGTTAATAATGAAAAACTAATCTATTATTTACTTTATAAATAGTATGTGTTTTTATAGAAAAATTATAATGAAGAATAAATTGGGATTCACGTGATGTTTAATGATAATAGTAATAGTAATATTATTTATCATCATAAATAGTTAGTTTTAATAATATGAACGATTAATAATAAAAAGATATTAATATGTAAACACTAAAATTTACATGTAGTAGGTAGACGATAGTAGACCCATAGTTGGCCTCAATATGATTAAACATTGATTTTCACATGATTGTACTATTTATATATATATATATATATATATATATATATATATATATATATATATATATATTAATTTCCAGTAATATAAAGCTATACATGATGACAAATCTAGCATATGATTTAGTCCGCCTTTATTTGTTACTTTTTACTCTCAACTAGTTTGAGCCCGTGCTCCTCACGGGTGTGGGAGGGCTAAAATCTGATCGTGACTGAAAACATAAACCCGGTTTGTGAAAAGAGTGCACGGGTCTTGGGTTGACCGACCCTACCCATTCTAAACCCGGCTCTTATCCGACCAAAAAAAAGAATAAAAAACCGACCCGGTGTCACAAGAACACGATAAAAAAAATTATAATTCAAAACTCAAACCCAGTTTCTCACCCAAACCCGGATCCGGACACAAAACCATAGGCATTCACGGTTTTTAATATATTATATAAATATGCGTATTTCCTGTTTTTAATTAATTCATTCATTTTTAAATTAATATAAGTTATATTTATATTATTATTTTTGCAGAGGTGACATTTGTCATTTTGGTCTGGGCCCACTTTGTTGTGTGGGGTTGGACTACTCAGATTTCTCCATGACTTCCACTCCATTACATACTTGACCTTCTCTCTCTCTCTCTAAAATTCTCTACACACAAACACCTCTCTCTCTCTCTCTCACACACACACAATCACACACTCACTTGGGTTTAGGGTTTAGGGTATCTTATATAACTAACAAATTATTAAGATTACTAACTACTTTAATTTCCATCTTTCTTTATTTTAATTAATTACGTTCACTCAATATTTAATTATTCACTCTCCTAATTTATTATAACTTTTTATTTATTTAAAATATATATTTTCCCACTAACCGTCTCTGTCAATAAAATATATTTATTTATTATCAAATTAGTCTGTATGACTTTTTTTTTAAAAAAAAAGCAATATTAGATTGGATGATTTATAACATTAAAAACGTTGAAAAAATATAGTACTATCATTGATTTTAGATAAATATTTGACAAATTAACAACTGTATTAGTTGAAAATAATATATATTTATGTTAACTGTATATTTCTTTTTGCTTAAATAATGTGATTTAATATTTTTCTGTTATTTTTTGTTGTGCTCAGTGTTTTTCAAAAGAAATTGAGATTATATATGAACAGTGATTACTGTATTTTTTTTATACATTCTTTTACACTCTTTTTTCATCTCAATTATGGAAGAATAGATTTAACTTCAAAATAAGTCTACACTCTTCTCTAAACCCTTTCATTTTCTTTCATTTTCTGTTTAAGTAAAACTTAAGAACATCTTTTTAATGTGTTTCTTACAAATCATTTTCTTTTTTCTTAAAAAAAACGCGAGAACAAAGTATTAATCTTCTATGGTTTGACATATATTTTAGATGTATATGGTGCATTAGGAACCAACAAAATTATGAATTTAAATCTCATAATAAATAAAAATGCAAATTTATAAATAGTTTTAAAAAGTAAGTGTTTTTTCTGTCGTAAAAAATTATAAATAAAAATTATGAATTTAATCTTCTATGGTAAATAAAAAACGTTTTTGTAAAAATATCAATAGCTTTAAAAATGAAAATGATAAACAAATAAGTACTATACTATTGGAAGAGGAGCTTAATCAAGACAAAAACCTCTTTGGATTTTTCACCAAACAGTACACTTGATTACCTGACATTACCATTTACCATCCTTCTTTTCCATTTTTCTTATTATATTTCATTTCTTCTTCTTGCTGGTTCTACACTACTGCACAATTTCTCTCTCTCTCTCTCTCTCGATCTGATGCCATCGGAGGATGCCCACCACTGGTCACACCCCTTTCCTACTCACAACTGCTTCCCTCATCTTCTACAAAACCCTAGTTTCTTCAACGTAAATCAATGGCGAACCCGACCAGAAGACCAGGCGGATCGGTTCTCCGATCTCACTCTTCGTCCAGTAGATTCTACAACGCGCCGTCGTCAAACTCGTTTGCTTCCTCCACCTCTGCGTTCAACTCGACGTCGTCTTCGTTTTTCCAAAACCGTTCTGCGTCTCCTACGCGAGTGAACTTGTACGGATCTTCACCGTCGCAGTCGGTGCGGTTCTCACTTCACAGTCGTTCGAGTTCTCCGAACCGGTCGATCTCTGCGGTTCCGAACGGTGGTAATCCGGCGGCGAAGAAGAAGTTACAGAGTCCAAGGAGGATGTGTATGTGTTCTCCTACTTCGCATCCAGGTTCGTTTAGGTGCAGCTTGCATAAGAACGTTAACAACAGTAGCAGTACAACGGTGTCGTATCCTTCAAACCGGCTCAACGCCCGGCCCTAAAACAAATTCGAAAAAAAAAGCCCAAAATTGAAAATCGGCCCAAACCCGGTTTCTCACCCAAACCCGGATCCGGGCACAAAACCATAGGTATCCCACGCTTTTTAATATATTGTATATAATTTTGGCCATTAATTACTTTTTACTTCCAATTATCGCAGAAAATATTTTCTCGATCAATAAAAGTGAATTGGATGTGATGAATGTACAACGTGATTCTTGTGCTAAAATATATAGGTTATAAAAATATTTTATTATACAGACTACATATTTAAAAGATTAATATATGGATTATAATTATTTATAAAAATTAATTAAGATAGTAGTTATAAAAATTCACGAATTTGAAAATACGTACGTAACTCTTTTTTTTAGTATACTAAAGGACAAAAAAATTCCCTCAAATTGTATGGTATAGTAATTATTACTCGTTAGATTAAGACCTTAGTTAAAAAGAATTTGTGATAGTCAAGACGCTATCTCGTTCTTATATATTGAGTAGTCTAGTTCGTCTATAAGTAAAATTATTTTCGATTAACTGAAAATCCGAAAAAACCCGAACAGCTCACTCAATTTTAATTAATTTTATTTTTATTATTATTTTTTTATTTATTAATTACTTTGATTTTGTGAATCTGGATAGGTGCAAAATTAGGTAAAAGTCTTTTTAGCCTAAGATTTTGGTTACCGCATGGTGAGAGTGACATTTTGTTGCGTATAAAATGATTCTTATATTATTCATGGTTTTAAAAAGTTTGTGTTAACTTCGTACGTAATGTCTCTGTTAAAACTTGAGATTTGACCATGTTATCATAGCATGATTCAAGGCTTGAACTTAAGATTTGGTGTACGTTAAGGCTTGGCTTGGCGTGCCTTTACCTATTATAAGCCGTGTTTTTTAGACATATTATAGGTACCGAGTCATATGAGCCGAATATATATAGTTTTTCAGTTTTTAGAATGTAGATTTAGCGAAAACAGAAAAAATTGACAAGCTACGTTATAAACCTTCTATAAAAATACGTATCACGTTCCCCATACTAAAACATAGTGCATCGGGTTGGTCAACATGTAAATACATATGTGATTTGTATTTTTTTTTTTTTTTTGTTTTAAACCTTATAAAGAAGGAGTGTGTTAATAAAGTGTTGAAAAAGGAGAATGAATTTTGTTTAAATTTAGCCCGGATATAATTTGTTACTTGTTGCTTATTTTGGTTGTTCATTTTTTCTTAAGTCAAATTGCAAAGTTGGGAAGTTTTATGGATAGGGATTAATATGGCTAAAAGGTGGGGTGCAAGATGAAAATAAGTGAAGAATAGAAACGTGCAATATGGAATAAATATACAAGCTGTTTGAAGAAGGAAAAAAGTTATTTTCTTAAAGGATATAAATATATGAAAATTTTATTTCTGTTAGTGTTTTGAACCTGTTCAAGCAGCAAATCTTTTTGAAGAAAATCGATATGCAAGTTCTTGCTCTAATGGAATTTCGTATTTCTTCTAAGTTGTTTTCTGTTTGATTTGGCTAATCGAACTATATATTTAATATAAGTTATTCATCATTCTGTTTTAAATATCTTTTGTTTGTCGATCTATTTTAAGATTGAGGCATTTTAACATAAAGCGATTAGAATGAAATGACACTGAGTGACACCCTATTATTTATTACATACAATTTTCTAATTCCTATATATATCAATCAACAAACTATAGTAGCATTTTCTAATTACAAATTGAGGGGTATTTATGTAATATTGTCTTCATCTCATGATATGCTATGCATATGAGAATTTGAAAATATTATGATACAATAATTAATTCTTCCACTAAGAACCCTTAATATATACATGTTTTCTCAAGTTTAGACCAACAACAAGAAGAGCATTATTATTATTATTATTATTATTATTATTATTATTATTATTATTAACATGTATTTATTTATAAACGGCTTTTATGAAACTGAGTATAAAACCTAAGGCTTTTCGTCTTGAACACCACACGTGGTACGTACGTATTTTACTCA